>JALJEV010000623.1:11067500-12502500 GCA_026586105.1 Hylodesmum podocarpum | reverse complement strand
AATTAAAGAACCTATTATCATTCATACAGCAAAATTAGAATTAGAAGCAAGTCCATATAAAGATGTTAAAGAATTAGATAAACAGGTAGATATAAAAGATATTAAAAAGATTTATTCACAATTAAATTATTCAAATACAGTATTAGGAATAATGACTAGACAATTAACTAGAATAGAAGATAAACCTTTACTAATAGAAAGGTCTAGTTCTAGTAAAATGTCAGAAAAACCAATTTATAAAATATTTAATGTACCACAAAAAGATTTAGACTCTATAAAATTAAAATCTGATACTGATTTGAAGATAGAAGAATTAAAGAAAAAATTAGAAAATATGAGTAAATTATCAGTAAATACTTTAGAAGTTAATAAAATAAAAAATTATCCTAAGCTTAGAAATTATTACCCTAGACCTACACCTATTGATGTACAATTTGAAGAAAGAGGAGAATTAGTTCAAAATTCATTTTCAGGAAATGAGATAGCATAATGGAACTTATATGGATTATCTGAACAAGCTATATTAGATTTAACTAGTCAAATGAGTATGGCAGCAACTGCCCATAAGACTAAAGGTTGTAGTGATAGAACTGCAGCAACAGTATTAATTCAGGGTGTCAACTGAAAGGTTGGTGGGATAACTGTTGTACTAGAGAAGAAAAAGAATTAATATTAGGAAATATCAAACCCGAAACTAATCAAGAGGATGCTGTAACAACCCTAATTTATTCAATATTACAAAGTTTTATTGGTGATCCAAACATGATTAGGGATAGTTAGCGAGCCTTTATTGTAAAACAATGAGTGATTATAGATGGTACAAAGATGTATTTTTATCAAAAGTAATGTTAAGAGAAGATGGAGCTGCAGGGTTCTGGAAAGAACAATTTGTAGCTAGATTACCTTCCCTTTTTGCAGAAAAGGTAAGAGCTAATTTAGAAAATAATTATGGGAAGCCGATACCATATAATACTTTAACATATGGACAAATCCATAATATTATAGTAGATACAGGCATGGAAGTTTGTGTAGATTATAAATTACAAAATAAAATGAGAAAAGAAGGAATGATAGATAAAAAAGAAATAGGAACATTTTGTAAACAATATGAAATGGAATCAATTAGGGCTCCTAGTTCTAGAAAGAGAAAATTTATTAAAAAAACAGATTAAGAACAGAAAACCTTTTAGAAAAAATTATTATCCCAGAAAAATAGAAGAACCAAAACCTAGAAAAATTTATTCTAAGAGAAAATTTAATAAGAAAGAAATTATTTGTTATAAATGTAAAAATTCGGGTCATTATGCAAGTAAATG
Source organism: Hylodesmum podocarpum (assembly GCA_026586105.1). NCBI lineage: Eukaryota > Viridiplantae > Streptophyta > Magnoliopsida > Fabales > Fabaceae > Hylodesmum > Hylodesmum podocarpum. Next base: position 12,501,184 of record JALJEV010000623.1, on the reverse strand, counting down.
TAGAACTATGAATAAAATAAATCAAATAGAAAATGAAGAATTAAAAAATCATTTTAAAAATATCTTAATAGAATCAGAAGAAGAATCTTCATTAGGAGAAGAATCTTCAACAGATAATGAAGTTAATTTAATTGAATATGATAGTTCTTCTCCAGATACTTCTGAAGAAAATGATCAAAATTACTGTTTAGGATTAGATATTTGTAGTTGTAATGATTGTAAAACAGTTAATGTATTAACTTCTGATCAAACTAACACTTTAATATCTATTATAGAAAAATTAGAAAATTCTCCTTTAAAGATGAATTTATAAAACAATTAGAAGAATTAATTAAGAAAAATGAAGCTAGAAAAAATATAGAACCCATAGATATAAAAGAAATATATGGTAGATTTAGAAAACAGGAAACTCAAGTAACCGTAAAAGATTTACAAGAAAAAATTAAAACTCTTAAAAATGAAATTTAACAATTAAAAGAAAAAGATATAGAATTAGAATTTAAGTTGTTAAGTATAGAAGGGAAAAACATAATAAATAATAACACATTAAGAATCTATGAAGAAGGTGAAAGTTCTAATAAACAAGAAACTATCTCTAAAGATAATTATATCAACATACTAAGTATAATGGCAGTACAGTCCTGGTATACTAAAATAACATTGATTATTAAAGAAGAAAAATTTGAAATAACCGCCTTAATAGATTCGGGAGCAAACGTGAATTGTATCCAAGAAGGATTAATTCCAATAAAATATTATGAAAAAACATTAGAAAAGGTAAGTAGTGCTAATGGTTCTAAAATGGATATTAAGTATAAATTAAGTAAAGCCAAAATATGTAAAAATAAAATTTGCTATAAAACTCCTTTTGTATTAGTTAAGAATATGAGAATCCCCAATGATTCTAGGAATTCCCTTTTTAACCCTATTATATACTTTTCAAGTAACTAGAAAGGATTAATAACTAATAGATTAGGAAAAGAAATATGTTTCGAATTTATAAAACAGCCTAGAATTAGAGAACTAAATCTTTTACAGGAAAAACTAATAAAACAAAAACAAAATAATTTGCTTAATAAAGAAATAAAATATCAAAGGATAGAGGAGCAAATCATGACATCTAAAATAAAAGCTATTATAAAAAATTATGAAGACAAAATTATAAAAGAAATTTGTGAATTAAATCCAACTCCATTTTGGCATAGAAAAAAATATGAAATAAAATTACCATATATAGAAAACTTTGATGAAAGAAAAATTCCTACTGAAGCACGACCAATACAAATGAATCAAGAAAATCTAGAATATTGTAAAAAAGAAATCCAAGAATATTTAGATAAAAAATTAATAAGACCCTCTAAATCACCATGGAGTTGTTCAGCCTTTTTTGTGAACAAAGCTTCAGAAATAGAAAGAGGGGCACCTAGATTAGTTATTAATTATAAACCTTTAAATAATGTTTTAAAATGGATTCGTTATCCATTACCAAATAAAAATGATTTAATTAAAAGATTACATGATGCGGTAATATTTTCCAAATTTGATCTAAAATCAAGGTATTATCAAATTTCTGTAAAAGAAGAAGATAAGTATAAAACGGTGTTTGTTGTTCCATTCGGACATTATGAGTGGAATGTAATGCCACAAGGATTAAAAAATGCACCTAGTGAATTCTAAAATATAATGAATGATATTTTTTATCCATATTTAGAATTTATTATAGTTTACTTAGATGATGTTTTAATATTCTCTAAAGGAATTAATAAACATCAAGAACACTTAAATCAGTTTATAAAATTAATTAAAAACAATGGATTAGTAGTTTCTCAGAGAAAAATGAAGATATTCCAACCAAAAATAAGATTATTAGGATTTGAAATAATTAAAGGAGGAATTACACCAATTCAGAGGTCATTAGAATTTGCAGAAAAATTCCCAGATGTAATTAAAGATAAAACTCAGTTACAAAGATTCTTAGGATGTGTGAATTATGTAGCCGATTTTATCCTAAATATTAGAATAATTAGTGAACCATTATATAAGAGATTAAGAAAAACATCGTCTGAATGGAATGAAGAAATGACTCAGGCAATTAGAGAGATCAAAATCTTAGTAAAAAGGTTACCATGTCTAGGAATACCTGACCCAAATGCAATTTTAATAATTGAAACTTGATGCTTCAGATAAAGGGTATGGGGGAATTTTGAAACAAAAATTTATTAAAAAAGAACAAATTATAAGGTATTATTCTGGAATTTGGCATGAAGCTTAAAAGAAATATAGCGTGGTTAAAAAAGAAATACTTTCAATTGTATTATGTTTACAAAAATTTCAAGATGATTTATTCAATAAAAAGTTTTTAATTAGAACTGATTGTAAAGCTACACCAAGTGTATTACAAAAAGACGTGAAAAATTTAGTTTCTAAACATATTTTTGCCCATTGGCAAGCTATTTTATCTTATTTTGATTTTGAAATAGAACATATAAAAGGGAAAAATAATTCTCTTCTAGACTTTCTAACAAGGGAATTTCTTCAAGGAACAAAATGAGTTCAAAAACTTATGGAAAGGATGATTATGGTCCCCCACTAGGATCATATAAAAAGAATAATGATAAAAAAGAATCATCTTCAGGGAAAAAGCCAATAACTCTGGCTGAAGTAGTAAGTACTCCTCTTCCATCTCCTTCTTCTCCAATTATCTCTTCTAACAGATTTACTCCATTGAACCCCTATAAAAACCTAATTACCCCAAAAGCCTCTTCATCTCTAATTACTCCATCTAAACAGTCTTCTCCGCAATTATCTCCTTCACCCTCTACTAAAATAAAATTTATGAATAAACCAAAACCCTTCCCCATAATGGTGTTAGAACCAGAATGGGAAAACCTTCAATTACCTCAGATCACAGAAAAATTATTTCCACCTACCTTCCATTATCTTCCTATGAATTTAGAAAAGATGAGGATATTTTATGAATTTATCCTAGTCGACACTGAGTCTATAGAATTAACACATACCAATAATCAAGAAGGACAAATCCAGTATTCCAAAATTAAAATCCTTAAAATTATCACTCCCAAAGAATGGGGACAGGCTTTGCATAAACCAAAGTCTTTCTCTAAGACCTTCTCTCCTCAGAATTACTCATATTATGATTACATAATATCATGGTCTCAGGTTTTATTAATTAGTCCAAATTATCATTCAGGGTTTATTTGATTCAAGAAGGGAATTTCTTTGAAGTTTCCTTACTGGTTCATAGAATGGTTTATCCATTATGGGCCATCTCCAGATATTTTTCCAAAACCAATAATGGAATCATATAATTACTTCCAGAGTAAAACAAACTTTGCTTCTGGACATAAATTAATCTCTTTTGTGGCCTCTCAAGCAATTACATGGATTATAGCATGGGATTACACCATTGAAAATGTTCATCCTTCAATAGAAATTAAACAATTACTCCGAAGAATCCAAATTAAATGGTAGGAAAAGTTTAATAATTAATTGGTGTGTAAGGATAAGATAGATGCCTGGATATCACGAAACCAGACATTACAGAGCAGTCTACGACAAGACTCTCTATTTCTCTTGGAGAAACAACAATTACTCTCCTCCCTGACAACCGTGGCAAACAAGGCTGAATTAGAATAATTATTAAAAAGGGTATCATCCTCAAAAAACTCTGAAGAGGATAAGAATGAAGATGAGTCTGACACTCCATCATTGGAATCCCATCCAGACTTCGAGAATCATGACCCCTTCAATTATTGAGCTAAAATTGTCATGTAAAAAAACAAAAAAAAAATAAAATTATTGGCCAAAACCGTCGACAAATAGTGCTAAACAGTATTATATTTGTGTAAGATTTTAATTGGTCCAAGTACTGTTGTGAATAGTGTTTATTATTATTATTATTATTATTATTATTATGATTATTATTATTATGATTATTATTATTATTATTATTATTATTATTATTATTATTAATAATACAGGGGTGTTTACACCTAATCTGAAATTAGGTTTTATTGCTATTTGTATTAGTCCTATATGAATATGAATAATGAAAAAACTGTAGAAGCTCTAAAATTATATGTACAAATACCTGAAGGAATTATAGATCTGGATTTGGGTCCAATCCAAATTATTTATAGGGTATGTTATAAAATAACTAGAAGCGATTATAATTATAGGTCAAAGAAGCAAACTCCTAAAGAAGAAACATTGGTTATAGAAGTCAATTTTAAGAAATCTTCTGTATAGATACCTAAAAAATTAAGGCATGAAGAATTACGTCATAAAATACCTCAAGAATGGTTATTAAGGGATATAGTAGAAGAAAAGAAAATCTATAATACTCAGATAAGAGAAATAATTCAAGAAGGAACTGATATTAGACTTAGGATGAATAGATCAGCATCTTTAAGAATTAATGAGCCACAAAAAATTACTAGGACAGAGTTTAGAAATTCTATAGATGGGTCAACAATAAATTTAGATATTAGAGGAATAGACAGAATTACTCCAATAGTCAGTAAGCCTAATTATGAAGAATCTAGGAAATCAGAATCACCACAGTATTCTCCAACTGCTTCACAGGTATTAAACACTATAATTAAAGAAGAACCTTTTATAATTGAACAAACTATTATCATTCATACAACAAAATTAGAATTAGAAGCAAGTCCATGGTAATTTAGAGGGTCTTATTAATTTTTTATCTAAATATTCTTGGATTTCTTTTATAATTTTGTCTTCATAATTTTTTATAATAGCTTTTATTTGAGGTTTCATATTTTTAACTAATACAAAAGGAGTTTTATAGCAAATTTTATTTTTACATATTTTGGCTTTACTTAATTTATACTTAATATCCATTTTAGAACCATTAGCACTATTTACTTTTTCTAAGGTTTTTTCATAATACTTTATTGGAATTAATCCCTCTTGGATACAATTCACATCTGCTCCTGAATCTATTAAGGCAGTTATTTCAAATTTTTCTTCTTTAATAATCAAAGTTATTTTAGTATACCAAGGTTGTACTGTCATTATACTTAGTATGTTAATATAATTATCTTTAGATATAGTTTCTTGTTTATTAGAACTTTCACTATACTCTTAATGTGTTATTATTTATTATTTCTTTTCCTTCTATACTTAACAATTTAAATTCTAATTTTATATCTTTTTCTTTTAATTGTTGAATTTCATTTTTAAGAATTTTAATTTCTTCTTGCAAATCCTTTACGATTATTTGTGTTTCCTGTTTTTTAAATCTACCATATATTTCTTTTATATCTATTGGTTCTATTTGTTGTTTAGCTTCTTCATTTCTCTTAATTAATTCTTCTAATTGTTTTATAAATTCATTTCTCAAAGGAGAATCTTCTAATTTTTCTATAATAAATATTAAAGTATTAGTTTGATCAGAAGTTAATACATTAATTGTTTTACAATTATTACAACTATAAATATCTAATCCTAAACAATAATTTTGATTACTTTCTTCAGAAGTATCTGAAGAACTATCATACTCTATTAAATTAACTTCATTATTTGTGGAAGATTCTTCCCCTAATGAAGACTCTTCTTCTGATTCTATTAAGATATTTTTTAAATGATTTTTTAATTTTACATTTTCTATTTGATTTATTTTATTCATAGTTCTACACTTACTTGCATAATGACCTGGTTTCTTACATTTGTAACAAATAATTTCTTTTTTATTAACTTTCCTCTTAGTATAATTTTTCATAGGTCTTGATTCTTCTATTTTTCTAAGATAATAATTTTTCCTAAATGATTTTCTATTAATTTGTTTTTTAATAAATTTTTTTCTTCTAGAACTAGGAGCCCTAATAAGTTCCATTCCATATTGTTCACAAAATGTTCCTATTTAATTTTTATCTATCATTCCTTCTTTTCTCATTTTATTTTGTAATTTAAAATCTACACAAACTTTCATTCCTGTATCTACTATAATATTATGAATTTGCCCATATGTTAACGTGTTATATGGTATCGGCTTCCCATAATTATTTTCTAAATTAGATCTTACCTTCTCTGCAAAGAGAGAAGGTAATCTAGCTACAAATTGTTCTTTCCAGAACCTTGCAGCTCCATCATCTCTTAACATTACTTTTGATAAAAATACATCTTTGTACCATCTATAATCACTCATTGTTTTACAGTAAAGGCTTGCTAATTGTTTTACAGCTCTATCCCTAATCATATTTGGATCACCAATAAAACTTTGTAATATTGAATAAATTAGGGTTGCTACAACATCTTCTTGATTAGTTTCGGGTTTAATACTTCTTAATATTAATTCTTTTTCTTCACTAGTACAACAGTTATCCCACCAACCTTTCAGTTGGCCTGTAAACCCTTGAATTAATATTATTGCTGCAGTTCTATCACTGCAACCTTTAGTCTTATGGGCAGTTGCTGCCATACTCATTTGACTAGTTTTCTGATAACTCATCTAAATTCCATTCAGCTATTTCATTACCTGAAAATGAATTTTGGACTAATTCTCCTCTTTCTTCAAATTGTACATCAATAGGTGTAGGTCTAGGGTAATAATTTCTAAGCTTTGGATAATTTCTAATTTTATTTACTTCTAATGTATTTACTGATAATTTACTCATATTTTCTAATTTTTTCTTTAATTCTTCTATCTTTAAGTCAGTATCAGATTTTAATTTTATAGAATCTAAGTCTTTTTGTGGTACATTAAATATTTTATAAATTAGTTTTTCAGATTTTTTACTAGAACTAGACCCTTTTAGTAAAGGTTTATCTTCTATTCTAGTTAATTGTTTAGTCATTATTCCTAATACTGTATTTGAATAATTTAACTGTGAATAAATCTTTTTAATATCTTTTACATCTACCTGTTTGTCTAATTCTTTAACATCTTTATATGGACTCGCCTCTAATTCTAATTTTGCTGTATGAATTATAATGGTTTGTTCAGGTGGATATTCTGATTCTATTATCTCATTATTATTAAGTTTCCATTTATTACTTACTTTTTGTAAAGGATATAATTCTTTATCGAAAGGATATTCTAAATTATTTTTAACACTATATTCTTTAAACCAGTCAAAGAAATATATATTTATTTCATTTTCGGTAAGATATTCATAAAATTTTTCTAAAAATAATTTCTTTTGTTTCTCGTTATATTTTTCCCAATACCAATCTCTTTTTTCTTTATTATAATTTGCCGTAAAATCTTCTCTTATCCAATTTTTATCAATTATAAAAGGTTCTTCTTTAATTATAGTATTTAATATCTGTGAAGCAGATGGAGAATACTGTGGTGATTCTGATTTCCTAGATTCTTCATAATTAGGTTTACTTACTATCGGAGTAATCCTGTCTATTCCTCTAATATCTAAATTTATCGTTGACTCATCTATAAAATTTCTAGACTCTGTCCTAGTAATTCTCTGTGGCTCATTAATTCTTAAAGAGGCTAATCTATTCATTCTTAGCCTAATATCAGTTCCTTCTTGAATTATTTCTCTTATTTGAGTATTATATATTTTCTTTTCTTCTATTATATCCCTTAATAACCATTCTTGAGGTATTTTATGACGTAATTCTTCATGTCTTAATTTCTTAGTTGTTTGTACTGAAGATTTCTTAAAATTGGCTTTTATAACCAATGTTTCTTCCTTAGGTGTTTATTTCTTTGCCCTATAATTATAATCACTTCTAGTTATTTTATAACATACCCTATAAATAATTTGGATTGGACCTGAATCTGGATCTATAATTCCTTCAGTATCTTGTACATATAATTTTGAAGCTTCTACAGTTTTTTCATTATTCAAATTCATTGAGAAATTAGGAAAACAATTAAAAAATACTGGGCCATCATGTAAATTACTTTCTAATATAGCTAATACTGAGTCATTAAAATCATTTAATCTTATATCTCTTAATAATAATAATAATACAGGTGTGTTTACACCTATTCTGAAATTAGGTTTTATTGCTACTTGTATTAATCCTATATGAATATGATTATACCCTTTAGCTGTATGTTGTTCTAATAGCTCTTCAGATAATAATGTTTTTATTTTATTAGCTTCTGTTCCTAGGTAATCTATCTCTATAGTAATTATTTCATCATCATTAATTTTCCAGAAATTATTTCTATGATAAACCTGATTCTTATTAATGATTGGTAAAGACCAGTTTTGAAGTTGATTTTCTATTTTTTCTATTTTTAATTCAGTCATCTTAGAGGTACTAGAACTAACTACATCATTTATGTTTTCCTGCTTAATTATTACCTGTTTATCTTTATTCTTTAACCCTAAATCACTCAGAGTTCTAAGAATCTTAAATTCTTCTTTGGTTTCCATGGCTACGGGACCACTGCTGACCAACGGATTTATTACCTCTCCTAAGGCTTTACTATCAGGACCACAGCTGACCAACGTATAAACACCTCTCGGTACTACCTCTATTAACACAGAAAGATTTTAAGAAGACAATCTTCTTTCAAACCCTTAGATCTTTAGATTTAAAGATTAAATTTAAACTGATAATAAAAGCGTTTAAACATAAAGATGATATACTTATACCCCAAGAAAAATTTGAAATAACTAATAAACTTATAAGATTCAGCAAAGGTGGCAGAGCCTCCTAGTTAGAAACTTATAATTTTATCAATGATTATTATATAAAAATAATAATAATAATAATAATAGTAATAATAATAGTAATAATAATAGTAATAATAATAGTAATAATAATAATAGTAATAATAGTAATAATAATAATAATAATAATAGTAATAATAATAATAATAATAGTAATAATAATAATAATAATATAATAATAATAATAATAATAAGGGAACAACAGTAACCTGTGAATTTATTACACATTCACAACATCTTAAGACTGTTTCTTAATCATGGGAAGAAAAAAGTGTTGTTAGGGATTGAATTAAAGGATTACACTTTCATAATGACTTTTATGAAAGAAAATAAAAAAAAAATTGAATACTTAAAATTAACTTCTACGTTAATTAACTTGTTAGAACAGTCAAAATTCTCAAAAGAAGTTAAATAAGAGATCTTTTATTTAGATATTGCATTAGTTTATTTAAAAAAATACATTAACAAAACATTTTCAAAGGAGCTAAAAACAATATTCTTCAGATTTGGACACTATTAAACATGCACTAAATGTATATCAAGAGGCTGCAAACACACACTGAAATTATTCCGCAGATGGTGTTTGAAGATTAATTTGTCATGTAAGATGCAAATAGGTGAAGAGAAAAGGTCTTGAATTGAAGTTATGCCCATACGATAGTGACGTGCAACTTGTTAAATGAATGGATTGAATTGGATGCACATATCTAAGCACCGAAAGATGGCTAATTAAATAAATATCATAGGGTGGTACCGTTGCCATTTTCTGCATAGAGAATAAAATAATACACCTCTCACATCCAAAACATAAATATGAAAATAGCGATAATATATTTATTCATTAGAAGATGAGTCACTATGTGACTGCCAAGGTGTCACCGTTAGCAAACTTTCCACACTTCGTTGAGAACGATTGTGACACAAAGTTCCCTGCAATTTGGACTCTTGAATCATACCTAACAGAATAAATAACTTATATAAAATTTTAACATAGTTTTATAATATAAAACAAACTCTATATTAAATGAATATTTAATTAAATAAGCTTTAGTTAAACATAATAAGCGAAAAGTCATATATTTATTTTTGATGCACCCATAATTCATCCATTTAAAGAGATGATTTTTTTTTTCTAATAAATGTGTTTTTATAGTCATGGATCAGAATAAAATACCTTATTACATTGCATGCTTGAGAATAAAGTTATAATAATTATTTAGAATAGAAGGATGAGGAACAATAACAGAGAAATAGATATTTAGGTGCATTAGTGTAACACAATTATTGACATGGTTGTCAATACAAAGACCATGCTTTTACATTTATGCGACCAAAACACGACACAAACTCTTGGACAGGTGTATAAGCTAAGTCTCTGACATGTTTCGACTTTACATGGAACTTCACTTCGCAACATGATAACCAAGGCAAATTCTCTCTCTTTCTCTCTCTCTATTTTTCTCTTTTTCTGTGTTTGTGCTGTGTTCTTTAATCAGTTACTGAATTGAATATTCTCGTCCTTCCTTGCTTCTTTGTGAACTCATGTCTCTATCATGTTGATGCTGTTTCGCTGAACCTGAACAAGCACTGTACTGCCATGTTTCTCTTTACATTTTTATTTTTTGCTTTTTTGTTTGGATTTATGCCAAATAGTGCTCTTATTTGTAATTTTGTCAGATTTGATAGTTTAGGCGTGTAATTGAAGAAATTATCATATGATTCAGGAGGACTATTGTGTTCTCCATCAATTTTCACATGTTACATAATTGGGTGTTGTTAATTTGTTATCGTAAAATTGAAAATCTTGATTATATGTCATGTGATGATTGATCGGACCATAGACATGTTGTGATCTGGATTATGTAACCATTTCTCGTGCAACTAACAAGAGAATTCATCAAAGTTGACTAGTTTGGGATGTTCTTTTTGTCACAATCATTTCTTCCAGTATTTGGAATTTGGCACACACCAAATGGACATGTTCCTTGTCTTGCAAACTACCACCCAAAGTTTTTCTTTTGATTATTGCATTGACTATGTTACTAAATTTCTCATCAAGAGCTATTGATTGATTTTGGTTTTCATTTTCATGACTCCAAGTCCATGGTGCGTTGAGAATTAGTTTTCATCATTAAGTTCTGGCATAGGTAAAGAAAGTTTGCTCTTGTTTGATTATTTGTTCTATTCTATCAAAATAGATACTATTAACTTGTGAATAATTGATATTTTGGTCTTGCATTCCTGATTGACTTGTGTTTGAAGATGAATGCTCTTGATCTGTTAGTGTTGGATTTGAGCAAGGGAAGGGAAAAAAACTACACTTCATGATTAGGAAACAAAACTTTTCCCCCTTGGATTGATTGATAGAGAAATAGAAATAATGAAAAAAGGTTAATAATCGACATTCTACAATGATTTTTGTGGGGGCTCTGGTAACAAATGTAGGAGCTGGTGGACCTACTTTTCTTGTGTTACTTTTGCTTTCAAATGCCTTTTTAGCTAAATTTGAAAATCGGTGATGTATCGGTTTTGCTTGCGTAGTGTCTAGTTCTTAGCATTTCATTAAGGTTTGAGTTTTCAATCTTAGGTTATATGTAACGTTTTGAATTTGACTTACTGATTCAACAGATGCCGGATCCACCAGAAGTTGCTACTTAAAATAGGTAATTACACATAGACAAAGTATGGCATCAGCAGAAGGGAAGGCTCCTTACACAGCTAATTGTTTTACTCGTGATTTCCGGATTCCTCTGAATTCTCTGGATGATCCAACATCGGCCTCAAAAAAATTTGTATCCGATTGGGTTTCTAGTAATTCTATTAATGATCAAATTCATGGCAATTCAGTTTGTATGCCTCATAATCTAAATGCCGACAAGCTACCCGAAATGAAATGGTGGCTACATGTGAAAAGTGACTTGGGGGATGAAGCAAATTATACACGTGAACATGTAAATTCCTACGATTCTGAACTTGGTGCCTTCTATGCTGATTTTCTTAATGGAAATGTCAAGAGTGGGGGAGATCAATTGGTCAAAGACTTTGACGCTCTTTCTAGTATTGAAAGTGCTAATTTATCTGTAGACCAGCCGTGGCAGTTCTCTCCTACATGTATGAAAAACAACAATGCAAGAATGCCAAAAATTGAGGCTTCACTGAATACTGATTTACATTTTACTCCTAAAAAGAAAGATCAGGAGGAATTATGTTTTTCAGATAGTGATTTTGTGGATTGTAAAATGACATCATCTGATCTAGAATCACATTTGATGGGAGCAGAGAAAACTGGGCCTTGGTGGCGCACTGCTGGAAAAGATGAGTTGGCTTCCTTGGTTGCTAGAAAGTCACTTGAGCATATTGAGAATTGTGATCTCCCTCACCCCCAGACTAAGCATGTTAGCCAGAAACCCCCTTACACAAAGGGTGTTGACCATGATAAGACTCCATCATCATCTTTGAGCCATAAAGCTGAGACTGGTTCTTCCAATGAAGATGGTTATACAACTGGAATATCCACTTCTGACTATTCATTACAGGATTCAAACAAGTATTCCAGGTAATGCTTAGAGGGATACTTTACAAGTGTTAATTGTTTTCTGCAATATTTGCCATCACGGTCAGTTTATTTTGGAAGAAAAATGGTGTTTCTTTATGTGTAAAGTTTTGAACTTCCAAATTAACTATTTTGACTAGAATTAAGGACTGGTATGCTAACTACAATACCTTATATGAATTTTCTTTCTTATGCTGTTTATCAGGATTGAAACTAGTTATTGGTGTCAAACAGTACATTTTTCATATGAAATAGTAGGCATTTTTTTGGTCTCAGATGCTACTGTATCCATTATTCAATTGTGAACCCCAAATGAGGTAGCGATCTTCAAGAATTATGAGGATATCTCCTCATTATTGCTAATTTGGACAGGTTTCAATTTTTTTTTTCCCAACAGATCTTGGACTCTCTGATTACTTGTCCTTACTGATTTAGAAGTACTTTTAGTTATCCTTCTCACATTAGCTAGGAATTTGATGATGTACATATTTAACTGAATTTAAACCTGCTTTTGTAGCTGATGAGCAATTAAGTTGTATAAATGTATAGAGCTACTAACATGTGCAGGAAATCAAATAATTTGTAAATTTAATTCACCAAAAAAAAAGTATTGATGGTTTTTCTAAGCTTTTAGAAATATATACTGATGCTTCCTACTCTCTATTCAAGCTATGTCTAATCTTTCCAAGATTTTGCATAGACAATAGTCATTGATATGCACTTGCTGAATTTTAGCCATTGTTCTCTGACTTTACCCTTGCTTCAGTTACAAACCTGTTGGTTGCATTTTGTATGTCACCATCTTAAATAGTGTATAGATTCTTGATATTTTAGACTTGTTTATGGCTTATCAATCAGTTATATCGCAGTCATAAATTGTAGATAATTTTGTAGTTGCACAGATACAATTCGTCATTCCAAATTTAATATACCATGATAGATTTTAATTGCTGTACTAGATATATTGAATTCTTGACTCATGAAACACAACTTCTCTAATTAAGTAGGAATTCAGGATGTATGACAAGCACTTCCTTGTTGATTTTTTTTAGGAAAAAAATTGTTGCAACTTTTATGCTGGTGAGTTGAAATTTCGTGATTATTCTATGATCAATTTATTATCAAACTAAGGTCCATATGTTCAATTTCAGCCAGAGGACAGATTCTAGTCCTACTCCCAGCAACAAAAGTTGCCAAATAGATTCTGAGAACAGTAGCATGTCCGAGCTGTTGAAAGCTTTGTGTCACTCTCAAACAAGAGCACGAGAGGCTGAGAAAGCAGCGCAGCAAGCTTACAGCGAGAAAGAGCACATCCTGAGTCTCTTTTTTCGACAGGCATCACAACTCTTTGCTTATAAGCAGTGGCTCCGCATGCTGCAGCTCGAGAACCTCTGCCTTCAACTCAAAAACAAAAACCAGTCAGTAATAAATCTCATTCCAGCATCCTTACCATGCAGGGGAATGCTGCTTAAGAAGAATCACAGCAGGTATGGTAATGGTAAGAAGAAGAATAGTAACAGAAGATGTGGGATTACAAAATGTGTTGTTGCTTTTGCCGTCGGTTTAGGCCTTGCTGGTGCTGGTTTGCTTCTTGGTTGGACCATGGGATGGATGTTTCCACCATTATAAAGGACATCTTGGTTTTAGATATTGACTAACATTAATCGCCTGCTTCTGGCATGCTTTTCTGGAATTGGAGTTCTTTTGTGTTGATAAAATTTCCAGGAGTGTATATATGATGTCATCCATGGTTTCCATTGTCATCTTTTGTAAATATTCCTCATACATTTGAGACCATTAGTTGTATATATTTAAGAACATACAGTGTAGAAAGATCCACCTAATGGGAAAATGCTTAGCTGTTGATGTAGTGCAGAAAGAATACGTTTGGTAGATATGTATAATGTTTGCTTTAAATATCAAACAGCAATGGCCTTTCTGATAAGAATAATGTTGTTAGAAGTGTTCGAGTTTGGTTTCTGCAACATCATCAGAGAGTTTTATTATTATACAATACTGCTAGGAGTCTAGGATGCATCACAATTCTAATGGGGTACTTAAAAAAGTTAAATGATGCCATGTAGGTCCCCCGTGTCCATGTTTGTGGATTATTCACTACCTTAAGAAAATCTTGCTTTGAAAACTTTCCTTTATATAGGGAAATTGGTTAGCACAAATTCGCATTTGAAATGACAATTAAAGTGACCTGGAAATGGATGGTGGACATGAAGAGAATGCTTTCATTATACATGCATATGCAACATTAGTCGTTGATTAAGAGGTATTATCTGAAGATATGAAACTTTCAAAAGCTATACTGATAGAAATGTTGTACTTAAAAACTGCTTTGTCTTGTACTTAATAATTTAGCAGTCTAGAGTTGTCAATCCAAAAAGTATTAAAAACATTCTAAAAATTAAATTCTAAAAGTGTTAAAATTGGAAGGTGTTTGCAATTAGAAACAAGGGGAGTGCACAAAGAAGCACTCTAAAGAATCTCAAAAGCATTGTATCAGAATAGCATCGGAGGTATTGAATCCAACTTCTACTGTAAATTTTTGCCCCCAAAAACACTGTATTTAAATTTTTCTTCTCTTATCAGTTGAGTTGAATGAATGTGGTGAAACATTGTTTGGTACAATCATTCTTTGAAAATAACAATAGCTTCTAGATGCATTTATTTAGAAGGAGAATGAAAGTAGGTTTTAAGTAGTTGGCTTTAACTTCGAATCCGAATTGATGCGCATCCACTTTAGGTGCAAGAAATTATGAGCATTGACAATGACAAGGACAGATTGACATTTTTTTCAACTATTCAATAATATTTAAGAGAGAATATGAATGTAAAACCATTTATTTGCATTTAACATACCCAAGATTCTAATTACATTCTTAATTAACCCACAGTAAAAAAATTCACCTAGAGTTACCCTTTAATTGTTTTAAAAACATGATACCATGTACTCCTTCAATGAGATTTGCTGTAAACGTTATGAGTCGGATTATGTATAATCCCAAAAAATCTCACGAGAAATAAGTGTAATTTACTCAATTACACTAACAGTACACATCCAAGACATAAATCCAATTTACCATTCATTTTGTTGCTAACACCTTAGTTTTGTTTAATCCGACATTATGGGGAAAATAATTGGAGAGAAAACAAAATAGTCAAACAGCTTAAACAAGGTTCAAATCGTGGATCAGACACCTTGAAATTTGAAATTCAACTTGAAAGAAAAGAGAAATGAAGCCAAATTTACTTGATTATATAACATTCATTGTTAAAAATAAAGCTTTAACTATTACACTATCACACATCATAATGTTGAGTGCTTAGATTACCGTATAAATGTTCATTTTAAATGACAGACAAGTGCAACCTATCAAACTAGCAAGCAAAATTGACTTGTTTCCAAGATTCTATGACATCCTTCCCTTGCTTTCTATAGGTTCTACCGTATCAGTACTCATCCAAGTATGTATATAGCATGTCATCCTTCTTAGATTTGCGCCTGCTTAGTAAGGCCTTTAGGAGACGTTTACTCTTACTGGGGTATTGTTCTACGTCTTTTCCATTGTCTCTTTCAGCATACAATCGCATTGAAGATGATTTACGTGGCTCCGAAGGGTACTGGTGGAAACATAAATGGGGACACAGTTAATGAAACTATTCAGAATTTATTGGTGATATGCCGAGCAAACAACATGGTTTATGTTACTCACCCTTTGTCTTGCATTAGAAGGATTTGGTGTGGTGGGTCTGCTTGGATTTGGAGTGGTTGGTCTACTTATTTTAGGCGTTGTAGGTCTACTTGACCGAGATCCAGTGCGTAAAAGAGGGAACCGGTATGGTGAAACCGATCGCCTCTCTTCAGTACATGCAACAAGATTGTAAATCCAAATACAGTGAGATTTATATCTTCATACTTTATGTGAAAATGACAGAAATATGTGGAACCAATATAGAAAACATCACTAATAACCAAATAAACTCCATATATCATAGTATACTATGTGAAAATGACAAAGAAATGAGGAACCTATATGGAATGGAAGACATCAATAACAAACAAATAAAGTTGACATATCATAGTAGACTAAGTGCATACAACCTAAATCTTTTTTAGGCATGGTTGAAGTGAATGAAAAATCTCCAGATTTCTGAGGTTGTAAAGAAGGTGATGGGGAACGCCCTCTACTGCATCAAAATAGAGAATCATGTCAAGATCCTCATTAAGACAATGACTACTTAATACTATGATAATATATGGTATCTGCTGTCACCTTGCTGTAGACGGTGGTGTTTCTCTAATTGTAGCTCGAACAGCTTTGGATAAAATGAAATAAAAGGAATATGAGTTTATATCTAAGGTTAATCCCCAGCTGGAGGAATTAATATTAGGCTAAAAAGAGATACCATTCCTAAAGTGTGGCCAGTCATCTTCGTCATCTAGGCTGCACCCAACATATTTTGACTTTGTGCGATTGGCACCATGCATGGTCTCCCCGACTGAACTTATGAATTTAAGGAATATGATCATTCAATATCATAAATATATTTTTTAACAGTAACAGGAATAAAATATAATAGAAATGGAAAAACAAAGCAGCACCATATGAAGAAAGAGTACAGGAAAATGTAAGATACTTGCCTGGCAAGATATACCGCTTATGATATTTTGGAGTACTGATCACCAATGACTGTTGGGTGCGCCCCTCGTGATCCATATACTCTTGGCAAGTTTTTATTCTCTAATGTACCATATTAAGGAAAAACGATGTTAGTGATCTTCTTAAAATTTCTCTTCCCTAATATGATAATAATCTAAACTACAATAATACCAACAGAGGAAAGTGTTCAAGGCCACAGGTGCAGATGCAAATTTCTGCTTAGAATTGAATGGGGCATGGTATTTTGATAAAGCACTAAACAGCCACACAAATAGCAGGTTATTGTCAAAGTAAGTCTTTTACTCCAAATTTGTGAATAAAATACAGATAATTCTTAGACAGGTATAGATTCACTGCAGTCATCAATATCAGCCACCAACCACAATAGCTAAGGATGACAATTCCATTGATCTTTCATATTCCTATAATTATACTCTTGCCAGATACAGTTTTCTGAAGGTACATTCACCAACTACCAACATCTGATGTAATAAAATCATATTACTCTCCCAGTTGTCATTGTACTTGATATTTGGTAGAGAAGAAAAAATGTACTACATTAACAGGACAAGTAAAACATGATACAAGAAGCTGGGTATAGCATAACTCGTTTTGTCTGGTGTTTAGTGGTTGATACATGACACAGGCAGTTTTAAAGGTGAAGGAAGGAGTTGTACTGGGTACAATCCAATTAGGCTGACTAGTTGTTCGATGGTGTTGATGAGGCTTAGCGAAAAAAAGTATAGGTATATTTCTTTTACTTTTGGGTGATGTGTGTGAAACATGATGAACTGATTTATTGAGTAACAAAAGTTGGGTTAGACCTTTGTCCTATGCTTCATCTATTGCTTTGCCTCGTCCCACGACCATTTATAAAATCAAACATGGAGCAAATACTTTTTGGGATGCCTCCTGCTTTCTTTTTAGCAAATTGAACACACCCACCAAGTCCTTCTAAGAATATTATCACAATAAAATTAAACAGTAGCAATTGAAACTTCTCAAGAGTTTCTCAATAAAAACCTAAAACTGCTTTGCGATTGCAGAGATTGTATTTTTCATTCTTTTTTCAGACAGTTGAATGAAAAGGTCTTCAAATAGTATATAATGCAGACAACTCAAGAAGTTTCTGTGATGAATACAACACTAAGTAAGCATTAAGCAGTAAGAGCATTAAGATTTTAGATAAATGAATATTTTATAAATGTCCAGGAATCTATCAGCAAAAAAAGAAGAGCTATATGAAATGCTTTTCAGCATGCTTTCACAATATTAATTTTCAGCACCACATCAAATAAAGATAATTTGTTCATATCTCAAGAATTTATGTCATTAACAAGTCATCAAGCTCACTTCAATATATGATAGTGGTATCAACTTTTCTTCTTAGCAATTACTTTTAGCATTGTTTTAGTTGGACTTCCTCTACCTGAAGCTGAATGGAGATAATTAGGTATACCTGTTCAATACAAGACACTCGTAGCTCTGCTACAGAAACTTCAACAACTTTCTCATCCAACAAATCATTTACTTTATAAGTCACAGAACCTAAATGGTCCACTGTATTTACAAGAGCTTTGATGGCATAATCCTTCAATGTTTCTACCACACTGCAAACATAAGATAGAAAGAGAAAGCAACAATAAAGAGAGGATATTAAGGATATGAGTATGACGGTATCAGCATAAATATAGACCAGCTCTAGCACACTAACTCACATTTGTTTTTGGTCATCGTTCGTGTATGAGAGTTCAAAATACTCAGCTGCTGAATATAATTGTGTTCTCAGATTTTTCAAATCCTAGGAAAACAGATGAAAAAATTAAAAAAAATAGCAAAACAATTATACAATATACCCACTTAATTAAGAATACCATTCCAAATTAAAGCCACAGGTGCATTAGACAATGATCTTAACAGTGAAGGCAAGGTCTCTTGAATCAAGAGAATTATAATCTCCCCAACTAAACAGCAAGAACAAGATCATAAGTACCTTCAGACTATCATCAAAGAGCAAGCTCTGCTGCATAAAAACCTCATCATAATTGGAAGCTTCTTGAGAAACAGGCTGGGTTGAAGAAGTTGTGATCTTCCCCATGAATGAAAGTAAAGGAATAAGGAACACCTAATCCATAAAAAACAAAAATGAAAACAAATTCAAAGTCCAGTTGCGAGAATGAAGCGGGTAAAAAGGAAAGGCATTACCAAAGAAAAAGAGAAACGGATCAAAACCAAAATCAAAACCACCTTATAGACCAAGACAGTGAAAGCTAAAAGCCCTTAATAAAATACACAATGACAACACAACAACCCAAGTTAAGAAGACAGATAAAGAAGGAGACAGCCTCTTCTCTAACAACTAAAAAGATACCTAAAGCTGATTATCCTACAAAGCATATAGTTGTCTGAAATACTATCATCAGCATCCATATAAAATACACTTCTCTGAAACAATTTTGAAACCACAGAAGACAAAAATCTAAACTAAAAAGCGAAATTCCTCAGTTTTAGCCGAATCTTCACCAACACTTACATTGTATTAAACTTTAAACAAATTAACCCTCAAAAGCAAACCCGACCGAATTCTTAAAACCATCAAAAGTTGCAAAATATCCAACAAACAAGTTCAAAACACTAAGGAAGCAAATATGGGTATCTCCAAAGCTCAATCAATTAACCCTTCTACAAAGAACTCCCAAAAACCAAGTTGCTTACTTAAAACAGTGAAGATAACAAACAGGAAAGTGGGTATGCAGAAACCAACCTGGTAATGATTTTCAACTAGTTTGTTTGTGGAGTTATAGTGGGGAAGAGGGTGAAACTATGAAGAGTGAAAGTGGGAAAACCCAATTGGCATTAGAAACAAAATGTCAAAGAAAAAACAGTGTGTGTGATGACCCTTTACTACAGCACTAACCAAAACGGTTAGGTGTTGGATTTTTTGACCAAAGAAAAAGGAAAGAGACAGGTCAAGTTGTGGAACATGTACAGTTGGAGAATGATGAAGAAGAGAAGAAGAGGATTGCACGTCGGAAAATTGGCTCACGATTCCGGAGAATTTCTTGTTTGTTTTTTTATTCTATGTTATTCCCAAATAATTCTTTTTTTAACAAAAAAGTCTAAGGGAAAAACAAAGAATAAACAATTATTACTCAAGTGTTATCTTTTCTTTTAAATATTAGTTTTTTTTCTTCCAGAGGACATGTGTTTTTAATTATAAATAGTAAATAACATGTTCATTTTTAATTTTATATATTAAGAAAATAAAATAATTGTGAATTATAAAATTTTAAAAATATAATAAAATAAATATTTTATTTATTATTTTTAAAAGCCAGAGATTAATATAATAACATTCTATCAAATTAGAAATCAAACCAATACTTTATTTATAAATAATTTTATTTGAAATAAGAATATTATAAATTATAAATGATAAAAGTATATATCATCAAGACTCAAAATCATATATTTATTTTCAACAATATCATTTTTTATTGAAAAAATAATCTTTATGATATTTCTAAAGTAATAAAATCATATAAATTAATTTAAAATATTAAAAAATGAATATTTGAAAATTTATTTATATATTTTTGTTATAATTTAAGGATTATTTAGAGAAAAAATAATAATATAAGAAAAAATGATAGTTGATTTGAAAAATAGAAAAGAGTGCTATGCATTGGGAAGCAGAAACTGGGCAAGACAACCCCACTGCGCATCATTGTCATCTCATGGCCCTAATTTTTTTTTTTTTTTTCTTTTGTTTTTTTCTCTTTAATTTTGTTGGGGCGTGTTTGGATTTTCATAAAGAAGTAACAGGTACACACAAGGTTTTACTTTTATGTTAACGGGGTTTCTGACTTGTATTGGTCCAAAGGATGACGTTAGTGGAAGGAATAATGCAGAATTTTAAATATACCATCATTCCACATGCATGCGACAATTATTTAGTATTGTTTTTTACAAAACAATCTAAAAAGAACTGTTTTTTTTTTCTCTTAATGTAATGATAATACAATATGACTCAATGTTCCCCGGAGAGTCTTTCTTTCTAAACTTGATTTTTATTCCTAGAAACTAGAAACAATATTTTTCAACCTCCAAGTGATTTGACCAACATATATTGAAAAAGAAAACACATTTTGAATCTGAATTTGAAG
Organism: Hylodesmum podocarpum; assembly: GCA_026586105.1. Lineage (NCBI taxonomy): Eukaryota > Viridiplantae > Streptophyta > Magnoliopsida > Fabales > Fabaceae > Hylodesmum > Hylodesmum podocarpum. The sequence goes on along the minus strand of JALJEV010000623.1, from coordinate 12,480,102 downwards.
ATAAATAAAAGCTCCAAAATTTACATAGAACAAGAAATTTGTGTATATAATCTCGAGCCAATTTACTTAGTTAAATTATGAGGCATAAATTGGTATACAAGTTCAATTTTCATAATGTACCCAGTGTATTCTCCTTTTTCCTCCCTTTAATAAGTTATATATTTTTTCTGTTTGGTTAAACATTTTTGTAATTATAAATGTTGAAATGTTTATATTTAATTCATCATTTTTAAATTATCCATTTTTTTATAAAAATGTATTAGAATTCATTCTAATCAATCTTTTTCATCGGTTTTATTGATGATGATGTTAAAAGTCGATATGATAAAGAGATGGAAAAATATATCCTTAAAAAGACATTAAGAATACATGTTATAAATTTATCATGATTTTACTAATAATAGGAAATGAAATATTAAAATAAACTACTTCAGCAGACTGATTAACCAACAAAATCAAATCAGAAAATGAGTTTAAACCTAAATATTTACAACTACGCTTAACCCATGTATTAGATTGAGGGAGATAGTCTAGATTTTTTATATTAAAATAATATTTTTATTCATTCTTTATTTAATTAAATAAATGAAAAAAATTAAAACTTTTTTTACTTAGAAAATTTCTTTTTCTTATTTAAATTACAAAAATACCATTTTTTTTCATAAAAGCTCGTAAATGTATGAAAACCTTTTTCCATGCACATTTTTAAAAATAGAACTTGATTCATTTATAATAAATCGAGCTGAAATTAAAAGTAAAAAACATTTTAATGAATAAAAAATTTATTTATTCATCTGTTTCTCAACATTTTTCCCCTAATATTTTAAAACATAGTTTGTTATTTACTTTTTTCTCCCTAAACCTAAACCGTAGTATAGAGTATAGACACAGGCGTTACGAACAATCCATCTCATCCAACACTCTTTTCATCATTAAAATATTTTTATAAGCTTAAAAATTAATAGTGTAAAATACAGTTGAATTAAATTTTGTATAGTTTTAGAAATTTTGTTATCAAAAACTAATAAATTTGTTATATATGGTGTGTTATGATTAGTTTGATATATATAGAAAATTTCACATTATGAATGCATGTGATTTTTTTTTTCTATTTTTATTATAGTTCAAGTTTAATCATATTTACAAAACATGCCTTTTTTCTCCGTTCCAAAAATGTATTATGAAGAAGATAGGAAATTGAATTAAGTTTTTTTTCTAACAAATTCATTACGTGCTCGGAATTGAATTACATTCATTGAGTTGCTAAAGTTTATCGTTTAAGCTATAAGCAACAAATGTTGAATTGTTTTATATATTTTTTCTCATCAGGTGTGCATATAGATTTATAACATTTTTTAATCTGTCAAAACGTTTGAATTAGACGCTACAGAATATAAGTATTAGAAAATTTATAGTAACTTACATAATCTGTCAAAATGTTTGAATTAGACGCTACAGATATAAATCTATGATATAAACATTATATACATCTTGCTAACTATTTGAATTAGACAATAGAAATGATATTTTGAATTAATAATATAAATATCATATGCATCTTGTCCTTATCAAATGACTTTATGTCTTATATAACAAAAGAAAAATATTTTTAATAGAGAGAAATGATTCTTCAATAGCAAAAGAAAAAATAAAGTTAAATTATAAAAGATAAGGACAAGGAGGTGGTAATAAGGAACTTTGTTGTTGTGCAACAGACAACAACAACAAACGCCGAAAGAAAAATCTCAACAATTCAATTTTCAGGCACTCACTCTGCACACATACAAAACTAGCACGGCACTCCACTCACTCTATAATACATAGCTATCAAACTTTTGTAAATTTATTTTTATTTTTGAAAATATTTGTCAATACAAAGTACTTGATAATTTACAATCTTATTAATGTTTATTACTTATATTTTTCATTTCTAGGTAAAGTTTTTTCTTCAAGAGAGTTAAAGCTCTTTATTTTTAAGTTATTTCCCTCTCTTTAATGTATTGCTATTGAAAATTTGAAATAGCCTCGAATTCTTGATGTCTCTCCTCACTTTTCCTTTAGTTAAACATTCTTTTTTCCCACCTTTAAACAGAATAATTGTGCCACAAACTTTATGAATTCATTAGCAACAATACTAACTTTAAATAATGAAAAAAAAATAGTTCATTTTGTTTATGAGATTTGATAATTAGCTGCGTGATTTGTGGCAATTGGATGCATTGGTGCCTGCTCCTGCAAAAGCTGCGTGATTTGTGGGAACAGAGTGGGTCCTGCAAAAAACTACACTTTTTCTTTTCTTTTTTATTGGTTTTGTGAGGCCTAACTTGGATACTTTTTTGGTATGGAGGACTGAATCATTAAGAGGCCTAACATGATTCTTCATGGTTGCACTTTAGAGCCCATGTAACAAATATATGTCCAAATTCTTCAATGGTTGGTAGTTCAAATAAGATTAATATTTGGAAAAAGAATATTTTGAATGTAAATTAGTTGTTTGGTCTTAATAAAATACGTCATAAAATTTATATGCACATATTGTATATTTTTGTATTGTGATAATTAAGAGGGGCTAATACGATAAATTATATTTACCTACTGTCATAAAATGTTTGATTGATAATATGTGTTTATATTAATATTTAGCCAAAATAAATACCAAACCCAATCACATTTTAATTTCTAAAAGTATAATAGTCTGCATACTATAGTTCAATTATAATTGGTTGATTTTTGGAATACTTATTTTAAGAGTGATATTTAGTTAATAGTTTTAAAAAAATTATACTTAACAGGAATCGAAAACCAAACTTATGTCTTTTGTACCTTTTTTTTTTACTTCTTGTAAATAAAATTAGGAGAGTTTGTAGACAAGTACTTTCTTTTCCTCTTCATTTTTTTTTAATTTTCTTTTAATAAAAGTATTTTTTATTTTTTTCTTCAGTTTTTTATGAAAAGAATCACATTCTTATATCTTAAATTATTTTTGAAATAAGTTTAAAATAAAAATAATATCAAATTCGAATAAATTTATTTCTATTCTTGATTATTGTTGTCAAAAGGAACAATAATATACTTATAAAATGAAAGTATCAACAGTCATTTTTTAAATCATGAGTCATATAAACACTCGATTTATAAATTATTTTATTTGGTTTACAAAATTTTTAAATGAATGAAAATTTTATATATTATTTGTGTGATATTATTAATTAATCAATTATATTTCATTTTAAATTTCCAAAAAGTAATTTTGTATCTTATAACAATTTGTGATTGGATAAACTATCTCATAATGTTATTGCAGGTTTATAAACTAGATTATGAGTTAAAAACTAATAATTTAGGTGTAACATCTCATGACCATTAGAAATAAAGAGGTCTACGGAAATTCCCTGTTCATATGTCTCCAAGTAATTTAAATGGGATCCTTTTATTAAGATATTAGGAAAAAGTAATAGATCACCGAGACTTACCAAATCCCACACCAAGTCTACGTACAGAAAGGAAAGAAGAAAAAGAGAATGAAAGAAGAAAGAAGGAGGAGATACAGCTTTGCCTAAACCCAGTGTCTGGAATCATTCTCACCGATTCCCCTAGGTGAGTACTTCTGTTGTTTGAGCCTTTTTAACCTTTAAAACCCTGAGTTAGAGGATTTAGAAATTTTGAGGAATCTAGAGGTAGAAACCAAGCCATTATAAAGTTAAAATAAGTATTAGACATTGGATTATGTTGAGAAGTCAACAATGATTATGAGTATAGCTAAGTGTGAAAATTGCAACTTGTTTCTATCTCACACTAAGCATGCGTTTATTATAAAAGGATACATGGAAGGAAAAATAGAAAATAGAGTGTTTTCTATTTTTGTTTCTATTAAAAATAGAAAATAAAGGTAAAAATGTATTTGTTTAAGTTTTTTAAAATGTTTTCATGGAAATATTTTAAGAAATGATGAAAATAAGGAAACACTTTACTACATTTTTACGGTTTTCAAAATTTAGACTCTAAGAACCATTGAAACTCCAAACTAAAACTAACATTTGAAGGCCCAAAATAAAATTTTGAACAATTTTTTTTTCTCAAATCACAATCAAACGAAACTAGAAATAAAAATTAAATCGATTAATATCAGAACAAATTCAGAATAATTTGCTTCGGGGAGAGGATAGAAAAGTAAAACCCACACATGTTGGTCGAGTCAATCTACTCAAATGCAACAATTGTATATTGTTCTATATATTTTTGTCATCATCGAACATGTATAGGCCAAAGTTGGTCTACTTGTCATTACTATTACCAAACATGCATACATTAAAGTTGTCGTGCTTGTCGTTGTTGTTGTTAATAAACACATTAGGATCAATATGTCTGTGGTTGACTTTGTTTAATCTTCATCCAGGTTACAAAGCTTGATGTTATTGTATATTACAACACACATTCATGAAAAACAAATTTATTAGCAACTTCAAGCATATTTTGGAAATTTTGAAATTCAAGATAACGAAAATTAATAATATTTCTCATTATTGATTAGATGATTAGTTTTTTTTTTTGTTTTAAAGTCAATCAAGAATTTTAATGTAGTTCAAATATAATTACAAAACTGGTTATTACAATAGCTCATTAAGCATTCTCACATTAGAATTTCTCTTGTTAGCTAATTTATTCAAAATCTAAGAATTGCTAGTTGATGGAATTGAAATTGCTTAATAATTTTAATTGACAAAGTCGTTCATAAATGTACTTATATCTAATTGTGTGAAAATCAAGGAATTTTGAACCAATTGATTGAATTAATTTTCTTTTTTATGAAATTAGTTATATGTTAATATGTCACCTACGTGTGTGTTTGCATGTATGTATGTGTGATAAATTGTACTTTTACTATATATATGTGCATGTGCATATGAACAAAATTTATAATTGTTAGTCGAGATTTATAGTTACTAGTAAAGTGTAACTCTTTTTATTTAAAATTATAACAGTTAAAGTGTTACAAGTAAATTATGATTTACACGGTCAACTGTTGTTATATGCAAAAATATCAATGTTCTATAAATTATTGTCCTAATTCGATGAAGTTAAGTAGCTTTATCATCTGTGCTATCTTACCTTAGTACTTCATATTCTCATTCAGATTCTCTTCTCTCCAAATACATGGCACCATGAACACCACCACAATGAACATAACAATATCATTGTTGTCACCATCGTAAGTCTTAGATTTCTCGTCTATTTTCTTTTCTGCATTCTTCTCCTTCCCATTTTCATTTTCTAACACAAATTTCATAACCTAAATTCGCTTTCTCCTTTCACCATTGTCAGCCACTGTTTTCCACAACCACTTCAGGTAACATGTATTGTCACCTTCCCATTTGTTATTTGATTAAGAGCTCATTTTTATACCTTTTACTCAAAAGACTTTGATCTTTTTCGTTTTATTTTGGTTACTATATATATTTGAAATGTTAAGGTTACTTATTTGAAGCTATAAGAATTTTCATATTCTTAAATATTTAGTTACTAATTTAATTTTCATAACTATTGAGTTGAGAAACATCATTTATGCTTAGGGCATCTAGATAGACTTTGGTGGTAAATAGGACTATAATTAGGTTTACATGTACTCTAGAAATATATTTTTCTAATTATTTATTTAAACTATTTTCTTATTAAATTATGTACTTAGTAATTCATATATACATTTAAGGTTTCTAATTTGTGGCTAGCATAATCTTAAGTGCATTTGAAAAATTCTTTTATACTTATGTAATTATTTAACTTTGTTGATTGTGTCTATTTATATTTCTTTGGAACCTTCTTATTTAGGTTGTCTAATTGGCTTGTTTTGTTTTTATTTTATGACACTTAGATGGTTTGATTGTAAGTGAAAAGTTTTTTTTTCTTAGGAATTATAATGATTTGTTTGTTTCTGTTTTGTGACATTATGATAGTGTACTTATTGTTACTATGTGATAATGTGTTGACTTTATGACAATTTGTTTTAATCTTTTTTACTATCCTGGTTTAGAACTAATTGGGATCTTTGCCATATCCAGAAGTGGCAATCAAGTGACAACTTGAGGTTGTGGCCTTGTTAGTTTAAAACCTATAGAAGTAATTTCATATGATATTTATATGTATTTTGTGCTTGAAATAATCTTTTATGCAGATGAAGTTAAGTCTGAAGCTTTGAAAGGTAATCTTATACTTAAGTTTAAACATGCATCTTATGCAAGTAAGAATTAAACAATTTTTTTTTATTGGAATGGTATGTAATCATAAAAAATGGGGATATTGTTAAGTCAAATTTGTTTAAAGGAAAATTATATTCTTTAATCTTGATAATTACATATTATTAAGATAAAAGTTTCATCTATAAGATGAATGAGAATAACAGACTAATGGAGCTAGTAGACGAATAAAGTCTTAGAAGATAATTCACGAGTCAGTAGATGAATAATGTAAATCAGATGAAAGATCTATGCAGATTAATGACCTACTAGATAAAGCTTAAAAAACCAAATAAGTATTATTTCTCTAAGTCATTTAAACTTTAACAAACTTTAACTAAAAGAAATGTATATTCTGTAGAGTCTTTTTCAAAAAGCTCATTGCTTAGAACAGGTACAAGGAAATCAATTAATCTTTGTGAAAAGTCTAACCATACTAGAACAAAAGATGATGTTTTTGACACAAAGGTCTAGTGTAGAAAGGAGAATATCATTTTCAGTACCTAATCCTCAGTTCTTGAAGAATGTTGCTACTCTAATGTTCATAGCTCATAAAGATGCATTAAACATAAGAGAACATTAAACGTGTTTCCAATGGATAGATTGAAGAGGTTGAAGTTGCTGAGTTTAATGACTACTTCAAGTTTTTAATCTATATATATATATGCTGAAATTGGAGATTTGAAGTTGGAGATTACTTTGGAAAGAAACAAAGTTTTATTTTTCAAATCTCTTGTAAAAGTCTTTCTTCATTGTATACCCGTCTCTTCACAAAGATTATCTCAGTTATACAAACCATTTGTTGTAAACCTTTACCCTTGTTGGTAATGTTAGTTTGAAGAGACTGGAATAAAAGAATATGTGGTGTTGTTAGAAGAGAATATTTGAAGTTGCTAGCCTGAAGAGGCTGAGTTCAAATAATACTTCAGTTGTTTAGCTTGAAGAAGTTGGGTCCCAAGAATACTTGGGTTAGCCAGAAGTGACTAGAGTTTAAATAATACTTGTAATTTTCACTATTAATGAACTTTTAACTCTTACTAATAAGCTGGACGTAGTCTTGTATATAACATAAATCAATATAAATGTCTCATGTTATTTATTACTCTTTCTTTAACTCATCTAACCATCATCTAACTGGGATTGCTTTGTTAACATATTTTTTCTTTGGGAAAATCTCTCTATAAAAAGTTTAAAAACATTTGTATGATTCATCAAACAATATAGTTTGTGTTGAAAAACTACTTGCAAGAATTTTTAATTCAATCCTGATACATTGTTATTTTTATCAATTTCTCTGCATTTAATACATCACATTAAAGCATTATTAATGGGAAATTAGCATGATTTAGTACATTTATGAGTTTGGACTCAATTAGGCCTTAAGTGCTTATTTTTATTCTAATTCGCTGAAAATTTCAGATTTGACAAGGCTCACTAAAACGAGAATAACTTTCACCACAGAACTTTGTTTGAGCTCTATTATATGTCAAATTAAAGAGGATTGATAGAGCTACAAAAGTCATGAAGATATAAAGAGCCAATTTGGACCGCATCTGAATTTAAAATTGGCTTGAAAGTGACCCACGAAACTGATGTGGAAATTCCGGCGCGAAGAATTAGTGTAGGCCCTTTTTAAATTAATGTAATTGGGCTACGAATTGGGGTGTTCAACTACTTAAAAATCATGTGTCTTGCACATGGTTTACCCCCTATATAACACCCCAAACTCAAAATTCTGAAACACACTTTTTATCTTTCAATTAATTTCAATTTTCAGCGATGCTCTCTTCCTTTCAAGTCACTTTGCTAGGGTTTTCTGGTTTGTCATTCCAATTCTCGCTTTCTCTTCCTTCTTGCAATTTAGTTGTTCTGTTATGCAATTCCAATTTATGCTTAGTCTAATCAACCAATTCGATCTCAATAGGATCCCTAATTTCCTTAAGTTCTCCGTTTTCAATTGCATGAGCACTCATTTTAGATTCTATAATTTTGATTTCATTATGTTGAATAATATTTTGAATTGAGATTGTTGATTCTATCTTTGTTGATTGATAATGAATGCAGAGAACTAATTATATGATTCGAAACCAAGTTGTGTACTCTCATGCGATCGTGTGAGTTTAAAGGCCACCAAGTGTTCGATAATAATTCTCTAAGATCTTAGAGCGTTAGTTTAGTGTTGGTATGCAAAGATCTTGGTTCCAATGCAACGCATAGATGAGTGCCTTTTTTTGTTGAACCGATGAGGGAAATTAGGATCTGACAGAGATCAGATTGATGCTTTTTAATAATCTATTAATTGCTTTTTAATTGATGTTTAATTACAATCATTGATTAATTATTACTGTTTAATTGCCTTTAATTTTCCCTCTGCACAAAAAACCCCCAATATTGTATTTAAAATTTCGGCTACAGAGAAATAACAAAGTAATTCATAGGGAAACGATTTGAGTCCACTATTACTGCAAAGTAGTAGCTAGACTTTAGGTTTATTTGATGCACGTTCAACGTGTGTGTCAAATTTGGCACTGTTGCCGGGGATTACTTTGTTAATTCTCTTTGTTTATATGCATTTTATTATTATTATTATTATTATTATTATTATTATTATTAGACTTAGGATAGATTAGTTTACATTCAATAAGTTCTGCAGTATACTGATTTCATGCTCTGTTTTGCACTTGTTTGGCCTGTTATATGTTGTTTGGTAATCTGATTTTGGATTTTTGGATCTGTTCGGTCATTCTAATTACCTTTGCTAAAGTAATTTGGCCTTCTGAACAAACCTTTCACCCCATAGGGGTGAAAAATTGCATTAGTTTTACGAAATTCCTTCCAGATTTTTCTGTTTTGCAATTATTTCGGTCCCGTGGGGACACAACAGGTATTTTTGAATTGTTGAACTAATTTCGTTGGTTTTGAAATTTTGAAGGGTAGTAGTTTTTGAGGAATTAGGTATAACCTCGTGCTTTGCAAGAGGCACCACCCTATTGAAGACAAATTTCATCGTTTAGACATTTTTTTAAATTTTTTAAAATTTTACACTGCATTTTAGGGGTCCCGAGATGGTTTAGAATTGACCTGTGCCAATCCTATAAATTTTAAAAATCATTTGATATTGTTTTGGAAGTTTATTTTGGTCATCTGCTTTTAACTCAGATGAATGTATAGTCAAAAATAAAGACAAATCCATTCTATTTATTGGGAAAAGAAGGAATAACCTTTATGAGGTTTGCCTTTCTGACCTTAGTGATCAGAATGTGACATGTTTGATTTCAGCAGATGATGAACGAGATATTTGGCACAAAAAGCTTGGACATTTAAGTCTCAAGTATATTTCGAAAATTTCTAAAATGGATCTTGTAAAAGGTTTGCCGAAAATATCTTGGAAATCCAATCGTCTGTGTGAATCTTGTCAGCATGGGAAACAACTTAAAGCTTATTTTAAATCAAAAAATGTTGTTTCCACGACAAAACCACTAGAACTGTTACATATTGATCTCTTTGGACCTACTCAGACTGAAAGTCTTGGAGGAAAGAGATATGGATTTGTAATTATAGATGATTATACTAGATTCACATGGGTATACTTCCTAGCACATAAACATGAGTCATTCAGTGTTTTTGAAATATTCTGCAAACGTGTTCAAAAAGAAAAAGGAATATGTATTGCGTCGGTTAGGAGCGATCATGGAACAAAATTTGAAAATTCTGAGTTCAATGCCTTTTGTTTTAAAAATGGTATCTTTCACAATTTTTCATCTCCAAGAATTCCTTAGCAAAATGGAGTTGTGGAAAGGAAAAATCGTACCTTACAAGAAATGACTAGAACTTTGTTGCATGAAAGCTCTCTTCCAAAATATTATTGGGCAGAAGCAATTAATACTTCCTGCTATATTCAAAACAGAATATTGATAAGACCAATATTGAATAAGATTCCATATGAACTATGGAAAGGAAGAAGACCCAACATTTCTTACTTCCATCCTTTTGGATGTGAATGTTTCATCTAAACACCAAAGATCAACTTGACAAATTTGATTCAAAAGTGGTGAAGGGATTCTTACTTGGATATTCCAATACGTCTAAGGCCTATAGAGTATTTAACTCTAAAACGCAAGTTGTAGAGGAATCAATTCATGTAAAATTCCAAGATAACTCAAAGGCTGATAAGGAAATATCAGACCTAGAAAATTTATTTGATAATTTGCAGATTAACCCTTCTGGTCAAAGTTCAAGTCTAAATGATCAACCTGAGTCAGACGGAAGAACAGATACAAGAGCAGACGATAGAAGCACAGACGATCTTATCATTGGAGATAGACATCAAGGTGTTCAAACTAGATCCAAACTAAAAGAATCGTCTGGATATGCTCTCGTGTCAAATATAGAGCCCAAGAATATTGAGGAAGTTCTACAAGATAATGACTGGATTTTGGCTATGGAAGAAGAGCTAAACTAGTTTACCAGAAATGATGTTTGGACTTTGATAGAGAAACCAAGAAGCAAAAGTATCATTGGAACCAAATGGGTATTCAGAAATAAACTTGATGAAGACGGAAAAGTGGTAAGAAACAAAGCAAGATTAGTAGCTCAATGCTATAATCAACAAGAAGGTATAGATTTCATTGAAACTTTTGCTCCTGTAGCTAGATTGGAAGCAACTAAAATTTTACTTGCCTTTGCTGCTCATAAGAATATCATCCTATATCAAATGGACGTAAAAAGTGCTTTTCTAAATGGTTTTATTGAAGAGGAAGTATATGTAAGACAACCTCCTGGATTTGAGAGTTCATCTCAACCAGATCATGTTTTTAAACTAAAAAAGACACTATATGGTCTTAAACAGGCTTTTCGAGCTTGGTATGAAAGACTGAGTTCCTTTCTTCTTCAAAATGGTTTTTCAAGAGGGAAGGTTGATACTACTCTCTTCAAGAAAAGCGTTTCAAAAGATTTTATTATTGTCTAAATATATGTAGATGATATAGTCTTTGGAGCAACTAACGAATCCTTGTGCAAGGATTTCTTTAAGTTAATGCAAGAAGAATTCGAGATGAGCATGACGGGAGAACTGAAGTTTTTCTTAGGACTTCAAATCAAACAGACTAAACAAGACATATATATTCATCAACAGAAGTATACTAAGGAACTTCTAAAGAAATTCAAAATGGAAAATGCCAAACCAATGAAAACACCCATGCATTCGTCTGGAGCCAGTCTCAACAAAGATGAATCAGGTAAGACCGTTGATTAGACGGTATACAGAGGTATGATTGGATCTCTTCTCTATCTCACTGCTAGTAGACCTGACATTATGTTTAGTGTCTGTCTATGTGCACGTTTTCAATCTGATCCTAGAGAATCACATTTACAAGCTGTTAAACGCATTTTAAGATATCTTATTGGAACCACTAATCTCTCTCTTTCATAAGAAAAGTAGTGATTTCAATTTAAGTGGTTATTGTGATGCTGATTATGTTGGAGATAAAGTGGAGAGAAAAAGCACAAGTGGTGGATGACAATTTCTTGGTTCATCACAAATCTCTTGGTCAAGCAAGAAGCAAAACTCCATTGCACTCTCAACCACTGAAGCAGAATATATTGCTGCGGCTGGGTGTTGCTCACAACTACTTTGGGTAAAACATCAACTTGAGGATTACTCCAGGTTTGAAACTCAAATACCAGTATTTTGTGATAACACAAGTGCAATAAATATCAACAAATATCCTATTCAACATTCAAAAGCCAAGCATATTGAAATCAAATTTCATTTTATAAGAGATTATGTTCAAAAAGGTATTTTCGATGTACAGTTTGTTCAAACTGATTTTCAATGGGCAGATATCTTTACAAAAGCTTTAGACGAAACTCGCTTTAATTTCATTAAAGAAAATTTGGGAATTATCTCTTTAATTGATTAAGTTTTCTCTTTCGTCTAAGCATTTCATTTCGTTTGTACCTTCGTATATCTTTTCGTGTTAAGACGAAACATTGCGTCTGATCAAGTTGAATCAGTCTGAGGAAATTCAACAGACGTAAGGATATTATTTAATTATTTTAAAGTTAAGTGTGCAGGGACAAATTAAAAGTAGCAATAAATTTGTTTGTCATTTATTGCACTATTCTAGGACTTTGAAAAGCATGCGCTGTGAATTGCAGAAGTCAAATCAATCATTAAAAAGGCAATGATGGGGACACGTCAAATCAGGGGCGGTTTAAAATTCTTTCGTCTGATGAATCATAACCGTTTCAGCTTTGACTATAAATACTCTTAAAGTTCACATTTTTATTCCTTACTGCATTCACACTTTCTCTGAATATTCTACTCACACAACTTAAACTCTCTCTTTTTCAAACTTAACAATGGCCGCCAAGAATATCAAGGCAACCAAAGCAACTTTCTTCGCGCAAGATCTCTTCTTGCCCAGCAAGTGGATATCGAGAGACACCATTGAGAGCATCTCCGACAGAGTAGCAAAGATGCTGGTACACAATGGATGGATGGAATTCGCAGAGATGAGAGGGCCATGGCTGATGGAGGCCTATGCTGAGTTATGGAGTGACGCAAAGGAATTTGATGATGGTATTGTAGGTACCATTGACAACAAGGAGTATATTATCACAATAGACTCCATTGCTGAAGCTGGGAACTGCAAGACAGAAGGGCGTTTTTACAACGCTGACTGGATGAGGATTGAGTCTGAAGAACACGTGGACAAGATTCTCTACGGAAAGAACCGCAACCCTGAAGATTCCAAGTTTTTGAGATCAGGGAATCTTTGTCCCACTGCAAGAGTCATCCACAACCTTCTCTACAACATCTTCACATCTAGAACTGGCTCACGAGACAATGTGAGTACTCGAGACAGGTTTTGCATCGTCTACTGTCTGAGAAAAGCAAGAATGAGTCTCCCTCACATCATTCTTGACCACTGGATAAGTGCGTTAAGAAATAGGAACATCCGTAGGAAGAGCAGTATTCCCTACGCCACTCTCTTTTCCAAAATCATTATCAACCAAGGCTTTGATGCCACTGGCGTTGTTTGGCACAAAGAAGGCAAGGAAGTCAAAGGAAGCACCTCTGCCAAGATGCATCTGAACCCTGGCTTCCTTCATCACACTGTGAGTGAAGAACAAGTTCCCCTTTCACCAATCACCAAAGACCCCCCTCACAGAGCTCGCATCAAACGTGCCAAAACCCAAACACAAATCCAAACACAATCCCAAACACAAGCCCAAACACAATCCCAGACACAAGCCTAAACACAAGACCAAACACAAACCCAAACATCCTTACCTCTTCCACCCGTGGTTATATCTGAAGTCCCTTTCGAAGATGCTCTAGAAGAGCCTCTTAAGAAGAAGAAGAGGACTATCAGAATAAAGCACGTTGCGACTAAGACGCAAGGGAAGACGATATCCCCAAGTGAAGATGAAGGGGCTAGGCTATCGTCTAAAGGTGTTTCGTCTGTTAGAATACTTTCAAACGAAGAAAAGCAAAAGAAAGCAGCCAAAGAGAAAGCAAGAGCCAGAGAGGTCGCTCTTCAAAAGGCTGGCAAAGGCAAAGAAAAATTGAAGCAAAAGCTTGCGTCTGTGGCTGTTGGAGAAACAGACGAAGCAAAACAACTAAAAGAGGCTATGAGGGTCTCTATGCTACTTCAAGCTGAAAGAGAAATAATTTTTCTTGAAAGCGTTAAGGGCATTGGATCGTCTGAAGGTGCTTCTGCTCCAACAACTTCAGAGGGCATGAACAGTGAAGATGTTGGACTTGAAGCTGAAGAAGCCATCCCTAGTTTTAGTTTTGATATACTTGTACTTTTGATCTTTGTGATAGATTGTATATAGGAGTTTAAAATGTATTGATTGTTTTAGTTTAGGCTTTGAGTGTGGTTTTTATTCAATCGTTTCATAGAAAATTTGATTTTACTCTTGTGATTTGAGCTAGAGAAGTTTTGGAACCCCATTTTATTTGAAAGGAATCAAAAACTTTGGTTTAAAAAGGTTTTAAGCTGAAGTAATTGATTACCATATAGCTGTAATCGATTACCAACAGATTCAGAAAATAGTGGAACCCAAACTGCTCTGGAGTAATCGATTACCACTCCATAGTAATCGATTACTTCGTGCTTGAAGAAACAGGGGAAGACAAATTTCTCTGGAGTAATCAATTACCACAATCCAGTAATCGATTACCACACCAGAATTCATCTCAAATGATTTTGAAACTGCTTTAAATTGAAACCTCTTTGAATTGTTTTCAGAAGAGAGATCTTTTTGAGTTTTCCAAGAAAGAAAGGAAGAGCTAAACACTAGTTTTTACAAGAATTCTCTTCAAAGTTTCAAAGATTTCTCTTGAGATGAAGGCTGTGTGAATGGTTGAATTGTTTGGATGATATCATTGATCAGTGCATACACAACAGGTGTAATCTTATCTGATCTTTATCTTTTGTAATCTTTTTGGTTTAAACTCTAAAGAGAAAGGTATTCTCTTGGAAGAGTTGATGAGTTTTTGAGAGAGGTACTCTCAAAGGTTTATTCTTGAAGGGATCAAGGATCAAGATATGTTCTTAGGTGAAGAACATATAGTTTTGAGTATTTGATTTGTTTTTGTGTTTGTGCAGTGTGGTTGTATTGAACACAAAATCTTCATAGCGGAAAATCGATCGCAACAGATTGTTGGGTTGGGACTGGATGTAGGCCGAAAGCCGAACCAGTATAAATCTCTGTCTAAACTCTCTTCTCTATCTTATCTCTTTTAATTCATTGTTTTCTTGCTTTACAATTTTCCCTTGTTTTCCGCTGATTATATCTCTGATACTTTCTTGTAATTCAAGATAAGATTGAATCAGGAAAAAGTGAGAAAAAGTAAAATTGAACAAGGGAACTTGAATCTATTCACCCCCCCTCTAGATTCATATAGGGACCAACAATTGGTATCAAGAGCTTTAACTAGTAAATCAATCTAGTAATCCTTCTTAGTTCCTTGTAATGGCTAGTAATCTTTTACCCTTCGCTGAAGGAGCTTCGATAAATAGACCTCCATTATTCTGTGGTGATAACTATCCATTCTGGAAAGTTCGCATAATCGGGTAAAATTACATCCATATACATGGACACCAAAGGCTTCCTAGCCGGAGAAAGTACAGTGAAGTCTACAAAGCCCTGAGAAGTTCTATCGAAGCCGATCTATGGAATCTATTCACAGAAGCATCTGACAGGCTGTGGTAAATGACTACAAAGTTCCAATGAAAATAGAAAATGGAAAACAGATAGAGAAACCTTTTGAGGATTGGGACATGGATGAGATTAGGAGGGCTGAAAATGATGCTAAGGCCTTGAATATCATACACTCTGCCTTGAATTTTGATGAGTTTTTCAGGATATCAGCTTGCACAACAGCAAAAGAAGCATGGGAGCTCATCATGGTAACCCATGAAGGTACTGCTGAGGTGAGGAGAGCTAGGAAGAACACACTCATTCAAGAGTATGAGACATTCAAAATGTTCCAAGGAGAATCGATAATGGAAATGCAAAAGAGATTCACACACATCATCAACCATCTCAAAGGACTTGGCAAGAACTTCATTGAAGAAGAAGTGAATGTCAAGATTCTGAAATCACTGAATAGAAAATGGCAACCTACGTGACAGCCATAACTGAATCCAAGAACCTTGCTGCTATGACAAGTGCTGAACTGTTTGGGAAACTTAGA
The DNA here is from genome assembly GCA_026586105.1 of Hylodesmum podocarpum. Classification (NCBI taxonomy): domain Eukaryota; kingdom Viridiplantae; phylum Streptophyta; class Magnoliopsida; order Fabales; family Fabaceae; genus Hylodesmum; species Hylodesmum podocarpum. The sequence goes on along the minus strand of JALJEV010000623.1, from coordinate 12,464,160 downwards.
GAATATGAAATGGACATGACTCGAATCGCAGATGAGGAGCAGAAAGACAAAAGAGCCAAAGGAATTGCTCTCAAAGTAGACTTGATGGAATCCTCTGAAGACGGAAATGATTCACAAGAAGACCAAGTGAACTTGATGGTAAAGAAGTTCAGAAAGTTCATAAAGAACAACACTAAAAAGAAATTTGGTCAACCAAGAAAAGGAGTCAAGAAGCAAGACAATACTTCAGTCAAAGTGACATGCTACGAATGTGGGAAGGTTAGGCACTACAGATCAGATTGTCCAACCTTGAAAAGAAGCAACAACACTGAAGTGAGAAAATCTGAGAATGAAAGAAATGTCAGAAAAGAAAAGAAGAAAAAGAAAGCATACATAGCTTGGGATGAAGGCTACACATCCTCAACATCTGAAAGTGAAGATGAGGAGGCGAATCTGTGCTTAATGGCCAAAACATCTAGTGAGGTAAGTGATACGAACTCAATTATGGATGAATATGATGAATTGCATTCTACCTTTTGTGAGCTTTATAATCAAGCTGAAGTTTTTAAAAAAGAAAACATAGTATTGAAAAAGGAAGTATCCATGTTAAAACAGAAAATATGTGAGTTAGAAAATGATATTTCCAAGCTAAAGGAACTCAACATTTCTGCAAACTGTGTTCACATGAAATCTGGAAACACTAAGCATGCTAAATTCACTTATACTTATTGCATGAAACCTGGACATAAATCATATAATTGCATGATTAGAAAGAAAGGGATTTCCAGTGGCAAATACAAATGGATCAAGAAAGAAACCTGTAGCACTAACATGCATGGACCCAAGAGGAAGTGGGTACCAACTGCAAAATAAGTTCTTTTTCTCTTGCAGGAAAGCCTGAACAGCAGAAGCTCAATTTGGTACTTAGACAGTGGCTGCTCAAGGCATATGATGGGTGATAGAAGGAACCTGAGCACCTTCACACCAAGAGAAAATGGATCAGTTGTATACGGAGACAACAACAAAGGGAAAATACTAGGCTACGGTACTGTTGGATATAAGGCAAACATAGTGATAGAAGATGTATTGCAGGTCGATGGATTAAGGTTCAATCTACTGAGCATCAGTCAACTATGTGACAAGAACTACAGAATTGCTTTTGATGATGAACATTGTCTCATCAGCAACAAAGACTCAGATGAACTTCTCATGATTGGCAAGAGATCTAACAACATTTACATATTGGAAGTAGATCATTCTTCTCCTTACTCTACATGTTTAACTTCTAATGATAATCTGTCTTGGCTATGGCATAGGAGAATAGCACACATTGACATATTGCATTTGAATAAGCTTGTTTCTAAAGAGTTAGTTTTTGGTCTCCCCAAACTAAGATTTTCCAAAGAAGGACTATGTGAGGCTTGTCAAAAGTCCAAGCAGGCAAAAACATCTTTCAAAAATATTAAACATGTTTCTACAACTCAGCCGCTTGAACCCTTGCATTTAGATTTATTTCGTCCATCTAGGATAGCTAGTATTGGTGGAAATCTGTATGGGCTAGTCATAGTAGATGACTATTCTAGATTTACTTGGGTTTTGTTTATCAAGAAAAAGTATCAAGCCTTTGAAGTTTTCAAGGTACTTGCCAAGAAAATTCAAAACAAAAAGGATTTGAAAATTAAAGCTTTAAGAAGTGATAATTGTACTGAATTTAAGAATAGCTTTTTTGAAAGGTTTTGTGAAAAACATGGGATATCACACTTGCTTTTCAGCTCTCAAGAACTCTCAAAAAATGGAGTGGTGGAGAGGAAAAACAGGTCCCTTATAGAACTTGGAAGAACCATGCTGAATGAGCATATGATGCCTAAACATTTTTGGGCAGATGCTGTGAACACTGCATGTTATGTTCTCAATAGTCTCTATAAGACCCATTTTGAAGAAAACCCCTTATGAGCTTTTCTATGGAAGAAAACCAAACATTTCTTATTTTAAAGTTTTTGGATGCAAATGCTTTGTTTTAAACAATGGCAAGGACCCTATTGGAAAGTTTGATGCAAAGGCTGATGAAGCCATTTTCCTTGGTTATTCAAATACCAGTAAAGCATATAGGATCTTTAATAAAAGAACAATGTGCATTGAAGAATCTGTCCATATTAGATTTGATGAAACTAACACTTTCCAAAAGGAAAGATTGTTGTGTAATGATGATGAAACAGGTGAAGGAAACATAGACATTGATCACAAGCATCAAGAAACTCAACCAAACCCAACCTAGCCAAAAACAAGCAAAAGAGTGGAGGACACCTAGGAACCTATCACTTGACAATGTCATTGGTGACATTCACAAGGGGGTAACTACTAGATCCTCACAAAATTTGTTTTGCTATAATACTGCTTTTGTATCACAGGTAGAACCATCCAGCATAGAGGAAGCCTTGAACAATGAATTTTGGATCATGGCTATGCAAGAAGAACTTAACCAGTTCAAAAGGAATGGAGTTTGGGAACTTGTTCCAAATAAAGGCAACATGAACATTATTGGTACAAAATGGGTATTCAAGAACAAACTGAGTGAAGAAGGAGTTGTGGTCAGAAACAAAGCAAGACTTATGGCAAAAGGCTACAATCAACAAGAAGGGATTGACTTTGAAGAAACCTTTGCCCCTGTTGCAAGACTTGAAGCTGTTAGACTACTCCTGGCTTATGCTTGCATCAACAATTTCAAATTATACCAAATGGATGTAAAGAGTGCATTCTTGAATGGTTATATCAATGAAGAAGTCTATGTAGCACAACCACCCTAAGTTTCACAGATACTACTTGGCCTACACATGTCTACAAACTTCATAAAGCCTTGTATGGGTTGAAGCAAGCCCCTAGGCAATGGTATGATAGACTGAGTAAGTTTCTCATATCAAAAGGATTCCACAGAGGTAAAGTAGACAAGACTTTGTTTATTAAGAACAAATCTGACTACATTCTATTGGTTCAAATTTATGTTGATGACATTATCTTTGGATCATCTAACCAACAACTTTGTGAAGAGTTTGTGAAAGATATGCGGGGAAGAATTTGACATGTCCATGATTGGAGAATCGAGTTTCTTTTAGGACTCCAAATCAAATAAATGGAAGGTGGCACATTCATACATCAGGCTAAGTACACTAAAGAACTGCTTAAGAAATATGAGATGACTAATTGCAAAGTGTCAAATACACCTATTTCTACTAACACTTATCTTGAGATTGATGAAGCAGGTGATGAAGTTGATACTACCTTATACAGAAGTGTTGTAGGATCTTTACTTTATCTTACGACCAGATAGACCCGATATTATGTTTTCGTATGTTTATGTGCTAGATTTCAATCTGCACCTAAGCAATCTCATTGGCTAACAGTGAAGAAGATTCTTAAATACCTAAAAGGAACAATAAGTTGTGGACTATGGTATCCAAAAGGAACCTCACCATTACTTGTTGGTTTCAGTGATTCTGATTTTGTAGGTAGCAAAACGGATAGGAAGAGCACTAGTGGAACATGTCACATCTTTGGAGAATGTTTGATATCGTGGAATAGCAGAAAGCAAGCTTGCGTAGCACTATCAACTGCAGAAGCTAAATATGTAGCTGCAGGAAGTTGCTGTGCTCAAGCAATTTGGTTGAAACACCAACTTGAAGACTATGGGCTAAAGATAGATCACATTCCCTTGAAATGCGACAACACAAGCGCTATAAGTATCACAAGAAATCCTGTACTGCACTCAAGAACAAAACACATTGAAGTCAGACACCACTTTATTCGAGATCACATCGAAAAAGGAGACTGTGACATCGAAATCATAGACACGGAAAATCAATTAGCGGATATATTCACAAAGACATTACCAAAAGAAAGGTTTTACAAACTTAGATCAAACCTCGGCATTTTGAGTAAGGAACATCTAAACTAAACCTTTTTACTTGATTACACTTATCCATAACTCTGTTTTTGTGAAAAAAAATTTTCAAGAAAAACCTTCGTCTAATAGAAATAATCGATTACCAAGGGAGGATAATCAATTACTTCGCGTGAAATTCACTCTGGGAAGGATTTTGGTACTGAGATAATCGATTACCACGAGCTATAATCGATTACCACGAACATGTTTTCAAATGTTTTGAAGAAATCCTGCAGAGTAATCGATTACGGTTCTACCGTAATCGATTACCACGATTAATGTTTCTTGTTTTTCTTTTTCCTCTATATAAGGAACCGAGATAAACGATTTCCAACTACTGGTAATCAATTACCTCGTTCTTGGGCTAATCTTTTGGGCTTTGTTCTCTCTTATAAGAAGTGCAGGTGTGACTCTTCAACTCACCATTCATCTTCTTACTCTGAAAAACCCTTCATCTTCTTCCTCCAAACCCTAGATTTTCACTCTCTCTCAACAATGGAAGAACAAGGTAAAGGTAAAAGAATCAAAATGAGGGCAAACCATTTAACCCAAGAAGAAATTAAGGAAAAGAAAAAGGCAGGAGAATCTTCCAAGAGGAAGAAACCTACATCCTCAGAGCAACCAGAAATTCCTCCTCCTCCTCAACCACAAGAATCAGGGGTCAACCGGTGGTTCACCTCTAAAGGACAAGAGACTAGGTTCAACCTTGACTTTGCTAACAAGGTTCTTGTTCTACCCAAGATTCTTGACCTACAATGGCTGGATAATCAGAGTTTCACGTTCCAGACTTTCCTGAGGCAACAACACCTAGAAAGGTTCGTTGAGATGAAAGGCTTCATCTATCCAGACTTGGTTCGGGTTTTCTACTCAAACCTCAAATCGAATATGGAAAGGATGACAGTGAGTTCAAATATTAAAGGTATCAAAATAACTCTAACCCCTGCTCACTTTTTGCAAATTGATGGCATAAGGAAGGAAGGGAATATTGCACATGTAGACAAACTCAGAGAAAAAGAGTTTGATTTACAAAAAGACACTTTTTACATGAGCCTTCTGAGGAACCCCCAACATTGGGAAGAGGAAAGGAATTCCAGGAGAGCACAGGGCAAGAAAGTAACATATAACATTGGTGGCCTGACAGCAGATGATAGGCTACTCCATTATATTGTTTGCTGGATCTTGGCTGCAGGGGGAGCAAACCATGCCCAACTGAGTGAGGATGACATGATTCTCATTACTGCTCTGAAGAACGGGATTCAAGTGGACTGGACGCACATTATCATGGACAACATGTTGAAAACTAGAAGACTTCTAGACAATAAGTGTCCTTATTCTCTTTTTATCCCTAGACTAATTGAAATTTTTCAGATTGACACCACTGATGAAGCTAGAGAATTAGTCAAAGATGTCCATGTCATCGGTGATAGAGCATTGAAGATGATGAGACTTATCAAGACCGATGCGGGATGGATAACAAGAGAGGAACAACAGGCCATTCCACAACCTGAGCAAGAGGAAGCACAACCTAAGCATGAAGATGAGGATGAAGACAATGCTGGAGAGTACATTCCACGATCGCGCTTCGAATCCATTATGATTGATAGGATGGATGAAGTGGAAGCAACCGTCAACAAGCGACTTGATGACCTGGGAAAGCGACAAGATCTGCATTTCCTGGAAATGAAGGACTTGATGGAAACTATCATGGAAAGACTCAACCAGGATGACGACTCAGATTAGTAACTCCATCCCTACCTCTCACTTTCTGATTTGATATACCAAATAGGGGGAGCAGTAGTGTAGTTATTAATTGTCATTAGTCTTCATAGCTTCATAGTATTTGGATTGCTCTGTAATTGCTTTGTTTTTTGAACTATTATTTGTTCTGTTTTTGGGAGTTTTTGAATATGTTTTACTTAAGTATTCTACTTAGGGGGAGCAGATTAACACAATTGAACATTTTATTGGATGACTGTAATAGTTAGACTTAATTTGCTTTGCAAATGATTGTCTTTATATGTCTGTGATTTGATATAGTGATATGTTTTGGATGATTCATAAAGTTGTATGTAAATAGCTGTATGAAATTGATGAAAATTGAAAGAATAGAAAAGGAAAAATACTAACATTGCAGGACACATCAAAGCCATCATCTACATTGAAGATCAACTACACAACAATTTGGTACATCAAAACCAAAAAGGCGGAGATTGTTGGACTTGAAGCTGAAGAAGCCATCCCTAGTTTTAGTTTTGATATACTTGTACTTTTGATCTTTGTGATAGATTGTATATAAGAGTTTAAAATGTATTGATTGTTTTAGTTTAGGCTTTGAGTGTGGTTTTTATTCAATCGTTTCATAGAAAATTTAATTTTACTCTTGTGATTTGAGCTAGAGAAATTTTGGAACCCCATTTTATTTGAAAGGAATCAAAAACTTTGGTTTAAAAAGGTTTTAAGTTGAAGTAATCGATTACCATATAGCTGTAATCGATTACCAACAGATTCAGAAAACAGGGGAACCCAAACTGCTCTGGAGTAATCGATTACCACTCCATAGTAATCGATTACTTCGTGCTTGAAGAAACAGGGGAAGACAAATTTCTTTGGAGTAATCAATTACCACAATCCAGTAATCGATTACCACACCAGAATTCATCTCAAATGATTTTGAAACTGCTTTAAATTGAAACCTCTTTGAATTGTTTTCAGAAGAGAGATCTTTTTGAGTTTTCCAAGAAAGAAAGGAAGAGCTAAACACTAGTTTTTACAAGAATTCTCTTCAAATTTTCAAAGATTTCTCTTGAGATGAAGGCTGTGTGAATGGTTGAATTGTTTGGATGATATCATTGATCAGTGCATACACAACAGGTGTAATCTTATCTGATCTTTATCTTTTGTAATCTTTTTGGTTTAAACTCTAAAGAGAAAGGTATTCTCTTGGAAGAGTTGATGAGTTTTTGAGAGAGGTACTCTCAAAGGTTGATTCTTGAAGGGATCAAGGATCAAGATATGTTCTTAGGTGAAGAACATGTAGTTTTGAGTATTTGATTTGTTTTTGTGTTTGTGCAGTGTGGTTGTATTGAACACAGAATCTTTATAGTGGAATACCGATCGCAACAGATTGTTGGGTTGGGACTGGATGTAGGCCGATAGCTGAACCAGTATAAATCTCTGTCTAAACTCTCTTCTCTATCTTATCTCTTTTAATTCATTGTTTTGTTGCTTTACAATTTTCCCTTGTTTTCCGCTGATTATATCTCTGATACGTTCTTGTAATTCAAGATAAGATTGAATCGGGAAAAAGTGAGAAAAAGTAAAATTGAACAAGGGAACTTGAATCTATTCACCCCCCCACCTCTAGATTCATATAGGGACCAACAGAAGAAACTGCCCAGATCTAGAAGGATAATGCTCAGTTGGCAGAGGAATTGGAGACCATGCTTAATGATGAAGCTTCAACTATGGAGGTTTCTACATCAACACTCCAAGACAAACATGGGACAAATGTGTCTAATCCTATTGTTGCGTTTCCTCTCAACGCTGCCTTTGATCAGACGATACCTGCTGTGTCTGAAGAAGCATCCCACCAACAGACGATGGAGATTCCGTCTGAAGAAATACTTACTGAAGACATAAGTTCTTCGTTTGATGAAGAACATATGGATGTAATAAAGGTGGATGCATCATGGGTGAGATCTCACGCCGAAGTCATCAATCCTGAAGATCTACCACCCAAGCACAAGACGGACTATTCGTTCCTCAACGAATTAGTCATGAGACGTTTTGCTGAAAGCTCTTGTGCTGAAGGACCAGTCAAGCCTGACTGGATTCTTGGAGAGAAGATTGAAGATATCTCCAACGATGGTGAACCGTCTGAGTCTGCTAAAGATGGTTACTTGGCAGACGATGTAGACTGCTTTATAAAGGACACTCCTTACATTGAGTTGAGGAATCCCTATAGGTACAGAGGCAAAAAGGGATTTCAACTTGGGAGATTTGTCAACCACATCGTCTATCACAAACCCCTGAAGCTAGTAGATTTCAAAGAAGATTTCATCTACACTCCTGAAGAGCAACGCGAATGGCTGAAGCGTCTGCCTTGGGATAAACTGGACTCCTTAGACATCAAGGGTTTAGAAGGAATAAACAGGTACAAGGATCATCTAGCTGAGTCGGTGATTGAAGGACCAGCTCTTGGCTATGAACCCCACATCCCTTTCAGAGAAAACATCAAGTGGAAGGTTCAACATGAAATCAACGCTCCTGCATTTCACCATTGCAGATATGGAGATCCTAGCTCCACTATCTATGAGCCAAAGGATTGCTCACACTGGCATCTGGACGCCATTGACCGTCATGATCCTGTACCCTTCACAATTCCCATGAATCAAACAGAGTATGTAGGTCTAGGACATACTCTTGGAATTGTTCTTCCCTGGACAAGATCACACTGTTCAGGCATCTGCCCCTGCTACTCCATCCTCCTCAACGAATTCGAAGACCCCGAAGAGTTTGCTCATGCTCTTCCTTAAGACTACAACATAGCATTCAAACTGATGGCCAATGCTTATTGAAGGGAAGAAAAAGCTAGATCAACTTCCTTCTATCACATTGAAAGGAGAGCAAAGAAGGAGAGGAGAGATTGTCCAGTCATGGTAGGATCCCAATTCTCTTCTCTGGTTTCAGACGAAACCAAGTTTTCAATCGTCTTAGACTGAAAACGACCTTGTTTGGTCAAGTTTTTGGCTAGAGGAAAAGAGAAGAAGACTCCATCTGTCTCCAGATCCTTCAAGTTTGCAAGGCACATCCCCCGAAGACTTCTGTCTGTTGCATACTCGCATCTCAAATCTCTTCAAACCTATGCCTCAAGACCTATCAATTCGAAGATTCAAAGGATGATAGAAGATCATGAAGCCACCTCTGCGTTCTGTTCTGGAACTTCATTTGATGAAGATTCCACAATCTGTGGCAGGGTGTATCCTGGAGAAGCCTTTGCTTATACACATCCATCACAGGAGCATCTAGATCTTGAGCTCTCTGTTCCCACTAAGATGTTCACTTGGCAATGGGAAAGAGACTTCACTGCGTACCTCACTTTTCCACTCTTCACTCTGCGTCTGAAGAGGACTCCAACAATGTTCATCATAGATGACTCTATACTTATCGTGGAAGAGCCTCAAACACCGCTTGTGGAGATTGATGATAGGGTGAAGGTTACTGAGGATGACGCAAGGGACGCTGATGAGTATAATACTCTAGAGCGTAAATATGATGCCTTAGAAGAGAACTGCGAGCATCTGAAGCAAAAGAACAAAGAGCTTGAGGATAATCAAGCCTCTCTTACATTTGAGATGCAGCAGCTGAGGGAGATTGTCATGAGCCTTGTTCAAAAGAGGCCTAAGCCTTCTTCTTGATCATATTTTTGATGATTCTCAGCCCAAGGGGGAGAGTATCTAAGAAAGGAAGAAAGGGAGAAGTTGCTATGATAAGGGGGAGTGCATCGTCTGAGGGGGAGCCTATATCGTCTGAGGGAGAGCAAAATTTTTTTTTGTATTGTATTGATTCTTTATTAATTTGTATAGCACATACATGTATTTTATTTAGAACTTTGGTTTTCTGTATACCTTTGTAACATTGTATAAGGTTTACATCACATTGATGTAACAATTCTTTTTATCAAGAGGTATTATTTTAGAAAACATCGTCTTGATATAAATCTGACTTGTGTTTTATTTGTGATCACTAACCTTAACTTATGCAGATGTCTTCTTGAGAAAAGTTATCAGTATGGTCTATAATCATCAAAAAGGGGGAGATTGTTAGATGTTGACTTTTTAAAAGTATGTATGTGTCAATCCTTCGGCAAGTGTACCGGTCGTTACAAGTTTAGAAAAGATGAGAACAGGTTGTCGAACCACAGAGACTGATTGTGAATTACCAAATGCTCAACATGCTTTACTATTAAGACGAATCGGTGAATGAATCATTTGTGTAAAACTAAACTATTGTGTAAAATAAAGCAATACTGTAAAGTAAAGAAAGCAAGTAAATGTTTAAGTTTCGAAGATGATAAAGACAGTTAGGGAATTGGTTCAATTGATTCCCTCCTCAAGCAACTACTTCTTATGTTAATCCAGTAAATATCACTCAATTGGAGACTAGAATTTGTGATACCGTAGACTAATCCTATTCCTAGGTCTTTAGTCCCTTTGAATGACTTCTATAATCCCTAATCCCTTAGGTAAAAACAGAAATTCATTCAAGAAGCGAAACTGATAAATTCGTTAAAATATCTCATAATATGCAAGTTCTATCCCTAGACTCATGCATTACTATAGTGATACACTTCCTCTCCTACTTCAACTATCAATCTTCCGAAGGCATAGCTGACACGAGATACAAATCCTTAAGAAATAGTTCAATTCAATCAAACATTAATATTCCTATCTCTATTTGAATTTCATGAATTAAATCTCAAGAATAAGCATTAAGCAGGGAAGAGATCAATCAATTCGGTGAGATTACACTTGAATTAACATAAGGAATTCATTACAAGAGTTCTGGAATCAAAATCCCCATCCCTAACTTACAGATTTAGCTAAACATGGAAACGAGAAAAGAACGAAGAAAAACAGAATTCAAACTCAAGAGAAACTCCATAATCGCTTGATTCTTGCTCTCGCAAGCTCACAAACTTAGGAATCTCAAGATTTGATGGAGGAAGAAGGAGAATGAAAGTGGAGAAGAGAAAAACGAGAGAATCGTGCACGAGAAGCAACTGAAAACTGAATTATGAGAGCTCTCCCGATTCGCGCCCAGCAAGTGTATATATAGACTCAGAAATCGCGCCACCCACTTAAGATGGACGCGCCCTAGCGCGTTTTGAACGGAGAAGAAGATATGAGCGCGCCTCAGTGCGCGCTCGCGTGTTCGTCTGTTGTATCGTCTGTATAACTCATTGTATCGTCTGTTATGGTGTCATCTGTCTTGGACTTGGCATCGTCTGTCTTTTGTGTCGTCTGTATTGGTTACAGACGAAAGCATCAATCTGGAGACTAAGACAAAACAAGTACGGGACGAACAACTTAAAAAGAGGCGGCTCGATTTTAAGAACTTCCTCGGAAAGAAAGAGCAGATTTAAACAATTCTTAAAAGAATCAAACACGGGCAAAGCAACTTCATAAGAATTAAGCACGACTAAGCAACTCCATAAGAAGCGAGTACGGACGGATAACTCGGATGAGGCAAGCATAGACGAGAATAATTCTCGAGACGAAGTAAAGCATAGACGATGAGCGACTTGGAAGATACAAGCACGACGAAGCAACTTCATAAGAAGCACGCACGAGATGGAATAGCTCCGATGAAGTAAGCATAGACGAAACTAATCCATTGCGTCTTGATCCCTTCGTCTGAGCTTTCATAAGGTACGAAACGCGCCCCGTATTGAGTGAAATCGCGCCGGCGCGATTGAATAAGTAAGGATGGCATGAGCGCGCTTCGAGCGCGCCACTAGCGCACTTTTGCCGCAAAGCGGGTATGAAGGCGCCTCATGAGTGCGCCCGGCGCGTTTCTTCGAGACGATATTATTTTAACAGCCTTGGATGCTTAACTTGAGGTTTGGCTTGCTCTACTTTCTTGATTTGAGCTTCTGTCCAAGTACTGGATCCACTCCTTGTTGCTTATCTCCTCTTCAATCCTTCATTGAACCTAAAAATTAACAAAAGAAGAATTAAAATGACTTAAAACTCAAGAAAAATTTACAAAACTCACAAAACACTCACTCAAGAACTAACACTAAGCAATTATGATATTTTTACTGTTTTCTTGACTAAATTATAGCTAAACCTAGTGAAAATAGATGGGAATGAGCTTAAAACACCTAGAAAAACATGTATAATCTAGCACTTATCATTAGATCAAGATGATTAACACATCTAAGATTTTGATTCCTACAAGACAGACGAAACTTTCTCAGACGGAACATCAGCGAGCAAGTCAGACGAAACAAGCACGATTTAAAAGATGACTCCTCGATCAAGTCATTCGTCTGTCTCAAGTCAAAGTCATCAGACGATAGGATAAGATGAAACCTCTTAAAGACTGAAGAAGTATATCGTCTGTCCAAGAAGTGAAGCAAAGTTTGAGTCACTCGCGCCAAGATTTCAAATCTTAAGAAGTACTCATTAGAAGCATCCAAGATCAGTATAGGGATTCGTGCTTACACATGCAACTCAAAAAGGTCTTCACCTTTTTGTCAAAGCCTCTCGTATAAGTCGGAAAGATGATCACAAGACGCAATCTAGATCCGCTGCACACACCATCAATCACTCAAGTACTATCTGACACCTTTTGGAAAGCTCTCAAGAAAATATTCAACTTAATTCTCATGTGTCTAACAATTATCTGAAGATGGTGCCTATTTAAAGACTTCACTTCATCAGAGTTCAGTTGGCGAAAACGCTTCTGTTATTTTATCTTCTGTGATTTCGCTCAATACATCTAATTGTACTTCATTGTAAAACCCTCTCTGCGAAGAGGAATCTTTCTGATTTTAAAACATCTTTTTAAAATCCACTTGTGTGGTAGTTTAGCCTGAGGAGGCTGGTTGTTCAAAGAATACCTTTGTTGTTTAGCCTGCGAAGGCTGTGTTCAAAGAATATCTTGTTATAGCCAGAAGTGGCTGGGTGCAAATAATACTTGTAACCATTTCACGGTTAGTAGTGAAAACTCAGTGGTTGCTGGGTAACTGGACGTAGTCTTGTATAGACGAACCAGTATAAAAATAGTTGTGTACTTATCTTCTTAAGTGTTTGACTAACGGGGATAATTAAGCTATAACGTATCTTTCTTAAAAACAATTCTTGAAGATTAAGTAATTCTTCGTCTGAACACATTTAAACCCACAGACGAAAGGGAAAATTTTTAGATAAAACACAATTCAACCCCCCCCCCTTCTTGTGTTCTATCTTTTACAACAATGGAGAGCCAAGTGCAAACTTCTACACTTATTGGCGAATCAATGTCTAAATACATTATAGATGGATTAGAGAATAACCATGCTACCTTGAAACACTCTAATTCTTTACTCTCTCTTTTAAATTGTGTTATTGATGTTAGAGTTCATTATTCCATGTTCTTTATTTTGACAGTAAGTGAAACATGCGAATTGTTCAATTTAGATGCCAATTTTAAAATGAATAAATGGAGAATTATGATTATGACATTCAACTTATTCCTACCACCACCATGCACTGATTATGGCACAAAAACACACCTACACCCTGAATCATTTGCACTGATAAAGGATGACTTACATATTATTGTAGATGATTTTGTGATATTTGACCCAGGTGGGTATTTGTTTCTTGTAGTAGGTATCAAGGATACATTCATGGTGAACGGGCAATGCTTAAAGCGTTATCATGAGAGCTCCATTGAACAGCCCGCAAAGCAGAAGTTAGTACCACTTGCAGACGCACCACCGCTTTGAGCGGCCGAGGGAGTTTTCTTTTCTCCTTCCACCCTTTTCCGTTTTGTTTTCATTCATTTACTATCTATCCACCTTCTGTAATTAGGAAGTAATTAAGAGTAAATAAATACAACTTTCATACTTCTTTATAGTTAATTTTTGATACTTGGAGATTTTGTGATTCTGGTCTAACTATTATTATATCTGCGTTATGGTCTATATGTTGAGAATCTGAACTGAAATCTGAGTTGAGTTGATTTCCAGGTTATTTTATGGTGTTGATATAACCCTCTGATGGATTGTGGATTAGTCTGTATGAATTGGTTTTGTATTGTGTCTGATAAGTACTTGACAATTTAACCCTGTGAGTTTTTGGGCCTGTTTTGAATGGATTCATATGCATGACATTCCCTTTCTTTCAGTGTGATATATGCCATTTGTGGATGCTATTTTTCAGAACTTGTTTTCATTTTTTTCAAAGCTGCGTTTTATCACTTGATGCATGGTCATGATTGAGGCATTCATTTCTTCTTCCCCACTTGACTAGAAAAGCCTACCTTATTCCTTACTAACCCCTTTGTGCCTGAAACCTTTTCTTTCCAAACTTGCATTACAAGCCTTGCGAGTAAAATAATGTTGTCCTGATTTCACAGATATTGAGTTATTGTTCATCTTGTACTTTTGTGAAGCGGATAAGTGTGAGGGTGTCTGCTCGGGATGTGCAGAAAGATAAGTGTGGGGGGGAGGGGGGTGAAATATTGTATTTGGGTCCGAGTTGTAGATCTGGTACATTTTGGTTGCTCTTTGACCAGTACACTTGTGTAATTTTTATCTCAATGCTATGTCTTATATAGTGAAAAAAGAAGATAAAAAATAATAAATACCAAAAGTGGTATTCAAAAAAACAAAGAAAGAAAAAATAAATAAATAATAGAAAAGAAAAGAAAAGAAAAAAAGAAATAAAAGTAAAATAGCAAAAACTTTGTTATGAATAAGTGTGCATAATGAGTTGAGTATTTGAGTAGTTATTGAAATAGCAACTTTGCAGATTTATTTTGTAATTTTGATATCTTATGTAATTTGTTGATGTTATTTTCAATATCTGTGAAATAGTAGTCACTTGACCAAATTTATCAAACTTTTATCCTTGGCCCCATTACATCCTTTGCAAGCTCTCTTGAATTAAGCATGACTGTGGTTATTAGTGGTAGAGAGCTAGAATGATTGCAAGCCTATGGTAAAATAATATTCATTTTAATGGTTTGAAAGTAAACATTTGTCTGAGACACTTGAGAGTCAGAGTGATACAATCCTGGTGAGGTCATTACTTATTGTTGTCTTGCATGATTGATTCAGTACTTGATTGATCTAATCTGAAGCAGAAATTGTTCAACACTGTGACATGTAATCTTTAGGTTGATTATGCTCTGATTGTTATGTTCAGTTCTAATACTTTGGTGACTGTTTTGGGAATATGAATTGCTTAGACCAGATGAATTTTTGTATCCAAGTTCATGCTTTGTTTAAGATTTAGGACTTAGTTTTGCCTAGGAGTGCAAAAGAATAAGTGTGGGGGAATTTGATACATTGTTATTTTTATCAATTTCTCTGCATTTAAAACATCACATTACAACATTATTAATGGTCAATTAGCATGATTTAGTACATGTATGAGTTTGGGCTTAATTGGGCTTTAAGTGCTTATTTTTGTTCTAATTCGCTGAAAATTCTAGATTTCACAAGGTTCACTAAAACAAGCATAACTATGACCACAGAAATTTTTTTGAGCTCCATTATATGTCAAATTAAAGAGGATTGACAGAGCTACAAAAGTCATGAAGAAATGAAGAGTCAATTCGGACCGCATCTGAGGTGAAAATTGGCTTGAAAGTGATGCACGAAACTGATGCGGAAATTCCAACGCAAAGAATTAGTGTAGGCCCTTTTTAAATCAATGTAATTGGCCCATTTTGTAAAGCTGTAATTGGGCTACGAATTCAGGTGTTCAGCTACTTAAAAGTCATGTGCCTTGCACATGATTTACCCCTTATATAACACCTCAAACTCAAAAATCTAATACACACTTTTTACCTTTCAATTAATTTCAATTTTCAGCGTTGCTCTCTTCCTTTCAAGTCGTTTTGCTAGGGTTTTCCGGTTTGTCATTCCAATTCTCGCTTTCTCTTCCTTCTTGCAATTTAATATATCTCGCTTTCTCTTGATATTTACCATTCATAAACTCCAAATAGGGAGATGTGTGTGAGTAATGATGAATTTAATTGTGAGAAGACTACAAGTGAGTGTAGAAATCGATGACGAATTATGATGCATAAATTTGTGGATGAATGGACGCACAAGTTCACATAATGCATGGGTTTTCACAACACATAAATACATGACCCAATGCCCTTAAATACAAAGTTTGAAGTATTGTGCAATTATGAGATGCACCATATAAATTGAACGATACTTATGTTACTCGTTTTTCCTTGATTGTTTGATGGGAATATGGTGATTGATGATTGAAATCAAAAGACATTTTAATGAGAGAAATTTGGATATTTCGTGGCAGAAATGACTTGGATTATACCCAAAGAGTATAATGACGTTCCGAAAGACCATTTTTTTTACCTTATTTGGTTATTTGGAGTAAGGATAGTTTTTATGAATGAAATCCTAAGAAAGAGATATGAATATCCTTATTGATCCCTGATTGGTACCTAAAAAGAATATTCGTCTACGGAACAATGATGATGAACAACCCTTATGAGAAGTGATGGTAAGAAAGAAAATTGAAACCAAAAGTTGGAAGGGATGACCTACAGCCAGGTACCTAATGGAATACATGAGTGTACTATTACTATATGTAGTTCTTGGGGGAAAGGTGTTGAGTTTTGATACTCTGATGTGTAGGATTCATGTAACCAACTTGGCATTCTCAACATAGCTTAGTATTTGCTAAATTCGATGGAACACTTTGGTTAGTACCAACTTGATGTTGTTTCCCTCAAATGTTACCAAGCAATATGAAGTGAATAACCTCATGAAAGAAGTCTAAGGCATGGACTCAGATAAACCATGAATATTTTTAGTTTGGATGTAGGCGCTATTTGAGTGGCAAGTAGTTGATAGGGCAATACTTGCTTATTAGGTTCTAGACTTGGCATTTATATCTATTTTGATGCAAGAAAACTCACCTAATATTTATTACCATATGACAAGTGATGAATCGACTAATGGAGCTGACATTCTGAGTAGTGGTGCTACCAAATATGGGTTATTGGACCTACGATGAGTTCTTTGAGGATGAAACTTTTAGAGGAAATGTGTGCTTCTTGTTAAGGTCTATCGTCGCTGATGGACCTTTGCAGTTTTTGCCTATGACACTACTTGTGATACTCATCGTGCCCTATGTACCTAGATACACGTGGATTGATAGCATTCCTCTCTTTCTTTAGTGTCTTCTTCTTCTAATGACACCTCAAACTCAAAAATCTAATACACACTTTTTACCTTTCAATTAATTTCAATTTTCAGCGTTGCTCTCTTCCTTTCAAGTCGTTCTGCTAGGGTTTTCCGGTTTGTCATTCCAATTCTCGCTTTCTCTTCCTTCTTGCAATTTAATATATCTCGCTTTCTCTTGATATTTACCATTCATAAACTCCAAATAGGGAGATGTGTGTGAGTAATGATGAATTTAATTGTGAGAAGACTACAAGTGAGTGTAGAAATCGATGACGAATTATGATGCATAAATTTGTGGATGAATGGACGCACAAGTTCACATAATGCATGGGTTTTCACAACACATAAATACATGACCCAATGCCCTTAAATACAAAGTTTGAAGTATTGTGCAATTATGAGATGCACCATATAAATTGAACGATACTTATGTTACTCGTTTTTCCTTGATTGTTTGATGGGAATATGGTGATTGATGATTGAAATCAAAAGACATTTTAATGAGAGAAATTTGGATATTTCGTGGCAGAAATGACTTGGATTATACCCAAAGAGTATAATGACGTTCCGAAAGACCATTTTTTTTACCTTATTTGGTTATTTGGAGTAAGGATAGTTTTTATGAATGAAATCCTAAGAAAGAGATATGAATATCCTTATTGATCCCTGATTGGTACCTAAAAAGAATATTCGTCTACGGAACAATGATGATGAACAACCCTTATGAGAAGTGATGGTAAGAAAGAAAATTGAAACCAAAAGTTGGAAGGGATGACCTACAGCCAGGTACCTAATGGAATACATGAGTGTACTATTACTATATGTAGTTCTTGGGGAAAGGTGTTGAGTTTTGATACTCTGATGTGTAGGATTCATGTAACCAACTTGGCATTCTCAACATAGCTTAGTATTTGCTAAATTCGATGGAACACTTTGGTTAGTACCAACTTGATGTTGTTTCCCTCAAATGTTACCAAGCAATATGAAGTGAATAACCTCATGAAAGAAGTCTAAGGCATGGACTCAGATAAACCATGAATATTTTTAGTTTGGATGTAGGCGCTTATTTGAGTGGCAAGTAGTTGATAGGGCAATACTTGCTTATTAGGTTCTAGACTTGGCATTTATATCTATTTTGATGCAAGAAAACTCACCTAATATTTATTACCATATGACAAGTGATGAATCGACTAATGGAGCTGACATTCTGAGTAGTGGTGCTACCAAATATGGGTTATTGGACCTACGATGAGTTCTTTGAGGATGAAACTTTTAGAGGAAATGTGTGCTTCTTGTTAAGGTCTATCGTCGCTGATGGACCTTTGCAGTTTTTGCCTATGACACTACTTGTGATACTCATCGTGCCCTATGTACCTAGATACACGTGGATTGATAGCATTCCTCTCTTTCTTTAGTGTCTTCTTCTTCTAATGACACCTCAAACTCAAAAATCTAATACACACTTTTTACCTTTCAATTAATTTCAATTTTCAGCGTTGCTCTCTTCCTTTCAAGTCGTTCTGCTAGGGTTTTCCGGTTTGTCATTCCAATTCTCGCTTTCTCTTCCTTCTTGCAATTTAATATATCTCGCTTTCTCTTGATATTTACCATTCATAAACTCCAAATAGGGAGATGTGTGTGAGTAATGATGAATTTAATTGTGAGAAGACTACAAGTGAGTGTAGAAATCGATGACGAATTATGATGCATAAATTTATGGATGAATGGACGCACAAGTTCACATAATGCATGGGTTTTCACAACACATAAATACATGACCCAATGCCCTTAAATACAAAGTTTGAAGTATTGTGCAATTATGAGATGCACCATATAAATTGAACGATACTTATGTTACTCGTTTTTCCTTGATTGTTTGATGGGAATATGGTGATTGATGATTGAAATCAAAAGACATTTTAATGAGAGTGATGAGTCATTATTTTGATCATTTTCTCTGCATTTATTATATCCTAATACAGCACGATTAAGAATCAATTAGTATGATTTAATGTATTTATGAGTTTAGACTCATTTTGGCTTTAAATGATAAATTTGGTCTAATTCGTTATTGTTATTCAGATTTGACAAGGTTTACCAAACTGAGCATAACTTTCACCACGAGACTCTGATTGAGCTGAATTTTATATCAAATTAAAGAGGACTCAAATATCTACA
Source organism: Hylodesmum podocarpum (assembly GCA_026586105.1). Classification (NCBI taxonomy): domain Eukaryota; kingdom Viridiplantae; phylum Streptophyta; class Magnoliopsida; order Fabales; family Fabaceae; genus Hylodesmum; species Hylodesmum podocarpum. The sequence continues at coordinate 12,445,126 of JALJEV010000623.1, read as the reverse complement.
ACATTTATGAAGACATAAAGTTCCCAGTCGGAGTGTATCTGGTGTAAAAATGTCTTTGAATGCAGCATATGAACTGTTATGAAAATTCCAGCATTTAAGGATTTGACAAGTCTCGGTAAAATAGGCATAACTCCCTCTACAGATCTCCGTTTGAGCTCCACTTTATATCGAATTAAAAAGGATTGACAGAGCTACAAAAGTCATGAGACATGAAGAGCCAATTCGGATTGCATCTTGGGTGAATATGGCCTTGAAGTTGGACCACGAAGTCTGGACGGAATTTCAAAGAATTAGGCTATGTAAATCATGCAATTAATTCTTTTTCTTGTTTTCTTTGTATGTGGGAATCGAACATGAGACCCTTTTTCACTTAATTTTGGCATGTGCAAGGCATGAGGGACCACCAAATTGAATTGAAAAGAAAATGCACTTTGGAGACAAATGCCAAAAACATGCCAGGAATCACTCCACACTTGCATATGATGGGGGCTACCAAATTGCAATTGAAATTGGATTTAAAAGGAACACACTTGGAATGTTACGGAGTTTTTTTTTAGTTTTTAGTTTTGAGTTTAGGTTCTCCTCTCTTCTCTTCTTTTCTTTTTCATTTAGCTTCCCTTTGTTCCAGCCATCAATTAAATGTTCCAGTGTTTTAGTTCATCAATCAATTTGGGATTTTCTTCTTCTTCTTCTTCATCTTCTTCTTTAGTTGCTTTGTGTTCTTTACTTTCTTTATAAATTCTTCATGTTCTTTATTTTGCTCTTCATGTTTTGGTTAATTCATTTAAATTTCCAGCACCCATGTTTAATTCTTGCACTTATTTTCTGCATCTTCAATTTCCAGCCATTTTAATTCCAGCAATTTAAATTCCAGTAATTTAATTTCCAGCAATTTAAATTCCAGTAATTTAATTTCCAGCAATTTAAATTCCAGCACCTTTAATTTCCAGCAAGTGTTCTTCATTAAGTTTAGCATTTTAATTTTTTTTTTTTTATTTCTATTATTCAAAGTTTTATAGAAGTTTATAAAGTTCTAAACTAGGAGGCTCTGCCACCTTCACCTGAATTTTATAAAGTTCTATTCAATTTTCTCTGATTCCTTTTAATTCGAATTTAATGGAAGTTTAATTTTGAAGGATTAGTCTTCTTGAATTGGATTGCAATGTTGGTTTGAGGTTCCTGTTGAATATTGGTTATGCTCTCTTTGTGCTTAATTCTTCATCAATTATTCCAATGCTTAAATGCCCCAATAGCTGTTCATGCTTAATGTTTCAGTTAATAGGCAAATTGTATCTCTTCTCATGCTTAATGGGTTGATTTACAATTTGTTGGAAATGGAATGATTAATGTGTGTGGATGCTTAATTCGCATAAGGAAAACCTAGAGTTAGTTTTCGCTTAGTTAATTAACTCGGGTTGAATTGAGAATTGAGTAAATTGAGCAAGTGCTTTGATTAATTTTCGCTTAGTTAATTAATCATGTAACCAAGGATAAGTGAAATTACAATCTAATCAAGAGGCTAATCCTACTTTAACTCTTGTTAATTTCTCTTTTTTTTATAATTCTGTTTTCACAAGCATAAACCCCCCCTCACTTCGTGTCTTGTCTTTGATAGAAACAATGATGATGGTCCTTGAGAGACGACCTAGGAGTCATTCCTAGTATACTGCATATTAATTGTAAAAATTTGTGCGAGTGCGACCTCGTATCAAATTTTGGCGCCGTTGCCGGGGACCATCTGTTTTTGTCATATATTAGTGTTGCTGTCATATTTGCATAAAAGCTTTGCTTTGCTTTGCTGTTTGCTGATATAATTTGTTTCTACATTTTGGTGGCAAGTGCGTGCTTTGTAATTTTCGGTTTTGTTTTTGGAAGTTGCTGATTTGTGTGCTAAAAAAAAAAATAATAATAAAAATAAAAAAAAAATTGACCGTTTGAATTGCCATCATTTGAATTGCCATTAAATTGTCAACATTTGAAGTTTGCTGTATGTAGTTTATTTTATGGGCAATTGCTTAAGCCATCATTCTGTTTGTTGATAGTGCGTGGGCCAACAATTGCATAATTGATGTTCACTTAAAGTACCACATAATTGCATGAACAATGCGCGGGTCCAGCATGAATAGTAAATAGTAAATAGTGAATAGTAAATAGTAAATAGTAAATAGTAAATAGTAAATAGTAAATAGTAAATAGTAAATAGTAAATAGTAAATAGTAAATAGTAAATAGTAAATAGTAAATAGTAAATAGTAAAATGGTAAATGGTAATTAACTGTGAGTATTTTCTAATTAACTGTGATTTTTGGTTTTGCTTGGTGTGAGACGCATGGTATATTGTGTTTAGTGTATGACTAGAGGTAATCCAAGTGTTTTACAACCTTTTGACCCTGAGATAGATAGGACCTTTCATGAATTAGATAGGCAATTTAGGAATTTGTCTTTAGAGCCTGTACCGTTAGATATTGTTAGTTTGACTGATAGTGATCATTCTCCATCTGTAGCTACCAATTCTAATTTGGTTCATACAGATTCTTTTGGTAATTATATTGCTAAGAACATTATGGCTCAACCTAATCCTCGTGAGAGGACTCTTAGAGAGTTGGCTGCACCTGACTTTACCTATGAAAGTTTGTGCATCCAGTATCCTGATGAGGATGTTCCATATGTTCTCAAGACTGGACTGATACATCTCTTGCCCAAGTTCCATGGACTTGCGGGAGAATGTCCTCATAAGCATTTGAAGGAATTCCATATTGTGTGTTCTACCATGAAGCCTCCAGACGTTTTAGAGGACCACATCTTCTTGAAGGCATTCCCACATTCTCTAGAGGGCGTGGCAAAGGATTGGTTGTATTACCTTGCGCCTAGATCTATCACTAGCTGGGATGACCTTAAAAGGATGTTTCTAGAAAAATTCTTCCCCGCGTCTAGGACCACTGCAATCAGAAAGGACATATCAGGTATTAGACAGCTTGGTGGGGAGACATTGTATGAATACTGGGAGAGGTTCAAGAAACTTTGTGCAAGTTGCCCACATCACCAGATCTCTGAACAACTCCTTTTGCAATATTTTTATGATGGTTTGAGCAGTATGGAGAGGAGTATGATTGATGCTGCTAGTGGTGGAGCACTTGGTGATATGACGCCAGCTGCAGCTAGACAACTAATTGAGAAGATGGCCTCAAATTCCCAACAGTTCAGTGCCAGAAATGATGCTATTGTTGTTAGAGGAGTTCATGATATTACTGCTGGATCCTCTTCAGAGAGCAAGCTAGAAAGCAAACTTGATGCTCTTGTGAATTTAGTGACACAACTGGCTGTGAATCAGAAACCTGCATCTGTTGCTAAAGTGTGTGGGATTTGCATTTCACATGATCATCACACAGATTCATGTCCATCTTTGCAGCAATCTGTTGGTTCTGACTTCCACTCTCCTCAAGCCTATGCTGCTAACATCTACAATAATAGATCACAACAGCAGCAAAATTATGACTTGTCCAGTAATAGATATAATCCGGGTTGGAGAAATCACCTGAATTTGAGATGGTCTAATCCTCCACAACAACAACAGTCAACACCACCTTTTCAAAATTCTTCTGGTAGTAGTAGACCTTATGTGCCTCCACCTATGCAACAACAGTATCAGAGACAACCTGAGGCCCCTGCACCTGCACCACCACCAGTCCCTCAACCTTCTAATTCTGAACCTTCACTTGAGGAGTTGGTCAGGCAAATGACTCTTCAAAATATGCAATTTCAGCAAGAGACCAGAGCCTCCATTCAGAGTTTGACTAATCAGATGGGGCAGATGGCTACTCACCAATCGAACACGATCCACGAACTCGGACAGATTACCTTCTCGGATCTGCGAGAATCCAAAGAATGTTAGTGCCATCACACTAAGGTCAGGTAAACAGGTGGATGTGCCAGTTTCTTCATCTGCACCTTCATCTGCACCTACACTTACTCCTACACATGCACCTGAGCCTCCATTTATTCCTTCTTTTACTCCTACACCACCTGTGCATTCTACACCAGTTCCCAGTACTAGTGGTGGTTTGCATCAATCTCCTATCCCTCTTCCATTTCCTTCCAAAGTGATTCCAAGCAAAAAGATGGAAGAGGTGGATAAGGAGATCTTGGACACCTTTAAGAAGGTAGAGGTGAACATTCCCTTACTTGATGCCATCAAGCAGATTCCTAAATATGCCAAATTCCTGAAGGAGTTGTGCACACATAAGAGGAAGATGAAAGGGAATGAGCGAATCAGCATGGGCAGAAATGTATCAGCTTTGATAGGTAAATCTGTTCCTTACATTCCTGAGAAATGCAAGGACCCAGGTACATTCTGCATACCTTGTGTTATTGGAAATAATAAGTTTGAGAATGCCATGCTTGATTTGGGTGCATCCATTAATGTCATGCCTTTGTCCATTTTTAAATCTTTATCTCTTGGACCTTTGCAACCTACGGGTGTCGTAATACAGTTGGCAAATAGAAGTGTTGCCCACCCCACAGGTTTCATTGAGGATGTCTTGGTAAGGGTTGGTGAGCTTATTTTTCCTGCTGATTTTTACGTCCTTGATATGGAGGAGGGATTCTCTCATGGATCCGTCCCAATTATATTAGGCAGGCCATTTTTGAAAACAGCCCGAACTAAGATAGATGTGCATGCTGGTACTTTGTCTATGGAGTTTGGTGATAGTGTGGTTCACTTTAACATTCTTGATGCCATGAAACATCCATCTGAGGATCATTCTGTTTTTCATGCTGAGATTGTAGATGATATTGTGGATGAGTATGTTGTCGATTTTAACTCGTTGCATGATAGAAAATATTCTTTTGTATATAATTTTCATGATTGTCTTTCCTTACGCACTGAGCTTATTTCTGATGTTGAATGTGAAGATATTGAATGTGATTCTGAACTTTTGGGTGTTGTACCTCCTGATACTGATTTCATAGAGTCAGATTGCATTAACCATGTTGTAGAAAGTATATTTGAATCTGACTTGCAGGTTGAGGTACAAGCTGTGGAACCTATTCTTTTACCTTCTTTGGTTCCTGATGTTCAACCACCACCCATTCCAGAACTAAAACCTTTACCGGAAAACCTCAAGTATGTTTACTTGGAGGATGATAAGAGATTTCCTGTGATCATTTCCACCTCTCTTGATGCTGTTCAAGAAGAGAAATTATTGCAAGTGCTTCAGAAGCATAAGAAAGCCATCGGTTGGACCTTGGCGGACATTCCTGGTATCAGCCCATCTACATGCATGCATAGGATACTACTAGAGGATGAAGCTAAACCAGTGAGACAGCCACAGAGGAGGCTTAACCCAGTGATTTGGGATGTAGTCAAGAAGGAGGTAACTAAGCTTCTGCAAGCTGGGATCATCTATCCTATTTCTGATAGTAAGTGGGTAAGTCCTGTCCAAGTGGTTCCCAAGAAGACAGGTCTGACTGTTGTCAAGAATGAGAGGGATGAGCTTATCCCAACTAGAGTGCAAAACAGTTGGAGAGTTTGTATAGACTACCGGAGACTGAATTTAGCAACAAGGAAAGATCATTTTCCACTACCTTTTATTGATCAGATGTTGGAGCGACTGTCAGGTAAATCCCATTATTGTTTTCTTGATGGTTTTTCTGGTTATTTTCAAGTCCACATTGCTCCTGAGGATCAAGAGAAAACTACATTCACCTGCCCCTTTGGCACTTTTGCCTATAGGAGGATGCCTTTCGGTCTGTGCAATGCCCCTGGTACCTTCCAGCGGTGCATGATGAGTATTTTTACTGATTTTCTAGAAAATTGCATAGAGGTGTTTATGGATGATTTTACTGTTTATGGATCCTCTTTTGATGCATGTTTAGATAGTTTGGATAAAGTACTTAATAGATGCATTGAAACTAATCTTGTTCTTAATTTTGAGAAATGTCACTTCATGGTAGAACAAGGTATAGTTTTAGGGCATATCATTTCTAGGAAGGGCATAGAGGTAGATCCTGCAAAAATATCAGTTATTTCACAGTTGCCTTACCCCTCTTGCGTGCGAGAGGTTCGATCTTTTCTTGGACATGCAGGTTTCTACAGGCGCTTTATCAAAGACTTCAGTAAGAAGGCCCTTCCACTATCCAAATTACTTCAAAAGGATGTTGACTTTGATTTTAATGATCAATGCAAAGAGGCTTTTGACTGCCTCAAGAAAGCACTAACCACCACCCCTATCATCCAAGCACCCGATTGGACAGTTCCTTTTGAGCTTATGTGTGATGCATCAAATTATGCATTGGGAGTCATCCTTTGCACGAGAGTAGATAAGTTGCCTAGGGTGATATATTATGCTTCTAGGACCTTAGATGCTGCCCAAGCAAATTACACTACCACAGAGAAGGAACTTCTAGCCATTGTTTTTGCTCTTGATAAGTTTAGATCATATTTGCTTGGTTCTCGTGTTATTGTATTTACTGATCATGCAGCTCTGAAGTACCTGTTGAAGAAGGCCGAGTCAAAGCCTAGGCTGATCAGATGGATGTTGTGGCTCCAGGAGTTTGATTTAGATATTCGTGACCGGAGTGGAGCACAGAATTTGGTAGCAGACCATCTCAGTCGGATTGAAAGAGATGCAGAGTTATTGCCCATCAGAGATGATTTTCCAGATGAAAGTTTATTGTCTATCTCTGCTTCTTATCCCAGCACCCCTTGGTTTGCGGATATTGTTAATTTTTTGGTTGCTTCTGTTTTTCCTCCCTTAGCATCTAGAGCTCAAACTGATAAAATTAAGAGCGATGCTAAGCATTAGATTTGGGAAGACCCCTATTTGTGGAAGTTATGCAGTGACCAGGTAATCAGGCGATGCATTCCAGATCATGAGACTGAATCGGTCCTGAAGTTTTGCCATTCTTCCGCACCTGGTGGCCATCTTGGCATTCAGAGGACAGCTCGCAAGGTGCTAGACTGTGGTTTTTACTGGCCCACCATCTTCAGAGATGCATGGAAGATTTGCAGCACTTGTGAGCAGTGCCAGAAAGCAGGAGGATCCCTTACATGGAGACAACAGATGCCTCAACAACCCATGTTGTTCTGTGAGGTATTTGATGTCTGGGGTATTGATTTTATGGGTCCTTTTCCTGTTTCTTTTGGTTTTATTTATATTCTCTTAGCTGTGGATTATGTTTCAAAATGGGTGGAAGCCAAAGCCACCAGAACTAATGATGCTCGAGTTGTTGTGGATTTTGTTAGATCTCACTTATTTTGCAGGTTTGGAGTACCTAGAGCCATTGTTAGTGATCAAGGCACCCATTTTTGCAACCGATCTATGCAAACTTCGCTGAAGAAGTATGGGGTTGTGCACAGAGTTTCTACACCATACCACCCCCAAACGAATGGGCAAGCTGAAATCTCCAACAGGGAGATCAAGAGAATACTGGAGAAAATTGTCCAGCCCAATAGGAAAGATTGGAGTCTCAGACTGGATGATGCTCTTTGGGCACATAGGACTGCCTACAAAGCACCCATAGGGATGTCTCCTTATCGAGTCGTCTTTGGAAAGGCATGTCATTTACCTGTGGAAATAGAGCACAAAGCATATTGGGCTGTGAAGACCTGTAACTTCTCCATCGATGAGGCCGGAGAGGAGAGGAAGTTGCAACTAAATGAACTGGATGAAATCCGTCTGGAAGCATATGAGAATTCTAAGTTCTACAAAGAGAAAACCAAAAGGTTTCATGACAGCTTGATAGCCAGAAAGGACTTTGTGGTTGGCCAGAGAGTTCTATTATATAATTCCAGACTCGGACTCATGGGTGGTAAGTTGCGTTCTAAATGGATTGGACCTTTTGTTGTTACTAATGTTTATCCTTATGGTACAGTTGAAATCAAAAGTGAGTCCACGAGATAAGAGTTTCAAGGTTAATGGGCACGGTGAAACCATTCCTCGGCAATCCATCTCGTGAACGCAAAGTGGAGGAGACCTCTCTGCTTGACCTTATTTCTCTGCCATCCTCCACCACCATGGAACAGCCCGCAGTACTTTACCGTTCTTAGCGGCCGAGGGAGTTTTTCTTTTCTCCCTCCACTCTTTTTCGTTTTATTTATCCATCTCCTATCTATCCACCTTCTGTAATTAGGAAGAAATAAAAGTAATTAGGATTTCAATACTTGTTTTGTTACACTTGGAGATTTTGTGATTCTGGTCTGACTATTATTATATCTACATTATATGAATCTGAACTGGAATCAGAGCTGAGTTAATTTTTAGATTATTTTATGGTGTTGATGTATTCCCATGATAGATTGTGGATTATTCTGTATGGATTGGTTTTGTATTGTCTCTAATAAGTACTTGGCGATTTGAACCTGTGAGTTATTTGGGCCTATTTTGAATGGATTCATCTGTATGCCATTCTCTTTCTTTCAGTGTGATATATACCATTAGTGAATGTTGTTTTTCAGAATTTGCTTTTATTCTTTTCGAAGCTGCATTTTATCACATAATGCATGATTATGATTGAGGCATTCATTTCTATTTTCCCCACTTGACCAGATAGCCTACCTTGCATTTGTATCCCTTGCTAGCCCCTTTGAGCCTGCAACCTTTTCTTTGATGATGACCTGCATTACACACCTTAAGAGTAAAACAATGTTGTCCTGATTTTACATATATTGATCAAATTGTTTATCTTTTGGTTATGTGAAGTAGATAAGTGTGGGGGTATCTGCTAGGGACTTGCAGAAAATTAAGTGTGGAGGGGTGGAATACATGATTTATGATTTATATGATTTGGGTCTGATGGTATAATGTGGTTAAGTTTCAAAAAAAAAAAAAAATAGAAAAAAGAAAAATAGCAAACTTTTAACAAAAATAAGTGTGGATAATTAGTTGAATACTTGAGCAGTGGTTGAATTGGAGAATTTACAGGTTTATTGTGTAGTTCTCATATCTTTTGTAATCTGTTGGTACTCTGTTCAATATTTGTGAAATAGTAGTCACTGAACCATATTTATCAAAATCCTTATCCTTGACCCCATTACAACCTTTGCAAGTCCTCTTGAATCATGCATGACTGTGATTGTTAGTGGTAGAGAATTAGAATAATTGCAAGCCTATGATAAAATAATTTTCATTTTAATGGTCTGAGACTAAACACTTGCCTGATACACTTGAGAGTTTGAGAGATACACTTCTGGTGAGGTCAATGCTTATGATTGACATGCATGATTAATTCAATATCCGTCTGGTCCTATCTGAAGCAGGAATTGTTCAACATTGTGATATGTAATCTCTATATTTATTGTGCAATTATGAGATGCACCATATAAATTGAACGATACTTATGTTACTCGTTTTTCCTTGATTGTTTGATGGGAATATGGTGATTGATGATTGAAATCACAAGACATTTTAATGAGAGAAATTTGGATATTTCGTGGCAGAAATGGCTTGGATTATACCCAAAGAGTATAATGACGTTCCGAAAGACCATTTTTTTTACCTTATTTGGTTATTTGGAGTAAGGATAGTTTTTATGAATGAAATCCTAAGAAAGAGATATGAATATCCTTATTGATCCCTGATTGGTACCTAAAAAGAATATTCGTCTACGGAACAATGATGATGAACAACCCTTATGAGAAGTGATGGTAAGAAAGAAAATTGAAACCAAAAGTTGGAAGGGATGACCTACAGCCAGGTACCTAATGGAATACATGAGTGTACTATTACTATATGTAGTTCTTGGGGGAAAGGTGTTGAGTTTTGATACTCTGATGTGTAGGATTCATGTAACCAACTTGGCATTCTCAACATAGCTTAGTATTTGCTAAATTCGATGGAACACTTTGGTTAGTACCAACTTGATGTTGTTTCCCTCAAATGTTACCAAGCAATATGAAGTGAATAACCTCATGAAAGAAGTCTAAGGCATGGACTCAGATAAACCATGAATATTTTTAGTTTGGATGTAGGCGCTATTTGAGTGGCAAGTAGTTGATAGGGCAATACTTGCTTATTAGGTTCTAGACTTGGCATTTATATCTATTTTGATGCAAGAAAACTCACCTAATATTTATTACCATATGACAAGTGATGAATCGACTAATGGAGCTGACATTCTGAGTAGTGGTGCTACCAAATATGGGTTATTGGACCTACGATGAGTTCTTTGAGGATGAAACTTTTAGAGGAAATGTGTGCTTCTTGTTAAGGTCTATCGTCGCTGATGGACCTTTGCAGTTTTTGCCTATGACACTACTTGTGATACTCATCGTGCCCTATGTACCTAGATACACGTGGATTGATAGCATTCCTCTCTTTCTTTAGTGTCTTCTTCTTCTAATGACACCTCAAACTCAAAAATCTAATACACACTTTTTACCTTTCAATTAATTTCAATTTTCAGCGTTGCTCTCTTCCTTTCAAGTCGTTCTGCTAGGGTTTTCCGGTTTGTGATGAAGCCACACTTGGAAGAGATTCCATGGAAGCTCCAAATTGCCCACACTTGCCTTCAACCACGCATCAATCCAAAGAAGCAAAGAAGAAATGGTTCGGTTTAGGTGTTTTTGGTTTTAGGTTCAAGAAATCAAAGTAGAAAATGGATTAGAAAGGAATGAAGATGGCGCCAAGGAGAAGAACTCCTATAAGCCTAGGAGGAACCGCCACAATGGTTGAAGAAGCCATTGATAAGATTCAAGGTCTTCCCTAAGGGAACAAGAGAAAATTCTCTCAAAAGCTAGAAGCTATTTTCATTCATCAAAAGTTCTTTACAAAGGAGAAGCTTAGGGTATTTATAGGTTGCAAAAGCTTGGGCTCCAAGTAATCTTAGCTTGCCTTGCAAGCTAAGTAGCCTTTAACCACGGTTGGGAGCCACTAATCACGGTTAGGGCTCAACCAATCCGTGGAGCTTCCTTGCAAGCCAAGTAACCCAAGTGGTTAGTTGGTTGTTAGGAAGCACATGGCCTTCACATGGTCTTGTCCCCTCCTTGTCTCCTTCTTGTCTCCTCCTTAAGACCATGTGATGTGCCATGTCATCAATCCTCTACCTTTCTTAATCAAGGGTGGAGATCTTTGATTAAGCTTAGGCATGGATCCAAAGCTTAATTAAAGGCTCCCTCCTTGTTTAAGAAGGTTTTCAAGCTCACACAAGTTTTTAGAACAAAAAATGATTTTATTCAATTTTTAAATTCTTGTGTGGCTTGACTTAGGAGTGTGGCATGCGTAGGATTAGATGGAGCCTTAGGCCTTGGGCCTATGAAAACCCACGGGCTTAAGCCCAAGTATTCCCTAAAGCTATTACAACATAGGACTTAGTTATGTTTCAAAAGAATTTACAAGTAAACTACAAGTACTAGGTCCTATACTATCTTCTTGTGCTTGGAGTCTTCCCACCTCCTCTTCTAGCTTCCTTTGCATGCTTCTAGTAACTCTTCTAGATGTTCCTACATCAAACCCTCCTTCTTGGCTTGAACTTGTCCCCAAGTTGAGGTCATCATTTGTACCTACATCACATAAAGAAAGATCGGTTATATTGAAAGAGTTACTACCACCATACTTACTTGGTAAGTCGAGCTTGTATGCATTTGCCCCCAATTTTTCTATGATCTTGAAGGGTCCATCTCCTCTTGGAAGTAGCTTGGAACTCCTTAAGGTAGGAAACCGTTCCTTTCTCAAATGAAGCCAAACCATATCCCCTACTTTGAACTCAATGTCTTTGTGATGTTTGTTGTAGGTTCTTGCTATTTGCTCATTCTTTTTCTCTATTTTCTCCTTTACTTGAGCGTGTAGCTCTTGGATCTTTCTAGCCCTCTCTTGACCGCTCCTATTACAAGAAAACTCAATAGGCAAAGCCACTAGATCAAGTGGGGTGAGTGGGTTAAATCCATAAACAATTTGAAAAGGAGAAAATTTAGTAGTGGAATGTTCAACCCTATTATAAGCAAACTCAATATGAGGTAGCCAATCTTCCCAACTCTTTATTTTGTCACCAACAAAAGTTCTCAATAGTTGACCCAAGGTTCTATTGACAACTTCGGTTTGCCCATCCGTTTGGGGGTGGCAAGTTGTAGAGAAAAGAAGTTTGGTTCCAAGACAACTCCAAAGGGTCCTCCAAAAGTGTCCAAGAAATTTTGAATCTCTATCACTCACAATGGTCTTGGGTACTCCATGGAGCCTCACTACTTCCTTAAAGAATAGTCTTGCAATATGAGAAGCGTCATCAACTTTCTTGCAAGCTATGAAATGAGCCATTTTTGAGAAACGACATACAACAACAAAGATACTATCCATCCCTCTTTTGGATTTGGGAAGGCCAAGGATGAAATCCATGGATATATCCATCCAAGGGGAGGAAGCAATCGGAAGGGGTTGGTAGAGACCATTAGGGAGACTTTAGATTTGGCCTTGTTACAAGTGATGCATTTAGAGATGTGCTTGACGACTTGAACTCTCATATGAGGCCAATAGAAGTTCTCTTGTAACATGGCCAAAGTCTTATCTCTTCCAAAATGACCCATCAATCCTCCCTCATGAGTTTCAACCACCAACAAGTCCCTCAAAGAAGATTTAGGTACACACAATGCTTGGCCTTTAAAGAGATATCCATTGTGCCTAAAATAGTCTTTGAATGCACCTTTGGTACTTGATTCCCATGCAAGACCGAAATCCTTATCCAAGGCATACATAGGTTTAATATGGTCAAAACCATACATCTTACACTCAAGCATGTTTATCAAAGTGTGCCTTCTACTTAGAGCGTCGGCAACTATGTTACTAGACCCCTTTTTATACTTGATGATGTAAGGAAATTGTTCTATGTATTCTACCCATTTGGCATGCCTCTTATTCAATTTTCCTTGCCCTCTCAAATGCTTTAGGGCTTCATGGTCCGTATGGACTATAAACTCTTTAGGTAGCAAGTAGTGTTGCCACACATGTAAAGCCCTTACTAAAGCATATAATTCTTTATCATAGGTAGAGTAGTTAAGGTGCCCCCCCTTTAGTTTTTCACTAAAATAAGCTATGGGATGCCCTCCTTGCATGAGAACCGCACCTATGCCTACATTTGACGCATCACATTCAAGTTCAAATGATAAAGAGAAATTTGGTAAAGCAAGTATGGGTGCGTGTGTGAGTTTGTGTTTGAGCACCTTGAAGGCTTCTTCTTGAGAAGGCCCCATGAAAACTTAATGTCCTTTTTTACAAGTTCATTCAATGGACTAGCTATGGTGCTAAAGTCCTTTACAAATCTTCTATAGAAACTAGCTAAGCCATGAAAACTCCTTACCTCCTTTACACATGTTGGTGTGGGCCATTCCTTGATAGCTTGTATCTTGGCTTCATCTACTTCCACTCCCTTTGAGCTTACAACGAATCCAAGGAATACAACTTTTTCGGCCCCAAAGATACATTTATCCTTATTTGCATACAATTTTTCTTTCCTAAGTACTTCTAAAACACTTTTCAAATTATTTACATGCTCTTGAAAACTTCTACTATATACTAAAATATCATCAAAATATACTACTACAAATTTACCTAGGAACTCCCTTAGCACATGATTCATGAGTCTCATGAATGTACTAGGAGCATTAGACAATCCAAATGGCATTACTAGCCACTCATATAATCCAAATTTAGTCTTAAAGGCGGTTTTCCATTCATCTCCATCTTTCATTCTAATTTGATGGTAACCGCTTTTGAGATCTATTTTGGAAAATAGAGTAGATCCATGTAATTCATCTAATAGATCATCTAATCTAGGAATTGGATGTCTATATCTAATAGTGATATTATTTATTGCTCTACAATCGGTACACATTAAGCCACGTACCCTCCTTCTTAGGAACCAAGATGATAGGTGATGCACAAGGAGAGAGGCTTTCTTTGACCCATCCTTTCTTCAAGAGGTCTTGGACTTGCTTCTCAATCTCCTTGGTTTCACTTGGTGAGCTCCTATAGGCGGGTTTGTTGGGCAATTGGGAACCCGGAATGAGATCTATTTGATGTTCTATACCCCTAAGAGGTGGCAATCCATGGGAAGATCCAAAGGAAAGACATCTTGGAATTCCTCAAGTAATTCATCTATGGACTTGTCATCACCTACACAAGCATTGCTCAATGTTAAAGGAGTAGGCATACACAAAAACATAGATTTCTAGCTAAGTATTCCCTTTTATTTCATTGCATGTAACAAGTAATGTCTCTTTACATTTACTATGACTAATATTATTATTACAACTTGAATCATTTTTCAAAACAATTTTCTTTTTTGCTTTGCTTCTCGGCCAAGGCTTTGGGTGCTTTGGAATTCTCGGCCTCTTCACTCTTTGGCTCTTGGGACCTCCTAAGTCTTAACTTGACTTGGTCCTCACATACCTCCTTTGGTGACAAAGGTTTTAGTAAAACTTTTCTACCTTCAAAAGAAAACAAGAAAGTGTTAGCAAGACCATCATGAATCACATTTCTATCATATTGCCATGGTCTACCTAGGAGTAAATGAGTAGCTTCCATTGGAACTACATCACACAAAACACTATCAACATATTTTCCTATAGAAAAGTCTATCATGCATTGTCTATTAACCTTTATTTCACCATTTTCACTAAGCCATTGTAATTTATAAGGTCTAACATGAGTAATAGTAGGCAATTCAAGTTTAGCTACAAGACCCTCACTTACAACATTTGTACAAGAACCTCCATCAATGATTAAGGAACATACATTACCCTTTACCTTGCACCTTGTATGGAAAATGTTTTCCCTTTGTGTGTCATCAATTGCAAGGTTCAATTTAAGGAGTCTCCTTACCATAAGCAAGTCACCCTCTTCGGCTTCTTCACTATGGATGGATGCTTCCTTTTCTTCTTCCTTTTCACTTGAAGATCCTTGTGAAGATTCACTTATAGTTTCTCCTCCTCTTGTGACCATTGTCCTTTTGTTAGGACATTGAGATGCAATGTGGCCCTTCCCTAAACACTTGAAACATTTTATGTTACTTGATCTCAAGGGATTAGGTTGAGAAACTACCTCTTTAGGCTTGGTGGAGTCTCGGCTATCTCTCCCTTTAGGCTTGGAAGATGGTTCCTTGTTTTCCTTTCCTTTCCAAGAAGAAGTGTTTGGCGTGGACACCCTTTTTGCTTGCCTTCTCTTAAGTTGTGACTCAATTCTCTCGGCTAGGTGTATGGCCTCTTCAATGTGGGAGTACCTTTGCAACTCCAACACATCTTGGATTTCTCGGTTCAACCCATTCACAAACCTTGCCAAAGTAGACTCCAAACTCTCCTCTATGTGTGCTCTTAGCATGGTGATTTCAAGGTCCTTGAAGTATTCTTGAACACTTCTATTCCCTTGATACAATCTTTGTAATTTGTTGTGTAGATCCCTTAGGTATGTGGGTGGTACAAAACGCTCTCTCAAGGCATGCTTCAAGGCTTCCCATGTGGTCACTCTTGGTCTAATGCAACCGTAGCCCCTATCTTGTTGATTCCACCAAATCATGGCATAGTCTTCAAATTCTCGGGTCACTAGGTGTAGCTTTTCTCTTCACTCAACAAGGGATAGCTTGAGAAAATTTGGTCCACTTTCATGGCCCAATCTAAGTATGCTTCGGTCCTCCACTACCATTGAACTTAGGTATGGTGATCTTCACAAACCTCTCATCAAATCTATCTTCCTCCTCCCAATGGGTCCTCCTTCCTTCTCGGTTTTCTCTTGCCTCTTCTCGGCCATACCTTCCCCCATTCCTCTAGTATGGTAAAAGGTTCATTCCTAGGAAAAGGTTCTCTAAAAGGAATTCCTTCATCACTTCCAATGGAGGTTTTAGGTTCCCTTTCCCTACTACTTCTCCTTTCTCCTTCATCGTCATGTCTTCTCCTATTTCCACTCATCCTTTCTCTCCTATCCCCCTCATTATTCAAAGATCTTTCTCCCCCTCGGTTCTCCCTCCTCATTCTTTCCTCACTCTCCCTCAATTTAGCATCCATTTTCTCCATCACCAAGTTCAAAATATTTAGTGTCCTAGGTGACAAGTCTTGTCCAACACTAGATGGACTTGCCATGGCTGCAAGAAAGAGTTAGTATACAAGAAAATAAGGAAAGCAATAAACCTTTCAACACTCTCTAAGTGTATCCACTCACACTCGTGTATCACTCAAATCAAGGCTCTTTTTTGAGGATGCTCTCTTGCCTTTTACCACTCTTTCTCTATGTTCTAGTAGGGATTATCCTCTAATCAATTATCAAGGTTCTTAGCATACCATTATGAAAGAGGAACAGCACCTAACTAGGCTTAAGAGGTCAAGAAAGACAAGAGACTCTAAGACAAAACCACAGAATCCAAAGGAGACAAGCAATAAAAGCTCAAAATGAAATGAATGGCTACTCAAATTGTGGAGAAAATTTAATGAGACAATGGCACATAATAGGGCAGCAAAATATCATATAAAAGCCCAAGGAAACATGTCAAAACAGAGGCATATCATGAGGTAATCAAAACTGGACAGCAAGCACTTCAAACCACTTAGAAACCGAAATTAGAAACCGATTTCAGAAAAATCAGCAAAATATTAGAGACCGATTTTGCCTAGTTTCTATACTTTGCTAGCTATCATGCTTCTCATGCAAAATTCAATTAAATGCCTTTATGTTCAGTACAATAATATGTCCAGCAAAGTGCAGTGCAGTGGAGAAAAAGAAAATTACATGTAAAGAACCAAAAGATACACAATTCACTAGGAAGCTCAAAACTAGAATTTCAACTAGAATGTGTAGGCTCTTTCCTAGGTCCAATGGTGTTTCTTTTGTGTAACTCTTTTCTTTTTCACTTTCTTTTGCTCTTATGTTGCAGTACTCTCTCTTTTCTTTTCACTTTCTATGGCTCTCTAATTGTGCTTTTTGTTTTATAGCCACTACTCTTCACTTCTTGTTTTTCTTTTCACTTGTTTTTCTTTCTCTTCTCTTTTCTTTCTTTTGATTTTGATTCTTTTCTTTTGTAATTGTATGGCTGGACCGAAACCTCTAAGGAACTAAAAGCCTCTTCTAGGTTCAAATCCTAGCTTATCATAGCAATTACAAAGTCTACTCAAAATTTCAAAACAAATAGCAATCTAAAATTACTAAAAATTCAAAATCATGCAAGCATATACTAGTAGATGTTCCTAGCACTTAGAAATCATGTACTATGCGTGTGGAAGATTAAAGTGCAGTACAAAACCAGTAATTATGCCTCACAATACAGTGGAAAACACGGCTAAACAAAATCCTAATGACATACATGAATTAAAAACTTGCAAGAGCAAAATTCATGAAAGATTATGGAGTCAAAATTTGCAAGCTATTCAATCATGTATTCAAAGAAAATGATGGAACATATCAAGATGACGCTACGGCCTAATGCAGTAACTATAAGAAGAAAATATGCTCCAAACTCAAAACTACTAATGAGACAACTCAAGGAACTCAAATAAGCTACTCAAAGAAGAAGACACAAGATTCAATCGGTGGAAGAACTCAAAAAGAAAAACAAGACTCAACTAACCGGTGTGAAGATTCAAAGTTGAAGGTAACCTTGCTCTAGATACCACTTGATGAAGCCACACTTGGAAGAGATTCCATGGAAGCTCCAAATTGCCCACACTTGCCTTCAACCACGCATCAATCCAAAGAAGCAAAGAAGAAATGGTTCGGTTTAGGTGTTTTTGGTTTTAGGTTCAAGAAATCAAAGTAGAAAATGGATTAGAAAGGAATGAAGATGGCGCCAAGGAGAAGAACTCCTATAAGCCTAGGAGGAACCGCCACAATGGTTGAAG
This sequence comes from Hylodesmum podocarpum, assembly GCA_026586105.1. Taxonomy (NCBI): domain Eukaryota; kingdom Viridiplantae; phylum Streptophyta; class Magnoliopsida; order Fabales; family Fabaceae; genus Hylodesmum; species Hylodesmum podocarpum. The sequence goes on along the minus strand of JALJEV010000623.1, from coordinate 12,427,324 downwards.
AAGCCATTGATAAGATTCAAGGTCTTCCCTAAGGAACAAGAGAAAATTCTCTCAAAAGCTAGAAGCTATTTTCATTCATCAAAAGTTCTTTACAAAGGAGAAGCTTAGGGTATTTATAGGTTGCAAAAGCTTGGGCTCCAAGTAATCTTAGCTTGCCTTGCAAGCTAAGTAGCCTTAACCACGGTTGGGAGCCACTAATCACGGTTAGGGCTCAACCAATCCGTGGAGCTTCCTTGCAAGCCAAGTAACCCAAGTGGTTAGTTGGTTGTTAGGAAGCACATGGCCTTCACATGGTCTTGTCCCCTCCTTGTCTCCTTCTTGTCTCCTCCTTAAGACCATGTGATGTGCCATGTCATCAATCCTCTACCTTTCTTAATCAAGGGTGGAGATCTTTGATTAAGCTTAGGCATGGATCCAAAGCTTAATTAAAGGCTCCCTCCTTGTTTAAGAAGGTTTTCAAGCTCACACAAGTTTTTAGAACAAAAAATGATTTTATTCAATTTTTAAATTCTTGTGTGGCTTGACTTAGGAGTGTGGCATGCGTAGGATTAGATGGAGCCTTAGGCCTTGGGCCTATGAAAACCCACGGGCTTAAGCCCAAGTATTCCCTAAAGCTATTACAACATAGGACTTAGTTATGTTTCAAAAGAATTTACAAGTAAACTACAAGTACTAGGTCCTATACTATCTTCTTGTGCTTGGAGTCTTCCCACCTCCTCTTCTAGCTTCCTTTGCATGCTTCTAGTAACTCTTCTAGATGTTCCTACATCAGTTTGTCATTCCAATTCTCGCTTTCTCTTCCTTCTTGCAATTTAATATATCTCGCTTTCTCTTGATATTTACCATTCATAAACTCCAAATAGGGAGATGTGTGTGAGTAATGATGAATTTAATTGTGAGAAGACTACAAGTGAGTGTAGAAATCGATGACGAATTATGATGCATAAATTTGTGGATGAATGGACGCACAAGTTCACATAATGCATGGGTTTTCACAACACATAAATACATGACCCAATGCCCTTAAATACAAAGTTTGAAGTATTGTGCAATTATGAGATGCACCATATAAATTGAACGATACTTATGTTACTCGTTTTTCCTTGATTGTTTGATGGGAATATGGTGATTGATGATTGAAATCAAAAGACATTTTAATGAGAGTGATGAGTCATTATTTTGATCATTTTCTCTGCATTTATTATATCCTAATACAACACGATTAAGAATCAATTAGTATGATTTAATGTATTTATGAGTTTAGACTCATTTTGGCTTTAAATGATAAATTTGGTCTAATTCGTTATTGTTATTCAGATTTGACAAGGTTTACCAAACTGAGCATAACTTTCACCACAGACCTCTGATTGAGCTGAATTTTATATCAAATTAAAGAGGACTCAAATATCTACAACATTTATGAAGACATAAAGTTCCCAGTCGGAGTGTATCTGGTGTAAAAATGTCTTTGAATGCAGCATATGAACTGTTATGAAAATTCCAGCATTTAAGGATTTGACAAGTCTCGGTAAAATAGGCATAACTCCCTCTACAGATCTCCGTTTGAGCTCCACTTTATATCGAATTAAAAAGGATTGACAGAGCTACAAAAGTCATGAAGACATGAAGAGCCAATTCGGATTGCATCTTGGGTGAATATGGCCTTGAAGTTGGACCACGAAGTCTGGACGGGAATTTCAGCAATTAGGCTATGTAAATCATGCAATTAATTCTTTTTCTTGTTTTGCTGTATGTGGGAATCGAACATGAGACCCTTTTTCACTTAATTTTGGCATGTGCAAGGCATGAGGGACCACCAAATTGAATTGAAAAGAAAATGCACTTTGGAGACAGCCAGAAAACATGCCAGGAATCACTCCACACTTGCATATGATGGGGGCTACCAAATTGCAATTGAAATTGGATTTAAAAGGAACACACTTGGAATGTTACGGAGTTTTTTTTTAGTTTTTAGTTTTGAGTTTAGGTTCTCCTCTCTTCTCTTCTTTTCTTTTTCATTTAGCTTCCCTTTGTTCCAGCCATCAATTAAATGTTCCAGTGTTTTAGTTCATCAATCAATTTGGGATTTTCTTCTTCTTCTTCTTCATCTTCTTCTTTAGTTGCTTTGTGTTCTTTACTTTCTTTATAAATTCTTCATGTTCTTTATTTTGCTCTTCATGTTTTGGTTAATTCATTTAAATTTCCAGCACCCATGTTTAATTCTTGCACTTATTTTCTGCATCTTCAATTTCCAGCCATTTTAATTCCAGCAATTTAAATTCCAGTAATTTAATTTCCAGCAATTTAAATTCCAGCACCTTTAATTTCCAGCAAGTGTTCTTCATTAAGTTTAGCATTTTAATTTTTTTTTTTTTTTTATTTCTATTATTCAAAGTTTTATAGAAGTTTATAAAGTTCTAAACTAGGAGGCTGCCACCTTCACTGAATTTTATAAAGTTCTATTCAATTTTCTCTGATTCCTTTTAATTCGAATTTAATGGAAGTTTAATTTTGAAGGATTAGTCTTCTTGAATTGGATTGCAATGTTGGTTTGAGGTTCCTGTTGAATATTGGTTATGCTCTCTTTGTGCTTAATTCTTCATCAATTATTCCAATGCTTAAATGCCCCAATAGCTGTTCATGCTTAATGTTTCAGTTAATAGGCAAATTGTATCTCTTCTCATGCTTAATGGGTTGATTTACAATTTGTTGGAAATGGAATGATTAATGTGTGTGGATGCTTAATTCGCATAAGGAAAACCTAGAGTTAGTTTTCGCTTAGTTAATTAACTCGGGTTGAATTGAGAATTGAGTAAATTGAGCAAGTGCTTTGATTAATTTTCGCTTAGTTAATTAATCATGTAACCAAGGATAAGTGAAATTACAATCTAATCAAGAGGCTAATCCTACTTTAACTCTTGTTAATTTCTTTTTTTTTTATAATTCTGTTTTCACAAGCATAAACCCCCCCTCACTTCGTGTCTTGTCTTTGATAGAAACAATGATGATGGTCCTTGAGAGACGACCTAGGAGTCATTCCTAGTATACTGCATATTAATTGTAAAAATTTGTGCGAGTGCGACCTCGTATCAAGAGAAATTTGGATATTTCGTGGCAGAAATGACTTGGATTATACCCAAAGAGTATAATGACGTTCCGAAAGACCATTTTTTTTACCTTATTTGGTTATTTGGAGTAAGGATAGTTTTTATGAATGAAATCCTAAGAAAGAGATATGAATATCCTTATTGATCCCTGATTGGTACCTAAAAAGAATATTCGTCTACGGAACAATGATGATGAACAACCCTTATGAGAAGTGATGGTAAGAAAGAAAATTGAAACCAAAAGTTGGAAGGGATGACCTACAGCCAGGTACCTAATGGAATACATGAGTGTACTATTACTATATGTAGTTCTTGGGGGAAAGGTGTTGAGTTTTGATACTCTGATGTGTAGGATTCATGTAACCAACTTGGCATTCTCAACATAGCTTAGTATTTGCCAAATTCGATGGAACACTTTGGTTAGTACCAACTTGATGTTGTTTCCCTCAAATGTTACCAAGCAATATGAAGTGAATAACCTCATGAAAGAAGTCTAAGGCATGGACTCAGATAAACCATGAATATTTTTAGTTTGGATGTAGGCGCTATTTGAGTGGCAAGTAGTTGATAGGGCAATACTTGCTTATTAGGTTCTAGACTTGGCATTTATATCTATTTTGATGCAAGAAAACTCACCTAATATTTATTACCATATGACAAGTGATGAATCGACTAATGGAGCTGACATTCTGAGTAGTGGTGCTACCAAATATGGGTTATTGGACCTACGATGAGTTCTTTGAGGATGAAACTTTTAGAGGAAATGTGTGCTTCTTGTTAAGGTCTATCGTCGCTGATGGACCTTTGCGGTTTTTGCCTATGACACTACTTGTGATACTCATCGTGCCCTATGCCTATGTACCTAGATACACGTGGATTGATAGCATTCCTCTCTTTCTTTAGTGTCTTCTTCTTCTAATGACACCTCAAACTCAAAAATCTAATACACACTTTTTACCTTTCAATTAATTTCAATTTTCAGCGTTGCTCTCTTCCTTTCAAGTCGTTCTGCTAGGGTTTTCCGGTTTGTCATTCCAATTCTCGCTTTCTCTTCCTTCTTGCAATTTAATATATCTCGCTTTCTCTTGATATTTACCATTCATAAACTCCAAATAGGGAGATGTGTGTGAGTAATGATGAATTTAATTGTGAGAAGACTACAAGTGAGTGTAGAAATCGATGACGAATTATGATGCATAAATTTGTGGATGAATGGACGCACAAGTTCACATAATGCATGGGTTTTCACAACACATAAATACATGACCCAATGCCCTTAAATACAAAGTTTGAAGTATTGTGCAATTATGAGATGCACCATATAAATTGAACGATACTTATGTTACTCGTTTTCCTTGATTGTTTGATGGGAATATGGTGATTGATGATTGAAATCAAAAGACATTTTAATGAGAGTGATGAGTCATTATTTTGATCATTTTCTCTGCATTTATTATATCCTAATACAGCACGATTAAGAATCAATTAGTATGATTTAATGTATTTATGAGTTTAGACTCATTTTGGCTTTAAATGATAAATTTGGTCTAATTCGTTATTGTTATTCAGATTTGACAAGGTTTACCAAACTGAGCATAACTTTCACCACAGACCTCTGATTGAGCTGAATTTTATATCAAATTAAAGAGGACTCAAATATCTACAACATTTATGAAGACATAAAGTTCCCAGTCGGAGTGTATCTGGTGTAAAAATGTCTTTGAATGCAGCATATGAACTGTTATGAAAATTCCAGCATTTAAGGATTTGACAAGTCTCGGTAAAATAGGCATAACTCCCTCTACAGATCTCCGTTTGAGCTCCACTTTATATCGAATTAAAAAGGATTGACAGAGCTACAAAAGTCATGAAGACATGAAGAGCCAATTCGGATTGCATCTTGGGTGAATATGGCCTTGAAGTTGGACCACGAAGTCTGGACGGGAATTTCAGCAATTAGGCTATGTAAATCATGCAATTAATTCTTTTTCTTGTTTTGCTGTATGTGGGAATCGAACATGAGACCCTTTTTCACTTAATTTTGGCATGTGCAAGGCATGAGGGACCACCAAATTGAATTGAAAAGAAAATGCACTTTGGAGACAGCCAGAAAACATGCCAGAATCACTCCACACTTGCATATGATGGGGGCTACCAAATTGCAATTGAAATTGGATTTAAAAGGAACACACTTGGAATGTTACGGAGTTTTTTTTTAGTTTTTAGTTTTGAGTTTAGGTTCTCCTCTCTTCTCTTCTTTTCTTTTTCATTTAGCTTCCCTTTGTTCCAGCCATCAATTAAATGTTCCGGTGTTTTAGTTCATCAATCAATTTGGGATTTTCTTCTTCTTCTTCTTCATCTTCTTCTTTAGTTGCTTTGTGTTCTTTACTTTCTTTATAAATTCTTCATGTTCTTTATTTTGCTCTTCATGTTTTGGTTAATTCATTTAAATTTCCAGCACCCATGTTTAATTCTTGCACTTATTTTTCTGCATCTTCAATTTCCAGCCATTTTAATTCCAAAGAATTTAAATTCCGAGTAATTTAATTTCCAGACAATTTAAATTCCAAGACCTTTAATTTCCAGCAAGTGTTCTTCATTAAGTTTAGCATTTTAATTTTTTTTTTTTTTTCTATTATTCAAAGTTTTATAGAAGTTTATAAAGTTCTAAACTAGGAGGCTCTGCCCACCTTCACTGTAATTTTATAAAGTTCTATTCAATTTTCTCGATTCCTTTTAATTGAATTTAATGGAAGTTTAATTTTGAAGGATTAGTCTTCTTGAATTGGATTGCAATGTTGGTTTGAGGTTCTGTTGAATATTGGTTATGCTCTCTTTGTGCTTAATTCTTCATCAATTATTCCAATGCTTAAATGCCCCAATAGTCATTGTTCATGCTTAATGTTTCAGTTAATAGGCAAATTGTATCTCTTCTCATGCTTAATGGGTTGATTTACAATTTGTTGGAAATGGAATGATTAATGTGTGTGGATGCTTAATTCGCATAAGGAAAACCTAGAGTTAGTTTTCGCTTAGTTAATTAACTCGGGTTGAATTGAGAATTGAGTAAATTGAGCAAGTGCTTTGATTAATTTTCGCTTAGTTAATTAATCATGTAACCAAGGATAAGTGAAATTACAATCTAATCAAGAGGCTAATCCTACTTTAACTCTTGTTAATTTCTTTTTTTTTTTATAATCTGTTTTCACAAGCATAAACCCCCCTCACTTCGTGTCTTGTCTTTGATAGAAACAATGATGATGGTCCTTGAGAGACGACCTAGGAGTCATTCCTAGTATCTTGCATATTAATTGTAAAAATTTGTGCGAAAAGTGCGACCTCGTATCAAGAGAAATTTGGATATTTCGTGGCGAAATGACTTGGATTATACCCAAAGAGTATAATGACGTTCCGAAAGACCATTTTTTTTACCTTATTTGGTTATTTGGAGTAAGGATAGTTTTTATGAATGAAATCCTAAGAAAGAGATATGAATATCCTTATTGATCCCTGATTGGTACCTAAAAAGAATATTCGTCTACGGAACAATGATGATGAACAACCCTTATGAGAAGTGATGGTAAGAAAGAAAATTGAAACCAAAAGTTGGAAGGGATGACCTACGACCAGGTACCTAATGGAATACATGAGTGTACTATTACTATATGTAGTTCTTGGGGAAAGGTGTTGAGTTTTGATACTCGATGTGTAGGATTCATGTAACCAACTTGGCATTCTCAACATAGCTTAGTATTTGCCAAATTCGATGGAACACTTTGGTTAGTACCAACTTGATGTTGTTTCCCTCAAATGTTACCAAGCAATATGAAGTGAATAACCTCATGAAAGAAGTCTAAGGCATGGACTCAGATAAACCATGAATATTTTTAGTTTGGATGTAGGCGCTATTTGAGTGGCAAGTAGTTGATAGGGCAATACTTGCTTATTAGGTTCTAGACTTGGCATTTATATCTATTTTGATGCAAGAAAACTCACCTAATATTTATTACCATATGACAAGTGATGAATCGACTAATGGAGCTGACATTCTGAGTAGTGGTGCTACCAAATATGGGTTATTGGACCTACGATGAGTTCTTTGAGGATAAAACTTTTAGAGGAAATGTGTGCTTCTTGTTAAGGTCTATCGTCATTGATGGACCTTTGCGCTTTTTTACCTATGACACTACTTGTGATACTCATCGTGCCTATGTACCTAGATACACGTGGATTGATAGCATTCCTCTCTTTCTTTAGTGTCTTCTTCTTCTAATGACACCTCAAACTCAAAAATCTAATACACACTTTTTACCTTTCAATTAATTTCAATTTTCAGCGTTGCTCTCTTCCTTTCAAGTCGTTCTGCTAGGGTTTTCCGGTTTGTCATTCCAATTCTCGCTTTCTCTTCCTTCTTGCAATTTAATATATCTCGCTTTCTCTTGATATTTACCATTCATAAACTCCAAATAGGGAGATGTGTGTGAGTAATGATGAATTTAATTGTGAGAAGACTACAAGTGAGTGTAGAAATCGATGACGAATTATGATGCATAAATTTGTGGATGAATGGACGCACAAGTTCACATAATGCATGGGTTTTCACAACACATAAATACATGACCCAATGCCCTTAAATACAAAGTTTGAAGTATTGTGCAATTATGAGATGCACCATATAAATTGAACGATACTTATGTTACTCGTTTTTCCTTGATTGTTTGATGGGAATATGGTGATTGATGATTGAAATCAAAAGACATTTTAATGAGAGAAATTTGGATATTTCGTGGCAAAATGACTTGGATTATACCCAAAGAGTATAATGACGTTCCGAAAGACCATTTTTTTTACCTTATTTGGTTATTTGGAGTAAGGATAGTTTTTATGAATGAAACCCTAAGAAAGAGATATGAATATCCTTATTGATCCCTGATTGGTACCTAAAAAGAATATTCGTCTACGGAACAATGATGATGAACAACCCTTATGAGAAGTGATGGTAAGAAAGAAAATTGAAACCAAAAGTTGGAAGGGATGACCTACACGCCAGGTACCTAATGGAATACATGAGTGTACTATTACTATATGTAGTTCTTGGGGGAAAGGTGTTGAGTTTTGATACTCTGATGTGTAGGATTCATGTAACCAACTTGGCATTCTCAACATAGCTTAGTATTTGCTAAATTCGATGGAACACTTTGGTTAGTACCAACTTGATGTTGTTTCCCTCAAATGTTACCAAGCAATATGAAGTGAATAACCTCATGAAAGAAGTCTAAGGCATGGACTCAGATAAACCATGAATATTTTTAGTTTGGATGTAGGCGCTATTTGAGTGGCAAGTAGTTGATAGGGCAATACTTGCTTATTAGGTTCTAGACTTGGCATTTATATCTATTTTGATGCAAGAAAACTCACCTAATATTTATTACCATATGACAAGTGATGAATCGACTAATGGAGCTGACATTCTGAGTGGTGGTGCTACCAAATATGGGTTATTGGACCTACGATGAGTTCTTTGAGGATGAAACTTTTAGAGGAAATGTGTGCTTCTTGTTAAGGTCTATCGTCGCTGATGGACCTTTGCAGTTTTTGCCTATGACACTACTTGTGATACTCATCGTGCCCTATGTACCTAGATACACGTGGATTGATAGCATTCCTCTCTTTCTTTAGTGTCTTCTTCTTCTAATGATTACATCATATTTGACATAAGCTCTACATATACACCCCACAATCCTATCATACAGATCAATTTTCGGGTGATGTTTCTCAGGTGGTATCACTAACCACTTTTGTTGATGCAGTCAACGATGACGATACTTCTAAGGAGGAAGATTTGTCTGATGTGATAGGTAGATCAGTTTAGTTAGTGGTTATCCTAACAAATATTGCTACGATATAGGTTGTTACCTTTTTTATGTATTTTAAGGGGATGTGTAATCTACTTTTGTATGTATTGAGTAATTTATGTTACTGTTTATTTTGGTACACATTTTTTTTTTGTATACTAGTTGTATATTCACGGTTGCTAAGGTCAAGTATATTGGATACTCTTATGGCAGTTTGAGGCACTCTTAATCGTATATGCTTTCATCCTTATTTGACTATGACATTGGAAAGTCTAGATGTATACAGTACTTAAAACGTAAGTCTTTTGATATTTGTAATGGCTTGTATATTTAAAAGTGAGACATGATGTTCATTTTACATTGAATGACTGTGAGGACGAGATTTGATATGGGATGTATTTAGACTCTTTTATTAGAGGATCCAAGAATAGTATATACTTATATCATTGATATGTATACATTATTATAAAGGATGTATATTTATTTGAGAATTTTTCTTATTGCATTTCTATGATATGCTTTCATTATGGAAATGTATTCACAAGTTGAGAAGTTCTTGTATGTCATCATGTATTTAAAAAAAAATGTTACAAAATTCCTTTATTTAGTCATATTCATACATATTCTCAAGACTACTCATGTTGATAAACGTTATAATTCTATATGATGTATTTTTTGTGTGCACCTTTATGTATGGAAAGAGATGTTACACTCTTGAACTTGCATCTTAAGATAGATAATCAATTCCAAGAAAAGGATATACATTAATCTGTCATAATTAAATAAAAATCTAAAAATATTTTAATTTATTATTTTCAATTACAACTCCTCATTATTAGCCCAAAGATAATAATGTGATGTTAATGTTGTGATGCTGCATTGTTCATTCCTATTTTGATTAAAAGCATTAAAATCATTAATTTTATTTTCAAAATCAAGTATTTTTTTCATATACATAATAATTGGTTATATTAGTTTACATTAATATTTTCTCTAAAAATTACTATTCATAAACGTCAAGGTAATTTAGTTTAATACCTCAACATTTAAAATCTTAATTTCATACTCTCTTTATTAATTATATTATACATCTATGTGTTACATATTTAATATAAAATAATAAACAAATTAAGTAAAAACTATGTGTGAATACTATGTGATGCAATGAATGAAGATCATAATTGAATGAGCATTATAAATGGTTTAGCTAAAATAATTTCATTTAATTTTAAACAACTAATTAAAAGAGTTTTAATTATTTATGAACTAATATTTTTTATAATAGGATTTCGGTAACAAACACTTATTTGACGAAGATAATCAAACTCAAATAACTCTCACTCAAATAACTCTCACTCAAGATACTTAACAACTCGAAATCAATTTGTTGATAATAATTAGTTTTTTTTAAGTAATTTTTACTTTATTAATGATTTCTTGTATATTTTTATTTTTTAAGATTATACTTTATTTATTATTTAATTATTAAAATTAAAAAAAAATCTCTTGATTTAGATATATTATAATAATATTAAGTTTTAGATGAATTATCAAATATTTAGTGATGGTTCCAAATGCCTCGAAAAGTCATACCTTTAACGACGAGTTTCAATGACGATAAAAACTTATTTTTCTACCATCGCTAAAAAAAAAGGGCAAAATGACCCATATGGTGCCATTTAAAAAAAAATTTGCAATTAGGTCCGGCACAAAAATATTTACAGTCATGGGTTGTTTTAATAGGTTTCGTTTGAACCAATGTGGTGCAGGGCTTAGCTGAACCCACTACTATTTATATCTCATTCACAACCCAACGAAGTAAAATTTTATTTCATTTTCTTTTTTATGTTTTTGTTAAGTTATTTGTTTTAATGTTATTTTTTGAATTATATATTTTAGGAATATTTGATAAATTTATTTTGACGCAAAAAAGGTGAGGATGATGTAATTTTGTGAGAAAAATATTTATTAAATACTGTTAATTTTTTTAAAAAAAATTTATTTGAAATAAATTGAATTATTTACTATGGATATTAATATTAATATTAAATACTGATATTTTTTTTATTTGTGTTGTAGATATACTGTGGACAAATGACTTCTTCAATTATAATTGTTGTTTATATCAATGGTAGGATACATGAAGATGATGAAGGTGTCATGTTTGATGGATCAAGAAGAGCCATACAAATAAACAGAGGAATAAGTTTTGAATTATTGAAAAATAGTATTCGTAATAAATTTAAGTTAAATTTAAATGAAGTAATTGGTTCTATCATAACTAGATATTATGTTAGAAATAAATTTGTTGTCGTGCAAATAGTTGATGATAGTGATGTTGAGTATATGATTAATAATTATTTCAAACAAGACATTGGTCCTATTACCGACAATTTAAGCGTTCTTTTGGACTTTTCGATAATGTGGTGATGCTTTCAATTTTTGTAAACCAATAATACAGATTGATGGTACGCATTTATATCGGGGTACATTGCTAATGGCAACAACTCAAGATGGGAATGGAAACATTTTGCCTCTAGCATTCGCTGTTGTGAAAGGTGAAACCTTATCAACGTGGTCGTGGTTTTTGTTTCATTTACGTCAACATGTCACGAACAAGACCGAGATTTGCATAATTTTAAATCGACAATTGACAACGAGGCAAACGGATGGATTCGACATCATGCGTACCATGTGTATTGCATCAGATACATTGCATCGAATTTCAATCATAAATTCAAGAACCAAAAACAAAACAAATTGCTGGTGAAATTAGATAAGTATTTGTTTGATTATATAACTTGATTGTTTTATTTTATTCACTATATGTTATAAGTAACCCTACTTTTCCCATCACATGATCATAGGTTATATTCTGTGCAAACACATTATTGACAGAAATCTCGAAAAATTCTGTGACCAAGATCCTACTATTGTAAATTAGATTCAAGCAATATCTAGAGAAAAGTGGATTATAACTTATGACAAGGATGATCATTGATATGGACACGTGACCACAAACTTATCTGGTGTTTTTAATTTTTTAAATAATCAAACAGTTAAATATTAAATATTAATAGGTGCTTCAAATAAATTAAATAATAATCAGAATATTTACAAAATAAATAATTTAACTATAACTATAACATAATTTTTTTTATTTAAAATTAACATACATACACAGACAACGTTAACCAATAAGTATCACCTAAATATAAAATTTAACTTCGTAAACAAAATTTAAATTTAATAAAATTAATATTAAATAATGAACATTACGTAAAAATTAAACTTTGCGTATTATGTAAAATATAAATTAACTACAACAACGTAAATTTAAATAATAAGTTTTATCGTAAAATAAATAGTATTAAGTACAAATATTTTTGTCCATTCTATATTTATCTAAAATTCTTTAAAATTCTATTTTTATCTATATTATATTTTTCTAACAACCTATAATTTTTCTAACTAACTACCTAAATTTCTAAACATATATATATAATTAAATTCTAAATATTTTTCCTATACTAACAAAGTTCTCTAAAAATCTACTTTTACCTAAACAATAAATTTTCTACACACCTATAATTTTTCTAACTACCTAAACTTCTAAATCAACTAAACTAACACACTATTACTATACAGCAATATTAAAATTTAAACCAATTTATATTTTAGAAATCATACATGTTAGATTAATATAAGTGAGGACCAAATTGTTTGAGTGTGGGGACTGAACTGCCTTTTGTGTAAATGAAAAATAATGTTGCGAATAAAGGAAGGAAGAATATGAAGAAGTGAGAAGATGAAAGTGGGGAGAGTGAAACGGTAAAGTAAAAAACTAAGGGCGGGCACTCAAAGTGAAAAACTGGTTATGCTTAACATTGGGATGTACCCGGTTCTGATATAGTAGCGGACGAAATCAATGGGAGTGTGTCAAGTGGGTTCATCCTGGACAGTTATGTCTAAACTCTAAGCGTAACCTATCCGCAAAGTATCCGTTCATGTTGATTACGTCCAACAACTCACTGGATAGACCTACAGCTGCAAATAATTTCCAAAAAATCCTTAGATTTTTTTTTTAAACAAACTCATATGGGTCAGTCTGCCTTAAAAAAAACGTTTTTTTCTGCAAGTTTATAGGTGGGTATTTATAGGTGGGCATCTAATTTGAATGTTTCATCATCATAATAAATAACAATTATACAACACAAATTTAGGCCACACGCCCACACTAATGTCAATTTTGTTGAAGATTGACTAATTCAAAAGTCTGTTAGTTGTTAATCTGTTAGTAGTTAGTTTGTTAGTGGTTAGTTTGTTATGGATACCACTATAAATAAGAGACTTTATGTGTAAGCAAAAAAACAGAGAGAGAGAGAGGAGAACTAGAATAACAATATACACAGAGAAGCTTTTTTTAAGTGTCGTCTATACTCTCCAGTATCGTCTGTGCACATCTATCGTCTGTACCTCTCTATCGTCTGTACACCTCTATCGTCTGTAGAGCAATTTTTGTATTTCCTTCCTCCAACAAACTGGTATCCAGAGCGTGGTTCAGATTCAAGGACGTTTTTGTTGGTTGATTTACAATGGGGCACACTAGCGCAACCTTACAATCAAATCTTCCTGTTCTTGACGGAAAAAACTGGAATCGATGGAGTATTCAGATGAAAGCCATTTTCGGCTTTCAAGAAGTAACAAAGATTGTTGAAGATGGCTACCCAGAACTTGCTACAGACGCAACAGAAGCACAGAGGGTGGCATACAAGGAAAACAATAAGAAAGACTGCAAAGCGATGTGTCTTCTTCATCAGAGCGTCGACGACGCACACTTTGAGAAGATTGCAGAAGCAAAGACGTCACAGAAGGCATGGAAGATTCTGGAGAAATGTCATCAAGGAGCAGATCAATTGAAGAAGGTGCGTCTTCAAACCATGAGACGCCAGTATGAGTTGATGCAAATGGAGTCAAATGAAAAAATTGCTCAATTCTTTAATCGAATCCTCACTCTCACCAATGCAATGAAGGCATGTGGTGAAACGATGACTGATCAAGCGATTGTTGAGAAGGTATTACGGACCCTCACCCCTAATTTTGACCACATTGTTGTGGCCATTGAAGAATCAAGGAATCTTGAAGAACTGAAGGTTGAAGATCTTTAGGGCTCCCTTGAGGCACATGAGCAGAGGCTCATTGAAAGATCCACTGAGAAAACTGTAGAATAGGTTCTACAAGCCCAGACTTCGAATAAAGGAGGCTACGATGGCAGGGGTGGATCAAGAAACCGAGGAAAGGGGAAAGATTACAGGGGAAAGGGCAGAAGTTCTCATCAAGAACAAGAGAAGACTGATCAAGATCAAACAGAAACTTCCTCAAGGAGTGGAGGATCCAATTGGAAAAGAGGAAAGAAGAAAATAGATAGAAAGAAAATCAAATGTTTCAATTGCAATAAAATTGGACATTTTTCATCCGAATGTCAAGCTCCCTCAAGCCAGTTTGATCATCGCAGGAAATAGCATGATGAAGCTCATATGGCAAAAGAAGATATGAAAGACAACAGGGATGAAAGCCCTGTTCTGCTAATGGTGACGACGGTGCAAGAAGATTTGTGCCCGTCTGTTTCGGACACGTCCGTTTCGTCTGCGTCTATAATGTTGCAGACGACAAATACTCAAGAAATTTGCAGTGAAGAAGTTTGGTATGCAGACTCTGGCTGTTCTAATCACATGACAGGCCATACAGATTGACTCATAAATTTTGATCCAAGAAAGAAAAGAAAAGTAAAGTTTGCTGATGATAGAATGATTCAAGCTGAAGGCATTGGAGATGTGATAATCAAGAGGAAGGATGGTGGGAATGCGTTGCTGCATGATGTGCTCTTTGTGCCTACCATGAGAAACAATCTAATCAGCTTGGGACAATTATTGGAGAAAGGTTTCTCAATAGCCATGAAGGATGGATTCTTGGAAGTTATTGATGCTGAAGAAAAGAAAATTATGAAGGCACCGCTTGCATCAAACAGAACTTTCCAGCTACACCTTAATGCTACTGAAACTCAATGCCTTAACTCCGAAATCCTATCCGATGACACTTGGTTGTGGCACATGAGGCTTGGTCATCTTAATTTCAAAGATCTTAGTCTCATGAAGTCCAAAGAAATGGTTCTTGGGCTTCCGTCTGTACATGTGCCTAAGAAAGTCGTGATAGGCGCTAATCGAAAACAACCCGATCATCATTCAGCAATTACACTGCATCGAGAGCCAATAGTTTACTGCATATGGTATATTCGGATGTGTGTGGTCCATTTGAGGTCCCGTCCTTAGGAGGGAACAAGTATTTTGTGACATTTGTAGATAATTTCAGCAGAAAATTGTGACTTTATCTTATTAAGGCTAAAAATGAGGTGTTTCCTATTTTCAAATCCTTCAAGTGCTTAGTTGAAAAGCAGTCTGAAAAATCCATCAAAATACTGAGAACAGATGGTGGTGGTGAATTTACTTCTAGAGAATTTGATAATTTTTGCATGGAAAATGGGATTGTGCATGAGATAACAGCACCTTATACTCCTCAACATAATGGGGTGGCTGAAAGAAGAAACAGAACCATCCTAAACATGGTTAGGAGTATGTTGAAGAGTAAAAATCTGTCACACGAATTTTGGGGAGAAGCTGCAGCAACTGCAGCTTATGTGTTGAATCATTGTCCTACAAAGAGGCTGGAATTTAAGGTTCCAGAGGAGGTATGGACAGGGAAGAAACCTTCAGTCATGCATTTCAGAGTCTTTGGTTCACTATGCTATAGGCATATTCCAGATCAAAAGAGAAGGAAGTTGGATGATAAGAGTGAACAAATGATCTTCGTTGGTTACAACTCCACTGGATCGTACAAGCTCTTCAATCCTAAGACACGACAAGTAGTATTCAGCAGAGACGTGCATTTCATTGAGTCAAGCCAACTTCCGTCGTCTGTACCTTTGTCTGATCATGAGAGATCACTTTCGTCTGTACCTTCATCTAATCATGAGAGATCACTTCCATCTGTACTTTCGTCTGATCATGAGAGATCACTTCCGTCTGTACTTCCGTCATCTGTTCATGACATTATGTTTCCGTCTGATACGCCAGAGTCAGAGTCAAGGAGGTTGTTACCGTTTGGTAGAGACGAACTCAGCACTGAGTTTCAAGGTGCAAATCCACCTGAGAGATGTATTCAAACTAGACCCATCAGATCCAGAACTCTACCAGCAAGACTCAGAGATTGCGAAATTACTTTCAATGATACTATCACAAACGAAGGGGAATTACTCCAGCATATTGCACTTCTTGCAAATGCAGAACCTGTCAGTATTGATGAAGCTTTGAAAAACAAAGTGTGGAAGGAGGCTATGGATGAAGAATTAAAGTCGATAAAGAAGAATGAAACTTGGGAGTTGGTGAAACTTCCAGCTAATAAGATGCCTATTGATGTGAAATGGGTATTCAAAACTAAGTTGAATCCAGATGGCACTATCGTCAAATACAAGGCAAGACTAGTGGCTAGAGGATTTATGCAAACAGAAGGGATTGATTTCTCTGAAGTGTTTGCACCAGTTGCAAGATTGGAAACTGTCAGACTGGTTGTTGCTCTTGCTACTTTGAAGAACTGGAATATGTGACAGCTGGATGTTAAATCATCATTCCTAAATGGACCTCTTAAAGAAGAAGTCTATGTTACTCAACCTCCAGGCTTTGTTATAGAAGGAAGTGAAGACAAGGTCTATAGACTGAGAAAAGCTTTGTATGGCTTAAGGCAAGCACCAAGAGCTTGGAATAAAAGGATTAATAATTTCCTTTCAAGTTCAGGCTTCAAGAAATGTAATGTAGAGCATGGTCTGTACATTAAAACAATGGGTGGTGGAGGTATTCTACTCATTTGTCTTTATGTAGACGATCTACTCATAACTGGCAGTAACTCAAGAGATATTGAAGCTGTGAAACAGTGCTTGAAATCTGAATTTGAGATGACTGATTTAGGAAGGTTGTCATACTTCCTTGGCATTGAGTTCAAACAAGTTGAAGGTGGACTGTTTATGCACCAAAAGAAATACATTTATGATGTATTAAAGAAATTCAAAATCTTTGGAATGCAATCTGAAAGCAACTTTATGAAGCAAATCAAACTTGATAATGGTGAACAGGAATCAGCAGTGGATGGTACTTTGTTTAGACAGATGATTGGCTGTTTGAGGTTTATTTGTCATACAAGACCAGAGATTTCATACAGCGTTGGCTTGGTAAGTCGATTTATGAGTAATCCGAAGAAGTCGCATCTCATGGCAGCTAAACGTATTCTGAGATATTTGTGCGGCACACTTGATTTTGGAGTGCTTTACTCAAATCGTTCAGAGAAAGTTGGGTTACAACTTGTAGCCTATTCTGACTCTGATTGGTGTGAGGATCTATTGGAGAGAAAGAGCATCAAGGGTTATGTGTTTTTACTCTCTGGTTCTCCAATTTCGTGGTGTTCCAAGAAGCAAGCTGTTATAGCTTTATCAACCCAATGAAGCGAGTATATTCTTTGCATGTCATCTTTGCGTGCCAAGCTTTGTGGCTAGAATCGTTACTAGAAGAACTTAAGGTTGGCTTTGATGGCGATGTTGACTTGTTGATAGATAACAAATCTGCTATCAATTTAGCTAAGAATCCGGTTGCACATGGAAGGAGCAAGCACATAGAAACGAAGTATCACTTTCTGAGAGATCAAGTTGGAAAAGGGAAGATCAGACTGAAGCATTGTAAAACAGAGTTACAAATTGCAAATATAATGACTAAGTCATTAAGAGCTGACAGATTCAGAGAACTTAGAAGACTACTGAATGTTGTTTGTCTTTGATTTTTTGTAGATTTTGAATTAGGGGGAAGTGTTGAAGATTGACTAATTCAAAAGTCTGTTAGTTGTTAATCTGTTAGTAGTTAGTTTGTGTTAGTGGTTAGTTTGTTATGGATACCACTATAAATAAGAGACTTTATGTGTAAGCAAAAAAACACAGAGAGAGAGGAGAACTAGAATAACAATATACACAGAGAAGCTTTTTTTAAGTGTCATCTGTACTCTCCAGTATCGTCTGTGCACATCTATCGTCTGTACCTCTCTATCATCTGTACCTCTCTATCGTCTGTAGAGCAATTTTTGTATTTCCTTCCTCCAACAAATTTGACCGTAAACAAAAATCAAATTGTGTTTGCACACTTATAATAACTATACAATGGAAATACAACTATAATAATATCATCTTGTGTTTGTACACTAACTTTTAGCATTTTGCTAATTATGCAATTCAAATGACATCGAAGTAGAACATATATGATGTAAATGAAAGAATACATTGAAAGGTTGCATAATAATAAGAAATGGTGTGGGAAGGCAAATGTAAAGTTAAGTGTGGGAAGGCAAATGTAAAGTTAATGGTAAGTGTCATGTGTATATAACAGTGGCATGATATAGAAAAGGTTTTTAAATCAAAAATATGTAAAAAGGAGTTTTAAATAGAAGGGTAAAAATGAATTTCAAGAAAAATTAATAAGAATAAAAATAAAGAAAGAAAAAAAAAAAGACTAATACTTTATAAGCTTATTTATTTCTATAAGCTATTGGAACAAATAATTTATGAAAATAAACTAACCATAAGTCATAAACCAAAACGGACTCTCTTACCAAATACATTGTGTGGTAAAAACATTATATTACCGACTTATTTCAATTAAACTGTTTTTAAATGTAATTGCATACATAGGATACATAAAGGTAATGAACAAAATTTGTTGAATTTAAAGTATATAATTCACTAATTTACATTTTTATCTCTATAAAGACAAAGCTTTCTTTGATTAATAGGCAAATTTTTTATTATTATTTTGGATTATGATCTTTCGAAAATTATTCCAGAATTTTCTTTATATAATAATAATAATAATGAAATAAAAGTAATAATTTTTATATATTTTTTATTTAAATAGAAAATAACTAGGATGAGAGACTACTGAAAAATATGTGCATATTTTAACATGAGTAGATCGGTTGAACTTTTCTTGAAAATATAACAAAAATTATGTTATGTTATATTTTTTTTAATTCATAATATAAATTTTTTTCTTTAGAGATAATTTTATCTGATAGGGATGGGATCATTATGGACAATAAAATTGTTTGTCTAAATACTCAATGTAACTGTATCTAAGAATCAAATTCAAAGTATATTTATATTAGTTTATAATTTAATATGGTAGTCTTTTTAACATCATATTTAATCAATTACAAACATGTATCACAAAAATATCATAGTAAACTATTAAATAAAACACAAATATAACCCAATCATACTAGAAAAATATACACAAATATCATATCAAGTAGCCATCAAAATTCTTGTCAATACTTAAGCATTTATTTAGATAATGGGAACACATTTCTTTTTTCTTCTTCCTATTTTCTTTTTCATATTTATAAATTAATTTTGTCTTTCCAAATCTTTATTCAATATTCCACTACTGGTAAGGGTGAGTACACAGATTCGTAGCACGCATAATTTACTAGCTTAAAAGATTTAAATACACCCAGGGGTTTATTTGCATGCATCCTACAATTTTTTCATGCGCCTTCCTTCTCTTCTAGATGACATGAATATTTTGATGCAATTTCTAGAAAATGAAACAAGTACCTGAATTTGTATATTTGAGACATCACGAATGTTCACTTCACGAATGTTCACTTTCTTCTTCATCAAACTCACTCTCTTTTTATAAATCAGGAAGAAAATAATTAGGAGAGAGATGCATGTGACTCATAATAATCCGTGCCCTTTATAAGTAATTAATCTCGATATCCACGTTAAAATATTTAATTTCATGTTCAGTTTGAAATCTGATATTCAGAGACATGTTAAAATCTAGATATATTAAATTAGGGGATCTAGATATATTAAATAAGGGTAAATGAGATATAATATTTAACATATAAGATTTATTTTATATTTTTTTAGGTTTGAATTTAACTGTGACATATAATAAATTAATTTTTTATTTTGATTTGACGTGTTTAAAAAGAGTATTGTGATATAATGGATAGTAAATTTGATTTGAATCTTAATGTATGGGTTTAAATATTATCTTTGTCGTTATATTTTTAATATAAGTTTAATAGGTCAAAACATATACACAAGAGTGAATGTTTGAGATTTGTAGTAGAAATTTTTGTACATGGAAATTGAATCAAACTTTCTTATTTCAAATTTCTTTATAATTATATTATATATTTTTTACAGGTCGGTCTACAGATACCGTGGGTTTGGCTCACAAAACCCACAGGTGGAGCGGACTTTAACGAACAAATTCTTTATGGACCTTCACGGATAGGTCTTAGGTGGAGCAGGTCCGCTTACCCATTCTTAATCTTGTATAATTATCTATTAAACTATCTGATTTGTGAATGTCTTATTCTATTTTAAAATAGTAAAAAAACATAATTGTAAAAAAAAAAATTAATAAAAATCACATAATGTAATGGTTTAATTATTTTTTTAGATGCTGTTGATATTTGTCCTGTTGCGACTTTTCCATATGCTTTCGGGATTTAATTTCCCTTAAAAGTTCATATGGGACAAATAGCCCATTTAGATTTTTCTTAAACTTTTGCTCTGCGGAGTTTGTGAGGCTAGTGCAATCACATTTTGTAGCTCATTGTATCCCATAACTACTAGTAGCATTAAATATCAAGTTGATAAATAAGGACATTCTAGTCCAGAGATAATAATATAATACTTCTATTAAATATTTTTTAACCTATGTGCATTATGCCATTTTTTTTTTTTCAAAGGATGTGCTTTATACCTTAAGCATCTAAAAATACAAGAAAAATGTAATACATTCTTTTTGTTGGCAAAAATATCTATATGCTATATATTTATGCTCTTATGCAATATTTACCCGTGTTAATATTTATTAGTGTTTTAGTATTTCTTTTACTCTACAAGTCTACAACTCTGTATCGATATTTTACGAATTTCTAATCTCATTAATTATTTTCTCACTTAATTATTCGTAGATAATGATTCTTATAATAGTAATTCATCACATGGATAGAAATAGTAAGTCATGATAATTTAGCCTAAATACAACAATATTTTGCATTTAAAAATATTCATATTCTAATTCTTCTACATTAATGTTAAGCATTAATAAATACGAAACATACATAAAAATGAAAGTAATATTTGTAATCACACTCTTTTTATACACTTTTAGTTAAAAATTATTGAAAAGTACAAATTTTGGGGTCTCAGTTTTTGTTTAATGAGATATTTACAATTATATATATTTTTTTTATAAATTTTAACTAACTCTTTCAAATAAATTTTTTTTTTAACTAAGAGAAAGAGAAAATGTTATGCGTTAGTAACTTAATAACCTCTTTTAGGTAATTTTTTTTAAAAAAAAGAAAAAGACTTATGAGAAAAATAAATAAGAAGAATATTTTTTTTTCAAAAGTTAAAATTAATTTTTTATTAATTAATTATAAAACATTTAATATTTTTTTTAAATTAAAAAAATTATAATGTTAAATAATAAGAAACTAATCTTAATTTTTTATAGACATATTTCACTCAAAAAAAAATTAACGTGGTTCGGTATAATTCACAATAAAATTTACTATTACAAATCCTCGTAATATGATTTTTAAATGGAAAAGAAAATTACATTTAATTTTTGAATAGAAAAAAAAATCACAAACTCTCGCCATGATTATTACAAACCTTCACCCGAATTACAAACTCTTATTACATGTTTGATACACATTACCTAAAATTTAAAACATTTATTATAATTTTAATGAAATGATGCCTATAAATAAAATTTAATACTTTACTTTATATAAATTTTTCACTCATTAGACTTTAAATTAATAAGACTCAAATAATCTTGTAGATAAATTTTAGTTTGTTATCATTCAATTACGAATCATCATATATATTTATTAATTTTAAGCTTGAAATTAAACTCGATCGTATCAAATAAGTGAGTTATAATTATATAATACTTTTTCGTCCAAAATCTGAACTTGCTAGTTTTGTTTTATCCTAAAATAATTGATATTTTAAAGTCTGATTAATATATTAGTCCAAATAATGCAGCCATCAGGGGTTAAGGTGTTAAATAAAGATATCCTAACAAAGTCAAGTGTCTCAATTTCATTTATCCTCAACTTTTTTTTTCAAGTAGCCATTCCTATACACTTATATTCTAATTATTGAAGTAATTTTTTTTTCTTCATAGGGGATATAAAAGATGATTAGTTCTACGGTAAAACTTACATTAGTTTTTCTTAATTTACTCTTCAGTTTGTATAATTATGATTGTTTCATTTCAAATGATTTATGGGGTTAAACCAAATGTCATAAGATAAATATTTTCAAATACAATGAGCTTAAATTTTACCTCTGATTTTGATATGTATAATGAAATTCTAGAATTTAATCTTAATTTAAGAATATTCTCAACATAAATCTGCTTTTATATATTAGTTTCTGTCTAAATAAAATTATAATTTTAATCAATGTTAACTCTAATAAATCTTAAAAAGAGAAATATCAGTTAAACACTCTCTTTACAATTAATTGAAATTTATTAAAAGTTACCAATTTTAATGAATTTTATCTCTTATTTAATTACTTTCTTTCTTGATTTAGATGTAACGCTGCTAAAACTTATAATTTTCAATAAATTTTAAATAGTCATCTAGGAAATATTAGTAGGAAAATGTTTTAAAAAAGCGACATTAACATTCTTTTTTTGTAAACTTTAATCGTCTATCATTGTAGTCCAATAGAATCGATACTTAATGGATAATTATCTTCAATTTAGGCACGCTAACATGAGTTCAATTTCCTAGGTATGCTATGTATATCAAAAAGATTTTACTTGAAGAGAAAAAAATTTACTTCATCATTTCTATATCTTTTAAAAAATTAATAATCCCTTTAAATGTCGGTTAAGAAGTATGTTTAGTGAAAAAATATCTTTTAAATTATGACAATTATATAAATAATTATAAATTTACTGCAATGGTAAAAACTTTTAAAAAATGAACTATATACATAAAAAAGTGCTATAATTAATGGTTTTTGATAATGTACACATTTTCTTCTCCATTTTTCTCTCATTTTATTTTCTTCTTGTCTCTCTACTTTTTTTTCTCTTATCATAAGTCATATTATTCTCTTTCTATGTCTTTTTTTATCTCTCTTTTTTTATCTTAAAACGCTAATTGAAATGGGTGTGTATGTTTATATTTTTACAGCAACAAAAACGTTTTGCTAATGAAATATTTCAATCTTAAAAAAAGTAAAATATTTTAATTTTTGAAATGTATATAAATTCATAATTTACAGTATATCAAAGTTTTGTTTTTTGACTGGTTATAGTATATCAAATTTAAGAGTGTTGTCATCCGTTATATGGAACTAAACTTCTAGGATGGGTCGCATGTGAATTATATAGAGGAAATACAATTTTTGAGATAATGTATATAAGGATTCATTGAGGTATTTCAATTACCAAATACCGTTTTTTTTACGTGCATTACTTTACGAACTGCTACATGTGCACATACCAGCAAAATTAAATGATGAGAACTCATGAGAAGAAATATTTAGAAAAACACGCTTTTAAAATAATATTCAAATGCATCCATTTTATCTATAAAGTAGTATTTGAAAGACTTGTAAAATGATATAAAATTGTTTTATGAAAAATTCAATAAAAACTAAATGCACTTAATATATTAGAAATAGAAGGACATTCAATACTCATCACATATAGCAAGTAGAAGAAAGAGAAGAAAATTCAGGACTTGTCATATAAAGCAAGCAAAAATTCAGTAGGGAAGGTGGATACTTGTTGGACCCTCACCATAAACAAGAGGGTAGAAGGTACCAGGAACGTGTCTTAAAGAATAAATTATGAGTTGAATTCAGTATTACCAAACTCACTTGTTAGATGAAAATTTCATATATTATATTTTTAATTGATATGAATGAAATATTCAATAATGTGATTTAGGAAGATTTAGAATTATTAAAAAAAATAATTTTGGGTTGGATTTTACTTACTTGGCTAGTTTGGATTTTACTATTCACTTCTTTATTATTGATTAAAGTTCATTAAAAATAACAAAATTTTGTAAGTTTCACTTCTAATTTAATGATCAACTCAAACATTTATAACTTTTAATATATTTTAACCAATAGAATCTTTCTGACGTAGCACTCATCTAAGTAATTAATTAGTACATGGAGTGAATTTGTAAATTGAATTAAGATTAAGATATATAACGGAGATGCAATGCAAGTGGAAGAGTTGATGGCATGCAGATGTAGGCGTGAGAGTGAATGCATGAACCAGTAACCCTCGTTTGGGTCAGTAATTAATGAGTAATTACGTGTTAATGCAAATTGAAATGCACATGATTATGATGCAGCCCCTTGTATATATAATATAGTAAAAGTTGGCATTGAATTCCAAAACTTAACGGAACAAGACTTGGCCTCAAAAATTGTAACCCCTCATTCCTCTTCATCTTAACTCACTCACCTTTTTTCCCAAACACATCACACTTCACATATAAATACACATTCTTCCGTTTTCCCAAGACTCTCACACACGCGCATTACCCATTTCACTTTCTCTTCGGTATGGCCTTTCTCTCTCAACATGATTTCTCTAATCTTGAAATGATTCCTTATGGCTTCAACTTCAACTCATGGTTTTTCTCTGATCAAGATTCAGACAGGTATGTCTTTCTCTTCGTTTTGTGTTGGTTTTGTTTTACACTTTTACTATGATTATTCGTAGAATATTTTATTGAACAGTGCTTGTGACTTTCGAGGTTGATAGAGATTTTGTATTGTACTATGATGTTTTTCACTTTTTGGTTTTTCTACTTTACTTTTTGTTCATGTGTGTCTTGTATAATGTGTTTGCGCAGGGTAATGGAGCTTTCACTTTCGCCATTAGAGGGTTTTTCGGAACTTGATTTTACGCACCAGTTGCCGTATTCAAGTAAGAAACTTTTCTTCAACGAGTTCCCTGACATTGAAAATTTCAACTTTGATTTCAATCATGTTTTGGAGGAGGAGGAGGTGGACCAAAAAAAGCCCTTGAACATTTTTGTGCCTGAAGAGGGGCATTATTGTAATCGTGAAAGGGGTTTTGGGGATAGTTTTTTTGCGATTGAAAATGGGTTTGAGAAATGTGTGATGAAAAATGAGATGGAGAAAATTCACGAAACACCATTGCCACTGGCAGTGAGTACTAGTACTAGTAGCAGTAGGAAGAAGAAGAGGACATGTGTGTTGGAATTTGATGAAATAAAGAAGCATTTTGATGTTCCAATAACCGAAGCTGCGAAGAAACTGAATGTGGGGTTGACAATGTTGAAGAGAAGGTGCAGGGAACTCAACATCAAGAGGTGGCCACATAGGAAACTCAAGAGCTTGCAGTTACTCATCGAAAATGTTAAGGTATGTATGTACCTTCGTCAGTTCTATGAATATGACCAACATTTAATGAACCTAAACTGAAAACAAAATTAATTCTATATGGATAATGTCTAATTTTTTTCTGTGTCAATTAGTCAAGGATTCAGAAATTCTAAGTTGAGTATATAGACCAGACCCCACATGGGAATGATAAAAATTAATTATAAACTTTGTTTTCTGCTGGTTTGTAGGGTCAATGAAATCTAGAAGAAAAACTAGTTAACATGAAGACTAAAAATTAATTTTTGGTGGTCAATGGTTGAAAATGTAATTTGTTATGTTGTGTGGTGTAGGAATTGGGTTTGGCAAAGGAAGTTGCTAGGTTGGAGAAGCATAAAAGGATGTTGGAAAAATTACCAGGTTTGGAACTGAATAAAGAAGCCAAGAAGTTGAGACAGGCTTGTTTTAAAGCCAATTACAAAAAGAGAAGGTGTTTGACACTCGAAGCTTGAGCCATTTCCTGGTCATTACAAACTTTCTATACTAGGAGTCTAGAACTAGTGATTAGAACATATACTATATGATACGATAATGGTGAAAATATTCGTCTTTGTTATCACTGTACTTCCCTCTACATGGGTCTAGCTAATCTCTTTTTAGTTGATTACCATTTTATAAGTGGGATATTCTTTCTTCATGAATGAAAAAATGATATTAATATCGTACACAATGTATTTTTAGTATTATTTTGCGGTTGAAATTTGATTTTATTTTAATCATGTGCGTTGAACTTTAGAACTGATATTTCCCGCAACTCTTATCAATATATAGTTTTATTGAAAATACTTATGATTACTACACCTTGAAATTACTTATGATTAGTACACTCAAATTTTGTCTTTTCTATTTCAACTCTGCAACGTATGCCTTCTATTGGACCGAAAAGACAATTTTTTTTAAGAAAAAATAGTTTGTTAATTTTTATTACATATACAAGTAGAGCAAAATTAAGGGAAATAAAATTGAGTAAATATATATAAGTAGTCATGTTCAATCTTAAACTCATGTATCTGGATAGATTGGTCAAACTTAATTTTTTTAAAAATATTAAAAATATAAATTAACAAATCTTAGACATCAAAATATGAATCAACAAATATTATCATACATGATTAATGATCTTAACTAGTTTACCTGTGAATTATTTGAGCTTGATCTTAAAATAATGCCCGTTTGAGTCAGTTTGTTTACTACATAAATAAATTCAAGCTTTATATTTTATTTAATTATTTAAAGAAAAATGTTAAAAAATACCCTTTAACACATTCTTTCAAAAAAATCTTTGAAATTCATTAAAAATTACTTAATTTTGTGCATCCCATAGCCTGTATATAAACTATATTATTTAATGTAACAGTCTAGAATGTTTATATTTCACATGATGCGTGTTGAGCATATATTTTAATTTTTAGACTAGTAATTAGTTATTTGCGCATTTACACGAATATATATACAACCAGTAAAATTATAAGATAACTAATATATTTTAAAGAATATAAGATTGTTTGTAGTGTGAAAATGAGGTCACGATCAATACTATAGCTAAATTAAAAATTGAACATGAAAATAAATTAGTTTATTTTAAGGTGTATTTAACCCTCATTTAAATAAGTTGTTTTTAAGTTTTACTAAAGATAGTAATTTAAAATAAATAAATCGTACACATACTTTGAAAGAATATACAGTGCATATGAAATTGTGTAAACAAATTAGGTAATATTTTATCATTTGAATAAAATTACTTTTTAAAAAATTTATATTCAAGATATCAATTTAAATTATTTCATAATTTTAGTTTTTAAAATAATTTACTCCTACATTTTAAATAAAAGTTGTGGTAAAAGAAGAAATAAAAAAGAAAAAAATATAAAAGAATAAAGAAAAACATTGAGAAAAAAATAAAGTACAATAGAGATAAAAATTGAAAAGAAATTCTTAAGGTAGAAAGAAGAGATCGCGGATTTCAATTTCTCTACTAGAAAATTGACGATTATCGATAAAAGATAATTAATTTATTATCATTTTTTATTAAATACTAAATTAATAAAGTTAGAAAATAATTAAAGTTTTTTTCATTTATTTTAGAACTATTAATAATGAAATTTTTCCTTTTTATAAATATTTTTATTTTCATTTTTTTAGACAATTTTACCTTTTTGTTACATATATGTATTTCAATTATTATTTTTTTATTATCCTTAATAAGTTATATATGTTTTATTTTAAATTAAATGCAACATCCCCTGTTGACTTTCTTTGTAATAATAATTTATTCTCATATTCTTTTAATTATTCTTTTTTGTGTCTTCAAATAAAATTTAGTCAAAAATTAATTGTGACTGTATTTTGTTGGTGAAAATAAAATTAATTAAATTATAAATGAAGTAAATAAAATTAAGCCTTTTTTAAAAATAATTAGCTAAGCTCAAATTGTAACCTTGAACTCATGTAAATAAATGGATAAATTAAAACGTGAGCATCTAATTTTTTTCCAATACAAACCTAAACTTTAATACACGACTCATTTACGCCCCGGGGATAAAAGAATAGGTGTCATGTTATAATATTTAACTTTTTGCCTAATTGCATAATATATGTCGTATATCACAACTAGGATTGAAGGGAACTAAAAGGAAATAATTACAATAAATATTTCTCTTTGTCATAATTTATAATTAGGAATCAAAATATATTTAATTACACATATTATACTATAGTTTTGGTGAATTCTCTTATTTTCTTTTATTGATTTTTCATCATTAATATTAAAATTTGAATTGTTTAAAACTGAACGGGAATTTCTACGATAATTTATTTTTTAATTTTTACTAAAAAAATGTATAAAAAGCTCCGGAAAAATTTCTTTAAAATAAAGTTAATTATATATTTGCGAGACTAGCAATAAATATAATATCATAGTCTCTACTTACTCCAATAAGTTAGAAATATTGATAGTAGGAGAAAAAATATATTTTATATACACGAATTATTTTAGCGTATGATATAAAAATAAACACAAACGCTAAGAATGGTTATAAGGGTAATTGATTAGTCGATAAATTAATTGAAAGCCTTTTTTTTAACAGTTAATTGAAAACTCTTAAAAAACAAAGTAAACTAAAAAATCTATTGGCTTAAAGCTAAAATTTGATAAACTATCTTATTTAATTAGAAACGTTTGACTATTAAATTAGTTGAAAAATGTAAAATGACATAAATATTTATTTATATGATTTTGTAAAAAATTTGTTTAGGAAAAATATTGTTGTAGATAACGATAATTCTATTTAATTTGCTTCCAAAAAATAATTTTATTTTATTTCATAAAATTTTAATTTTATCAACCGTTTCTAAAGATGTTTTTCATTTAAAAAATAAACCAAAGAATGCAATAAATAAGTAAAAATATTATAATATAAAAATAAGGTTCAAATATATTATTTTATTTGTATTTAATTTCATTTCATAATACATTTGCCAAAATAACATTACTTCCTCCATTCTCAAAATTTTATGTGTTTTAGTTTTATATTTTTATTTTTCAAAATTTTGAATGTTTTAGATTTTCAAGTACATTTTGTCCATTTTTTTCAATTATATCCCTATACATGGTTGAGTATTAAACTCGTAAAGTTAAAAATTAAAGTGTACTTTAGAAAATTGTTTCATAATAAATAAGGCTATTTTAGTTCAAAGTAATGTACAATTAAATATTTCTTAATATGTACAAACATTATAAGCAACTAAAGTTTTGAAGTGGATGGAGTACGTAATACAAAACGGAAAAAGTAATTAATATTATATTGCAAACTAAAATGATAAATTTTTTTGTGAATTATAACTTTCTTCAAGCGATAATCAAACATTCATCCTATAAATGAGTAGTTATTTATTAAAGAGACTAATATTTCCAATAAATATTAGTTATGCATGAAACGGGAATTCAACATATTTTTTTACACTATATTTAAGATGAAAGAAAGTAAAGAAAAAAAATGAATGAAATGATTTTAAAATAATATTTTGAACAAAGGGTAGTACTATTAACATATGCCTGATAACTTTACAAAGGCACGCGTTTTAAGCGACGTTGTTTCGCAGGTAATTGCTAGCTATGAATATGGTATAGAATGTGTCAGTAGCAGCAATATACAATTGGTGGTTTTCATTTTCGTTGTTGTTGTGTTGAATCAAAGGGAGCTCCTGCACAACCCAACAATTCAAAAGCACCAGAACTGTCAGAAAGTAAACATAAGGAAATAAAAGCAACAGAGAAATCAAAATTTGGCATGCCCATCTTGCAATTTTATGTCAAATTTGGCTACCTAGGCTGTTACCTATAGCTTTTGCTTCAACCAAAATATGAATAAACACTCCTTCTTCTTCACCTGTTTCGCTAAAAGTCCATTTTGTTTAACTTTATCGGAACAAGGATCAGAATTCTCTCGGCCATTATTCATCATAGGCTGACTTCTGGTCGTAGTATTAAGTCAAATTAATTTTTCTGATCGCTATAAATATATTTTATTTTTTTTAATTTCTATACAAAATTTCCTAATTATTTTAAAAAATATTATATTAACCTCAATTTTAAAAAAAGTTATATTATAAATATAGTGTATTATATTCATTCATAATCTCACGGTGGACATTAGAAATAGATAAAAATGAAAGAGCTGTGAAAGAGACGGATAGATTAATTTATATAATATATAATATGAGTATAATAAATTTTAAGTAGTGTTAAAATATTATATTTCTACTCGCGAGTAGAACGATTAATTATAAGTTATAATGGAGATTTTTTTACGAAGAGGTCATAATTTTTTTTTTTCACGTATACTTTGTCTTTTCCAACAAGACAATACAGGGAACGCGCAGGCCGCGCAGCCCCCTCCAACAAAGCATGCCACACGAGAACAACCGAAAAAGACTTTGCATTTTGCTTAACCCGCATTGAAACTAAGCAACCAAGGAATGCATGCTTTACCCAAGGGGAGGAATAAGCTTGTAAAAATGATAAAAGAAATGCTAAAAACGCATAAGGAAATTCAATTTTATTTTGCAAAACCTCAAGAAATATTTGTATCATTTATTCAATTAATCACGAGGATGAGAAGTTTTTTAGAATTAGGAGAGAAGGGGATTTAAATGTTCGTTTAGCCTCTTTTTTTTTTTTATTGCAGAGAAGAATCATGGCAAGAAAAGAAAGTAATAACCATTTCTCGTCTCATGCATATTTGTTTCCAATGAAATATTTAAATATTTCATGCCTGGCCAATGTTACAGGAATGATAGGAGAGAAATAAGCTGAAAATGAGTTTTAGGCATGTACTGTAATATTAAAATATTGTTTGAGGAGCAAATTTCATCTGTTTTGTTGAAAAGTAAGATGCGATAAACTTGTGTTTACGTGGGCACAATTTTTGCAAAACTATTTTTGAAAGATGTTCACGTGTGCACAGTTAAACGTTGCATTTAGTTTTTCAACTTAACTATTGTTACTCAAACATTACTCACTCATTACACCTCTAAGACCTTCTTCCCATCTCATCTTATATTTCAGTTTTCCTTTTTATTCAGCCGAAAACATCCATGACTTGTTCCTCTTCAGTCCGTTCTTGCAAAGCTACTCTAGTCACCAGTTGCCGAAGAAACAAAAATAAAAGGTACGTTTCTTAAATAAGTCTTGTATTCGAATAATTTCAGTGTATTTTTCGATTAAGCTATGTGGAAATCATTTGCATATGATTTTAGGGTTTTATTTGTGTATGTAGTATCTATTTTTATAATAGTTTAATTGATCAAACTTGGCTGAAAAGGCTAGTTAACCAATTAAGATTTCAACTAGTTAACCTTTAATCAATCAAGGTGTAGTGTTTTGTGAAATATTTACAAACTTAATCAATTAAGGTGTGACAACCTTAAATGTTTAAAATTGTAATACATTTTTTTTTTATAAAATTATAATACCTTCCTTAATGTTTAAATTAATGAATATTCTATATGTAATGTTTATGTGTTGTTTTACACTTTGATAATATTTTATGAGGGAGTGATGTTTGATGTTCATTGTCCTAAATGTTTGGTTTGGGATAGGTCCATGAGTGTCTTTGTTTGTGTAAGTACATGAATGTCTAAGTGTGTTCAATTTCAAGCTTAGAACACATTTATTAGTATTTTTTTATAAATGGATTTGCTCAAGCGAATTTTTGTTCGCTTGAGTGAAAGGTGCTGAAAACTGGAATTATATTGAAAAAATTCGTTGAATTGAAAGTTTTTAGCTCTAGCAAATTTTCAAATAACCTTTTGTTTTTTTAATAAAAAAAGTAGGTTTCATTTTGGAATCATTAGACTGTTTTTTTTTTTTTGTATGTTGTAGTTGGTATTTAAAATAATATAATCAGATGTGAATTAAAAAAAATCTGGGGAATGCAGGGAAGATGTCGATGTGAGATTTCCCCAACCAGAAAGATCTGCAGAGGTTGATAACCACCGCATTGAAACTAAGAGACAATTGAGGGACGTGAAATGGAAAAAAGAAAAGATTCTGGAGAATCTAAAAAGGGAACAGATGTTGTTGGACGTGACGAGGTCCAAATTCAATAAAAAAAAGAGTGATTTTGTTAAGTATTTAGCGCAAAGTTCATCATTTGCAACTCAGGTAATCTATCTGGAAATTGTATTTTTAAACGTAGGTTTGTTCATATGTTGTTTTGACATCACCCAAGTCCTTTTGGTTTGTGTTAGAATGGTTCAGGTTACTTACATTTTAGGAATTTATTCTATTATTAAGAGCACAGAGCACTGGAGATCCTTTCTCTCTAAGGTAGTTTTGTTTAGTGGATAGTTATATTATGCAATACTATCAAACTCGGCAAATGGGCATTGACTATAAATTTCAACAAAGAATCTCGTACTGAATACTGATGCATTAGTATATTAAATCATCTACCTGCAATCTTACCAAATATCTACTTCACATAATTGTTCCAATTCATGGGAGCTTTACATATCTGACTTTGCATGTTCCTTCTGTCAGCTACTACTACCATCTCAGCTCGCACTTTTTCAGATTACATCACTCTAAATTTCTCTTCCTCATATCTTCATTTCATAGAGGACTATGACACTTTTCTTTTGTCTCACAACAAAACATTCAAGGCTGCAATATTCAACCCTGGTGGTCAACAGACCATTTTCTATCTCTGTGTCATCCATGCTTCCTCCAACACTATCATTTTTCTGCTAACCATGATGCCCCCATCACTGATTTTGGTAAAATGCTTCTAACTCTCACGGGGATCAGAATTCTTGATGAAGGGAACACCAAATGGTCAACACCATCATTGAAATCACAAGTGAATAGGCCTGCGCTAACTTAGATGGGAAATCTTATCTTACTTGATAAGTCCAATGATGCTCTTTGGGAGAGTTTCCAAAACTCAACCGATACAATTGTTATTGGACAACGTATACCTGTTGGAGCATCTTTGTCAAGTGCAGCATCCAATTCAGACTTATCAAGAGGAAACTACAAGCTCACAGTAACTACCTATGATGCAATACTTCAATGGTATGGTCAGACATACTGGAAACTTTCAACATATACAAAAATCTATAAGAATTCAAATGATGTGGGGAATACATGGCCTTGAACCACACATGTTTCTGTCTCTTTGGAGATGGTGGAACAGTTTTTCAACTTGGATGGCCACTGGCTAATTTTAGATTGCTAAGTTGGGTACCACTGGCATGTTCACTATCAACAGTTTCTCTGGCACTGAATTGAAGCAAGAGTTTGTGGAGCCAAGTGATGGTTGTCAAACTCCCTTAGTTTGTGGAAGAGAAGGTTTATGCACTGAGAACACTGTTTCTTCTTCACCTATCTGTTCTTGTCCCGTAAATTTCCATGTAAACTAAGGTAATTTGGTGGTTGTGTACCAAGCAATGGATCCTACTCTTTGCAATCAGTTACTTGTAAAAATTCTTCAGTTGTTTCATTTTTGAATATAGGGTATGGTGAGTACTTTGGCCATTTTTACTCTGATCAAATTATGCATTAAGAGAATTTAGCTGCATGTCAAAGTCTTTCTTCTAGTAACTGTTCCTGCTTGCGATTTCTCTATAAAAACACATCTGGTTCTTGTTACATGATTGAGAATGAGTTGGGGTCCATTCAGTCATCTGATGGTGCTGAAAGAGATATCTTGGGGTTCATTAAAGCTGTTGCTGTCGCATCTAGAACTAGTAATGAGGTTGATGTTGATGTTGATGCTGATGATAGGCAAAGTTCTAAAAATGGGGGTTTTCTTTGTGTGGAGAAGATTGGCACGGTCAAAGATTCAAAAAGTGGAACAAGGGAAACACTGACCTTCTCAAGAGGATCTTGATGGCTTCTACATCCCTGGCTTATCTGCAAGATTTGATTATGAAGAACTTGAAGAGGCTACATATAACTTCAAGACTCTAGTAGGATCAGGTGAGTTTGGAGCAGTGTACAAAGGTGTTCTTTCTGACAAGTCTGTTGTGGAAGTAAAGAAAATAATGAACATAGGCATTCAGGGCAGAAAAGACTTTTGCACTGAGATTGCAGTTATTGTTGGAAATCCAACTTGGGACGAAATTCTGAAGATGTGAAGTCTCACATCACCTAGAGATTGGAGTTCTTATATGAATATAAGTAAGTATATACATGTTATCTTGGTGAAAATGAGAGGTTTTTTTTCTCAAGGTAGACACCGTTTATTGGTTTATAAGTACATGAACCGTGGATCACTTGACAGAAACTTCTTTGGTAGTGGACCTGTTTTGGAATGGCAAGAGAGGTTTGATGTGGCACTTGGAACAGCACGTGGACTTGCTTACTTGTACAGTGGTTGTGAGCAAAAGGTTATTCATTGTGATATCAAACCTGAGAATATTCTCTTGCAAGATCAGTTTCAGGCTAAGATATCTGATTTCGGACTCTCCAAACTCTGTAGTCCTGAACAATGTGGTTTGTTCACAACAATGAGAGGCATTCGCAGTTTTCTTGCACCAGAGTCGCTCACTTACTTAGCAATTACAGAGAAGAATGATGTGTATAGTTTTGGAATGGTTTTTCTTGAAATTGTTAGTGGAAGTAAGAAATGTTATTTTAGATCCAGAAGCCATAGCATTGATGATAGTAACAGTGGTCGAGGTAATTCCTCGACCTCATCTACTTCAGGGTTGGTTTATTTTCGTTTATTTGCATTAGAGATGCATGAACAAAGGACGCGTTACAAATAAAGAGGTTGAGAAATTGGTTCGTACTGCCTTGTGTTGTGTTCATGAAGAACCAGCACTTAGACCAAACATTGTCACTGATGTTCGCATGTTAGAAGGTGGCACATCATTGCCATACCCAAGGATAGAATCTTTGAACTTCCTAAGGTTTCATGGAGGTAGGTTTACTTAGGCTTCCACTATAACTGAAGAATAGAATGTTACTATCATCAATGCTATGGCTTCTGGATCTAAAATAACAGTTCTTACTTCCACTAACAATTTCAACAAGCACGTAATTTTAATAGCATGCCAACTAATTCAACTCGTGGTTTTTCTTATATATCTTCGCAAAACATTTCATGGCCAAGATAGGGAATTCTGTGTTGTTTTTTTTGTTTGTTTGTTTGATTTGGGACTTAGCATAATACATGGTAGTATTAGAAGTCTTTTAACATGTTCTTATGAAGATCATCTATTTAATCTCTTATTTGTAATTTCATTTCGTGATCAACTACTGTCTAAAGGATGAGAAATTAAATTCATGAGGATATACTTTGGGTGTTGGCTAAAAAGTCAGGGGACTAAACAACTTCACCTTAGACTCAAAACCACACTGGTTAACTCTAAAGTGTGGTTTAATTACTTCGAAACTCTAATAATGGCATATCTGTTCCAAAATCCTTAAGATTATCACTAAGGTGTCGTGATGGTCTAAGATTAGGTAATTATTTCTGCCTGAAATATACGTTATTCCGTCCAAGCAGGGGCCGCACTACATAATTTTAGCAATAAACTACGCAGCTTCTTTAAAAGATATAATTTTTGAGTTAAAAATATTTACAATACAGTAAAATTAACTCTTACTATAAAAAGGCTCGTTCTGGTAAAATGGGTTGAATTGGGTAATTCAATTCACATTATTCAATATGCATAATTCACT
Source organism: Hylodesmum podocarpum (assembly GCA_026586105.1). Taxonomy (NCBI): domain Eukaryota; kingdom Viridiplantae; phylum Streptophyta; class Magnoliopsida; order Fabales; family Fabaceae; genus Hylodesmum; species Hylodesmum podocarpum. The sequence goes on along the minus strand of JALJEV010000623.1, from coordinate 12,391,594 downwards.
GATTCAACGAGTCTACGAGTTGTATCGGATTGAGTTGATGAATCTGAGTTTTTTTTTTTTTTTTTAAAAGATATTTTGATAAATTGTTTAATTAGATATGAAGTTATTTAACATAGTATTTACGAAGTTATTTAGCACATGAAGATAGTTTTTAAAAAAGTTCATGCCAAATAATTTAATATAATGATAATTTTATAATTGTGATATTATATTTTGATTATCTATTCATTTATTTTATTAGGTAAGTCAATCATCCTAACACAATGGTTCTATCAAGTGCCAAATTCAGGCTTCAGTACTTCTCATCACGCATTAAGTATTAACGATCCTTTTTATTTTTTTTGCCAGCGTACACTGTTTCCCAGTAGTTCTTCACGTACACGCAACAGTTTAAAGTTTCAATTAACATCTTTTCTTTTTTCACACGTTCATATACATAAAATAAATTAAAATTAAAACTTCATTCTACAGAAAATTCCACACCAGCAGCAACATCCGTACAACAATCTCAATGTAGGTTTTCTTTTACATATACGATATTAAAAAAATAATAATAATTATGCGTGAGTGTACAAATTTATTATAATTTTGGACGAATGTACCAGGCTTAATATTTTAATGGGCTTGATGAAGGAGACATACAGTTCTAAGTCGTGTTGAATGCATCCAGCAGTAAGACGCAATTAATTCTGATTGATTCGTGTGTAACAAAGAATGTGTCTAGGAGGGCGCAATCAATGGGTCGTCTTCTTTGTTGGATGGACATAAGCTCCTTTGGGCTGAGTTGATGCAGGTTCACGCGTCTTCATGTTACAATATATATATTCCATCATTCAGTAGAACAAGTGTGTCGAAAGGTATGTTTTAATTTTTTTTTTTTTTTTTTTTTATGTATAGAAATTTTATTTTTAATTTTAATGTTATTTTTTAATGATATTTTTTTTAGGAATAGTTAAATAATCAACTTTTACCGACAAGGTGGGGAGAATAATTAGTTGCAATAAATTTATTTAATATAATAGTTTAATTTTAACAATTAAGCTTATTAATTTAAAATGCTCATATAATTGTAATCTACATTTACGGTAGGATAAATGAAGGTGATGAATGAGTCATATTTGAAGGATTAAGAAGAAGTATGCAAATTAAAAGATGAATAAACATTAAATTATTGAAAAAAAATTTCATGATAAATTAAAGTTAAATTCTAATGAAGTAATTGATTCTATCACAATCACATATACAATAAGAAATAGATATGTCGCAATACAAATAGTCTAGTCAACAATGATGATGTTGATTGTATGATTACTAATTTTCTTGAACAAGACATTAACCCTATTAAATTATGTGTAAAAATAGTTGTAGCAAGTGATGCGTCGTCCACGTGTAATATAGGTATAATTGAGACAAATATTAGTAGGTCGTACGAAGGAGATTGTACGAGTTTAAATTGTAGCTATGATAATGAAGATTACGTCATTTCTGATTCATATGTTGATTCATCATCTAATGAAGAAGATGTATACGGTAATTTACCTGAATCGAATGATGAAGAAATAAACGAAGATAATCTCAGTTTAAGCCTTGACATGCAACCTAATGTTGTTGGTGAGATACAAGGAGGAGGTCAGTGTGACAAAATTTAATATTTAATTTTATATAATGAAAATTCAATTTATTTATGTGTTCTTAATAAAGGAGGAAACCAATACCCATTTTGGTAAACTATGCCACATTATACAAAAATTAATTGGAATTACCTTGAACAAGAAAACTTGTGGGGTTTAACTATTGATTCAAATTGGTCAATTTGACAAGAACTAAATGTTGGTTTAGAGTTTGACAGCAAGACCGAGGTGCAAACTACTGTCGCACGATATTCATCATTATAGCTCATGGGGCCAATCTGTGGTATGCCACCAATCACCTACCGATTCTCCCATTGCTCCAACACTGGCCGAAGGAGTTGCAACCAATTGTTGTCTTCTTTATCTCTTCAATGTCAACTGATGCAAACTTTGGGATTGATAAGGCATAGAAGGAACAAACTATTGAAAACCAAATTGTCGCATCACTCGATCAGGCTAATGTCACTTAGCTATCTAGAAGCAAATCAAAGGCATAACCCTCACTAGATCTTGTGGCCAGCCAAAGATATTTCTGGTAACATGTTAAACACTAAACCAAAATATAACTACCACACAAATTGCATTTAAAAATTAAAAAAAATATCAAATACCGTTCAAATTAAAACAAAAATTCAATACTGAATTTAGAATAAAAAATTTATTTACCTCCTCTATTTTTGACAAGTCTAGCTTACATCGAACATCATCGACGACATCATCATCAAATGAAATCTTGTTTTGCACGGAAGTCACCCTGAAATAAAAATTAATAAGTGATTATTAATTTCATTTAAAAGAATAATATCCAATTAGAAATAAAAATTTAAAAAATTAAATATTGTTGTTTACTTGTGGCCAAATGGAGTATGTTCATCACGAGTAGTGATGACATGTGGCGATAAGCATGTAAATTGTTCCCATACCTATATCTGCACCAACACTGGCATCCTACCAAAAGAGACAGCATCTACAGTGGTGATATTACATAGCTCCTTATACAAATAACATAGAAGAATACTGCCGCATACATATTTTTTGTCTCTTTCAAATCCCCAAAAACTATAAATATCTAATAAATACTCTCGAGTTGTTCTTATCACTAAACATTATGCCCCAATAAAGCGTAAAATCCAAGCACGGGTAAAACGCTAGAGTACCTCAACGTCACCAAAAAAGGGTGTCACATCTGCAAACTGCTCGACCAACCAACTTAACTTCACATATGACCCTTTCAAATTCTGTTGGGTTGGCCTCACACTTAGTAGGCCTCACACTTAGTAGGCCTCACACTTAGTAACTGTTCCGCCTAATCAGCCCAACCACCAACTGTCAGCCTAACCACCGACCTCCCATCCACATGTAAACCTACCAATACTGAGATATCCTCCAAGGTGATGGTACACTTCCCCACATCGAATATAGAATGTGTGGATCTCTGGCCGCCACCTCTCTACCAATGCATAAAGTAACCCAGCATCAAACGCATCAAACTTGAGATAACTAAGCTTGCACACCTTGAAAAATCTCGCCTCTTGTAAGTACTTAACAATAACATCAGGATACATCGTTTGTCCCTGATGTATAAGCGCAACTCTTCTGAATTTCAATCTTCTGTTATTTCTTGTGTTCCATATATGCTGAGAAATATGATATATCTACATCTATAAAACATCTGTCTCGATAAAACCTGAATCAATCATAATGCCACCACTAGAAAATAAAGATATCATAATAAACCCAAAATTTAATAAAAAATTAAATATGCTAACAATTATGTTAAAAAAATTATCATATACATTTTACTACAAACAAAATTTAAAATTTAAAACTACAAACAAAATTATGAAAACAAAAGTTTAATCATTTTTTATTATTTTTTCTAAACCACCTACAATAATTTTCTAAAAGAATATGTTATCAATTACGTTGAAAATAATTATAAAATAAAAATTTTACTGCAAATATTTTAAAATTTTAAATTAACAAAATTATTAAAACTAAATTTACTATTAATTTTTTTAAACCACCTACAATTTTTTTAAAAAAACATAATGTGTTAAAAATTGTGCTAAAAAATTAATAATAAACACAATTTTACGACAACCACAATTTAAACATTTTACAAAAAAACAAAATTATTAAACCATTTAATAATTTTTACATTTATTTCTAAATCACCTACAAGTTTAATAAATAAATTTAAATATGTTAACAATTACGTTAAAAAAATATAGCAAATAATTTTCTTCACATATTTTTTAGTTAACAAAAATTATTATATTTCCATTTTTAAAAATAATAAATAAATTAATAATATTACGTATTAAATATTTTATTTTAAATTTAAAAGAAATTTTAATTTTTTAATTTATTTTTTAACTAAAATTTTGTTACAATTTCTAATTTTTTTCCCATTTTTTTCTAAACAAATTTCTTTTCTTAAATATACATTGCGATTAAAATAAATTTTCTAAACAACCTATAATTTTTTTTCTATACTAATAAAATTCCAACACAATTCTATAATTAACTAAACTATAGTCTTTCTACTCACTTATTATTTTTCTAAATAATAACCTAAATTCCTAAACTAAAAATATATATTTATATATTAAAACTAACATTATCAACTATTAAATAATATTAATGTAAAACTTAAATAAAACAAAGCTTCTGAAAATGTACCTCTCAAATTTAATTGCAGCTGAAAATGCAATAATAAGAGGGGACCAAAATTTTGAATGAAAATGAAATGGAGAAATTTGGGAGATGAAAGGAGTATAAAGAGAAATGAGAGAAGACGAGGGAAATGCGAAGAGATAAAGGGTGAAACAGTAAGAAGTGAAACATGAGGAAAGTTTGGCGAGCAAAGTTTAAATTGGAAGCGTTCATACTTGGGGATGTATTCTAAATGTGTTAGGCTAATTAAGACGTGCCCCATCTCAGGCGCATTCAATCGCATATTGATACATGGAAAACGCACGAAGACGCCTAAAAGTTGGACGTATATTCGATACTAGTACAAAACAGACAATCTACGACGGTTAAAATAGACAGTCTATGACGGTTCATGAACCGTTGTTGCATCTGGTGTCGTAGTCTATTTTTGCAGACAACGACGGTTTTCTCACTAAAACCGTAGTTGTCTGTAATAGAAATATCACACACTACGACGGTTATTTTAGAACCGTCGTAGTATGCTTAATTTTTTTTTAATATCCTATTTATTTTTACGGTTTTCCCACATTTTTTTTACCTGTTTATACGGTCCACACAGATAGTCCATAAATATATTTCCCAATAATTTAATAATTGACAATTAATACAATGATTCATAATTCCAACTTCAAAATAAACCAAAAATTAAACTTTAACATATAAACTATTCCAAATAACAATACACTACAAATATCACCCATTGCTTGTGAATAATAATAAATTCTAATTATCGGCTTCAGAAGACTCATCTGTGTTCTGTTTCTTACTAAAATACACTAAAAATTAAGATACACGACTTTAACAAGAACAAATTACCCAAAAATGAATGGTAAATAATGAATAAGAACTAGGTCCAAAGACAAAAAAAAAAAAAAAACTAAAGATGCAATTAAAGCAAATTTGAAAAAAATAATGCAGCCAGACGTAAAACTTACTTCTTCTAAGTTAGAACTGCACACACATAACACAGATAGAAAAGTTGAGGACATTGAACCTGCAACATTCACTACTGTTAATCCTATAAGTATTAATCGGTTGGATTTCAAAGTCTTATCAAGAAGAAATCTTTCCCACATAGAACAATTAATGAGGCTAAAAAGTCATACAAGTGAGGGATCTAACTGTATTGATAAGTAAATTGAATAAATTAGCTAGTGAGGGATCTAGATGTTGAATTGAATTTTTAATTAAAATTTATTTACTGAGTGTTATCCCCTGTAGTACCCTTTTGTTGGTGATGCTTTCCTTTCACATCACCAATGTTTAACTATCTATTTTTCAGGTGATTAGGCATTGGAAATAAAAATACATAATTGATTTATGTTAATACAGATATTAAAAAAACAAAAGCATCCCATAGATCACATTATCTTTCTGAGTAAAATTGAAGATACTACATAATTCATTAGACTAATAAAGATCTTTTAAATTAAGGCAATATGAAAAAAAAATACAAATACATAAACTTGCAGCTAAAATTATCGGCTGGTGTCAATAACAATAATTACTTTTCCTTTGGTGTACAATGACAGTGACAAAGTAACAAGAAATCCTATACGGTAAACAAGAAAATTTCAATATATTAATATCTCCAACATTTAACCAATTGGAAACAAGTACTGACAAATAATAGCAAAAAAAATAAAAATAAACAGTAAACAAATATACTATTGAATGAAAAATAATTCCAATCAGAACAAAACAGGAAAACTTTTCTGACTGAGTGAGCACAATAAATTATACAATATCATGTAAAATAAGAATTTTAAATTTATTTCCAAAAAATAACTAAATAAATGAAAATGCTCTTTTTCTCTCTACTTAAATGGACATGTATATCTCTCTTGTCCATAAATTTATGACTAAGAATTATATTTAATCGAAACTTTAGAGACAATCTTCATGCAGTTGAAGACTTTCACACCACATAATAAGAGAAGTTTCCAAAATTAACTAAACCAGAAGCAGAGAGGTGATAATATTTGGAGCAAAACTATTCCATGATACCTCTCTATGATTAGGTGATGCAGATAAGAATTAAGCTACCAGTAGTCCCTCACATGAGCAGAATCCATCACAAAAGTGATGAAACCGATTGGTGTCTCTCAATATGATTTCCCTCTTCTACACCAATGAGACATATTTTATTGTTGAATGGCAATCAACACAAACTCTAATATAAGATAATGCGAATAGTGGACCTAGGAGGCGTATTCAGAAGGGTAAATGCAAGAGCCAGCTTCTCACTATGATACTAACTTCTATTGGTTGAAGAAAAAGATATACCAACATCATTGACATTGAGGAGAAAGCCTTGAATTAATGAGTCAGTACAGCATTTGCCAATTCAAATCTAAAAGTTATGATTTCTTCCAAACCTCTATTAAGATTTCTTCCAAACCTCTCAAGAAATGCCCCTATTAGGATTTCTTCTAAACCTCTCAAGAAATATTGTTGATACCCATAATTTCTTCACTTATATAAATTTATTTATTCTTGGTGAGATGGATTTGGTGCTATTTGAGGTCAGAAAAACTATGCATGCATAATTGACACTTTTAAAATAATTAAATCAAAACATTCGCGAAAAAAAAGTGAAAAATAAATTCAGCACATCATTCTCAAGCAGGCCATCAATATGAAGACAAAAAAAATCAAAACCTAATCCAACTTATAACAAACAATAACAAAACCTAATCCATTCGTGAAATCAATAATAACAAACAATAACAAACAATAACAAACCTAATCCAAACGCGTAATCAAACTAAAGTTTAGAAGCGTACCTTTTAGAAGCGTTTCGGTATGGAGGAAGGTGGAAGTAGAAGCGCCCCTGAATTCGCCGGAGACAGAGGAGTTCGTCGATTGAGAGATTGAGGGAGAAGGTTGAGAGAGATGGGTTTTAGTGAGGGAGAAGAAATGGAGGAAGAAGGGGTTCTACGCGAAAAAGAAGATGTGTAACTAACAGACTATGACGGTTTTAATTTGAACCATCTTAGTCTGTAGGGAAAATATTACAAAAATGTCACTTTGTTACATACTACGACGGTTTTCAATTGAATCGTCTTAGTCTGTAACATAAATTTTACAAAAATGTCACCGCGTCACAGATCACGACGGTTAAGCAGAACCGTAGTAATGTGCGCGTAGTGGTTTGTATTTTTTTTACTAGTGCGAATTATAATTGGACGTATCTAATATGTTTAATCGAATTACGCCTAACTAATATGTTTAATATTAATGAATTAACGTTTTTTTCACGAAAAAAATTACCCGTTTTTCGACTAAATTATTTGTAGGAAAAACATCTAACATACTATTTTGCACCCACAGTGAAAGAGTATTAAAAAAGGAAAAAATATAATTATAATAGGTAGTATAATTTAATAGGAATAATGAGATAAAGAGAAACAAAAGATATTAATTAACATTTAATATGACCACTCTTATTTATATTATCACGAATAGAACACTGAAAAGATTTTAGTAACAAATATTACAAAAATATTTTGTAAATATGTAATTATACGTGTATTGATCGGGGGCTATAGGAGGTGGTGTGCCACGAAAATCACGATGGTGGAGGTAAAAAAGGGCTTGAGCACATTGTTGGAATTGGAAATACAAGCAAAGAAAGTCATCACGATGAAGGCATAACCAAAAAACCAAACGTGTTGAAACGTGTTTTTCCTCTCTAAATGCTATCGATTTTTTTTAGTAAACTTTACGAGCATTCATCAGAAGCTAACACTGGTTACATCCATTCTTAAGAATTACTACGTTTAGCATGATTCCTATGCTATGAGAGACGACAACGATGTGTAAACTAAATTTTTATTTATATACTAAATGACATATTTTTATTTATATTTTTCTCGGACTATGAATCCCTTTTTTTTTTTTTTCCATTCAGAAGGATATCATTTCTTAAATAACTCCATTTGACATGAGTAAAAATCTTAAAGATCTATCAAACAGTGTCGAATTTGGAAGCACATTTTCTTTGTGTTTGTTGCTTGCGTCTCCACGGGACCACTTGCTTAAAGCTTTCATAAATGTTTGCCTGCATTTATAAAATTATAATTATATGATCAGATATCAACCTAACCAAGTCATGGGCACAGAGAAGGATTAAATAGCCAAACGGTGCAGCAAAAATATCAAACTAACCAAGATATTAATACTCAATATTATTAATTATTGAAAATAAAAACAGCCAAATTAATTATGCTCATTGATTCAGGTTTTGTAAAGTAAGTCTAAGTAATTTCAGATTTATAACATTTCACCCAAGTAAGAATTTCCTTGTGAAGCTTCCTCCTTCAAAATCACCTTTCATAATTGATTACATGATGGTGTTGTTCTTAAAATGTTTTTGTCTTTTTTTCTCCCAAAAGGCAACAACTCGCAAGAATGTCTCAATGACGAAGTAGGAACTTAATTATTAGTGTACTATTAATCATACAAGTCACTCTTATTTTACGTCTTATTCGTCTGAGAAAATAAAAATATGTGCTTCATAAAAAAAATGTTTTTTAATTAGTCACACCAGCAACAGCAGTCGGTGCTTTTTTTCTTTATCCAGGTAGCGAAAGTCCAGCTTTCAGTACCCAAATGTTGCTACCTTTGTGACTGTTTAAATTTCTTGACTCAAAGATCAAAAACAAGCAAATCTTTTTCCATTAATTACGTAAGTGTAGGGTAGACCTATCTTAAGAAAATTAATTAAGACAGAAAATATATTATTTTAAAACGAAATCAACAACTTTTTTGACAAAGAAAATAAAACATAATATATAAGCTTATATGATTTCGGTGGCTCTGGCTAATAATATTATATCATAGTCAAACATCACTTTTGTCCATGAAACAATATGCGCTTTATAATTCATACCTAACATATTAGCTGGCTCTGCTTTATGTATATATCATTTGGATAATACCAATATATCATGATACCTTAAAGCAACCAAATAAATATGATAGCTGGCTTAGACGTACACAAATCAAAATTATAAGTTTCATTTTGTCACGATCGTGAAATAAATAATTGAGGTTTGAAAACATATATTGAATAAACCAACTAATTTATTGTCAATAATGAACTATGCACTAATCAATCAATTAAAAATTATTAATAGTATTTTCTAAAAAAATATAAAATAAATTTGCATTGTATTTTTGAAAATGAATGAGAATTACTGACCCACATGTGTGACCTAGGTTTTGATAGAGTCCAAAAGCTTGATCGTCTGGGAGTTCTTGTAATCTTCACGTTAGGCATGGTAGTGAAGTGTGGTGAAAAGTCGAAAAGGCCCTCAGAATCCTCGGTTCTAATCTTTTTGTAACCGCTCCACCGGGAAGACCCAAAATTGGAATTCCAGTTTGTCCTGGGAGTTCTGTAAGAGGAGGTGAAGGACATGGCCCGGCCCACGTAAGGCCCATCTAACACGGTAGTTGGCGAAGGCCCATCCAAAAACAACAACCTCGGAGGCAGTTCCAAGGTTTTAACAACGCTGTTCTCGGGCTCCGATTCGGTGTGGCAATGCCTAGGCTTCCCCGGTGCTTCCTCCCACTTGAAAGGAACCGAAACCGTTGTCTGCGGCGGCGGAGGCTGCGGTGGTGACTCCGGCGGCATGCTCAGACGTGAGATTGAAAGAGAGAACTTTGTCGGCGCGTAACATGGTTCAGTCTTCTCTGAAAGAAACTCCATGATTGGTTGTTAATTAGTTTTGTGTGAAGTGGGTATGTGTGCTTTTATGGAGAAAGAAACGTGTGAATGAGTGAATGAATGAGTTAATTTATAGAGAGAGAAGTGTGGTGAATGAGTGTGTTGTTGTGGTTGTTATGCAGAACAAGTGCAATAAGGTCTCTTTTGAAAAGTCATGCAGATGACTTAAATGTTGAAAGGAAATTATGAACAAGTCACACTCTACAATACTCTCTTCCCTATTTAGAAGGTAACCGCATGAAGGACTATATAGAAAGTAGCAACCTTCGTTGACGCATGTCATGGTCTTTCTCTTAATTCATGTAAGGTAAAAAGTAATAACATTTTTATATTATTTTCTAGTTTACAAATACTAGTTTTTTCATTCTTAATGTGCATGCAGATTGCTATTATTATAACACAAGCTCGCAAAAATGAAATGGCAATTAGCAACTATATGCTTTTACGATAAAGAAGAAATAAAAAAATTGAACAGACGAGAAATTATTGATGAAAGAAAAAGAAGAATGATTTTAAATTAATTTATGCGAATTATTCATACACATAGGGTTGTAAAGGAGTTTTGAGTTAGTTACTGCTGATCCCGAGATTCTTTTGAGGTCATTTTCTAAATAATTTACGTGACTGATGAATAAACTCTGGGATATCAAAGAAAATATTTAAAAATAGAGTGGTCTTTAGTTTATCCTAGCACAATCAATGTCTCTTAGAGAGCCTTACTGTATGATTTTTCTATAAAAAATTGGATAAAATTAATTTAGAACATTGAGCACAATTAATATATATATTTAAATTAAGTTCTATCATAAATTTGATATTAAAACGTGTACATAACAAATTGTTCCCGAAAGTAACATAGTCACTAGCCAACCAAGAAAAAGTTCGATCCGACCAAAAAAAAGTTCCAACTCATAAAAGTTGAAAAAGAAAACCAAAAGAAAGGATATCGAAGAATACCAACGCACTCAGATATCACTAGTACCGTTCCTTTTTCGTTCCTTGTTGTTTAGCACCATTATTTTCTACTTTATTAACTTCTTGTACGTCATAAAATATTAATTAATTCTTATACTATATAAGATTTATAAACTTTCTTTATTTTATTTTATGAAAATTTTAAATTTAATGTTTCATTTAATTAAATATGTTCTTTTATATAAAAAAAACAGGTTATTAAAAATTTTATTTTAAAATCTTGGCATAAAAAATGGTAGGAATGTTTCTGAAATAAATTATCTATAATTTATGCAAAAAATAAATTATTATAACTAACTAAAATTTGTTAAAAAATCACATATTTTTCATAAGTTTCACTTTTTGTTTTTCGTAATTTTCAATATATTTGCTAACTCTGTCATTTAACGCATTCGTATGGATTGATCCTATACATGATGGCGGCAACAAGAAGATATTAAAATATTCCTTACTGAAATCTCTTTCATTTACCTCTATATAATATATAAAAGTTCATTCATTACTCCCACCACATACCAATTTTCAATTTAAATTAATTTTACTTTTCCTTTCTATTATTTAACTTCATTTTTTGGATGTAAAAAAAATCAATAACTTTTTGCTTTTTATTTATCCTATTCATAACATGATCATGTTGGGAGAAATTACACGATCATGCGATAAAAATCACATATACGACCGCTTGAAGTTATACTCGACATTAACAATTCCTTGATAATATATGGCCATGTGGTATATTGTTATTATCATTATATTGTGTTTAAAAAAACACATGTTATTGTAATTTTCTTACATATGCGAGATTTATTATTAGTCTTATTATTATTGTTGTTATAATTATTATTATTATTATTATTAAAACTTGGAAATTACTCTTGTTTTAGTTTATACTTTTTTCACAATGCTTTATAAACATTGAATTTTAAATAGATAATCTATATGGAACAAAATTTTGTTTATAAATTATTTAATACTTTATCAGTTAAATTTGGTATATAAAATATTTTTTAAATATAAGTAAATGTTAATTATGAGATTAAATATCTATCGATGCTTAATTTATAGATAAAATTTAACCCTAAAACAATATCTTATAATTTAAGAGTTAAATGTATATACTTAATTGTCATATACTTAAAGTTTTTCTCTGATGGAAATTAATCCCATATATATATATATATGGAGAGAGAGAGAGGAAGGATGTACTCATGAGTCATGGTCTGATGCAATACACTAACAAACCAATTTCTTTAATATGGAAAATGATGTACCAAATGTTAATTATATATAATACATAACATTATTAATGTTGACCTACGATTTATGCATTATTAATTTAATTTATATTAGAAAAAGACTATATCAACAAGCAATTTTAATTATTAATATGCTTCTATTCATTACATTATTAATTGTCATTCTTTTAATAAAACTTAACTTTTTTGGTAGTGAAAAGGGAGGAAAAATAACAAAAGAAATAAACATGAAAATGTCACTAATTCTCTAAGTGACTTTTCATTTCAGTTCTCTTCTTATAAGAACTATTACTTCCTTACCTGAAAATTCTCCAAACTAGACCTAACAAGCCAATCAAAACATGATTTCCATAAATTGAAATCAAATGAAGGGATATAGTTGGACCAGTAAGGAGCACATGAGAATTGAGATACATGTACTAGTAATAGTAAGCTTTCGTATTCTAAATTTCTCCATCGCAATAAAAATGGCAGCTATTTACATACTAAATTTCCTCCTTCAATTTCGCTCATAGATATTGATTGATTTTAAGCAACTTTAAAATATCAGTTATATGTATACACCACCGACAATTTATTTTAATCAGTTGGAGGCTAAATTCATTCTAGACATTTAAACCGAAACTATATAGTTATAACATCTTTCATCTTCCACAGAAACTTAATGGCTAGAACCCAACCACAACCACTTCTAACTGATACTGTTGTACATGTAGGGAACATATATATATATATATATATATATATATATATATATATATATATATATATATATATATATATATATATTAATGGATTCCCTGTTAATTATGATATGACAACCCAGCCCTTCCGTACTCATGCTGCAGCGTGTATATATATATATATATATATATATTTCAAAATAAAAGTCATTAATAAATTAAGAAACTATTATATAAGGTCTATTTATCTAAATATCTAACCGGATGAATGTGGTAAAATTTGTCCAAAACTTTTAGAAATGATTAGATATCGTACAATGAAATTTAAATAGACTAAGAAAAAACGAATCTTAGATTTAAATTGTCAAATGTTCATGATAATAATTGTTTATAAATTAAAAAATATTATGACATTTGTCAAATGTCCATTTATAAAATAAAAATATATGGACAGATACTATTCAGTCATGATAATAATTCAAGAGACCGACAGTTAACTAAAGGATTGATGGGATAATTTATGTAATATAAAAGAAAAAGAATTAATTTTGAATAGAGTAAAAGAAGAAACTCAATAACAAGATGCATTGATAACTTGAATATATAAAATAATTTAAAATTTTATAAGAAATTTAAAGATATTTAAAGAAAGAGCTACAAGCCAATTAAATAATTTATATTGTCTAACTATGTCACATTATAAATAGTAAGGATACATTTTCATCCAAGGTAACCCTAAGAAAAGATGGGGTAGTGGAATTTTGGAAAGAAAAATTCGTAGTTGCTAAAATTGTTCTATGAAAAGTTAAAATAAATTTACAAAGAATATATGACAACCTAATATCCTTTGAAAATTTAATAAATGGACAAATACATAATATAGTAACGGACACATGTATTCAAGTTTGCACAAATGCTAGATTACAAGGTTCATAGATGCTAGATTACAAAGTAAAAATTCATCATGAAAATTAACTAATAAGAGAAAAGAATGAACCTTCTACCAATGATATGGAGTAGAAACCATGAGAGCGCGCGCCTAGCACTAATAAAAAAGAAGAATTAAAAAAATAACAATCTAGGCAAGTCAATAATTACAAGAGACCATATAAAAAAAGTAAAATAAAATTACACCTCAACATTCTAATTTTAAAACTACACCTCAACATTCTAGTAATACGAATACTAGACCAAAATACTTTAAACCTAAAAGAAATGCTTGTTGGAAGTATGGAAGACTAGGGCATTATGCTAGCAATTGTAGAGTTCAACAAAAATAAATAAACGAATTAGATTTAGATGAAAAATTAAAGAAAACCCTATAAATGTATTAATAAATTCAAATTTAGTGGAAAGTTTAATCGAAGATTTAGAAGAGGATGTGATCATTTATCAAATAAAAAAACTTGTCTTCTGAAATGGATTTAACTAGTGACGAGGAAGAACATTATTTAAAGCTTGACTTATGCAATTACATTAATATTAAAACTGTCAATATGTTAATTAGACATAGAAACTCTACTTTGATTTCTATAATAGATAAAATGGAAGAATTACCCTTAAGAATGAATTTTTATAACACATAAATGAACAAATTTTAAAGGACGAACACCATAGGAAAGAGATATAATCATAGATATAAAGGAAATATACCATAGATTTATAAGTTTAAATAAATAAATTGTAATTAAGGACTTACAAATATCAAAACAAAATGATATTTCATTAAAATATAAGATATTAAAATTAAAAGGAAAGAAATATTAAAGATTTAAAAGAAAACCAATAATGAAAACAAATTAGAGAGTCTTTTCTTAATTTACTAAGTAGAATTACAATCCATAATAGTGTACATAAGGTACCAGTAATGCAAGATGAAATGTTTAACATGGTAACCATGATTGAACAAAGGCTAACATTAACTACATTTAGGAAGAATTAGTATATAAAATATTAAAAAAAAAATAACCGGAAAGAGTTAATGGCGTTAATGGCTCAAAATGAGCATCCACTATAAATTATCTAATACAAAAAATATGTAAGGATGAAATATGTTATACAACTTTTATCGTACGGATAAAAAAATATGACGATACAACTTATATTAAGAACTCCTTTTCTGACAATATTATATAAAATAATTGAAAAAGGAATAATATCATAAGCCCGAGATAAAGAATTTTGCTTTGAGTTTATTCAACCTCCTAGATAAAAAAAATTAATCTATTACAAGAAGTCTCAATAACAAAAATAAATCTTATCCAAAGAAAACAAAAACATATAAATATGTTAAATAAAGAAATAAAATATAAAAGAAGAAAAGAACGGGTAGAACTCCAAATATTAAAAGAATAATAAAAAAGTTTGAAAAAAAGATAGGAAAGGAAATGTGTGGAACAAACCTTATAACTTTCTAAAATAATAAGAAGTATGAAGTAAGATATTCTTACTAAAGTAAAAATAATACAAATGAATTAAAAGTATATAAAATATTATAAAAAAATGAATTAATTAAATAAAGAATTAATTAGACATCAAAATGACTTTAGAGCTATTTAGGATTTTATGTTATAAATATCCAAAATTAGTTATAAATTATAAACCCTTAAATAAAGTATTAAAATAAATAATATATCCATCGCCTAATGAATTAAATTTAATAAAAAGTTAAATGATACAACCATATTCTCTAAAATTTAATATAAAGTCTTGCTATTATCAAATTTCAATGATAGAAAAAGATAAATATAAAATTATTTTTTTTTTTTTTTTTGCCATTTAAGTACTATAAGTGAAATATCATGTCTCGTGGCTTAAAATATACATCAAGAAAATTTCAAAACATTATGAATAATATTTTTTATCAATAAATTAAATTTTTTGTAATATACTTAAATGATGTATTAGTTTTTTCAAAAGAAATAAATCAATACATTCAACATCTAAATAAATTTATTCAATTAATTAAAGAAAATGCATTAATGGTTTTTTCCAAAGAAAAGCAAGATATTTCAAACAAAAACTTGGTTTTTAAGATATAAAATATATCAAGAAATCATTAAATCCATCTATCTTTAGAATTGGCAGAAAATTTTTAAAATAATATTAAGGATAAAAAACAATTGAAAATGGTTCTTAGAATGTCTAAATTACGTAGTAGATTTTATACCCAATATGGTAACTATATATGCATTATCATATAAATAGGTGAAAAAAGCCTTATACATGAGATAATGAAATGATTTAAGAAATTATTAAAGTTAAGCAAATTGTAAGGTATTTACCATATTTGGGAATTTCTAACCCTGATATGAACCCAGTTAGGAATAATCTCCTGAATCCACAACAAAGAGTAATGAACGCCACAAGATCTCTAAGTATTCAGGTTTAGAATGATCTACCTAGAATGCTTATCTTGCGGAAAACGCAGTAAAGACCCTAAAGAATGAAAAACGCTACAAGGATGATCAACCCTTTATAACTTTGCAAGTTCAATGAAGAACTCAAGAGAGAACTCTCACTTATGAAGAATTCCAAAGTAAAATTCGTATTATCATCAAAATGTATCTGGTTACAAGTGCAATTTGGACTTAAATAGACCTTACATAACTAAAAATAAAAAACTGACTTGGACTCTACTTAGACTTTAAGCCTGGTAATTAATGCTAACAACAACCTTTTGGCATCTCTTCAGTAGACTTAATTAATTACAAACATGGAAAACGAAAAATATAACTTCTTAAGCATGAATACTCATAACTCTAAGGAAATTTAAACAAATTACAAGGAACATATTTTAAATTCGTTCAAAATCGTGGCTGATTGTTCAGAAATTAATCTTAGCCCAACATAACCTATTTAGACTTAAATTAAATCAGGTGATGCTTATCTATCGACCCTTCACTTCAATTGACTTGTTTTTTGCCCCAAATTTCCTTCATTTAACCCTTCATCAGCCTATATCAAATTAAGAACGTGATCAGGCTTAAATTCAATCTTAGATTTTGTTTGTGCAGTCAAAATGTCTTGAACCAACCCAATCAATGCCTCTTTCAGTTTTCGAGTCCTTGACCTTGTGATTGGTCCACTTGGAATTTGCAAAGAATCTTTTGGATTGTTTATTTGTGCAGGTGCTTGAGGTTGATTAAACTTCACCTCTTGAATCTTATCATCCCCTCTCTCCTCAAAAAGATTCAACCTCGAATCTTCACCTGTATCATAAAAAGATAAATCAGCAACATTAAAAGTATCACTAACACTATACTTACCTGAAAGATCAATTTTGTAAGCATTGTCATTTATTCTTTAAATGACTCGAAATGGTCCATCTCCCCTATGAGCCAATTTGGATTTTCTTTAAGCTGGAAATATTTCTTTTCTCATGTGCACCCAAACCCAATGTACTAGTTCAAAAGTGACTTGCCTCCTTCCTTTGTTGTCATGAGATGCATATTACTCATTTTTCTTTTCAATTTGCTGCTTAACTCGCTCATGCAGCTTCTTCACCATTTCAGCTTTCTTTTTCCCATCAAAGTTGACTCGTTCATCGATAGGTAAAGGTATCAAATCCATCGGTGTTAACGGATTAAAACCACACACTACTTTAAAAGGAGAAAAATTAGTAGATGAATGCAAAGTTCTATTATAAGAAAATTCAATATATGACAAACAATCATCCCAATTTTTCAAATTCTTTTGAATAGTGGTCCTAAGCAACTGAGATAATGTTTATTAACAACTTCAGTCTAACCATCGGTTTGTGGGTGATGTGAAGTAGAAAACAGTAACTTTGTTCCAAGTTTGCCCCACAAAACCTTCCAAAAAATTACTAAGAAACCTTCTATCCCTGCCAGATACAATACTTCTTGACACTCTATGAAGTCTCACAATTTCTTTGAAAAACAATTCTACAACATGAACAACATCATCAGTTTTGTGACAAGGAATAAAATGTGTCATTTTTGAAAACCTATCCACTACCATAAAAATTGAATCTTTTCCCCTTTTTGACCTAGGCAACCCCAAAACAAAATCTATAGATATTTCTACCCAAGGTTCGTTAGGTACTGGTAAGGGTGTATACAATCCATGTGGTAAAACTTTTGATGTTGTTTTTGTACAGGCAAGGCATCTATTACAAATTTTCTCAACATCATGCTTCATCTTAGGCCAAAGAAATGCTTATTCAGATGTTTAAAGTTCTTTTCACCCCGAAATGTCCCATTAATCCTTCTCTGTGTGCCTCCCTCACAAGCAACTCTCATAGAAGATTGTGGTACACATAATTTTTTTTCTTTAAATAAGTAACCGTCAACTTTATGAAAATTCTTGAATGCCCCATTTTCACATGCAACAAATATTTGTGCAAAGTCAGAATCATGTTCATACAATTCCTTTATATATTCAAAACCAATTAACTTTGCATCAAGAGAAGTAAGTGGAGCATACCTTCTGGATAAGGCATCAACAACAATATTTTCCTTACCTTTCTTGTATTTGATTACATATGGAAAAGGCTCAATGAATTCCATCCATATGGCATGTCTCTTGTTCAGCTTGCTTTGACACTTTATATGCTTTAAGGATTGATGATTAGTGTGAATCACAAATTGTTTCGACCAAAGGTAGTGCTGCCAATTCTCTAAAGCCCTCACAAGTGTATAAAACTCCTTGTCATAGGTTAGGTATTTTAGAGCTGCCCCATTTAATTTCTCACTAATATAAGCAATTGGTCTCCCTTCCTGCATCAAAACAGCTCTATACCTATACCAGATGTATCACATTCTATTTCAAATGTTTTGTTAAAATCTAGAAGTGACAAAACAGAACATAATTTATTTTTAAGTTCCAAAAATGAATTATTTTGTTCTTCTCCCCATTTAAAACCAATAAATTTCTTAATAATATCAGATAAAGGTGCAACAATGATACTGAAGTCTTTCACAAATCGTCTATAAAAACTTGTTAAGCCATGAAAGCTTCTTACTTCAGTAACACTAGTTGGTGTTGGTCATCCTCTTATGGCTTTTACCTTTTCTTCATCCACCTCTATTCCTTGTGCACTTACAACATAGCCAAGGAAAATAATTTTACTCATGTAAAAGGAACACTTTTTCAGATTTGCATACAACTTTTGCTTTCTAAGAACATCAAGAACATAATGCAAATGATTAATGTGTTCATTAAGATTGTTGCTATATATCAGAATATCATCAAAATATACAACAATAAATTCACACATTACATGATTCATTAAGCGCATAAAAGTACTTGGTGCATTAGTGAGCCCAAATGGCATGATCAAACATTCATACAGTTTTGTTTTGAATGCAATCTTTCACTTATCACCTTCCCTCATTCTAATTTGATGGTATCCAGATTTCAAATCAATTTTTAAGAAAATAGGGGAACCATGCAATTCATCAAGCATATCATCTAATTTAGGAATAGGGTGACGATACTTTACTGTAATGTTGTTTACAGCCCTGCAATCACAACACATTTGTCATGTTCCATCCTTCTTTGGTACAAGTAAAATCGAAACTGCACAAGGACTCAAGCTTTCCCTCACATGTCCTTTTGCCAAAAGCTCTTCAACCTACCTTTGTAATTCCTTGGTTTCTTCAGGATTGCACCTATAGGCTGGCCGATTTGGAATAGTTGCACCAGTAATGAAGAATATTTGATGCTAAATTCCTCTAACGGGAGGCAATCCACTAGGGGTTTCTTCTGGAAATAAGTCTTCAAATTCCTGCAACAATGAACTAGGAAAAGAAGGGTCAACTGAATTAGAGCTCAAGCAAGCCTCCTTGTAGACAAATACAAGTATTGGTTGTTTGGTAAAATAGGCTACCCTCAACAAAGAATCCCTAGTTAGGAATAATCCCCTGATTCCATAACAAAGAGTAATAAAAACCCTAAGATCCCTAAGTATTCAGGTTTAGAATGATCTTCCCAAAACCCTTATCTTGTGAAAAACGCAGCAAAAACCCTAAAGTATGAAAAACGCCACAAGGATGATCAACCATTGATAAGTTTGCAAGTTAAATGAAGAACTCAAGAGAGATCTCTCACTTCTCTTTGTTTTGCATAAAAAATTTCTGTTCTTTTAGTTTCTCCTTTTTCTTTGTTTCTCTTTTACCTCACTCATTTTTTTCTATCTTACTTTTCTCATTTTTCTGCTCACTTTCTTTTTCTTCTCTTTCTCTTTTCATTTTCAGCTGGTCTTCATACACTTGCTTATGAGTAAGTGGTTCAAGGGTGATGGTTCTATTATTTCTCACAAATGAGTATCTATTGGTATAACCATCCTTTGTTGTCCTCCGATCAAACTCTCATGGTCTTCCCAAGAGTAAATGTCCAGCATGCATAGGAACAACATCACAAAGCACTTCATCACTATACTTGCCAATTGAAAACGAAACTAGAACTTGTTTCTTTACCCAAATCTCCTCACATTCGTTCAACAACTGCAATTTATAAGGTTTGGGGTGTTGAATGGTTGGAAAGTTTAGCTTTTCAACCAATGTGGTACTCGCAACATTTGTGCAACTTCCTCCATCTATGATCATATTACACACCTTATTGTTGATGAGGCATCAAGTACGAAAATTATTCTCCCTTTGTTGTTCCATGTCATCTTTTTTAACTTGGGAATTCAGAACATGTCTCATTGTAAGTGCTTTTCCCTCAACTGCATATTCAACTCCATCATCACTTTCTTCTTCAGTTTCTACGTAGTACTACAACTCTACTACATGTGCAATTTCTTTGTTCAACCCATTAAGAAATTGTGCCATGGTTGCTTCTTTATCTTCATTCACATCAACTCTTACCATTGTCATCTCTATCTCCTTATAATAGTCCTCCATACATTTAGAGCCTTGCGTAAGTCTCTGCAACTTTTGGTAAAGGTCTCTATAGTAATGGCTTGGAACAAACCTCTTCCTCATTAGAGCCTTCATTTCCCTTCATGTTTTTGTTGGTCTTTCTCCATCTCTTCTCCTACTCAGCACCAACTTATACCACCACACAATAACATAATCAGAAAACTCTATTACTGCCAACTTAACCTTTTTTGCATTTGAATAATTATGGCAATCAAAGATGAACTCCATTTTCTTTTCCCATTCTAGAAACACTTCAGGGTCATTCCTCCCTTGAAAAGAAGGTATTTTCATTTTGATATTGTTAAGGTTTCCATCTCTACGATCAAATCTTCTGTAATTTCTCTGATGCCTATCTCCTCTAGGCCGATTTCTACCTATCACAAAGTTATATTCCTCCTCTGTTTCCCCTCCAATATCTCGTTCAAACTCATCATATTCACTCCCTTCATGGCCTCTCCTATTTCGCCTTGATGAACTATTTCCATCATTGGATTGCTCATTTTGCATATTTGTCAATCTTTCATCTTGCCTATCCAATTTGTCCCTCATATCTCCCAAAACCACATTTAATCTCTCAAATTGTTGTTGCATTGCTTTAAGAGTTAAATCAAAGTTTGGTGAGTCTCCATAATTTTCTTTTCTATTCTCCATTTTGCAGAACCTGAAATGAAAATGTTAGAAATAAAAAAATATATATTCCTCACAGTTCCTCACTTGTTTACACTCAATGATGACACTCTACACTCATGTTTTACTCTCTATTTTTGGCTTTGTATTAAAGTTCATAATACTCTTGCATTTTTCCTCTCTTGGTCGTCTCTATAAATTTTTAAGAGGTCTTACAACCCACTCTAGGCAATCACCAAGTAGAATGATGCAATATTTTAGAAATATTTTCCATAAACTTAGAATAAGAACTTTTGCTTTTTCTCTTTTCTTTTATGGAAGGTGAACAAATTCACAAACTCAGAATAGGAACTTTTTTATTTTTTTTGAATGAAAGTTGAACAGATTCACGAAGTGAACAAATGGAAAGAAAGATTCAAAATAGGATAATTAAAACAGTAAAGGATATAACATGATTGATAGGAACGAAACTCTGGTACCAAATGATATGACCCTAGTTAGGAAAAATCTCTTGAACCCACAAAAAAGAGTAATGAACGTCCCAAGATACCTAAGTATTCAGGTTTAGAATGATCTACCCAGAACCCTTATCTTGCGAAAAACTCAGCAAAGACCCTAAAGTATGAAAAACGTCACAAGGATAATAAGTTTGCAAGTTCAATGAAGAACTCAAGAGAGAACTCTCACTTCTAAAGAATTCCATAGTAAAATTCGTATTATCATCAAAATGTATCTGGTTAAGAGTGAAATTTGGACTTAAATAGACCATACGTAACTATAAAAAAAACTAACTTGGACTCTGCTTAGACTTTAAACCTGCTAATTAATGCTACAACAACCTTTTGGCATCTCTTCAGCAGACTTAATTAATTACAAACATGAAAATCGAAAAATATAACTTCTTAAATTCGTTCAAATTCGTGGCTGGTTGTTTAGAAATTAATCTTAGCCCAAAATAACTAATTTAGACTTAAATTAAATTTGGTGATGCATTATCTATGGGCCCTTCACTTCAATTTACTTGCTTTTAGCCCCAAATCTCCTTCATTTAATCCTTCACTAGCCCATATCAAATTAAGAACGTGATCAGGCTTAAATTCAATCTTGGACTTTGTTTGTGCAGTCGAAATGTCTTGAACCAGCCCAATCAATGCCTCTTTCAGTTTTCGGGTCCTTGACCTTGTGATTGGTCCACTTGGAAATTGCAAAGAATCCTTTGGTTTTTTTATTTGTGCAGGTGCTTGAGATTGGTTAAACTTCACCTTTTGGTTCTTATCAAACCCTAACACCAATGTGGAAACAAATACACTAGAAAAAGGTTATGGAGAAGTTTTAGTTTTAAAGAATTCCCTTAAAGAGTAAATAGTTAGATACCATTCTAGTATATGGTATCCAACATAACAAAATTACTCTACTGTCAATTTTTTTTTTTATCAATTATATTATGCATCACTAAATTTTAGAATGACATATTCAATAAAAAATTTTCTATAAAAATTGATTGTAAGGCAACCCTAAGTGTCTTACAAAATGATGTTAAATATTTAGTCTCTAAATTTATTTTTGCTAAATGGTAAGCTTTATTAACATGCTTTGATTTTGATATTATTCATATTAAAGGAGATAAAAAATTCTTTGTTTGATTTTTTCATGAGAGAATTTTTGCTGGGATCCAAATGAATACCAGTGGTGAAGCTATGTCAAACGATCAATATGATCCTTCATTTACCACTAAAACATCACCTATATCAATACGAGGATCAATAAATCCTCCAATACTAATACTTCCTCCAAGTTCAACACTTATAGCACCAAAACCAACAATGCTATCTCAAATTATTCAAAATCCACCATTGAAGATAGAACAAAAGGCTACGATCGCTCCAAAACCCGTTAATCCCACATTATAACACGTTTACTCTTCTTTCATACCATAACACCTTAGTAAAACCATCGGATATTGCAAAAGGTCAAACCTCTTCATCACATCTTGACCAAACCTATCAAGTAAAACTCAAACTTTTGTCTATACTCTTAATTGAAAAGAATGGGCAAAACTTCTCCCAAGAAAAACAACTCAAAAAGTACTTCTACCTCAATATCATTACATCACACATGAGTTTACAAAAAAAAAAAAAAAAAGAACTTTATGAATTCATCTTTATCGACACCTACTTAGTTGAAATATCTCATCATATCAATTCAAAAATTCAAGAGGTTTTATTTTCAAAAATCAAGATTCTTAAAAGTTTTATCCGATCAAGTTTGGAATAAAAATCTTTTACACTTCAAAATCTTTTTCAAAATAATTTCAACCTCAAAGCTATAATTATTACAACTATGTAGACCCATGGTATTTTACATTTTATCTCTGCCCCTACTAACACTCTTTCTTCTTTTGGTTATAGAAGGAAAGCTTTCTAAAATTCCCAAAATGGTTCATGAAATGGTTTAATGATTTTGGACCCGTTATTATCTTACTTTCTCAAGAAGTCCTAGACAGTAATGAATATTTTTTTAAAAAAAAGACCACCTATGTATGAAGATATCGATTCATGTCTTTTGTGGCCAACCAAGGCATAACTTGGATCATGTTATGGGATTATGAATCATAAAATACTTGAAGAAGTGGATGTTCATTACCTAGTTAGATCAATACCTATTAAATGGTAGGCCAAACACTAGTGCAAAAAGGGGATTTCACGTCAGTTTTTAAGCATTTTTCACTACGATTAAAGAACCACTGTATTAGGTGAGTGGCGTTAAAAATAAAGATTTTTTACGGCGGTTAAATAACCAACGTTATAAATGAATTTCATGTCAGTTGTTATTAAAAAATTTCGTTTTTCTTTTTGTAACTTTTTACAGAATTCAAACCTGTATAAAATTTTGAAAATATATGAAATGTTTAAATATCTAATATAACGACAATTACAAATCTAGATACAAATAAATGTCTACGTGGTATCAGATTTCCAACTTTGAATAAAATAAATATCAACTAAAAAAAAGAATTCATATAATTATTAAAAGTTCTCAAATTGAAATAAAGTATGAATTAACAAAAATTATGAAGAAGTATCAATATGTCTAAGTAATTACGTATAAAAGAACATTAATTAGTATATTGCATAACAATTCAAAAACAAATAAATTAAGTAATATCATCATGAACTTCTAAAGTGTATGTTACCTGAAAAATGAAATAAATGTATATTAAATATCAAATATAAAATTGTTTAATACTTAAAGTAAAAGAAATTGAGCATAAGCTAAAACAGTAATTCTAAGAAAATTTTGGCAGAGTTTTCATTGTAATTTGGATAATTCCCATTATCAAATCTATTAATAATAAATTAAATACAACCCACCAGAATCATTCAATCAATACATATCACAATAAGATTCGAATCAATAATAATTTCATAACAAATTCTAACTTCAACATAACCAGTTGAAGTACTTAACATAACAACATAACCTTTTATTCATAAAACTAAAGATTTTTTTAAATAACTACAAGGTACCTCTTTATACAGAGGCGTCAAAACTATGAATTTCTCTTTAGTCAAACTAGATATGTTGTCAATTTCTTTCGAATAACTTCAATATCCTTAGTTAGTAATGAGTTAGCATATTGGAACATTTGAAACACATAAAAATGATTAATTTTTATTGCTTGTGTTTTAAATGTCTTCCTAAGATTCCCCAATGCTCGCAGCAATAATGACCCTCATTCAATACATGACATAATAACCGCATTCAAATGAGCCAAGTTGTCTATTACTCTACATTGATAAGATTCACAGTTAGATCACATTATAAACTATATGAAAATTAACTATGATGCTTTATACCTTAGGCATAATAGTGTTGGTATTCCTTCCTCGATTGCCCATTCCTCTCAACATATTTGTACTTGCAACAACCCTAATCAAATTACATATTATTATACCATTAAAACATATGTAGAAGTAATATACAATATATCTAAAAGCTTTATAATTTTACCCATTTAATAAGTGTTTCATGTCAACGGATGGTTTATGGTGTAATAAGCAAAACCAAATTATTGTATAATCCGTAGGAATAAGAACTATAAGCTGTCAATGAGATTTGTAATAGGAAAATTAATTACTAACATAATCATTAATGAAATCGAATTAAAAATAACACAAAATCATTAATCAATTAACCTAAATATGTATGAAGCCAAAAATATTTGTTTTGCTGATTCAGTCAACTAAGTTTGCATATATTGATGAATTGAGGCTTTATTATTACCAACTTTTTGAATTGACTGAGGATCAAGAAAGCTATATATATGTGACGTCCCTTGGTTGATGGTCAACTTATACAAGTAACTATATCAAGTCAAAGACATAATTTAGTGCTTAAATAACTAGTTTCTAGTATATGAAATTAATTAATAAATTTAATTACCTTTGTCATAATTGTATGTTGAAGATATTTAGCATGATATTCCCCAAACTTATCTCTAGCGAATCATGTAAATCATATTAACAGCACATGTTATTACATCAAATCTTCTGTCCTGTTTAACTAAGATGAAGACATTATTCAAATTAATTAGTTTTGAGGAAGACATTGTTTAACTTACAACTCTATTTGCAATTTGTTATGCCTCAATTGAAGTCATTTCTCTTAAAATCTTTGTCCGAGCACTCGTCCACAATTCATAGCGTCTTGGAGGAGATGATGGATTATTAGAGATGTCGATCACCCCTAACTCATCATGTCTAGCCTTTATCTTATATTTCATAAGCTTTTAAGTTAACTTAGCATACCCGTCACGAGATAGGACATGAGGTGTATTGTTTTTTATTTCTGTCGCTCTTGTGCAGCTTTCCTTGTTTCCTATTTTTAATACAAAAAAACCATTTTAATTAATAATTTAATTGAATAATCACAATTACTAAAATGATAATAATAATAATAATAATAATACTAACATGCCCATTAGGGTCCAAACGACTAATATGAAATGTTGTCGAATCTTTTTCAGATATATTATACTTTTCACAAGGTGATTTATCAGATTTCGTTCCAAAAACATAGTCCCTAGTTAATGAGCTCTTAAAATCTTTCCATCGGACTCCAACCAAGGCCAAAATCTTCTTCTTGATTTTTTCACTATCTTCAAATTTAAAATTATGCTAAAAAGTAAGACATTATTAGGATATAATTAGTGAAATACAGTTTACTTGTTTAATCAATTTAATAAATAATGTAATTAACATTAAAATACCTTGATATATTGCAAAATTAGATCTTTCTCTACTGACCCAACATTATTTCAACTGGGGATAGTAATGGACACATGCATCCTACCAACATGTCCTAAATAACTCTAGAACTGAGCAACAATTAATCCTCTCGCCTTGCCTAAATTTGGATATATTTCTACACGAATCTTCCTCTTTGTGATGGTCCAGATGTAATGTGAGGTAGTCTAGTAACAGATCTAGAAACCTTTCCACCAGTAGACTTGAATGTATCAAACATATCTGCTCCAAAGAGAAACATCACACATAAATAAATAAAATAAAATAAAATAAAATAAAGATACATAATGAATTTAAACATCACAACCTTATCAATTTAAAAATACAACAGACATACATAAATAAAATAAAATGTAAAAGTAAATAGCATAATAAGAACATAAATATTAAATAAAATTAAGTGGGACGTGAGGGGAAGAGTGGGTCATAGAGGGTGAAGGAAGAGAGGGAAATAGAGGTCGAGAGAGAGAGAGAGTTTCGTTAGGGGGAGGAGGGAATAGAGGGAAAGAGAAGAGGGAAAGAGAAGAGGGAAAAGGAAAAAGTGAGGGGGTGACAATCTATCATGTTAAAAAGGACTTTTAACGTCGGTGTTTTTAATTACCGACGTTAAAAGTCTTTTTACGTGTTCGCGTGCCCGCCATAAAATGTTTGACATTGTATCTATTTTTTGCACTAGTGAAATTTGATACTTCTTTAGTTAGAAAAAAAAAATTGATGAATAGATAAGAGTGTCCAATTTAAGAGTCAAACCTTAAGAAAAGGAATCAACATTTTTAATAAAAAAAAACAGAAATTGATGGTTTTACATCATCAAAAGAAGAATGATAAGCAAAGTTAAAAGAAGTCAATACTACATCTTCGTTGAGCTCAACACAATCCCTAGACCTTAAAATTATATGACTAAAATAATGTTTTAATAAAAAAAAAGAAAAAATTAAAAAGTAAAAAGAGAGAAAAAGACATACAAGTAAAGAGTGACACTCATAAAACACTATCAAGAACACTTAGTCTTTTAAGATATATAAATAATGAATAACACTTGTAAAACACTCTATTACATTAAAATCATTTAACCTTTCAAGAAGTATCTAAAGAAAAATCAAATCACATGTTAAAAAGGAATCTAAATCAAAAGATTTATTTTATTAAAATGATATGAATTTAGTTTTTGGTATTATTTTATGTATTTAATAAAATAGCAATAAATATATATAATAAGTACTCTTAAAGGTGAAAACATCTTCAAATACTGATAATTTTCTTTGAGTGATTTGTCTAATAACTTTTCTTTAAGTATTTGTAAATTTATTTTTTTTATTATCTTCAATAAAGATTTCATTATAAGCTTAATGTCTCTTATTTTTTTACTCTATCTCACTAAATTTTAAACCTTTTAATTATACGATCCGTTCAAACTAAGGGCCATGGCCCCCTCCCAAATTTATTTCAATTATATATATTATATATATATATATATATATATATATATAATTATTTTAAATAAATAATTATGATTTTGGTTTTATAATTTAAATAAATTTTAATTTTAATTTTATAATTTTAAATAAATAATTATTATTATAATATTCTTAAAATAATTATTTTAAATAATAATTATATATATTAATGATAATTTATAATAATAAATAATATATATTATATATAATAATAATAATAATAATAAATTTTAATTTTTAATGATTTTTTATTTTTGATTTATAATTTTATATTTAATTTTGAAAATATATAGGTTTAAGACTCATATTTAAATAATTTTTTATTTTAAAATTTTTAATATTCATCGTTAGTTTTAAAATCCCATCTAAATGATTTTTAATTTTGAAATTTTCATATTTTTAATGATTTTATGTTTTTAATTTATAATTTTATATTTAATATTAAAAACATATAGGTTCAAGACTCCTATTTAAATAATTTTTAATTTTAAAATTTTTAAAGTCTCATTTTTTAGTTTTGAAATCTTTAATATTTATTTTTAGTTTTAAAATTTTACTATCATATTATATATTTATTTAAGAAATTCTTGATCATAACAAAAAAAATTTAACCATTGATGATGTATTTTTTATTGCTTTATCTAGAAATTATAATTAAAATTTTTAATATTCATCTTTAATTTTAAAATTTTACTGTCATATTATATATTTATTTAAGAAATTTTTTAACATAACAACAATTTTTAATTATTGATAATGTATTTTTTATTATCTTACTCAAAAATTATAATTAAATAAATTAAAATAATTTTAATTTAATTTTCACAAGTATATTGTATCATTTTAAAAAAATTAAATAAATATAAAAATAATAAATTAAAATAAATATATATATATATATATATATATATATATATATATATATTCGCCCCTCCCATACTAAAATCCTGGCTCCACCATTTTAAGTTTATCTATTTAATTTATTTAATTTGGTAACACTTAAATTTAATACCCAGTTCTTAAATTTTAATTTTACATTTTATTTTATTTATTTTATTATGCTTTACGTACTAATGTTAATGATTCCTTTTAAATATATGTGTTTAAATTTTATACCTACTGTCTACTCTTTGGTTCTTTTTATATACATAGACACACACGTGGTTATTATCTTCCAATAAGTTTCCAAAGTAGTTACACATTTTTATTATCCTCCCTTTAAACAAAGCTTAATATAATGGTAATCAACAATATTACACTGTCATTGTCATGGATTGAATGTCAAATAATAATAATAAAAGAAAAAGAGAGTAAAGCCTTATACTAAAATCCAAAGTGATAAGGTTATAACGATTGTCATGCGTGTTAAATTCGCAAAAATAAACATTCTTTAATAATGATTGTAACCACATCTGTTTAGTGTTATATATCCAAGAGTTCTAGGTAATTCTCTCAGTCATATTTTTATATCACCGGTTGAAAAAGCTTTGTATTCGAATAAAATTGTGAAAGTACCTTATGAAGTTAGTTGAAGATAGTGTATGTAAACTGTTGAAAGCCATGATAACATTAAGTAATTTTTTAAAAAGTTGTGTTATAATTAACAACTTAATCCTTTTATTTATTTGATGCAAACGAAATTAAAATATAAATGATATATTGTTGCCAAAATTGGGAACTAAGCCACAATATGGGATTGAACACATAGTCATCTAATTATATATCATATTTTGCATTACCTTTAGGAATTTTCTTATTATAGTCAACAAACCAACAATGGATTGTGAATGGTAATTGATAGTGTGTCTTGATTGATTAATTGTATAAAATACTTTATACTATCGTCTATGAACCTTTTCCCTCTATTAGTAATACATTCTTTAATACACCATTTGTCACAATTTATTAAAATCTATAAAATTAGAAATGATAATTATTAAAACATAAATAGGATCTAAAAAAACAGAAAACATTTGAATTTTAGTTAATTTGAACCCATCACAATTGTTAAAAAAATATGTTGTCAACATTTCTCTTAAATTTATCTTATAAATTAAACTCAATTTATTTTAGAAATTAGATGTTGAACATTTATGAAAAATTAGTGAATAAATTAACTTTCTTAAGGAAATGAATAAATTAGTTTTAATTTGCAAATAAAAAATATTTTAATTTTTGAGTTTAAAGATTATATATTAATAATGTGGAACAGTTTTACATCATCCTTCAATTATAAATCAAATTTTACATAATCGTAACAATTTTATTATTAAAATCAATAAACTCGTGTCCACGGAATTGTGATGGATTGACTATAAAACATTTAATACACAAGCCTCTTTTTTTTTTTTTTTCTCTTAGCAAGTGTTTGGACAGAGTATTTTAAAATTTTAGGCAATTAAAATTAACAGAAATTTAAGTACATCTATTGAATTTCTTGAACTTTTTAAATTAATTTTTTGTTTGGATAAAATAATCTAAGCTTCTTAGATTTCAAAGTTTTTTATTTAGATTAGCAAGTGTTTGCACATTCACGCTAGTGTTTCGCAAAATCTTCGATTTGGACCTTCTTTGACATTTGATTTTGCATCAATTTGTGGGTTTTGCACTTCTTTATATTCTTCTTCAACGAAGCACAGACAACAATGAAAGTTTCATACACTTAGTTCAGGGAAAAAAAAAAGGAAAAATAGAGAGAGAAGAGAGGGAAAGGAGTTAAGTAAAAGATCATTCTGGTGTAAGAAAAGGAATTTTAAAATTCTCCCTATGTAGATAGAGTTTAGATTCATATAATTTTAGTTGGTTAAAAATTCTCTTTTAGAATTCCTAAATTTTAATTTCAACTATGTGATACATCTAAACCATGCATTTTAGGCTAAAAAAATTTAAATCCACTAAATTACATCACCCATTTAAATTTCATCCGAATGTACTGTTAATTGTTTTTAACAAATAGTTATAAAATTGTTTATCCAAGTATCCAACCATAATGTTGATATACCTTTAGTTATTGCGAGTGAACCTTCAAATATCTTCCTATCATTTATTGGTGAATGTATCTAACAAATAGTTCTGTATATCCTTAAAAACGCTTGAAGAATTAATGCAAAAAAATATATATTTCAAAGATTAAAACTTATACCTTAGTATTATTCACAATTTCAGGATTACGAAAATAACTGAAGAATGATGACCACATTAGCAAGTCTTTCATCAAGCGAATTAGATAGTACTTAAAAATAATGTATGGGGATATAGAGTCCAAATACATTATAATGAAACCAAATATGGTTGATATTTTCTTCTTATATATAAAAAAAGTCCATGCACTCGAACAAAGAAATAATAACTTTTTCATGTATCCTTTATTTATATTTTGGAATGGACAGGAACCCCATAGAAACTTGTTTCAAGGAATGGGTTGAATATATTATATAGGGTGCAAGAGAAAATTTGTGGAGTGTTAAAAAAAATGCCAATATTGTTACATTTCGAAAGTGACGTTGAATTGGTTCTTAGATTTTAGGCAAGTTATATGGTTTTCGAGCCAATGACGATACTTTTGAGGGTTCATCCAACCGATAGTGGCCCAACGAAAAGATTAGAATATTTATTTGAGTATTTGTCTTCACACTTTCACGACCCAAAAAGAAACTCGGATTTTTATGGATAAACAAGGAATATAAGTCCAATGCTACACAAGAATTAGTGCTCGTACTTTCACGATTTATGCTTTTTCTCTACTTTCCAATTTGCAAAGCCAGAGAAGGAAGGGAAGAGACTTGTTACATCACTATGGCATCATATATCATACTAAGCACGTTATTTGATGAATTAGATTAAAAAAAATTCCACTGTGTCTGATCATACCTCATGTGATTAGAAGTGAGAAGGAAAAAAATAATACCTTAACAGTGTACTAATTTTCAGTAGATCCAAAGAATAATATTCTTTCTTGTCTGTTGCACACATGACTATGTCATAATATTTCAGTATTCACACCTTTTGCTTTGAATCTGAAAAAGCTCATTTTTTTTTATTTCCATATCCATTGATTATTTACAGAAAAACAATTACCTATGTATTTACAGAAATGTATTATAAGATTTTCAGAGATTTTATTATTAAAATCAATAAATTTATTGGACAAAGGGACTGTAATTGGTTGATATATTTTACATTAGTAATATATGTCTTTTCTCAATTATTTAACTGTATAAGAGAAATGCATAGTTAACTGGTATCTTTTTTAATATGGTGGGTCTCTGAGTTGGTTCAAGTCAACTAGGTAAACAAGAAAAATCATAGAAGTTTCAATTCCATTGGAATTTGTGTGCCACATCCATATACAAATTGATTTTATTAACTACAGTAAAATCTATATTATATAGTATGGACAAAATAAACACATGAAGGATATTCTAAGCCACATGAATGTTTTGCTACCTTCTCAAACATGTCATTCCTTCACGAGCTAGTGTTCCCTCAAGGTCCCCTATAATTCTGGATGTCCTAACTTCTAGACCTCTTTGCACTTCATGGAACAGATTTTTTATACTGTCAGCAAATCGGTTCATGTCAATGCCAGAACTTTTCTCCATCTCTTCTGCCACTCCAATAAAGCCTGAAACAATCTTGGACTGAATTTCCATCAGTTTTTGTCCTGTTGCTACTATGTACCTTTGCAATTGAAATGTCTCCTCTAGGAAGTGCTCCAATGTTGATGTTTTCTCCTTTGCTCTTGCACCATTCACTTCTCCACGGTTTGCATAGAGGTCATTCTCGTGCTGAAATTATGTGCAAGAAATTAGCGAGTGATGCTCAACTTTGCTATGCCAAATGGGGTTGTATACTAGAATTTATATAAGAGTTAATGCAACATTGGTCCATTTTTCTATGTCATAAATGGGGTATTAAGAAGAAGCCAAAAATGTTTACATGGATAAAAGATTTTTGTGATCTTGTTCTCAATGTGGATCTAGGATGAGACACGTCATCCTCCTAACCATTAGATCATATCTTTAAATTTAAACATTTTAAAGATTTGAATTGTTCTTTGAACATATAGTAGTACCAAAACTAATAAAAAAACTATATGGCATTGATGCTTACCATCCGTTTGCAAAGATCATCACTCTTCTCTTGGAGGGATTGATATCTACCAACTTGTTTATTAAGCAAAGTAGTCAAGGATAGATAAGCCTTCATACCAACTTTGCTATCATCAGTGACTTCTGCTTGTTCATCATTGGCTTGCCTTCCTGTTAACCTTTCAACAAGAACAAGCTGCTGCTTTAGCCTCTTGATCTTGTAAGATATTCCAAGGGCATGAAGATCCATCTTCCATAGGGACTGCTTTGTTGTACTTAAGGTCTGGCTGGTAGATGCCATCTTTTCAGAAGTATCAGCTTCTACTCTATTTTGACTTTGATCTTGCATAGGAGTAGGACTATCCTCCCTATAAACTCCTTTTTCTTCTTCAATCTCATTTTCTGGAGATTGAATTAGTAAATTAACACTCTTGGGCTGATCATGGGGAAGACATTGTACTTCCTTCTCACAATCTTCCTCAACCAATGTTTCCATCATTTCTAGCACTTTTTCACCTGGTTTTCTCTTGACAACCTTGACTTTGGCCCAGACAGCATCTTGGGTTATTTCTGAAGATTGTGGAGGCAAATTTGAGTTATTTCTAGAGTAGTTTAAGGGCCTCAATTTTGATGAAAATTGCTCTTTCAGGGAAGTCAGTTCATCCTCTCTCTCCAACAGTAAGGTCTCCAATCTCATCTTGTCATGTCTTAGCTGTGTCACATCCTTGACCAGCCCCTCCACATGTGCCTGCATCTGTTTCATTTCTAATTCTGTTCTCAACAACTGCCAGCGAAATGCCTCTAATTTCTCATCTTTGAGTTGCATTTGTTCAGCAAAAGCATCTAGCTCTAAGTGATGCCTCTGTTCAATTAAGGTTGCATATCTTTCTGCCTCAACTCTCATCCAATCTTCCAAACGCTTAGCATTAGCAGGAATGGCTGTACACAAAATAGTAGGACAAAGGGTCAATGCAAGGCAACTCTATACACTAACAACAAATAAGATCAGATATAATACAACTTTGAAGAATTTAATCTTACCTAAGTCTCCATTTCTTTGATGCAAATAGTGATCAGGAAAGGATGAAAGTTGGTCTGGTTCATTTTCAATGTGTGAGGACCCTGTGGAACTATGTTGCAAACTTCTAGCACTAGGGAAAACATCCATCCTAGAACTCAAGTTCACCAACATGCTTTTCAATGAATGTCTTTCATGTTTTCCTTCTGAAACAGCCCTCCACTTTTGTGTCTCCTGCTCAGCTTGCTTCCTCCTAGCCTTTGATAACTTAACCTCCTTCAACAGCATTTGCTTCTCTGCAGTATCCAGCTTAGACTTCCTCAACATTGCTGACAAAATTTTATCCTTTTGTTCCAAATCCTTGTGAAATTTTGTGACCTCCAAAGATAATTTCTGGACCATCAAATCTGACTCCTCCTTCTTCTCCACCACAGAATCAAGCTCTTGTCTAGTAACATCCAATTGCTTAACTGCACGACCGAGTTCGGCCTCAAGCTGCCTTTGGTTTGACACCAGCTCAATGAAAGCAGTTTTATGCTTCCTGAGATCACAAGAATGCTCTTGAGCTTCACGCCTAGCAGATTCTCTCATTTCTTCAGCACCCCTCTCAACCTTGTTCAACTTTTCTTCTAGCTCCTTCCTCTTCTTCCCCTCTTCTTCTATCTCCTTGTCTCTTGACTCCACCAAACTCTCCATGTCCTTCAATTTTTGACTCAATTCAGAAATAGCAGCATCCTTGTTCTTCTCAAAAACTCTCAACTCATTCAATAATGCTCCAATCTGTTGGCGCAGTCTCCTCCTTTCACTCAACCAACTTTGCTCTTGTGCTGCAAAAATTCCCACAACTTTCTCATTGGCTTTAGCATCCTCATGCCTCATCTTTTTCAGATTCTCAATTTCCCTCTTAGCAATTTTGAGTCTGCACTCTTCCTCATTTTGCATTCCCTTCTGAACCTTCCACACAATCAAACCCAAGAGCTGAGCACTCCCATGAAGCATAGTGTCACGAATTTTACACCATCTTTGAACTTCAATATTTGGTTCTGTGAGAACTTGAAGCCCAAAGAATGCACAAGAAACACCAAAATACATGGGATACATGCTTTCAGTGTCACTATTGTTGTGACACCAAACTCTATTATCCAAAACAGAAACTTCCTTCTCACCCATAATTCCTGTGAGATCCGATTCTCTGGCACCTCTGCAACTGAAAACCAAAAGTTAAAAAACAAAACCAGCAAAACCAAAGTCCCACATCACCTTACAAGCCACATGACTCACACGACACAATTGGGGAAACCACAGACCCACTTCTGATAAAAACAGATCACAAAATTATTCAATAATTGGAAAACCAACTAGACTTGGTACATTGCCAATGCAATAATTGAGGAACAGCAATACCCGGTGAAATTGATGGATGCAGAATAAGACTAAAGCAACAGTTTCCTTAAAAAAACATTCAACAACTTACACTTCCACTGCTTCAACTCACATCCAAGGAAAAAACAAAGCTAGTGAGGGAGAAACTGCAGCTAGAAAAAAAAAGTATTTTTTTCTTCCAATACACAAGTTAACTCCACCAGTCACACCATACAGCAAAATTCATGTAACTGATGTGAAAGATATCTTCTTAAAAAGTCTACAGAATGCATAAAAGATGGGTCGTTACACGTGTGACACTGCACATTCGGTTGAAAAAGGGTACTCTACACTGAATAGAAAGAAAAGCTATGAATTGTGCTCCCTGGTTTTCAGTGAAACATTGCCCTATATCAACCCCACATGCTCCTTCCTTTCTTATATTTTAATTTTTCCTTTTTTCTCCTCTCCTACCTCCACCAACCCCCCACTGTTCACACTCTTTTCTCTCTTTGCCTAAGGCCTTAACCATCTTAGCAAGCAAAAGCACTAGATTCCTGGATGCTTGTCACCATTAATTGCAAGAGAGAGAAACTTAGGAACAAAAAAAATAGATATCCAAAATCAATTTGCCTAATTGAATATTCAATAAAATCAGAGTTGCTTACCTGTATATTGCTGATCAAAGTACACAATAACACTCTTTCTCAATAAACTATTGCCCAACCAGCAATGGTAATAACAAAAAACACTTTCACATTATAATTTTAACCATAGTTTTTACAACCGAACCAGACCCACCAGTTGAACCAATTCTTTAGTAATTAGAAGTTTAATTCCCCAGTTCAACGACCATTCCATTTTTAAAACATTGATTCCATTATTAGATAAAAAATTTTAATTTTTTTAATCATGGACAGTACAAATTTGAAAGTGCATGGAAGCAGTTACATAAAGTATATTTTTCTGTTTTCCTTCTTAGTATACGTATACAAGATGAGAACAAGTGTTCATTGCTTTGTAACGTGGTTTAACATCAAGTCCTTGTCATGATTGGTAGTATATAGTATAAAAACAACAATACAAACAAGAATATTATAACTTCTAAGGGACCACGTATAATAACTTGATAAGTTAGGAATTCAAATGTACTGTCATATATACCACCAATTTTTAAAATCTCAGATCCTTGATATTTGTGGGGGCAAAAATATATATGTTGCGTTCAGTACATATTTCTCATTTTTCAAGCAATAAAGGTGTTGTTAAAGAGT
This sequence comes from Hylodesmum podocarpum, assembly GCA_026586105.1. NCBI lineage: Eukaryota > Viridiplantae > Streptophyta > Magnoliopsida > Fabales > Fabaceae > Hylodesmum > Hylodesmum podocarpum. Next base: position 12,354,577 of record JALJEV010000623.1, on the reverse strand, counting down.
CATGATGGATCCAATGTACTAGAGTAGGGGATATGCTTATATGCTTCTATTTAACTGGTTTCCTTTTCAGAATTGAAATCTGTAAAAGCTGCAACATGTTAAACAAAAGCTGTACAACATCAAACTAAATTATGAATGTCAGGATCATATACATGGAGATAAAAAATTAAGGTATTTAAGTAGTTGGCTCCTTTGTCCAATAAAGTCTAGTACGTGAGAAAAAAACAAAACTTCAAATTGTTGGTCAAATTTTATATTTATTATGTTTTTTCATCATTAAATTTTTCACTAATTTTACTATATTTTTAATTTGAGTAAATCAACATTTTAGCCTTGAAAAAAAAATTAAATAATATAATTTCTGAAAAATAAAAAATAATAAAATAATTTTTAAAAATATTTATTATCTATTAATTCATAAATTTAATCATTTATTATTATTTTAGTTCCTGATTTTAATTACTTATTCTCATTTTAATCTCATGCATTAAAATAATCATGAACAATTTAATCCAAAAATTAAAATAATACTAAATATCTTTCTAGAACTAAAATAACAAACATAAATATATTTTTTATTTTTCAGAAATTAAATTTTCTCACTCTAAATTTTCAAGAAACAAAATTGTGATTTACTATTTAAATTACAACATCTCGGACCTCAAGCAATTGATAGTAAACCCGTGGAAATATTATTGTTTACTTTACTTGACCCTTTTAATCATTATTCAATAATCAATAGGAGAGTCTACCAAACATAAGTATCATAGATATTTTTAAAAGAATCAATTTTATTGGAAGAGGAACGACAATGATGGTTTATATCCAGTTATGTCATGTAACATATACTTTTGCTTGCTTTTATTAGTGACCTGAGGATGACTCACCGGACCTTTTTGATGTTTGGGTATAAACGTTTTGTGATTTCGAATTCAAGATCTGATATTGGAGTATGAACTCGGTAATGCCGGCTACAAATTCTCCAATACATTTTAGAAAATGTTCTTTTTAGTTTTGATTTTAAAGATAAGGGGCTTGGAGGATATAAGTGGATGTTGATATTTATCCACCTTATTGACTACAATAGTATGATAACGAAGTGTAAGAAATATTTGATCTTAGAGGAAGAAAATCATAGCCTATGTTCCCACCACGGATCTCAAATTTTTGGTAATGCTTATCTTGGGCCCATGTAAATTGATATGACATCACAAACAGCAGGGTTGCATCCGTGAAGAGTGAATGCACTAATGTATAAATGAGTTTTACATATCTTATCAAAATTCCCTAGAGAGAAGGGGGAAAACCTCCCTAGAGAGAGAGAGAGAGGGAGGAAAAGAGCAATTATTAGAAAGTGTTTATCTATTAACTTAAGATACATCATCCTTGATGCATACCAAACAAAAATAATAATAACAAATCTCATGTGCACGCCTGGGCTTACTCAATGATTAAGCTGAAAACAATTAAGCAAAAACATGAAAGTAACATTAGTCTATTGACATTAGAGGAATATACACACAGTTCCTGTACATGTGTGGCGTTTAGTTACATTACGAGTTGTTGGTGTTTTTCAAGTTCCCTTTTAAAGCTAACAAATGTAGCTTCTACAATTTTAGGTGTATTGGCGTGGTTATTAGTCTTTTCAATGTTTCCAAAACACCTATCAGTAAATTTCGTCAATAATTACATTCTCATTTCCTGACACGGGAAATGAAAATATGAAAGTATTTTAATTTAAATATTTTTTTTCATTTTGTTTCATTCCATTTTCTATCATTTTATCCAAATCTAAGTGAAATTCAAGTGTAACAGAACAGTATATAATCAACGCAATTATTTTCTAAAAATTATTAAAACCGAACGTTTTTCTAAGAAGCTTCTATGTAATGCACAATTTAGTCAGTTTCAACAAGACAAAGAATCACGCTTCGTTATGTAGGTGCAAATTGTAAAACAAGCTAAAAAGAACATGCAAAACAGAAAATAAAAGGGGGCAAGGGTGGGGTAAGACCCTACTTGCACTCCAAGAATATACACATGTAATCAAATGAAAATCCTGGTATACATATAATCTCAACAGAATCTAGCTATGAGTATATCAACTATAAATTACGGGATTTTGTTAAATGAGATTTGTCCCAAACCCATTATTCATAGGCCAGAGAAGAATTCAGTTTACCCACAAGGGGTAAGTTTCTTATTTCCTGCACCTCTTGGATTATCATCCTTCCAGTCATCCCAAGCCCTCGCTTTCTCCTGTGCAGCATCGTCATCTTCATCTTCATCGTCGTCTTGTCCTGGATTTGACTTCGTCTCTTTGTACCAAGAAGAATTGGCTTCTTCCATGAGTCTGACATTTCTCTCTTGCCACTTGTTCATTATTTCCATTTCTTTTAGCCCAGCTTCCTCAATGCTCATAGTTGGCATCCTTTCATTAAAAATATTCAACTTAGCATCTCAAAAATGTAACCAGTGTAAGTAAAGTCCATCCTTAGCCTAAACCATGTTTCCATATTAATTGTCTACAAGTTAAAATGTAAAACTCTCCCCAATCACTTCTGTCAATCTAGGCAATCAATGGAATCCTGGCAATAAGAACACTGAAAACTACAAGGGAATATAACTTCATCCCTTTCAGGCAGTCTGTTTAAAACACACTTATATTTCCTTGTTCCAAAGCCTTTAATTAGCCAGGTTATGTGTGCATTTTATTGATAAAAGGGATGATGCGTACCTATGACTAGGTTGGAAGACCTGAGCTGCCACTCTTTCTCTCTCTGTTGTTATGCTTCCATTCACGAGGCTGGCTGGTCCAAATATCAGTGGTTGGTGCTTGTGATCGTGTGCTTGTGACACTGTTGCTCTTCCTTCTAGAACATCTTGGGCGAAAGTAGCACATGTGATTGGTGGTGATGGTTTGGTATACTGTGCACGAACTACAGCATCACGATGCCAAGCTTCTGCTTTCTTGGCACGTTCATCAAGAACATCCTTTGAGAACTCATTATCCCCATCCTAAAACATGGCAAAATCACAAGAAACAATAAATAAAACCAAATCTAAGTCAGCAAAGATGCATGATTCTGCTCCCATTTAAATAGAATCAGTCTATTAAGTTTAATTATATATGCTACATTTGGCCTGAGATTCTAGAATTAGCTTGAGGAGAAACAAAACTAATTATTAATTTCTGCTAATTCATATAACATTTCTTCAAGTTCTAACTTTTAAACTCAACAACACTCCATAAAGTAACAAAGATTTCCAGTGCAATAATATCAATGTAAAATAGTAGCAACCGACAGCTAACTAGATAATCACAACAGTGCTTCATGAAGTATTTGCACACCTTCAATTGTCTATCCTTTACGGCAGAAAGCATCTCCTCCTCTTTCTTCAACATATCCAGTAGATCTAGTGCCTGAATATGACACAACATAAACATGAGAACAATGGAAATAGAAGTTTCAAAGACTGAAATTGTTGCACAAGTACAAACCCACCTTACAGATCGCCAAAGATATTGTAGTGGTCCAAGCCTGGAAATAAAAGTGAATAAATAAATAAATGAACAGTACAATGAGAAGATGTTCATACTTCAAAGAAATCACACATTTTTTCAGGCATTTGAAACAGCCAAAAATTCATTTCATAAATCATAAGCCAGTCAGGCAACATATATGACCACTATATGTCCCAGAAACCAATTTTTAAGAGCTTATCCCATTTTTTTAGATATATCCTGTGACTGCTAATAGCCAATGCTTACAGGAGAAGTAGGCTGAATTTAAGCTATCTAATGGGAAGCAAATGAATCACATAAAAACAGATTTTAAGCAATACAGGCATATAACATAAGCTTGCAAAATAAAGCAGGAGTAACAGAATATTAACAGCACCACACTGAAATAAGTAACAGATCAGACACAAACCTCTCTTTCTTCTTCCCCATCATCATCCAATACTTCTTCCTCTCCTGCCTCAACAGGGGTGGACAGAGCAGCTGCTTTAGTAGAACGCCCACGCCGTTCTTTTCGCTCTTTTATTTCCAATAACTTTGATTCTGCAGCTCTCTGACGTTTGAACCTAGCAATCTGCACAACAGGAATTACACTTAATAGTGTCTGAATTCCATACAAATTATGCTATATAATTTATACAAAAAAATTGTAGAAAGAAGAACACCTTCCTAGCCCTCTGATCAGCAACAGTTTTAGGTGCCCCTTCAGTAAAAGATTCTAACTCCTCTTTTGGGACCAGTTCCATTGCTTCACAAAATGTGATAAATTCCTACAATAACCCATCTTCAGTAAGCTTTATTTAAAATGAATACTACAAAAAATTTCACAAGGAATTGTACATATTATGTTGAATTGGCTGTGGGCGAAAAAAAGGGGGGAGTTCTTTCTATGGATCAGCTCTGACCTTTAATTTTGCCTGGGAAGCCTTTATAATTTGTATCCTGTCATCCTGAGCTATTTTTTCCATCAACTCCGCAAGATAAAATGGCACCTGAGGAAAATATCAAATGAAATTAATAAAATAAATCTATCAATATTAACTCCTCAATTATCTTTAACAATCTGTACTAGTTAAAACAGAAGAAGCAAATATCCCACGAGTGGTGTTTATGTCGAGGTATCTAGCCTCACCACATTTATACATACCATTATACTTTGTTCAACTAATCAGGGGAAGAAATGCATAGTGATGATTGGGTTTTATCTAAATATAATTTGTCAGTACTAATTGTTACACATTACTTTTATATGAATTGCAGTGGGAAACAGCATAAACAACCACTCCCATGATGGAACTCATTCCATTAGAAAATCCATTAATCCACCACTAAATCTTTCAAGAAGCTAAATAGCAACTGTGCATGGCAAGTGAGTGCTTTTGCAAAATAACATTTTTTCACTATCAAAGGAAGCTCAAAAAGAGCAATTCTATTCTATTAGCAACAAAATAGTACCCTGAATTACTAAACTGACACAACATTCAGCATGACCATCCATCTTCAATGCATAGTAAATACAATCCAAACCATTCAAATGAGAAATTGAAATTTTGAAATAGAGCTACCGCATGATTCCCAATTTTCAGCATCATATTACCTTCGTTTCTCAACCTTTAGGCAAAACCGAAGTTAGTTTCAAATTTCAATTACAATACTGGAAGAATCTTCACTAGTCATTTTCCTTTGGGTTTGTTGATAACAGATTCTCAGCATGAACCAGTTTTAATTAAACACAGATACTTTTAACTTGTGTTTGGATCAGTAGAGTAGGGTGGTTCACAATAGAGCTGAGTAGAACGGAAATTACCTTCTACATTGTTTGGATGTTGAAAAATCTATAGTTTATAATAAGGCAGTTAACTAGTTATATTTTTAAGATGTCTAGGTAGTCCTCATTCAAAAAAGATAAGAGAAAATCAAAAGGTAAAGTAATGTATTATACTACTATTATGTTATGATAAATTGCTATATATTATACTCAGAGGCTTATATTTTCACTCTAAGCATTAAAAATTTAACCTAAATGCAAATTACTGGCTCACAACATGTTTTAATGGACTGGTTTAATCACAACTCTCCGAGTACATAACAATCTCTTCCGATTCAAGGAGTACAAAACACTGAATATGATGGCTCTATCCCTAAGAAATTAAAAACAACCTGAAACCACTACAGCCAATTTAACTCGTCTAAACAGGGCATAAATACGTTCACTCTGCTACTCATGTTCCCAGACTATATAAAACAACCCATTGATTCAAACATAAAAAGAAGAACAATAATCCAGGGAAGCACGAAACCATTAAACACAAATTTCATTAAAAAAAAAAAGTGCTTACCAGAATGTACTTGAGATTGGTGGTGCTGATATCTTCTTTGGTCTCGTTAAGAGAAAACAAACCTAGATTATTAACCATGTCCTCGCACCTATGCAGCGCCTCACACCCCTTCTTCACAACATCCTGAACCTCAAAACACAAAGCGTGTCCAAATCAAAAGAACCAAAAACACAAAAACAAAAACAGAAACTAAATAAAGCGTACCTGATCGGCGACGGAATCGGTGGCGGCGGCGTGGATCTTGCGGGCTTGCTCAAACAGCACCGGCAGCGGCAACTCCTCCATTCTTCGATTATCTCCTATTACTGTTTATTAGTTTGCCAAACTTATGAGAGAATCTGAAGCAACCAGTATATGGAGAAAGAGGAACGTAAAAAATCGAGAGAGATCGAGAATGAACAAGAAAGAAGGGCACAGTGTGTGTTGTATGTGGAAGGGTACACGGTACTTAAGTTACACACGCATGCGACTTATAGGATCTAGGGCTGAGATTAACAGTGAACAGTATCATTACACAGCCTCGTCTATTCTCATTTAAATCTATGGCCAATTTAGTACCAACCTTGTTGTCAATGCTGAACTAAGTTTTTAATTTTTTAGAGGAAACCAGCTTATTAAAATCAAACTTTTCCTTTTTACCACTTTATTATCATCAACTTGTCTTAATTTTCTTTTTGTCGTTTTTAAAAATTTAGAATGTGAAGTAAAGATTTAAAAATAAAGTCCGAGTTAATTAGTATTTTTTTCTTGGAATTGCACGAATATAATTTTTTTAAATTTTATGAAAAAATTATTTATATCGTGTAATTGGAATAAATAAACATATTGCATAAAAAATATTGTGATGATATGCATTAAAAAATAAGTATAAATGACTTCTATGAAATTTAATATATTTATTTATGGGTAAGACAAATTTTGTCGAAAATATTTTTTTATTAGGATATTTATTTATTTTTTAAAAATTTAATAATCAGAATTTAAAAAATAAAAAATATATTTATTATTAATTTTAACAAATTTTTATAATTCAATAGATTAAGATTAATGATAAGTATATTTTCATTTGAATTTGAATTTTTTTATTTTGAAATTTTTTCATACCAAATATTTAAATTATTAGTAAAAATGAGAAAAAAAATAAGAAAAATATCAAAAAATATCAAAATAATAACTTTTAACATAAGATAATATTTGATTTATTTCCTCCAAAGTGAGAGATGTACTTTAAAAGGTGAAGTACATGTTTAATTACTGATTTAAAAATCAGTGATGGAAATTTGTAATAAAATTAAATTTATATAACAAAATTTAAAATTAATGTTAATATTAATTATTAATTTAAAAAGTAATGGTTAGAAATACGTTTTATCCTAAAGTATACCTCCCTCATTTTATAAGAGACAAAACCAAGAAAATAAGATTTCATTGGAGCATAAGAAAATATAATTCAATATTTTACTAGAACAAAGTATTTGAACGAGAATGGATTCAGAAAAAATTGAGAAAAAGTGTGAGATTGAGATTTGCATTTCATACATGGATCCTTACTAAATTTGATTAAAGTGAACCATTTGACAGAAACAAAACATCACGTGTAAATTTCTGTTATTCGCCGTGTTTTATACTTAAATATTCGTTTAAAAAGAGAATCGTTTATCACCGGACTAATAAACGTTGATAACTTAAAATGAATTTTAATTTTTTATCCATTAATTATTATTTTCTTTTTAACAAGAAAGTTTAAACTCATAATCTTCTCTTCCTCTTTCAAGTCTTGAATTTTTTTCCTAGTCATTAAATTAATTTTATCACTCTAATTAATCTTAAATCTGCAGATCGGTAATTCTTAGTGTCTTAACATAATATTTTTTAAGGGGATCAGGTCAAAACTTTTATCGTTTCTGAGTCTACGTTTTGTCTTATTGGCCCAATTTAAAGAATAATAATAACAAAATACTAAATTATTTAAAGCATATGATATAATATAAAATAAATATAAAGAAAAAACATAATATTCTTTGAAAGCATTGTCATTATCATGGGCGGAGCCAGAAATTAATTTATATATATATATATATATATATATATATATATATATAAATTAATATCTATAAATTTATTATTTATTTATATATATAAATTTATTATTAATATATATATTTAATACTAATATATATAAATTTATTACAAATATATATATTTAATAATTAATAATGAATTTATATATATATATATATATTAATAATAAATTTATATATATATTAATATTAAATTTATTATTAATATATATATATAAATTTACTATTAATATATATATATAAAAATTTATTAAGAAATTACATATATATATATAAATTTATTGTTAATATATATTTAAATTTATATATATTAATATTAAATTTATTACTAATATATATATATAATTTATATATATTAATATTATATTTATTACTAATATATATAATTATTAATATATATATATATATATATATATATATTAAAAAAAAATTATAAAAAAAAACTAAAAATTTTAGGGGGCGGTTGTCCCTAGAGTCACAACGTGCCTCCGCCTCCATTTATTGTTAATTTCACACTAAAAATGATATTAAAAATTTAAATCGTGTAAATGTAAAACATAAATATATAAGAAAAAAAAGGGGTTGAATTGTATTTTTTCAATTAAAACTTTTTTGAGTTGATGTGTTTTTGCCTATGTATTAAAACGTTTAGATCAAATTTAAACTTATATTTTAAACATTAATTTTAAATAAGAATGCAGTTTAAGTAATTATTCTCAGTAAGCAGATAAAATTTAAAACTACGTTCAGTTATTCAATAACTTGTTGAGGTTTCACTAAGAGTATTCTTTGAACTCAGTCACTCCTGGTTAAAATACATATATTCTTTGAATATAATCTTATCGGGCTAAAGCGGTATTCTTTGATCCCAACCTCCGTAAGTTAAAGCCAGGTATTCTTTGAACATAGGCTCCATAGGCTAACCAAGCTATTTTTTCAACACTTAGCCTCCTCAGGCTAAAAGCAAGTATTCTTTGGATCTTAGTCTCCCCAGGCTAAACTCAAGTATTCTTTAAACACCTAGCCTCCTCAGGTTACAGATTACCAAAACAGTGGTTTACAATTAAGATCAAATAGAAAAATATCCTCTACGCAGATAAATGAATTATATTCTAAGTTTGTGGCGAGCAAACTTGTATATTAAGAGCTTGAGAAAGTATATGAATATGATCTTGATCAAAGTAGTTCGCCAAATTGAACTCGCATGGATGAAGTCCTTTGATAGACGTTTGTGTGAAGTATCTGTTAGACTGTAGATGTTAACATTAGTCCTTGACTTGGGTACTTTCACATCTGAGTAGAGTGAGCAATCAAAACAATTAATGTAAAGTCAGCGGACGTCAACGTGAGATCTGTCTTTGACTTGATATGCTCAGAGATATTTCACTTTTTCGTGTTGCAGAGGTTTATTTTGAAATCTCTTTCCACCTATAGAAGCTTCTGAGTAATGATTTGATTTGAAACGAAGATCCATGTTACTCAGCATCTTGGACTTTATTAAACAGATAGACGAATGAACAAATAGATGAGTTTTGTGTTAAATTCATTCGTCTGTCTTCTATCTTTATCTTCAACTTCAGTTTTCAAATTTTTTCACTCTTGAGTACATAACTTGAAGTTGGGCTAGCTCTCCGTTTATCTATAAAGGTTCTTCGTCTGATGAGGTTATCTTAAATCATGACGATTTGAACATTTCGTCTGATACATCTTGTTTTAAGATATATCTTTCATCTATGCTAATAATGATCATCATTATTCCCTTTTAGTATATTGAAACATCCATCATGTAATCATTAAAATTAAGATGTTAAGTCATTTTGACTTAACAATATGTTATATTAAATACTTTTATTATTAAACAATATTTTATTATTATAGGTTATAATAATATTTTATGTATTATATAATTTTATTATTAAATTATGAGTGCCAATTCAACTACGATTTTACTCTAGTGGAACTATTCGATTTTGAACCAGTATTTTAACCGATTAAATATCTAATTCAATATTTTTAATGTTGGCAAGAGATAAAATAAGGACAAGTTTAACAACAATAATATTAACAATACATAAGATTACAAATATATTAATGAATTAGTGGATTAATTAATTTTATTAGAATCTTAAATATATTTCCCTAACATAATTTATTTTATACTCAAATTCATTAAAATTTAACCCATATATTATTTAATTAAATAACACAAATCACATCCACTTCTATGTGTTTGTGATAATATTATATTCAAGTTGATGCAAAATTATATTCTTTTATTTAAATGCACACTCTGTTATTAGTTGAAATATATTACAAATTAAAAAAAAAATGGTTTTTACCTTTTATTTAATGGATTTCACTGAACTTTATATAGTTTTTAACAATTTGTTTGTAGTAAATTTGGATTAATACTAAATATTCTATTAAAAAAAGAAATGTTTTTTCTCGGAATTAAAAGAATTGGATTAAAAAATATGCTAGTAGTACTCCTTCAATATTTAGTTCCATGTTCCTACAGAAAAACGTGCTTATAAAAATTATGCTATCAAAAGAAGCTTTTGTGACGTGATTTTGAAAAGAACCTGAGGTAAATCAGACCATACAATTGATGATTTGATAGACAAAATATCAATACTAGAAAGGAGATAATTAATTACAGTTAGATGTTTAAATTATATAAATTACGTGTAACAGAGCTACTCAGAGTTCAAATTCCCCTAATCATCCGAACAAATAAATAGCATCTAGATAGCAATCAATTATGAAATATTAGGGTCAAACACAACATGATGAAAAGGGGGTGATACCTGATATGTGTTATGTTATGCCGTACCCTAAATCAAATATTATCTCAGAAACATATAATATTCCTTAGATCCGAAGGGAGGGTGACAACTTGCAACAATCATTGCAGATTTTTATCTTAAAATATTGTTAACTGCTAATTTTATTTAGTACACATCTGATCCTATCTCAACAAAGTTATGACGGTACCCTGCAACTGCAACGTGTTGGTTGCCCATGTGCCAGTACCCTAAAACCGAACTTGTTTGTCGACCATACACCAACGTAAAAACACTGCACAAAATTGATCCTTCACAGTTGGCCACATCAATGTGCCAGCACAAAAATTTGCCACTCCCTTGTCCCACCACACCGACCTAATCGACACAACATACCTAAGTTTTTCTCTTTCTCATCTCATCATACCTGAGTTGGCAGAGGGTACTTGAATTTTCAATTTTTATGCTAAACAAATATTTCTTTATCCGTGCTTCTATCTGGTAACTATGAAAGCAACTTATCAAACCTCCAACTTAACATGTACCATTGTACACCCATCAATCAAACATAACCGAAGATTTTTTTGGTAACAAAGTTTTCTAAATTGTTAAATGCCAAACTAATCAAATACATGACCATACCTGTTTAAAAAGATAAACTTCTTGAGTAATCACAGATCTCCTCTTTTGGTTTCCCATCACAAAAAAAGCAGAGAAATTAACTAGTGACAACTGACAATGATAGATTCCTAATTTGCTGGGACATAGATGAACTTCATTTGATTGAGAATTGACGATGAGAATATATTAAAGAACACCATCACTCACTCTGCAGTTTCTAAGATAGAATTCCACCCTTCATATCAATACATGGAACAATCACATCATTCTAAATTCAGAACAAATACCCAAGTTAACATGTACTCACTAAACAATCCATGGACCAAGTAAGAAAGACGCAGCATTATAAAATAAACGAAGTAATAACAACGTAAATTTAGCAAGTAGAAAGTAACCAAGTATATGACATTAAACATCTGGAATCTGTAATTTCTTCACGATTGATCAAATCATACACTGGTCAAAAGTTAACAAGATCATGATAGTTGATATGCAATTCCCATTAAGAAAAAAGGAAGGAAATTTCCAATGGAAATTGGAAACAAAAAAATAAGAAGAAAGAAGCAAACCGAAACACCCCAATTACATATACATGATACTCTCTACACTTTCACGGTTATCTTGTCATGAAGTGTGGATAAAAAACAAGAGAAGCTAAGAATCCCTTCCATAGAAGAAGGGACAAAAACGAAAACCAAAAAAAAAAAAAGAAGCATTTTTTATAATGAAATTTGGGAGAATGAAGATTGTTTGAATAGAAAATCAATAGGACATGCACTTGAATCCGCTGCAAACCCACAACCAGATAACAAAGAGAACAGCGCAGACGGAGACATCGAGAAGGAGAAGCACCCATACGTGTTTCTTCCAGACATGTTTAGCCTTATGGCGATGGTCAAGAGGGTGCGGTTTGAGAATAGGAGGCAAAGAAACGCCGTTGTCGGAGACATCAAGCGTGGCGGCGGGGGCATCATTGGGTCTCTTCTTTTTCTTCAATCCCTGAGGCGAAGGAATAGAATTCACAGGATGCTGATGCGAAACGACGTTGTTGTTGAATTGAAGGGCGTGGTGGAAGATATCTCGGAATTGGGATTGGAAGGAGAGAGAGGAGAAGCGGTGATTGGGGGGTAAGGATTGGCGGAAAGAGGCGTTGATGCGGTTAAGGAAAGGTAGGGTTTGTGATTTGAGAAGAGTGTGATGAGAGATAAGGAAGAGAACGAAGGGAGGGTCGATGAGGAAGGTGAAGGTGCGGTTGTTAACGGTGTGAGAGAAGATAGAGTGATTGGGCGGAGTTTGGGCCAAGCATTGGGCCGCGAGGGCCTCCATGTTCGGCTCCTTATCGCTCTGGTGTTGGCCCAAGATCGTCTCCGATCTGGCAATGCATGCATAGTGGATCAGCTCTGGGTTCGGAATCATCTCCATCGATCAATTAATCAATCAATCGATTGATTCTATTCTCACAAATAATAATAATAATAAGAAGAAGAAGAAGAAGAAGAAGCGATTCTAATGGTGTTTGGGTTTTCTGGGGAACATGATTAGGGTTTTGGGATGGAGAATAGATTTGTTGCTAAAAATGAGAAGAGATTGGGTGGTGCGTTGGGCACCGCGGCCAACCACAGCGCCAACCAAACAGCCCCTGATTGATACGTAATTACCAAATTGTCCTAACTCTTGTACTATTCTACTATACTTCTCTTTTTTAGCTAATTTTTCCACATGTTTATGCCAATATATATAATGTCCAAAGACGCTTCCATCCATTCACCCAATATCTTTTATCAAACACCATCTTTCTCTCTATATATATCAATCAAATTAACACTTTTTAAACCAACACCAATCCTTTCTACATATAAATTTCAAATAATCATCTTAAAATTCTACTTATTTTCTTTTGCTTTTATTTTTATTATCATTTTTTTCATCATCTTTTAATTTTTATTCTGTTTATTTTATCTTCATGTAAAAATATTTTATATAAGAACCAAGACTATTTTATTATTAATCTAGATTTTTTAAATTATCAAGTATTTTAGTTAACATTTATAATTTATATATTCATTTTTTTTTGCATTCTCAATTTAATTTTATTATTTAAGAAACATTTCTTCCAGTTTTTCTTTTACATATTTTCTATTACTTTTGTACATTAGCTGTTATTTTCATTTTAATTATCATTATTGAATTCATTAAAAATACATAAATATTTTAATAAGCCATTATTTAAGACAAAAACTATCTTCCAAAATAAAAATATTAATCCATAAATAAAAATAAATAAATTTTATGTTGGATTTTTTTCTGTACATAGATATTGTCACAATACTTTTTTGATACACAATATTTATTTATTCTAATTGATTGATATAGTTATTTTCTTAAATTTTATAATACTTAATTATAATTATAAATTTTAGATATTAGATTAGATTCATCGGATTAATTACTAATTTTATAATGTATGTATTTTAACTAAATCTATGAGAGTATTTATAAAAATGTTTTAAAATTTTTCTTACATCTTTTAATATATTATTTTATATTTATTTCAATATTTTTTAAAATATCAAAATTAATTTTTTTATCATAACATAAATTAGTTGTCATAAATTTAAAATATAATTTATATGTTTAAAAATATTTATTTGATAAATTTGTCATTGCAATATGACATATAAATTTAAAAATATTTATTTATCATAAATTTAAGCTATCATTACATGAATTAATGCTAGTTAAAAACAGATTTGATTTCACTCTCGTAGATCTGTAAGAAATAAATATTTTTAAACATATAAACTTCGTTTTGAATTTATATTATAAATCATACTGTGAAATTATATTATACTGTGTTTGGGATTTTACGGATTTTTTTTATTGTTTTTGAATTTATATCAACAATTTGATAAAGTCAATTAAAATATTCTCATCATCATAACATTTCATATCTATAGACATTTAAGAAATATTTTTCAAATTTACAACGATGGAGTGGATAGAGATTAGTCAGTTTGACAAGTGATCAATTTGAAACTCACGAGCTGTAAAAATAAAAGAAAAAAAAGTAATTTAAAATGTTTGAGAAATAAAATTCCTTTTACTAGAAATTAAATTTTAACAATACATTTCAAAGGAAAAAAATTATAAACAAATAAAATAAAATGCTCAAATGTAAATTTAAAATAAAACATGTGATTTTAAGGAAAGTGAAAATAGTGAACCACTATAATCAAAGTAATAATGAAGATCTATGAGATCTTAAATCCAATCTTCAATCTTTACCATATAAAAAATAAAAAAGAGAGTGAAAATAATTTTCATCCCACACGAGGCTAGCTTTCCAAAGGTTCAATACTATTCCATATCCCAAAATTGCTGCCACATGGAAATTCTCTTGGGACAAGTAAAATGGAAATCACTCATCTCCATTTTGATTCATGTGCTCCTCACAAAACTTGGCATTCAAAGTTAGAACGCGATTATATAATCGATTATTTCTATTTCATTAAAGATCGAGTTTTCAAAACACAAATTTATCAAAGTAAAAATTGTAATTTTATATCTATTCTTTTTTTTTTCTATGATTCTAAACACATTTCATTGAATTTCACCTCACCCAAATAAATTTTATTTCTACTAAATTTCAACTTATTTATATTCTATACTCGTCTCTTCTCTTTACTTCCCTCCCTCCCCCACATCTAAACACACCCTAACTATACATTACTTTGCCCCTTGTATGGTAAAAAAAAACTTCTAATAGAATTTAATATTGGGTTGAATCAGTATAAAATAATCCCACGAGGACTGCCTAGTTGAGTTTATACATCCTATCAATACTATGATATCATCAAAAGAGTAAACCAAGATGGTGAACTCAAACGAGCAGGAAATGGCTTCCTTCCTGTAATCACTATGCAAGCAACAATTATGATCATGAGATCCTCTTAAGTAGCCTGCGAGTTGAAAGAAAGTGTTGCGTAGATCTTTCAGCAATAGGGTGGGTCGATGAATGCCCACTCGATGATTTGCTCGTATTGAGTGGCTGCATTTTCCCATGTGTAATCTTTTGTCATACCTCTTTTCATCAATCCCTCCCAAGAAGACTTGTGTTCATTATATGTTTGAATGGCATATCTTAGAGCCTGTCAAAATTAACAGAAATTAATATCATGGTCACAGTGACAACCCAAAAAAATAGGAGAAACATTGTTGTTGGAACATCACAAAAAGTGAGACACGTTAGCCAATAGTTCCACATTCCAACATGGTACAAATTCCTCAATGTTTTAGTAACTTGATATGGCTGTTTTAACTTGTATCCTCGTAATTATGTGTAATTACCCTTGTCTTCATGTCTACTGATATAAATGTATGTTAGACGCAGAATTGATGTCATGCCATGTCATATCTCTCGTTTCCTCTCATTCTCGACCGAACCTTTTCATAATCAAAATGGCATAGACTAGACAACACCATACAAAAGACAAATAACAATAACACGGAATTATCTAGATTGAAATATTGATATGCTGCCAAAGTATGCTTAATATAAAAACAATGAATTCGAATGGACAGGATATCATGCTTACCGCTAACATGCTGTCCTTTGTTAGTGGAGAAAATGTCCACCTGTCAGTGAAGTTAAAAATAATGTCAAACAATATACAATGAGCAAATTCATCTTGTATTAGAAAGTTACCTCTGACAGTGCCACAGAACCAAAATAGCAAGAATCAATAGATTTAGAAAGCAAACCATTAGTTTATACTTGCAGAAAGCATAGTTTGAATAAATGGCCCTGCTTTTGGTTAACTTAGATGTTATTTTTTGCCTACAACAATTCCAGTTGACAGTTGTGACCACCCAATCTGTTCTTACAATGTATATTTATAATAGGCAAAGTTACATGGCATCACATTTTATCCAGGTTTGTACAGTCTCATGGGAGTTTATCTGATCAATGAATTATACTTGCATTATTTTTACACATTTATGCAGGTTCCATTTTTTTAGTATCCTATTACTAGGTTAGTTTCACTTGAACCAAAGAGATGTAAGGTTTCTTAAAAAATTATGCCAATTGGATAATTGAATAGTAAAAAATCGAAGCTCATGGACAACATACCCAGTGCTTTCTGCATTGCTTTCTTCCGAATATGGATCAAAATTATGAACAGTATCCTGTATGAAGAGAAAGGCATCAAGGCCGAGAAATCATATTGAACTCAACTAGTCAATTGCTTATATTTTCTTGACTTACTCTTAGTCCCCCAGTTTCATGAACTACTGGTATAGTTCCATATCTCATTGCATACAACTGATTTAGTCCACAGGGCTCGAATGCAGATGGCATTAATAGTATATCGCAGCTGACCATACCAGGAACACACAGTAAGAAGCATAATTGATGTGGATAAGCAAGAAAATTTTGAATGACCAACAATTGTCCTATGAAGGATTCATAAATTTTGGATTACCCGGCAGTTATCTTATGAGATATTGGAACATTAAATCCCACCCAGCCCCGAAATTTATCTCTATAATCTGACTCTGTTGCTCTCATCCAGTCTTCATAAATAGGGTTTCCTGAACCAAGCATTACCTGGAAAAGATAAGGAAAAATAACTAGATACTGTCAACCATATACATGCGTCATGATGCAACACATTCTTGGAACTCAGAAGTTATACTTACACCTATCAATTCAAATTCAAGGGGCCTCAATTACTCTCAAATGAAATTATCATACAAGGAGTTTGCATTTGAAAAATGATCAATCACGTGGGATCTTTTTTATGGTAAGTATCAAGATGTTGAAAATTTTATTTAGTGGGTATATTCTGTTATGCCTCATGATATATTTTATATCCTACCAGTAAATACAACCTACATTTAGATACCACCACTCCATGCATTTAATTATTTTTCATGGCTTGTATTTGAAGAACTCATATACAAAATCACTTACAAACTGAACATCAGCTTGCATGAGCTCTGGCATTGCCATGCGAATCAGGTCAATACCTTTCTGGTAGTCCAGTCTTCCAATGAATCCAATCTACAAGTTTCAGCAATAGTCAATACCAGAAAGATTGAGTAAGAATTTTGCATTGCAGATGACAAACTTACCAATGGACAATCAGGCTTCACTGGAAGACCTAATTCTTTCTGCAAAGAAATCTTGCAGTTGGTCTGTACATTACAAATAATTACAATAAGACAAGTCCAGCTAAAGAGACACAAAGGAAAGGTAATAAAGGGAAAGGGTAAAGCAACCTTCCCGGAGAGGTCATCAGCAGAATAGTTGAAAGCAATATGTTTATCAGATGATGGGTCCCATTCAGTTACATCAATTCCATTTGTGATCCCTATTCAATAATAAAAGTTTGAGCATCAAGGCACATTATTCAGTAAAGAATTAACAAAATAGTTTCTTGTTTTGCTTTCAAATTCACCTAATTGACAAGAAGTTATCTGAACAATACAGGTTAATGGAAAAACAAAACAGAAAATAAATTGGGTGGACTAAAAACTAAGATCTGTTAAAATTAGTCACTCAATGAACACAACATAGCAATCAACAATTAATACAAAAATCTTGCAATTATTCAGGATTCCACGCATTTTTATGAAAAGAAATCTTGCAATTATACAGATATGGAAGTCTTCTAATCAACTGAATAAAAGACCTCTAGTCACATTAGGGTCTCATATTTGAGCACTAGTTATTAGCCATCAAATTCTTAAACATGAAATACTGCTTTCAAATAGGATTTGATTCACAAAAGAGGACAAAAATACTTAGATATGAACAGACTGTTAAATGAGAAGAATACAAGGTCCTCGTGTAATGTGAATAACAAAATTTATTCATTACTATGTTAATTAGTTTTTGCATGTTTACATTGAAATAGAGCTACTTTTACGGGGTCAAAGTCCAACAACAACATCAAGCTTAAATGTATAAAATGTAATCTGAAACTTAATTGAAGATATGTTAGCTTGGGGTTTGAAGGGTTTAACTTGCTCAAAGAATAAAAGTTGCTTTAGCAGCATAAACTACACATTATCAACTCCAAAAAATGTCAGTCATAAATAAATCATTCATAGTATGAGCTTCAAAATGTGTGCTGCAAGAAAAAAATATATAAAAAATGAAAAACATACCATTGAGAATACTTTTTCGACTACTCAATAACTCATGTAGACCACATCCACCTTCACTAGTTGTTATCTCCCAGGAATAGCCCTAGAAAAGGGGGGCAGATCTTTAAGCATTGAATATCATTTCATGGTAAATACAAGACACTTGTCTTCAACAAAATTGTTAATTTGTTATGATATCATAGTGATGTAAGGTTTTAACTTCTGGATGATTAACAAAAATTTAGAATCAGTATCCAATTTGAAGAACAGAAAGAATACAGAGCAACAAAGAAATGCCCAATATCTGATACAATAAAATAGAAGGAAGCATAATATTTAGTTAGCAATATTAGGACCTTGCTAACTGTAACGATCCGGTCAGCTGTAACAACGGCACCTTTAAGAAAGTTGACAGCTTCACCTGTGTCAAGAGCATGTGTTCTTGCCCATGTAGGGAACACCCATCCCAGTGCTCCGTACCAATCTGGAGGTAGCCCCAAATTACCATATGTAATTGCAGGTTCCACTCCCTAACATATAATTTCATCAGCTTTCTTCACTAATATAAAAAGACTAAACAACTTAAAAGATGCGAGGTACACCTTCTAAGAATTTTTAACAACTACTTCTGTAGGTTATTACACAGTTTCATCCAGAGTCCTTGTGTTACAAACTACTTGAATTGATATCAATATACATTACTATATTTAGCAAAGCATTATATGCATGCACAAATTACAGATCAAAGACTGTTCTTTAACACAAATTAGCATCTTTAATATGCACGCACAGCCACAATCATGTCCAAACCATTCATTTCAGAGTTACAACAACCAACACAATTGTACTTTACATATTAATTAAGTTCGAAATAAATCAAACCAAACAAGATTGTGCTTGACTGTTGGTTTAAACTTCAAGACCAAAGTAATATTTTTCAGTTGTTAACAATGTACTTGTTATTGTGGGTCTTTCAGGATCTATCAGTCCAATTTCTAGATTGTGACTTAATAATCACCCATAAGAGGCACCCTAGATGAAGGCATCTGGATTGAAAGCATGATGTTTTGTTGTTGATGCTTCAAAGCTCATTTTAACAAACATAAAGATTAAAGCATGATGTTATTGTCTCTGCTCTTGGTAACATCTCCAATAAAATAAAAATGAATTAACTTACCTGATGTGCTATATTATGTATCACTAATATACTACGTGCATCCTTATATACCCCATGTGGACGATACTTCGCTGCCAAAAGTCTGGACCACAATCAAAGAATTAGTACGCATCCTTGGTAAGACAATAATATCAATTCATACAAATCACAAGAAGCTACAAATGAAACTTAAAAATGTGAAAATCCACATGCCATGATGAAGCCTAATAATAATAATCAAATGGGTAAAAACTCACCATTCTTGAGAGATGCTTAAACTACATTGCCCACTCATTAAACAAACCTCTTAGACTCTTAGTGACTGTAAGCAGCTATGAACAAGCCTTCTAAGGACATTTTTCATTCCTATGCAACTTTCACTGCCACAGATAGCTAATTACGAACATTACTATTGGTATTAGGTTTCTAAAGTTTTTATAAGATAAACATCCCTAGTCCCTACCATCATTTTTTATGATGCTGAGAATCACAAAGGGATAAATTGACACTAAGAAGCTTGTTTATATTACAATGGATTAAAGTATGACACATGTTAATCTCTCAGGGGAAGGTAGTGTACTTGAAGCATCTACAATACAAGGAGAGCAAAATTCACTTTAATTATTAAAAGGGTAAAGTGGAGTTTCCAAAATAATTAACAGATTGCAGGACTTTAGGGGAGCCATCAGAAGAAAGATAGTCATTATTAAAGCGAGATTATTTGCTCCTTTACTTTACTAAAGAAAGATTGGTAAAATGGGAGAGGGAAGCATCTATAATATGAGGAGAGCAAAATTCAGTCTAATTACTAAAAGGGGCAAGTGAAGTTTCCAAAATAAATAACAAATTGCAGGACTTTAGGAAAGCCGTTGGAAGAAAGATAGTAGTTACTAAAGCGAGTGTATTTGCTCCTTTATTTTACTGAAGAAAAACTTTGACGGATATAATATGCTTCGGGAACCCATACTGTATCTCTTCATTCCAAAAAGAAATGGGAGAGGGAAGAGAAAGATTGGTGAACTGGTGTAAAGGTATGTATGCATACACTGGAACTAGGCTGGCATGCCAATCATTAGCAAGGAATAAACACTTTTCTCCATAAGTGAACCCTCCCAACGGAAGCACCAATGGTGCTTCACATGCTGCATGGGAAAGTAAAGTGAACCGAAACTGTAAAACCAAATGAGAACGAAATTTATCACCATTCATGAATATATAATACTAATCTGACATCAAAACACTGGAATCAATAAGAATATACCTGGTTATCCCCAAAAGTCCCAAACTTGTCTCCATAAGGATTCCCTGGTCTATGGAATGAAGGGTGATCAACAAATACCTAAAACAACAAGGTAGGACCAATCATCATCCACATAGAAACACAAAGTAGATGCTATTGTGTAACAAATCAAATGATTTAGAACAACCCAAATGTAACAATTGCCATAAACAAATTCTAAAGTCCATACCCAATCAACCCCTTCCCTAAACTCATGGTAAAAGCCAACTTCTTGAGCACCTCCAAAGCAAATCACTTGGGTGCGTCGCTCCAGATCGACAGCACCAGCAAACTTTTCATCATCAGCAGTACCATGAATGTATCTCGGCGTGACAACCATCACACGGTGCCCTCGAGCTGCCAATGCTATCGGCAAAGAGCCACAAACATCAGCAAGGCCACCTGTCTTGGAATATGGCGCAGCTTCAGCAGTTACAAAAACAATGTTGTGGGCCACTTTAGTCTTAGTCCCCTCCTCTTCTATATCCCCAACCTCAGGTTTCTCAACTTGATCACTGCCAGAATCTTCCATAGTTATATTCTCTACATGTGACACTCTCATCAACTCTTCAAGACCTGTGACACTTTCATCAACTCCTCAGTACCAAAACAGAACATCCTCTAAAACTTGATTGATGCAACATTATTCTCTAATTTTTTATCATAACATAACATTAAATAATAGTTTTAATTACTCATTTAATTCCTATCACCTCCTTTCCCTTTTAATTCCTTTAATTTCAAGATGTCCTTTTTAATCTCTATTCATTAAAAAACAGAGGAATTTATCTGAACAGAACTAGACCAAGCCAAGTGAGATTTTTTGATTTTGTTTTTGACATGCATGTGAATGAAAATGCGTAGATAGTAACGTGTGTGAGTATGGAAATGGAAAAATGAATGAGAAGAAAGGTATAAAACCAGAATCAGGAAGCAAGCGAAAGCCAACGAGATAGCCAAAATCATCGGTTTCTCTGGCCAATACGAGAGCTCTATCATCTTTGTGATGAGAAATTTCATCTTCGAAAGCGAAGAGTCCGTCTTGTGAAGCAGCGGCGCCACCGTGAGAATTAGCGAGAAATGATCGCAAGTTTGCATTTCTAGTTTTTGATTTTAGAATACCAGGTAAAGTGAGTTGCCGGATTGATCGTGAATTGTTGTAAGGTGAAGATGATGATGAAGAAGCAGGTGGATGCCGAATTAGAAGAAGAGGAACGAGTTGCAGAGACTCCATGAAGTGTTTAGAGTGAGAAATCCAATGGAAGAGGAAAAGGATCGTATAAAAAGGTAAGTGAGAGAGAACAAAAAGAAGCACTTCACTTCACATGATATTTCACAGTTATTAGATTTGGAGAGAGAAACATACGTCACTCACTCTCAGATCCAGAAAAAGCGCCAAACCCCAAACCATTATTTCACCGCTTCTTTATCTTTTCATCCATTTATTTTTTTGTTTAGTAAATACCAATATGCATATTTCCTATTATTATTACTACTATCTCATACCAAAATCTTATTTATCATATTACATCATAATGTTTATTTTATCTTCTTACCCTCGTACTGTACATTTTTTTTTATTTACAAATGAAGAAGATTATTTGTCTTACATAAATTTTTTGAACTGAAAAAATTTATAAGCTTCAAATCCGGTTGAAATTATTATATAAGAAAAGAATCTGCACAGGAGGTGTATGTCAGTCTGTGAGTGAAAAAATTATTCTTTACTGAAGTGTTTGGTAATAATAGTAAAAAAGTGAGGCAAGAAACAAAATTGGAAGTATTTTACTTTTTGAAAGAAGGGTGTGTGTGCAAATTATATTGGTTTTCATTCTCACTGTCGTGGTTAATACAATAATACAAATCTCATGGCATGGCCTTATGAAGCACTAGTATGGTAATATTGAAAACAATAATTCAAAATTTTACATTTTTATTTGAAAGAAAACACTCAAACAAACCTTAATTCTTTACCAAACACTTTTCTTACATTCGAAACAGAACATAAAATAGGGTTTCTAGATATTACAATCTCACATTCTCACTTGTTGGGATGTGTTTTGGGAAATGGAGGGTATACAAACTCAGATATTTTTACTCATTACAAGACACCACGACATAATAAAAGCACCATTGAGTTCAAACCACATAACACAAGCTATTATTATGGTATTTAGAAAAACAAATAAATGAATCAAATCAAGCCCAACCATTGGGTCCTATGGGAAGGGCCCAATCCTCAATAGCAACATGATCTGGGCTGCCACCTGAAATCCGTCTAGATTGGAGGCGAATTTCATTAATTTTTGGGTTTGGGCTTCGTGGGAACACATGGGCTGCAGTGGGCCCACCAGAGGTAGAAGAGTCACAGACGAGCCCAGTAACAGAACTTCTCCTGGTGGATGAATTCCAATGAGGCCCAGGGGAACCCTTTTGCTTAAATAGGCCTTGACTCCTCACCTTGGCCTTTGCAGATTGGGTTGGGGCCATGTAACTTGGAACACCTGCACTGTGGTGGCGCTGATGGTACCTATTGGAGATTGGGCTTGAATCAAAAGATTCTAGGTTGAGTAGGCCCATGTTAGGATGAGTTGAGTCCAGAGTTGTTGCAGCCATGTCCATTTCAACTGTTTTTTCTTCAGACATGGTGTCATCAGTGGCAGTAGTAGTAGTAGCAAGAGTCCTATAAAGGGTCTCACGTGCCCCTAAGTGCCTTAAGTTGGGTGATTGTGATGACATCCAACGTTCCAACCAGTTCCAATCCAATTGACCTCTTTCACGCTCATTCGTGTAGCTTCCAATATCATCATCATTTGGATCCATCTGCATGTATTGCTTTTGCTGCATACAAAAATGATCAAAATTTAACAATTAAAATGGACAAGTTATTTCATTAAACTTCTCCATAAGTAATTAGGAGAAAAAACAAGAAAAGAAAAACATTAACATCGTTTTCTTAAACACTTTATTATTGATTACAATTAATTAAATACCATAAATTTTAGTAAGTTTCAAATCTCATTTAATAAAATTTTCTCCTGATTTAGATACCCAACTAGTTAAAATTTATGATTATCAATAAATTTCAACTTATAATGAATAATATTTGATAAAATAATATTAGCATTTCTCAAAATAAGATAAAATAAATTGATATTTTTTCTGCAATTTTTTCCAATGTAACAACTATAGTTAGGATATTTAACTCTTAGGAGGTAGGTCTTAAAACACTTTTATAAATTTGTAATCTTTTAGATTGACTATTCGACTTATTCACGATCTAAATGAACTAGAGATGGGAAAGAAATTCAAATAATTGATACTGAATAATATCTCTCTCATATTAACCTGGACCGTTGTGTAACTATTTTAATAATAAAGTAATATGTAAAACAATATTTTCAATTACATATTTTATTTTATTTTTATATATTATTTAATTTAAGATGTAATTAATAATTTAACATATAATAATATAATAAATTTAAAAATATATAAATAAATTTTTTTCTTAAATGAATTGCATGAACTCAATGGAATCCAAATAGAATAGGGTGGGTTTCAAAATTTCAATTCTACTTCTAAAAAATCTAAACCCAGACTTGTCTCCCTTTTTACAAGGACGGGTTCTAGAAGAGTTAAACCACCCCAAGGATATAGAAGGGATCAAAGTTAATTATTTTTTAAAATATAAGTATATTGCCAATTAAGCTATTTCAATTTTGTTTAATTAGATAAATCAATTTATGTACTTGAAATAAAACATATAAATTAATTTTAACTCAAAACATAAAATATGATTAAAAAAAACTTAAAAAATAAAAAATCAAACTTATTTTATCTTGTTATTTTCTTTTCATCAACAATGGGCCATATGATTCAAGTGGGGTTGACTCTTGTAATGTAAAGATAAAAATGAATATACCTGGCAGTTGAAAGCATAAGCAAGAGCTCTCTCCCTTTTGACAGTAGCTTCATGTTTCCTGAAATCACTTTCCTTAACTTGCTGGCTACTTTGGCGTCTACTGTCCCAAGTATCCATATCTAACATTTTGATGGGGCTCAATAGCTGTTTAGGTACTTGTTCCTCAAGTTCTCTTTGTACCTGCTCATCAACACTTCTCTGAAGCTTCTCCTTAGTCAGTTGCAGTCTGCGAGCTCTTACTCTTGCTTGTACTCTTACCAATGCATGCATGCATCTCATTGTCATCTGCGCTTGCTTTCTCACATTGTGTCCCCTCACTAGTGCTTGCAGCCTCACCAATCCCTTCAAAGCACGCAATGCACGTCGAGCCTACACATTTCAACACCAAATCATATTCACTTTAATTGGCTACTAATTACTAATCGAACAAAGCTTAGACACATTGTTCTCTAAACAAAATTGAATTTCATCTCGATGATCTTTAATTTTGATTATACAGATCACTGGATTCAATAATTATGTAAACTATCAGAGTAAAACTCTGATTCTGACTAGAGAATAACATATTCAGTACTTAAAAGAATTATATTTCTCTAATCGAAATTGGAGTTTCACTTTAATAATTTGTATAATCATTTATTGTAATTCTAATTACGTAGGTGAAACTTCAATTTTGATTAGAAAGCAACATAGTCTTAAACATAGTTGGGTTATAATAGTCATAGCATTCAAAGACTACTGGTGTGGCATTCTTAACTAACACATTTACCATGTGCTAGCAAACTTGCAAAGGCAAAAGCCAAACTAGAAGCAAAGATACTAAGAAAAATTTCAGTAACATTTTCTCTGCACTTTCTTTTTAGTACTTTCTTTATTATTGATTGAAATTTATTGAAAATTACAATTTGGGTGAATAATACTTTTGGTTTTAATTTTGTAATTTTCAATAAATTTTACTGAATAATACAAAAAAAGTGCTACAACGAGAGTGATAGTGATTAACTTTCTTCGGATACTAATATGAGTTGAATGAGAGATAACTTGATTTTATATTAATACAATTTATGGATGGGTAAGCGCAAACAACCAATGGAATGATCAAGTTAAGTATTTACTTTTTTGTTTTTTGGTGCAACGATCAGGGGATTAATTCTTGCCTGAGCATAAACAAAATCAATCAAGAGCTTACACAATGATTAAGGGGATATTTCTGTACTGGCTGAACTTACTATTATTCTGAGTTTTCACCTATAAGTAATGTAGACACGCAAGAATTGCCAACGGTCAAGTTATTAACTAACTATAAGCAATTCATGAATGTTGTACTTGAAGATAACCCCCTTTAGTATCCCAACCTAAAATGGCCAATTTTGTGTTCTGGTGATTTCTGCTATTCCGAATTCAATTATTTTCTCTATAACTTTACCATATTTATAATAAATCAATGTGAACTTCAATGTCTGAAAAAGAAGGGGATCATATAGTACTGAAAGTGTCATACATGTATTAATATTATTAATACAGGCAACTGTAAAACTTTGGGTGGGTGGCATATTTATGGTCCATACCAAACCAATGAACTGGAATGTTTATTGATATTAAACAATTAACAACAATTTCACCCAAAGAAGATAATAATAATAACAATTTCAAAGAGAAGGACAAAGGAGGACTCACAAGGTAGCCTCTATAGTATGATTGAATGAGTATTGCAGCTCTTTCTTCCTTGGATTGGCGTCCATAACCCGCCAATTTAACAACTTTGGCAGCTGCTTGAGCAGCCGCCACTGCTGCCTCAGCAGCAGCTGCAGTGGCTGCTGCAAAGGCAATGACATGATTTCTATCTTCAGTCACAGGTGTTGATGTGACACTCCCTTCATTAGTAATATCTGGAGAACTCACTTCAGGAAAATGCTCAACAGAAACCTCCTCTGGCGCTTCATGCTGCTGCCATTGCTCTTCATTGTTGTTGACTTGCTGAAAGTGAAAATCCTAACACGTCAATTCCTAATTAGCAATCATATGGAAAATCAAGAACTAGCAAAATACCAAAGAGAATGTGTTTTGTTTAACGTGATGGAGACTTAATGGAAGCACATGAGGATCAAGATAAATGATGTGATGGGTTGGGTGGTATGATAACTATGTGACACAAATACTAGTAAAATTATTTGATACATGTTCACATGATAGGGGACCATGTATTCACATAATTACACACTGTATAGGGTCGATGGTCCTAAGGACCAAGTCGCTCATTTCCTTTATGTGGTAGCACAAAAGACAACAACAACAACTAAGAACTTCACTTTACAAAGGAGCTATTAGCCTTCAATGAGTAAGGTAGAATGGAGTGATAGCATTAATTATGCAGCAGTTAAGCAATTTCTGCTTTCTTTAGGTTCGTTGGGGATTGAGTAAAAGGTCATCATCATGACTCGTGACTCATGAGTCTTGACTGATTCAATAACTTGGAGGTGAATCGGTTATTAATGACATAATATACACAATTAAGTCAAAATAAATAACGTATCCTTTCAAGATTAACCATATTACTTTTGCCCATTAACATGATTAATTTTTTTATCAGAAAGAACGAAACGTTCTTAGAAAGTCAATTTCATCGTACAAAATTAATGGCGTAAATTAGTCTTCAAATTAGTTTTCCAAATCAGTCTTTAAACCATTTCGAAGTTAAAAAAATCATTTACCTGCTAAATGAATATCAGAATCTTTAAAGGAAAAGATTAAACTCTAGGGTAAATAATCTAGAAAAAAAGTAGATACACTCACTAAAGTTTTTTTCCACTAACATCCGATCACATCAACAATTATATTAAACATGATTTGTAATCAGCTGAATGTGTAAAATATAATTCACTTCACATAGCCATTAATCTCAATAATCTATGCTATATATATGAAGAAATTTTTATATAATCATCCGATCACAGATATTAAAACATTTCATTATCCTTGTGGAACTCCAATCAAAATGGAAAATCCTAATTCAGCAAAAATAATTTAGATAATGATAAAAAGAATGAAAATAAAATGTTGTAAAATATTTTTTTTTATTACAAAGCAAATATATTTTGTAAGAACAGAGGAATGGTTCACCTTCTTCTCCGGCACCGGAGAGTCCTTAGAAGACGACTTAAAAACCTTCTTCACCGAAGAGAACCAACTCCCTCCTTTCTTCCCCATGGTTGAGGAAAGGATCTGCTTCTTAAGGCACCATCATATGCATCAAAAATTCAAAAATGTCAGAACATCAAAACCTGAATTGTTACCATATCTGAAGGCTCATTCAACCAACAAAAAAGACCCTCACGTGAGTGGTAATTACTAAATTTCAGAGAGACAAGAAAAGCGGTTATGAAACAACATGAGAGTAGTGAAGGTGCGTACCTGTTGTTGCAGAGGCGAATGATGTTTGGGGTTCAGTTGGCATTTTGGAGATTCATGAGAGAGTGGTAATGTTTGGTCATTTAGCAGAAGAGAGTGAGAGTTGTTAATGACAAGTGTGATGAACAAGTCAGAGAAGAGAAGGAAGGAAGAGATATGGTGTGAGGAGAGAGTCAGGCAGAGCGTGAGTTTGTGTTTACATGAGATTGAATGAGACAGATTGTTAGTAACTGTAATGTCTTAGGTGGGAGAAAGAGAATCTATATAGGAGAAACATAGAATGGGGTTTAAGTTCCTCAGTTTACATCGTCAATTTGTTAATCAATTTTTTTTTTTTTTTTCACGTTATCGATTATTTTTTAAATTATTTTAAATATTCCGATCGCCAGAAATTAATGATCTAGCTTAGCAAATATTTATAGAATATGTTAAATTATAATTGGATATTTTTAATATTAGTTTTTAATGAGTTTTTAGAACAAGAATCAATTCTTATTTTATTTTTGTATGGTATAATAATGATAAAGATTTTACGTGTAGAACAGCAAACTGATTCTTATATGATAACTCACAAAATCTATACACTTAACCAAAATTAATATCAAAATTAGAATTCTAGCTATCGTTAGAAAAAAGAACACTAAGAGTTCTTAATGCTTATATAACACTCAAAAGACTTTACTAAAAAGGTCTAAAAACTGAAATTGAGTTTTAGGGTTAACGATGACCTTACGATTTTGCAAGATGAGAGTCAAAGTGTAAAAATCAGATAGAGTCGTACTTAAGGCTTATTTATATCGTTCTCAACTTAGTTATTCTAGTAATTTTTTATTTATTTTTTACGTAAGGTAATCTCGTAAGAATTATTAAGTTTCTAACAAATTTTGAGTTATAAAGCAACACTTTGGATTGCAGCTAAAATGATGTTCATTCTCTGTTGGAAGGTTTTCGATATAGGTTTATAAAGCATGCTTATCAAGTTTTGGTTATTAGGTAAGCACAATGGGATGAATTGATGTTCTTTGGTGACTCTTTTTGATATATTAATTTGATGCATCTTCTCCTTTGTGTTATATTTTTGTTAAGATTGATCAATACACTATATTCAGTTAATAGTTTTTTCCTTGTTGAATTTGGGTTTAAGAAGTCTTTCATCTCTGAATTTGATGGTTCATTCGTACGATTCAAAACTTTACCGCATTTTGTATTCTGATTTTCCTGCCTTCACTTTTGAGTAAAGAGTTGTGTTTATTTTTAATTTGTGATTAATTTTCTTTAACATTTTCTTATAGATTGGTTTGAAGTATTTTTTGTTCCATATGGATAGCTTCTATGATCTGTCTTAGGATAGAGTAATTTTGTACTTCATATTTATCTTGATTGCATGTGGTTTTGTTGGTTTTCATTGTTTTCACATATCTTGATTATATGTAGTTTCTTCAATTACCTTTTTGGATTGAGACAATTTGAACAAATCTGTTCCAGTATTGTGTCAACTCTTTTTTGTTGAATTTTAAAATAAACTTGTCTTTCCACTAGTGTTAAAGTGGTGGATATTGTTTCCATGAGAAAAAGAGAGAAATAATTATAGCTTAAAGTTAGATAACTTTTGCCTGAATTTTAAAATGTGGGAGACTAAAAATAATTGTAAAATTTTGAAAAACAACTTGTGACATATATTATATTAAAAAATATCTCATACGAAATTAAAAAACAATTGTTAGATATACTATTAAAATAAATAAATAACTAGAATAATTTTATTTTAATAATATATTATTAACAGATATTTTTAACACAACATAGACAAAAAATTATTTTTTTTATCTTTTCACCTTAATAATTTACCTAAAAATTATAGTGGTTCATTTATTTTTAGAAATCTTGAATGCATATAATATGAATATTCTTCTTCAAATATAATTCATTCTGTTTATAAATTACTGAATCATTTACTTTAGAGGCACAGACTACTAAAATTTATAATTTATGTTATTTGATAATATAAAACTCATGCTTTAGATATTAAAATTTTAAATATAAAATTATGTGGAAACATTGTCACCTATAATTAATCCATCTTTAAAACTTTCGGTTAGAGTCTAAATCAATTAGCCATTTTGTTCTTTCATAAAAAATAAAAACTCATCCAGTTTACGACAATAATTAATAACTAAATATTAAACTTAGATAAGATGTGATTGCACTGAAATAATGTAGAAACAGAACATGGAAACTAAATAAATAAGTATATAGGTAAAAAGAAAAAAACGAAGGTATATGTTGGGGGAGTTGTTCATGTGACTGAGAAGTAGGTCAAAAGTCACGAGCTTAAACCCTTGCTGGCACGTCATGTACGCTGCCTTGTCCATTCTTTACCTCTATAACAATTGGTCCCACTCCTTTTTACAATAAAATAATATCTGCCAAATTATACACACGTATTAAAATGCAAGTGAGGGACACTGACCATTAAAGGGATAAACGAACTAGTGCTGGATGAAGATAAATGGACACCAGGACAACAGTTATATTGAGTCTACTTCAATTTATTTTATAAGATCAGGGAGAATTATTCTTCAAACTTATATAAACTTGAGAAATTATTAAGATTCTCATTTCCTTTATATATCAAAGACTCATTTAAAACAAACATCTAGATTAAACAATAGACAGTTCAAATATTTTAACCATGAAAAATTAAATAATTAAACATCTCAACCGTAAAAATTAAATAATAAATAATTTATCATTATCTTAATATCAAATAATATGATAAACTCTAATATCATATTAAAAATATAAATTATAAACTTATCTCAATTCAATTTAATTGATGCAATCTAAATTCTTCACACTAACTTACTACAGTATAAGTTATCGATTTTTTTTTAGTGATCTTGTACTAAATAAAATGATAACAAAGAGAAGACCTTGTGCAGATGATTTAGTATATTTTTAATAACTATGAACATAATTAATTTTAAAATAAAGTAGCTTAATTATATTTAAACATTTTTACCTTAATTAAATTTGATGTAGACATTAATAGTAAGTTTTTCAACACAATGCAAAAGCTATATTTTTATCTATTCTAGTTAAACTCAAGTTTCAAAGGTAAAACCAATTTTATCTAACAATAATTAAATATTTCTCTCTCTCAAACTTTTGTGTATATTACCCAAACTTTACATGATTTAATCAATTCTAATGAGTCATTTATTTTCTCTCTTGCTAAACTATAAAAACAATATGAGTTATAAGATTTAATACGAGGAACTTAGGGAGATGGAAGGAGAAAATTAAGTCACTTATTCGTATTTGTAAAAAGATTAATAATTATTTATAGCTGATAAAAAAATAATAAGAAACACATCTTATTTTAATTTACATTTTTTAAAGAGTTATCTAGTTTCTTTTTTCTTAGAATTACCTAGCCACTTTCTACTCACTTTAATTTCTTTATTTTCACTTTATTTACATTTATTAATCAAACATGATGGTGCAGAAGTCATCTAAGCTATCAATGAATTATTTTCCTTGAACAAAACAAACACAAATGATCTTCCTCTCATCAATTCCCAATACTCTATGACTAAAGTCAAACGTGACATAGATGGAGCTTTCATATGCACTTTCGTTTTCATTGTTTCAGCTTCTTCAGTACAGTCGAGGGGTTCTGACAAGAAAACGAAAGGATTTTACGTCCTCTTCTCTCTCCCATCCATTTTACTTATTTATTTATTTGAGGAATGTTAAATTTCTCACTACTTAATTTATATTGTGTACATAGGACTTGGTTATAAATAAATATAAGTAAAAGTAAATTTATCATTAACTTTAATTAAACTATTTCGTACTTTTAAAGAAATATGAACTAAATTTATTGACCGTTCCTTTGAAGAAATTGCTTATTTGCTTTCTTGCATCGAAAGAGAACAAGATAAAAGGTATCCATTAGGAAAACCGTAAGTCTTATTTAGGTGTCCTCTTTTTTCATCCATTTGAGATTGTTATAATTAAGTTTGGTGAGATGTACAATTCATTTTTATTTTCTTTTTATAATAAGTTTGATTTTGATTTGATTTTTTGGTATAAATTTGTTTATAAATAATATATATAGATGTTGTTTACATTATTATTTACTCAAAAGTTATCATATATAATAAATTTATTATCTTTTATGAAAATTATTTTAAGAATTATATTAAAAATAATTTAGAAATAGTTGATAATCCTTTTATATGAATAATGTATGCCGGTTAAATTTTATTTCTGAATTTATAAGATTTTGTATAATAATCAATAAATTAGTTGTAGGGCTGTGAAAATTTTGATTTTTCAAAAGAATTGGACTGATATTATTGTTTAATAAAAACATTCTAAACCACAGGTTATATGATTAGAATTTTTAAATGGTTCAATTTGATTTGAATATCCGTATTTTTTTCCTACCGATGCATGAATTGTGTTTGTTTTCTCAAGTTACACTAAACCAAACTCAACTATTTATGTATAAATAGAGTAAAATATAAAATATTTATATTTGATTAGAGAAAAAAATTATATAAGAGAACATTCACAATAATTATATTTGTTAAGAATAATGCTGTGAAGTTTTTTAATATTTTTCAAAAGAAAATCACAAACTAAAATTTATTAGAGGGTGAATATATATATATATATATATATATATATTAAAGGAGGGAGAGAAATATATATTTTAATATAAATGCAAAATTTCGAGAGGAATGTAATTTAATTTTTAATTAAAATAAGTAAGAAAATTTATACTCTTCACGAGGATGAGCTTTTTTCACAAATATTTTTATCTAATGGAACTAAAATTTCCTTTTCCTAATTAAATTTTATTTCTTCATGTAAAAAATTAAATTAAATTAAATTCATAATCTTTATCATTCCTTTATAAATTAACATCCAAAATTAGTTTTTAAATAAATTATTATTATTATTATTTATATGTTGTCATCTTTGCTAATTAAGGACAATAATGTAAGCATGTGTAAAGTGTATCTCTAAATACTAACAATACATTCCTATGCTTATTCATTTGTTAAAACAAAGTCTATATAATTAGTGCGTATCTAATTGCTTATAAATTATAATACTCACGTTATTACACATGCATTATTAATTATTAATATAATATTTATAACACTAATCGGTGGGTTTCACTGTTATTAAGACTAGTTACCAATATATACCAAATTAGGGTGTTTGTGGAAGCATTTTCTAAGGAGTGACAGATATCTGAAGACATAATTTTCTAGACTGTTTCCTTCTTTTAGTCCATATCTAGATTTGACATTTTGATATTGACAATATAAACATTTAATTCTTTTATAATTATTATTATTATTATAATTATTATTATTCCATCATCATCTATCAACATTAAACATTAATACATTTTTAATAACGTTGCATTTAATATAAAATAATATTAGTATTTTTATTTTAACATCACATGAAAGATTTGTAAGTTAGTATTATTTAATTTATCTGATATATAAAATATCATCTATAAAATGTAAAAATTTAAATTCATGATTCTAATTGTTAATTTACTTATTTATATAGTAAATAAAAATCAAATTACTAAATTACACTCATAAAAAAATATAATAAGTAAAAATGCTTAGCTAAAACTAATTATTAACATATAACAAAATTTTAAATAATTTAAACCATATTTACATGCATGTTAATTCTGTTACTTTGAAATATGATTTTATAAAATATTAATGAAAATAAATACTTAAAAATATATTTTAAATAGTTCAGTACAATATACTTAAAATAATAATCAAGGATAAAAGTTAGAATATAAACTAGTATATATATATATATAAGTAATTTTTTTATAAAATATTTTAAATATTAACTAATAACAAAAATATTATACAGTACTAATTTTTTATGCATTTTAATATTTTTCCTCTCAAGTGAAAAATAATTTTTAATTAAATTGTATTCAAATATTATGCTTATGGTACTTTTTAATGTTTCATATAATATATATTATAATATTTTAAATGTACAATGGTTCTCGCTGAAAATTTAATCTAATACTTGTGTTTATATATAAATAATTTCACAATACTAGGTCGATCCTAATGATTTATTTTATATAATACAATGTGACTTAATTTATTTCATATACAAAAATATTCTTTAAATTGCATAATGTCTATGGTTGAAATGGTTAATTTTATTATTTGTAGCAGATAAAAGATAACTTGTCATAAGGTATGCATAAAGAAAAATATATAAGATTAGTTGTTTACATATTATAAAGATATTTAAGGAAAATTTATAAATAATTTTAAAATAATAAAAATATATGAGATAAATTAAGATATAAACAATAATAGTAATAATTGTTATTATATTTATGAATTTATGTATATGTATATATATATATATATATATATATATTATATTCATACGAATTTCAATTTTATTTTTGAAAATTTACTTTATAAAAAATTAAATTATGAATTAATTAATAAAATCATGTCATACCATGCAAGGAAAAATCTATTTATTTATAATTTTTATTAATATTACATTAATAGAATTATCCGCTATATTAATATTTTTTATTTTCTTAGAGAATGATGAGTTTTTTTTTTGTATTATGTTAATATATATGTATATAATTTAATTTATATATTTTTGTTTTTATTTTTAATCAATCATAAAATATCATATATTTAAATTTTATTATTAAGTTTACTATCTAAAGTTGCACATGTTATACATTTTAACTTGTTGACAATATAAAAATATTATTCAGTATATATAATAATTAAACTTATAAAAAATCATAAAAAATTAAATGCATATATATATATATATATATATATTTGATTTTTATATCTAACACATGTTTTTATAAATTTTTATTAAATAAAAAATTGTGTTATTATTTATGAATATTATATTTATAGAAATATTATATTAATAACATTAAATGAAATGATATAAATACAATTTAATTTTAAATATTTTTGCAAATTTCTTGAAAACATTATTTGATGAGATTGGACATTATGTTCAATATTTAAAAAAGGATTTTTACACATGTTTTCTGAAAAATAAGCAGATGAAAAATTATAATTAATTTATACTTGTTTATCTCAATTATAAGATTATGTCAAATTTTATAATAAATGTTAAGCTTCTTATAAAAGAGTGATACCCAATCTTTTCTCAAGTTATTTTTAGCTATTATAAGTATTATATCAATTATCTTTACTTTCAATATAATTTTAATATAGACTTTTCAATCTTTACAATAAATATTTTTTTTAATATAATCTTTTCAAACTATATTATCATAAATTAATTTATAAAAAGGTAAGACTAATATTTGTGCAAAGATTTATAAATAAGTATATTAAACTCTAATAATAAAGATGTACAAAAGTAAAAGAAAGAAAAAAATTAAAATAAATACAATCAATATTTATTTTTTCTAAAGGTTATTTTTATCTTCAAAGCTTGATTTTTGTATAGACTTATACTTGAAGCAGTAACTGAGAATTATCTTTAAGAATATTTATTTGTTGATGAGGAAACAAAAATTATTCATCTGAGTATTTAATATTTTTGCACACAAATGATTTAAACAATTTGATTATTTTCATGCCTATGTTAAATATACGAAAGAAGAAATAATATCTCTGTGCTAGAAAAAGGCCACAATGCATTTTTCTTTTTGTTTTTCTCTATCAAATTAGAAAGACACATATTTTGAGACTTAGACTGGTGATAGAGGCTTTTTATCCTTAAGTGTTTCTAATCATCTTCTAAAATCTTCAAAAGTAAAATAAAAAACATAGTCAGAGTACACATCGGTTCAAAGATTGGTTCTTTTATATATTAAATTTTATCTTATGAGATAGATTTTGAAAGAATAGTAAATAATAAAAGAATGAAATGGATTGAATTATGTTATATATAAATCTTTTTATAATTTACAACTTTTCGAAAAAAATAAGTATATTTGAAAAGTAATTTGAAAAGTCATCTACTATTGAGAACGTGAAGACACATACGTAAGTATAATCAGACTAGTTTGTAACTTTTCTCTAATAATATGATAATATATTTCAATGTATTTTGTATATTTATGGAACTTAGGATTTTTTTCAACGTGTAGAACTACTTAATTATCGCAACATAATTTAGCATACACTTTTCTTAAAACTTCTAAGTTGTGTAATATGAAACTTAGTCAAGTCAATTCTAGACATGTGTTTGTCATAACTCGATATTCTGCTTTCTACGATAATCTTGAGACATTATTTTTTTCTTTAATTTTCACGAGATAAGAGAATTTCCAAGAGAAACATAATATCCTGTCGCTAGTCTTTTGGTGGTATGACATTCTCCCTAATTAGAATTGTAAAAAGCTTTTAAAGTAAGATTGTTAATGGAAAGGAATAATAAACCTTGATACAGACTACCTTTGATGTACTTGAGGACACACATAATGACCTTCGAATGAGATTTTCTAGGTTTATGTATGAATTGACTAATTGTTCAAACATAGTAAACAATGTCGGGCCTACTCGATGTAAGATGAATGAGTCTATCAACCAATCTTCTATACTTAGTACAATCCTTTAATAAATGTTATCAATGAAAGTAAGTTTCAAATTTTGTTCCATTGGAAACTTGTCTTGACGAAGACCTAAGAGTTTAGAGTCTTGTAAAATGTCCATTGCATATTTTCTTTGAGACATGGAAATACCTTTCTTAGAGCGAGAAAATTCAATACCTAAAAAGTATTTTTAATTTCCAAAATCCTTGATGTGAAATCGTTTTATAAGGAATCTTTTTAGAGATTCAATTTCTTGATAATCATTTCCTGTAAGGATTATATCATTAACATAGAATATAATAACAATGAATGAAGTATCTTGAGCTTTAGTGAAAAGGTAGTAATCAACATTTGATTGTAGAAAATCAGATTGCTTGATAACGTCTGGAAATGTGAAAAACCAAATCCTTGATTTTTGAGACAATAAAGAGACTTGTTGAGCTAATACACGAAGTTCTCCCTTTGTCAGCAAAGGCCAAGTGGAGGCTCCATGTAAATTTCATCATGTAAATCTCCATGTAAATTTCATCATGTAAATCTCAATTGATGAATAAACCAATGCGAACAAAATCAACAATTAAAATGCAATGAAAGGTAGTAAACTTTATTGTAGGTGAGAATATTTCTTTGTAGTTAATACCTTCAACTTGTGTGTAGCCTTTGGCAGCAAGGCGAGTTTTATATCATTCAATGGTGTCATGAGATTGTGGCGAAGAGGAAACAAGACCAAGCTCCAAGTGTTGTTATCTTGTAACGCTTGTAATTTTATATTCTTAGCTTATATCCAATGAGGATTAAGGATAACTTTAGCACAAGAACGAGGCTTTGTGTGACCGGTAATGTGCTAAAAGGGTATAATGGGCAATAGATAAACGAAAGTGTAAAAGAAGATTCGATTCGAGAGCTTGATTTTGTAGAAGGATTGTTGACTTGAGTGGGCATAATGAAATCTTTATGCCACAATGAAAGTTGTTTTGGGCGGAAGGATTATCTAATTGGCAAAATCTCATACTGAGAAATGGTAGGTGAAGTAGTTTTCAAGTTCGAGTGAATTAAGAGAATTGTTCAAATAAGGTACATTGGTGTCAAAAGGAGGAAAATGTGTAATTTCTTGGGCAATAGAGGTTTATATAAGTGGCTTAGGGAGCCAATAGTTATTTGTGTAAGGTATTATAGAATTTAACAATCATATGAAGAAGCGAAGAAGGAAGGGAAAATACAATAACAAGAGGCTAGAGTTTCATTAGTGTGTATTCGTTATTAATCAGCAACAAATATATATAATAGTAAGAAAATAATTAAACTACCCTTGAGAGAAATAAAAAGGATAAACTGCATAATATCATCTAAAATAAATGTGTATCATCTAACATAAATGCATAATATTATCTAACATCCTCTCTCAAACTCACGATGGATCAATAGGAAACATTGAGAGTTTGCTATACATAAAATGAAAACGTAAAAGCAACCAAACTATTTCAGCAGTGGTGGATGTCATGGTGCAATACTCAGATTTGGTAGAAGAGCGATAAACAACAACTTGCTTCTTACAAGAGATGAGATAATCCCTCAAAAAGATGCAAAACCCCTGAAGATAACGAAGGATGCGAAGAACAACTACCCAATGAACTATAATAAGAGGAGTAACAATTGATTAACAACATGCATTGCATAACAACCTCTTTACAGGAAGAAGACTCAGACAAAGGTTAATATGAGGAAGAGGAGGAGAAGAATCAATCTATCACAGAAGGTTTTTAGGGAGGCGTAGGGACATAACAATCGTAGACAATCAAATCAATTTGCAAAGATAAAGAGAATGAAGGAAACCAAAGATGTCAAGGTGATGATCAGAAGAAAAGACAAAGAGATTAACAATTTTGCAAAGAATGATGAAGATGGAGAACCCAGAAGGATGCTTATGGAAGCAAAGAAGGACTTCACAAAAGATACAATGCAAGGAAGTGAACATGTCAAAGAAACAATGGTCAAAAGAGAAGGCAAAACAATAAACTTAACAAGTTTACAACTACAACAGTTAGAGATATCATCAGAAAACGAGGAAGATGGGAAAAAGAAACATGTCCTAGCCAAGAATGCCATAAAAGAATGTCATTAAACAAAACTAGAAGACGAGGAATTCAAACGAAAGAACGACAAGTCAACACTAAAAGTCTCAATTCATACAGAATGTAATGTCCCCTGCCAACGATCTGTCCCAATCAGCCTCCTGGATTAAAGATCTCAGTGCCTGCTTAATCCTGTGCCTCCTAGACAAACATAACACGAGGTTGTGTGGCGAAAAACTTTTGGAATTGCTTAGGAAGATTAGATATTGTAAAACTAGAAAATGAATCATCCATTTCTCCAACCATTGCAAACAATCACAAAACAAAGAGAGTAAAACCCCAAATTCTGTAAACCCTAACAGAGAACCTCAAACGGAAGAATGAATACTGTCGAATCAAATGGATCCGCGGAAGCTTGGATCGTCCATGCTCATGATACCATATAGAATTTAACAATCATATGAAGAAGCGAAGAAGGAGGGAAAATACAAGAACAAGAGGCTAAGGTTTCATTAGTGTGTTTTCGTTATTAATCAACAAAACAATACAAATATATATAATAGTAAGAAAATAACTAAACTATCCTTAAGAGAAATAAAAAGGATAAACTGCATAATATCATTTAACATAAATGTGTATCATCTAACATAAATGCATAATATTATCTAACAGGTATAATATAAGTTTGGTGGATGTGGGATTTAGTCGAAGATTACCAAAAGGAAATATGATTTCTCGAATTTTACATCTTAGCTAACAAAAAAATAATTTAGTATCCATATCATATTTGTAACCTTTTTGCTTGGTTGGACGACTAATAAAAACACAAGATTTAGTGTGAGAATCAAATTTTTTGAGTAGGATGAACCACACTAACATAACAAAAGCAACAAAAAAACTTTTAAGTGATGTAATAAGGGTGGATGATTATATAATGTAACGCCCCGCTATTTTTCATTACTAAAATTTTATCTATTTATTATTATTATTATTTGAAATTGTTTCCCTTCATTTAGATTTCTTTAAATAAAATCTTAATATAATTTTTCTTGCTAACAAAAACGTTACCAAAAATAACACACATCACATAGATCACATCATAATCATACATCAAAAGTTATTTACAAACGTCACATAGGTACGTAATATTGTGACGATACACATTATTCATAAAAATCCTCATGTTGGCTATCCTTGACATCTCCACACATGATTACTGAATCTACCTGTCAATCTGCTCCTCCGAATAAAATTCAGGATCATCACAGGTGTCAAACCACAGACACAAACACGCAAGGGTAAGTTCCAATATCTTAATAAAAATACTTATCATGTAAAAATATTTATATAATACATATCATATAAAAATGTCAATATAATACATATCATATAAAAATACTAATATGATACATATCATAATCAAATCAATAAAGGATGAATTATGACTTAAATGAAATTTCTATATGATGCATGCTCCAACCTCAACTCCAAAAATATGCAATGTGGTACCATCTCAGATAATACGACATCATCATCGTAAAACTTACCGACCGTTGGGATTCCACAAGCAGTGCATAATCTCATAAATAAACATGTGATCATCATGAATTAAATGAATTCTCACTGTTGGAAATCCCCCAAGTCTGGCATCCCACCAAGACGCACGGATTAAGTTATTATCTGCACCTCTAACCGAGGCCACCTCTTTTGAGGCATGTATGCATGAATGAAATTTTACCTCCCTTTCTAGAATATCATTTATAATCATTCATATTTTAAAATACCAAAAACAATCAATAACCACCAATAAGAAAATCAAGAAACACCCATAAACAGTACCGTATACGTAAATAGTACCGTATATAGGAATAGTGCAGTATGCTAGAAAAATGACCGTAGTCCATGAATAGTACACCAGGTAAGTTCCCAGGAAAGAGTGGTGAAATCACAAATGGATTCCCTTAATAACCAGGTCTTTCCTTAGCCAGAACTTTCCTAGACATGCACTTCCACACTACCACCCTTTTCCTAACAACAAGAATAGTTCTTTTCTGATGTGGAAGATCGGACAAAACCGCAACCACAGAGCATACTAAGAATATTCTTAGCACTTTAGCATAACAACAATAATAATTCTGTTCTGATGTGGAAGATCGGACAAAACCGCAACCACAGAGCATACTAAGAATACATGAATAGTACCATATACATGAATAGTAAATATTGTATACATGAATAGTAAAATAACGTATACATGAATAGTAAAATACGGCATACATGAAAAGTAAAATACGGTATACATGAATAGTAAAATACGATATACATGAATAGTAAAGTAAGATAAGGACAACTCCCCTTACCTGTTTCTCCTAGCTTCTCTATTCCTTCCCCTACTTACTTGCTCCTATCTAATTTGGAGAGATTTCTAAGAGAGAGTTTAAGAGAATGTTCTTGATTTTGTGATTATAACTGAAACCCTTAGGCCCTATTTATAGGATTTCAAAAGTTACTATTTGCACAGTAATTTTTACTATTTGCACAGTAATTTGATTATTATAATGAAATCGTGTAACTCGTGTTTTTATATTTTATGATTTTACTATTTGCACAGTAATTTACTATTTGCACAGTAATTTACTATTCGCACAGTAATTTACTATTTGCACAGTAATTTACTATTTGCACAGTAATTTACTATTCGCACAGTATTTTACTATTCGCACAGTATTTTACTATTTACACAATAGTTTACTATTTACACAGTAAATTACTATTTGCACATTTTTATAGAATTTTTTTTTTTTTTTTTTTTTTTTTAGTAAATGTTTTAACTACGAAATTATTTATGAAAATTAATTTTTGAGGGTGTTACATATAACATTTAAAAAGGTGATTTAGAAACAAAAACAAAGATGATGGAATACAGTTAATTAGATAAACAATTGTTAAAATGAATTCTCTCTAAAAATCAATGAGTAAATTATATTGAAAAAGTAATGCTCGACCAACAACAAATATGTGGTCATGCTTGCGTTCAAGTAAAAAGAGAATTAATTTGAGACAAGATGGTGAAGGATGTCAAGACACATATATCATAGATTAAGGGGTTTGGAGACTCGATGCGAGGTTGGTGCTTTTTTTTTTTTTTTTTTTTTGAAAAAGAGACATGTAACAAAGACCTGTTGTTCACTTAAGCTAATCATCCTCCCCATAACCAAGTATTTTAAGATACAAAAGTTAGGAAACAAAATGACACAACAATTCAGTAAGTAGTAACTTTGCTAATAGACATCAGATTTAACTGAAAAGAAGATACACATAAAAAATTATATAATATTTTAGTTGAAAGATACACTACTAGTGGAAGTAATTATAACAAAAATGTTAAGTCAAGATGATTTAGTATCTTAGTTTTGATAATTACAGAACAGTCTGTTGTGCCTGTAGATGGAAGAAAGAGCACTGATCAAAGATCGGGATGAAGAGCTCGATCAAGCATCGGACGGAAGAGCTCGAGTCAAGCATCGGATCGACGGAAGAGCATTATCAGATCAAGCTTCAGATCAAGAAGCATCGATCAAGAAGCATCGATCAAAAGCACAGATCAAGAGGCATCGATCAAGAAGCATCGATCAAGAGCACCTGATCAAGCATCGATCAAGCATCATACTGAAGAGGCATCAAACGAAAGAACACACAGACCGAAGGAACAGACGGAATGAGACAGACGAATGAATTCAACTCACAACCCATTTATTTATTCATTCGTCTACCTCGTTTAAATGAAGTTCAGTTGAGTCATTCGCGCCTAGATTTCAAATCTAAAGAAGCAATCATGAGAAGCATCCAAGATCAGTATAGAGATTCGAGCTTACTCTCCAAAGTCAAAAAGGTCTTCACCTTTTGTCACATCTCTCGCAAGTCGAAATAGTATCGCGCACAACCTAGTCCTGTTAAATCTGCTGCGACTCTTATCAATCAATCAAGTACAACTGACAACCTTTTTGGAAAGCTCTCTAGAAGATTTCTCAACGACTCTCAACGGCATTCAAATGAGTCTAACGACTATTTGAAGAAGATGCCTATAAAAGGACTTCATTACTTCAAGAGAAGGCTGGCGAACTGCATAACAAAGAAAATATATCCAGGCTTCAAGCTTTCAAGCAAAGTTCACTCGTCCTGAACTTAGAATAGATCTCATTGTAAAACCCCTCTCTGCGTAGAGGATAAACTTATTCTTTCATCATCCTAAATCCACTGTTGTGGTGCTCTTAGCCTGAGGAGGCTGTGTTT
Source organism: Hylodesmum podocarpum (assembly GCA_026586105.1). Classification (NCBI taxonomy): domain Eukaryota; kingdom Viridiplantae; phylum Streptophyta; class Magnoliopsida; order Fabales; family Fabaceae; genus Hylodesmum; species Hylodesmum podocarpum. The sequence goes on along the minus strand of JALJEV010000623.1, from coordinate 12,311,313 downwards.
CAAAGAATACCTCTGTTTTAGCCTGAGGAGGCTGTGTTTCAAAGAATACCCTGTTTAGCCTGCAGAGGTTGGGTTCAAAGAATACTGGGTTAGCCTGAGAAGGCTGTGTTCAAATAATATCTGTATTTAGCTAGGAGTGGCTGGGTTCAAAGAATACTCATAGTGGAACCTTAGCGTGTTGCTGGGGAACTGGATGTAGTCTTGATCAAACGAACCAGTATAAAAATATTGTTGTCTTCTCTATTGTTTTATCTGTTAACTAACAGGGGATAATAACTTGAACAGTTTGATAATAAAATCAATCTTAAAGAAGAAAATAATCTTGCGTCTGATCAAGCTTTGAAAATAACAGATGCAAACGCATCGTCTTAGAGAAAAAATTTTAAAAACAGTCTACACAATTCAACCCCCCTTCTTGTGTGTTTTTGTACTTTACAGTTTGGTATCAAAGCACAACCTCTAAGGGTTGAGCGCTTAACAACTGCTAGAGGAAAAGATTCGGGATGGCGAACTCCCAGACGATGCTCATTGCAGAAGGCTCCTCCATGAACACTCCTCCAAACTTTCTCTCGAAATGATTACCCTTATCAAGGCGAGACCGGATGGAGATGTATATCAAGTCTACAAAATATAGACTTTGGAAGATCATAACAGAAGGAGACATTCCCCTGACCAAGCCTGAATCAGAGTGGGGAAATGAAGAATATACAATCGCAGAGCTCAACAACAAGGCACGTTATGCCATAACGTGTGCTCTTTCTAGGACAGAATATAACAAATTCTGTGCCTACAAAACAGCCAAAGAGCTTTGGGACGCGTTGAAGATCTCTTATGAAGGAACTGAAGATGTCAGACTTAGGAAAGCTGCCACCCTTCAAAGAGAATACGAAATGTTCTCCATGGAAAGAGGAGAATCTATAGACGGAATTTTTGGAAGATTCTAAACTATTCTGAATGGGCTAGCTGCATTGGAAATTACTTTTTCAAGAGCCCAAAACAACATGAAGATTTTGGACAGCTTACCTGCACCATGGGAAGCTATGTCCACTGCTATATCTGTTGGGAGAAATATGAAGACCCTTACTCTGGATGAACTCATTGGAGCGTTGAGAGTGCATGAAGTTCATTTGTGTAAAAGGGGGAAGCTGAAAATTCAAGAGCTTATTGCTCTATCCAACATTGATGAGCTTGATGGAGAAAAGTCAAGTATGAAGAAAGTAGAATCAACATACTCTGAAGATTCCTCTGAAGAAGAAATCTCCTTGATGGCAAGAAGATTCAAAAGATTGATGAAGAAGAAGAATCCCAAAAAGATTAGAAGAAAGAAGAAACAAGCCACTTGGGATGATCTCGATGACGAAAGCTCAGACGAATCATCTGAAGAAAAGAATGCAAATATTTGTCTCATGGTAAGAGACATTCTATCATCTGAGGTAAATCTTTTAAATATATCTAGTTCATCCTCATCTTCTTCAGATTCAGATTCAGAGTCAGACTATGAGGACATGTCATATGATGTTCTTCTCGCTAACTCACATTTTATAGCTCAAGAATATATAAATTGCAAATCTAAGCTCAAAAAGGCTTTAGAAGAAATTGAAAATCTGAAAGCTATAAATGTTCAGTTATCTAAGAAAAACATATCAGATGAATCACCCTCTTCGTCTGATACTGAAAAGAGTCATCTTCTTCTTAGATTTGAATATTTAAAAGAAGAAAATGAACTCTTAAAGAAAGATTTAAACAAGTTCACATTGAGTTCTTCCAAGCTCGAAAATACTTTAAACTATGGAAGATCTCCTCTTAACAAGAGTGAACTTGGTTATAATCATGTGACAGACGAAAGAAAATCACAAATTAATTCGTCTGTATGTAGAAACATGCATATTTTTCATTTGAGGTCTTTAAAACAGTCTGAAGGTCATGTAAGAACCTATGACAGATGGAACCTTACAACTAACAAAATTGGACCCAAGAAAATCTGGGTACCAAGGTCAAAAATGATTTTTGTTGCAGATAGAAAGAGAGAATGTATAAAGATGGTACAATCTAAACAATGGATACATGCAATATGTGATCATCAACATGTCCTTGTTCCAAAACAACAGATCATGTAAGAGATCTACCATCTATGGGTCTTGAGAAGACAGATTCACCAATTCAGATGGAAGAAGCAAAATTTTTTTAAAGAATGCAAACAGGTCGAATTTTAGAGACCTTTCTGAACGTGCTTTGGTGTCAAGAAAAATTGAACCCAAGTGTATTGAAGAAGTGCATTCAAATATCAATTGAATGGAACTTGAAATAATGTTTTAAGCAAGGTGAGTTGCTCATGTGTACATCCAATAAAAAAAAAAAAAAAGACCTTTGATATTAATTTAATCAAAATGCTTTTCAATGATTCAAACTCTCTTACAAAGAATTTAAACAAATCTTTTTTTGAAAACTTAAAAATAATTGTTTCATCTGAATAAGTTTTCTTATCTGTTTAAATTTCTTTTTTCTATCCTTATCGTTTATAAACAAAACGCTGCGTCTGATCATTAGTTGAAATAGTCTATCTGACTCTTCAACAGACGCAACGTCATGTTATCTTCTAACATCTCTGTTGAGTGTACAGGACAAAGCTCTTTAATGCTTTACATATGTCTAGCTTTTTAAAGCAAGAGACACGCTATCCTTATATACACCTCATCAGACGAAAGAAGGTAATGAGAGATAAGAAGGCCTTGGAAGCCTCCGTAGAAAACCCAGAGGATGCAAAAGATTTAAGAAAAGATGTTTTTGATGATTGCAGCCCAAGGGGGAGAGAAATGAGAAATAAGGATGAATGAGAAATAAAAAAAAAAAGGATTGAAGAAATAAAAAAAAATGTGTACAGTTAAGGAGAAGAAGAAAAAGAAAGATGCAAAAGCTGAGGGGGAGCAAAATAAAAAAAAAAAAAAAGAAAAAGAAAAGATCAGAAGTTGAGGGGGAGCATAATACAAGTGCTCAATCTGAAAGGAAGTTCAGATGCAGAAGAAGACAAGAGGATGAAGAACAAGTTGAGGGGAGATTTTGATTTGTTACTCTTTCAAGTTCAGTCTGATAAAGATCATCTCTCTAGCTCTGATACATCCTTTTGCTCTGTCTCAAGTAGAAGATCAAGGATCTGTTAGTGTGGTCTGTAATCATCAAAAGGGGGGGATTGTTAAGTCAAGATGATTTAGCATCTTAGTTTTGATAATTACAAAACAGTCTGTTGTGCCTGTAGATGGAAGAAAGAGCACTGAGATCAAAGATCGAGACAAAGAGCTTAGATCAAGCATCGAGACGGAAGAGCTCGATCAAGCATCGACGGAAGAGCTCGGGATCAAGCATCGAGACGGAAGAGCACGATCAAGAAGCATCGATTGAAGAGCACGACTAAAGCATCGATCAAGAGGCATCGGACTAAAGAAGCATCGATCAAGCATCGAAGAGCACAGATCAAGCATCGATCAAGAGGCATCAGACGAAAGAACACACAGACCGAAGGAATAGACGAAATGAGACAGACGAATGAATTCAACTCACAACCCATTTATTTATTCATTCGTCTACCTCGTTTAAATGAAGTTCAGTTGAGTCATTCGCGCCTAGATTTCAAATCTAAAGAAGCAATCATGAGAAGCATCCAAGATCAGTATAGAGATTCGAGCTTACTCTCCAAAGTCAAAAAGGTCTTCACCTTTTGTCACATCTCTGTACAAGTCAGAAATAGTACTGCGCACAACCTAGTCCGCTAAATCCGCTGCGACTCTTATCAATCAATACTGACAACCTTTTTGGAAAGCTCTCTAGAAGATTTCTCAACGACTCTCAACGGCATTCAAATGAGTCTAACGACTATTTGAAGAAGATGCCTATAAAAGGACTTCATTACTTCAAGAGAAGGCTGGCGAACTGCATAACAAAGAAAATATATCCAAGCTTCAAGCTTTCAAACAAAGTTCACTCGCCCTGAACTTAGAATAGATCTCATTGTAAAACCTCTCTCTGCGTAGAGGATAAACTTATTCTTTCATCTTCCTAAATCCACTGTTGTGGTGCTCTTAGCCTGAGGAGGCTGTGTTTCAAAGAATACCTCTGTTTTAGCCTGAGGAGGCTGTGTTTCAAAGAATACCTCTGTTTTAGCCTATGGAGGCTATGTTCAAAGAATACCCTGTTTAGCCTACAGAGGCTGGGTTCAAAGAATACTGGGTTAGCCTGAGAAGGCTGTGTTCAAATAATATCTGTATTTAGCTAGTAGTGGCTGGGTTCAAAGAATACTCATAGTGGAACCTTAGCGTGTTGTTGAGGAACTGGATGTAGTCTTGATCAGACGAACCAGTATAAAAATATTGTTGTCTTCTCTATTGTTTTATCTGTTAACTAACAGGGGATAATAACTTGAACAGTTTGATAATAAAATCAATCTTAAAGAAGAAAACAATCTTACGTCTGATCAAGCTTTGAAAACAACAGACGCAAACGCATCGTCTTAGAGAAAAAATTTTAAAAACAGTCTACACAATTCAACCCCCCTTCTTGTGTGTTTTTGTACTTTACAAAAAGATCCTATATGTAAGTTAACATGAGTTATAAATGGTGAATTAGTTTTGTGAAAGGTTTTTAGTTAAAAATAATATGATTAGTGGCCCCACTATCCAAGATCCAAGGATTTGTGAAAATTGAATTAGTTGAAGCATTACAAAAAGAATACAAACTTGCAAAATTTGCATAATCATCATTATTACTGGTTGTGTTCATCATGGATAATGCACAAGCAATTTGTTAAAGTTGAGTTTTGGAGAGTACATTTGAGGGGTTAGATGTTGATACACCAATGTCTTGTTGATTGTCACCATTGAAAGAATTTGCCATATTAACTAAAGAATGAAAATTTGATTCACTTTCTCAAAGTTTGTGTTGGCTTTGTTTTTAAACTTGGCTTCATTTATTATTCGAATCCCATATGCAATTTTTAAACTTGTATCTATCTTTTGTATACGTCTTTTTTGTCAAAGAACTTTCAATGAAACTTTAGAGTTATGTTATTTTCATTTGTGAGACCATCTTATTGTAATGGTTATAATGTTTGTCTCTAGATTTATGAGAGACGTTGCTTAGCTAACTACGAAGTGCATTAACAATGGAAATATTTTGTACTGATTCTAAAGTCATTTGTCGTTGTGTTTCCCGTTAAACCATAAGAGAATATGTTTGACAAACATTAGGAAGTGGTGACATCATGAGAATATTTATACGAACAATGTTACATGTGCCCTTGAGTCTCACGAGGAATTGAATCATCTAATACTTTTTCTTTTAATTATTATGCGCTACCATTTGGTCACAAGAAGAAAATGTTCAATATGTTTCCAACTCATCCTAGAGACTTTCTAATTTAGAAAATATGCAGAGATTATCATTATGTGTCTTGTGATAAAGAGGCTGATGATTTTTAGATTTGATATATTGCTTATGCATTTCTTTGTAAGAATTGATCTTTAAATTCTCCCCATACTTGATGTGAACTTTTGAGCAAGATCAGGTTCCACCGAATGGGTAAGTCAAGATAAAATCATGTTGTTGCATTGGCTCTACAAAACATATTTAGTTGGTTGTTTTGTTTCTAAAGGTGATCGAATCAACCCACTAATGAAATTAATTTTGTTTTTGACTGGGAAGACATGACCATGGACATGATCCATGATAGATAGTTTGCCTTGTTTAATTTGATAGGTGCAAGCATGTGACTAGGATAGTTAAAATGATGAATGAATGAAACAAGGATTTGAGAAATCAGTGTTAAAACTATTGTCCACGATTTTGGAGGTTTTTTTTTTTAATAATTGTTTTTCTACCATTGTTGCATAGAATGAGTCATGATGTTTTAGTACTAACTTAGAAAAGCAATACAAAGATAATTTCTAACATAAATGTAAATAAATAAGGTGTCCATATGTTCGGGAGATACAATCAATACATGTGTACCTTGGACGATACTTTAATAACTAAATAGATAATATGTCCAATGGACACAGAAACATTCATGAATTAAACATTCTAAATATATTTTTGTAAATTAAATAATAAACTCAATGCATTAACTTTGAATTCAAATTTGTTTATTTTTATATTTTCAAAAATAATATATAAATAATATTATATGCAATTTTAAAATATTTTTAAATATCGACATACACATAGATATGTATAAGACACCATTCATTCATACCAAGTATAAAATTTGTTAACTCACCATTTTTAATAACTTTCTGTATAATATAAATTTGAACAATGTAAATATTTAATTTGATGTTTTTATTAATGAATATATATATATATATATATATATATATATATATATATATATAATTTGAAATTTTATATATATTATTAATATTTTTATATATATTTTAATATTATGTTTTACATTTAAAATAAAGTAATTTGATAGTTTTAAATAATTTTAAAATTGTATAAAATTAATCTTATCAATAAAACATTAAAATTAAAACAGAGGAGAGGTGAGCAGACAACCGCTTGAGTGATTCAATACCTTTGCCTATTATCGTTTATGATTACAAACGGAATTAATTAGAATATTGAACAGTTCCGTTGTTTGTTTCCTAGGGTAATTGACTTAAATAGGTCACTGTGGAAATTAGTTCCGGAACTGCACCTAGTTATAAACATTTTACCAAAGGGGATCTGTTTCTAACGGTGGCGGAAAGGGTTTGGGCGCCACACCTCATAAGTTGACACGTGGCAGAGCTTAATTGGCTGCCACGTTGAGCGCCTATGACCAGAGTGCCAAACATGACATTGGTCCACGTGAGAACGTATTGTGTATGGCGGGATCCTTGCAATCTGGAATGAAGAGCAACGAGTATAAACAAAAATTTAGAGAGAGAGAGAGAAAAAAAAATGTAGGATATGGAAGAACAACAAAAGTGGAAACAGAAATTAGAATATGAAAGAGCACCAACATTGGAAATAGAAATCTAAGAAGAGAGAGAAATGGTAAAATATGAGTAAAATATGGAAGAGCAGCAGAGTGAAAACAAAAATATAAAAATATAAGAAGAGAGAAAAAGGGTACAATACAGAAGATCAACAGAGCAAAAGGGTGGAAACAAAAAACTAAATAGAGAGAGAAAATGTATAATATGAAATAGCAAGTGAAAACAAAATTTAGAATACGGAAGAGCAATAACATGGAAACAAAAAACTAAGTAGGGAGAGAAAATGTAGAATATGGAAGATCATGGAAACAAAAGTCTAAGAAGAGAGAGAAAATGGAAAAGAAAGACTAAATAAAATAAAGATTCCCCAAAGTTAGCGCCAGATTAGATGCGTCACCTTTGCCACGTGGCGCTCAGGGACGAGGCACCACTTTTAGTGTCCAATCTCACACTATCATGTGTCAACTCCTGAAGCGCCCAACCATTTTCCCACTATTAAAAAACAGACCCCACACATATACTATAATTTAAGGCTCACTGAAAATTATCATACAATAAAGATTAAAATCTAAGAATTAATTATAGGCTTGAGCACTGCTTTTATATGGCTTGTTAAAAAACAAAATATTAAATAAGTCTTTTATTTATAGCTTAAGATAAACTTGTTGTAAGAGCAAGAAAGATATTTCGTTTTCTCTTTTTATTTTAGTAAGAGATCATGAATAACTCATTAGCCAATTGATTAAAAAAAAAATAATAACTCTTATATTTATTCTTGTAATAAATTTATCTCTCGTCGTGTATATATATATATATATATATTAAATAAATACATTATATAGAAAGTGGGGACAGCCGTGCACATTAATTACACATCAATGAGGTGAGGATTCGCATGCATCACCATATTAGTTTTATATTAAATAAAATTCTGTATATATAATTTATGCTAAATATTTTAATTTAACCATAAAATTTGCAATAAAAATATCTAATTAAAAATCATTAAATAGTATATTAATATTAATATATTCTAAATTAATAATATATGACCTCTCTCAGATGCTGCATGGCACAGACATAGTTTTTAATTCGTATAGTAATAAAATAAAAATAAGATGATGTATAAATATAAATGAACACTTTGATAAATATAATTTTTGGTATAATAGTTATTTTTCCTTTTTAAAATAATATTGTTTTAAAATTATAATACAAATTAATAAATATTTAATTGGATATATTTAGACTAAAATATCTTCATTTTTAAATTATTATTATGATTATAAATCATTTTACAAATTCTCGTATCTTTAATTATTCAGAAAAATAAATAGGAATACACTCGGAAAAATGTAACTTGATTTTCTTAAAAAAAATAATGTTAGAACAAAATCAAAAGGTAAAAAGATTATATTATCTTGGAACCATGTAATTAATTTGTGAGTAAAGAAAATGAATTAATTAAATTGAATATTATTTGGAGTTGGAATAAAGGCATGGGCAGTGAGTCAACTTTAGAATTCGAGAGAACAGAGATACCTGCTGCAATTCTCTCCTTGCCCCTCTCACTCATGTTTCAACCACCCAGTCCCACTCACAGCAAAATGGTTTGTTTCTCTCTCTCTCTGTCTCTCTGCATTTTCCCCTTTCTTGTTTGTTACCACATGCAACATGAAACCACTCTATATCTGTTATACTCTTTCTAGTTATATGTTTTCCTTCTAAAACTTTGTTTTCGGGTAAACCAAAGAGGAATAGCATGTTTTCACCACTCGCAGAGGTTTACACTGTACACAATTATCGGACAATCTTGTTCTGCGCTTACGATTTTAATTATGATCACTCTCTTTTAATTTCAATTTAGGTCTTTAAATTACAATAATAGTTATAATCATTCGTCAGCAGTAGTAACAAAAACTTGAGAATAGTGGACCTCCCTTTACAAATTGCTTGTGCGGGTTTGCAAAAAACCTGCTATGTCTCTCTGCTATTTATTCGAAATTCATTGCATCCTAGGAAATATCACTTGATCTCACCCAAAATAAGGCTGTACAAAATGAATTTTAAGAGAATAATAATGTGTTACAGAGGTACATTTGTTAATCATGTAAAGGATTTTTTACAATGCAAGCATTATCTGCATTTATGAATGTCTATAAGCTCTATTTGTACAGCATTCCGTTCATACAAATGCATTATCCATCCAAGGGGCTACTTCAGCACTGGTGCCAGTTGATTTGAGTGAAAATACTGTTGACATGAAGGATAATGTGCAAAATGGAGAATTTCTACAAGCTCAATCCATCCTACAACACTCCCAGGTTGCATATTTTATGTTGTTTTTATGAACAGAAAGGATGGCTCTTTCCTCCACTAATTGCTTGTTAATGAATTAATTTCCTCTTACTTCCTTGCTTGTGCAAAATGTATTATCTTACTTTATGACAGATGCATTGTTCTGTTAAGTTTCTGAGTTTCAAATTTTCAATTGAGTGATGATACTTTATACAAACTTACCTCATGCCTTTATAATACTTGCAGAAGCTAGAAGATGACCTGCGTGCATTAGGGGTGCAAATTAAGCAGCACGAGAACAACCTAAATCATTTGAACACTGAAAAAAGCAAATTAGATGACTCCATTCTTCATTTGCAAGGTACATTTGTTGTGCATTTTAAGGCTTTTTCTTCGTTTGGCAGGTGGACAAGAAAATACTTACAGTGAAAATATTCATGATCCTGTTCTGTAAGGTGCATTAACTGAATTAATGTCTGTACACTTTTATATGGTTGCATGCAATCACAAAAATAGGCATTCCAATGGCAATAATGTAAAATGTCAGTTCTGTGATATTATTGTTTGTCACCAGAGGATTCTCAAGGGTGCTGCACTAGTTTTATCTGTTTATTTAAATATCAGTATTTTAGTTATAAGGTTTAGGGAGAATTGTTGATATTAGTTGTATTACAGCTTATGATATGGACTGAAAATTGAGGTGCATAATGCAATCATTTACTATTTAGGATGCAATAATCTTTCTATTGTTTGTTTGTTTTTTGTTAAACATTGTACATTTTCTGTGTTAATGATCTTTCATTCCCTTTTCTGTTATCTACTGACAAAGAGCCAGTATGGTTTATGTTTTTCTTTTTGAATTCTTAGTTACTATTGGGAAATCAGAGATTTCAAGTAATACCAAGATTGGTGATATGGACAATCCCCTCCCTACAAATCACGAGGAAGTAAATAAACAGATATTGCAGCATGAAAAATCTGCTGCTGGTATTTTGTGCCAGCTGAAGATTCGTCATGGAGCTCAGGCTTCTCATCTTACATTGGCAAAGGATGTTGTGGGTATTGTTGCTACACTGGGCAAAGTTGATGATGACAACATTAGCAGGTACACTTGGCACAGATATTTATATTCTGGCTTGTGTAGTCTTGCACTTTTATCAAACATGATGACTTCTCTTTCCTTTAGCCTCAGTGGCATTATCTTTAGCAAGATGAAAACTAATGTATTTCTCTTGATCGCTAATATCTCTGAAGATTTGTTATTTGACCAAGCCAAATGACATCGTGTGATCCTTGTGGCCAACTTGACCTAGTGGGATAAAACTTTTGTTGTTTTTGCTACTATCTATGAATATATATAAGCACAGAGATGCAGGTAGTTTCACTGTACTTATTTGGATTGCAGACTTTTCTCGGAGTATCTAGGAGTGGAGACTATGCTGGCAATTGTTTGTAGAACTTATGAAGGGGTTAAAGCTCTTGAAACTTATGAGAAGGAAGGCAGCATAGATAAAAGTTGTGGTCTTCATGGGCTAAGTGCCTCTATTGGAAGGACCTTGGAGGGTCGATTTCTAGTGATATGTCTTGAATCTCTCAGGTATGACTTCAAGAGTCGTGTGTTTGCCTTTCGTTTGTGGTTGTGGATAAATTAGTTTTTGCTTTTTTAACTTTTTTATTTTTTATGTTTTAGGCCTTATCCAGGTAATTACATGGTTGATGATCCACAACGGAAGTTGGATATTTTAAACCCAAGATTACCCAATGGAGAGTGTCCAGCAGGATTTCTTGGCTTTGCAGTGAATATGATTAATGTAGACAACTCAAACCTATTTTGTGTTACTTCCAGTGGTTATGGCCTCAGAGAAACTCTGTTTTATAACCTCTTTTCTCGTCTACAAGTATATAAGACAAGGGCTGAAATGATAAAAGCACTTCCTTGTATAAGTGAAGGAGCTCTTTCTTTAGATGGAGGAATTGTTAGGAGTTGTGGTGTATTCACCTTGGGCAACAGGTAAGAGTATGATTTGCAGATTTTTTTAGTTATGCGTGATGTGTAATCTCTCTCTCTCCTGTATATTTTTTCTGGGAATGTCAATGACTTTGTTGTTCATCATTTTAAGAAAACAGAAGATATTGATGGGAGAATAACGTTTCTTGAAATTGTACCATAGAAATCTTTTCAATTTCTTAAGATGTGGGTGGTTCAGCTGGATTAACTGTAGTATACAATAGCAATGCTATTCATAATGAGGTCCAACTATGTTGATTATCTCAATCTTTTACTAAAATTTAAGAAACTCATGATATGAACTATGCAAGTCATGATATGTTGTCACACAACATGGAACCTCAAGGGATGATCATGGACCTTAAATTTCAGGTTTTGCAGGTTTTTTTTTTAACAGAACAAATACCAAATTCATTTTTTTCTGGTATCCAATTTGGAATATGTAATATCATAATAATGATAGAAATGGAATGCATTTTTTTTATATTCCTTAAAAAAACCTTGAAATCCAGGTCAAATTTTTCCATTCATTTCCATTTTTAGATTAGAATTTCGATTCTATCTGTTTGAAGATTGCAGATGAAGAACTGTTTTATGTTTTTGAAATGATTAATAACCTTTTTTTTATAACTAAAGTAGGTTTCATTTTGGAAACATTAGACTGCTTATTTTGTATGTTGTAATTTGTGTTTAAAATAATACATTAATATGTGAATTAAAAAAAAAATCTGCAGGGAAGATGTCGATGTGAGATTCCCCAGCCCAGAAAGATCTGCAGAGCTTGACAACCACCGCATTGAAATTGAGAGACAATTGAAGGATGTGAAATGGAAGAAAGAAAAGATTCTGGAGGATCTAAAAAGGGAACAGATGTTGTTAGACATGACAAGGTCCAAATTCAATAAAAAGAGGAGTGATTTTGTTAAGTATTTGGCGCAAAGTTCATCAGTTGCAACTCAGGTACTCTATCTGGAAATTGTATTTTTAAACGCAGGTGATTTGTTCATTTGTTGTTTTGACATCACCCAAGTCGTTCTAAGGTTACGTTCATTTTAGGAATTTATTCTATTATTAAGAGCACTGAAGATCCTTTCTCTCTGAGGTAGTTTTGTTTAGTGGATAGTTATATTCTACAATACTATAAAACTCAGCAATGGGCATTGACTAAAAATTTCAACAAAGAATCTCGTACTGAATACTGATGCATTAGTATATTAAATCATCTACCTGCAAACTTACCAAATATCTACTTCACATAATTGTTTCAATTGATGGGAGCTTTACATATCTGACTTTAAATTATAGTCTTGAAATGTGATAACAACTCACCGTTGTTATGTTTCTTTGATCTAATGGCACCATCAGGCTCAGATCGCACCTGACAGATTCATATCTAAATGATTGAATTGAGGCTGACAGCATATTCTGAAGAAAAGATCGTGCAACTGGCAACTTGTTTTGGTTCTTGAGCTTGTAGCTATGTCCATTTTGTAACCTGGCTCCAGAAGGAGAATGTTCTAATTTTGCTTTCTTAAAATTGGAAGATAATTTTTGGATGGTAAAACAAGCCCATTGATTTTTGAAGCTGGAGGCGTTCTTCAGTTAAGGCTTTATTTTTCTTCAAGTTTTGCTGTAAAGGGAAAATCAGATTAGCCTTCACAAAACTGGTATCAGGCTAGGACAACCTTTTTCTTGGTTCCTTGTAAATCTGTTAGCTAATCGTACTCCTGCATTGAGTGTTTTTAGAGGCTGTGAATATTGTAGTTCTCTGTTAAGCATTTTTCTGCTTTTAGTTTTAAAAGTTACATTTAACTGTAGCTATTCATTCTCCGTTCTTTTTCTTTAGTTTATGGAGGATTGGAGGACAACCCCTCCCTCTCTCTTCGCTGGGGAATCAGTTGGTTGTTTAATGATGTCTTAATTAATCATTTAAAAGTGGGGAAGATATTTTCCAAGAAAAATTAGATTGAATATAACGTTGATTTGCTTAAGTTTTACTTACCAAAAAGACTTTATATAGTTAGTTTTGAGGTGAGAAAAGAACTTGATTGGTGTCTTTATTTAGTTTCGTTTTGAAAGAGAGGATATATATATAATAATGGAAGAGATGACAAAAGAAAATACATGTTTAGGATATTTTAATTTGTATAATTTAAAAATAACAAATTTCATTTTACTGTCTAAATTTTCTTATATTGGAAGCAAAATAGAAATGACTGGGGAAATTATAATTTCTCAATTTTTCATCTCGTCTCATCTAAATTCTTGAATCAAATGAGATAAATTAAAATAACATGTGCTAGTCTTCCTTGAATCAAAGACAGTGTATAAATATCCGAGGCATTATATTAATAAATTCTTATATAATATTTTACTGGAATAAAATCTTATATTATTACATAGAAAAAAAAAACTTATTTGTAATATTATTTATTATAATTAAAGATTTAACTTTTCTAAAATGTGAGGATGCCCTTTGAAGAGTAAAATGAATCGTAATTAATAATTAAAATATAAATAATTAATATTGTAATTAATTATAGATTTTATTATTTATTCTCTAGAGTGCTATTGTCTTTGTAACCAATTAAAAAAAAATTTCTCCCATCTTAAACTATCGGTTCTCTCTATCTATACATTTCATCACTTTAGTTTTCAATTTTTTTTATTTTTTAAATTATATTTCAAAAAAACTAAAAAATAGTATTAGATCATAACCTGTTATTTTGATTCATATTATAATAAAATTGGTTCTGAAACAAATTATATTATAAAATAAAAATTTTCACTTAAATTTGATTTAATATTATTTAAATTAAGTGTACACAAATTTATGGTAACACGAAAAAGAAAACTATCTATATACTATTATTATTTTTGTAAAAGAAACACTATTCATTTATATACAAAATACAGAAAAATCTTGGAAATTAAAAAGATATTTACGAGAAACTGTTTAATTTTATCCTAAAAAATTGAGTTCCGGAGACGTATGTAACTCAATTTCGTCAACCTCTTCACTCTCTGAAACAATTGTTTAATCATAAGTGTGTTTGGTTTCGTACAGTGCCATCGCGTTTTACTCACAACATCATCCAAGTTATCAAACATCGTTACCTATTCCGGTAACCTTAACACTTAATTTTGTTCCATCAATGTCTTCTCCACCCCAAACATCTTAACCTTATTCAATATTCATCCTCGAACCTAAACGACAACCATGCTTGCGTTTCGATCGAAGCCTTATAGTTACAAGGAAACAGCGACCCTCGCACTTTCACACCTGAGGCACTTGGTGTTCAACTCCACACGCGCCGGAAAAAGTGCTCTCCCACCACGCGCCGATTATCGGAAAGGCTACAACGTCGTTGCCTCGTTGGGGGACCCACCCGAAGTCTGGTCCGGCGGCGGGATCGTCGTTCGCCCCGGGAATTCCAATTTCGATGTCGCCGGCGCCGGCGCTGTTCCGAATTCCGGCGATTCGAAAGAGGGGTGTTGGGGTGGCTCCAATTTAGGGAACAGTTTTCCGACGCCGAAGGAAATTTGTAAAGGGCTTGATAAATTCGTAATTGGACAAGAGAGGGCCAAAAAGGTTTTTTTTTTTTTTTTTTGGGGGGGGGCTTTTGTTTTTATGAGTTTTGGTGGTGTTTTTGTTCTTATTTGTGGTTTGATTGCATTTTTCAGGTGCTCTCTGTGGCGGTTTATAATCACTATAAGAGGATATTTAATGAATCTTCTTTGCCTAAGTGGTTAGTGTTATTACTTCACTGTCTTATTGTTTATTTTGTTGTTGAGTTGCCTTTTTTGATTGTGTGTAGGTGTTATTTGTTTTTCACATGTTCTTACTATTTGGAATGTTAGGCCTGCAGGAGATTCAGATAATAATGAGAAAGCTGATGCTGTTGATGATGATAGAGTTGAGCTTGAGAAAAGCAATATACTTCTTATGGGGCCTACAGGATCAGGTAAACCAGCTTTTGCTTTATGTTCTAGTGTTTTTGTTCTTCTAGATTTGCATTATCATTTATCAGTGTCTTATAGGAGGATAGCACATGATGCTTCCATTTTTGGAGTAGCAAATTGTTCCAGTGTGTGAAGATTACTCTCAGTCTAGTAGTTTTGTGCTGAGCCCTTTGGTTATATAATTATATTCTACCATGAAATGATATTTCTAATAATTGGGAAGGTTGGGGGGACCTTTGCTTTTTCTAAATTCATTTCAGTGAATAATTCATTAATGCGTTGTTATTCCTGGTTACTAGTGTAACTTGTTTTTCTTTGATGCCGTTTCAAGGACAGGGAAGACATTACTTGCCAAAACTTTGGCTCGGTTTGTAAATGTTCCCTTCGTTATTGCAGATGCAACATCACTCACTCAGGCAAGTTTGTGAGCTCTATTCTAATTTTCTGATTGTTCATCTTCTAAAAATTAAAAGCAAAAGAATAGAATGGAGACAAGAAAAAAATTGTCTACCTTTGGAGTTTTCTTCTTTCTCAGAGACTTGTAAAGCTCCCAATGGGTTCTAACTTCTCCACATGAAAGACACATATTTATACCATCAATCTTATGTTCTCATTAGTGTAGACGATTTGTGCAAATTTAGAACATAAATAAATTGAGATATATTTCCGAAACATTTCCTTTAATCAAACTCAAAATGCCATCAAGGTACTTTGTGAATCATTTTCGTTCCTTTTCTCCACTGATTAGAAGTCATGAATTTATTATGTCTGTTTTCCCTCATTTTTCCAACGCATTTTCATCTTAATTTGTGTTCTGTGGAAGCCACATGTTTATGTTACATGTCTAACCCCAGTGTTACCTTTGTACAGGCAGGTTATGTCGGAGAGGATGTGGAATCCATATTATACAAGCTGCTCATGGTAAACACTCTGATGAGTGATGACTGTTTCTATAATACAATATAGTACTTTGGGGATCTTTAGATAGGTCGAGACCAATGGTTCTGTGTCCAATCTCTGGGAGAATAATCTTAGTATTTGGACAAAAAATGTAAATTTATAAAAATAATAGTTCCATTCTTTTTACTGTTTAAAAACCTTACCCATGACTGATGAGACGTGGAATGTAAACTGGGTTAAAGGGTTTTATTTGTGGTTCAACCTTTGGTAGTGCATATATTTTCATTATTGTACTTTTATGATTTGAACATGGCATACAGTGCTGATGTACTTATGCATGCTTTTCCAAAACTTTCATTTTTATGGGAATTATTTTCGTCTATCTTTAACTCCCTTCAGTTTTTAAGAATTTGATAGCTTCTTTTGTGAAATGGATTGGTTGCAATTTGATGAAAGAATCATAAATGAACATAGCATCACAAACTGTAGTCTGAATCAACATTGCATGAGTTTATTTTCAGGTTGCAGATTATAATGTAGCAGCTGCACAGCAAGGCATTGTTTACATTGATGAAGTTGACAAGATTACTAAAAAGGTTTCTCCCTGTTTTGACTTTTTCCCCCATCTGTCAAATTTCAAAAACAAATATTTGTCTGCTGTTCTTCTAATTTACTCTTTACATTTCAGGCTGAGAGCCTTAATATCAGTAGAGATGTTTCTGGTGAAGGTGTTCAGCAGGCATTACTAAAGATGCTTGAGGGAACGGTTAGTTCTTTTCATAATGATCAACAGTGAAATCTAGTGGATTTATAGTTTTGTGAAACTGCTGCAAAAACGATGTTGGAGCATCGGGCACCTAGTTATTTTCCAAATTTTGCATATATAGCAATTCATTTTATATTGACCCTGTAGCATTTTTCCAATCAAGGTTGTCAATGTTCCTGAGAAGGGAGCCCGGAAGCATCCAAGAGGTGACAATATTCAGGTACATTACAGTAGTCTTATTATGTGCCTTACAATTTCAGGTATTTATGTGATTGTAGGGACTATCTGATATATTTTTGGCACTGGTATGTGGATGCAACCACATTTCAATATTTAAGATTGTCTCTTCATTCCCCAGTTTGTTTACATGTTCATGTATATATGCACTCTGGCTTGGTTGAAATACATTTCTGGTATCCTTTTATTTTATTTATAACTGTTCTGTCATCTGTGTCTCTTCACAGATTGACACAAAGAATATACTTTTCATTTGTGGAGGAGCATTTATCGACTTAGAGAAAACAATCTCAGAAAGGTTGCACAAATCCTGAAAAAAATCCTTTTAATAATATGAAGTCTGTAGTGTTTCACTATGTAAGAAGTAACTCATTGAATTCCCTTTCAGGCGTCATGATTCTTCTATTGGATTTGGGGCACCTATACGTGCAAACATGAGGACTGGTAAAGTCACAGAAGCTGCTGTTGCGTCATCGTTATTACAAACTGTAAGTTTCATGTGGCAGATCTTACAATGATAGCGGCTATTACTTACCGATCTAAATTCAATTTGGATCTTTACATCTTTGAAAATTATTCTTTGGCAGGTTGAAAGTAGTGATCTCATTGCATATGGTTTAATACCTGAATTTGTTGGGCGATTTCCTATCCTTGTCAGTTTGTCAGCTTTAACTGAAAACCAACTCATTCAGGTAGGCTCCATGTGTGTAACAATTCAACTTGGCCACTCAGAGAATCTAAATGATATAACAATGTAGTGGATTAAGTATCCATTGATTGATTAAATAATTGAATGAGAAATGGTGAGGAAGTCGGAAGGACTGGCATTTTCATGAGCAAAATTATTATCTGATCTGGCATTGTTTTGAATTTTTTCTTTTCCTTCATCAGTCACTTAAATTGTGTAGTTGTCTTAAAAATACATCTTCAAAAGTCCTTCTCTTTAAAACTTTCTGTGGACATTTTTCTTGCTACCTAATGTCATTAATGATTTTAACTTTCTATAGGTCCTCACAGAGCCTAAGAATGCTCTAGGGAAGCAATACAAGAAGATGTTCCAAATGAATGGGGTAAGTTTTTACTAGCCTCCTTTTGTCCCTCTGTCTACTATATTTTACAAATAACTCTTTTCTCTTCAATGGTTTAAGCATGAGAAGATACAATTGTTGGGAAGATACAATTGTTGGTCTAATACTGCATGTTGACGCAAAACCTTAATGAATTAAGTTTGTGTCTTCCCACTTATAAATAATCTTATTTCTTGCCTGTCCATCGTAGTTTTAAGAAATAAGATAATGAATTTCTTGATTGGATTTTGAATGACTATCATAGGCTTTGTTGGGGTGGAAACGGCTGTTCTGACAACAATTTGATTTGTTTCTCAGGTAAAACTACATTTTACTGAAAACTCTCTAAGATCAATTGCCAGAAAAGCCATATCCAAAAATACTGGTGCTCGGGGATTACGATCAATATTAGAGAGTGTGTTGGTAGATGCAATGTATGAGGTATGCTTTAATTTTTCATTTTGATGAATATTTGTTCGTTGTGTATTACATGGAGTGTAGGTGTTACTTATAGGATCGGAGAGGGTGCATAATATTAAAGACAGTAAATGACACTGACAATCTTTAGGCACTGGGTTTTATCATCCACCTACATGCGTGTTAACCTCTGTTATGATTATTTATTTTAAGAATATGGATACCATAGATGAGTTTTGAAACTTGAAATACCCACACACTAACCACGAATTTATTTATGGAATGTGACTGGTCTATCAAAAATATGCTCTTCATTAGGTTCACTCCTTTTAGTCAATATGTGAAGCAGTGGATTCATTACATCAGCCATTTTATTTTACCAATTATTATGTAATGTTCATTTGATCTGCTTGTCATGATGGTCCTTAAATGTCTTGTCAGAACCAATGATGTCATAAAAACTTGTTGCTGAATCGTTTCAGATTACATCCCTCTCTACTTCTAATGACAGTGCCACAAGTAATAATTAAGCCTCTGTTTAGTTAGCATCTTCAACTTTTTGTGCAGATTCCTGATATTAGAGCAGGCGATGACATTATAGACGCCGTTGTCGTTGATGAAGAGGCTGTTGGAAATGAGGAGCCTGGGAGAGGGGCTAAAATCCTTTATGGTAAGGGTGCATTGGACCGTTATCTTTCAGAGCAGAAAAATGATTCAGAGGTATGTATAATTTGTGATACATAAATGAATTTTTTCTGTACTTGTATCAAATTAATTTCTAATGATACTTGTTTGTGGCTGTGTGCACATAATAGACTATGGAGGCATCAACCACAGATCATGAAGCAGATACAGAAATTCCTTCCATTGTTGCCAGCATGTAACATGTTGCAAATATTTATACTATACTTATCTATCTTTGTACATATAGTTGATACATTTGTTGAATAATATACAACAAGTGTTACATTCACATGGCTTCTTGGGCTGAAATCAAGGTAGTAGTTTCCACGGTAACCTCCGTGGTAAGTTTCGTTTGCACATATCATATCATACATAGTGAGGTAAACTAAATGCCACATACTTCTTATTTAGTGTGAAATACCTAATTCGTTTATGTAAATTTTCAGTGGCATTACTGATGAAACCAAAAATGTGTATTGTTAAATGATTCAGGTTCACTGCTGCTTTTGTTCCAGAATTTGTTCAACTTAACTTTGATTTTATTTTTTATAATATTGATAATAATTACAAGTTTGTTGAACATCTCATTGGTGAGTGTTCAGAAAATTCTTAATTCGCTTTAAAAATAAGTGAGAATCCTGATCGTGCAGACGTGCTGACACAAATTACAGAATTTGGTGGCTTAATTATAATCATGCAATGGATAAGTTCCAATTATGGGGTTTTTATTATATATAATAATATAGACCAACCTTCTATACTTGCATTTGAAAGATGAAACCATCACTAGCCTTTATTAAACCAACGTATCATTACTTTGGTGTCATATTATGTTTATTTTAATTTGTTTTAAAAATATTTATTTTAAAAAGTAGAAGTTTTAAAATTTTAAATATTTATTATCTTGGAAAAGTAAGTAATAAGTATTTTAATTTACTTATTAGTATCTTATCTAAATATATAAATAAATATATTTAATTTCAATAAGAATAGTTTTATTAAAATTATTTTATAATAACAATGTGTAATTAATAATTCTGCATCTGTAGCGTTATTCTTTAAAACATTGAATTAAATAATGTTACCTATGTATATTAATTGACATTAATTTGCATTTGTGTGGTCCTCGGAAAACTATTTATATTGCAATCCTCTGTCATCTTATTTAAGAAACATACTCCCTTTTATAAATTTTTTAACTACAAATATTATACTTTAATCACACTTAAAAATTTTAATCTTTTTTATATTCTGTTCAAACACAAATTCGTTCCATGTTGTCAGTTTATCTCCATTCATTGGGTTAAAAGAGTTCATTTTAATCTAAATGAGTATCATTAAGATTTTTTTCTCAGTTATTCCCAGAGTGATAAATGGGTAAACATTTAAATTTATTATCCATTTTGTAACCTTAAAAGATAAAATAAAGATGTTAATGAAACCTGAAGGGACTTCTAGAATACTAAAATCAATAATACAATCTTAAAATATCATTAAGAGACTTTCATAATTATTCCTCATCATTAATTTATTTACACTAAAAAAGATATCACAGTATGTAAGTTCCTTAAGAAAAAATACTTAAAAGAAAAAGAAGTGCAATTTAGCATCTCCAAGAAAAATAGGAGTAGGAGTATGATTAAATTTATTTATTATTATTTTCTTACT
The DNA here is from genome assembly GCA_026586105.1 of Hylodesmum podocarpum. Classification (NCBI taxonomy): domain Eukaryota; kingdom Viridiplantae; phylum Streptophyta; class Magnoliopsida; order Fabales; family Fabaceae; genus Hylodesmum; species Hylodesmum podocarpum. The sequence goes on along the minus strand of JALJEV010000623.1, from coordinate 12,290,334 downwards.
CCTATTGTAATTCTTTTACTCGTGCCCTTACTTCAATTTTGTCAGTTTTATGGACCTAGCATTACTTATTGCATTTATGATTTGGTATTATTTGCTATCGCAATACCAATCATAAAAAATGCAATACCAAAGCAAAGCCACGTGCACCGAAAATCATGCTGTGAAACGCTACCAAAACAAAACCTATAAACATTCATCATTCCAGGCACGTTTGGATCAACATGTTAAAAAGTATTTTTAAGAAAAAAAAATATATATATATATACATATCTTTTTAAAAGTTAAAATTAATTTTATGATAACTAATATTTTTCTTCTTAATTTTTTTTAATTATAAGTCCTTCTAATGACCAAATTCTATATCTGTGACTATGTTACTTAAATAGTATAAAAGATCTCTAAAAAGGTTGGTTGAGAGTGCATAAAATGAGAAGTAAATATACTTCATTTTCATAATGTCAACTTCTATGCAGTGATTACTGCATTGGATCTTCATCCTGTGATTACGGCTTTGCATCAACACGAATAAGATAGCTCGTCTGGCTCTTGTTTCATTTCTCATTCTTCAATTTATTAACAGCACTAGTTAATTGTTTTGTAAAATAACTTTAATTAGGTGTAACTCAACCCAATATTTTCGTTTTGTTTTGTTTTGTTTCTATCACAAAAACTTTATCTTATTTTTAGGTACACACCGTATACTTATTTTAGAAGAAATGCACAAATAATCGAGTAGACCACCAACATAATGATCATTGCTTCTAATAAAATAAATAAATTGAAATCAAATAGCCTCTTCTATTTTTCTTGCAATGAAAAAGGCAAATGGTACCCTCCATTATACTATATCATTGTTGTCATTATGTTTTTAAGTAAAGTTTAGTGCGAGAAAAATGTAAAGTGGATAACCCAATTCAGTTCTTCCATTGCATGCCAAGTTTTCTCATCAAATTTGCAATAATTGGTATAATTAGAAGAATTGAAAAATTGAAGGAGTAGTTATCTTGTATTTTTTTTTTTTCTTTCTTAACGCTGAAATTGTGAGTTTTGGTTGAACCGTTGAACATAAAAGTTAAAAACAAACTTGTTTTTGACCCAACAAAAGAAAAACAATTGATAACAAAAAATTACGTGAATTTGTTATTTTAGTAAATTAGAAGAAAAAAAATAGTTACCGTTGGATGGATTCGTGAACTATCTAATTTCTGAAATTAACGGTCCCCTTCTTTTCTGTTTCTCTCTCTTAACAGCACGACACAATCTAAACCTCGGAGGAGAGAGAAAGAGAGAGACAACGAAGAAAAGAACCTGTTCTTCACCAGAGCGACTTTGGCTTTTTAGGAATTGTCGTTCTTTCATTCATCCACTTATCGATCTAACTCCGTTCTCATCTTCCTTCTCATATTCTCTCTCTCTCTCTTTTTCTTCTTTTTTCAAAAAGGGAGAAAAGAGAGAAGAAGAATACGGAGAGAATTGAAGGAAGAATATTATTGAGAAAGGGGAATACCCAATTGATTAATTCGGTGAAATTTCGGATTTTGATAAGTGGGTGTTTCTCTTTTCTTGATTTTACCTTGACTCGGTGAAAGGGTTTTGGTGAGTTGATTGATGGACTTGGATAGCGTTGAGTGTGTGTCATCTTCTGATGGCATGGATGAGGATGAGATCCACGCCAACCATCATCACTCTGAGTTTTCTTCCACGAAGCCTCGCAATGGAGGCACTAATAACAATGGTTCTGTGGGCCCCACCGTTATTGCTCCGGCAACCAGCGTTCATGAGTTGCTAGAATGCCCTGTGTGTACTAATTCAATGTACCCTCCAATTCATCAGGTTTGTTCTTTCACCAATTTTCCAATCTCATGTTTGGTATCTTTTGTTGAATTTGATGGCTCTTAGAAGGGATTGAGTGATTTTCATGTAGTAGATTTTGAGTTTATCTTGGGGGTAGGGGGATATGGACAAGTTGGATTTGGTTTTTGAGTTTTTGGCTAGAATTGATGTGTCTTTCAATGATTATTGTGGAATTATGAGAATGCTTTCAGTTCATGGTAATAATGTGTCATTTAGAGGGATTTGATATGGTGACAAATTTTAATCTGTCTGTATTTGGCCATTGAGAGCTTCATGGTGCTGTTCAACACTTTGCTGCTTAGTGCTTGCCAATTGGAAATTAGTTTTCAGCGTTTCAAGTTCTACACATACTTGGGAGTTACAAGGTGATCTAATGGTTGCGAAAGGCGCCCTTAAGGGTGAAGGGAGAAAAGGGAGGGGGGTGGGGGTGGAAGAGAGGTCGTGGGTTGGAACCTCTCAAATCAAAATTAACAACTAACATTTATCAATAAAAAAATAAGTTCTACACATTTTTCAAGCATTGTGCCATGTATTTGTTTCTTTAGAGTTAGTTAAGTTCTGGACTTTACAGCATGGCATTGGTTTCTCGTGTGAGCAAGACCCCAAATTGTATCAGATCATTGTTCTTTTATACATGTATCCTGGTGAAAAATGTTTCAGGTTGGATTTCTTTCAGAATTCAGAGTTGCTGTATGTCAATGTGTTCAGAATGCAGTACATCTGTCATGCTAGTATCATAGCTAGATGCATTGTCTTAGTTGAAATATATTTATAATGTTGAAAGTGTTGATTCAATGTATCTTTATGTAAATATACTTTAATGTAAAACTCAGAAGGCACATAAATTTTATCAGAATTTCATAGGATAGGTAGATAGAATGTTACTAAAAATTGGAAAAACAGCAAAAAAAGCCTAAAACAACAGACAGAAAGAGCAAACAATCAACTCAAGGGATCTTGAGGCCGTTTGCATGTCTGTAGTTGAGAACATGAATACAATTTGTCTTGGAGCATGAAATAGCTACGAGTAGATTTAATGAGGTTTATTGTTCAGATGTCTTGGTCCTTTCAATGTTCAATAGTTCAATATTAGTGCGCATGTTTCCATAACTACAGATATACAAAGTGAAGCTAGTGAACTTTTAAGCATTGGCCCTATCTTTGAAACAATAGCCCAAAATTTCTTCCCATCTTTGAAACTTCAGTCAAATTTTTATTATGCAATTCTAGTGTTAATTTTTTCATTCAAGTTGTACAAAAGTTGATCTTCTCGTGATTGAAGATGCAAAAGATGTATTATATATATGCCAAAAGCGGGGAGAGAATGTAACAGTTAGTTTCTTTGCAGTGTCATAACGGCCACACACTGTGTTCCACGTGTAAGACAAGGGTGCACAACCGATGTCCTACTTGTAGACAAGAGCTTGGAGATATTAGGTGTCTGGCACTAGAGAAGGTGGCTGAATCACTTGAGTTACCTTGCAAGTACTACACCCTTGGATGTCCAGAAATCTTTCCATACTACAGCAAACTTAAGCATGAAACAGTATGTAATTTTAGACCATATAGCTGTCCTTATGCTGGCTCAGAGTGTTCTGTTGTTGGGGATATTCCATTCCTTGTTGCTCATTTAAGGGATGATCATAAAGTGGACATGCACACAGGATGCACATTCAACCATCGGTATGTGAAGTCAAATCCCCGTGAAGTAGAGAATGCAACCTGGATGCTCACAGTAAGCATATCACATTTTTTTATATAGTTTTTCTTTCATTTTTGAAATCCTGTAAGAGTGTGGGAAAGAAGATTGTTTCCCTTTGTCATGTCTTTGTTGTTCAAAAAATTGTTTATGGTTATACAATTTCTGATGTTCACTACCACCACATATTTGCTCATCAAACTTTTATAGGAAGGCTGTTGTGGGAAGACAAGGGAACTGATGCTATGCTAAAATGTGTTGAAGTTTAAGTACTCATTATAACTACTGTCTCTCCCTTGTATTGTTTTACATGGCTGAACCATATTTGTGTTCCATCTGATTAGTTAAACAATTTTCCCCATATTGTAGACTGATGCCTAAGGACAATTTTATTTTAATTCACCATGTGTATCTGTAACATGTAATCTTCTGTTTTCACTCCTCATTGCCCCTGATTCTTTTGTTTGCAAACTCATTTTTTGTGATAGGTATTTCATTGTTTTGGCCAATATTTCTGCCTTCATTTTGAAGCTTTCCAGCTAGGCATGGCCCCTGTTTATATGGCATTCCTTCGCTTTATGGGCGACGAGAATGAGGCTCGGAATTATAGCTATAGCCTAGAGGTTGGGGCCAATGGCAGGAAACTCATATGGGAGGGTACACCACGAAGCGTTCGGGATACCCACCGTAAGGTTAGGGATAGCCATGATGGTCTCATTATTCAAAGAAATATGGCACTATTTTTCTCTGGTGGGGATAGAAAGGAACTAAAACTCAGGGTTACAGGAAGAATATGGAAGGAACAACAGAATTCGGATGCTGGGGTGTGCATGCCAAATCTCTGTAGTTGACATGCTATTTGAAGAGCATTTTTATTGTTTGTGTTTAAGACACTCTTTTGTGCTATATTTATACCAACCAACTTTGTGCTTGTTGTAATAGATTAAGGCATTAAGGTGGCTCTAAAATTTTCAGATTTCATAAGCTGTGTAATAAGCAAGATTTTCTTCCTTCAAAATATGCTTGATTTGAATTCGACAGTGGAAATTGAATTCTTATTTCTTGCTCTGAACACCGTAGTTAAGTTGGGTTCCATTAATTCAATAGAAGCACCAGAGTGAACACGATCATTAAATCACACAACAGTAGACTCCTACAGAGATAACCACCAAACAAGTAAAAAATAATGTAAAAAAGCACTAGCTGAGGGCTATTCTAGTTTAATTAGATTTTTAGACTATACAAACATTCAACTATTGTTTTAGAAAAGTTATATAAGTAGAATTTTTTGATTGAAAGACTCTTATAAGCTAAAAGCTAAAATTGTTTAGTAATTTTATAAATCATATATATTCTCGAAATTTAAAATTTACTTTTTAAGTATGTGATCTTCAATGTTGAAAATTGACATAAAGAGAAAAGAGAAAAATATTTTAAATATTCTTGTATTAACTTTTATATAAGTTTTTTTTTAAAAAAAAAATCTTCATTAAAAATAATATTTTAAAAGTTTCTTTATCAAAATAAAAGACTCAATAAATTAGATAAAATACTGCCAATATATTACTAATAACTTTCTCCTCAACTGCTAATAGTCATTATTACACATTTTAATGATTCACCATTGGCTGTCCATGAGTATGACAATTATGCTTCACACACCCTTTTGGAATACATTTTCCAGATGGGTGGTTTCTTTCATGGGTTTGAACCTAACAATAATCATCAATTCCCATCACAGTTCAATTGCATATTGGCGTTTCCTCCATAGCTGTTATCTAATTAAAATGTACGGTAATTATGTATTCACTAAAATTATAGAGGGCATGATTAACAATAGAATACTAGAGTTTTTTTTATTATTATTTTTACATTTTATTTCCATCAAATGATCAATGTTGACAATGTAAATATAAAATTAGCTATTACAGATACCTTTACAAGGTTCTTAAAAAAAAAATAAACCCAAATTATCCTAGAGCCATTATTTACGAAAGCTAGTCCTTTTATCATAATAACTTATTATTTTGAATAATCTAAATAAAATAAATTATCATATGACCAATTTTCCCATAACATGTCTACATAATTTTCTAAGAATAATGGATTATTAAAATTATCTCTAGAACTAATTCTATCCAAACCCACACTGAACTGCGAGATTTGTTTCAACATATTGATAATTTGATTTCTTCAAAATTTAAATATGTCTGGAAGAGTGTGCGTGTCTGTGTCAGAGTGCTCGCTGGAGGCCAGGAAGGAGAAGAAGTTCACAGCTCACAGCAGCGACAAAGTAAAAAAATTGCTTCATCTTTCATTCTACTTTCTAACCTCTCCTCTATGTTACTTCACTAGTAATTAAAGAAAATCTACCATAATGCCCAGAGCAGCACTATTCCATTTTATAAATTAAACATGCCACAGTTCCAATGGCTGATCTTGTTGCTCCAGGACAGGGGGTTTCAAGAAGGATAACACCAACACCCCAATATTAAGGTACTGTAAAATGGGAAAACCATAAATTGCATAATCCTTTCCACCAAATCTAATTACATATAGAATCATTAAAATGTTGGTGACATAGGTTGTGTATTTTGGCAAAGAGACACAGATATCATACCTCCTAATCCAAGCACCGTTAAGTTATTATAACTCCCCAACTAAGCACAACCAAGAAGTGCAACTTCAGGCTGTAACTTGTTCTTCACTTGCTCTATCACCCTCGGTTTCAGTTGTTCTCTCTGCCAACTCTGCCTCAGCAACAGTAGTATCTGTGCTCTCTTTATTGAGACCTTGAACACCACCCTCTGATTTAGATTCGGAATCTGATTCCTTGTCCCCAAACAACTTGGATGGAAGTAAAGAAGCTACTGCAGCTCTTGCACTTCTCTTGGCAGCTTCGGCTGCCTCGGCCTCCTTAGCCTTGGCTTCAGCTTTCAGCCTTTCTTTCTCCTCCATCAGCTTGGTCAACTCCTCTTCTCTCCCTTCTTTCCTCAACTCCCCCTTAACAAACTCTTGGAACTCCTCATCAAAATCGACCCCATTGTCATCCAACAACGTATCAACAATCTGAATCATCTCATCCAATCTCCCCGCATCACTCAACACCTTCATCATGAACTGGTAGCTAGCAACATCCATCTTGAGCTTCTTCACCATCAGCTCAAAGAAACCCTTAGCCTCATCAATCTTCCCAACCTTAACCAACCCATCAACCAACCTATTATAAACCGCCAAGTTAGGCCTCAACCCAGACTCCACCATTTTCCTAAAATACCCAGCTGCATCATCAGCCCTATTCTCTCTAAAACAAGCATCCATCAACAACCCATAAGTAAACTCATCAGGACTCACCCCTTTAACCTGCATATCCCCATAAACCTCCTCACCCTCCACAACCATCCCACTATCACACAACCTCTCAATCAAATTATTAAACGACAACGTATCTGGGCTACACCGATACTCCCCCATCTTCCTGAAAACCTCAATCGCCTCCTTAAACTTCCCTTCACCACAATACCCATCCACAATCACATTAAAACTCCCCAAATTCACACTCAACCTCTTCGGAGGCTCATGCTCCTTCAACATCCTGTCAAAAACCTTCAACGCCTCGTCAAACCTCCCATTCTTGGCAAGTGCATCAAGCACCGAATTATACCCAAGAGCACTCATCTTCTTCTTCCCCAACCCCTCCTCGTAACACTCCATCGCCTCCTTCTCCATCCCCTTAACAAAATACCCCTTCATCAAACACCCATAAACAACCCCATCTTCCACAACCCCACCCAACTTCTCCTTCAACTCCTCATAAAGCCTCAAAACACCATCCCCATCCAAAACCCTAGCATGCCCCAACATTAAATAATGATAAACAATCGCATCAGGAGCAAACCCTCTAGAATCCATTTCAGCTTTTATCTCCATTGCACGTTCAAGTTTATTATTATCAATCAAACCTTTGATGAGGATCCTATAGGTAGTGGGAGAGGGGTTCATGGGGGCATCATTAAGAAACTGCTTATAGTGTTCAAGAGCAGTGTCAGGTTTGCGGCAATCGAGGTAAGTCTGAAACACGAGGTTGTGAGTGATGATGTTGGGAACAACGCCGGCCTGAGTTATGAAGCGGTGGAGGGAGAGGAGGTCAGAATAACGGCTCTGGCGGAGGAGGGCGGCGAGGACGGCGTTGATGGTGAAAATGGTGGGGCGGCAATTGGAGTAAATGGAGTGGCGCGTGTATAACGCGGCTTCATCGAGATCGTTTTCGCGGATTAGGGTTAGAATTCGGTTGTGGAGATTGAGGCGGTTGCCGGTGAGGGATGACACGTGTTCCGGGAGTTTGGGGTTGTTAGGGTTTAGGTAATAGGGGGTTTGTGATTGTTTTGATTGCTGTTGCTGTTGTTGTTGTTGAGTTGTGCGATTTAGGGCGGAGATAGGGGGTTCCATGCGGAGTTGGCGCTTGCGGCGGCGGCGCTCGGCGGCGGCTTCTTCCGGGGAGGAGAAGGAGAGGAGGCGGATGGTGGAGGGAGGACAACGGCGAGGGTTGGTTAGGGTTCTGAGGTGACTGAAGAATGTGGCTTTGGAGAGAGCCATGTTGGAATCAGATAGGGTTTGGATAGGGTTCTGAAAGGGTTTAGTGTTTTGATTTACAAGAAGAAGAAGAAGAAGATCATAGAGGTATGAGTTGGGCTTTTTTGTTTCTTTTATGGATATTGCTATATTCACCGTAAGTTTTCCTAAGTTCACTCCTCATTTTATTTTTAATTTTTATGTGAAAGGTCTCATATATCCCCCACTTATTCATTTCATCTTCTCAATATTTTCCTTCATAGCTCCTGTCTATTCTTTTTCGTTATTTATCCTCAATTCTATAACTCTTTTCCTTCTTTATTAGGTAATACTATGCTTGAAATTTGAGGAAGGAAAAAGAAAAGAAGATAGGAAGAAAGTGAAGGCAAAGAAAAAAAAAATAGAAAATGAAATGATTTTTAAGTTGTTTGGTGTAGAAAAAATTAATTTTTTTCCCTTTATTCGATTGTATAGATAATTGAAGGAAATAAAATAATATAAATATAAAAAGATGTAAATATCCTTAAATAAAAAGTTATCATAGTTTTTTTTTATTCAAGAGTTGTGAATTTAATTATTATATTTTAATGTAAAATATTTTATATACTTAACCAAACATAAAGTGTACATAAAACATATATTAAAGAACTATTTATACATTAAATAAGATTTTTATTGAAGTCTAAATAATCATTTATAATATTTTTAAAAGATTTCTTTATTAGAATTTTGTAATATGATTTTATAATATTTATATTATAAGAATTTATAAGATTTAAAATATTCTGTGGATTTATAAGATTTGAAAGGATTTTATGTATTTTTAGAAAATCTTTAATAATAACTCTTAGATTATAAATTTATAATTTTGGTAAGATGGTTATATAAATATGATATTTATATTTTTTTACTAAAACATTTCACAATATTCATTGCATTAAACAAAATCTATATGTTTTTAAATAGTATATAAAACTTTTTTAAAGTTACATAAAGTCTTAACTGTAATTTGATAATTTTTCAAGAAAATTATGATTTTCTTAATTGAATATTTCAAATTATTTTTCGTAATTGAATATTACGAAATATTTAAACAGATTAAATATTATTAGACTTTTTTAGTAAAAAAAAATCTTTTAAAATTCTAATCAATAAACTCAATATTTATTATCCTTGAAATTTTTATAAAAACTAGTATAATTGTAAAATAATACTTTACAACGAGTTAAGTAAACAATCTCTGTATTTTTATTTTCAAACAAAGTAAATTATGTATTGATGTAATGATTAGGAATATGTATTGCAAGTATGATACTCTTAGACAAAGATGTTATATACCATACACTGATCCATTTTAAGTATTTGTTTCCGTTGTTGCATTATTAGATATTAGTGGTGTGATAATTTTTAGAAAATGGCATGAATGTAAAGTTCGATTCTTAAAATGATGACTTTGAAGAAGAAATTCATGTTAAATTAAATACTATCTGAGTGTAGCTAAATGAAATGAAGATAAAGTCTATATATATTAAAGAACATTCTATGTGAATTAAAATTGACTCCAAAAATATGATAAGAGAAGATTGATTCTTAACTTGTGTTACGTGATATTGCAAGATATCCATTTAAACATGCTTTTCATGTGCTGAAATATTTAAATACACAATTAAACTTTCAATATAATTCTATTATAAAGTTTGAAAATAACACAAATATTTTATTTTCAATAAGAAAATGAAATTAAAATAACATTTTACACTTTAAAAAAAAAAAAACCAGTCGTAAATACTATGGCTAAATGGACGAGAAAAATCATATTAATTGAGTATTTCTTATTACTTTGACTTCTAATTGTTGCTCAAAAACTTCTAGGTGATGAAATATTTCAACATTCAATATGTGCATAGGAAACTTCTTGTTTTAACTTGATTTAATTATTCATTAAAAATATGATATATATTTTTTTTAATTTGATTTAACTATCCAACAAAACTCTTGATATGATATGTTCTATATGTGCAGCTTCTTTTTTCCGTCCACATGTTCTACATGATTGTTCTTTCGCATCATTCTGTATAAAAAACATAAACAAAGGGTCATTTTATAGCACACATTAACAGTTGTTTCAAATTATACAGCTAGAGAATCACTTGAACTTATCACTTATCAAATTATCAAATTAAATATACTCCAAAAGGAGATCACAATATAGAAAAAACATATAACATATGTCTAATAAACAGGTTGCAGAGTCAGCTTAGACTTTTGAGACATTTGATAATCTTTGCTTTGTCACCAATTGTTTCCCATTGAACTCATGCTATATAATTTTTTTACTTAATATATGCCAATGTATGAAAATATGATATTTGTCTATAGCTATGAGATATTCTACTTGCAACATAATCTTGCCTATCTTTTAAGTATTGCATAAAAAATTAAAAATGAAAGAGATGGAATGGACAAATGGAGAATAGTTGTTTTGAACTGAACACGTAGAGTTGTATTGTAAATCACAACAACTAATCAAGTTCCCTAAGTAAACCCCAAAACGAAAGGAAAATCGGCAATAATAATAATAAAATACAAATACTCGTGTGTGCTTTTCTCACAACATAATAATATAAATAAGTTGAAGTCAATTTAGACTTTACAAAACATTTAATAATCTCAACATGTAGATTAAATATTTGTTTTGCCACCTAACTTCTAGCTCATTCCAATCTAATTAACACGTACTCGTTTGTATTATTGCAACATATATATCCCCAACTTGGACAATTTATTCTATCAAGAGGTATCATCAAATGTATCAAACTTATCAAATCGCAAGGTAAAGACTAGTGATTTTTAATGTGTAATAAATTGTTGTTTTTATACAGTACGTGTTGGGATTGATTTTTTATTTTATTAAAATTAATTTCAAAAATTATATTACATACTAAGACAAAAATAATTGTTTCAACTTTTTAATTTTTCTTAGCATAATTTTAAGAATCAAAATTAATTAATTTTAAAAAATTTGCAAGTACACTATCAACGGGGCAATGAAACTGATTGATAGCTATATGTATGGTTTGTTAGAATTATAGGTTAACAAAGTGGGTGAAGAAAATTAGATATTGGCCTACGTGCAAGAAGTTGACAATTGATTTTTTTAAATTTATTTAAGAATTAGAGATTATTTAGAAAAAAACAATTTATACTATAAATCTTAATCACTTATTTATATTTGAGAAAAATTTTAAAAAATTTCATAAATAATATATAAGACATTTATAACTTAGTTAAATTAATAGAAGCTATGTTTTTCCTCATTTTCTTTGTTTTAATGAAACTACTTGTCCCTCCGCAGTGAGAATGGGTAGATTATGATAATTTCATCCACCATCTTCTGACTTGTTAATTTGATGATGATGATGATAGCGACAATCCTCAAAATAATAGACTTCTTTTGGGAACAGCTCGCCATCACTTTTTTGTTTGATTTATAATAAAGAGTCTTGTTTCTTCTAATATTTCTTTCTGAATCTTATAAATAAAAAAGGTTTTTAATTATTTTTAAGTGAGAGAATGTTTAGAAAAAGTAACTATATGTTTATTAATTTAAACTAATAATCTATTTCAAATTTATTTAAAAATTACACTTTTAATTTTAGATGAGTCAAATCTATAAAGAAATGACCCCACGGGGGACACCTTTTTAAATGAGTGATTCTTGTTTCTCGTTCTCTTTTTTGAGACAATATATGGCTCCCAATTTAGATAAAAAAACACTGATTTGATTTATCATGCTTTACTACTTTTACATAGGAAAATCTTTTTATCTTTTATATGTACACATTTAATTCATGCACCAAGAAATTAATTTGCTGGTAATTTCCTACACAGGTTGATAAGAGGAGCTACGAGATTATAAATTAAAAGTAAAATAAAAAAAACTTTATTTTACGGTCAATTTAATATGGAGCCAACTATAATATAAAAGACAATTAATTAATTTATTTATACAATTTATTCATATAATATATATTTTTCTTTTCAAATTTTATAATTAATTATCTAGGTAACACGATTGTATATCTATTCGAATCACAAATCTTATTGCTAATTACTTGGATAATATTTTTGTAACAAGATGTATAATAACATGAGATAGACTTTAGAATCGGTATGAAACGTTGAAGATCAAAACAGCAAGGAAAATAAGTGATCTATATTTAAGTTTTTGACTTCTAAAACTATGTGAAAACCATTTTGGAAGAAATCTTATCATGAAGCAAACTAATTTCAGTGGATGCATATCTTAGCCAGTCAATGACTTTCTTTAATTTATATATGACATTATTGCTTTTTTGCTGAATTATATGACACAAATCCTGACTTTAATTATCCTTGATCAAATACGATTCCAGTAAAAGTGTGTAAACTTAAGAAAAGATTGCGGGTTTCTTTTTTTGGTTAAAGTATCACTGGATGCATCATTGGTACCTCGACAAATTAATTCAATTTATAATATATGAATTAAAAATAATTTCATTAGTTATTTTATGTATTTTAATGATGATTTATATCTTTACTTATTATCATATAAAAAAATAGGAACATTTGATGTTAATTAATCTATATACTTAATGATATTTTCATCGATCGTTTTTAAATAAAGATAAGACAATTTATTTTTATAATTTTTTTTCTGAAAATGTGTGCGCTATTTTATATATATAAAACAAATATTTAATACGTATATAAAAATATTTAAAATATATAAAAAAATAAAATTATCGGTATTTATAATAATATTTTCTAGATTATTTTTAAATTTTTTATTTATTAAAAATTTTATGTCAAGAAACATAACATTTTGAATTGTTAATTCTATTTTATTTGATAATTAATGTTATTATTATACTTTAAAAAAATTTCCTTCTGATAATATATTAGTATTGATAACCAATTTTAAGTCTTAATAATACTTTTCATACATTAATATTTATTAATCAATTATTTTTTATGTTATTTTCTTTTTACTTTCTCGAAACATATTATTTTATAACTATTATATTTTTATTATAAACAGATAAATGAAAATATTTTTATTTGAAGAGGGATAAGATTAATCTAATAATTAAGGAAATACAAGTTTTAATTTTTCTATCACTAAAAAATATTAATAAATAAAAATTAACATTTATCATTATAAAAATAGACAGTTTTCAATAATAATTTAAAATTTTTATAAATATTCTTGTTAAAAACAATTAATACACCAACAGTTTTTAATTCATCATATATCAATTAATATAAATGTAAGGGCGTAACATTCAAATTACATGAAAAAAAATAATAAAATTTATTAGTTATGTGATGTTATACTCATGAAAAATCATATTTGTTGATAATAGACTAAACTAGTAAATTAAGTTGTATTTATATTATAATTTTTCTCACTTTTTATATAAATAATTATAATGCATGGGAGTGTGGGTCTTCTTATAATAAAATCAAATGAGTGTCACTTAAATCTCTTAACTCTTTATAAATCATAATATGCTCCTTGAGAGATCCGTTGACTAGATTCAATCTTTAAAGTATAAATCACTGTCGACTTGTCTCAATTTGTTGGTTAAATATTAATTCAAATCATAAATGTTTTAATGTTTTTTAAGCTTTCAGTTCCAATTTTGTAAATAAAATAAACGAGCATTAAAAGAAGTTTATCCTTTTTAAACAAGCTCGTCTAAATTAATTTATATTATCTGGTATACAACATAGCTTTCAAATATAGTTTTATATAATTTTTATGTTTCATAATTATATGTTATTAGTTAATAACTTATGTTAATTAACAGTCAAATAAAGTACAAATAATAGGTTGATTGATTTAAGTACATATAATTAATATATTATTATTAGAAAAAAAAATAATGCATTTGTTAACTTATTTAAAAGTCAGCGAAAAAATTTAAATAGGCTTTTTAGGTCAATTCACCCACGTTAAGTAAACAGGTTAAATTTAAAAGATATATTCAAAATATTGTTTAAGGATAAGGTCTCACCCTTCTTAGAAATAAAATATTTTACCCTTATTAGAAAAAAAAGATTTTACCCATCTTATCCTTAATTCATGTATTAAATTATAAATACACGTTATATTTTACACAGTCACTACAAAAATAAAATAAAATAAAATTATAGTACATATAGGATAAAACTTACTCTAAGTGTTGTCTATAAAATATTTAAATATAAAACAATAATTTTCTAATTAAAGTGTTGTGTAAAATATAACCATAAATAACTAACAAGCACTGTTTATAAGAACATAAGTTCATATATATAAAAAACTTATATAGAAGACAGCATTTTGTTTATAAATGATTATTATCAGGGGCGAAGCTAGAAAAATAAGGTGGGAGAGGCAAAATTTTTTATTTTAAAAAAATTTTAAAATTCTTTTATTTTAATTTTAATTTTTTTTAAATTAATTAAACATAACCTATCAATTACATAATAATTTTTTTTGTCGAAGATTAAAATAAATTTAGGAGAGATTAAAATTTATTATTAATATATATAAATTTATTATTTATTTATATATATAAATTTATTATTAATATATATAATAATAATAACAACAATAATAAATATATATATAATAATTTTTTATATATTAATATTAATTTTATTATTAATATATATATATATTAAGAAATTACACGCATATATATATAAATTTATTAAAAAATTACATATATATATAAAGTTATTATTAATATATATAAAGTTATTATTAATATATATAAATTTATTAATAAATTACATATATATATATATATAAATTTATTATTAATATATAATATATATATATATAAATTTATATATGTAAATATTAAATTTATTACTAATATTTATATATATATATATATATATAATTTTATTATTAATATATATATTATAAAAAAAAAAAAATCAAAAGTTTGAGGGGGCAAACCAACGTGGCTCCGCCCCTGATTATTATATTTAATTATAATATCTTTCTTCATTATACATTTTCGTTATTAAAAAAATTCCAAAATGAAATTGACAGAGCATGTCTTTGTAATTATTAAAACACATACAAAATGTCCCACAGAAAAGAAACAGATGGCTAAATTCAAATAAAATACGATAAAATTACAAATAAAATATAAGAAATTCACAATTTTAATTTTAAAATACACAATTATTCTCTCTTCCTTGTTCATGGAATCATTATTTCCTTAATTTATCAAGTCTTCTTTTTGATAGATAATAAGATTACGAGTTTAGACATAACTCAGAAAAAAATCATGATTATAAAAATTGTAACTGTATTATTTACAGTACGATGCAATATTGTGATGTCGAGCTGACCATTTTAAAGTGAGATATGTGTAGACATGTCTATATCTCTTCCACTATGACGTCGACAATCCTAAAAAAGTAGGATCATGTCTCGTCAACAACTTAAGACTAATACATATTATATATGCTCGGTCTTAGTAAGGAGCATTATGATGCTGCTTACACGTTATCTTTATCAACCTATATAAATATGTGTACACATAAAAAATAAGATCTAACTCAGACTACATTCATCTTATGCTTTTACATAACATCTTTTCTAAAACATCTCGATTACATTATAATTTGACTGTCAAAGTATCTTTTGCAGATACATCTCTACACCCTAAAAAGAATCGGCCTACCATAAAACACCATCCACGAAGAACCTTACATCCCTTTAATCATTCCTAATCTCATCCTATATTTCATCATCCTATCATGTTTCATCCAAAATTTTTAGCAATGAAAAAAGACAGTGGCAAGGATTTTGCATTTATGAATTGAAAGTAAGACAATAAAAAATGTTAAATCACATTTTTATGAGTTTTTTTTTCTATGAATATATTTGTCAGTTGAATATAATAATTTATTTCGTAGTTAACTCAAATACACAGTCAATGAATCAACTCGCTCACAATATATATATATATAATTCTTTCTCTTTACATTTTATAATTAATCTGATTATTTACGTTTTGCAATTATCTACTAAATATTTTTCACTAAACAATCCGGGTATAAAATTGAACTAAGTCCTCAGCTTTTTAGGTCAAGAAACATTTAGGATAATTCTGTGACAAGCTAAACTAATACCAAGAATTATAAACTGGAAAATTGTTAATCTATTTAGACTATTATTATTATTATTTTACTGTTATTAATTTTCAAAATTTTATATAAATTTAAATAAAATTTTAGAACTGTAAATTATAAGGCAAACTTAATTTTACTTAACCGAATTTTAAGATAAAGATGAATCTTGAGGCCATGTTTCGCATAGGCAAGGTAAAATGTTGTAACACGAAGTTGTACCATTAAAATAATAACAGAAAGGAAATAATATATCTATATGTCTATGCATACAATACTTTGGTCGAGTCGTGTATAAACTGAAAAGGTGTGAGGGAAGACGCCACCGTGGGTGGGCCCAGCTACCAGCTACCAGCTGGATATTATGAAAGTGGGTTCAGTTATTTTTGTTTATAAATATGCAACGCAAACTCCAAATTAAAACCAAAGCTATAGGGCACAGGTTCAACAAACTACTTCTCCACCGCATTCTTCTGTTTCCTATACATATGATACTATACTATAATCCAATTGAAGAAACTCAACATTAGTGCTCAACTCTAACATAACTTAACAGGTTAGTCTATCTTCTCCCCTTTCTCTCTTTTTATCATCTCTTTCATTATTTCTCCACTCTTCTGTTAATGTCGTACGTCTTTCTCCTTCTTTTGAACACAGAGGTTCTCTCTTTAATTATATTCCTTTAATTTTTTTCATCAACTCATATTGATTTAGATTTAGATTGACATCTACATTTTAAATTTTCTGGAGATCAACACCTATGTTTTTATTCGTTGACCGTTCCTCAAATATGATCCTCTCCAATTTTCCTACTCACGCCGCTGCGTTTTCAATTAAACGTATCAAATTCGAATACGTCTGGTTTTTCTTTACAGAGGAAACCAATACAATACAATATATATATATATATATATATATATATATATATATATATATATATATATATATATATATATATATAAAAGTTATTTTGAAGAGTAGAAATAATTACTTTTTTTTGTTTAAGACTAGCTTTTACTTCTTCTTTTATCTCGATTTCCAAGATTTTCTTTTCTTTACTTTTTCTTAATTAAAACCATAACAAAATTAATACTTTTATTCTATTACATTTTTCTTAAAATCTTCTTATTCTTTTTAACCTAAACAGATAGCAGTAATTAGTAATAGAAAAAACTGGGAATTTTTAGGATTTGGATTCCTTGCTGTCACTCGTCTCTATCTCTCCCTACTTGCAATTTTTTCCCTATTATTTTAGACAAAACAAAATTAAGGGTTGAAAATGTAAGAGAAGCAAATTGTAGAGTTGGATTTCATAAAGTGTAGGGAATCCAGGTCCGAATTTGTAGTACTATTTGTAAATATTAAGTTTAGAATTTGAACTGTATAGTTTGATCTCGTGAATACAGGAGCTTTATTTTATTAAAACCTCATCTACAGCCTCGAGCATTGTACCTGTTTGCAAAAAAATATTAAAAATAGTACAGAGGTATGAGTGAGTAATATAACAAATGAATTATGAATGAATATGACTTGCCAATTACTAAAAATCATGTTACATAATTTTTTAAATTAGTCTCACGATATTAATAAAGTATATTAATTCAATATTAAACTGATAGATATTTAATGTTTTAAAGATCCCGGTAAAAAAATGTTTTAAAGATTAGTGATATATTTATATTATTTATGATCTGTAAAAAACAAAATTATTTATGAGAAACGATAATATTTGAAGGATCGGTTAATGATTTATTCTTTTATTTTTAATAATTGCTCCTATTTTTTTGGGCAATAAAATATAAAAATTTTGGGAACTTGTCTTCATTATTAACACCTTATGTCCTTGAACCGTTGTTTGGGAGGGGAAAATAGGAAAGAGGGAAAGTAAATTTTCATTTTTTTTTAATGTGGGTCATATATTTTGTTTAATTTATTTTAGTTTAATTTTTTTTTTTTTTGTCAAATTGAACAAAACAGATCCATACCCATTAATTTATGGGAGTGGGAGAGGTCAGATCTGTTTACCCTAGCTCTCTCTTGTAGTCACTTTTGTCCATTAAGGCTTTTATTTTGTAATAAATGTGTTTTATATATATATATATATATATATATATATATATATATATATATATAATTGTTTTATATTTTGGCAGATAATATTTTCAATTTTAGATTTTAAGTTTGTATTTATTATATTTTTGTATATTTTAAAATTTATTACTAATGGATGTTATAGTATGTTTTCTATTATACTGTGTTTTTAAATATTTTTGTTTGGATAGTGAAAATAACTATAATAATCACATAAAATTAATAAAAAAAACAATCAACTTAGCATATGCTATTAGTTCAAGAGCCATGTACTTCAATAAAAAGACAAATAGACCATTTCGGATCCTTATTTCTTTTGATTTGGAGTTCGTCTCATTCGTTTTAAATATTTTTGTTTCGAATAAGACTTTTGATTTGTATATTTTCACCGTCCTTTCCATTTGGGAAATGAATCTGTAAAGAATTAGAGCCATCAAATTACTTTAACCGAGTCAAGTTAAATTAAGATAGTGCAAATGAATAAAAAAATGTGCATGTTGAGGTGTAATATTATTATTATAACTATTTACTAACACAGTTTTTTCCATTTTATATTGTTTTAACTCTGTGAGCATGTTTCTGTCATCAGATTTGTTTTATCTTGTGGATTTTTCCAAAATACACACGGAGAATGAACTTGTTTTTGCTACATTGATCTGCTTTGACTTTCATGAAAACTTTATAGAAAGTAAAATATTGTGAACAGTCTGGCCCATTGAATAAACATCAGTCATAGTTTTCCATAGAAAATGCGTATTGTACTGTCGTGGTGTTGTTTTGACGTATTTTATACGTAATTCAGTAATGAAATGAGGACCATTTATATGTTTTTATCTTTCTCAAGTTGTAGTGAGCTTCATGCAATTTATCTGTGATTGAATTGTTTATTTACATTGGATGGTCCTGATTTGAGGTTATTAATTTATTGTGCGATGCTTTTTTTGCCAATTTTCAAATCACAAGCGTGATTGTGACTAAAACTTTGGTCCTACACTGAATGAAACCAGTATTTGTCAAAACAAATTGGGAGTGAGTTTTGCAGTTCTATTTGATGGGCTGCTACTTTTCAACTCCAAAGAAAACCAATACACCTGGCTATGAGGAACCAACCGTTCTTGCAGCCGAGACACCTTGTGAGTATCGTGATCCATCACTGAATGGTAAATTCTTACTTACAGCTTTGCTGTTAAATTTTTTGTTTGCCTTCGGTTAAGAAAGAAGAATATCATCAAAGTCCTTTTATTAATCCATATTTCTAGTAAATTTAGTAAATAAATGGCTTAATATGAATGTAAGATTTGCTAATCCTTGATAATTAAAAATACCATATAGAATAAACCGAAAAGCTAAAACTTGCATTTAGCATGCAATCCTTGGATTGCAGGACTTGCATTTTGTCAGGGATACTGTATTTACTTTACTTACTCTCTTTTCAAAACTGATAAAAAAGAAGCTTCGTTTGTTTCTTTCTTAACAGTTACTGTTAGTGAAGTAGAGGCCTTGCATGAACTCTACAAGAAGTTGAGCAATTCAATTATTGAAGATGGTCTTATTCACAGGGTGAGTTAAGCATTTAAGTTTGCTAGTTTAGATGACATGTCCTTAAAGTTAGCACCTAATTTCTTAGATAATTTACTTCTTGATCATCTTTACATCCAGGAAGAATTCCAGCTTGCACTCTTCAGGAATAAGAACAAGAGAAATCTGTTTGCTGATAGGGTTAGTAAATCTAACCCACGCTCTATGGACTATAGTTTAACAGTCTTTAATCAGAAGGTTCTTGGAAACTATGTGATATAGGTTAAGAACTTACAATATCTGAAGTTGCTCAGGATGTTTGCTTTTAAGTGAGATATTTTTCTCCACATTGACAGTCATATATATCATTCTGACGAGTACTCACATTTGTTGTTTCATAGATTTTTGACTTATTTGACCTCAAGCGCAATGGGGTCATTGAGTTCGGGGAATTTGTTCGATCATTGGGTGTTTTTCACCCCAATGCAGCTTTAGAAGACAAGGTTACATGTAAGACTAACTCTTTCAGCATAAAGATTCATGTTAATGACTTCTTCTCCCTGAGTTTAGTATTCCATCTGCAGGAATCATATGCATTATTTATTTATGTTTGGTTGCGTATATTAAAGCTTTTCAGTCATCCACCAGGTACTTACCTTCTGTTAAATTGGGAATAATGATTTTGCAGTTGCTTTTAGGTTGTATGATCTGAGGCAGACAGGGTTTATTGAACGAGAGGAGGTATGGTTTTCTTTCATTTCCTTGATGAAATTACAAAGTGAAATATGTGTGTGCGCGCGCGCAAATCAACCCATATTCCACTGCTCAGTATAATGGTTTATCTGCAGTTGAAGGAGATGGTGTTGGCACTTCTGCACGAGTCGGATCTTGAGCTTTCGGATGATATTATTGAAACCATTGTGGATAAGGTTAATAAAATTTTACCTTATTTTTTTTACTTTGAAGAGGTCCATTGAACTTGGCATTTCTCAAGTTATTGTATACCTATTGAACTTGGCATTTCTCAAGTTATTGTATACCTTCTTACCCACAGACTTTTAGTGATGCTGATATAAACGGTGATGGAAGGATAGATCAAGATGAGTGGAAAGCATTTGTGTCCAAACATCCATCCTTGATAAAGAACATGACTCTTCCATATCTGAAGTTAGTATATAATCTCTCCATGAACTTTATTTTTTCGGTGACTGAAATTTCAGAGAACTTTTGTTTTGATACATGTCTCCTCTCCTTGCTGCAGGGATATTACCCTGGCATTTCCCAGTTTTGTTATGAGAACAGAAATTGAAGAGTCAGAAATTTGACGTTGGGAGGTTTTGGCTTCACAGAGGATGCTATATTTATATATATATATATATATATATATATATATATATATATATATATTTGATTTCTTCACTTTGATATTGCTGCAGTTAAGAGACTGGTGACAAGAATATCCACGCATGCAATTTGGTCTATGGTTCTGAAGCAAATTAAAACTTGTAGACTTGGCTGGTTTTGCAAAAGCTCAACCATCAAGTGAATTTCTGTTTGGTATTCAACCTATGCTGATAGTGATATATATATCTAAGGCTTCGAATTATTCACCTGAATTGTCAATTCGAGTGTAGCTTGTACAATATGTATATACAAGAGATGTATGTAAGTAGGGTATATAACCCATGTAATTCGGCCATAAAAGTTTGGAGGTATGAGAATTTTGCTAAAGGATATTTATTACCCATTCCTTTGTAAATATTGTCGTATCATGAAAGCTAATCAGTGAACTGATGCACTTCCTAAACATAGACTCAACTTAGAAATCAGTGTAACAATGTTAAGAGTTTATAAAGTAAGGGTGTGAAAAACAGAACCAAATTGTTTTATATATAAAGCCAAATTGAAGTGATTCAGAGTTAAACTAAACCAAATTATAAAATTAAATTAAGTGTAAAAAATATCAAATCGAACTTCTCTATAAAAGTTGTTTGCTTAGTTGCAGTTCAATTCAGTTTAGTTTTTAATCTGTTTCTTTGGGCTTGTTACTTTTTCTTGGACTTTTGCCATTCCTTAATTCAATATAAAAACAAAAAACACTTTCTACCCAGGCAGTGTAACATACCAATATTTTCATACAATAACTTTATTTGCATTAAAAAAAATTAAATTTCCTAAATAATAGTAATAGATTCAAAATATTTTTTTCCCGTGATTAAAATGTTAGCATAGCAACTTACAATAACAACAAATTAAATGGATATAAACTAAACGCTTATTTGTAACCTTTTTGTTTTTTTTTCTTAGCAATTAGAACTTATAGTGATTCATGTATACAGACCCTTATTTGTAATTAATTTGGGGTAGAATTTCTTTAGAGGAAAACAAATTTGGGGTGAATTAATAAAAATCAATTATTTTTTTTCTTAACCCATGATATCTGTAAATTATTTTTCTTTACCAAAAATTCTTCTAAGAATTTAACGCATACATTTGATAAGAAAATTTGCTTGGTATTTTTAAACCTTTTTATAAGTTGAATATTTGAAAGCATTTTCTTCTGTATTTATAATAAGGTTTGGGGTTGTTATAAATCATTCGTGTAGAATTTTTATAAATGAAAAATAATATATCATAAGGATTTTTATTTTTTTCAATTGTTCATATTGTAGTTTTTTATTTTAATTTATTAATTATAGTAGATTATTTTATTAATCCTTTTCTTTATTCTGTCGTTATTTTCTCCATTTCTAATCTATCTATAAATTATTATAACAAAAATAGTCTATAAATTGTACATTTGAAAATATTTCTTTATTAGGCATCATATCATGAACTAATAATACTTTTCTTTTTCAACCGTTCACACAACGTTATTTTATAATTTTGATCTATTAATTATAACAAACTATTTTATTGGTGGTCCAGCTTAATCTATAAACTATACATTTGAAAACATTTTTTCTAGATATAATATTATAAGTAATTGATATTGTTCTTTTTCAATTGTTTATATTTTAGTATTTGTCCGATTTTAATATATTGATTGCAGAAGACATTGAACGCTTTTATTTAATGGCCATTATTATTCTTCATTTCTAATCTAGAAACTCTATATTTGTATGCATGTCGTTGTTATGTATCATATTGAAAGCAAATGATACTATTTTTTTCAAGTGTTCATGTCATAATGTATTTCCAATTTTAACCCATTTACTATTTTGTCGGTGGATCAACTTTATTAAAACTATTATTTATTGATGCATTATTTCCCTATAAATTATGCACTTAGAAACATTTCTTTTGTCAACTTTATTAACACTTCCATTTATTTCCACGTTATTCCTCACCATTCCTAATCTATAAAATGATTCAGTTTTTTTAAAAAAATCTTAATTATGTAGATTATTATTTCGTTATTTCTTTGACAAGTTAGGTGGTATTTGGTTCAAGTATTTTTTATTTTTATTGAAAATAAAAAATAGAGATGAAAATGTATTTAGTTAATTTTTTTTAAAAAAATTACTAAAATATATTTAAAATTGAGTGAAAATAAAAAAATATTATGATTTTATTTTAATTATTTTTAAATAGTGTTTCAGAAAAAATATATATATATATATAACAATTCCTTAAACTAAATATCATATTTTTCTCCTGAGATTTTGCCTTTTCTCTTATAAAAGAAATAAGACTTTCTACCGGTGCAGAGTAGTATACTAGTAATTTTTATTCAATAATAACTTTTAGAAATTAGCAAATAATTTTAATGGGTTCAGTATATTTTTTACGTCCAATTTACTGATAAAAAATTAGCATAGCAACTAATAATCACAACACACTTGAGAGCTAGGTGCAGAAGAGATCTAGGTTTGCATTTAACTCCATCCCAAATATTTAATATCCTTTATAGTTTATCAAAATTTAAAGCACATCTATATATTTTATAATATATTTTCTAATAGTGTTATGTGTTTTAAGTGTTTTAACACAACAATAACTATTATTCATATTTCAAGAAAACGTTAATTGAAAAATATAAATTAAAATATTAAAAATTAATTAGCCTAAATAAAATATTAATTCTAATTTCTATGTTAATATTTTTGATAATATAGGTTTAGTGCCTAAACTATAAACCATTTATGTTGTAAATATATTTTTAAATCTGGAATAATACATCGAATTGTTATAAATGTAGCAGATTAACCTAATTCAACCTCATAAAACCGATTTGAAAGGCGAGGACTACTCCTCACTCACTCACAATAAGTCTTATTTTTTGGTGATATGAGATTTACAACACACCTTCCTCACGCCAATCGTGTGGGTGATATGATAAACTCAACAATCAATCCCGACAACAGGACAAACAATTCCCGACAACAGGGCTAATCCCCGATAATTGGGCACAACAATCATAGGATAGGCTCTAGGTGATGGGCTTAAATGGTTCGACTTGGTTAGAGATGGATCCATAAAAATCAGATGGACTTATCTTGAGATGATTCCCTTTTCGAAAATCTTCCGCTGCTAGGGGAAAAAATATAGTGGTCTTTTGTTTGAAGAGAGGACGGTTGGAATGCTATCAAAGTCTCACATTAGAAGAATAATGCAGAGCTTGAAGGACAAGAAAAATTTTGCTCGTCGAAGATTCTTGCTACTACAAGGGAGAATTGCTCTAGAAGTCAAAAGATTCTATTGTAAGAGAAGATTGCTCTAAAAGTCGAAAGATTCTACTACTGTAAGAGAAAATCGTTCCAGAAGAGTTTTACTAGTTTTGATGTAAGGAATGATCGTGGTAGAAGTGTATGACTTTGAATTAAGATGAAATTTGTTATATATTGTATTTAATTCAAAATCTCATATTGAAAAACATTAAAAAGAGAGAGGATCAAAGATTTATATATATATATATATATATATATATATAATAATTTATTATTAATATATAATAATAATAAATATATATATAAAAATTAATTTATATTAATATTAAATTTATTACTAATTAATATATATATATATATATATATATATATATATATATATATATATATATATATATAAATTAGGGTTGGGGCGATGGTCCCCGAGCCACAACGTGGCTTTCCCCATGCTTGCACCACATGCCAAATTGTTAGATCAAGATGAATAACACATTTAAGGTTTTGATTTTTACAAGACAGACGAAACTTTCTTAGACGGAACATCAGCAAGCAAGTCAGACGGAACAAGCACAGAAGAAATATGACTCCTTAGACTGAAGTCATTCGTTTATCTCAAGTCAAGTCATCAGACGATAGGATAAGACGAAACCTCTTAAAGACTGAAGAAGTATATCGTCTGTCCAAGAAGTGAAGCAAAGTTTGAGTCACTCGTGCCAAGATTTCAAATCTTTAGAAATACTCATCAGAAGCATCCAAGATCAGTATAGGGATTCGTGCTTACACATGCAACTCAAAAATGTCTT
Source organism: Hylodesmum podocarpum (assembly GCA_026586105.1). Lineage (NCBI taxonomy): Eukaryota > Viridiplantae > Streptophyta > Magnoliopsida > Fabales > Fabaceae > Hylodesmum > Hylodesmum podocarpum. Next base: position 12,264,949 of record JALJEV010000623.1, on the reverse strand, counting down.
CACCTTTTTGTCAAAGTCTCTGTACAAGTCAGAAAAGGTACTGCGCACGCAATCTAAATCCGTTGCACATGCCATCAATCAATCAAGTACTATCTGACACCTTTTGGAAAGCTCTCAAGAAAATATTCAACGGCATTCTCATATGTCTAACGGTTATCTGAAGATGGTGCCTATTTAAAGACTTCACTTCATCAGATTTGAGTTGGCGAAAACACTTCTATCATTCTATCTTCTGTGATTTTGCTCATACATCTGATTGTACTTCATTGTAAAACCCTCTTTGCGTAGAGGAATCTTTCTGATTTTAAAACATCTTTTAAAATCCACTTGTGTGGTATTTTAGCCTGAGGAGCTTGGTTGTTCAAAGAATACCTCTGTTGTTTAGCCTGCGAAGGCTGTGTTCAAAGAATATCTTGTTATAGCCAGAAGTGGCTGGGTGCAAATAATACTTGTAAATCATTTCACGGTTGGTAGTGAAAACTCGGTGTTCTTTGGGTAACGGACGTAGTCTTGTATAAACGAACCAAGATAAAAACAATTTAACGTTTATCTTCTTATTTGTTTGACTAACGGGGATAATCAAACTATAACATATCTTACTTAAAAACAATCCTTGAGGATTAAATAATACTTCGTTTGAACATATTTAAAACCTACAGACGAAAGGAAAATTTTTATATATAACACAATTCAACCCCCCTTCTTATGTTCTATCTTTTACAGTTTGGTATCAGAGCTCAGCCTCTAAGGGTTGAGCGCTTTACAGCTGCTAGAGGAAAAGATCCTGGATGGAGTCTCAAGGACCTTCGTTCTTATCTGGAGGGTCATCCATGAACAAGCCACCAGCGTTCTCTAGTGATGACTACCCTTATCAAGGATCGGATGGAGATGTACATCAAATCCACACAAGCATGATCGTGGAACATCATAACTCAAGGAAACATCCCTATTGTCAAACCCGAGGTTGAATGGGGAAATGAAGAATTCTCGCTCATGGAACTCAACAACAAAGCCGGATATGCCATCATGTGTGCATTATCTAGACGAAATACAAATGCATTCTCGTGCATATAAAACAAATAAAGAACTGCGGGATGCCCTCAAAATTTCCTATGAAGGAACTGAGGATGTGCGAATGAGGAAAGCTGCTACTCTTCAAAGAGAATATGAGATGTTCTCTATGAAGAAAGGAGAATCTATCGATATGATATTTGGTAGATTCCAAACAATATTGAATGGACTCACTGCTCTGGATATTACCTTCACCAAAGCTCAAAACAACATGAAGGTATTGGATAGTCTTCCTCCTCCATGGGAAGCTATGTCCACTGCCATCTCAATCGGGCTTGATATGAAGACATTAACTCTTGACGAGTTAATAGGAGCTTTGAGAGTACATGAGGTACTCTTGTGCAAAAGAGACAAGATCAAGGTTCAAGAACCAATAACTCTTTCGTTTGTCAATAACACAACAAAGGAGGAAACTCCTAAGAAAGAAAGAAAGAAGAAGCACAGAGTGTTGAAAGCTGACACCACTGAATCTGATTCGTCTGATGATGAGATTTCTCTCATGGCCAGACGCTTGAAGAAGATGATGATGAAAAAGGGGAGAGGTCAACGCTTCTTCAAGAAGAATGAGAGAAAGCTCCCTGAAAAATCATCAAGCAAGGAGGAGAGTTCAGAAGTTATCTGCTATGAATGCAGAAAACCTAGACACATGAGATCAGAGTGTCCAAGACTAAAGAAAAGATGGAATCCTCGCAAAGACAAGGGTAAGAAAAGTCTAGTGACTTGGGAAGACCTTGATAGCGAAAGCTCAGAGGAATCCACTGAAGAATAAGAAACTACGAATATCTGCCTCATGGCTGGAGACACCGTTTCATCAGAGGTAACTGAATCTGAAACTTCTTCATCCTCCTCATCTGAGTCTGAGTCAGAATCAGAAGAAATTTCATACGATACACTTTTGACAAACTCACATTTTATTGCTAAGCAATACAAAGTATGCAAAGCCAAGTTAAAACAAACTTTGGAAGAAAATGCTACTTTGAGAACTGAAAATGAGTTACTGTAAAAAGAGGTATCAGATGAAAAATCATCTGAGTCTGAAAGGGATAAGTTTATTTCTAAAATTGAAAGATTAAAGAAAGAAAATGAATCCTTACTCAAAGACTTAACAAAGTTCACTAAGGGATCCTCCATGCTAGAAAATATTTCAAAATATGGGAGATCTCCGTCTGACAAAAGTGGACTTGGTTATGTTAAAGAGTCAGACAAAATGAAAAACAATTTTGTTTCGTCTGCTCATAAAAAGAAGATCAAAAATTATAATAAGGTTCCAAGTAATTATAGAATAGATAAAAGGACCTTAAATAAGAAGAAATCTTCTTTCACTAACAAAGAATGACCCAAAAAGATTTGGTTACCAAAGTCACTCATTATTCCTGTTGCAGATATCCTTAATAGGAAAAGAGAGGACTTCAAGCTGGTACCTGGACAGTGGGTGCTCACGACACATGACGGGAGACTTGTATCATATGGTTCAGGGAAAGGTAAAATCTTAGGCATTAGGACTGTTGGTAAGACACCCAATCCTCTTATCCAAAATATGTCTTATGTTAAATGTCTTAACTTCAATCTACTTAGCATAAGTCAATTTTGTGACAGTGGATATGAAGTAGCTTTTAACTCAGATGAATGTATAGTCAAAAATAAAGATAAATCCATTCTATTTATTGGGAAAAGAAGGAATAACCTTTATGAGGTTTGCCTTTCTGACCTTAGTGATCAGAATGTGACATGTTTGATTTCAGCTGATGATGAACGAGATATTTGGCACAAAAAGCTTGGACATTTAAGTCTCAAGTATATTTCGAAAATTTCTAAAAAGGATCTTGTAAAAGGTTTGCCGAAAATATCTTGGAAATCCAATCGTCAGAATCTTGTCGCATGGAAACAACTCAAAGCGTTTTTAAATAAAAAAATGTTGTTTCCACGACAAGATCGCTAAATCGTTACATATTGATCTCCTTGGGCCTACTCAGACTGAAAGTCTTGGAGGAAAGAGATATGGATTTGTAATTATAGATGATTATACTAGATTCACATGGGTATACTTCCTAGCACATAAACACGAGTCATTTAGTTTCTTTGAAATATTCTGCAAACGTGTTCAAAAAGAAAAAGGAATATGTATTAAATCCTGTTAGAGCGATCATGGAAATCAATTTGAAAATTCTGAGCTCAATGCCTTTTATTTTGAAAATGGTATCTTTCACAATTTTTCATCTCCAAGGACTCTCAAAGAAAATGGAGTTGTGGAAAGGAAAAATCGTACTACAAGAAATGGCTAGAACTTTGTTGCATGAAAGCTCTCTTCTAAAATATTATTGGGCGAGAAGCAATTAATACTTCCCGTTATATTCAAAACAGAATATTGATAAGACCAATATTGAATAAGACTCCATATGAACTATGGAAAGGAAGAAGACCCAACATTTCTTACTTCCATCCTTTTGGATATGAATGTTTCATCTTAAACACCAAAGATCAACTTGACAAATTTGATTCAAAAGTGGTGAAGGGATTCTTACTTGGATATTCTAATACGTCTAAGGCCTATAGAGTATTTAACTCTAAGATGCAAGTTGTAGAGGAATCAATTTATGTAAAATTCCAAGATAACTCAAAGGCTGATAAGGAAATATCAGACCTAGAAAATTTATTTGATAATTTGCAGATTAACCCTTCTTCCGTCAAAGTTCAAGTCAAAATGATAAACCCGAGTCGACGAAAGAATACACAAGAGTAGATGATAGAAACACACGACATTTAACCCTCTTCGTCTGATACTCATCAACATGAAGATCAAGCCCCTGTGAGAACATGGAAGTTTGCATCAAACCACACAGAAGATCTTATCATTGGAGATAGACATTAAGGTGTTCAAACTAGATCCAAACTAAAAGAATCGTCTGGATATGCTCTCGTGTCACATATAGATCCCAAGAATATTGAGGAAGCCTTACAAGATAATGACTGGATTTTAGCTATGGAAGAAGAGCTAAACCAGTTTATCAGAAATGATGTTTGGACTTTGGTAGAGAAACCAAGAAACAAAAGTATCATTGGAACCAAATAGGTATTCAGAAATAAACTTGATGAAGACGGAAAAGTGGTAAGAAACAAAGCAAGATTAGTAGCTCAAAGCTATAATCAACAAGAAGGTATAGATTTCACTTAAACTTTTGCTCCTGTAGCTAAATTGGAAGCAATTAGAATTTTACTTGCCTTTGCTGCTCATAAGAATATCATCTTATATCAAATGGACGTAAAAAGTGCTTTTCTAAATGGTTTTATTGAAGAGGAAGTATATGCAAGACAACCTCCTGGATTTGAGAGTTCATCTCAACCAGATCATGTTTTTAAACTAAAAAAGGCACTATATGGTCTTAAACATGCTCCTCGAGCTTGGTATGAAAGACTGAGTTTCTTTCTTCTTCAAAATGGTTTTTCAAGACGGAAGGTTGATACTACTCTCTTCAAGAAAAGCGTTTCAAAAGACTTTATTATTGTTTAAATATATGTAGATGATATAGTCTTTGGAGCAACTAACGAATCCTTGTGCAAGGATTTCTCTAAGTTAATGCAGGAAGAATTCGAGATGAGCATGATGGGAGAACTGAAGTTTTTCTTAGGACTTCAAATCAAACAGACTAAACAAGGCATATATATTCATCAACAGAAGTACACTAAGGAACTTCTAAAGAAATTCAAAATGGAAAATGCCAAACCAATGAAAACTCTCATGCATTCGTCTGGAGCCAGTCTTAACAAAGATGAATCAGGTAAGACCGTTGATCAGACGATATACAGAGGTATGATTGAATCTCTTCTCTATCTTACCGCTAGTAGACCTGACATTATGTTTAGAGTCTGTCTATGTGCACGTTTTCAATCTGATCCTAAAGAATCACATTTACAAGCTGTTAAACGCATTTTAAGATATCTTATTGGAACCACTAGTCTCTCTCTCTTTTATAAGAAAAATAGTGATTTCGATTTAAGTGGTTATTGTGATGCTGATTATGCTGGAGATAAAGTGGAGAGAAAAAGCACAAGTTGTGGATGCCAATTTCTTGGGTCATCACTAATCTCTTGGTCAAGCAAGAAGCAAAACTCCATTGCACTCTCAACCACTGAAGCAGAATATATTGTTGCGGCAGGGTGTTGTTCACAACTACTTTGGGTAAAACATCATCTTGAGGATTACTCCAGGTTTGAAACTCATATACCAGTATTTTGTGATAACACAAGTGCAATAAATCTCAGCAAAAACCCTATTCAACATTCAAAAGCCAAGCATATTGAAATCAAATTTCATTTTATAAGAGATTATCTTCAAAAAGGTATTTTTGATATACAGTTTGTTCAAACTGATTTTCAATGGGCAGATATCTTTACAAAAGCTTTAGACGAAACTCGTTTCAATTTCATTAAAGAAAATTTGGGAATTATTTCTTTAATTGATTGAGTTTTCTTTTCGTCTCCAAAGCATTTTATTTAAATCATACCTTTGTATATCTTTTTTCGTGTTAAGACGAAACATTGCGTCTGATCAAGTTGAATCAGTCTGAAGAAATTCGACAAACGCAAGGATATTATTTAATTATTTTAAAGTTAACTGTGCAGGGACAAATTAAAAGTAGCAATAAATGTGTCTGTCATTTATTGCACTATTCTAGGACTTTGAGAAGTACACGCTGTGAATTGCAGAAGTCAAATCAATCATTAAAAAGACAATGATGGGGACACGTCAAATCAGGGGCGGTTTAAAATTCTTTCATCTGATGAATCACAACCGTTTTAGTTTTGACTATAAATACTCTTAAAGTTCACATTTTTTTTCTTTACTGCATTCACACTTTCTCTGAATATTCTACTCACACAACTTAACTCTCTCTTTTTCAAACCTAACAATGGCCGCCAAGAACATCAAGCCAACCGGAGCAACTTTCTTCGCGCAAGATCTCTTCTTGCCCAGCAAGTGGATATCGAGAGACACTGTTGAGAGCATCTCCGAAAGAGTAGCAAAGATGCTGGTACACAATGGATGGATGAAGTTTGCAGAGATGAGAGGGTCATGGCTGATGGAGGCCTATGCTGAGTTCTGGAGTGACGCAAAGGAGTTTGATGATGGTATTGTTGGTACCATTGACAACAAGGAGTATATTATCACAATAGACTCCATTGTTGAAGCTGGGAACTGCAAGGCAGAAGGGCGCTTTTAAAGCGCTGACTGGATGAAACTTGAGTCTGAAGAGCACGTGGACAAGATTATCTACGGGAAGATCTGCAAATTCGAAGATTCCAAGTTTTTAAGATCAGGGAATCTTTGTCCCACTGCAATAATCATCCACAACCTTCTTTACAACATCTTCACGCCCAGAACTGGCTCACGAGACAATGTGAGTACTCGAGACAGGTTTTGCATCTTCTACTGTCTGAGGAAAGCAAGGATGAGTCTTCCTCACATCATTCTTGACCACTGGATAAATGCGTTAAGAAATAGGAACATCCGTAGGAAGAGCAGTATTCCCTACGCCACTCTCTTCACCAAAATCATCATCAACCAAGGCTTTGATGTCACTGGCGTCGTTTGGCACAAAGAAGGCAAGGAAGTCAAAGGAAGCACCTTTGCCAAGATGCATCTGAACCCTGGCTTCCTTCATCACACTGCGAGTGAAGAACACGTTCCCCTTTCACCAATCACCAAAGACTCCTGTTGTGGGTATACATCAATTGTCCCATGGCGGAGGCCGGGGTAGGCCAAGTCATAGTCGACTCGTGGCGCTTGGGCTGTTACGCTCTTAAGTAGAAAGAGTTGCGCCCTTACTAACAGCTATAACTTTTGGTCTAGTGGTAAACGCTCGATCCAACAATTGGTATCAGAGCCAAGGTCACGAGGTCGATTCCCAGCGGGTGCAATTGCTGAGGGGGAGATTGTTGTGGGTATACATCAATTGTCCCATGGCGGAGGCCGGGGTAGGCCAAGTCATAGTCGACTCGTGGCGCTTGGGCTGTTACGCTCTTAAGTAGAAAGAGTTGCGCCCTTACTAACAGCTATAGCTTTTGGTCTAGTGGTAAGCGCTCGATCCAACAACTCCCCACACAGAGCTCGCATCAAACGCGCCAGAACCCAAACACAAGCCCAAACACGAGACCAAACACAAACCCAAACACCCTTACCTCTTCCACCCGTGGTTATTTATGAAGTTCCCTTCGAAGATGCTCTAGAAGAGCCTCTTAAGAAGAAGAAGAGGACTATCTAAATAAAGCACGTTGCGGCCAAGACGCAAGGGAAGACGATATCCCCAAGTGAAGATGAAGGGGCTAGGCTATCGTCTGAAGGTGTTTCGTCTCTTAGAATCCTTTCAGACAAAGAAAAGCAGAAGAAAGCAGCCGAAGAAAAGGCAAGAGCCAGAGAGGTCGCTCTTCAAAAGGCTGTCAATGGCAAAGAAAAAATGAAGCAGAAGCTTGCGTCTGTGGTTGTTGGAGAAACAGACGAAGAAAAACAATTAAAAGAGGCTATGAGGGTCTCTATCCTGCTTCACGCTGAACGAGAAAGAATTTTTCTTGAAAGCGTTAAGGGCATTGGATCGTCTGAAGGTGCGTCTGCTCCAGCTACTTCAGAGGGCATGAATAGTGAAGAAACTGCCCAGATCCAAAAGGATAATACCCAGTTGACAGAGGAATTGGAGACCATGCTTAATGATGAAGTCTCTACTATGGAGGTTTCTACATCAACACTCCAAGACGAACATAGGACAACTGTGTCTGATCCTATTGTTGCGTCTCCTCTCAACACTGCCTTTAATTAGATGATACCTGTTGCGTCTGAAGAAGCATCCCACCAACAGACGATGAAGATTCCGTCTGAAGAAATTCTTATTGAAGACATAAGTTCTTTGTTTGATGAAGAACATATGGATGTAATAAAGGTGGATGCATCATGGGTGAGATCTCACGCCGAAGTCATCAATCCTGAAGATCTACCACCCAAGCACAAGACGGATTATTCGTTCCTCAACGAATTAGTCATGAGACGCTTTGCTGAAAGCTCTTGTGCTGAAAGACCAGTTAAGCCTGATTGGATTCTTGGAGAGAAGATTGAAGATATCTCCAACGATGATGAACCGTCTGAGTCTGCTGAAGATGGTCACTTGGCAGACGATGAAGCCTGCTTTATAAAGGACACTCCTTACATTGAGTTGAGGAATCCCTATCGGTACAAAGGGAAAAAAGGATTTCAACTTGGGAGATTTGTCAATTCCATCGTCTATCACAAACCCCTGAAGCTAGTAGATTTCAAAGAAGATTTTATCTACACTCCCGAAGAGCAACGCGAATGGCTGAAGCGTCTGCCTTGGGATATATTGGACTCCTTAGACATCAAGGGTTTAGAAGGAATAAAAAGGTACAGGGATCATCAAACTGAGTCGGTGATTGAAGGACCAACTCTTGGCTATGAACCCCACATCCCTTTCAGAGAAAACATCAAGTGGAAGGTTCAACATGAAATCAACGCACCTGCATTTCACCACTGTAGATATGGAGATTCTAGCTCCACCATCTATGAGCCAAAGGATTGCTCACATTGGCATTTGGACGCCATTGACCGTCATGATCCTGTACCATTCACAATTCCTATGAATCAAACAGAGTATGTAGGTCTAGGACATACTCTTGGAATTGTTCTACCCTGGACAAGACCTCACTGTTCAGGCATCTATCCCCGCTACTCCATCCTCCTCGACGAATTCGAAGACCCCGAAGAGTTTGCTCACGCTCTTCCTGAAGACTACAACATGGCTTTCAAACTGATGGCCGGTGCTTATAGAAAGGAAGCAAAAGCTAGATCAACTTCCTTCTATCACATTGAAAGGAGAGCAAAGAAGGAGAGAAGAGACTGTCCGTTCATGGTAGGATCCCAATTCTCTTCTCTGGTTTCAGACGAAACAAAGTTTTCAATCGTCTTAGACCGAAAACGACCTTGCTTGGTCAAGTTTTTGGCTAAAGGAAAAGAGAAGAAGACTCCGTCTGTCTCCAGATCCTTCAAGTTTGCAAGGCACATCCCCCGAAGACTTCCGTCTGCTGCATATTCGCATCTCAAATCTCTTCAATCCCATGCCTCAAGACTTATCAATTCGAAGATTCAAAGGATGATAGAAGATCATGAAGCCACCTCTGCGTTCTGTTCTGGAACTTCATTTGATGAAGATTCCACAATGATACGTGGCGGTGTATCCCGAGAAGCCTTTGCTTATACACATCCATCACAGGAGCATCTGGATCTTGAGCTCTCTATTCCCTCTAAGATGTACTCTTGGCAATGGGAAAGAGACTTCACTGCATACCTCACACTTCCACTCTTCACTCTGCGTCTAAAGAGGACTCCAACAGTGTTCATCATAGATGACTCTATACCTATAGTGGAAGAGCCTCAAACACCGCTAATGGAGATTGATGATAGGGTGGAGGTTGATGATAGGGTGGAGGTTACTGAGGGGGACGCAAAGGACACTGATGAGTATAATACTCTAAAGAGTAAGTATGATGCCTTAGAAGAGAACTGCGAGGCATCGAAGCAAAAGAACAAAGAGCTTGAGGACAATCAAACCTCTCTCACATTTGAGGTGCAGCAGCTGAAGGACATTGTCATGAGCCTTCTTCAAAAGAAACTTAAACCTTCCTCTTGATCATGTTTTTGATGATTCTCAGCCCAAGGGGGAGAGTATCTTAGAAAGGAAGAAAGGGAAAAGGGGGAGTGCATCGTCTGAGGGGGAGCAAATTTTTTTTGTATTTTATTGTATTGATTCTTTATTGTTTTGTAAAGCACATACATGTATTTTATTTAGAACGTTGGTTTTCTGTATACCTTTGTAATATTGTATAAGGTTTACATCACATTGATGTAACAATTCTTTTTATAAAGAGGTATTATTTCAGAAAATATCGTCTTAATGTAAATCTGACTTGCGTTTTATCTGTGATCACTAACCTTATCTTATGCAGATGTCTTCTTGAGAGAAGTTATCAGTATGGTCTGTAATCATCAAAAAGGGGGGAGATTGTTAGATCAAGATGAATAACACATCTAAGGTTTTGATTTTTACAAGACAGACGAAACTTTCTCAGACGAAACATCAGCAAGCAAGTTAGACGGAACAAGCACAGACGAAATATGACTCCTCAGACTGAAGTCATTCGTCTGTCTCAAGTCAAGTCATCAGACGATAGGATAAGACGAAACCTCTTAAAGACTGAAGAAGTATATCGTCTGTCCAAGAAGTGAAGCAAAGTTTGAGTCACTCGCGCCAAGATTTCAAATCTTTAGAAGTACTCATTAGAAGCATCCAAGATCAGTATAGGGATTCGTGCTTACACATGCAACTCAAAAAGGTCTTCACCTTTTGGTCAAAATCTCTGTACAACTCAGAAAAGATACTGCGCACGCAATCTAAATCCGCTGCACACGCCATCAATCAATCAAGTACTATCTGACACCTTTTGGAAAGCTCTCAAGAAAATATTCAACGGCATTCTCATGTGTCTAACGGTTATCTGAAGATGGTGCCTATTTAAAGACTTCACTTCATCAGATTTGAGTTGGCGAAAACGCTTCTATCATTCTATCTTCTGTGATTTCGCTCATACATCTGATTGTACTTCATTGTAAAACCCTCTCTGCGTAGAGGAATCTTTCTGATTTTAAAACATCTTTTTAAAATCCACTTATGTGGTATTTTAGCCTGAGGAGGCTGGTTGTTCAAAGAATACCTCTGTTGTTTAGCCTGCGAAGGCTGTGTTCAAAGAATATCTTGTTATAGCCAGAAGTGGCTGGGTGCAAATAATACTTGTAAACCATTTCACTGTTGGTAGTGAAAACTCAGTGGTTTGGGTAACTGGACGTAGTCTTGTATAGACGAACCAGTATAAAAATAGTTGTATACTTTAATCAAGTTATAACATATCTTACTTAAAAACAATCCTTGAAGATTAAGTAATACTTCGTCTGAACATATTTAAAACCTACAGACGAAAGGAAAATTTTTATATATAACACTATTCAACTCCCCTTCTTGTGTTTTATCTTTTACACAAATTTATAATGAATGTTTTAAATATTAGGTAGTTGTGTTAAATACTATAAAAGAATTTGTAATTTTTCTATTCAAATATTACACGTGACAAGTTATAGTTTTTCCATTTAAAAATGTAAATTACATGTAACAAAAGTTTGTAGTTTTTTTGTTCAAAAATTAAACACGAAGAGAATTTGTAATTTTCTGTTTAAAAATTACAAATAGTAAATTTTGTTTCAGTAAAACTGTGAATTAGGTGTTGAGATACCGAACCATGTTAATTTGTGTATTTTTTTCTTTCTCACATGTACTTGTTTCATGAGATCGAGTTAAAGAATTATACAAAAGAGAGAAAAAGAAAGAGAAAATATAAAAATAAAAAATTAGAATTTTATTAATGTGTGTTTGTTTTGTAATTAACGAACCAATACAAATATATGTATTATCAAGAAAATATGACTAAATAATCCTTTTGACAAATAAAAAAATAAAATAGAAATAATATTATCTAAAATAATATTATTATAAATACATAATATTATTTAACTGGAATAATAATAATATTTTTTCTACTGTTAACATATCTTCTAAATTTACTGATGTTAAAATTTTTAAGGCAGCTAAATATTTAATTTTTCTTCATTGTCTTCTTTCATTGAGATTGGTTTTTTCATTTTAGTTTCTAGGGATGAACTAAATGATTGCAACAACTTCTGATTTATTAATGTGAGACGTGGGAGACAATAATCCTTTATTGTTAGTCACTTTCCTACACGACGTCACAAACCGACCAGGTAACCTTTTTCGTTTTTCTTTACCAACATTTATATCTATGTATATACTTTTGTATTATTCTTAATTTATAACATTAATATTAATTAAAATACATTGAGATAAGTGATTTATGTTTATAAAAGAATTGAACTGCATTTGTGTCGTGTTTTCAAGAGATATCTTAACTTATTAAACAATATTTGGCAATAAATTATTTAATCTATTCTATCATATTAGACAAAAAGAAAATACGAAAAACAAAATTGAATAAAAATAAGTCCTACATTTTTACACTATTTTAATTTAAATACTTTTTTCTAATTCCATTTCACCTTAGTCCAAATTTTCAAGCTCATTGGATGACAATTTCTTTTGTGTATATTTATTATTTTTGAATTTGCTTACTTGAAGTAAGATTGAGAAATTAGCATAATAATGAATTTTTTTAAGAAGTATAAAGAGTTATAAATTTTCTTGATTTGAACGTAGTTAATTATTCTACTTATAGGTAATTTTTAAATATTACTCGTATTCATGTCAAATATAAATTAAAATAAAACATTAGAGTATTCTATGTGACAGTAACTTTGCCCTTCCTGGTATTTTTTTAATATAATTTTTGACATATTTACTTTTAAAATTTAAACCTAATTTCAAATATGATTTTTTTTCTATTTTTATCCATTTTAATATATTCCTTGATTTTAATAATTTTGATATAAGTCAATGCAAGCAAACTGATCCTAGGTGATTTTGGTATTAATTGTGACAAATAAGTGTACTGAGAAACATCTTAACGACCAAAATTAAAGAATATTAAATAGCGCATTTATTATACTTTGTATACAATCAATATTTCAATAAAGTATTTAATTTGCATACATTTGGGTGTAAAACTTTTAATACAAATACATAATAATTAAACTTTTTAATAAAATGATGAATTTATTTTTAAATTCAATTAGTATGTAATAATAGTATAAATATTTTAAATTTTTTTTTACTAATTATAAGATATTACATCTTTAAAAATTGAGTCAGATCTACCTGTTTTAAAACCCAACATACCATAATTTTTATTCATTACGAAAAAAAATGGTATTAATAATACATAAAATTAAACTCTTTATTTTTTATATATCATTATCGTAAATAGTTGTATATTGTAAAATAATAATAAAATTATACTATGCTTAAATTTTAATACCATAATTATTACAAAATTAGATAAATCTATAATATATATATAATTTTTAATGCAAAACTGAGTCAGATCTAACTATTTTAACTAAATAGTTATAATATAATTTCTGTATATTAAATTTTAGTTATACAAAATAAAAATTTATTCTGCATATTAAAATGCTAGTTTGTGACACAAATGAGAAAACACAATTGAATGATAATATAATTTTTCTATAATTTCTATACAGTTTTTCAATTTAAAAATTAATGGCGGACCATGGAGAAGGGAATTATCTTCGTGTCGTCTTCTACTTTGATAAAATGGAAAACATTTCTTTTACGGCAATTATAAGTATTAAATTAATGTATGAATATAAAATCAGCAAAATTTTATTCAACATTTAGTTCCCTATCTATCAATCAGAGTCCAACGCCACCAACTGGACATTGAACATCAACAACTTGCTTTTGCTTCATCTTCTTCCTTTTCTCTTTCTCCACCAACAAACTTAAACACTTATTATACTCTCACATAACCCACTCAATTCCTAATTTTCGGTACAGATTCTTATTTTCTATCATACATACACTGTTTTTCTCCATCTCTCTGCATCCCAAAAATACCCCAACTGAGCATTTTTTTCCTTTTCATGGCAGATCCTTTCCGTCTTTCACTCAGGTTAGATTCCAGTATTCAATAATCTAACTGGGTCATCCTTAATTAACTTTATTCAATTAAAAAATCGTTTTTTTTTTTTGGGGTTTTCTGGGTCTAGTTCAATACATAGTTTTCGATCGGATCCGGTAACAGTGGATAGACTCGGAAGGTTTTAATGGTTCAACCATTATTAGTGATCACAATTAAGAGACTTTGGAATAGGTTTTGGTTTAATAAAATTATTATGAGGTGAAGTGAAAACCAATTAAACTCAAAATTCGCATTTTTTTTTTCTTTGATTTGTTACTTACTCCATCTTCTATCTTTCTTGGGGTCCAAGGTTTTTTCTTTTATTTTGGTTATGCTGCATTAATGTAATATATATGCCTAGCATCTTAGACTTAAAATCTGTATCAAATGATACGTGCCTGTCAATATCAAGGGTAACTTTTTACCTTCTTTTGTCCCTTTTTTTTTCTTGGTTTTCTTTACTTTGTTGTTCTCCATCTGGATAATATTCTCAAGTCTTTTAGGTTTCACTATCTACACACAATTTCTAATTTGTTTTTTTCTTATGCAATTGATCTTTCACGTCAGACTCAACGGTAGATGAATAATTCATAATTAAGCATTGAAAAACCGTTTAATTTCTGTTTTCTATTAATTTCCATTGTAATGGAATCTTTGTGCAAATGGTATTAATAGGCTTGCTATTGCCTTTGTGGTAAAAGTTTTAATTTTTGGTTCCTATGGAATTCTCTCATCATAATTATCTATACTCTATTGCAGTTCAATCTCATACATGTTGGTGTATCTCTAATGCAATCAGTTGATGAATGAGAAGAGAAATCCAAAGCGTCAGAAATCATTGCCTTTCAAAATGCCCGTGACAGACTCAAATGACCCTCAGAATTTTGATGATAACATTCTTCACCCTGTTGAAGAGATTGTACAATACCCATTGCCTGGATATGTGTCGCCAACTTCAATAAGTTTCAGTCCTGATGATAATTTAATTTCTTATTTGTTTAGTCCTGATCACTCTTTAAACAGAAAGATTTATGCTTTTAATCTGAAGACCGATACACAAGAATTGTTATTCAGTCCCCCTGATGGTGGACTTGATGAAAGTAATATTTCTCCAGAAGAAAAGTTGAGGAGGGAGAGGTTGAGGGAGCGCGGTTTAGGTGTGACGCGGTATGAATGGGTGAAGACCAGCTCAAAAAGGAAAACAGTCATGGTGCCATTGCCTGCTGGGGTTTGTTCCTTTATCCTGCAATTGATTAAAATGCTGTGTTATGTTTTTGTTCAGGAGAGAAAAGGTGGTAATAGTTTTTAAACATATATGTTACACTTTAATACTTAAAGCTGGTAGGAACACTGCAGAACCACTTGGACACATAGACTCACATTACTCATATAATCTCACTATGATGCCACCAGAAGGTTATTTCTGTCTTGAAGTGCCTTTTCAGTTCCTTTATAACACTTGCTTGGAGCAAGCTGTCAACATTTAGATGATCTATATGATAAAATTAATGGAAGCTTCAAATTCTGATTTTTATTTATTTTTTCTCTTTCGTATAGGGTGGCCTATCATTCTGTAATTGTCTAACATAGTTGAAAGGCAGTTTCTGGAGTTATTTACTAACCTCTTTAATTTCATTATACAAACTGAGCTTCTTGTACTTGATTTTCACAGCTCTGTTAACTCCAATGATTTCTGTTGCATCATTGCCTATTTGCCATTGGTATTGTCTAGGCTTATGCCACCCTGATACTAGTATAGGAATCTTGTGTATACGTATATAACATTGTTTTATCAAACTGTATATATTCTGCTGTGTTTTGTATAGGTGTGTATTAGAATGTCTTTTTGCCTCTCTCCTTTTGTATTTTTTATTGAATTTAACATTGATTGTTAACATCAAATAATCGAGTTTCTTATGGTGATTTACTTTTCCCTGTGAACAGATTTATGTCCATGACATTTCCAATTCAAAAACAGAGCTCAAGCTTCCAAGTGTATCAGGTTCACCCATTATTGATCCACATCTCTCTCCAGATGGTTCAATGCTTGCCTATGTAAGAGACTGTGAGTTGCACGTTCTGAATCTCTTGTCTAATGAATCAAAGCAGTTGACCCATGGGGCAAAGGAAGATGGTCTGGCAAGTTCATCACTTAGCTGCTCTTTACCATATTTGAGTTACTAAATGCATTTGAATTCTACAAAAAGAAGTTGATGATTCTTGTTTGGTCACCAGACTAACTAATATAATCTTTTTAGGGAAAATGTCTTTTAAAAAAATAACTAAAGATATATGGTAATGTATCTCTTTGAAACATTCCAAGGTTCACCTACTTCATATCAGCTGCGCATATCCTATTTTAACTCTGTATATGTGATTGATTTCAATTTATGAGGCATCTTACTGCTGAATTTGGTTAAGCTGGTCCTTCTGTCTTTGTTGTCATTGAACAGGAGAATGGTAGTTTAGTGCATTGTTGATTTTCTTCTAGGGTCAATCTATAATAGGATTTCCGAGGTTCTTATTTTCTTACTTTTGAAATAAAGCTCAACTGGATTAAGATATTTGAAAATTGGAACTTCAAGAGAGTCAATTACACTTGATCATCCAATACTTGGACTTATAGAGTTGTCAATTATATGACTGCATACAGTTTTTAGTTTATTTCTTAAGATGAAATTGTTTTTTCTCCTCTTTTGTTTGACTTTTTCATTATTTCAGTCTGAGAAAATTTAACACTGGGTTTGTGTGTTTCAGATTCATGGAGTTGCTGAATATATAGCTCAGGTGAGATTTACTTTAAAATCATATATTTTTATGTACATCATGAGAGTTTAGGCTAAATTGGGTGCTTTGCGTTCCTTGTACAAACTAGTCCTTCCTTTCACTTATGACTGGGCATGTTGCATAATAAATAAGTTTTGAAATGATGGCATTATTTACTATATTGTTGTTAGCATGATAAATTTTTCCTTAGGTTTTATAGTGCCAAGAATCAACTCTCCTAAAAGCTTAATATGTTAAGAGCAGGACCAGGAATGGTTTTTATCTTTAACAATGTCATGCAATTTTTGGATTTCAGGAAGAGATGGATAGAAAAAATGGATATTGGTGGTCACTGGACAGTAAATATATTGCTTTCACTGAAGTTGATTCTTCTGATATACCACTTTTTAGAATTATGCACCAAGGGAAGAGCTCAGTTGGTTCAGAGGCACAGGAAGACCACCCTTATCCTTTTGCAGGAGCTTCAAATGTTAAAGTGCGCCTTGGGGTTGTTTCGGTAGCTGGAAGCTCCATTACTTGGATGGATCTTCTCTGTGGAGGCAAAGAACAGCAAACCAATGAGGATGAATATTTGGCAAGAGTCAATTGGATGCATGGAAACATTCTCACTGCTCAGATCTTGAACAGGCACCACACTAAAATAAAGATTGTTAAGTTTGATATTAGAACAGGTCAACGGAAAAATATATTGGTTGAAGAAAACAGCAGTTGGATCAATATTCATGACTGTTTTACACCTCTTGATAAAGGAGTTACCAAATTTTCGGGTGGATTTATCTGGGCTAGTGAGAAAACAGGATTTCGACATCTTTATCTTCATGATGCAAATGGGACTTGTTTAGGACCCATCACTGAAGGTGAATGGATGGTTGAGCAAATTGCCGGTGTAAATGAGGCTACAGGTCTAGTATATTTTACTGGGACCTTAGATGGTCCTCTGGAGTACAATTTATATTGTACTAAACTTTTTGTTGATGGAAGTCAACCACTTCAAGTCCCTGTCAGACTGACACACAGCAAAGGGAAGCATGTTGTGGTCCTTGATCATCATATGCGAACTTTTGTTGATGTCCACGATTCCCTTGCTTGTCCTCCTAGGGTGTTGCTTTGCTCGTTGGAGGATGGAAGTGTAATCAAGCCATTATATGAGCAGTCATTTACAATTCCAAGATTCAAAAGGCTTCAACTCGAACCACCAGAGATTGTTGAAATACAGGCTGATGATGGCACTACATTGTATGGAGCAATATATAAGCCTGATGCCTCAAGGTTTGGACCTCCACCATACAAAACTATGATCAATGTTTATGGTGGTCCAAGTGTACAGCTCGTTTGTAACTCTTGGCTTAGTACAGTTGACCTGAGAGCGCAATATTTGAGAAACCAAGGCATCTTAGTTTGGAAGGTCAGTTCGCCGAGATTTACACTATTATGGTTCAGGTCTTATTCTTGCTTGCTTTTAAATTTTTATGCATCCTGATTTTTATAACTCTACCACGTGATAGACTCAAACAAACAGACAGTTACAATATATTGAATCTGTCTAATTAATGAACCAGTGGTAGTAATATGATTGAGAGGGACAATCCATATACTTAAACATGCAAAATGTGTGAAAGGACTAATAGTGAGATAACATTTTTCTTATTAAGAAAATATGAAAATGAATTCACCCTTGGATTTCATATTCCCCGTCTGCATGTCCAATGGTTGTGGCAGTGCTCTGATGTCCCAAATGCATGGGTTCTTGCTCCTTGAGCTTTTAAATTGAGAATGTTTTGCCCTTTTTACCATAACGCATGGAAAATGTAGCTTTTGCCTCTATCTGTTTCCTAGTATATGGTCACCTCATCTTCCCAAGTTAAACATTGCTTTCATTGTTTACAGTTGGACAACAGAGGAACAGCGAGACGGGGGTTGAAATTCGAAAGCTATTTTAAAAACAGATTTGGTCAAATTGATGCTGATGATCAGCTAACTGGAGCAGAGTGGCTTATCAAACAAGGCCTTGCGAAAGCTGGTCACATTGGGTTGTATGGCTGGAGCTATGGCGGATATCTCTCTGCCATGACACTGTCAAGATATTCAGATTACTTCAAGTGTGCAATAGCTGGCGCCCCCGTTACATCGTGGGATGGATATGACACATTTTACACAGAGAAGTACATGGGGTTGCCATCTGAAAACAAGTCAGCATATGAAAGTGGTTCGGTTATGAACCAAGTGCACCAGTTGAAAGGGAAGTTGTTACTTGTGCATGGCATGATTGATGAGAATGTTCACTTTAGGCACACTGCAAGGCTCATCAATGCTCTTGTGGCGGCCGGAAAAACATATGAGCTAATAGTTTTCCCCGATGAACGGCACATGCCGCGGCGTCACAGTGATCGAGTTTACATGGAAGGGAGGATGTGGGACTTCATTCAGAGGAATCTGTAACATAACATTTTCATTCATCTTTTGTTGTTGTGTCTAGTTGAATAGGCAGAGTAGTTTCTAAAGTCTTTTTTACATAAGAATTGGTTTTATTTCTTATTGCCTTATAGCTGGTAAAGCTACTGTGATGGCCATTTTAGCCCATTTTACATACTAAAGAAAACTCTTATGGCTATCAAATAATTGAATAAACCTTGAAAAATTAAACAGTCTAGTCTCAATTCTGAATTTTATTTTCCTTCCCTTACTGTGCAATTAGAAAATTCTTTGCTTGATGTATTTCGAAGTATAACCTTAGATGATGGATATATTTGATTTTCAAAATAACATATATTGCTTACAAGGAACTCTTCTAGCTTTAGCAATTGGTTTCCTTAGCCATCGGAAAGTCTGATCTAGAATTTAAAAAAAATCTAAAATTATGCCATTGTAGGCTGGTTGGTTACAATAGGAACAGATCTACGAAGTGATTTTTTACATTGGTTAAAACTAAAATCAAACTTGATTCAGAATTTAAAAAATTTGAAATCTATCTATATTTTAGATCTGAATAAGTGATCTAGAAAAACTTTTTAATATGATGTAAAAATCCTTTTTTCTAATGGTGATTAAAATCTATTTAGTGATTCAATATTTCAAGAAATCATCAAGTAGTGTAGAATTACCACATGAATTATGGTTTGAACCAATTTTACATGACGACATATATTTAAGTTTTTCATTCTAAAAAATTTAACACTATATAAACACGTTATATATAAATTGATGAAGATCATGAATAGTAGTTAATCATCAAATAATTTCTTGCTAATTGGAGGCATAAAACGTTAATCATCAAATAGAATGAATGGATTGTATAAGAATTTGAGATCCGAGGTCAAACAGAGAATTAGTGATCCAAGAATTTGATCATTGCTAATTGAGATTTCCTATGAGCCTTATTAGGCCCAGTTCTTTGCATAATCAGCATATATGCCGCATATAGCTTTGCAAACTCGAAAGCACTTTGGCACTTTAACAGGACCAGCTTACGTATTAATTTAATTAAAATAGTTAAAGGTTGGATTTAAATTTATTCTAAACAAGGAATTTACTTTGCTATTTCTATTGATTAAAATAATGTTAAATATAGATTTTTCTTTTAAATATATATTTCCAGTTAAACTACATTCTGTTTTTGGAATGAGATTCTCGAATTGAATTTTTGGGAGCATATTTTACAATATAATATTTTGAAATATGTTTGGTTATCGTTTTAGATTTTTAAAAATAATGTATTTACAATCAATTCGTATATGAAAATTAGTAACAATACAGTTATACCATAATAAAACTTTGTTCTGACCTATAAAGGTGAGAACATTTTGACCCCCTTTAATTATAACACAACATTATAAAGAGTTTTATATATATTTTTTAAAAAATAAATTTTTATTTTCCTACCTATGTTAAAGCATTTCCTATATTAAACTATATATATATTGAAGAGTACGAAAAATAAAAAGAGAAGGAACTTGATACCTTATGTACATAAGGTGGGCTGTTTTGATTCTAAGAATCTAAATAAATTATTCTTATTAAAGGAATTAAACTTCCTTAATTGAACAAAGTTTACGAGTTAGCCTAAATTTTTTACATTTGTGTTTGATTCTTATAAATTGAAAAAAAAAAACGAAGATAAAATTAGTCTTGGTCCTTGTAGCAGTAGAAAATCCAGAAATGTATAATTTTACGAAAAAAAATAGTAAATAAATTATATTCACGTCTCAATATCTTACAAGATTTTACAAATATTTTCTCACTCACTTGAAAAATATTACATTGACAGATATACGCATCCTCTTAATTTTGAAAACATTGGCATGAAAATAATATTAAAAAGAAAAAATATTAAGTATAATCTCTTGAAAATACAAGAAGTGTGAATATAATTTATTAAAATAAATAAAATTTGAAGGAATAATGTGATTCTAACGGGACAAGCATCATCTTTTTCTTTTAATTTCATATATTAGGACACTAATTTAATGTTATTCTTATTAGTTTGAGTTTTTGGATGTATTTTTATCCAATTTTATACATCCTTAAATTCTTAAAAGGAGAAGTTTAATTCAAGTTATCTTGACATATTTTTGGGAATATATAAACAGGAAATGTGTATTTTTCATGTGTTATTGCAAGATTAAGAAATTTCATTGTTTCCAGAAACAAATTACTATTGTATTCCTATATTTTCATTCTCGGAGAAAGGGTAGGTAAATCTTCTGTGGGAGTGAGACTTTTATTTTTAACTTTTTTATTAACATCTTTGTAACTTCCTTGATATTCCATTGTAAGAAAAAAAAATCCATAAAAAACTAGTTGTTAATTAAACAGATATTTTTAAAATATCCAAATTTATTATTCTTATCCCTATAAGAATAGTAGGTAACATTTTATTCATGGAAAACAATTTGCATTCGTATAAAACATTTAACAGGCAAAACTCAAACTAAAAAATATTAGTGGAAATCATATTGCTGCTCATTTGTCTTTATGAAAAATGTTTTTGATTTAAAACACGTGGTATAATAAAATTTATACTTAAATTAATTTAAAAAATTGTAATTAAAATTAGTATTATTTAACTTTAAAATAAACAAACCTGTCCTGCATAAATCTTTATGAAAAGGTTAACACTATTGGATTGTCTTGCTTTGTGAATCGCAACGCGGAATGATTCATTCAAGCAAAAATAAAATTATACATTTAAAATGCTAATTCACACTTAATAAAAAAAGGGAAAAAAATATAAATAGAACCGCATGTTTTATAGTTTTAAAATAATTTTTGTTATCATAAAATGTGTCAATCAAATTTTTTTGTATTATATTAATCTTCTTATGATATAAGTCAAATATATGTTATAAAAGAATTTTAAAATATAAGTGTACGATTGTTGTTAAAATAATAAATTATTTTTTAGACTACGTTTTTGAATTTAATGATGTAATTATAGTAAAAATAAAAATCAAACAATTTGGCACGAGAAAAGATAATTTGATTTTACATTTAAAAAGAAGACAAGAGAATCAAGTTAAGAAAACAAAATTAAGATGAAAAAGAAGATAAAAAGATCAATAAGATTTAAAAGGTTTGGACTCATATTTATAAACTTCCATGGTTATATTTATGGTTCTAGAACTCCTATTGAGTTATCAAGATAGTATTTAAATATAGATTAACTAAAATTATTCTCATACTATTTCTAAATTTATAAATGTGTCTAATTAAATTGATTTTATTATAATGTTTAATTAAATTTATTAGTATTCTCTGTTATTATAGTATATTCTTATAAGATTAATGTTATTTTTTTGAATTATGAACTTAAATTTATTATAGATCCATCAAATGTGTAGGTTATCCGATTTTGCTATTATTGATAGACATAAGCATGATAAAACAACAACGGAAGAATCGAAAAACTTTCTAAACTATCTCGTACTATTGAAATTAAAGAACAACACAAATTTTAGGTGGATGTACTATCCTAGGAGTGAGTACTGAAACATAATTTTTGTCCTTTAAACTTTGACAGCACTCAATAAAAATGAAACTACTTTAAGGGCGTGTACTGGAATATACTCTTCTTTGTTCAGGTTTAAAAAAGTTGAAGTTAAATTCAATTTTTCAAGCAAACAATTTCTCAAAAAATGAAATAACCAAATGCTAAATGGATTCGGCAAAAGGGTAAAATGCAGTGCAATGGAGAAACAAGGTTCTACCTAGCCAAAAAATGCAAAAAAAATAAAAAATTAAAAAAAAATCTTATTCAAAATACTTCAACAAATCATTATTAATATTTTTTCTCTTTCTTAGAAATACATTTTTAGATATTATTCAAAATAATTTCTTTAATCAATTAACACAAAGTTGTTATTGTAATTTCAACCATATGATTTTGAATTCAAATTTTATATGTTCAGTTGTAACATTAAATTTTTTTTAGAAAGAAACTTTTATCTATTGTTATAACGTTACTCAGCTAAAACAAAACATATTTCAGGTGAAAAAAATGCCAATACATGTTTTCTGAAAGAAGAAAAGTTCTTCTACAAAATATATAAAACTATTTTTATTTTATCTTTAACTATATATTTGATATTCTCTGGTCCCAAAAATTTATTTCTATAAGTAGATGCAAAACAATTTAACAGGCGGTAGTTTAGTTTAAAGAATTTTTTTTTTTTTTTTTTAAAATAATTTTCTAAAAACCATAAAAATAAAATTACAATATTCCTTTATTTTCACCAAATTTTAAAAATATTTTCATAAAATAATTTTATAAAATTAATTAACACATTTTTATCTATTTTTTTATTTTCAATAAAAAAAAAACTAATCACCTTAATATTTATTTTAAGCAATACGTGACTTTCAGAATTACCGATTAGTTTTCATAAACGTTACTGATCTAGATCCTTCTCCTGCGGAGCCCACACGCATTCAAGTTTTTATTTTTCGTAAATTACCACATTGCCCCTGTCAGACAGAATTAATAATGACAATAGTGTCTCTATTTAAGAGACACATCAAAACAGTAAACTA
Source organism: Hylodesmum podocarpum (assembly GCA_026586105.1). Taxonomy (NCBI): domain Eukaryota; kingdom Viridiplantae; phylum Streptophyta; class Magnoliopsida; order Fabales; family Fabaceae; genus Hylodesmum; species Hylodesmum podocarpum. The sequence goes on along the minus strand of JALJEV010000623.1, from coordinate 12,241,345 downwards.
GTGGAGTCATAGGTTTTTTAACGTGTCAATCAGCTTTTAAATATAATAAATAAACTTAAATATGTTAGTTGTAGTTTTATAAATTTAAACTAAATGCTTATTTAAATTTTAAAAATGTGTGACTTTATTTTTTCCAGTGTTATTTAATAGTGATTATAAAATTTTACTTAAGTTAGATTAATATATCAATATTATATTTTAAATATTTAAAGAAATAAAATTATTAATTATAATTTTTTAGAAACTAAAAAAATAATTCGTATTTAAAAGATTAAAAATGTAGTTAAATGAATAAATATTTAAAAGACCTCTGTCACCGTGTAATAAATACAATAGAAGTTTTAAAATGTAATTATTAGTTATTTTTTCATCTAATGTAGTAATTGTATTATTTATTATTTCCACAGCTGAATACACTCTCCGAGAAAGAGAAACATATTAAATATTCTGTTTAATATCTTGGAAACGAAACATGTAACTATTAATTATTTTTTATTACGAAATTAGTTGCATAGGAATCCCATCAGATAAACACTGAAACTCTCGTGAAAAAAATAAAAACAAAAGAAAGAAAAGATTCTCGTGATTTAGCAAATTCTATATAAGTTAATCTACTAATAAATGGATAATTAAAAATAGTTACTAGGATTCCTTCTACCTACTAAAAATAATAATATTCAAATAATAACGTCACCGACGATTAAAATTAAGACTAATATTATACCAATACTTTAATATCTCACGATTAAGACTAATATTATATTTTTTCTATAAATGTTCTTAAAATTTTTATTATTTTATCAAAAAAATATTCTGTTACTTTATAAAAAGAATTATTTTAAGTAAAAAATATTTAACGTTAGAAATATATAAAAATAAAAATATAGAACTCATTTAATTAAATTATGTAAATAAAATAAAAATACTATCATTTAAATATTATCAGAAGATTTAGAATTATTAAAAAATTAATTATGACATATATAAAGTGTCTCGAAACTTCGTTAACATAATTAATTACTCTAACAAAGAAAAAAAAAAAAAAAGGTTAGCAAAGTTTTCATTTTTCAAATTCAAAATGGTATTTTAATACATTACGTGGGGACAAATCCAATGTCTTTTTTACCCAAAAATTATATATAAAAAAAAAAATGGTAATAACGTCTTCTTACCTTCGGTGACACGTCATGGAGTCCACGACTATAAATACCCTTTCCATAGCCATGTTCGATTTCTAAAATCGTAATTCTGACACTGTCCTGTCTCTGTTTTCTGCGACTCTGACTCAGTGAGTGACTCGAGTGAGTCAAGTCGTTCGTTCTTCCGAAAATCAGGAACGTGAGGAAAATTTAATAAAATTTTTCCGATTCTCGGAGAAATTTCGCAAAATGACGCTTAATTTCTCGTATCACCGTATCGCACATGAGCTTCTTCTTCGATTTCGCTTCACTCTCTGTAAGTAAGCTTTTTCTTCACTCTAATTCCTCTCGTTTTAGATTTTATTTTTTCCTTTTCTTCTACGATTCGTAACGTGAATTGTACTATTTGTCACTGTAAGTTATTTTTGTAGGAAGCGAATCATTTCGCCTTAATTAAAATGATCGTTTCGTTTGCATTTCATCGAGACGTTTCGTTTTTTTTTTTTATTATTACTTTTTTGCATTTTTTTTCCGAGTTTCGGTTTTTCTGTATGGTTCTACGAATATTGAAATATGAGAGTTATGCTATGTATTTTAGCTCTTCTTCCAGCTTTACACTTTTGCTGAGGTAATCGGAAAGAAGAAAATTACTCAAGTGAAGCATAGTCTGTTACATAATTTTAATCTGGTTGAATATTTCTTTTTTGTTGTGAAATTGAACGAGACATTTTGCTTTTCACTGATTGTTAGGTTTTTAAGTGGTTGAAGAGGATTTTTTTAACCTGTTCTTTTTTTCTCTCATTGAATTTCATTTTCTCTGACTAAGTATTTTATTTTCCTTTGTAGGGTAATTGGAGTCCAGTTTGCAGGGAATTCTACCTTCCTTTCTCAGCATCAACAAATTTTTCTGTAGTAGGTTAAGCCGTGAAAAAAAATCATGTAATCAATTCAAGGAAATATGTGATCTTACCTGTCTTCATTTCTCAAAAGTTGTGTTTTGCTGGAAGTCTTGATTTGACTCTGAGACCTGATTTATAGAGAAAAAACTTAGGGTATACATATTTTAGGGTTTTAACGTTTGCTGCTTAGGTTCAGGTATGAGGGATCAGGAAGAGAAAGGAGGAGTCGAGGTTATCCTTTTTGTGATATCCTATTAAATGTTTGATGGAAATCGGTTGAAATTTGCTATTAGTTGCGAGGTTCATAACTTGTTTATTTTTGAGCCAGCAAGATTTTGAACCTGTAAATAGATAATGGCTTGTGTGGCACTTTGTCCGGTGCGTGAAGAATCTTTTAACACCCGTGGTGAATTTACTGGCTGTTTTAGCCCTCATTTACGGGACTCAATTTTGATTTACCTGACTGTTGGTGGATCTGTGATTCCTATGCATATTATGAAGACTGATTCAATTGCTTCAGTGAAGCTGAGAATTCAAACCTTCAAAGGATTTTTTGTGAGAAATCAGAAACTGGTTTTTGAAGGGAAGGAATTGGCTCGCAACAGATCTTGTATCCGTGACTATGGTGTTGGTGATGGGACTGTTCTGCACCTGGTGCTGCGGCTTTCTGATATCAAAGCTATCACAGTTAGGACTGCCTGTGGAAAGGAGTTTGTGCTTTATGTTGAGAAGAGTAGGAATGTGGGTTATGTGAAGCAGCAGATTGCCAAAAAAGGGCAAGGTTTCTTGGATCTCAATGATCAAGAACTGATATGTGAGGGTAAGGAACTTGAAGACCAGAGGCTTATTGATGATATCTGTAAGGACAATGATGCTGTAATTCATTTTTTGGTCAGAATATCAGATGCTAAGGTAAGGACTAAACCGGTTGAGAAGGACTTTGAATTATCAATTGAGGCATCATATGTGCACAATCTGGTTCCAAGTTTATGTGCAGAGCAGTTTGGGTCAATCTCTGCAACAGATAAGGTCCTGGAGAGGAAGCAATTAAAAAGAGATTTTATTCTGGAACCAATTATTATGAATCCCAACATCAAAATTCCACTGGTGATCCAGGAGCTAATTAAGATCACTTCAGAGGGTTTAGAAAAAGGCTGTAAACCAATTCGATCTTCAGAGGGATCAGGAGGAGCTTATCTCATGCAAGATTCATCTGGATCAAAGTATGTTTCTGTTTTCAAGCCCATTGATGAGGAGCCAATGGCAATTAATAACCCTCGAGGTCTACCTGTTTCTGAGGATGGTGAAGGGTTAAAGAAAGGTACACGGGTTGGGCAAGGTGCATTGAGAGAAGTTGCAGCTTACATTTTGGATCATCCTAGGAATGGACTGCGCTCCTATCATAACAATGAGGAGCAGGGATTTGCTGGAGTTCCTCCTACAGTCTTGGTCAAATGCCTGCATAAAGGATTTCATAACATTGAAGGTTATCAGAATGATTCAGGTGATGTTAAAATAGGATCACTTCAGATGTTTATGAGGAATATTGGAAGTTGTGAAGACATGGGCCCTGGTGCTTTTCCGGTGGAAGAGGTGCACAAGATATCCGTGTTAGATATCAGGTTGGTAAATGCAGATAGGCATGCAGGGAACATTCTTATTACCAAGGATGGTGAAGATGGTCCAACTGTTCTCATTCCAATTGATCATGGCTATTGCTTGCCCGAGAGTGTAAGTCTAACACTATGAATGCGTTAGTTCTGCTTTCCAGTTGTAAGGATATTTTAAGCTGGTGGTGTTATGAGAAACTATGTCACGTCTTTCTTAAATCTACTTCCCATGCATCCCATGCATGGCTACTCCAGAATAACTGCTAACATGTGTTTCTCAACTGATTAATGTTACAACTAGATGTGAATATTTTTGCTCAGATTGCCATAGGCATTAGAATGCATGAAAAGTACAGTGTTGACTTTTCTTTGGATTCACTACACTTGTGCGTATCATTGAATTTTGATTTTGATATTGGTTAATTCTACATATTTTTTGACTTTTTATTATTTCTCACTTAGCCCCTGTTGAAATTCTCTTGCACCTTTTATTGCAAAAATATTAGGAGCAAATTAACTTTTATGGTTTTTGCATTGTCTCTATTCCCTTGGTTGATTTTTCAGCAGTCCTTTCTGCTAATATGTGTGGATATCTATTATGGAATATCTTGTCCTATCATACATAGTATACAGTTGTTATCAGTATTTTAGGGAAGATAATTATTCCCTTCTTCCAAAAGCTCTTATAGAAGTTACAAAATGAAAAATTCATCAAAATCTGTAAGTTGTTTGAGATTCTCTAAATAAGAATATGGTAATTCTGCATGGCAAAGGCATTAGCAGTGAATGGTAGTAATATCAACTCTTCTTTCTTTGTTGTTGCTGTTCTTAAAAGGAGTTAAAATCTTTTTGCATTACTTACAGTTTGGCTTCCTCTTGTTTTTCTTCTACTTATTCAGTTATTCTATTATCTCCCCTTGCAGTTTGAAGACTGCACTTTTGAGTGGTTATACTGGCCACAAGCTAAGGAGCCTTACTCCGCGGACACTGTTGATTACATAAAATCTCTGGATGCTGAAGAAGATATTAAGCTCTTGAAGCTTCATGGATGGGACCTTCCTCCTAAATGTACCCAGATCTTTCGTATATCAACCATGCTTCTTCAGAAAGGTGCAGAGAGAGGACTCACTCCGTTCGCCATAGGAAACATCATGTGTAGAGAAACACTGAAGAAAAAATCTATCATTGAGCAGATTGTTGAGGAAGCAGAGGAAGCTGCAGTTCCTGGAACAAGTGAAACTGCATTTCTTGATCTCATTTCAATGGTTATGGATAGCCATTTGGATGAACTTTTAACGTGAATGAATACACATTCTGATCGTGCTACTTTCCTCTTCGAATAGGATCCCTCAAACTCGTTTAGTACAATGGTTATATCTACTTCTGGTTGACCACCTATCAAGCATTAGATGCTCGTGTTACAATATCGATTACTCATAATATATATAAATCTCTAATAACATGAGAATATATTCGAATATTAACCTGGAATGTTTATGAGGACCTGTGCAGTATAAAACTGTTTAAATAAAGTTGTACTTATAATAGTTAAAAGGAAAAAAAATTTCCCATGTTTTGTTCATGCTGTTTCTCTTTGAAGTATGTTGTTCTCTGTGTTTTTGTCAGCAGAGCAGGGCAATTTTGGCAGCTATCTACTGCTTGGAAAGAAAGAATGAAACGAGGTGAATGAACAGTGTATGGAGGAATGGGAATGAAAGGATTTGTATTATTCTGTTTGAGAACATAATAGGAAGACCTGAATTTGAAAAATAAAACTTAATAAATCGTAAGAATATGCAAGAACATGTTCAGAACTAGAATTATAAATACAAGTTTCTGTTATTTATTATTGATTAATTAATAACACAATTATCTATTTTAACAAGAATATACTAACGTCAATATTACTTTCAAGAATGTGTATTTTTGAAACGAAAGAAAAGTGGGGAATTAATATAAATGACAAATAAAAAAATATTGGAATATAATTCTAGAAAATATGATGGAAGAAAAAAATGAAATCCTAAAATGTCACCTTATATATCTGAAAACATAAGGATATTTATATTACAAATCTTATTAAAACCGCCTGATAATATAGAATATTGACGAAATAAATAATTTTTCTTCTATAAAAGCTATTCATATTATTTAATTTGATTTTAAGTTTGATTGTATTTCACTACGTTGATTTCATGTACTAAATACAACGAGAAGGCGCTTGAAAAGTTATTCCATTCTTAAGGCTATCGAAGATAAATTGCGAATGCCATTATATTTCAACCAATTTGTTCATTTTCATCCTTGTTCCAATATTATGCAATCATCATTTATATTAACCGAACGTTTCTACTAACAAGTGATTGATTGAAGTCTTCTTAATTTTGATAATCAAGTAGAATATTAACCAATTATATACCATAAAAGAATATTAACCAAACGTTTATCAGAACAGTTTTATAATATAAGGATTTAGATCTAACATTCGTAATAACGAATAAACTGGCGACAATGAAGGAGCGTTCATAATAATCTAATGTTCCCCAAAAGTTGAGATTGTTGTCACATATGGTCTAATATTAATATTTATACACACTGGTATCCCATTCACCATAATCCTTTTTTACCAAAATCATTTCTATATATAGCCCTCATCTCTCATCTATGTCTTGGCTTTAGTAAACTTTTTAGTTTTAATAAAACACTGTGCTGTTCTTTAAAAAAAATATCAGTTTTCTTATAATATCTTTCTTTCTGATTTTGGTTTGTGCTGTTAAATTTAATCGTCATATCTTATGAAGGGATTAAAATAAAATTAAAAAAGGATAGAATTATAAAAATTAAAAATAAGAAGGACCAAAACAAAAATAAAAAATTAAATGGACCAAATTAAAAAATAAAAAGGACCAAAACAAAAACAATTTTATATTTGGATTAAACAAAAATACAACCAAATTTATAAAAATAAGGAATTTGTTTATGTCTGTTTTTTTGTTTTATTTTAATTAATTACAAAATTTTAATTTTCAATTTGTTTGGTGTTTCTAAATTAGAAAATAGAAACATTTAGCATTATTAAATAAATAAGAAATGGTGAAAATTGTCATATAATTTCTCAATTTATTTTCTATTTACAGATTTTGTAGAAATAAATAAAACGAAAAATTCCATAGTGACCAATAAAAAAATAAGAAAATTAAATTCGTAAATATACAATTTCTTAAGGATTTATTACGCGTAAAACAATCAAATTAGCGAAAACACTTTTTTTAAAGTTTTCATAAATATTTGAAAATAAGAAATAAAATCAAATTAATTTTATAATTTTTTTACCATTTTCTGTATAAATATTTAAAAAAAATTAAAACCATAATTTTAGAATTAGTTCAAACAAAAACAATAACAATAAAAATATTCAAATTCTTAATTTTATAAATTTAGTTATGTTATTATTTAGTCCTTATCACATAAAATTATTTTCATCTTGATTCTTTATAATTTTTATTATTTTTATTTTGTATTTTTATTTTAATCCTTATAAAATTTTCTTTTATTCGTTCCTTTTATTAGATTTAACGGTCAAACTTAACAGAGTACTAAAATTAAATATAAAAAAAAATATTATAAGGACGAAAGTAAAAAACGTGAAAAAGACTAAAAACAATGAATCTTATAAAGATGATTCATTGCAAATTCTCTTTATGACATAAACGAGTTAAACAAAAATTTAATCTATTAAACTTCGCATAATGCATGAACACAGAGATAATATATGAGCAATGTAAAATATTTAAAGATAAATTTCGCAATACAGATTTAATTAGTAGAAATAATAATAAAATCAGATAAAAAATAAAATATTTTTATGCTGGTTTGTTGTAAAATTTTTTTAATAGATTTCACTATACATAATGTGACCTTAAGTATCTTTAAATTAACAATTCTCAATTATTATTTGAACCTAACTTGTTAACAACAGTAAGTATTATTTGGTCTCAATCTCTCTAAGCCAACAACAATTAATGTTTGATTTTAGTCTCTTCAGACTAAACTACCACTAATATGTGAATTTATATAGGATTATCTAACCTAAAAAGATTCCACCTCTACACAGATAGCGATAAACGATGAAAGGTATAAATGAAAGTCTTTTTACAAGAGAGAATATGAAGTTATACAAAGTAATTTTTTCGAGTATTTTTCTAACTTCTTAGTGTAACATTAATTCTTTGTTTTTCAATCTTTATGTAGATGGAGAGTTTGAAATAATCTTTAGACTCATGAGCTTCAAAATCTTCATTTCATCTGATGAATGCATGCTCAATGTTCATTTACATTAAATGTATTCTTGATATGTCTGAGTTTCTTCACAATCTGAGGATTTCGTATACAAATGTTATACTTCTATGTGTGTAAAAATAATACATAGAACTGATACTTAACTTTTGAAACTTTGTTTGTTACTTCATTAATTTGACTTGAGTTTCATCTAAGACACACAAAAAGTCTGAAGGCTTCAATCATTTTATAAGTTTGAACTTTTATCTTAATAATTTATAATTATCAAAATTAAGGGATATAATTTATCTTTAACAAATTTAATTTAACAACGTATTTATTGTTGTTAAGCTCACTACATAACAGAAAGTCTTAGCTACACATTTTGGAACCATTAAATTCTATGAATCTGGTGTTCTTTATAAGTTTGAACTTTTATCTTAATAATTTATAATTATCAAAATTAAGAGATATAATTTATCTTTAACAAATTTAATTTAACAATGTATTTATTGTTGTTAAACTCACTACATGAAAGTCTTAGCTACACATTTTAAAATCATTAAATTCTATGAATCTGGTGTTCTTTATATTCCCAATTTCACTTCTAATTTTCCACACTTAACTATAAATTCACCTTTTCTCCTAAATTTTGCATTATCCAAGATATGAGCCATCAGAAGATGAATGGTATACTTGATGTTGTTGATGGGCTCTATAAATTTCAACTCTTCCCCAAGCTCAATCATTATTGGCACCATTGTCATTCTTCCTTCTTATAATAAACTACCAGACTTATGGCATTTTTGTTTAGGCAATCCATCCCATGAAAGGTGACTCCTTTTGAATTAGTCAAATCCTAATTTTATTTTTTTGTTGATAAATCATTCATTTGTAACGCTTCTTATTATGCAAAACACAAACAGTTACCTTGTCTCTTAAGCAACTCCATGCTTCTCACCCGTTTTTATTATTACACGTTGATATATGGGGTCTTTGTGCAAACATTTCAATGAATGGACATCGTTATTTTTTAACTATCATTGATGATCATACTTGTTTTACCTAAGTCTTTCTTATATGCTCCAAAACTGAAACATAAACTCATTTTAAAAACTTATGTTACTTACGTTAAAAATTAATTTAATATCACTGTCAAAGCAATTCATTACTTATGACCAATTTAATATCACTATTAAAGTAATTCAAAGTTATAATGGTGTTGAATTTCTCTTGCGTCAGTTTTATACTTCAAAAGGCATCATCCACCAAACTTCCTATGTTGAAACACCCCAACAAAATGAACTTATTGAGTGTAAACACCAACATCTCTTAAATGTCACTTGCGCTTTATTATTTCAATCAAATTGTCTTTCTACACCCTTCCTAAACAATAAATCGTCTTATGAACCTTTACACAATAAACCTTGTGATCTATCCAATCTTAGAGTCTTTGGTTGCCTATGCTATATCACCCACATTCACCATTCACCGACACAAACTTGATCCATAAGTCAACCCTTATATTTTCTCGAACTAAATGTTACCTCATCTACAACCTACACTCTCAATCCCTTGTTGTGTCCTCTAACATCATTTTCTACAAAGTTCATGTTGGTGTCATCAGGCTCATTCCTATCTCTTCATCACTACAACTTATTAACATTTACACCAAAGCTTTTTTCCGTGCTAACTTTCGTAGTATATACTCTAAGTTCAACTTTACTGCGCTAACAACTTCAATACGCAGCCAACTAGCCAACTCACTCACAAAATATCTGCGTATTTCTCTCTCTTCACACTTTATACATACATATTTCTCCCTCTTCATATTTTATAACTAGTTATCTGTGTATTGCAGTTGTCTATCAAATATTTTTCCTCTAAGTTGAGAATATCTGATATACACTCGTAACATTTTAACCAACTAACCTACTTAATTAGGAGACCTCAAATAAGTTAATTAGCCTTATCTGGTTGATTAGTTACACAAAATCCTCTGGTAAAAATATTCACACATGTATAAAGTAAGTGATTGATAATCAATATACCTTTTTTTTTTCTATTATTCTCAAAATTTATTTTTTCTCTTTCATTTCTATCTTTCAACTATAATACTTATCATGAATTTTATGATTATTAAAATGCATCCTAAATGTTATGTATAAACCTAATTTAAGTGGAATGTTAATTAATATCACGAGTCATTTATTTAAGTAAATAATGGGTTAAAACTTTTAAATTAGATCTTTACGTTAAATTTTGACAAATATAATTAGTAGGAGTGGTCTCACTAAATGGTTAGTCAAATTTTCCAAAAAAAATTAATCTTCAACAAAATCGACAGATAATTCACTCTGATCATGATTTTAAAAAATCAAGTTTTACTCCGTTTAGTAGGGCTCTAATTCACTCTAATAGGTAGGTAGTTCACTCTGATTCACTCTAATTCTGTGAAAGACATGTTAGTTGGGCTCCAAACAAATTAAGAATTAAATAAGATCAATGCAGAAACTGGGGCCTCCATTTTGTGACGAGGTCGTGTTCAATGCTTATAAACGTGTTGACTCCCCTAAAGAGATTGCTGAAAAACGTGAGTATTTTCAACTTTTTAGGTGGAACATTTACTATAAATTGTAGGTTTTTATTATAGGATTTTAATATTTTTAATGAAATATTTCTTTTTCATTCTTTTCTTCTCTTTTCCTTTGCTGATTGTTCTAGGATGCGATTGATATGCATTCAGAGATAATATTAGTAGAATAATATAGTATAAATAAGCGAGTCCCAATACAACCTTTTGTTACGTATAGTTGGTAGTACATAACACGAGCAATTTTGGATTGAATAACATTTAATCCATACTACATAATTCAGTAAATAATAATGATATAAATTACATATGAATAATGGAATTACTCTTATAATTTAGTAATAATAGAGATCACGGTGCTAACTATAATAATAATAAAAAAAATAAAAAAATCTGTGATGATATCCGTGACAAAAAGTGCGTTAACAACAATGATAATTATAATGCACGGAAAAATTATGTATCTTTATTTTATTAAGACAACTAATTAGAATCCACTAATGTATTTATTGATATGTGAGGATTTTAATAAAATTAACCGTATAACTTATACTCTTATAATATTACATATGAGGGTTTTTTTTATTTTAATTATTTTATTTTTCCAAGTGATGGGACTGAAACAACAAGATGAAAAACTTATTAAAAACCACGAGAAAAATTAATCAAATTGCATCAGCTAAGACTTGAAGAGAAATAAAAGATACAACGACATAAAAAATTCTGGTTAGCTTTGCGATATATGTGCTTTCAAGAATAATTTCCACCATACTTAACAAAATGAGGTTTCCACATATGAGAATTTAACAGTAAAAAAGAAGAGACTGGATATTTTAGTTTATATAATAACGTGCATAAGATAAGAGAAAAAAACCTGCAATTGTTTTATCCTGTCTTCTATTTTCCTCTTTTTTTATTTCACGAACACTTTTAAAATCAATTAAACAAAATAACGACAAGAACTTTAGTCTCTGTTAACTTCTAAACAACTTGTTCTTTTTATAAAAAGCACCGCTTCACGCGTCACACAGGCATGTGTGTTAAGCAAGTGGTGACTCAAAGTCAATGTACTACGGCCTTTAATTTCTGTCGGTGAAAAGTGAAATGAAAAATGCTATTACTAGACAAAAAAAAAAAAAAAAAAACAAACTCTGACTTCACGTGAGGTAAGCAAAAAAAACAAGTGCTATATATCACATTAAATACTGTTACATACAACTTATATTCCTTATTATCATCATTGGGTTTAAAAAAAAAAAAGGAAACTATTTTGTAGTTTAATAAAATTATATTAGGAAATTCAATTGGTTTAAACTATGGACCAAGATTGAAATCAGGTTGATAACCCAGCAATGAATGCCACACCGGTGGATGGTAACCATGAGGAACCGGAAATGAATTGGCCCACAGTGAATCTAGAAGCTTCCAGAGTAGATGTTATGACCCGATACCCGGCCCAATTAACCCGTAGGCCCACAGCAGCACCCGGCCCAGAATTCATGTATTCACCATAATAACACGTGTCTAAAGCAAACGATGACGTGTTCCACTCGAGCCATCCACGTGGATGCACGTGATCTCCTATGTATGATATCATGTAAACGGTTCTAGCATAAAGTTTCCATGGGCGACCCAGAAAAGTTTGGAAGCTACCCTTGGATGCTTCCAGATCCGGTGTGGCCAAGATCCGACAATTGTGGATCGAAATACCCGTGTTCTGATTCGGGTCCTTTCGGTTTTGGGCCGTTATGGTGTTCTTTTGTTGGGCCATGGGCTTACGAGCGTAGATGCTACAATTTTGTAACACTACCGCGGCGTTTCCAAATATAAAGTCAACTGTTCCATAAATATCACATTCTCGGAAAAATTGACGGTTTGAGTGAACATACAAGGTGTCTTGGTATCCGATGATGTTGCAGCGGTACACCACCGCGTGGTCGGCTCCGACACGGAGGGCCACCGCCTGGTGCTTCTCTGGCCCGGCGTAATTCTCGAATGTTATGTCTTTTGCGATGAAACCAGAACCACTAGCAGCTGCACCACAGGATCAACATTATTGCAAAGTATAATGTGTGAACTTATATGTTAGTGGTTGAAATTGAATCGATTATTGCTAGTCATCTTGTCTTTATGAATATATTCTGTAGACTCGACAAAAATGTGACATTGTTTTATCAACTTCGCAAGCATTGCATGACCCACTAACAATAATTTTATTTCTCTTCTTTAATTTGGGGCCCTTCGTTAGAGGTTGAGATTAATATTTAAGAGCATTACGCGGTTGTGAGGTCAAGATACGGGTCGTTGTTTTCGTTAAGCCAGAGGGATCCAGTTTTGTTATTTGTTTTCTTGTATAAGTTTTTTAAAATAAAAACAATGTATTACTTTTCTGATTATCGATGGAAAAAAAAAAAATTTATCAAGAAAGCTTGGTTCCAGTTTGCAAGTCCAAATTAAACTTGACTACAACTGTAATTACATATCAGCTCTATAAGTTTTGTCTCAGTGCGGAAAAAACGAATTTTTTTTAAAAAAAAAATTATGGAGAAATTATTACGGAAATAGATTGAGGAACTTGACGAGATCTCACAAGAAAAACAGTGTGCCATATTTCTTTACATGATTTACGGCTAGATTGAGTTATATATGAAATTTTTTTTCTCTTAGCCATTGACTTTGTAGGCCCGTTTACGTTTTATTTTTGAAACAAGTGAAACGAAAAACAATATAAAATGTGGTAGAGATGAAACACTCACTTGAAGTCGACAAGCTACTAAGTGGATGCTTGAGTTATTATTTAAGAAATATATTTGGGTCAAAACTATTTTTTAAAAAAAACTTTAAGAAAATTATTTTTACTTTTATCTGTTAAATTTATATTGAAATATATGTACACAATTTTCATTTAAAATACGAAAGAGTAAGGAACATTAAATATGGGATCCTAGATTAGCAGGCCACGTGCAACTTGCACTGGTCTACCTCGCATTTCTTCAACCTTTTGCTTTCGTGGTTTTTCTCTCTCTTTCTTTTCTTCTAATATTTTGAAAATGACACAAGTTTTCTTAATTGGTTTTTTGATTATGATTTTTTTTTTCATCATAAATTTCTTTACATTTTAAATATTGTTAAATTATATTTTTAAATTTTTTATTTAGTTGTTTGAAAATACATTTATTTTTATATGCTTTATAAAATTGATTTAAAATTTGAAAATTATAAAACTTACCAAATGGACGAAAGCACGTAATAGGCAGTTAATTTAAGGAAAGAAAGAAAGAATTTACCGAAGGCTGCGGTGTGAAATGTGGTCAGGTTCAACATATAGTTTTTTCCACCTGCGATGACGGTCTTGCCCTTCCCATCCCCCATGAACATCACATTTGTTTTCTTCCTCCCCACCTTTAAATTCTCCTCTTCATACCTGAGGTGAAATTTCCATCAACAAACATTTTTAGAGCTTCATTTATGTATATTCGGCTAAAACCACGTATCACATCACATATATTTGGCGTTCATATCCACATGACATTTTCTTAAAAAAAGAAATATACCATTTAATAAAAAAATTAACAACTTATACTATTTCTCAATCTTCAATCCTTAATTTGTAGATTTTTAACACACTCCTCGCCGTTAATTAAAATGTCAAAATCAATTAATGAGGGTGGTGGCATCTAGACAGTAGAGTAAATACTGCAATTCCTACACCACATGGAGTTCAGATCACACAATATTACATATTTACATAATTATATATATGTGTGTGTATATACATATATATAAAATAAATGCTGTGATGTAAGAAAACAGAGATAAAGAAAAAGGTAAAAACATTATAGAAAAAAATAGAGAGATATTGTTGAATTTGCGTTCACGTGACTACAGTGTCAAGTACAAGCATGATGATTAATACCAACAAGTCCACCACGCAATCACTCCACAAACCACAGTCCACAGACTTTTCATCACTCCGTTAGTACAATACTATTAACAAAACAACAATGCGTTTAAAAAACGTTAGTTCACCTGTTTCGTAGTGAAAAATAATACCGTAATCTGGGACCATTGTGTGTGTGATTATCATGTGAAAATTAATAAAGATTATTATTATTATTATTATTTGGAATTAGTAAATAATTTTGAATATTTACCTTCCTGCCCTGACGTAGACAATGAAACGGCGTGAACCATAATCAGGAACCTTCTTAATGGCCTCGGCGATGGTTTTAACGGTTCCGTTACCGTCTTTCGAGACCACAATATCCGCTTGTATCGCCGACACAGGCAAACTCAGCAATCTCCTATCACGCCGATTCATCCATTTCGGCAAACCATCACTTCGCATTGCCATCAACCGTCTCCTATTCTGAATAGGAACGCCGGCGAAGTCATCGCCGGCGCCGGCGGAGGCGAATATCGCGAGACAGTTACTCACTAACTCCGACAAGTCCTTGAGGTTATTCGCCATCCGGTCCTTCACCGGACCCGCGGTGTCGGCGAACCCCTCCGAACACGTGTCCTGGTTCGTGAGCGCGGCACTCAGCCACGTCACCACGTCGTCAGCGGAGGCGGCCGAGGCGCCGCCGAGGGAGACGACGTTGAGTGAGCGAGCGAGCGCGTCGACGGAATCGTCGAGGAGTTCGAGGCAGTCGTCGTAGGCGGAGCGGGAGCGGGGATCCATGGCGGCGTAGTTGATGGCGGCGGAGGAGTACAACGCCTTTGAAAAGTGCTGCAGCGTGACGTTGAATGAAATGTGGACAAGGTCCTTCTCGGAAGCCGTGGTGGATCCCGGAAAGTTTAGTAGAGAGTTCACGCAGAGTGTAGGGAACTGCGTTCGACTGCACGTGCGTGAAATCGTCTGCGTTGGCTTCAGGCCATGCCTGTTTTCTCTCGTGTCAAAGCTTTTGACGTGAGAGCGGACTACAACTGCAGTAACTGCAGAGACAATGATCAATACAACGGCCAAGAGTGAGAGGAAAATGATCTTCATCTTGACGGAGGATTTACTTGAAGGAGCGTTCATGCGCGAGCCACCAGGATCAGATGGTCCCAATCTTCCGTATTCCATTGTGATGCTTTTTTAGAGAAAAAAAACCCAGACAGAGAGAGGGAGATTTGTGGTTTATAGAAATGGATTAGTGATGAGTACGTAATGAATGGTGTGTCCTTTATATAAATGACGGTGCTTAGTTACATACTATTGACTACGAGTGAGTGAGAGTGTGTTTTTTGTGTGGTTGGTGTGAAGTCAATGTCGCAGGGAATTAGCTGGCTGCTACTATGTGCCCACTCAATAACACTGGCTTCTAGTTTCTATTCCTTGTGTTTGCTATTTCTATTATTAGTGTTGATAATTATTAGATTGAAAATGATAAATATGGATGAAGAAACTTCTATTAGTTACTATGTTCAAACTTTATAGCATATTAGGGGGTGTTTATGCTGCATGTTCCATGGTAGTATGTATGACCTATGGATGAAGAAATTTCCACGTTCAGGGAATTCTCCAACTATATATATCCAATCGCATCCTTTTCCTGGTTCTAATCTTTTTCGTTAATTCTCTTGCCTTTTTCCACTTTACAATCATGTCTTTAAAATTTCCGTTTTTTTTTTTTTTCCCTTTTCTACCTAATTTTGATATGATCTTTCAACTTTGAACCATTTTTTAATTAAATTTAATATCATCAATTCATCATACATTCTTTAATTTTATTAAAACTCGAATTTTATACTTATTAGTAATATATATATATATATATATATGAACGTGTGAATTATATATAACTAATTAAGTAATTATTAAAGAAAAAATGCGACAAACATAAAAGATATATACGAAAAGATGTGGGAAATATTTATTTTAAATGAAAATTCATCAATAATGTATAGCCTAAATTGTTTACCAAATAAATTGTTGTTATTTATAATTTTTATATTAAAATTTATTTAAAATATATATAAGAATAAGAGCAAGGGAGTGTGGGAACGTGACATATTGCATACGGCGCTGAGTTACTTATGAGTTGGGGAAAATAGAGTATCCGCAGACAACAACATCCCCTTTTCGTTAAAATACATAATAAAAAAAGTATTTTGTTTGTACAGTTATAATGGGATAAGCTATTATATTTCACTAAATTATGTGATAAATTAATTTAGAAAGTGTAATTAGTTGCTGATTAAAACTATGAATTAATTTGTGTACTGTATCATCATTCACTACACCAAAAGCCCTTGATATGACATGAAAGTATTGAAGTTTCATAATCTTCAGATAGTGTTTATTTATAAACATTATCTGATTGTGAAGGAATTTAAAAAAATAACACTTTACACAGAAAGCCTTATCCAAATAATATATTATTGATCCAACGGTTCACAAACTTATTTTGGGCCATTAGATCTAGTGAACTAGAATCATTCCATAAATAGGTTGGGTGGAACTTGGCTACTTTATTAAATCCCACCACAAATATAATTTGGGTAACCATGCAAACACAGCCAAAGTGTGTGTAATCGAGTTTACAAAATGTAATAATTTAGTTAATTCTTCAAAATCATGAACACAGATACTAATTGTTAATTTATTAATTTTTTGTTTGTGGGAGGGATTTGAACCTTGGACCTCTCCCTACTCTTTCTCTTTGATGCTTAATCCCTCGTTCTTAATTATTAAATCACCTCATCTCTCCTAACAGTATCATGTAGAATTATGCAATCATATTTAAAATTTTAATTTCTAACAATTAACCTTTTCATTAGAGAAACAACAGCGTGTAATGTGTATAATGTATAATGTTGGACGATGTATAGGTTAGACAGAGTTATTCTATGACATATATAAGCTCTTATTCCTGAACATCAATATAAGTAAATGATTAAAAAAAAAAAAAAAGAATAAGAATTGATTGTATTCTTAAATTCTTAATTTTATAAAAGAAATATGGCCAAAAGAGCAGACCATACTCCTTGAATCACTGAAATAAAATAAAAATAAATAAATAAATATTCAAATTTATTTCTTCAAAAAAATGCGAAATGTGATGCGTTAAACTTTACATTGGACATGTTCAGTCATTAAGGATATAGGAGTGGGTCAAATAGGTCGTTATATAGGCCTTTGGTCTGACCCCTACTAGGTCTAATATTACATATAGATCTATTTAATAAATAATTATGGTATATTAATTAACACTTATTTAATTATTTAATGATAATCGAAGACGGGTACTATAACAACTCACACTCTCCTTCGATTTATTTATTTAATCAAAACGGTTAGGACGATAAAAATAAATTACTTGACACTCATGTGGGTCCAACTAAATGGTACGGAGTTATCAGATTAGGCTATTTATGACTTATCCATGCATATGATTATACAACTCTGAATGAATTACTCTTACTATTACTAGGTTCTTGCAAATAAGCAAAAGTGGACATTAATTACGATCCGCAAACAAAGATCAAGCATTTAAAATATTACTGCTTATCCAGTAAGTAACATGGAAAAAATTTACCAATATTCAGTCTATGTATCTCATGCAAATCTCTACGACACAAGATGATTCTAAATAAAATAAGATTAGAGTGATGAATGGATAAGATAATCAACATTGGCCTTTAGTTTAATGACATCTGGATAGATTGGTTGTCTGTGTCGAACCAGGTTTTGACGCTAACAGCCATTGGTGCCAGTGCTACCTCACTTAATTTATAATGCACTTTTTGCTTTTCAATTATTCATTCAAAGCTTTTCAAGTGTTCCTTCATAGGTCAGGTTTCCACTTTGCACTTCCTAATTAACGTAGTAATTCAGCAACCGAGACTTTTTTCTCCTTCTTATCTCACACTTTCTTCATAGGGTCCCATTTGTTGGAGTTAAAATGGTCCCACATCGCTATTGCCTTTGGCTCAGGCAAACCTGGCCATGAAAATTATTGCGCTTTTCCCCTCTCTTTGAAATAATTTCTTCATTCATAATTTGGAACTAATTTAACTACAAATTTAAGAGCATTTATTCTGTTTTCTTTTGCTATCATTCATTAATTATATTTATGAATTGGATGGGTTTCTTATTTTTATTTCTTCTCGAGGACAACGTATTAATATTTTCATAAGCTGTCTAGTTTTAAAAATATTAACTAATTTATAAAAGAGGTGTGTGCACATAGTGGTCCAGCTTAAATTAATTTGTACGAGATTATTTTACTTTAATCTCAAATTTGAACTTTATATATAATATTTTGATGTATAAAATTGTTTCTAGTAACAGATGCTTATGACCTTTGTATAAAAAGAAAAGTATATATCGATAATCTTCAATCTTGATCCTAAATATAAATAAAAACAAAGTTTAAATTTTAACCTAGATTTCAACAATATTGTTGTTGAGAAATTAACAATAACAAATGTCAACAAAGATTTTAAAGACGTTATTTCATCTCAAAGTACTAAATTAAGGTCGAGAAATATCTGAAGATTAAAAAAATCCTAACAGCAATGGTTTAAAAAAATACATAATAAAATACTATTAATGCATTTTCACAATATTTTTCAATACATCTTCAATGTAATTTTTTTTTAAAAAAATATCCTTGTTAATTTTTTTAACAAAATCCTTAAAGTAATGGTTAATAAGACCACTATAAAATTAAGAGATTTCTAATTTAAATCTCACATTTAATATAATTATGTAAGAAATAAGAAATTTAGCAAATAATTACAATCTTAAGAAATTTATTCGTAGCAATTACTTATATTATATTAAAATATGTAAAATTTTATTATTCATTGTCATTTTCTCCCATTTTTTATAAAGAAGATGATAATAAATTATAAAATGTCTCAAACAAAAATATAAAAAAATATTTAATATTTTTTATTAGTCTTTTTAAAATGATAAATAAATTTAAGACAAAAAAATTGAAAAGTAAAATATAAGTATTATTTAAAGTAAATTATATACTTTTATTTTGTGTTTTATATATATACTGAATGTTACATGAAACCACTCCTATAAGTATGTTATATACTTAAACCCCCAAACTATTTCTTAAAGAACACATAACTCCATTCTGTGTTCGAAATATATTATAGTTAAATTCCTTCACGATAATAAAAAATTGACTTTATAAAAAGCTTAAACACTAAAAAGTGAAGATAATAAAATGATGAATGAAAATAAATGATGATTAAATATCTTAAAAATAACAATATTTATTCTAAATTTCATGTGATAAAACTTTCAATAAAATCACACAATTAGATTATTGGTATTCAAAATTTAAAAAAATATATTATTTTTTAACTATCTTTTAATATTTACAAATTAGTTTTATTCTATCTTATTAAGAATTTTAATGATTAAGTTCTAATTAAAATTTTTATTACATTTTTTTTAAATTGTCTTTATTTTAAACATATGAAATAATGATTTACTTCATTATTTATTCTCTTATATCATCATTTTAATGTTATTTTAAATTTACATTGAATAATATCAAATATATTTCACTCTTGTAAAATAAGGAGTATATTTTAAATGACAAAATGTATTAATATTTATTGATTGAAAATAACTATATTAAAAACATAACTAATTTCAAGTTTTACTTAAAGTATATTTCTCTTTTGAAGGCTAGCAAACATACACTCATTTATTAGGGCATGGATATCAATATTAAAATTAGAAAACAAGCATTGAATAGAACTATAGGAAGAAAGGAAAAACAATAAAGAAAAGACACAGCCATAAAGTGATTTTATGGCTAACGATGAAGTTGTTTTTCCTGTAAAAAAATTAAGTGAATTAGATAGTGGAAACTACACAACATGCATGTTTCAATCATTTTTAGAAACACACTGTTGTTTTATGAGTGTGATCCTTACCAATTTTGTTGTCTAATGATGAATTAATAAATGAGTGATTTTTTTTTTTTAAAAGAAAAAGTGAGTGGAGAATCTTAAATTTAAATAAAAACACATGAAAAAAAATACGCGTGAGGATCAAGAACTAAGTGGTCTTCATAGGAGCCACCGACAAAGGCTGCATGGGCCACAAGAAAAGTCGGTAAATATTTTAATAAATGATGAAAACAACGTAACGTCTTCTCCATTAGGCCTATGAAATAGAACACTTTGTAGCATGTTCCAATTCCATATATATATATATATTTTAAAGGGAGGAGGGACTGAATTTTTTTTCATTTTAATTTTATTTTTTATTTTAATTTTAATATTTTTCATTTTTTTATAAGTAAGGGCCCACACAAACTAAACTAAAATAATTTTTTTATTGAAAAGTTAAATTAAATTTAAGAAGGATTAAAACTTGTTTCAAATAAGAATTATTAATTAATGTGACTCCGTTCATGATAAGATATTTAAAAGTAGATTAATTGACTATGTAATACTATATTTTTTTACTAGAATAAAAATATTTAAGATAAATTAAAATATTATTATTATTGTTATTATTATCATACATAAAATTAAAAACAAAATATTTGAGGTGGCACCGCCCGTGGTCTGCTCTTTACATGTCCCAGAATGGCGCATTCATATTTAACGTTCATAGCACGGACACTCCTTTATGGTGTCCACTTCCTCATCCTCCAATTATATTCTTATGTCACATTTTTATTTTCATATTCCATTTTAACAGAAGATAAATCTATATTGGATTAGTATTTTTTCTTTCTTTGACAAGAAATTACTGGATTCTCATTTTGAAATGACTTATACATGGAAAGTATGTTTTAACACAAAAATTAAATAAGTTAGTACTTTAATTTGAAGTATATTTTAAATAAAATTCATAAATGATACAAAATTTACCCGTGCCAATTTATACAAATCATCCATGTTGCAATTTTATCGAAAAATAATTTTTACCCTTTATTCCTCTGACAACTTAACTAATATTTCAACGTGTAAGATTTTTTAAGATTTTAACTCGTGTAAGTCAGTAACTTGCAAGATAAATTAAAAGGGTAATTAAGTTGAGTTTAATCTATTTTAAGATCCAAAATAAACTTTTTTGCATTAGGTTCGGTTTAGTTTGATAAGGTAATAAATCTAGATCAAAACAATCCGACATTAACTGCTTGATTTAGATTGAATATTTAAGTTAACTAATTTAAATATTTTAAATTTGAAAAAAAACTCATTAATTATTACTTGCATAAAAACTAATAAATTCAATTGCTAGTTATATTTTAAAAAGTCATAAATATGATTAAAATTATTATGTGAAAAAGTGAGTTTCTTAAAACAACTGAAAAACTAAAAATTTATGTTAAATCCTTTTCATCAAATAAAGAATAAGTTTCGTTTTCAAATTATAGAACCATGCATATGCAGCTAGCTACCAAATTAATAGTTTTGATGTAAGAATTTGATGCTTCAGTTCCCACATAAACAGTGTATATATAGGTCTTTATCTCTAGATCTACAATTCACTTGTTCGAACATTTTTGGGATATCATGTGATCCCAGGTAGAACATAACTTTCTTTATATTGATATGGAGTAATACAGCACTACATATCCACTGATATATGAAAAAGAAGTTTCCTTTACAAGATTGATTCATAAATTGCATTTATTATGTTTTTTGAATTTTCATCTGATTGCAAGAAAAATTGGTTGGATAGCAAGTGCCTATTAATTAATTGGACAATACGATATAGTGACATTTTTCTCCGGTAAGACCGATGAATTTATAACTATCCATTATCAAATCAAGGGGTTGCTGTTTGTATCATTATATTTTTGTATAAATGAGTTTTAGTTGAAGAGAATGTTTGAATTATTATAAACCTCTTCATCTTAGTAATCAATTCCTATGTGGAAAAATCAAGGAGATAAAATGTTTATATGTGATTATATATGTTCAAACAAACATATAGTTGAATAATTTTTTTAACAGAAAAGCTTAATTTTTCCGTATGCTAAAAATAGTCATAATATTATGAACAAGATTGTTGGAAAATCTTAATTAGCTAAACATTTAATGTTTGTTTATTTTGATTCAATTAAATAATTAAAAGTGATTATAATATATTTCTATCGGGATTATAGTTTGACTTATCTTTTAATTTATTCATTTATTTTTTCTATCCCTTGTTATGGACCCTAAACCTTTTACTGTCAAGATTAATTCATCAGCTATAACCTATATCTGCTATCTTAATATATAACACGATGAATTGAATTTATATATATAAAGGGTAGACTTTATTAACTTAAATTTATGTAAAAATTAAAATTATAATAAATACATAAAAATATATATTTTATAATCTAAATTTAAGAGATATTTATATTCTTATAATATATTACTTAATATGTTATTTAATCATCTAATTAAGTAAAATAGTTTATAAAAATTAATTTTAATAATTAAAATCTAAACTACATTTTGAATTATTCACCGTTCAAGTATATAATTAATGATTTTTCAATAAAATTATAAAATAATACATGATTAAAACTTTTAAATAATAAAAATATTATAAAAAATTTTAGAAGGGGATAAAATTTATTATTATTAATATATATATATATATATATATATAAATATAAACGGAGCTAAAATTTAGAGTGAGATTTTACTATAACTATTATACATTTAAAAAAGCTTATAATTATAGTTATAGTTTGTTATTTTTCCTAGAAAATTAAAATAAATCTTAATTAGACTAAGTCTTATGTCATTACCAACAAAAACATGTCTTTTTTACAATTAAAACCTGTCACAATTATTATGTTTTGTGATTAAAATAAATTGACTTTTTTACTATTGTCACAACAGTTTGCACAACTTTTTACTAAATGCGGGTATTGTCTACAAAGATCAACATGTACTTTACATCAATTTAGAACCATCACAAAATATATTTAATTGTCAATACCTTGTCACATTTTTTTTACCGTTTAAAAGCGTCACAAAATAAAGTCTCGATTCAAATTTATGAACGATTTTAGACCACTACAAAGTGATTGCAATTTTTTATTTAAATTTATCCATAATCATTTACTAAATTTTTTATTACTTAAAATTATGTTAGAATTAAAGTTGTCACAGTCCATTAAATCTTCAAAGAGAAAAAAATATCATAAAATGAGTTCAATCAAGGTATTAAAGATAAAACAATTCAACAACACACATGAACTATAACTTGTGACACAAACTAAAGTTGACAAGTATAAAGAGAATGTGTAAAAAAAATTGTGACTTAAACATATTATGCCTAGTAAAAAAACACAAATCAAATTCCATGAACATTGCTATCTAATAAAGATTCTCCTCCTTTTGGTGTTAATGTATTCTTTCACTTTTTTCATTCTATGAAATGCAAATGATATCATGTTAGTCTAATAAAAAAATATATAAAATATTATACTTCATTTCAATTATTAATAATTTTTAACACAAAAACATATAATATTTACGACTAGTACTACTAAGCATAACACCTAATTCACTAAGAATGTGTCCTTCCTTTATTAGTATATATGAAATCATCATATTTTTTAATGTCTCTAAATATTTATTAGAAGTATCTAGTTTGTTTCTTAATCCAACAACTTTTGCTTTCAATTGAAAATTTCCAGCTCTTGAGAAACTACACCATGTACTACTAAAACTTGTAGGCAACATTTTGAAACCCTGTTGATCCTAGGCATCGTACACATCTAGCATGATCCTTTTTATTACTTTACCAACATTGTCATTACCTGAAATTTATGTAAAGTTGACACTTTGACTCATCTCTTGTGTCATCTTTTCCTATAAACATTAAACATATTTACAAGTTATAGTTTTACTTTACCAAAGGTGACAATAATAAACTTGAATCTAATAACAAACGTAAATGAATTAATATGTAACAAGCAAATTTCATAGATAAACATGAACATACGGTTGAAAAAAAGAATATTTTATTAGTTAAAATTATAAATATTATTTGATTAGTTAAGATATAGAGAGATAATCATATATATATATAATTAGAGAGAAATTATCTAATTAGATAAGATTCTATCTTTTCCTATCTGATTAGATAAGATTTTATCTTTTTCTTTATCTTTTCCTTATTTAGTCTTTGATTTGTAATACTATAATGTATCTGTATACAAGAATGAATAAATAAATGAAATAGTAAATTATATTAATTTTTCAAGTTGGTATAATTATATTAGTTTTTCAAGTTGGTATCAGAGCTCTAGATCTTGGAAGACTCTGCTTCCGCATTTTTTTTTTCGAGCTGGTTGTAACATCCCAAAAATTTAAATATAGTTTAAGAGAGGTTTTTATAACAGAGAGAAATATAAAAATAATTAAAAATTCTGAATTTTTGAAATTACTATAGTAAATAGTAAATTACTGTAGTAAATAGTAAATTACTGTAGTAAATAGTAAATTACTGTGTAAATAGTAATTTACTGTGTAAATAGTAATTTACTGTGTAAATAGTAATTTACTGTGCAAATAGTAAACTATTGTGCAAATAGTAAAATACTGTGCAAATAGTAAAATACTGTTCGAATAGTAAATTACTGTGCAAATAGTAAAAAATAAAATATTAATTAACGGGTTACACGAGTTTTTTTTTATATTCAAATTACTGTGCAAATAGTAAAAATTACTGTGTAAATAGTAACTTTTGAAATTCTATAAATAGGGCCTAGAATTTCAATTATAATCACAAATTCAAGAACATTCTTTCATTCTCTCAAAATCTCTTAGGAAGAAATCTCTTCAAGAGAGAAGTAAGTAGGTAGAGGAAGATAGGAAGCTAGGAGAAATTGGTAAGGGGAGCTATCCTTATCTTACTATTCTTTGTTGTTATTATCTTTATTTTATCTGATACTAAGGTGCTAAGAAAATTCTTAGTATGCTTCGTGGTTGCGGTTTTGTCCGATCTTCCACATCGTAACGAAATTATTCTTGTTGTTAGGAAAAGGGTGGTAGTGTGGAAGTGCATGTCTAGGAAAGTTTCGGCTAAGGAAAGACTTGGTACTTAAGTGTGTCCATTAGTGACCCACCTCTCTTTCCCTGGGAACTTACCCCGTGTGTACTATTCACGGACTACGGTCACTTATACGTTACTATTCACGTATACGGTACTATTCACGTATACTGATCGTTCACGATATATCAGATCTTGTTCACGTATACGATCTTTGTTCATGTATACGGTACTTTTGATGGGTGTTTTCTTGGTGTTTCTTGATTTCCTGGTTTCATAATGTTTATTAGTATTCTTGGTATTTAATGATTATAAATGATATTCTAGAAAGGGAGGTAAAATATTCATTCATGCATACATGCCTCAAAAGAGGTGGCCTCGGTTAGAGGACGATAATAAACTTAAAACGTCGTGAGTGACCCGATGGACAGTGGGCTCACAAAGTGGATAATCGTATTATCTATTATGGTACCACATTGCATATTTTTGGAGTTGAGGTTGGAGCATTCATCATATAGAAATTTCATTTAAGTCATAATTCATCCTTTATTGATTTGATTATGACGTGTATCATATTGATATTTTTATATGATATGTATTTTTATTAAGATATTGGAACTTACCCTTGCGTGTTTGTGTCTGTGGTTTGACACCTGTGATGATCTCGGATAATGTCCTGGGAGCAGATTGACGATCGAGAAGATTGTCACTTGTTTGCTCTCGTTGTTACTACTATCTCGGTTGTGAAGATGCTTGCTATGTAGAAGGGTTGGGTAAATGTTTTAAGGTAGTAGAAAGGTAGTTGTGTAAAATAATAATATGACATAGTTATGCAATCTATTGGTAATGAACTTTAAATATTATATAATAAAAGTATTGTTTCCTAAATTTCTCTTTTATTTACTACAAATTACTAATTAAAATACAAGTAACATAAGTAATTATAACGGGGCGTTACAAATGGTATCAGAGCAGGTCGAACCAGTTCGACTTGTGAGTTATGTGTCTGCTATGTTTTTGTTGTGTGAATGATTGTTTGCTTGTGTGCTTTGTGTGTTTGTTTGATTGTTAGTTGGTGTGCTTAGAGATTTTCTTTTCTCTAATAATAATAGATGGTCGGAACAAATGATAAGGCAATTCTTTGAGGCACTTGAAAATCTTGCCCAAGCAATTGGAAATCAAAGTAGAAACAACAATGAGCAAACCGAATATCGCGGCCTAGAGCGTTTTTAGAGGAATAATCCGCCTACTTTTGGAGGTAGATATGACCCTGAAGGTGCTCAACGATGGCTAAGGGAGATTGAGAAAATCTTTCGGGTTATGGGATGTTGCGAAGATAAAAAGGTAATTTTCGCAACTCACATGTTAGTGGAAGAGGCAGAGTATTGGTGGGAAAATACCTGTCAGTATGTGGCAACCGAAGGAGAAACAATAAAATGGGAAGAATTTAAAGAATTATTTTTAGAAAAATATTTTCCTGAAGATATAAGGAAAAAAAAAAAAAAAAAAAAAAAAAGAAATGGAGTTTTTGGAATTAAAACATAAGGTAAAAATTATAAGAGGAAGTAGTTGAAAGTAAAGAAACTTTAGGAAAGTAGAATAGAAGAATAAGATATGTAACAAGAATGGAAATTTCGAGGACGAAATTTTTTAAAAAGGAGGGGAGTATTGTAACATCCCAAAAATTTAAATGTAGTTTAAGAGAGGTTTTTATAACGAGAGAAAAATATAAAAATAATTAAAAATTCTGAATTTTTGAAATTATCGTAGTAAATAGTAAATTATTGTGTAAATAGTAATTTATCGTGTAAATAGTAATTTACTGTGTAAATAGTAATTTACTGTGCAAATAGTAAACTATTGTGCAAATAGTAAAATACTGTGCAAATAGTAAAATACTGTTCGAATAGTAAATTACTGTGCAAATAGTAAAAAATAAAATATTAATTAACGGGTTACACGAGTTTTTTTTTATATTCAAATTACTGTGCAAATAGTAAAAATTACTGTGTAAATAGTAACTTTTGAAATTCTATAAATAGGGCCTAGAATTTCAATTATAATCACAAATTCAAGAACATTCTTTCATTCTCTCAAAATCTCTTAGGAAGAAATCTCTTCAAGAGAGAAGTAAGTAGGTAGAGGAAAGATAGGAAGCTAGGAGAAATTGGTAAGGGAGCTATCCTTATCTTACTATTCTTTGTTGTTATTATCTTTATTTTATCTCGATACTAAGGTGCTAAGAAAATTCTTAGTATGCTTCTCGTGGTTGCGGTTTTGTCCGATCTTCCACATCGAACGAATTATTCTTGTTGTTAGGAAAAGGGTGGTAGTGTGGAAGTGCATGTCTAGGAAAGTTCTGGCTAAGGAAAGACTTGGTACTTAAGTGTGTCCATTAGTGACCCACCTCTCTTTCCTGGGAACTTACCTGGTGTACTATTCACGATTTACGGTCACTTATACATTACTATTCACGTATACGATTATTCACGATATCACGATACTATTCACGATATATCGATCTTGTTCACGATATCTGATCGTTTCACGATATCTGATCTTGTTCATGTATACGGTACTTTTGATGGGTGTTTTCTTGGTGTTTCTTGATTTCCTGGTTTCATAATGTTTATTAGTATTCTTGGTATTTAATGATTATAAATGATATTCTAGAAAGGGAGGTAAAATATTCATTCATGCATACATGCCTCAAAAGAGGTGGCCTCGGTTAGAGGACAGATAATAAACTTAAAACGTGCGTGAGTGACCCGATGGACAATTGGGCTCACAAAGCGGATAATCGTATTATCTATTATGGTACCACATTGCATATTTTTGGAGTTGAGGTTGGAGCATTCATCATATAGAAATTTCATTTAAGTCATAATTCATCCTTTATTGATTTGATTATGACGTGTATCATATTGATATTTTTATATGATATGTATTTTTATTAAGATATTGGAACTTACCCTTGCGTGTTTGTGTCTGTGGTTTGACACCTGTGATGATCTCGGATAATGTCCGGGGGAGCAGATTGACAGGATTGAGAAGATTGTCACTGTTTGCTCTGGTTGTTACTACTATCTGGTTGTGAAGATGCTTGCTATGTAGAAGGGTTGGGTAAATGTTTTAAGGTAGTAGAAAGGTAGTTGTGTAAAATAATAATATGACATAGTTATGCAATCTATTGGTAATGAACTTTAAATATTATATAATAAAAGTATTGTTTCCTAAATTTCTCTTTTATTTACTACAAATTACTAATTAAAATACAAGTAACATAAGTAATTATAACGGGGCGTTACACTGGTGGTTCGACTTGGTGAGAGATGAATCCATGAAGGTCAGATGGACCTATCTTATGATGATTCCCTATGTTGAAAGTCTTCCGCTGCAGGGAGAGAGAAAGTATAGTGGTCCTTTGTTTGAAGGGATGATTGTTAGGATGTAATCAAAGTCCTATATTACAAGAACAATGCAAGGCTTGAAGGAGGAGAAGAATTTTGCCCATCAGAAAATTCTGCTGCAAGTGAGAAGTGCTCCAAAAGTTAAAAGATTTTGTTGCTGTAAGAGAAGATCGCTCCAGAAGAGTTTTGCTAGTTTTTGATGTAAGTAAGGATAATTATAGAAGTGTATGACTTTGAATTAATGAGAGATTTGTTATGTCCTGTGTTAATTCAAAGTCACACTTTAGAGAGTATTAGAAAGAGAGAGGGGTGAATGACTTATATATATGGTAGAGTGATAGGTTTTTCACTTGCACCACATCCTTGAATCTATAATGAATGTTTTAGATATTAGGTAGTGTTTGTCAAACACTTTGGGGAGAGTTTTTAATTTTTACCATAAAAATTACATATTGAAGGGTTTGTAATTTTTCCTAAAAAAAAATTACATCATAATGAAGGGTTTGTAATTTTTCCAAAAAAAGTACATCATAGGTTTGTAATTTTTCCAACAAAAAATTACATCATATTGAAGGGTTTGTAATTTTTGCCATAAAAAATTACATCATATCGAATGGTTTGTAAATTTTGCCATAAAAATTACTTCATATTGAAGGGTTTGTAATTTTTCCAGAAAAAATTACACATTGAAAGCTTTGTAATTTTTGCCAGAAAAATTACATCATATTGAAGGGTTTGTAATTTTTACCATAAAAATTACTTCATATGGGTTTGTAATTTTTCCAGAAAAATTACACATCGAAAAGTTTGTAATTTTTTTGCCAGAAAATATTACACGTGTAAGGTTTTATAATATTTTCCAGAAAAAATCATATGTAAGGACGGTTTGTAATTTTTCCGTTCAAAAATTACAAGTAGTGAATTTTATCCCAATAGTATCGTGGACTAAAAAAAAGAAAAAAAAAAGGAGGAAACTGGGATGACATCATGCAAACCAGCAAATTCTCCAACCGAAAGGGGATTGAAGTTGTGTATTGAAGAAGATAAACTCAGGCCAACAAAGGAAGATATCAGAGACTTGTAGGGAGATTGATGTATCTCGCAAACACCAGACCAGATTTAGCTTAGGTTCTTAGTGTGGTGAGTCAGTTCATGCACAATCCTGGTGCACAACACATGAATGCTCTTGATGATAGGAGATCAACTTTTGGATACTTTACATTTGTAGGAGGTAATCTTGTCACATGGAGAAACAAGACCAAGAATTTTGTTGCTCGTTCCAACACTGAAGCTGAACTCAGAGGAATGTTTCTTGGACTCTGTGTATGTGGCTTAGACTACTTCTCTAGGACTTATGTACATACACGTTGTAAAGTACAAAAACACACAAGAAGGGGGGTTGAATTGTGTAGACTGTTTTTAAAACTTTTTCTCTAAGACGATGCGTTTGCGTCTGTTGTTTTCAAAGCTTGATCAGACGCAAGATTGTTTTCTTCTTTAAGATTGATTTTATTATCAAACTGTTCAAGTTATTATCCCCTGTTAGTTAACAGATAAAACAATAGAGAAGACAACAATATTTTTATACTGGTTCGTCTGATCAAGACTACATCCAGTTCCCCAGCAACACACTAAGGTTCCACTATGAGTATTTTTTGAACCCAGCCACTCCTGGCTAAATACAGATATTATTTGGGCACAGCCTTCTCAGGCTAAACATGTATTCTTTGAACCCAGCCTCCACAGGCTAAACAGGGTATTCTTTGAACACAGCCTCCACAGGCTAAGGGCACCACAACAGTGGATTTAGGAAGATGAAAGAATAAGTTTATCCTCTACGCAGAGAGGGGTTTTACAATGAGATCTATTCTAAGTTCAGGGTGAGTGAACTTTGCTTGAGAGCTTGAAGCTTGAATATGATTTCTTTGTTCTGCAGTTTGCCAACCTTCTCTTGAAGTAATGAAGTCCTTTTATAGAGAGCTCCTTGAAGTATCCGTTAGACTGAAGATTTGATCGTTGGTCCTTTGTCTTGGGGTCTTCAAACGTGTGACAGAGATCAATCAGAATAATTAATGTTTGCACAAGCTTTTTCTGACTTGATCAGAGACATCAACAAAAAGCATGTTTGCTTTTCGTGTTGCAGGGGTTTTGCACAGATCTCTATTCTGTCTTTGGAAGCTTCTACGAGTAACAGTTAGATTTGAATTGGGGCGCGAGTTACTTCGTCTGAACTTCATTAAACGAGGTAGACGAATGAATAAATAAATGGGTTGTGAGTTGAATTCATTCGTCTGTCTCCTTCCGTTTGTGCTCGCTTCTTGATCGATGCTTCGATCCGAGCTCTTGATCTGTTCCTTCGCTTTGTGCTCTTCCGTCTCGATGCTTGATCGTGCTCTTCCGTCGATGCTTCAATCCGAGCTCTTGATCCGATCATTCCGTCGATGCTTGATCGATGCCTCTTGATCTGATGCTTCGATCAGAGCTCTTGATCCGATCCTTCAATCTGAGCTCTTCAGTTTGCGTCTACAGGCACAATAGACTGTTCTGTAATTATCAAAACTAAGATGCTAAATCATCTTGACTTAACAATCTCCCCCTTTTTGATGATTACAGACCACACTAGCAGATCCTTGATCTTCTACTTGAGACAGAGCAAAAGGATGTATCAGAGTTAGAGAGATGATCTTTATCAGACTGAACTTGAAAGAGTAACAGATCAAAATTTGTTCTTCATCCTCTTTTCTTCTTCTGCATCTGAACTTCCTTTCATACTGAGCACTTGTATTATGCTCCCCCTCAGCTTCTGATCTCTTCTTTTCATTTTTTTTTATTTTTTATTTTGCTCCCCCTCAGCTTTTGCATCTTTCTTTTTCTCCATCCCCTTGGGCTGTACACATTTTTTTTTTATTTCTTCAATCCTTTTCTCTTTCATTCTTATTTCTCTCTCATCCTTATATCTAATTTCTCATTTCTCTCCCCCTTGAGCTACAATCATCAAAAACTTCTTTTCTTAAATCTTTTGCATCCTCTAGGTTTTCCACGGAGGCTTCCAAGGCCTTCTTATCTCTCATTACCTTCTTTCGTCATATGAGGTGTATCTAAGGATAGCGTGCCTCTTGCTTTAAAAAGTTAGACTTATGTAAAGCATTAAAGAGCTTTGTCCTGTACACTCAACAGAGATGTTAGAAGATAACATGATGTTGTGTCTGTTGAAGAGTCAGATAGACTATTTCAACTAATGATCAGACACAGCGTTTTGTCTATAGACGATAAGGATAGACAAAAGAAATTTAAACAGATAAGAAAACTTATTCAGATGAGACAATTATTTCTAAGTTTTCAAAAAAGATTTGTTTAAATTCTTTGTAAGAGAGTTTGAATCATTGAAAAGCATTTTGAATAAATTAATATCAAAGGTCTTTTTTTTTTTTTTTTATTGGATGTACACATGAGCAACTCACCTTGCTTAAAACATTATTTCAAGCTCCATTCAATTGATATTTGAATGCACTTCTTCAATGCACTTGGGTTCAATTTTTCTTGACACCAAAGCACGTTCAGAAAGGTCTCTAAAATTTGACCTGTTTGCATTCTTTGAAAATTTTGCTTCTTCCATCTGAATTGGTGTATCTGTCTTCTCAAGACCCATAGATGGTAGATTTTTTACATGATCTGTTGATTTGGAACAAGAACATGTTGATGATCACATGTTGCATGTATTCATTGTCCAGATTGTACCATCTTCATAGATTCTCTCTTTCTATCTACAACAAAAATTATTTTTGATCTTACTAAATCATCTTGACTTAACACACTTCTCATTCAATTGTATTGTGACAACAAAGCTTAGGGGTGGGTATTTGGGTAGAAGTCCATGGGCTAGCCCGTGGACCCCGCGACCCTTGCGGGTTTGGACTAACTTTTTCAAAAAAATTTAGGGGTATAGTCCATAAAAGCCCGCCCTGTGCAGCCCGTGGATTTTGCGGGCCAAACCTGCGGGGTCTGCGGGGCGGTCCGCAAACCCGCCCTATTTTAAGGATTGAAAATTGAAACCCTAATTTCGTTTCCCGCCTCTCAATCTTCCCGCACATCGCACCCTCCCAGTCTCCTAATTCTAATAATAGAAAAATGATTCTTGATCATAGTGGGAGATTAAAAACTAAAAAACTTTATCATAATGTGGTGTGTGAGATGATATATATATGATGTTATTGAACATGATCTTCTCTATTGTTGAATATAAGAGCTTTAAAGATTTATTACGGTATTCGCATTCTTATTTTAAGGTACCTCTAGGCGTGTTGATACTATTAATGTGAACAATTTGTATGATCCCGAAAAGAAAAAACTGAAATACATGTTGAATAAGTTTGACTTATGATGTGTGGACATCTTGTATTTGTGAGGGTTATGTTTCATTAACTGCACTTTATGTTGATGCAAATTGGAAGTTAAATAGTCAAATGATTAATTTTTCTCATTTTTCTTTACCACATTCGAGACGTGAGATACCAAAGTTATATGTGGTTTTGCGGAAGAATGGGGGATTGAGCAGAAAACTTTTTCATTAATAATGTTTCTTCTAATGATAAAATGCGAGACTATTTGAATGAAGGACTTATGTTGTATTATAAAGGATTAGTAGGTGATGGTGAATTTAAATTTGTTGTTGGAGATAATTTTATGTTGTTGACTTATTGTATTAAAAATTTAAGAAGTAAAATAAATAATTTCTTTTAGCATCTTTTTTTAAAAAAATTAACTAAGCCCGCGGGCCAGCCCCTTTAACCCGCGGGGCAGGGGCGGACCACCAAGTTAGGTCCGCTTAACATTGCGGGGTAGGGCGGAGCGGACCAAGCTTTTCGCGGGCCTATGCGAGCGGGCCGGCCCGCTTACCTACCCCTAACAAAGCTGTGCGCGACATTGCTTACAATCCTATCCAACATAATCATATAAAACATGTGTAAGTTGACAGATTATTTATCAAAATCAAATATTCTATTTAAAGATCAACTAGTAGTTATTATTACCAAGACTGATACAAGTCAGATTTTTGGGAAATTATTAGACAAGTTGGGAATGAATGTCATCCATTTACCAACTTAAAGATGAATGTTAAAAAAGAGAATATCTTATTAGTTAAGATTATAAATATTATCTGATTAGTCAAGATATAAAAAATATCGCATAATCATATATAGTTAGAGAAAGATTATCTAAGTAGATAAGATTCTATATTTTTCCTTATCTTTTCTCTATTTATAATATTATAAATATAATATAATATATACGAAAATGAATAAATAAATAAAATAATAAATTATACTAGTTTTTCAAGTCATATTATTATTGAACTATTGAATTTTTTCTAAACGAAAAAAATACTTAAATGATTTAGCTATATATAATAGAATATTATGCTAAGAAAAAACCAACCTCTTTCTGCATCTAAATTTAATGTCTTATTGAAATGCTCTTTGTTCAATATATGTGTCAATGGCATTAAAGACAATTATAACGACAATAATTCAAAAATTTGCATTCACTTTGTGTTTTTAAAATGTGAGAATTATAAAAGAATAAAAAATTCTAACTAGATCTAAGACATATTCATGGATATGCAAAATCCAGTGCATTAGGATAAACTATTCATTATTTTCATATCCAGAAAAAGTTTATCGATACAAGTCTTACAATAAAAATCAACTGTCAACTAATATAAATTTAAAAACTTTACAATTGTAAGTAAAAATAGGTGGTAAAAACCAAGATCAAGATCTAAATCCTAAACATAAAAGGAATAATTGTCAAACAAATTTCTTTTAAAAATGATAAAATTTAATCAAAACGTTCATAATAATCATACTTAAAGTTATAAAATGAAAATTCAAAACACAAAATGAGTAATATGTAGTAATTTAATAACAAACTGATAGAACAGGTAACCCCTAGTCCCTAAAAACTCAATACTCAATAGTTTTACAACATCTAAGTCCTGATTAATCTTCAACTAGTGTATTTTCTTTATTTCTCTAGAATATGAACCCCAACACATTCACAAACAAATGATATTACAACTTACCCCACTAGGACTCGTCTTCTTATTAACACACAATCCGTCTCTTTTCTTATAAATTGCAATGTATAATTCACCTTAACCCATAACACGTCCAAGTTATACTTCTTAATACATGATGTTTATGTAAGTCCAAAATAATTATATGAATAATTATTTATTAAGTTTTAATAATAAAACACAAACATTTTTCATTTTATTTTGTTTTCTGGATAAAAGTTTTACACCACCAGTACGTAGAATTGTTTGCATCTTTCTCATTTCAGCATTTCTCCAACATAATTTATATGAAATAAATATTCTATTAATTAAAATACAAACTAAAAAAATAGTTAGTGACAATAAATATTTATGAAAATTACCTTATATTCTTCCTTTAGATGATAATCAATAAATTATGACCATTGATCTTTGTGAACCCCATCAAAGACTTTAACAATCAAGCGTTCTCTTGATAATGAAGTGCCATAAAAAATTATTCCACATTTTAGTCTTTCCATCCTTATACTTTCTTGGCATGGTAAGTAAATAATAATATACGGTCTTGTATACAATACATTCTCACTTACCTAATATTGAAATCTAACTCTTATTCATAAGAAAGAGAGCAACAAGGATGAAACTCCTAACCATTTGGCCATCTATGGTCTGAGACCATGTCAAGAACCAACTTTCTCAAAAGCTGAAAGTATTAAATGAACACTCATGAATATTAAACAACTTCAAATTTTAAGTTTCATGTACTATCAAATGGATAATTTTACTGTCAACTAATTAGAAAGCACCTTAGCTATCATTTTTAAAGTTGTTATTACAAAAACCAATCTTATTACACACTTGGTCATAGTGGATATAATATTCCAATAACATGTTGAATAATGAATACCAATATCTAGGCATTATTTTAATTTAATGTACACATCTCACTCAACATAAAAAAATAAAAAAAAAATAACAACAATAGGCAACCAACACCAAGAACGAGTTCCATCTCATTATCAACACATATATAGATATTACCTTCAAAATGGATCAAAGTATGATGAAAATTTCAGTTACAATGTTTCTTCAATGTTTAGAATTGTTTATTCAAACGTTTCTCCAACTCTCCAAGCAGAGCGAAAATCCAAATTAAATTGTTTTAAAAGATACAGAAATCAAAACCAAAATCAAATAAAAAACCTTGGCCACCAAATCGATTTAACAAGTACAAAAATCTTGTGGGGTCCAGCCAATTCCTTTTTCTTTGGCTTTCGGTGCAAAATCTGCTTTCGGTGGTGCAAATGGTTTTTTTAATTGCAATTGAAAACAACATTGCAATTGCAATTGCTTTTTCGGTGGATTGAAAAACATTTTTTAAATCCAATGCTTGCTTTCTTCCTCCTATAAATAGGAGGAATTGGAAGAAGAAGAAATCATCCCATCCCCGAGCAACAAAAACACAAGAGAGTGTGAAGGAAGGAATTGAACAGCAAGAGCTGTTCAACAATCCTCACAAGAGAGAGTGTGAGAGAAAAATAGGGAGATCCTCTCTAAGAGAGAAAAATTAGTAAGCCAATTTGTGAGTGTTATTCACAAATTGAAGATACAATTGTTATTGTATTTGTATTCCCATAGTGGAGATTTAAGAGGCCTACGGGTCCCGTGGTTTTTACCTTATTGAGAAGGTTTTCCACGCTAAAATTTTGTGGCGTTGTTATTATATTTTTCGCTTCCGCATAGTGCCTATTTTTGAGTACATAGAGGAGGGAAATTGTGCCGGTATTTCCCAACAGTGGTATCAGAGCTCGTTAGAGTTCTGAGACACTAGGTGCTAGAGAAAAATTCTTAGTATGCTCTGTGGTTGCAGCATTGCCTGATCTTCCACATCAGAAAAGAATAATTCTTATTGCTGAAAATAACGTGTGGTAGTGTGAAAGTGTTATCCAAGAAAGTTCTGGCTAAGGAAAGACTTGGTATTTAAGTGTGTCCATTTGTGATCCACCTCTCTTTCCTGGGAACATATCTGGAGCACTGTTTGCATACTACAGTTATTATACGGCGTACGGTATAGCACTGTTCATACGTACGGTATAGCACTATTCATACGTACGGTATTTCCTGTGTAACTCAAGATGGAAGGAGCTGTCACTCATGATGGAGATATGTTCAAGCTAACTGCAGATAATTACTCCTATTGGAAGCCGATGATGGAAGACCATTTATACTGTAAAGATTTACATGAGCCAATCACTCACCAGAATAAACCGGAGGAGATGAAGGACAAAGAATGGGAGCTCCAAAATCGGAAAGCAGTAGCTGTGATCCGAAAACATATTGACAGAAGCCTGTTCGAGCATGTATCAACTTATACAAACGCGTATGAGTTGTGGATGAAACTTGAATCCTTGATTCAAAAGAAGACGCCCAGAAACAAAGCTCACCTTGTCAGACGACTGGTGAAGTTGGAGTATTCAAACGGTCAAAATATGATCGAACATTTGAATACCTTCAAAGGTATAGTGAATCAACTAGCAAAGACAGATTTGAAGCTAGATGATGAACTACAAACTCTTCTACTCCTTAGTTCTCTGCCTGAGAGTTGGGACACCCTAGTTGTCACTCTTAGCAACTCTGCTCCAGATGGAAAGCTAAGCATGGATTCTGTCGCAGACAGTTTGCTTAATGAAGAATCAAGACGGAGAGAAAGAGGCTTGAACAATCAGTTTGAAGCCAACGTTGTTGACAACAGAGGAAGGAGTAAGAATCATGAAAAAGGAGGTCGTGGAAAGACACAAGGTAGATCTAAATCTCGCACTAGACTAAGTTGTTACTATTGTGGCAAACCAGGCCACATAAGGTCTGAGTGCAGATTCTTGAAGAGAGACCAGCAGGCTGGAACAGTCCATCCTGATCAAATAAATCCAAAGAAGAAGAAGGAAGAAAGATCTACTACTGCAGTGGCCTCAAATGATGAGAACGTATTTCTTGTTGAAGAAGAAAATTATCTAAATATTGCATCCGATGATTGCATATGGATAATTGACTCAGGGGCATCTTTCCACGTTACACCTCACGAAGAATTTTTCTCATCATACCAAAAAGGAGACTTTGGTACGGTGAAGATGGGTAACCATGTCACTAGTAAAATAGTTGGCATAGGTGAAGTAAGCTTGATCACTGAAAATGGAAACAAGCTTGTGCTGAAGGAGGTAAGACATGTTCCAGAGATGCGCCTAAACCTTATCTCAGCAGGAAAGTTAGATGAAGCCGGAATGATAAACCAGTTTGGTGCCGGCAGATGGAAACTCAGCCGAGGAAGCATGATTATTGCTCGCGGCAGAAAGGAAGGCTCTCTGTATATTATGCAGGGAAAGACATGCAAAGGGGAGATGAATGTTGCTCAAGATTCATCTAAAGAATTATGGCACAGACGACTAGGCCATATGAGCGAGAAAGGCTTGGAGATTCTCGCAAAAGATCATCTTCCAAACATAAAGGGACAGCCACTTGAATCCTGTGAAGACTGCTTAGCAGGAAAACAACACAGAGTATCTTTCAAAAGATCAAATGATGCTAAAAGAAGAAAGCACATTTTGGATCTTGTTCATTCAGATGTTTGTTCGACATCTGAAAGGTCCCTTGGCGGTGCCCAATATTTTGTTACCTTCATTGATGATCACTCTAGAAAAGTGTGGGCGTATCTATTGAAGACGAAAGATCAAGTTCTTCAAACTTTCAAGGAGTTTCATGCTTCTGTAGAACGAGCATCTGGTAGAAAGCTGAAATGTTTGAGAACTGACAATGGTGGAGAGTACAGAGGTCCATTTGAGGACTATTGCAAGACTCATGGGATAAGACATGAGAAAGTACCTCCCAAGACACCTCAGATGAATGGTCTAGCTGAGAGAATGAACAGAACGATTGCAGAGAAAGTCAGGAGCATGCTCTCTCATGCAAAACTTCCCAAGTCATTCTGGGGAGAAGCAGTAATGACTGCAATTGATCTGATCAATTTGTCTCCTTCAAGACCTTTAAATGGAGAGATTCCAGAAGAAGTATGGTCTGGAAAGAAAGCCTCTTATGGTCACTTGAGAGTCTTTGGGTGTAGGGCATTTGTCCATATTCCTAAAGATGAAAGAGCAAAGCTTGATGCCAAAACGAAGGAGTGCATATACCTTGGTTCACCAAGAGATGAACTTGGCTTCAGATTATGGGATCCTGTAAACAAAAAGATTGTTAGAAGCAGAGATGTGGTATTCTATGAAGATCAAACAATCCATGATCTTCAACAATCAAAGAAGCCAAAGACCATGGTGGTACACAATTCAGGGGGAGAGATTCCTCAAAGGAATGAGCAACCTGATCAGATGATACAGCCTCATCAGGTAGAGCAACCAGATGAGATAGAACAACCTGACCAGTCAGAACAAAGTCAGGAGATGCAGGAAGAACAAATGGAGACTGATCAGATAGAAGAAGAACCTCAAATGAGAAGATCAACAAGAGTCAGACAACCATCAAGAAAATATTTCTCAGATGATTATGTCACTCTTACTGATGAAGGAGAACCTCAAAGCTTTATGGAAGCCATTGAGATGAATGATAAAGAAAAATGGATGCAAGCCATGCAAGAAGAAATAATGTCTCTGAATGAAAATCAGACATATGACCTGGTGAAATTACCAGAAGGCAGAAGGGCATTGAAAAACAAGTGGGTGTTCAAGCTCAAGAATGAAGAGAACAACCCAAACCCCAGGTACAAAGCAAGAATTGTCGTAAAGGGGTGTAATCAGAAGAAAGGCATAGATTTTGAAGAAATCTTCTCACCAGTGGTGAAGATGACATCCATTAGAGCGATCCTTGGTCTAGCCGCAAAACTAGACTTGGAGATAGAACAACTTGATGTTAAAACAGCATTCTTACATGGAGACTTAGAGGAAGAAATCTATATGGAGCAACCAGAAGGTTTCAAGAACTGTGCAAAGAACACTTAGTGTGTCGTCCGAAGAAAAGTCTCTATGGTCTGAAGCAAGCTCCAAGGCAATGGTACAAGAAGTTTGAACTTTTCATGACCCAACACAACTTTAAGAAGACATCCGCAGACCATTGTGTGTTTGTGAAGAACTATGACAATGGTGAATCCATTATACTATTATTGTATGTTGATGATATGTTGATAGTTGGGAAAGATAAGACAAAGATAGCTGCTCTCAAGAAGGCACTGAGCAAATCATTTGCCATGAAAGATCTGCGAAAAGAAGATCCTTGGAATGAAAATCATCGAGATCGTTCCTAAGAATGTTGTGGATGTCACAAGAAGACTATATCAAGAAAGTTCTTGAAAGATTCAACATGCACAATGCCAAACCTGTACATGTTCCATTACCTGGTCATTTCAAACTGAGCAAGTCACAATGTCCGGGAAATGAAGAAGAAAAGAAGAAATGAGCAAGGTGCCATATTCTTCTCTTGTTGTAGCCTTATGTATGCAATGGTGTGTACAAGACCGACATTGCTTATCTTGTAGGAGTTGTGAGTAGATTCCTATCAAATCCTGGAAATGAGCATTGGAATGTAAAAATGGATACTAAGGTATCTCAAAAGGAACTGCCAAAAGTTGCTTGTGTATTGGCAATGGAAGTCTAATGCTCAAAGGGTATTCGATGCGAGATATGGCCGGAGATGTGGATTCAAGGAAGTCTACATCGGATATCTCGATTACTTTTGCAGGGAGCTATTTCATGGCAATCACGATTACAAAAGTGTATTGCTTTAAGCACCACGAAGTGAATTCATCGCAATCACCTAAGGTTGCAAGGAGATCCTGTGGATGAAGAAATTCCTACAAGAGTTAGGCCATAGTCAAGAAAGCTATATTCTCTATTGCGATAGTCAAAGCGCAATACATCTCAAGAAGAACTCGACATTTCATTCAAGGTCGAAACACATCGACGTGAGGTATCACCGGATTCGTGATGTGTTAGAAGATAAACTATTGAAGATTGAGAAAATACACACCAAGAATAATGGGGCAGATATGATGACAAAACCTCTACCAAAAGAGAAGATAGAAGTCTCAGAAAGATATTGCAGCTTATCATTAACCCCAAACTAATTCAAATATATTCCCCTTTTGGGAGGAGGGGAGAATTGTGGGGTCCAGCCAATTCCTTTTTCTTTGGCTTTCGGTGCAAAATCTGCTTTCGGTGGTGCAAATGGTTTTTTTAATTGCAATTGGAAAACAACATTGCAATTGCAATTGCTTTTTCGGTGGATTGAAAAACATTTTTTAAATCCAATGCTTGCTTTCTTCCTCCTATAAATAGGAGGAATTGGAAGAAGAAGAAATCATCCCATCCCCGAGCAACAAAAACACAAGAGAGTGTGAA
The DNA here is from genome assembly GCA_026586105.1 of Hylodesmum podocarpum. Lineage (NCBI taxonomy): Eukaryota > Viridiplantae > Streptophyta > Magnoliopsida > Fabales > Fabaceae > Hylodesmum > Hylodesmum podocarpum. The sequence goes on along the minus strand of JALJEV010000623.1, from coordinate 12,199,986 downwards.
GGAAGGAATTGAACAGCAAGAGCTGTTCAGCAATCCTCACAAGAGAGAGTGTGAGAGAAAAATAGGGAGATCCTTAGAGAGTGTTTTCTCTAAGAGAGAAAAATTAGTAAGCCAATTTGTGAGTGTTATTCACAAATTGAAGATACAATTGTTATTGTATTTGTATTCCCATAGTGGAGATTTAAGAGGCCTACGGGTCCCGTGGTTTTTACCTTATTGAGAAGGTTTTCCACGCTAAAATTTTGTGGCGTTGTTATTATATTTTTCGCTTCCGCATAGTGCCTATTTTTGAGTACATAGAGGAGGGAAATTGTGCCGGTATTTCCCAACAAATCTAAACTAAAATCAAACCCTAAGTAGGGAAGATAATTTCATAATAGTGATAGAGTGACAAATACAAGAGAGGAATTGCGCCAAAGAAAAAGAAGAGGAAGAACTTGAGTTGTTACGAGGAATGAGAAAACTCTAATTCAGAGGAATCAAACTCTTTGGAAATGCATGAAACCCATCAATACATGCACACAAAGGGAAAAAGTGTTTTACTTTATATTCAAACTAAATTTGTTGTTATTAACTTAAAACTAAATTTGTTGTTATTAACTTAAAGAAAAAAAATTCTCTCTCTTTTTTTAATTTAAATTTTTCATCTGCATGTATTTGTTTTTTTTTTTTATTGTTAAATATGTCCCTTTTTATCCATATAAGCTGTGTTACATCCATTTTCAAATAAATAAATTTATAAATAAATATCAAAAGTGTTTTTTTTAATTTTATGTGGCTATTTAATTTAATATTTTTATAATATCTTTCATCTATTCTTTATTTTTAATATTTAAATAAATTATTAATTTTTGAAAATGATAAAATAATTTAAATTTATTATTTAAAAATCTTGTTATTAGAAATTAAAAAATTAATTATTATGTATTTATTTATCTAAATTTCTAGATATTATATTAAATTTGGTAAAATTTAGAATTTGAGGATGTAACTAAGTGAGGATTTATTAAAAATATATATTTAAAATTTTGAGCCGTCTAAATTGATAATAAATATAACCAATTGTGATGACACTGCTAGAAAAAACAGCCACTAAATACATTTTTTCTGGTAGTTTACCCCCTGTAATCCATGAAAATAAGGGTTTATATTATATATTATACCAAATGACGAATGTATTATTAAGGTATGTATAAAATTTTATGATTAGAAGTAAGTGTGGATAAATAATTTAATTAAGCTCTTCTGGGAAAGGAGTGTTAATTGTGTTTGGTTTTTTAGTCACAGAAGTGCTTATTTAAAGTTGTAGTATTTAGATAAATGATTTCTCAGTGTTTATGGTAAATAAAATTATTTTTTTTATAAAGGGGAATGATAGACAACTTTTAATATTACTTCATCGTAAACATTTTAAATAACTTTTCAATAAATCACATGTTAGTTTTGAAGATTTTATACTTTTAATGATTTAAAGATAATAATAATAAAAAAAATAAGTTTGGTTCTTTCCAACGAGACTCTAGAACTTATTGTCACCGTTATATATATACACAAAATGATAACTACTAAGTTTTTCATTACCAGATTTTTTAATGAGCATATTGTACGTATACTTTTACCACTAAAAATAAGCGTGTCGATTTGGCACGAGAGGGGAATTAAAGAATAGAGTGAATAATGATGTGGGCAGGTCCATGGTGTTAGGAGGGCCCAAGTCACATGATTTGTCGAATAACTTAAAATGATTAATGATTTCATGTTTACGTGCACCTTCGTTACTCAACAATCATCGTGTTGTGTCAATGAGTTTTTCAAAAAGTTTTAGACTTATATTATGTGGCTATAAATGATTTCAAGTTTTGGCATATCTAAACCTTACACTGGTGCCGTTTGTTTTAGAAATATTGAAGGTAGGGATCTGTTCTCAAAAGCAATATCCACTCTCTCTCCAATGTTCTTTTTTCATTGTTACAAAAATACATACTAATTTATTTTTTTAATGAGATAAATACGTTCTTTCCTACAAAAATCAGTTTTTTGGGTAAATATAATTTTTTGTAAAATCAGTGGTATGAAATTTTTCTTTGTGAAAATAACAAGATAAGAAAATAAAAAAAAAATATATTTTCTCCCATAATAAAAAAATATTCTCCACCGTTCCAAGTAAGCCTTCACAACGTGAAACACTTCCTTAACGAGTTGAACGGTTTTTTCATACCTACTTTTCAATTATTTAAAATTTATTATAAACTATAAAATTTAAACAATAAAATCATTTAATATGTTATAAAACGCAAAAAAAAAATGTGAACAATTTTATAATACCTATTTTTTAGCTATTTAAAATTTATTATAAACTTTAAACTACAAAATTTAAAGAATAAAATCATTTAATAGGTTATAAAACCCAAAACAAAGTGAACAATTTTCTAATACCTATTTTTTAATTATTTAAAATTTATTATAAACTATAAAATTTAAAGAATAAACTCATTTAATAGTTTATAAAACCCTAAAAGCATATTTTTAATATTTTTAAAGAATACAAAATATTTTCTTAAATAACAAGTTAAGAAATCACATTTTTGGTTATGGGAAAAATATTTTTTTTTGTTTTCTTAAATTTTTTTAATAAAATATTTTCCTCATAATTGCAAAAAGAAGAAGGTATTTTTTATTTTATTTTTTAAAAAAAAATTCCCCTGTAATTGATTTTGTAGAAAAGAATACATTTATCTCATTAAAAAACTCTACTTTTTATTATGGTAAACAAGAACACGTTGGAGAGTACATATCGCTCAAGTGGGAACTGCGTAGCTAAAAGGGAGTTTTTTTAAATGTAGCAAGAAGATTTATAATTTTATTTAAGATAATAAATATTTATTAACAATTTCCATAGATATAGATAAGAAATATTGAAGAACGTTAAATTTTATACGATGTTGTATACATGCAGCTTTTTCCCGACAATTCTTAACGCAATTATCTTAATTTTTTTTTCATAAAAAAAAAAAAAAACTTTGTTTTGAAAATGGTTATAGATTTGATGCTCGGAAGCTCTTAACTTAGTGGAATGTGTTAGGTAGTGACATGAATGATATATATATATATATACGCACTTTACACTTTTGGTCTGTGCCTAATCCTATCCATATCATTACATTATCCTAAGAATTTAATAACGAATGTTAAAAAAAAAAAAGTGAAAAAAAAAGAAGAGAAGAGATCAAGAGCGATTTAAAAACATTTTAAGAAGATTGAGTGTGTTTGAGTGAAAAATTAGAAAGTTGATTGTGTAAATTAAAAATATTCCGAGAGAATAAGAATTATATTTCTGGATATTTGTTATTTAAAAGTAAATTAGTAGTAGAATTTATTAATTTAATACTAAAATTTAGTCGAAACTTGATCTGAAGATGCACTGTAAATGAAGTGGAGAAATGAATGAAGTTTTGGTTAGAAATGACAAGTAAATAGATCCGATATCTAGAACCGCCTCTAATGTCAAAAATAAGTTAATGTTAGTGGGTCATTTCTGCATGTCGATATTGTAAAGTCGCAGACAGAAACTCTTTTCAGTGTGTACCTGAGAGCTGAGAGGGACAAGAGAAATTGGTGAATGACGGTGTCACGATAATGATATATGTTTGTTACCCCCTTTTTGATAACGATGATCACATTTGCCTTCAAATTAAGTATCTTAAGCTAATAACAACATTATCTGGTTGCTAATATATATCCCCACATTAATTAAGGCCATGAGTTATGTGGAGCAATTAATTTGAGACAAAATAATTGTGGAGCAGTAACGAAACACAACACTTTCATCAGATTATACCTGTTGTTAAAATCGAACATGGGAACAAGTTTCTTTTCTATCTCAAATGTTGCAAAACAAAGGAAAAAATATTAACACATTGTAGGAGAAATTCATGAAATTCTTTTCCATGTCAGAAATGTTTAGTTTGTTCGCTAGAGTTTACTTCTTGTTGTATTGACAGTAAGACATTATTTACATGACAAGACATGTTAGTCCATTCCTGTGAAGCCAAATGCTGAATATTATGGAAGACAATTGCACGATTAATACGACAATAATGTGAACTGTTTTTATATTATTATCTGTTGTGAACAAGATCTTTGAGAAGAGTCCAAAGAAAGAGAGAAAACTTTAAAATGAGAGATAGCGTTAAGAGCAGATAAAAATATTGTATGTTAATTGTTGAAATGAAAGAGGGGATATATATGCAAGAGCATGAGATGATATCATCCAAAAAAATAATAATAAAAGAATCTCTAACAAGTAGCTTAGTCTAATGTTTTTGGACAAAACTTCACACAAAGCTAAGTATCATACGTATTTGGACTATATATAACACTATCTATACAAACACTACAACCACCAATGTTTTCTGTATATATAGTTATGCGATTTGTCTAACATTTTTCGTTATAATTCGTACTGAAATTTCTTTATAACGAACAAGTGAATAACAATGCTCATGGGTGGAAGCCTACATAGCAGTTAGCACATGACATTCTGAAGAAAACTAGAGGTTGTAAGAAAAATAGAGGTTAGATCTTCTTTAAAATTTCTTATGCGCGTGTGTGAAGAAACTAGACTGCAATTTGCAGAGTATATATACCTTGACGTTGAACTCTTTTGTTTTTAAGAAACAAAACTTTAAGGGCTGAAAAGCTATACCTGGCCCAGTGGGTCGAATAAGCCTCTGAGTTGTGGCCTAAAGTAAATATAGCCATTTTAATCTTTAATTGCAAAAATGTTATTTTATTATTCCCTTTATTTTAAAAGCTTGTTTAAAAAACAATGAGAACAATAAAAACTGAAAATAAAAATGCAAATAGAAAAAAATGTGGTAAATGTGCTCTCAATTTAATGGCCCCTTAGTTGCTCTTAATATGTACTGTACAAAATGATATCAACACTGTGAATGTATTTTTCGAATGTGGTCTTCTTATAGAAAATTAATAATTGTCAAGCACAATTCACTTTTTTAATTTGTTCTGGCTAAACAAATTTCTTAGACCTATAATTCCTTCAATCTTCAATCGAATTGTACATAACAATTCAGCCAAAAGAGATGTGTACATAAAAAGTGCTTTTCTGGAAGTGCTCATGACAATTTAATGCTAGAGCCAATGATCAGAAGTGCATGTATACATAATTCAGTTTTCTATTGTCAGAAGTGTACGTATAAATGATACAATAGAACACAAAGGAACAAAACATCACGCAACCTTATAGAATCAAGTACACATTCAGTCATACATTATTACCACAGAAGTACTAAAACAGTATTCCCGGTATCATTAACCATATTCATATGAGTATCATTGTTGAGCATTAACTAAGCCGAATTTCATGCAAGGAACCTGTTTCACCTAACCGCGACTTCTGCTGAATTTGAAAGTATTCCCGGTACGTGATGCTCTTGAACAATGGCTTTTCATTCTCCAATAGCTCAGGCACAGGTCCAATTTCTTTATCTAGCGCAGGTCCATTCGCCAACACAACACTAATCCTAGTCTCTGTGTTGTTGAGAATAGCTCTGTGCAACACCCTTGGATATCTCCCGTTACTCACAACCTATTACAATAGTTGTATTACATCAAGCCAAGGTTATTTATATTAAACTTGAAAATCCAACTACAATGCAACAATTATAAAAGCAAAACAGTGAGTGAGTGAGTGAGTACTGACCTCAAGTTGATCTCCAAGCAAGACAATTAAGCAATTGTGAAGGGGATTGACGTTGACCCATTTGCCATGGTGCTTAACCTGAAGCCCTCCAATTTCATTCTGCACCTGTAGGGTCAATAAGCCTATGTCGGAATGTGATGGTAACCCCTGAGCAAGGTGTGGCTGTGGACACGGTGGATACAGGTTTACAACGAAGAGTTGAAGGCCAGAATCATAATCAGTAGACTCAACTATGGAATTTGATTCTAATCCCAAGCTCTCTGATATTCCTTCTAGCAAGTTCCTTGTAACACCCCTGATTTTTTTGCTATATTCATGTGCAACTTCCCTAAGGCCAAGAAACAGTGCATAAATTTTAATTGATTCAAGTTAGTTATCATTGAGATTGGGAGTATAAACAAAGTCTCCTTCAAAGAATATGGATTTATAAGTACGTAAATATCTCAATTGATAAGAGATTTTTTAGATAACGACCTAAAGTAAAACCACAATGATTTTAGAACCAAAGTGAAAAATATCTTTCTAACTCGAAGAGATGTGTAAAACATGAGAGTTACTTACCTGTAACCTGGTGGTTTGTCGGGGAAGTTGAATTCAGGAAATGTGATAGCCTTGAGATAATCTCTCCAGTAATGAACCTCTTCTACTTGCGGACAGAAACTGGTGCCAAGCCTGATGGGTGCAAAAGGGTCGTTGTCATTAAACTCCTCTTTTTCCTCCATTGGCAAATCATGAAACTCTTGAGATTTTTTCATCAACTCCTCCACCAAGTTCATGGGAATTCCATGATTTGTAAGCTGAGAAATGAGTGAGTAAATAGTTGACAGTGAATTTCATTAGTACTTTTGTAGGGGATAAAATGAATGATTTTGAAAGAGAAAGATACTTAATTATTAGTAATTACCATGAAGAAACCCCACTCTGCACAGGCCTTGCCGAGTTCTTCCACTGCTTGGGCGTGGATTTGAGGGTGGTGTGAAGTGAGGAGGGACATGTCAATGATTGGGATTGAAGCTGCAAGGTCATCTGCAATATCATCATGGAGCTCTGTGTTGGAGAGGTAGATGGAAGGGATGGGAAAGTCTCCTTTTGATTCTGCAAAGGTTTTGATGCTTGAAATTTCTGATGCATGAACCTTTGCTGGTTTTTGATTCTCTGATAGAGAGGCCATGGATATTGTCAGAGGTGCTTGGATATGATACAATATCAACAACTATTGGATTGAACAACAACTATGGTTTGACTTGATTTTTGTGCCAATTTGTTTTTTTCTTAGAAAAATATATACACCCAAGTGAGAAGATGATAAGGGTTAGCTAAATAAGGAAAAGATGAATGCTACCAGTATCCTTTCTTCTCAACCCAATCAACAAATTTTTTTTTTTAAAAAAAAAAAACACTCATCAAGAGTAATTAATTGAGAGTTGAAGATGATTCTTTTATATTAAAATTTATTGAAGGAGATCATCTAAGTGATAATAATGTGAAAGGAAAGAAAATAAAATGAAAAATAAAATAGAAACAAGATAAAAAAAATGAACATATATGTTTATAAGGTTAAAATATTTTTGGTTTCTTATTTTTTCACCATAATTCATTTTAGTCATTTTTTAAAAGATTTATTTTAATTTTTCAATTTGAGATAGCTTTGTCCCTCAGAAATATTGATTGTTATTTATTTATTTATTAAATCACGACATAGTTTTGTATCAGGTTAGTTATCCTTCTTTCTTTGCGAAAAACTCATTTACATATCAAAACTTAGAATGAATCCAGTATTTCAAGAGATTTTTGGCGTCATGTTTATCTGAATATTCTTCCCAATCTGGTGGTATGTTACGCGAACTCGAAACGATAGATTGCCAAAAATAATGGAGCTGCGGGGAATCGAACCCCGTGCCTCTCGCATGCGAAGCGAGCGCTCTACCATATGAGCTACAACCCCGTCCATATGAAGCATATTGTTTGTATAAACATAGCTTCAAAATTTTATGATCAACGTCTTTTGAAACGGATTTTAATAAATGTATTTATTATTTATATAATTTGAAAATATTTATGAATTTTAGAAAATATTCAATATTACAAAAATCCATGGAGTATAAAGAGAGATAAGGAAGAAGTGTTTGAAATGGAATAAATGACTACTTTAGACCTTTGAAATATTTGGATATTGTCCGATTAATATTTGAAAAATTAAAAATTATCTTTTAATCTTTAAAAGTAATTTCCATTTCTTACATTAGTTTTCAAAAAAATATTATGTTAAGAGATGACGTATCATATTAAGTGATATCTAATCATACATGTAAATTAATTGAAAAATTAACACATGTCAAAAGACTAATTAAATATAATAAACTATTAACTCGACAAAAGACTAATTGAAATTTACTATTATAAAAGGTGTCTAATCAAATGAGGACTAAATCAAATAGAAAATCAAGAATTAAATTGAAATTTTTAAAATATTATTAGATAATCATGGGAGACTAAATTAAAATAGAATATTTTTAATTCGTGACAAATTTAGAAATTTTAACTAGTTAAATGTAATATTTATTCATAAATTTGTAGTGAAAAAAATATAATATAACATTTTCTAAAGTGCAAATTTATATCAAATTATTTTCTTCTAGGTATTGCTAAAAACATTAAATTATTTTTTCAAATTTTTATATTGATGAAATTAGGAAAAAAATGTTGACATTCAAATTTACCCGGTGATCCAATAAAATATTATAAATTATAATATATATATATATATATATATATATATATATATATAGCATTATAAATTTATAATATAATATAAAAAAAAATTACATTGATACCTATGAGAATGTATAACCATTTCAGCTTTTATACTAATTAAACTTTTTAATTATTTAAAAATATTACAGTACCAAAAGAAATTTCTATTCATAACCCTTTTTTTAAAAAAATGATATATGCCATTCGTTTGCTCTGTAAAATGAAATCCTTGCCTTTCGTCTCCAAGTTGATTCTAAATTCTAGTCATCATTGAAAAATCTCTCCATTTCGTTTGAGCTACAAATGATTTGAAGAATTAATTTTTTAGAGGTTGATTTAAAGAATTTTTTTTCGTTGAGACAGGGGTAAGTGTAGTAATTGTGAATCATCTTCATGTGGTCTTAGTTGTTAGGTTAATATATCAAGAAACTTTTTTTAAATTCATAAAGATATCTTTAGTCTAGAATCAGAGAAATGAAGTTACAATAATCTTCACCTGTCATCATTCTGACACCAACATGAAGTAGAATAAGAGATTTGCACCAAAGAAAATATGAATGAAACTTGAGAGCCGAGACTCAATGTTAAACCATACACGAGCCGTGTAGAAAGACAAAAATTTGAAGTGTCACGAATTTTAAGGACAACATTTTTCAATTTATTCATTATGAAGCGAAGAGATTTTGCCAAATTGTTTCAATTTAATCTTCACCCTATGCAATGGTCTTTCATTTCAGTTTTCCACGTGGCAAATCAAACATTTTATCATTTTTCGGACAAATTTCTTCAATAGTAGGTTTGATGCTATTAGAGTAAAACAAGGGGATTTGGAAAGGTATGCTTTATTGCTTAGTTCTAAAATCCTATTTTCCTTTGGTATATCTTGATATGGATACTTAGAAACCTATCAATTGATAAGTTCAAAAAGAAATTGGCAGAGTAGAAACACAAAGTATTGTCAATGGTAAGTAGAATTTGGATTGCAAATTCATTATTGATGTCTTTTCCAATTTCTTAGTTATCAATATTCAAGGTACCTAAAAAGATAGATTGAGAGCTTATAGCTATCAAAAGGATTTTTTTAGTGGGAGAGGTTCAATGACAATTTGTTGGGGAATTTGGATAATATTTATAAACCAAAAGCACAAAGGGACTTGCAGTTAAAAACATTGTGCGGTTCAATGAATCTCTTACCAAAATTGAGACTAGAGTTTATATATAAAAGAGATAGTCGTTGGAGTGATATCATATAATGGTTAAAAGTTCTAAATGGACCATTTGAACAAAGTATTTAGATTATAGTGTTAGTTGTAAATTATTTATTAAATTGGTATTGTTTGGTGTAAGTTGCGGAATTTGTTGTGATTCTAATAATAAGAAAATTTTAGGATTTGCGATTTCACAGGAGATTGTAACTTGTTGAGAATTGATTGAGCTTCATATTGACGTGAACTAAAATCGCAAAAGTATTTGCGACTTCATGGTGAATTGACACGTGGCAACTGCTAAATGGGCTTCATGTTGACGTGTCTGAAGTTGCAACTTCATTGAGTGATTGACACGTGGCATATGATAAATGGACTACTTGCTGATGTGTTGAAGTTGACATAATAGATTATGCGACTTCTATTCAAAATTTTGAGTGTGTTTGGGACCACTATAAGAGGGGAGCAAACTAAAAAAAATTAATTCCTCCCACATCTAAACTCTCTCTTTTCTGTCTTTTTGTACATGTTTTCTGCTTATAAAAATAATTTCTTTCTTTTCCAGTGGTTCAAAAATAGAATGTGATCCCATTGAAAATGATACATTATGATTTTAAAAATCAAACATTTCCCTTCATGTATGGAACATGGAGAGACGAGAAGATTACAGTTGCAAAGATCTAGCTATCCTCGATCTTCTTCATGAGATGAGTTTTTGTTTTTTTTTTTGGATTTGTAAAATGGCGTATTTAAAATATTTATTGTTTTGTATTTATTAGAATTTTAAATTGTTATATAATTAATTTTCAGTTATTAATTGGACAATTAATTTTTTTTGTTAGATTTAATTTAAATGGTTAATTTGGTAGATTATTTTTAGTTTCATAGTTAATATTTTTTATTAGACTTAATTTGAATGGTTAGTTACGTAGTTAATTTGATTTTTTATATTTTATTTAAATGGTTATTTACATAATTAATATTATTTTTAGATTTAAATTAAATTGTTAGTTACATAATTAATATTTTTTTTGTTAGATTTAAATTAATTGGTTAGGTACGTAATTAATTTTTTTAGATTTAATTTAAATTATTATTTACGTAGTTAATATTTTTTTATTAGATTTAATATTTTTTGTTAGATTTAATTTAAATGGTTAGTTGCATAGTTAATTTTCTTTTTTTAGATTTTATTTAAATTTTTAATTACATAGTTAATTTTTTTTAGATTATATTTAAATTGTTAGTTATGTAGTTAATTTTTTATTTTTAGATTTTATTTAAATTATTAGTTACATGGTTAATATATTTTTTGTTAGATTTAATTTAAATGGTTAGTTACGTAATTAACTTTTATTTTAGAATTTTTTAAAATTGTTAGGTACGTGGTTAATATATTTTGTTAGATTTAATTTAAATTGTTAGTTACATAGTTTTTTTTATTTAATTCAAATTTTTAGTTATGTAGTTAATTTATTTTATTAGATTTAATTTAAATTTTAGTTACTTAATTTATTAAATTTTTTAAAAACTTACTTTTAAATACTTAATCTTTATTAAGAGATGGAGACCCAAGACATAACATTTCATGTGTTGTGGAGGGTGTATTATTACTTTTTAGGATTGGGCTATATTAGATGGTTTTCCATGGCAAATCTTTGATTGATGAGATACATGATCAGTGGATTGATTTATATAAGCGGTGTTAGGTGTTAGGGCGATACCAAATGCAGTGAAGTGATTGACGGTCAAGCTTACTTGGTTGGTCAATACTTTTGATGACATTACAACTTTCTTAGGGGATTTGGAGGCGTTGTGCCGATATACGTGAGCTTGGAATTTTATGATTTATCAGTGATGTTATGTTCGTAGATAAAGTGATGGTTACAGTTCCTCATTGATTTTAGGGAGATTAACATTTATGCACGAGGCAGTGCTGTTTTGGGCAACCTTTACAGAGAGTTGAACAATGACACTAACACTGATAACATGGTTATGGGTTGTATGACGGTATTGGTGCAGTGGTGGGTATGGGAGAAGTTTTTCTATAACGTGCCATGCGTCATAGCACCTAGACGGGAGTAGAGATAGATTGGTCATAGGTATTTGAATTATTTTATTTAAATTATGCTCTTGATTAATTGAAATGTCACTAATGTTTACTTATTGACTTTTTTTTAGGTGGTTACCAGTAATGCATAATATACTTTTTGACCACGATGTTGATGTTACTAGACATAAAATTATATCTGTTAACTACTGATGAGGTAATTTCTATAGATTAACAGTAATTGTTGGATTTGTTTTTAATGACTAATGTGTGAGTCTGCTAAATAAGTTTATGTTTAATTATTACAGGTTGTCTGGGAACCATATATTGGTCCCATTATGCAGCATTTACCTAAGGTATTCCATGATGGTCACGCTATTTAGAGAGTTATGGTGCCACTGTTATATTTTCAAATTGCTAAGTGGTACCAACCAGATAGAGTGTTGAAGCAACTTGACACGAGATAGTTTATCCTTGCTATGCCTTCTCAGCTACAGAGTCTACACCAGCTTATCTTGAGAGGCAAAGAGGACCGATCATGGATGACATTACTTGAGTCCGTATTGCAGATGTGGGTGAATCGGCTGCACTACGTTGTTAATTGTGTACCAGATTCTCGGCCTATGAGTTATAATGATGATTACATGATCTGGTATCGGAAGAAAACAAAGATTTTCATTGACCCAAAGCATGCACAGACGACATCCATGGTAACAATCCTGTTGGGTATTTAAATTATAATATTGTGTTTAGGGTTTATTTTAACTTTCCTGTTGTGGTTTTTTCAGGGTGAAATTTCAGAAAATCTGCTGTTTTTGACCACCCCTTAAGGATTGGGGACTATTACTGGGGGATCTGATGAGAGACTTGAGTTTGAAGATGGTCATGTTGTCTACTAAGACTGCTAGGGTATTGGAGCCCGCCACGAGTGTAACGCCCCTCTATTTTCATTACTAAAATATTTTCATTTTCTCCAATTATTATTATTGTATGAAAATGTTTCCCTTTATTTAAGTTTCTTTAAATAAAATCTTGAAATATTTTTCCTTGCTAAAACAAAAACGTCACCATAAAAATAAAACACATCACATAAATCACATCATAACCATACATCAAAAGTTATTTACAAAATGTCACATAGGTACGTAATATTGTGACAATTATAAAATACACATTATTACATTAAATCTTCATCTTAGATAACATTCCTTGACATCTCCACACATGATTACTGAATCTACCTGTCAATCTGCTCCTCCGAATAAAATTCAGGATCATCACAGGTGTCAAACCACAGACACAAACACGCAAGGGTAAGTTCCAATATCTTAATAAAAATACTTATCATATAAAAATATCAATATAATACATATCATATAAAAATATCAATATAATACATATCATATTAAAAATACCAATATGATACATATCATAATCAAATAAATAAAGGATGAATTATGACTTAAATGAAATTTCTATATGATGCATGCTCCAACCTCAACTCCAAAAATATGCAATGTGGTACCATCTCAGATAATACGACATCATCATCGTAAAACTTACCGACCAGTTGGGATTTCACAGTGGTGCACAGAATCTCATAAACAATCATGTGATCATCATGAATTAAATGAATTCTCACTATAAAAATCCCCCAAGTCTGGCATCCCACCTAAACGCACGGATTAAGTTATTATCTGCACCTCTAACCGAGGCCACCTCTTTTGAGGCATGCATGAATGAATGAAAATTTATCTCCCTTTCTAAAAATCTCATTTAAAACAGCACCAATCTTGTTGATATTATAAGTCCATTCCATCATTATATTTTATATTATGGGTTAATAATTTATAGTATAATAATCATAGTTTTCATCACAGTCTTCAACGTGCATAGTATAGGTAATTAATCACAGTCTCAATCATCAACCAAATTCAAGGAAAAGGTAAACATACACAATCCAAGTCATTATCCAAATATACGTCAAAAGTCATTCACATTCAAATCAAATTTTTCAATTACTCTTTAAAATTGTTAAAAATCTTCATAAAATTACGTATTATATAAATAACTTAAAGTTATGAAATCAGTAAAGGTGGCAGAGCCTCCTAGTTAGATCTCATAATTTTAAGATTTCAAATTATCATTTCATAAAATTAAATATTATATAAATAACTTAAAGTTATGAAATCGAGAAAGGTGGCGAGCCTCCTAGTTAGATTTCATAATTTTAAGATGCTCAAATTATTATACGAAGTATAAACAAATGAAAGCGGAAATATTTAAACATAAAAATATAAATATGCAGTATTATAATTGAAATCTGAACTAGCTAAGTTGGTTAGATCATGATTGAAAATCAGAAGATCTTGGGTTCAAGTTATGCTCCCATCATTTTTATTTAATTGTTTTTATTTTATTTTATTTTTAAATATGCATTATTTTAGTATTTGAAAACTTAAATAAATTGTAAATTCTCTTATAATTCTTATTACTTTAAAACTTTAATAATAATTATAAGTTCATAAATTTTAGAACACAAATATTTTAAGATTATTCTAGAATTGAAAACTTAATTAAATTTAAAACTTAAAATAATTTAGAAACTTCCCTCACCTTAATTTTTCTCCTTCTTGGAAATGCTTTGAAAGATCTTCTAATGGTTGAAAGAAGGTTGATCCTACTTCCCACACAAAGTTAAGTGAAGTGGTTTTAGTAAATTTAGAAAAATTTAGAATTTTAGCAAAATAGGCTTATGGTTTTGGTAAATTGGAAAAACTAAAATTTTGGTGTTTTGGTGCAAATGAATTCATGGCTGAAGTGTTCTCAATTGGTTTCTATTTATAGATGAAATAAAATTTAAAATATTATTAGTGGTAAATTTAATATACTTAGTGGTTTTACCATAAACAATAAATTATAATTCTTTTTCTTTTTAATGCTCCACTAAACAAATTGATGTTAACACCACTAACTTAGTACATTTTGCCATCACTCATGACATATTGCACTTGTTCAGAATTTTCCAACTTTTATTTATTTATTTATTTATTTTATTATTATTTTATTATTATTATTATTATTATTATTACTATTATTTTTTTAAATACTTTATTATTTTAATTCCATTATTCAAATATCATATATGATTATTCTATAATTAATATTATATTATAATGAGTCTAAAAAATATTTTTCCCTATTTTTCTTACATATTTTTCTCGTACTTGTTATATACATTATATTTATTTTAAAAAAATATCAAACAGACCTAATAACTCAGTTGATTAAAGTGGTGGCTTAATAACCTGCAGGTTGCAGGTTTGAATCCTGCATGAGCCATTCTAAGTTTATTTTATTTTTTTTTATTTTATATTATTTTTATTTATTTTTTTTATTTTTTTTTAATTAATTCTTAAAATGTTTCTCAAATCAAATATAAAATAAGATTTCTTAATAATAATATAATTAAAACAATGAATCTACAGTAATTCGGAAATTTAAAATAATGTTCGAAATATCAAATAATAATAAAAATGTTAAACAACAAATTTATTTTTCTACTACATTTTTATTTAGAAATGTAATCATAATTTTCTCAAATTACGTAATAATATTGCTACCCAATGATAAATTATTTTTGAATTACATTTTCTGTCTAATCTAATTATAACAGTAAACAGTTAATATGCACATTTTTATAGAATTTTTTAGTAAATGTTTTAACTACGAAATTATTTATGAAAATTAATTTTGAGGGTGTTACAACGAGCGCCCCTCTTAGTGTGGAAAGGATTCATGTTGAGGAGGTTCATATCCTCTTTAGTAGTGTAGAGACGAGAGCATATCATGTAACCAAGCGATATTAGAGCCACAACCACACATTATTTCCTAGATACCTGAGAGGAGTCATGACATGTACTACACACCAAGTCAGTTCACTCAACCTTCTTCTGAGTTGCCTCCCATGTATAGCTATCCTAGGTAGTATCACCTGTCACCAGTGCTTCTTATCATCCATCACCACCATTGGAGCATCATGGTGATGACACATATTTGGTTGTGCAACATACTTTTGGGACATCACCGATGGATACTGATGCAGTTGATTACGGACTCCAACTTCACCAACAGGACTCCCTTAAAGTCGCAACAAACCATGCGACTCCACTAAAGTTGTAGCCTGTGCTGCGACTCTAGACATGTCAGCAAGTGGCTCATTCACCAAATGTCACATGTCAATCACTCAGTGAAGTCGTAGCCTCTGTTGCAACTCCAGACACGTCAACATGAAGCTCATTCAGCAGTTGTCACGTGTCAATCCCCTAGTGAAGTCGCAGCCTCTATTGTATCTCCAGACACGTCAACATGAAGCCCATTCAACAGTTGTCACGTGTCATTCCCCCATAAAGTTGTGGATCCTTATGCGACTTCAGTCCAGCATCAAGCCTAACCAATCCTCGACACATGGCAACCCCCCATGATGTCACAACCTCTATTGCGACTCCAGACATGTCAACATGAAGCTCATTCAACAGTTGTCACATATCAATCTCCCATGAAGTTGTGGATCCTCGTACAACTTTAATCCACGTCAGCATCAAACCCAATTAATCCTTGACACGTGACATTCCTCCATAAAGTCGCAGATCCTTCAACGATTTCCTTATTACTGAAGTCACAATAAGTTTTGCAACTTACATCAAACAATACCAATTTACTAAACAGTTTGCAACTAATATCATTAATGTAAATAATTTATTAAATCCATTTAGGACTTTTCACTAAATATGGTGGTTGGAGGGAATTTCAAAAACAATAAAAATAAATAAGAATTTTATAGTGGAAAGACTTGTAGAAAGTTACTTGGTGAAAAGAGTATAACAAAATGGTTTAATTCATTGTTAGTGTGAAAGGTAGGGCAAGGGTACAAAATTAGTTACTGGGGGAGCTCAATCTTTGGACACAAGATATCCTAGACTCTACTTGAATCATGCCAACAAAAAATTGCAACATTCTGAACATGGAGTACTCGGGAAATGAGAGTAGGAGGTGGAACTTACACTAGAGGGACAAAGGATTGAATTTTTAAGAATCTATTTTATATTGATCTAAATTTAATTAAATGAATTAAATATTAGATCTAAATTCATTTTATATAAAAAATTAATTTAAATATTTTAAGAAGTAATTTAGAAAAAGTTTTAAAATTAATTTTTGGTTTAAAATCAACTTTAAATGAAAATAATTTTTAGTTTAAAATTATGTTTCAGTTTAGAATTAATTTCATACTTGTTTTTAAATTAATTTTAAATAAAAAGATAATTTATTTTCTTTAAAAAGTTAATTTTGGAATTAATTTTGCGATCTCTATGTTTTTTAAAATTAATTTATGTTTTATTTTTATTCATTTCTTCTTCTTTTTTTTTTTTTTGAAAATTTTCATTGACTTTCTTACTGATATTTTTTTTTATTTTTAATAACTTAATATTGAAGCTATATATTTAAATTAATATTTTTCATTTACGAATAAAATATATTATATCAATTCATAATATAATTCTTATATTTCTTTATTTAATTCAAATTGGTCTCTGCAGTAATAGAAAATATAATTTGATTTTTAATTTTAAAACAAAGTCTAATTTTTCTTTAATGATCAAATAAATTATTTTTTTAGCGGAAGAAAAAAGAAAAATATTTTATGTTCTTTTAAATATAAAATATTATCATAAATAAATAAATAAAGGTGGAAAAAATGAAAGTACAAGCTCCATTTTTGAATCTTTAATTTAGAAATAACTTGTATTTAAAATTGGAGGTCTAAATCTAATTTAAGTACATGGAAATGATTTAGATAATTAAAAATGAATGGATTTAAATTGGAACAATTCCAGGGGAGGATAAAAGACCAATGTAGAGGATACACTGTATAAATGGGGTAATGTTATAGATTGTTGATGTGTGGAGAATGAAAATTCCCCCTGGAATAGTTCTTTGGAGATTATTACAGGAGAGACCACCAACAAGGGGAATTTAAGAAGGAGAAATGTGGATATTAGAGATAATAATAACAATTTTAATTCCTTTATTTTTCACTCTATTTAAATTACTTCTTCAATCTTACCTCTAATTTTGAGCAGATAAATTAACTTTAACTAGAAGGATTTATCAATACCTTTCCAAAATTACGAGAATAATTTACTATCTGTTTTCTTTTTTTTAAGTTACGTAATAAACTATCCTTTTTCAGTAAAATAATTTACTATCTTTTTATTCAGTTAGATGTTAGATATATTATCCAATCTTATATATTTACTTTTTCTATAAACAAGTTTTTTTAATATTATCCAAATCATTTAATATATATGATGAAGGAACTTTTATGGTAAGATAATTTTAACACCTTTTTTAATGTTTGAAAAGAAGTACACAAGTTTGAAATAATATTTGAAATGAGAAAATCTTTGAGGAATAAATTATGAAAACTTTCAACATAGAAAAATGTAGAATATTTTTTTTTCTTTTTCTTTCCTTTAGAAATAGACAGAAACAAGTAACTGACTGAAATAAAATAGGTTTATTTACATGTGTCAATCATTCATTTGTTGAAAATAACTAAAGTAATTTTATGCGAAAAAAAATAGTTGTAATAATGATAAATTAATTTTACATTTTCAATATTAAAAGAACCTATGAAACATATAAATATTCAAATCTTTGTCGAATCAATAAAAATATAATTACACAATAATAACATGATCAAATCATATATTTTGTTGGATAGAGTGCAATTAATTATAACATAATTATAAGGTAAGTAAATGAAAAATATATATCATATTAATAGTTAAAAGTGTACATAAATTTGTTTGGTCTCTTACTAGTAAAATATATACAACATTGTATCACAAAAATATAATAGAGAAAAGCTAACTCATAAATAAAAATAGGCTACCCAACCCACAAAATGCACATAAATAGAAGAGAAACTAACTCCAATTATCTAAGTGTATACATGTGCATCCTACCCAAAATGTATATTGTCCCATAATATTGGATTGGATATTATTATTGAGATTTTTGTTGTAAGAAATTAAAAAAAAAAAATCAGTTTAGGTATTTTAAAGAATTTATAAGAGAAAAGATAAAAAAAAATATTTTTTAAAAATTAAAATAAAATTTTTATTAATTAACTTATAAAAAATCTTATATTTTTAAAAAAGGTAAAAAACCTTTATAAATTAATTAGTAAAAATTAATTTTAACTCCCAAGAAATTAATTGTATTAAAAATATAAAATTTAAATAATCTTATGAGTTTTAATATAAAGATTTTTCTATAAATAGTGATGGAACCGGAAGATTCGAGACTTAAGCAAGACTTAGATCAGTATTGGAGACTCAACACACTCATTGCTCTCTGAACTCGCGAGTCTGACTCAGTACCCAATGGCTATTATCTCCGACTTCACTGAAGATGAGCAACAACAACAACCCACTCACTCAAAACCAGGATCCCAATCCTCTTCTTCATCTTCCACCTTCACCGCTTCTTTTGACCGATCCAATCCCCTGTCTTTTCTTGAGAGAGTTTTCCAGTTCGTTTCCGATGAGAGCGATTATCTGACCTCGGAGGCGGCGGAGAAGGAGATAGCGGCGGTGGTGCGCGCCGCCGCCAAGAAGAAAAGAGAGCAACGCAAGGCGGCGGAGGAGAAAGAAAAGGCCGAGAAGAAGAAGAGAGAGGAGCTTAAGGCTGAGGAGGTTAGAGAGAAAGCTGAGAAGAGGTTGAAAGAAGAGAAGAAAGAAACCAAAGTTGACAATTCTTGCAAAGACGAAACCTCCTCCAGACGTAAACCTATAAACCCTAATTTTATTTTATTTTATTTTTTAATTTTTGATTTTGTTTGTCCTTAGTTGATTGTCTTTGTGAAAGTAAGTATGCGTTTGCTTTGTTGTGTGTTCTGAGGGAATCTCATTGTTTAGAAGATAATTTATTGGTTTAGGGTTTTATGTATGAGTGGTAAGGAATGTGATGAGTGTTGCATGTGATAGATAAGCCTTGGTTTATGAATGTAATTGAGTTTTATATATTGAGGAATCGCCATCAATAGTAATAATATATTGGTGCATTCACTGACATGTTGTGGCGTGTGGTTAGAGATTTGATCATCAGGTAATCTGGTTTTGTATATATGAAAAAAGGTTTTTTGAAAAAAGTTAATTTTCTTAATGGATCTTATTGTTGTCAGCTCTCGGTTGGGATACTATGGTTCACCCATAAAAAAACAACATCGGGGCATTTAGTTTGCTAAAGATTATGATGGACATTTATTTGTTCCATGGATTGGTTTTCCTTCCCTTGTGTTTGAGTACCAATTTGCTAAAGATTATGAAGGGCATTGTAATTTTCTTTAATGTATGTTTTTAACTTTTTCTGGACAGTTCCGAACCAAGGTAATGGCTTAGATCTGGAGAAATACTCTTGGACTCAGAGTCTTCAAGAGGTTAATGTGAATGTACCTGTGCCAAATGGAACCAAATCAAGATTTGTTACCTGTGAGATAAAGAAGAACCACCTGAAAGTTGGACTCAAAGGCCAACCTCCAATTATTGAGGTTAGTTTGTTTCAGTATATCATATCATCATTGGAGATGTATGCTATGATGTTGATTATTTTTATTGGTTGACGAGTTTGTTGATATTTATCTTCATGTTAATTTGCAGTGATGACTATGCTTACAAATGATTTTAATAATTTTCAGGGGGAGCTGTTTCGGCCTGTAAAGCCTGATGATTGCTATTGGAGTATAGGTACTGTATTACTTACAACAATAGATGATCCTCTGAAGTTACTTAGTGTATTAGTAAATTTGATTTGACATGCATTGTGTGCATCCATGTGCTAATGTTGGGGGTGTGGTTTTTGGATTCTTTTGTCCATTCATGATTGATGAAGAGTCATGACCTCTTCATATCTTATGCATTACATCAAAACGTATTTTTGCAGAGGATCAAAATTCAATTTCTATTCTCTTGACCAAGCATGATCAAATGGAATGGTGGAAAAGTCTTGTGAAGGGTGATCCTGAAATTGATACCCAAAAGGTTGAACCTGAGAACAGCAAACTTTCTGACTTGGATCCTGAGACTCGACAGACTGTTGAAAAAATGATGGTAATCAACTGATCATATTTACCTTAACTAGTCATATTAGTTGGGTTGTTTAGTCTGTTACCATCATCAATTTTCTAATGTCCTTTTCATTTATTAGAGTAAGCTGTTGAAAACTAAAAGAATGTCATATAGATTATCTGATTTATTTACTTATGGTTATTTTTTGTTTCGTAACTTGATGAAAGGTATCTTGATTTGTGCAACCAGAATTTGTTTAGGACTCAGATAAAAAGGAATAAGAATTGAACCGTTTTTAATATACAGCTATAAGATATATATATATACATGTTTGTTTGCTAATTGTTTTTCATTCTATTGTACTGTTATACAGTTTGACCAGAGGCAGAAGTCTATGGGCCTCCCTTCCAGTGATGAGCTCCAGAAGCAGGAGCTTCTGAAGAAGTTTATGTCTGAGGTGGATTCTTGATTTCCTTGTTGACTTCTGCCTTCTTGAATTTATTGTTATCAATTCCTTGACTGATTTATCTGTTTATGTTTGTTTCTTGCCTATGTTTTGCAGCATCCTGAGATGGACTTTTCGAGAGCTAAAATATCATAAGCAGTGCATTACGCTTAACATGCTTTTTGGTGGTACCTTTGGTCTGTTTAGTATCTAGCTCTCTTTCTAGGTCCTGAACACAATGAGCTTTGTTCATAATAGTTTCTTTCTTTCTTTTTTAATCAAACATTTGCAGTGCGACTAGTTTAAAGATATCGTTTTTTAAATATGTTCGACTATTTTTTTTCCCCCCTCTATGCTGAGGTTAGGTCTATGTTTTCATCAACTGGGAATGAGAAATTACTTGGAGGATTGAGTGCTTGTCAGATTTAGAATTGATTTTGAGCCATTAGATGCGATAAAGGTGTGTTGAAATTAGTTTGAATAGAATATTTACGATCATGTAAGAATCAATTTTTTTAACATGACTTAAAGTTCGGCCTAAGTGTCAAATTCTGTAAGCTAAATCATGTCCAAACCATTCCATTTTAATATAAGTAAGTATATGAATGAAGTACAATGAGTGACAGATGGTACGAGTCTGCCCCTTACTCATGTCAATTGTTTTTTGTGTTTTTGGATCCAACTCTGTTTGGCTTTACAAAAAATTAGTAATGATAATAGAAGATGATGGTGGGGATAGGGAGCGTTTGAGATCTCAAAAAGAGCCAAGAGAGATGTCCCAGCATGCCTACAATGGGAATTTGGGCCCCCATCCCTTTGGCTTCTGTATGTAACTATAATTTGAGGTTTTGAACTACTTTAGGGGTTCGCTTGATAAAATGAACTGTAGGGCTAAAAAAAGCAATGAAATAAAATTGAGGTCTTAGAAAAAGTATATGCAACATAATAGTTGCCTTTATTAGTAAGAACTTCATTGGATATTGAGAAAATCTGCAAGCTGATGTTACGAAATTGTTTGCAATGTAAATCTGAGTAGTGGTTAGGCCAGAAAGAGTCTCGAGTAAGGTTTTTGAAATTGTTTGCAATGTAAATAGAAAGAGTCTCAAGGAAGGTTTTTGAAATTGTTTGCAATGTAAATTTGAGAGAAAGAGTCTCAAGTAAGGTTTTTCAATCTGATCAAGGACTATGTGTGCGTTTAGTTTTAGTTTAGATAATTGATTTTTAGTTTAGAGTTGAGATTTTATGTTGCAGTAATTTTAAGTAACATACACATGTATGTTGAATAAAAAATTATATCTTAATTTTTTAAAGAAATTTTTGTTTGATAAAATTTAATTACCATATTTTAAAAGTACCATGTATGTTTGATAAAATTTCAAGTACCATGTTTTAAAAGTAATTTTAACTAAAATTTTATTTGAAATTAAATTTTGTCAATGTTAATTTGTATATATACAAATTTCGCGTAGATCTGAAGCTATTCTGTGGTGTGATATCTCTTGACAGTTGTTCATTAATTTTTTAGAAGTGTAAAATTTATCCAAGTAAATTTTGCTTACTTCTAAAGGTTTTTTCATATACACAAAATCTCTATTAGCGTAATTTAAGAAACTTAGATATGTTGCAATTGTTTTTGTGTGTTGATCTACGGTTTATTGTTTCAGTTTTACAAAGAATTTTAATCATTTCGACTCGTTATTTAACTTAATCAAGTACACATTAAATTCTTTGGAGTATCTAAACAGGCTACGAATTAGGCCCTTGAGAAAATGTAAAATGTTATACATTAAAATTGAAATGAATAGATAACTAAGACAATATTTTCTGCAACAAATTCTTGTTGGGGGTATGATTATATAATCATAATTATCAATTATAGTGTATTTTTTAATTTTTATATAAATATTCTAAAAATTTTAATTAGATGATTATGTACGTGGCACTTAGACAATTACCAAATATACAGGAGATGGTGTCAGCATTGTATGATATTATATATATATATATATATATATATATATATATATATATATATATATCAAGTAAAAACCAACGATAGTAATAATTTATGCTGGGTTAGTGTAAAGAAATTTTAAAAATATTATATAATTTTGGTGTTATATGGAAAGAAAAAGAACCATGAAAGCTGCAGGGTAACATTATTCTATGCATTCATTAATGAAAAATGGGAGTTTCTACAACAATAAAAACAAAAAAAGAAAAGTCAACGACAAAGAAAGAAATTGTATTATTCTTTTCATAATTCTAACATTTTATAAAGAAGTGCTATCATACATAAATGTCTACCTTGTAAGGTTGTCTGGTGTGCTAGCTTAAATGTCGTTGTACACATTTGTTAATTATCGTCATTTTATCGCGTTCTGGAAATACTTCCAACAAAAATTTTGACGTCCAATAGTTAAAAGATGGAGAAGGTAGTAGTAGCTTCTGGTAAGACGCAAAAATTCACGTCAAACGTGACTCCAAAAGTGTATCCCAAACACGGTGTTAATTAGTCCATTTAATTTGCATAAAATTGCCAACAGTGATAAAAAAAATTATGGTGCATCTTTTTGGTATTTACAAGTACGAATAGATCATTTTACTAATAATTGGTCGATTTTATAGCCCTAACATGCATAGTACATCTGAATTTGATTTCAGGAACAATTTCCAGAAGAAGAAAAATTATCAAATTACTCGTAATAAAGCAAATTTTTATCTCGATGTTTTTGTGTTCCGGTGCGCGCATGCGATCCGTTGATCCATCAACTAACTTCTTTAATAAATATTTTTTTTTGGTAGTGTGTTAACGCAATGATTTGAAAAGAAAACCAATTAGTAATATAATTGAATATATCTTTAGCTAAAAAGTAGCAAAAAAGTATTAAATATATCTTTACTTAAGTTCGATTCATCTTTTTTTTTTTTATTATTATTTAAAAGAAAGAAAGGATTTGAGTTCTTCCGCTTAAAGCACAAAACACTGTTACGTGTGTACTCTGACAAAAAAGAAGACACTAATACTAGTAGTTAAATTGGGTATCTTATAAAATTAATTTCAAGTGAAAAATTAATTTCAAATAAATTTAATATATTTAATTTTATATCAAAGAAGGGTGTAGAATTAACTCTCGTGATAAAATTGATCTTAGTTAAACTAACCTTTCTGTATAAAGCATTTTAAATAATCAGTCAATCACAACTCATCGTATATAATAGATTTATTAATCTTAATAACAAAACTCTTATAAATTATATTAATTTTGATTTATATTCAAGTAACTGTATAATTATTTTACATTGACAATACATAATTTTTAAATTCTTATAAATTTTACTACATACTTAATTTTATGATAAAAAAATATTTAAACACAAATCATTCCACTTTAAAATAATTTTTCAAAAACCAACTACATTCCAAATAATTTTGACCATGCTACTTCAAACATACATGAAATTTTATTTATTCATTCATTTATTGGCGAAGCCGATTTCTCATTCTCTATCGTTTATTTTGTGTCTATTTGGTGTAGAACCAAGTTATTTTTGTACATGGGAACGGAGGGTTTATGGGCTTCCTGGGCCCATAACGGATCATGATGTTTTATTTCTTGTAGGATACCTAAAAATTCAATAATGAATTGGTGCTATAGACATTGACAAAAATAGTGAAGTAGAAGTAAAAGCATACTCTAATACACATTCACATCATCTAGTGGATCCACCAACAACATGGACATACGTGTCATTAGTGTGCCACATGTCCCTTTCCACATAAAAGTTGATGATAGCAATTGCCAATAACAACTCCACTCTATTGTCTTCTTCTCCTTACTTGTAAGGTCATTATTAACCTTATGGTCTATATACTTTCACATTAACACATCATAATGGTCGAGAAAATGATATTCTTTTTGTATTCTTTGGTATATATTCAGTTTTGGAACAAAAGGGCCACAACTAGTAACCATCAAAATGTTTACAAGGAGTGTTCAATTCTTGTTTGTTTCTAATTCTAACATATAAGCCAAGTACATACCTTGATCAAATAAATATATGTGTGAACATTATTATAGAAGAAATTATTGAAATTTTGAGAGTTTTTGGATAATTTTTTCTTTTGGAAACAACTTGGATCAGTTTTTTTTTTTTTTTTATACAAAAAAAAAAAACAACTCTTTGAAAAATAATTTTTAAAATATCAGTTCTTACAAGTTTGAAAAAATAGAATTACTATATATACTCCATCAACAAATATTTTTCTTCATTTATCTTCTTCGATCATATCATATTATTTATTATTTCTATATTTTTTCTCTTTTTTCTATGATATTTTGTTGGATACAAATTGAAATAGAGATGAAAAAAAAAGGAAATAAAATAAATTAGAAATTGAGATGATTTTAAAGTAGAACTTAAATTTGTTTGTATCAAGGAAATTAAGTA
Organism: Hylodesmum podocarpum; assembly: GCA_026586105.1. NCBI lineage: Eukaryota > Viridiplantae > Streptophyta > Magnoliopsida > Fabales > Fabaceae > Hylodesmum > Hylodesmum podocarpum. Next base: position 12,174,224 of record JALJEV010000623.1, on the reverse strand, counting down.
GAAATGGATGTAAAAATATTTTTTCTTATAATTGTTTGGTTAGATTGAAAAGTGAATGGAAGTAAATAAAAAAAGATATACAGATATTATTTTACACTAATTACTATTATTAGTTTCTAACTTTAATAAATTGTTATTTAAAATAATTTTAGTTACCATATGATTTTTCTTGATAATAATGTGCTAAATATTGCATTAAATATATATATATATATATATATATATATATATGTATGTATGTATGTATGGGGCGTGGGACTGTAAGGTGTGGCAACACTACAGCACAGATAGCAAGTGGACCTCCACTATTTCTGCAACGTAACGCATAAGACTTTATTAGAAAACAAAAAACAAAACGTAAGATATAAGATGCACGTAACTCTCAAAGCAATTGGTTCTTAAAGAATCATTTTCTCTTTTACAAAGCTCTAAAATTAATAAAATTACACTTGTAGTTCTTAATCTATTAAATCCTGTTTCATAGTTCCTTTTACATAGTTTTTAGAAGTATTAAAAATTTCTTTAAATTAATCCTTTAACGTAAATGAAATATGGACCTAATTGAAAATCATGATATATATATATATATATATATATATATATATATATTATATTATATATATATATATATATAATAAAGAATTTTTTTAATTAGTCCCCAATTTTAATAAAATATATTAATTTAGAGACTAAATGGATGGATATTCAATATTTAAGAAATTAATAATATTTTAAGTAAAACATATTTTGATTCCTTTAAAATTCTAAAATTTTAATATTAGTCCCTTAAATTAATTAATATTTTATTCTGGTCCATTTATTTTAGAATTATATTATTTTATCCTAAAAATAATTTAAATAAATCTTAATCTTAATAATTATTATAAGGTGTTATCAAAAGTATTAATTTTAAGTATTTAATGTAGTGCCATCATAAATTAGAAAGAAAATTACAAGGAAAATTTTTTATGTTGGCTAAAATTAAATTTTTAAAGATATTAAAAACATATTTTATTAATAATTTTATTAATTTAAAATCTATTTAAAAAATATCTCAATAACAAAATTATTGGATTGTTTCTCACCATTCCTTACACCATAGAAAAGAGATGACTTTGAGGGGCCTCCCACCAAAATTTAAGTGCCATCTCCGTTACTTTATCCCATCTAAACAGTTGGAATGGTTAAACTTCAACTCAATTCCTTTCTTCCTAAATCAAAATAATTTGCATAATCGTACCATTTAATTTATATCTATTTCTCTTATAAGTATTATTTATTACATCTTATAATGATAAAAAGAAATAAACACAAAAGAATATTGTACAATTTATTATTAGAATTTTTATATTTGTATCATGCATATTTCTTTTTCTATTAGCTTAGTTTCTATTTATAGATAATTATTTTAGATGTTAATTATTAAAGCACTCTAGGAACAGAAACAGTTTAAATTTTATAATCTTTTAAGTATTTTATGAATTAAAACATTCAATATGTAAAGAAAAAAAAAAAGACAACATTCAATATATTTTTATTTTTAAAAATAAAATAATCTCTAGTTATTCTTTTTATTAATGAATATCATATTTTATAAGACATTCTCACGAGTATTGTAATTTAATGCAGTGTTAATCATTTGTTCTCTTTTGATTGATTTTTTTGACGGCGAGTATATTTTGGAAATGTCTCAATACATGAATATTAGAGGGGTTATCATTATATGGTAAGTAAGTCTAACCCTTTAATAATCGACGGTTTGACACAAATTTTTTTTATTTATGATGATATTTATTTTCAGAAGCACTCCTTAATCTATATATATCTAGTATCTTTTTAACACTTTTCAATCTTATATATATTTTACACTAATTTTTTTTTTCTCTATTTCCCTCTTAAACACCTCCACTGGAATATTTACTTTAACATCATCAAAAATACCTTTTGCAGGTATACTTCTATTTAGATAGAAACTTAGATTGGACCAGCTGACTTAATTGACCTTTCTGTCCACCATCTATCCCTCACTTGATATTGTTCCCGGTAAGAAGACGTATAAACCTGAATTTGGATGCCTATGATTTAAAAGTACGTGTATTTCAAACCAACCAACAACAGAATATATGCATGTACGTGACTACTCACTAGCCTGTATAGAGCTGAATATGAATGTATATTCATGCAATTAGACTCAGACTTAAAAGGTGTTTTGAACTGAAAATCACCCCTACGTCCAAATTTAATTATATCATATTTAATTCATACTAAATACTAAACGTTATTAACAAATTTTTGAATATCACGATGGTTGATGAACTTATTTTTTTTTTTTTTTTTTTTTCTATCTTTTAGAATAATCTCACATTAGGTGAGAAACTAATTTCTCCAGTTATGTTTTGAACCAATTCATATGGATCGATGAAAGTCATTTTCAAGCAACTTGTGAACACAAATAATTGAGAGTTTTAGAATGTTCTATAGAGAGGTCTTTTCGGCCTTGAATCGTGATGATTGCATTGAGGCTTCCTGTCAATTTGATTTTGAAAAAAATTATCATTGATTATTAGTATCTTTTCTCTCTTTTTTTTTTTGTACAATCTTTTCTTCTTTTAATACACCATGGTTCACACAAGTTGCTCAAGTTTCCATACTTAAATCTATTTTTATTTCACTATAAGCAAACCTGGGTCGTAAGTGCCCGGTAAAAGTATCATTTTTAACATTTTTTAGTCTGTAACTAGCACTAAAAGTTGACATTATCTATAATATCATACATGATAGTTGGTGAGAGTCACTTTCAACAAATTGTCCACGGCAAATAATTCAAACTTTAGAAGGGTCAATTAAGGAATTCAACTAGGATAAATCTTAAGCAGAATAAAATATTGTTAAATTATTAACTTTTTTTTTTATCTCGTGCACTAGATCTATATATTAAGAAGTAAATATATATATATATAATATTGATACATGCATAAAAGTAATAGAAAATCGAATTATTAATAAGAAAGCTATCTATAACGTAATCGAATTTACACATATTGTACAAAAGAAATCGAATTTACTATATTCCTTTCATCCAATTTCACGCCGAAAACTTGGCAGAAATGATGCATGTCACTTTAAGAGAAGTCACATTGAGTTTCAATAATTTCATTAGACAAGTTTTCATCTTTATGTTGGATCCGTCATATGACGACGATGTGTCGTAATAATAAGATTGGTGGCAAATATTATGGTCCATGTACAAGTACAAGCACAAACAAATAAATTAACAATAATGGACATTTAGTTTTGTCGTAGAGTTATTCTATTTTCATTATTTTTTTTATGAAAAACGTATAATATATTTAGTTATTTATATAGATTTTATATTCATGAACAAGCCATTCGATGATAATGATTTTTCTGTGTGAACAATTTGAGCACGTTTATCTAATTATAAATCTGTGGGTAAAATAAAACACTCATTCTTAAGTTCAAATATCATATGAATAACATTCCTTTTAGTACAAGTTGAGCAAAACTAAGCATGCAGTACTACATAAAATCAATCACTAATCACATCAAATAATTACGTTTTGTTAGTAAAAATTTTCATAATATCGATAGGAGCCACCAAAGTATATATGACAAGATGGAAATAGAGATGAGATGGGGTATGATAATTGATAAATATTTTGGCGTCTTTGAAAGCAGAAATGGATTTTTCTGGCGTGAAGTGAAGCGTTCCCTCTAATCAATGCCCTTATGAATGCAATACTCAAGGACTTTGGACTATCGCTCCAGTCACTTTCTCATCTCCTTGCCCTGCATTATTAGAGCAAAGATTATTTGTGCTACCAATCATATATAATTCTTTTAATTTACTTCAATTCAACCATCAACATTTTCACCTAATAATTCACTCTCAATCACATTTTTCCAATTCACTTTCTTCCACCATTTAATTTCTAACAAATTTAATTGTAGAAAGTCATGTTTGTTAAGAGATTATGTTTAATAAAGAGATTTATTAATTTAGTATCTTTTATTCTTAAAAATTATATATCCATGTCTTATATATTTTTTATTTTCATTGTGAGAAACTAATATTCTATAGGAATACGTGGAATAATTTTTTACTACATGCTTGACTTTCATTTTTTTAATTATTTTATATTTTAAATAAGTCTAAAATAATGCTCCTAATTATACTATTCCTTGAAAATATAAATTTTAACATATGATTTAATTCCATAAAGCAAATCCATTGTTATGTTACCAGTAGAATAGTTTGAGAATGAAACTAATATTGTTTGTCAAAACAAAAATGAATGTTTTTTATCATCTCGGTTGGTAGCAGACAGATTGATAATCTCCATCAATTACACAAAATGCTTCAATAACACTCTCCCATCTTGAGATTGGGTTGAAAATCACAGAACATAATGGTTTAAAAGGAGAAAAAAAATGTTAAATGGAACAATACACACTCTTGACACCTCTCGGGAAACCTAAACCTAATTCATGTCAACACAATTTCTATTATTACTTGAATTTTAATTCGAGTCATCATCAATATAATTTAGTTTATTATTTAGACATCCTAAAATATTAAACACCCATCTTCTTGTTAAATTATATCACATGTTATATTTATACATATGTATATTTTTTAACTCTCTCTCAATCTAATAACGTATTAAGTGTACATATATCATTTTTCTATTAATTATGTAAAAGAGGTGTCAAAAATAAGTTTAAATCAGCATGGAGTAGGTTGGATCCACCCAAATCCTTTTGTTTCTAACTTTTCGATTTTTTTGTGTTAGATCACTGGTATTTTTTAACATAGACAAGATAATTCTATTCAAATTAAAAAAAAAAGTTATTATAAACTGTAAAAATATTTCTTTAAATGTTTAATATAACTGTATATTTAACTTAAAATTCAAATTACTTATTAAATGAAAACAATCCTATCTCTGCTTCCGTCTTTCTTCTTATTATGCCTCTCATGAATGAAAAAAATGAAAATGTTGACGCTTTCCTGTGTGCAAGTCTCATCTACATCTCCACTTGCTTTCCAATTATTCATGAAAAAAAGGTGATGAATTGTTAACCCATCAGGGAAAAAAAATCACTTGTTAGTTTATCTATTATTTGTTTTTTTAATCTTTGAAAATGATAAATTTTGTATATTTGTCATTATTTATTGGCCGTTGAACGACTAAAAACACGTAAGAATTGAAAACCAAAATGTTAAATAAAGATTACCAAAATAAAAAAAAATTAAACGAATAAAATTATATTTCATTTTTTTGTTTTGTATACTAGTATTAATATCTTAAATGAATAAAATTATATTTAAACTTAATGACAATGTCTTGATATTTAATATTTGTAATATTTATTCTTCGGGTACATATTTGTATAACTAAATTTATTAAAATAAATTTATTTTTAAAATTAAAAATGATAAATATTTTAAGAGGACGTTAAATATAAACTGTATCTTATACACAGTAAAGATACAAGGTCAGTCTTACAATGAGAAGGAGATTTAAGGGTGAAGAATTTCCTCAATCAAACAAACATATTTCTCGATTAAAAAAAAGTGATACAAATTTAAAGTATAAAGTATTTGATTAAAAGCATTAATAATCATTAATAATATTGATTTTATTAATATCCTTATATGGAGAAGAAAAATTTAAATGATAATTTGTGTTAAATATTATATAAATTTTTATCTTGTACATATTAAAATAAAAAACGTACAAGAAAATGGAGGAGAAAAGACAAAGAAAACTTGCACAACTACTAAATAATAATAAAAAGAATATGTGAAGATAATATTTTAAAATATGGAACGAAATTGTGTTTTTTAAGATAATATTAATAATAATTTGAGTTCCACAATAATTTCAAAAGTATTATAAACAATAGAGGAATTTATAATAATAGAGAAAATTTGTTTTTTAATAAAAAAAAAGATTAATTAATTGAAATTTTGAAATTTGTAGCTTACCCTGTCAAAGTTTTAACATTTTTTGTTGACCCTATAAGCTTTTGTTTGCCTGACCATTTTTGATGTTATGAATATTTTGTTATCCTAAGTCCTAACTCATGAGATTGAGGATTAAATGTTGTGGAATGAAGTATTTGTATTCTTAACGGCCACTATTGGAGCCCTTTCAATTCATCCACGTGATCATGTCATATCAATATGACATCCAAAAGAATCTAAAAAGTGACTTGTTTGGGCCACGTGAGAAGGAGCCCATTTACTCAAAACAATTCCTAACACAATTTGTCTAGAAAGACAAACCATTATGAGTTCTGAGTTCTGAGTTATGAGTTCTGAATGAGTTATGAGTTATGACATGGTCCCCTCCCTCCACCTCCTTTCTTTGTCACATACACAACCCCCACTTTTGTCTTTTCCTCCTTTTCTCTTTTGATGTTTTCTAATTCCTTTCCCTCATAAGCATTATGCTCCTTCAAGAAAAGGGAACCTTCCAGACTTAAATTGGTGTTCATCACTAAAGGCATCAACATGGGCACTAGATAAGACAACCCTTGCATTGATACATTCATTTGTCTAATAATTATAGTAAAAAATTTCTTACATTTGTTAAGTAAAATGTTTGTCTTATAATAACAAAGTTTTATAAAGTTGAATTTCACTCTTAATTCCCATTTTTATATTATTATTAAAGTATATTTTAATAATTATCATTTGAATAGATTGAAAATCTCACATTATCAACACTCTAGGTGGTTGATATGTACAGACAAGACACTAGTTGCATTATTGCATTTATTTGTCTAACAAGGATTGGAAATTTTTTCTTAGCTTTATAAAGTAAAATGTTCCAGTCCTCAAATATCAATGTGCTTGAGGTTAATGCATGCATAATTAGATGAGTTGATTCACGCGTGAGTGTAATTTGAGCTAATTAAACATGAGTTGACAAGCAAAGTTGAGTGGTGCATTAGCGTGTACACTTTTTTCATTGAGTTAAAGAATGGAATGACCAAATAGTGTATAAGATGCTTAATTAGCACACAACACAAACTAAAGATTGACCAAATTCAATTCATTTTATTTAGACCCAATAAGTCTTCCCTTTAATTTAACAAATCTTTTGCTAAGTCAACTAGTTCCAGTTAATTAACCGATCCATGCCGTGATTCTTCAAAACTACTAAAAACTCAATTTCTTTATTCTCTTTTTGATTCCATGGCTTAGAGATTCCATAGTGGCCAATAAAATTAAGCACATTTCTCACATATACAGGTGGTAAGCACAAAAGTGAATAAATTTTGATGAAAAGTTGTTTTTGCACTTCTCATAACCAACAGAATTTTGGTTCATTAATTCTTTGTCTGTAGATGCTGAAGGGCACATAACACAACACTACTCATTGCACTTGCCAAATGGTGCTATCTAGCTGCCCCACGCGTAGTGAAGCCATCAGATAGAACAAGCAAAATGTTTGTCCTGAAATGGACATGTGAAATTAACTTTGTTTTGTTGTAGACTCATTTGAGGCCCTTTTATCTTTCAAATGTATAGGTTCCTAGAGAGTTCCTTTCCTTAAATTTCCTATTTTCAAATAACGTGGGACTTGAAGGTTATATCCTAGTTAGTACTTACTCAGTACCTTCCTATTTGAGGCATCTTGTTCATGCATGTCTCCTCGTTGCTCAAAAAAGAGGAGCATATACTTTCTTATGTGAATTAACTTTTAAAAGAGAGTGATTCAAATTCCTCCCATGCACAATTTTTCCTACGTTTACTTTACAGCTTATAAGTTTCATATTCCCCCGCGGTTCATGCCATTGCTTTCAGAGTTGAAAGCTATTTTATAAAGTTGACTTTCACATACCCCAGTAAATTAAGTCTATGACAAATAATAATGTCATTTTCTTAGATATCAATATTTACCCATAAAAAATATTTTCAGACACTTTTTTAATTAGTTTTCTTTTTAATGGATTAAAAATTGCAACTTTAGCTAGACTTTATGTTAAATCAGACCTATCCATTAGCGCGAATAACATGTGATATGTGATGTGACTCTAAAATTTCGGGTTTCAAATTAAAAAAATTTATATTTTATCTAAAAAAAAATTATTAAAATATTTTGAAATAACATGTGATAAGTGAAGGAAGGAACCGAGTCCGGGATATGGCCTTATCAAGAATTGATTGTGACCATTAACGCGAGCCAAGCATAATCGGTATTTCGGAACCTCCCTCTCACCTACTAACCGCCGGAAATGGGGGATAAAAGACCTCACAAAAGTCAAAAGGCTAAGTTTTTCTGGCTGCAAAACTACTCTTTTCTTTTCATTCCTTTATACTCTTAGCTTATTTCCACTCAACACACAAAAACACTGACTTTAGCATCGGAGTACCTTTTGCAGGTACCTCCCCCCACATTTTGGATGTGTCCTACCTGATCGGACTTGGCTACGGGAAAGGAAGACCTCGTCCATCCCCACACAGGAGCTCGGCCAAGCCCAGAATCCGGCGGAACATTTTGGCGCCCACCGTGGGGCCCCGGTAAATCATTTTCCCAGGACCGCAAGGTACATGGTAAAGACGCGGAGTCAAGTGCAATCACTTTCGGAAGGAATACAAATGGATCCGGCATTAATAGAGATTTTGAAAAGTCAAATGGAAAGTTCCATGGTAGCTTTGAAGCAACAAATGGAAGAAGATATGCAACAATCGAGGCAGAAACAGGAAGAAGAGATGAGTAAGATCCGCGAGCAGCACAAGGAAGAAATAGCAGCTCTGAAAAAGCAAAAGACAGCCCACGAGGGTAACGCTGACAGTCATGAAGGGGAACATGCTGAATCAGTTCATAGCAAACCAGAGCAGGAAGAGCACAAGAAAAAAGGGAGAAAAGAAGATGACAATCGTGAAGCGGAAGGGCAAAACCAAGGACAGAATAAGGGAGGTAAAGACCTGCAAAAGTCCACCCCAATCGTACAAGAGATGCCTTTCCACGATACACGCATTCCGGAAAATCTGGACTTGCAAAAATTGACTACTTTCCACCCTTTTGTACCAGAAATCATGAAGTGCAAATTCCCTGAGAATACCAAAGGAATAACCACAGAAAAGTACGAAGGGGGAACTGACCCAACCTCGCACGTAAAGGCCTATCTCACTCAGGCCAGCCTTGTGTCTGATGACTTACGTGTGCATTGTCGCCTTTTTCCCACCACTCTAAAGGGTGTAGCACTGGATTGGTATTATGCTTTACCACCACTATCCATAAGTTCTTTTGAATCTTTATGTGCCAAGTTTGTGGCTAGGTTTGCCGATTGCAAGCCCGTAGTGACGGACTCCGTTTCCCTCACAAGAGTCCGGCAAGGTCAGGGAGAGTCACTCAGAAGTTACATGACGAAGTTCGCGTAGGCGAGCATGACAATTCCCGATCTCCACCCGGCCGTAGCCATGCATGCAATCAAAGCTGGATTAAGGTCGGGACCGTCCTCCAGATCACTTTTCTCTGAACCGCCGCGCAACATGGATGAGCTCAGGGAGCGAGCAGCCCGGTTTATAAACATGGAAGAGAACGATGAAGCCCAGAGGAAGGGAAAGGAACCACGCAGTCGATATGATCGCCATTCACCGCCCGCACAGAAAGATTATGAGCCCAAAGGGAGAGGATCGTCAAAATATGGTAGATACACCCCCTTAAGTGCAAGTAGGGAGGTTGTATTGAGGGAGGCCTTTAACTCGGATTTGATTCGCCAACCTAAACCCTGCCCTACCCCTCGCAGTGCCGATATAAACCGCTACTGCAGTTTTCATCAGAATCATGGTCATACAACGGAAGAATGCTACAAAGTAAAAAACATCATCGAAGAGCTGATACAATCTGGGGCTCTTTCGAAGTTTGTTAAGAAGGAAGGAGGAAGAGGAGGAGACCAATCGGATGAGCGCCAGAGAAGACAGGGGGGGTATTCTTCATATAAAAACAATGACAAGTCTGTCTCAAATAAAAAGGAAAACTCCCAGAAAAATAAAGTACAGGAGGTACGGGGAACGATCAACACCATATCCGGAGGATTTGGAGGCGGTGGAGTGACATCTAGAGCTCGGAAGCGATACTTGCGAAGCGTAAACGTGGTGGCCAACTACCCTTCTTCAAGAAACTTTCCGCCAATAAAGTTTACCGCTGAAGATTTTTCCACTAATAACGCCGACCATGATGACCCTATGGTCATCACTGCCATTATTGCCAACTGGAAAGTAAAAAAGGTACTGGTCGACCAAGGAAGCTCGGCAGACATCCTTTATTGGGAAACTTTCCTCAAGCTCGATCTACCTCCAAGCGTAGTAAGGAATCACTCCGAGCCCCTCCTTGGATTTGCCGGGGAGCGAGTCCACACACGCGCGGGTACGTTGACCTCCTCACTACTTTTGGAAATGAGGAGGAGGGAAGGACTATTTCGGTCAGGTATTTGTTGGTCGAAGCTCGAACGTCGTATAATGTTATCCTCGGAAGGAGGACGCTAAACCAACTGGGGGCGATAGTTTCAACACTCCATCTGGCGATGAAGTTCCCGGTGGAGGCTAAGATGGTCACTATCAAGGCCGATCCCAAAATGGCTCGACAATGCTACGCTCAGAGTTTGAAGATTCAGTCGTACACATTGAAAACGAGCACGACAAAGGAAACCCCGCCCCAGTGTTTGAGCATAGAGTCAGAACCCTTGGACCTAGACCCAAGATCGGACTTCGAAGAGCTCCGACCGTCACCTGCCGAGAAGACTACTCCGTTCCAGATAGGTTGCAAGACAGGGCAGAACGTCCAGATCGGAGAAACAATGGAGGGGTATTCCCGTCAGAGCTTGGAGAAGATATTGCTCGAAAACGCAGATTTATTCACGTGGAGCGCCGCTGATATGCCCGGAGTCGATCCCGATTTTCTATGCCACAAGCTGGCCATCATGCCTGGTGCTCACCCCGTAGCCCAAAGAAAAAGAAAACTAGGAGAAGAAAGACTGATAACAGTCCGACAAGAGGAAAACAAAGCTCTACTCGCACAGATCGCTCTAAGCTCGGGATAACTGGTGGAATTATCCTTATCAGGTCGCCCACTTGATCCGACGTCAGATCGGAAGAATAGAAGTTTGTCTCGTCTGAGACCCAAGAATACTCCACCGGAGCCGGAGGATACACCTTCTTAGGCCTGGGGGCTTTACCCTTCTTTGGGGGTGCGGCCATAGTGGCGGCCGCCGCGGCCGTTGTGGCCGCCCAGGATGAACCCTCGCCAAACCTACTAGCGGGTACGGCGGAGGGGCTAGGAGTCCTCTCCGTATATAAGGACCCCCCAATAGGGGACACTTCCCTAGAAATCAAAGGTTTCACCTTTGAAGAATCAGAAGAGGAAAGGAGAGACATGGTGGCATACCTAGAAATGAAGCTTTCTCTGGCGAAAAATGGAGGCTGAAGCAAAGGGATCGGTTCGAACCACCACAAACTGAGCCTAGAACAAGATGAACGGCGGCCGGTGAGCAAAAGCAAAAGGAACGAAGGAAAATGGAGAGGGAATGCGCCGGTGAGCAAAACAGAGAGAGGAAGAAAGAGAGAGGTTTTCAGGTAAGAGAAAGGAAAAGTCTCGAAGGAGTTACAAAATGGAAACTTAAAGGCAAAATGAAAGAATACCAATCGTTCCCTAAGGAATGCCAACCGTTACACACTAATACAAAAACCGCTCCCGCCAATAATAAAGACAAATTCAAAAACGCCTTGTTAACCGCAACACCAAAGGCGAGGAACTGCTCAATGATGACAAAGACGAGCCAAGTAAAAACCCCAGCGTGTTGAGGAAGCTTTTAGTAGAAAAACCCTCTTCCGAGCTAAAATATATATCTCGTCCTCGGATTTTGGGGGCTTATGTACCTACCGAGATGATCCGAGTTCGACAGAAATCTATAGGCCGAGCCCGGCTGAGTTTGAAAGAAGGAACCGAGTCCGGGATATGGCCTTATCAAGAATTGATTGTGACCAGTAACGCGACGGGGTGATGTGACATTTTCCCTTCATGTAATGATGAACATTGGAACTAGTAAAATTACCCCTGGACCGACACGTGTACCTCGAGCCAAGCATAACCGGTATTTCGGGACCTCCCCCTCACCTACTAACTGCCGGAAATGAGGGATAAAAGACCTCCCAAAAGTCAAAAGGCTAAGTTTTTCTGGCTGCAAAACTACTCTTTTCTTTTCATTCTTTTATATTCATAGCTTATTTCCACTCAACACACAAAAACACTGACTTTAGCATCAGAGTACCTTTTGCAGGTACCTCCTCCCACATTTTGGATGTGTCCTACCTGATCGGACTTATCTACGGGAAAGGAAGACCTCGCCCATCCCCACGCAGGAGCTCGGCCAAGCCCAGAATCCAGCGGAACATTTTATAATAGAGCCATAGATTAAACATTAGAGTTTAATTAATTTGTATGAGATTAATAATTTGGTGAAGATTTTATAGTAACCAGCTGATCCCATTAAGCAACTATCAAGTCGGCTAGTTGGGCACTAGGCAAGCTATGATTTGTCAAGCCCGGCTCGCTCGTGAGTAGTAGGTATATTCCCTTTTATTCGTTCCTTTTCTTTCTTCTCCATTCAATTTTTTACTTAAATATCTTTGTCATGTAATTTTTTTTCCAGATTTTTATATATAATTTTCTAATTTTTAATCTTTGTATTTATAATTGTATAAAAATAATTAAAAGTTTAATTTAAATAAATACAACTATCCAATTAATTTTTAAAATTAAGTCATTTTAATCTTATCTCGGTGAAAAAATTACATGATATAATTTTAAGAAAGAATTTAGACATACTAATATAATTTTGTGAGAATAAAAACGGGACAATAAAATTCTTGAAGATTTATAAAAGAAAAATATCTTAAATAAAATAAATTTTTCAAAAAGAATCACTTAAAGATTTACTCGCTTAAGTAAGATTTCTTAATAAAGAATCATCTCAAGATCCGTTAGATTAAATAAATATTTATCTCACTTTTTACCTCCCAATGATTCCTATAAACACTTGTTTATGAGAAATGCTTAGATAAAAATTTAATTAATTCTTAATTAGATTTAAAAAGGGGGGAAAGGGAGAAGAATAAACACCAACATAGATGAAAAATGTAGAAGATAAAGAAAACATAAACACCAAGTTACAATATTCCTGAGTCTCTAACATCAAATTGAATTAGTTTTTTCATTGAGTGTGTATAATTAATTCCTTTCTTATTGAGGTTAGACGTAGTAAAATCGAATTCATGTAAACTTTCCATATTTAATACGATATTATTCATTTTATTATTTTCTTCCCTCTTTTATTGTTTTATGAAATTTATCATCTCGCAATTGAATCAAGGGTTTAATCAACATTGGTAAATTTGCCTTAAGCCTAAATTGGAAGAAAAATGTAATTAAGGTTAATTCTAGCATAATAACATTGGGTATTTGTAGTAAACTTGTTAAGATATAAGGAGTTAAACAAATAACTTAGACTCTTTCATCTAAGATAATAGATTTGATTAACTTAAATGCTCAAAGATAAACCAAATAATGTCGGATTAATAATCAAATAGCAAAATGAAGTAAGGTTGAGCAGAGTTCAATCTTAACACATGTCTTAATTGAATTTAACCCAATTAAGTAGTTTATTTTTCTTTAAAATCTTCTCTTCACTTAGTTCTCTTAACTCTCTTAATTAACTATTCTTTATTTCAAACATTTTTCTTTAACTTTTAATTATGTATTACGTGAAATTCCGTGGGAAATAACTTGGAGACAAGTCCACCAACACCCTAAATTCTAATTATATTTTGAGACATTATTTAAAAATATTATTGATTTATTATAAAAAAATTTGTTGCCACTTTTTTAATAAACAAATGGAATAATAACATACAAGAAAAATATTAGAAATAATAACATAAGGAATTATAGTCGTTATTTATCACGTAAGTGATCGGACGAAATAATTCTAAACTCTATTATTTATTTTCTGCAAAATTTGATTTCAAATCAAATTAAAGTTAAAGTACGAGTAAGCTACCAATTCCTCATCTAAAAAGACGAGACAAATTAAAATAAAGAAGAAGTATCTAACAAATCTATTGCAAAAAGAAAAAGAAAACCTTTTACAACAGTTATCCTCTACTTTTGTAGGAAGTTGTCAACTCTGATTCAATATCCCTAGCAGTAACACTAAATACTCATAAATATGTAAAACTCTTCAACAGATGGATTAAAGACTTTGAAGCCTAATGTGAATCTGTGGTGGATAAGATCCCCTGGAAGAGTAAATAAGAAAATTGATCAAGAAAGGATATTGACGTCAAACTAAAGAAATGAGTGAGAGGATATTGATGTCATACTCAAGAAAAGAGTGAGAATTTGAGTGACAAGTTATGAGTTTGATCGCCACAATCAAATAATGATAAGATCAGATTTAGCTTTTCATCTAACAATTAAGAGAAACCCTCACAATAGAGAAAAAACTCATATTTTTGATTGATCTCAAATCTATATGGAAGCTTACAGGAAGTTCCTATTTATACGCTAAGCAAAACACTCATTAAAGTACATGCAGTGAATTTTCACTAGGTATAATTTTTCATTAGACAATTATTTCTCACTTATCATTTATTTTCTACTAACAAGTACTCCCACTAAAAATTAATATTCTCTAGTTATTATTCTCACTAACCTTAATAATGACTTATTGAGTCTTATTCGTCATCATAATGTATTAGGAAGTTAAAAGATACTAAAATCTAAACTAAAATATAAAAAGACATATAAATTTAGTATACTCAATCTATGCACGAAAATCACATGTGAAAAATCTTTTTACTGAAACTTGGTTGATTCCTATAATTCCCTTCCACTTCAAAAGGATTCGTCCTCAAATCAAATTCATTACTTTTATGTTCTATGTTTCGAAAATATTAATTTTGTGGATAAATCCACCCTTCATCAAATTGCTTTGTCCAATGAGTCTTTGTGTGCAACTTTTTATTAGGTACTAAGGTAAAAGAACACAAATGATTTAATAGATTAGAATAAAAATAAATTCTTTTTATTCATCTCTTTTTCTACTTTTTTTAACTCTTTTACTTTTATTGTTTTCTCTCATTTCTCTTTTTCTTTTTTCTTTAACTCTTTTTTTCTTTTCCCTCTTTTTATATTTTCATTCTTACGAAAAATTAATCCTTATATGATTCACTTGGAGACAAAGGTATTAGTTTTACCTTATGCCTTAATACACAAAAGAGAATTTATTTAATAAAAGAAACTATGTGTAACATTCTTATCACATTCTTAAGTTATATTAAGCAATATATGTCTTACCTCCATAAAAACAACATCACACAAAATATCATCAATACACTTATCAATGAAAAATTATACTTCAACTTTCTTGTTCACAATTATTTCACCATCTTCATTAAGTCTTTAAATTTTGTAAGGTTAAGTGTGGTCTAGTTTCCAAACATTTTGAAACTAACCTTTCACTAGCAATATTAGTGCAACTCTTACCATCAATAATCAAAGTACATAAGTTTCTAAAAATCAAATATTAAGTTTGAAATATGTTTTATTTTTTAATCTCTTATAATCCATGACTCCTAGTACTTAATGATAAAATGGAGAATAAAACTAAATTTTTATAAAACCTATTTTATAATTTTTTTTCTAAATTTGTGTATGATCGATTAGACCATCCATAAATTCTTTTAAAAGCTTACAAAAATATTTTATTAACATAATTTAATTAATTCTTATATTTTTGCGTTAACAAAATTTTATCTTAAAAATAATAACATCAAAAAAATATATGCTTAGTAGACTAGTGTGATCCATATTTTATTTTTAATTTGAAGCATTAAATTTTCAAACCGTAGAATTCTTCTAAATATAGATACTATAAATAACTTCTTTGGATATCAATCAAACCATATTTCATTTACAAAATTATATAGTACATATTATATAAATGTGTGATTGTCTTAATAAAAGTTTAATTAAATTTTTTTCGTTTATTTTATATTTCATGTTCTTATCAAGAAAATTCTAACTTTCAATCCTTCTTTTATATTTTTCAACATTTTTAATCTTTATCATTAAATTAAAAATATTAAATGCAGTCATAGTTAAAAAAAATCACGTAACACATTCATGTTAATATTTAATAATTTAATTTGATATTATGAGCAAGAAATATTGACAAAAAAAATAAATGAAATATTAAAAATTTATAAAATATTTAAGAGGAATTAAAAATTAAAAAATGAAACAGATGAAAGATTAAAAACTTAATTAATACTAGTATAAAATTAAATTTACTAATATATTCAATAATTAGAACAATTTTGTAGAAAGACGAAGAATAATTACAAAACAAAAACGGAAAAGAAGGAAAGAAGAGAAGCAAAACTGTTCAAAATGTAATAGTGACTATCTTTTATTACATTGTTAATTAATGAAAAATATTAGAAAATTATAATAATGACTATCTTTTATTATATTGTTAATTAATGAAAAATATTAAATAATTATAATAAATAGAGAAGTAGACAATTAATTATAAATTATGAGATATAAATTATAAGACAAAAAAGAAATAATATATATATACACTTATATATATATATTTTATAAATGAGTTATTTTGATTAATTATATATTGTAATCGACTGTGAAATTGATAATTAATCCATAAATAACATGTTATAAGCTCGTTTCGAGTCAAGAACGTGACAATAAAATCCTGTCGCATTATTACTGTATAAAATAGAATATTATCTATTTATATATGATTAGCGTAATTAATATCTTATATATGATTTTTTCCAACTGTTTCTCCTATTTTGATTTAATACAGTATTTTTCGTGTAAGCAAGAACATTTGTTCTTCCGATGAACCTTTCTGCCCATCGTAACCTATTTCCAGCGATAAACTTTTCAGGTCACCTCTCTGATGAATTTTTTTTTCTTTTTTAATTCTCAATGACTTTTATGTGTTTCGTGGGTTATGTGGTTCGGCCATTATTTTTCTTCAATGATTATTTACGATGACTTATTCTCTTTTGAAGTTAAATAAATTTTAAATTTCCACTGACATTGATTTGATTGTTTGAAGCTTTCAGATATTATTGTTTGAATTAGTAATTTTAAAATTTAAGTTATAATAATATTTACGTGATATTAAGTTTCCTTTAATGAAAAATATTTAAATGATTAAAGTGATACAATTTACAAATATAAAAGATTAAAATAAAATAAAAAATAAATTTAAAAGACTCAAATAAAAATTTATATAAACTTAAAAGGATTAAAAACAACTGTTATTTTAGCTCTATAACAATGTTATCTTTTCAGCAATACTTTCCAAATTATTAATCAGGGGAAAAAAATTTATAACAAGCTAAGGCTGAGTCCTGAGACATTATTTTTGACTTTATTAAAAGTAACACTAGAGAAAATAAAATATTTTTTATTTATATATAATTTAAAAGCTACTATATCTTTAAAATTGATATGGTTAATAAGATCGGGATATAAACTATTATATTTATTTTATTTATTGTATAGAATCAGAATATCCATTACGTATAATCTTATACGGCTGATTCAAGTATATCAGTTCAGCTAGTAGTAGTGTAAGATTATTTATCATCTACTTTTAGTACAAGAATATCCTCTATGTATAATTAATGTACACAAAACATTTAGCATTTGTAATTATAGGGGTTTGATTTACCTTATAATTATATAAGTACAAGATTATTCTCTATGTATAATTATAAGTGTTTATCCAATGTAATGTGACGCTATGATCATACTAAAATATTAGTTTAGCTAAAATTTTAGCAACAAATTTTGTGGTTTTTGTTCAGGTCTGGGAAGTATCTTTTGGATAGCCATTAGTTTTATTTCATTCCGTTTTTTCATTTATTGGGTGAAATATTTTCGGCCATTTCTAATGTCGCCAATGAAATGGGTTTAATTTCGAATCCTCAAAAAGATTATCCTCGTGAGAAGATTTTTATTTATTTATTTATTTAACGAATCTTATCTTCTGAATTGCATAAGTACAATTATATTTTAGGCTATATTTTGGAGATCTGATTACCCAATTTTCCCATGATGATTATTGAATTGAATACTTCTCTTTGGAGATAAGGAGATAATGAGATAAGGTCCCTTTTGGACATAATTTAGGTCACAACTTTTGAGTGAGAATAAAATAACTTTTTATTAACTATTTTATACAAATTAATTGAGTTATTATATTAAGATTTTAAATATTATACAATCATAGTATAACATAGTATTATGCAATTAATTAATTATAAATGAAATTTTGTATAAATTTTATTAATGTTGGTAAATTTATTATACATAACGAATATAAATTGTGAAAAGTTGTGATAGCTAGATGAAAAATTACTTTGTATATGCATGGTGCTTGTTCTTTTATATTAATGTCTATATAAATTAAACTTTATTTATTTAACTATTTTATACTATATCTATAATTTACGATACCAAATGTCATTGATGGTTATATCCTTTAACTAAGAACTAAAATTCGATCCACAACTTGAAAGCAAAATCATGATTGGAAGTATCACTTTGCTCTCTAAGTAGTCTAATTCAATGAGAAGGAGATTTAGTTAACCATCACATTGAAGCCTCTAATTCTCTAACGCCGGTTGGTAATCTATGACTTATATAATTATTATTATTATAACTAGAAAAAAAAATACATGAATTTTATGTACGTGTGATTGATTTTTTTTTAATTAAAATAGGTAAAGATAATAAATTTAAAAGTTTTAATTTTTTTATATAAATTAAAAAGTTGAAACAAATTAAATTATGAAAAATAAAATATTTAATAAATATGAAACTGAATTAATTCTTAAATCTCTAGTAACGTAGAAAAAATAATTTAAATAAAAAATTAACAAATAATTTTATAAACTTAAAAAAGTAAAAATGTCCCATAAAAGTAAAAACAAAAATAGGAAGAGAAATTACTTATATATATAGATATAAATATAACTAATAAAATTATTATTATAATGCTTATACTCAATTTTTTATGTATAAAAATTGCTTAATTGTTTTTATAATATTGTCTAGATTAGTATTTTTTTTCTAAATTTTTTTTCCAAAAAAATGATGTAAATAAAATATTCAAATTTTGCATATAATTATAGTAATCATAGTATAAATAAAAAATACCTAAAAATTTATATCTGAATATATATATATATATATATATATATATATATATATATATTATTTATGTGTGATACGTGGGTACTGTTATAGGATTGTTTGGTTAATAGTAATATAAGATTAGAAATAATGATATAAGAATATATGTATTTGGGCATAGCATTAAGGTCCACTAGGGGACTAAACTCAATTAAATTGTATTAGAAGGGAATACAAGGTTTAGGCAACGGATAATAAAAGGGAGGAAGGATAAAAGTTTAACATGAAACTCACAAGAGAGATAAAAGTTTCTACATCCCTTGCTAAGCTTAAACACCTTATACTCAGTGTGAAGGTCCAAGAAATATACGTTAGTTTGAATCCCCAGGTTAAATGTTAGAAAAATCTCATTTAGTGTGAAAAGGGTAAAGAGCACTCCCACTTTACTCATTGGATAAATGTCTATTCTATTTACTTATATTACTAATTTACACACTTATTCTATCTCTTTAAGTTCTTAACTCTCTTGTCAATTTACGTGGTAGCACTCGGGTTCAGATAGTCAAATTATATAACAAATTTATGTTGCTTTATCTAAAATGCAGTCTTATAAGGAGACACAGGGAAAAATCATAAGAAAGTGGAAGGACATTAATTATCCAATTGACATTTAATGAGTTTTAATTTTATAATAAATTAATTATTTATATAGTAAATGGTTTAAATTTAATAAAAAGTACTTGTCATGTTTAGGTTAAAAATGAGAGGATAATACCAATTTAAAGGAGTTACGTCTATTTTTGTCTTGTTTATTTAGAAATTTAAGGAAAGTACGAAAGTTAAGTATTTGTTTATAAATGAAGAAATGAGTCAAGGCAGCAAAAACGAGTAAAAATTTGTAAATGTTACTTTTGAATCGCATTTAGTATTCGAGTGACCAAATTCAACTAACTTATCTGACACTCATGTTAAGCACTACATGTGCCTCATGCTCAACGTGAGACTTATGGAAACAAGAGTATGTTTGCGCGTAATATTAACTAAATGAGGAAAATCATTTGAACTTTTATGTAACCTAATAAAAAATTCACACCAATTCTCATAAAAAAAACAAAAACACTCATCATAAGTCATAACATAACACAAACATTCACACCGTGGATCCAATTCAACATTTAAGCAAAGTTAATGGTGTATTGTAATTTTTTGACAATCACATTAATTTATATAAATAGAAAAGTAATCAATTTTGATAAAAATAAAATTAATCAACTTTTTTTTTTTATAAATTTTCTATAACAAAATAGAACCTAAAATCTCATACATGTTATCAAATTATAAAGTACATATAACCAACAGATGTTAACACAAATGATATCGGTTTGTGTACCTTGACTAAGTGGTCTAGAGTTCAGATCTTGACTAACATTGTGTACATTCAAAATTTCTAACAAATTCTCAGTCATATACACAAGTAAATAATTATATTGGTTCTCTTAATTAAATAAACACTTTCTTTGGTCATTAAAAGGAAATATTTTGAAAAAGTCCCTCCATTAAACTCGTGTGCTAGTCACATTAATTCTTTTGTGGATGTTTGTTACTTAATTGTGTCGGTTGGGGTAACACTAATTACCACATTATATATTTAATCATTTTTTATTTGTCTTATCTTATTTCATATTTTTTATGCATTAATTTTATCTATTTTCTTTCAAAGATAAAAAAGTGTCTACTTAATTTAGGAATATCGTGATTATTTCCTTAAAAAGTAAAATTATATAATAAAATAGAATCACCAACATTTTGTGCACCTAAAATCTCTAACAAAATTATTAATATTATAATGATATACACTTTGTACTACCTAGGTTAAAAAAATTATCATTTTAATTTTCTTAATTAGCGAAACTTTCACTTTAATAAAAGAAAAAAGTTTTTCAAAAAATCTTAAATTAAAATTGTGTTTGCTACGTTAATTTTCCTATAGACATCTATTATATGGTTACAAGAGTTTTGTGTATTTTTAGATATTTAATCATATATTATTTTTAATTTTATTTCATATTATTTTATGGATTATATTTACAATTTATTTACATACTAGAAAAACAAAAAATTAGATATATGAGATCATAGCTTTCATGACTTTTTCTTTTATATTTTGAACATGTTATTTAGGGATAAATGTTGTAGGAATAGGACTATACACTTTATTTTATTTAAAGAGTAAAGATGAAAATATCTTAGTAAATAAATGTAGTATTTACTTGAAAAAAAAACAAAAATGATAGAGTAGAGTAAAGTATATGAAGTATATTCGTTGTAGTTGTAACAAGCTCAATGAAGAGCGCGTTGGGAGGGAGAACAGCAACGGTGGCATAGTGTTTGTCTGAGTGATGATCACTGTTAGAGTTTCAGTTCAGCCCCCACAATCCCTGTTCCTTTCCGTTCCACCATTACCATTATGTCCACACTCCACTGCAATTGGCTTCGTGCAATTCATCTGCTTCTGTCATCCCCAAATATAAATATAAATACTATTAATTTAATATTTAATATACTCCTTCAAAATCAATACCGCTTTTCATTTTTTTCTTTAAAAAGGGCATGACAAGAAACATCATTGGGGACACTGCATTATAATATGGTTCTGTCCTTTTCCTGCTTTGTCCTTATTAAATATACTTTCTTTCTTCTTACAACATATACTTCCAAACTCCTGTAACTATACCAAAATTATTGCCGTATTCACTCACCATTTTTCTTCATATAAATATCAACTCTTTCTTCCTTTCTCCTAAATAAATAAATCATCAAAACCTCTCAAACCCCTTAACTCAACTCAACTCTCATTTTTCTTTTATGTTCTTTGTTTTGTTTTAGCTCACCACTCTGTTTGAGCTTCTTTTGCTCTGCTTTTCCCCTGTTTCCTCTGGAACTTATTTCTACCTACCTTTCTCATCCAAACCAAGTTTATTATTGGAGAAATGTATGCAGAAACTGGTCTTCTCCTCCCATATTTGCACAACCTCTCTCAAGAGCTTCATCAGCTTGAGGAGTACTGCAAAACCCAGAAGTTCAATGTTTCAATGGTATCTTTCTATTCCTCTCTTAGTCTTTCATACTCTCTGCTCCCTCCTCTGTTTCTGCTCCCTCCTCTGTTTCTGCTCTGTTTATGTGCATTTGTTTGATTTTTTTTTTTTTTTACTATATTGAACAAATTTGAAGCTTTCTTCTCTTTCTCCCCCCTGCTGTTTCTTCCTTACTCTGAATGGTCCCTATTCATTTCTTTGGAGAAAATGGGGCAACAAAAAAAGGTTTTTTTTTTGTTATGGAATTAAACTTGGTTTTTTATGTGTTGATGGCTTAATTCTCCTGTAAATATTTATTTATTTCTCACATTTCATATTTTGTGCGAAGCTTCCTCTTTTAGTATATGATTTGCGGTTTCTTGCTTGCTTGATAATATCATCAAGCTGAATAAGGAAAACTAATAACCTAACATTATCAAACTTAATAAATGTTTATTCATTTGAATTTTGTTACTTTCCTTCTTTGTGAATTTTTTCTCTCTTATTAATACCACAAGTGGAAACAACTGTAGTTGGATTCATACGGTGGATCTGAAAAAGCATGAAAAAAAGAAAGCAAAGAAAAGGGTATAAAAGGGAAGTATTTTTCTTCGTGATGGTTCCGTCTTGTATAATCTTTCTTCCTATTGTTTCAAGTTTATAGTGTGAACTCTCAGTGGGGTTTGTCCTTTTGCGCCGCACTGAGGAAGGAGATTAAAGAGAAAAAGGCCTTTTATTCGCTTTTCTTCTTTATAGTAATGAAAAAGGGTAAATGAAAGGGTTTTGTTAATGCTCAACTTAATCATTTCTTCACGGTATTTGTCGGGCACTAAGTATAGTTCTAGAAAGGTTATTTCTATTTCTGCTCCTGTTGCATTTAAATAAATGATTAAAGTAAGTTGATTTCATATGGTGTGTTTTGCTGTTTTGGTCACTGAAAGTTATTGAGGCAAGGGCTTTATTTGCCTTGTAATCAGGGAAGATGCACCTTGACTAATCCACCTTCTGGTTTAGTCAAAGGAACTTATAATGATATTGCTTAAATAATTTACAAAGATAGGATTCGAACCTTGAATGTTTTGAATATTTTGATGTGAGTTTTAGTCCTTCTATTATCTTGTATGGCTTCCTTTATATGTACTGATTTTAATAATTCATGAGAAGGAATATGGTGACTCATACTCCAGTTGAGTTATAACCATGTGTCCTCTCGACCGTGTGTGGTGCACTGGTTCTAGTTTCACTGTTTCATCTGTTTAACACCTGGGTTTTCTTTCAAAGTCAGGTTCTGTGTTGAAACGTGGGTTTTGAATTTGAAACCATCTATTGAGTTCCAACTCAATAACTTGAATCTAAGAAGCACTTTCTTTTGGTTGTGAAGGTTCAGCTGAATATGTACTGGCACCTATCATTTACAGCAAGGCTTTTGCTTTTGCAGTAGGAATATGTTTTTTGCTATACCGTGTGAGGAATATGATTTGTACTGAAATTAAAAAAGAGAGAAGAAAAAGGAAGGAAAGTCCTTATCTTTTTTATCTGTTATCGTTTAACCTGCAATATGTTTTATTCTGATAACGAGTACTTGTCATTTTCCTTAAGTAGAGAAGAATCTTACATATTGTGCTTGAAACTCTATGAAGCCCTTGCACAAGTCTCTTATTAACATATAGCTTTTTCTGTCACCTCACTATCTCAGATTGATTCTCTTTCTTTTTTGTTGTTTCTCTTTCTCTCTTTTTAGAAAGGTTGAGGAACAATAACTATTTAGTGCATGCTTGGACAATCGTTTGCAAACTTCAGTTTGGAAAAGTTTTCATTTTGTAATCTGAGTTTGGCAAAAGGAACATTAATCTTACTTTTGTGAAACTGAGTTTTCAGACAAAATGTAAATAGCCAAAAAGTACTTTTAGAGGTAAACAAACATATCACTAAACTGACTTTACTCTCCAAACTGAGTTTGGAGCACCCCAAACGGGAATCCAAACATAGCTTTGGTCTAATCCCATGTATAAACCATGTTCTGGTTGGATGACCATGATATGCAATTGGAATCTTTTGCCTATTCTTAGAAATTTATAATGTCTCAGTTGCTTTAAGAATCACTTTACTTGATGGAATCATGCAAATATCATCATGGAAACTTTTGGCATCACGATGATGTCAGGAACACCATCATAGAGCACGATATTGACAAAGTTAAACATGACAACCAGTTGGAAACAAGCGTTACATGATATAGACTAGACATTGAAAGTGCTGTTTACACATACTTTCTTTTTTAGGGAAAGGGGTGCGGGGGATGGGAGAGGGAATTGTAAATCATTGTAACCCATACAGCATCTGGAATTGACCAGTGATGTTTCCATTCCTTTATTTGTTTCATTACAATTATATATTTTTTTGCTACAATACTATTATCTAATATTTACCTGTAAGCATAATTTGTCTGTGCTAAGTAACTATTTAACATCTTCTCTATTTTTATTTTTTGTTCTAAAGCTAACATTCTGGTTATTCATCCTTTGTTTTTATCTCTGCTGAGCTCTACAATTGACGTTAATTTAATATCTATGGCTATATTACAACTATTAATTACTTTATCATTTATTTCCCCATGTCTTTAATACAGGATGATCTTGTTCAGTCTTCTGCCATGTCAGAGTATGATTTGGCAGCAGAGGGAGATCTGTTCAAAGCTCCTGAACCTATTATTGAAGAGCCAATCATGGATATGGATCCCATGACAGCTGCCATGTCGATTATATCTTGTGGAGAAGGTGTCTCCTCACAGGGACTAAAATCCACAGATATTGATATTCTTCAGAATGATCAGCTTCTAAGTGAAGTATTCTATGAATGCAAGAAGGATCTCTTAGAGAAGGCAGCTATAGAGTCACCACTCTCTGAGATTCTGGAAATTAAGGTTCCTCTTCTGAACATTGATGAGAACTCAATTCAAGAAGACAAGCCACTTCCTGATATTCAATTAGCAAAGAGTGTCAGCTCAGGAAGTTTGAGCTCAATGGACTGGATGCGTGGAGCTGCAATGAAGCCTGCTTTTATTGATATCCCCACGATGGATTTCAATTCAGTTTATGGCATGCGGAGAGCATTTAGTGAAGGAGATATAAAGGTTTGACTTAACCGCTTTGTATATACATTGTGTCTTATGCTTTTTTATGAAGTTAATTAAATCACCGTAAATTCAAATGTCTATTGAAGCTATAAGGGTAACAGCTTAAGGAGGTGTGAAAGTCATGCCTTCTTTTTTACTACACTGCAGCTGTGGGGGCAACTTTGTCTTGAAGTTAGAAGTGTTGATGTTTTGAGAGTTCTGCTTCTTTCCTTGACATGTTTAGAGTAATAGCTCAAAATTTGATAGCCCTGATGATAACTATACCCTATCAAGGAATTACATTTATA
Organism: Hylodesmum podocarpum; assembly: GCA_026586105.1. Taxonomy (NCBI): domain Eukaryota; kingdom Viridiplantae; phylum Streptophyta; class Magnoliopsida; order Fabales; family Fabaceae; genus Hylodesmum; species Hylodesmum podocarpum. The sequence goes on along the minus strand of JALJEV010000623.1, from coordinate 12,148,453 downwards.
ATCTTGGACTTCTGTCAGAATCTTTGTCAGTCTCAATATAGAGATACGTAGCTACCCTTTGAGCTCAATAAGAAGAAAATTTTACCCCTACCATGCATAAACTGATCATCCAAGTATCAAGAATTAAGCAGTATGGAAATGAAAAAGAAAGGAACAATGAAATGACCTGAATCTGATTGCATAATTAGAAATAACAAATTTGACAATCTTTTGTTGAAATCTATTAGTTTAAATGTCTCAAAAATTCAAAATCTGTTTCTGTGATCAGCAATTAAAATGGTGTTACCAAAATACACCAGATTCTTTTTAAGAGAATGGTTCCTTTTCCCATGTGTCATGTTATCCATTTGTTTCTTGATATATGGAAAAACTTAATTTACCCTTAGCTGAAGTCATGTCTTTTCAAACGCCCACTCCCTTTTACATTCAGAAATGAGACACTTTATCCAGGAAATTATGCTTCCTCGAGCAGAATCAAAAACAACTTATGTTTAAGAATTTCCTAGTTATTTATTCCTCCCATTCTTACGAATAAACTCACCAAATTTTGTGATTTACTCAAAACTATGCTGAATGGTTTGTACTGTTTTTGTGACAGACTCTTGGTAATGGCAACGTGAACATTGTTCAATCACCCCATGAGAGGCCCTTTCTTATCAGCAACTGCACCAGTGAGGATCGCTTCCATAAGCTTTCCAGATACAGGAATAAAAGGACAAAGAGGAATTTTGGGAGGAAAATCAAGGTAATTTATAGGTTCACCATCCCTCTACCATGTGAGAATTTCACGTAAATAAAAGGCCTTGAAAATTATGTGGAATGCATAACATATCTCTTGGAAGTGATGCACTCCTATCTAGCTAATAGGATGGAAAGAACAATGGATATTGTTTGGTTACCGCGCTTAGACCATGAAATTCATCTTCGCGTTTTGTTCTCATGGTTTCAAGAATTTGTTTTCTTCAATTCCTTTAAGGCACATAAATGTCATGTGTAAGTAGTTTTTTTTAAAAATGTTCATCATTACCTCAACTCTTGAAGCCTTTGAATGTGTCATTATCCATTGCTCTTGTTTTACCATAGTCGTGTATTTAAAAACTCATTTCAAAGTTAGCAAATGACCTCAATTTTGCTTAAAAACGTGGAAGCTACAACTAGTTGTTTAGCAGTTAACAAGAAAAATCACACCCCAAACATGAAACCAAATATGCTGATAATCCATGATATGTTTCTTTAAATTGTTAAACATGGCATCAACTGTAATTTTCTTATGCAACTGCTATATTTTCAATTGAAACAAACTCTGAATTCAGCTGATGATACATTCTTTTTGCAGTATGCTTGCAGGAAGGCTCTTGCTGACAGTCAGCCAAGAATTCGCGGAAGATTTGCGAGGACTGAAGAATCTGATGCCAAGAGGGAATGAATGACTTATAACTGATTTAGGAGGAAGAAGAAGAAAGTAGAGTCAAGTAGCTATATCTGATCTCAAGCTATATGGAAAAGCTCAGAAGTAATATGTGATTAGGATTATGTGGAGTCTCTGTATGTTTGAACAGATATTTGCTGAATAAACCAGACCCCAAAACACTTCTTAGAGTAGTTCATCTTTTATCCACTGTATTAATCGTCCTTTTAGACGAAAATAACCTTCCAGATATGTAAATAAGTTTGTGGAATAAAACAAAGAAAAAGAAAAAGGTTGTATTGTATCAATGTGTGTGTGTGTGATGATGATGATGAAATGACAAGGTAACATCAATAATTTGGTTCTCTAATTTTAATTAAGTTAACTATTATTTTTTACAACTGCTTTTGTCCTGAAATGTGATTGGCTTTGTCCTTAAGTTGAAGTAATCTTTGCTCAAAACGTTGACTAGTAGTGAGACAAGGGTGGGGGAAGAGGTGCCTGACTAGGTTGGGGAAGCATAGCTAGCAAAGAGTAGTGGTTTGGGTTAATTAAAGAAAAATATTTAGTAGAAAAATGAGATAGTAGGCTGGTTGGTTATTTGAAGTTGATATATATTTTATGAATTAATTAGTTAATTGACTGTATATATATGTTTTATGAATTAATTAGTTAATTGACTGGATATTAAAGTAGAGGATTAAATAAAATCGACGTGTAGAAATGGTACATCAATGAGGAGAGGTGAGAGAGTGTGACTAATTGGTTGATTGACATCCATGTAGGAGAGGCATGGTTTGTGCAATTTGGACAGTTGCTTGGGAAGAATATGTCAGCAACAGTCCATGGACGATGTTCATTTTTTATTTTTATATGGTTATGTTTTGTTCATGTTCTCTTGTGTGTGTCTGATTCCAATCTTGTGACCCGTGAATTTTAGTTTTCCACGCCAAAATCATATAAAATGATGTAGAAGTTAGTTATATTAGTGTTCTCTTAAATTTTCATATATTTGTGTTTGATTGTAATTTAGAAAGTTTCTTGTTAATGGAAATATTTGTGAACTTATAAACTTATATTCTTAGTGTTTTGGCAATGTGAGATTTTGTATTTATCTTAATAATTATGTTTCCTTAAAAATATAAAAAAACAAAATAGATGCCAGGAGTATATTATCCAAATCTCCATTATTTTGGTTGATATCACATAGATGTCATGTAAAACACCTTTAAAATAAGGCTTTAACAAAAAAAATTTATTGATAAATATTAGTTTATTAGTTTTAAGTTAGAAATGTTAATGGGCAAATTTAAAAATGTGACTTCTTCTCTTTTAACTCTTAAATCTTCATTCCCAAACATTAAATCAATCTTATATCTTCACAAGACTCTAATCACAGTTCACCTTAAGAAAATGTTCTTTTTTCTTAGTATATAAATTCTTTCATTTCTTTAGAATCATCTCCAACAAATTATCTTACTAGTTGATCTTACACTTAATATCTGCTTTTTAAAAAGTTGAAGATATGTTTTCTACAATATCATTTAAGATTAGCACATATTTCAAAACAATAATTATATATTATTTTTTGAATTATTTTTTTAAGATTAAAAATTTATATTATTTTATTATTTTAAATAAATTAAAAATAAATATTAGTGGATTAATTACAAGACCACATAAAGTGGTTTAAGATCAAAAGATGTGATTTATTATTAGAGGAAAAAAGTAAAAAAAAATCTTAAGAATGACATCAAAGTGACATTGTGGAATCTACACATAAAGATATCAAGACGATCAATAATATTCTAGCTGTTTAAGATGTTCTAAGTTTATGGTAAAATTTTTGGTCCGAACAACTTTTAGTTTCCCTTTGTTACGAAGACAGGTGAATGTTTATGTTGTAGTTCAGTGAAAGGTAACATTTGGTAGCTAAAACACATCAGAATTCACAAGTTCACAACCGCTATGGTGGGATGAACTATAGATGTTGCTCCTTGTTGGACGTCGGTGTCTTGCAAGTTGCAACACTTCATTTTTTTGGTTTAGTTTAGTGCCTAAAGGTGGCAATTAGGGTATTGTGCACCCTGCATTTTTCTGCTGACTATAGTATAAAATATTAACGCATTTTCTCTAGGAATGAAACATTATTCATTGGTAGTTTTCATTGAAAGACTATATTGTTGTTTGAAATGGGAAAAGAAGTAGCTAGAAACTCACCTTGATATTTATCAACTTCATAGAATCCACTCTCATCTTTTCCTTTTATGTTGTTTTCTTCATCTTGAATATGTTTAGCTAAACACCCATTCTATAAGTAGATTATGTTCGGTGAAATTTTTTATATTTTAATTTTTGAAATTCTAATACAAGTTCTGTTTCTCGTTTTTAAACTTGTATGTCTAGGATCAGGCCATTCTTGAATGAATTTTGAATTATGCATATAAAATTACAAATGGAAATTTGGTGCGTAATAGGAATAGTCATTGAATTGCTTGTTACCTTTTTGTGCTCTTTTTTTTCCCATTTGGTAGCACCTTAAAAATTAGGGCAGGAAACTACAAATTGTGTAAAATGGATAATAAAGTAGGAGTTGCAACATGAAGGTGTGTTTGATAAAACTTAGTTAAAAGCTTATAAGCTATCTATCTGAAGCCTAGAAGCAATAAGTTACTCCATTCTATTCATTATTAGATCATAAGATATTCAAACGTGTATGTTAGTTTGAAGGCAAAAATTAAGTTATAGGAAAACATCCAACTTTGTTCAGCCACATATTAGAATGGAGCGAGTAGCGACAATGAACAAGATCCCATCATTCCTAAGCTTCAATGGCATGGTATTTTGATATCAAACGCCTAGTTCTTCATCTAACACACACCCTGTTCATGTTTGTTAGATATATGTCAGCAGTTGGATAGTAATTCCATAAGATTCTGTTCGGCAGAGAAAAAATTAATGGAGGGAAGAGTTAAAAAAACAAGAAAATGAATTGAAATACGTGAGAAATAAAGATAATTGAAGGTTTTTGATACAAGAGAAATTGAAGAGGAAATAATAATATAAATGATTTTTTTTGAAAAAAAAATGACTCAACCAATGATTAACTCTGATTAAAAGGCCTATATAATTGATTATGTGGGTCACATAATCAATTACATGAGATTCATAGAATGACACTTATTTTTGTAGATAGCTCACACATTTTAACAAATCTCTGACTGCAATGAAGTAGACGACCCACTGTTCCGACGAATCACCGGCTGCAACAAAGAACATGACTCTCATTTTCTTCCTATATTCCATCAATGATCAAGGATAAACTTGTTAATTGCTCAATTTCACCCTTTTTCTAGTCACTTGCACAGGGAAATAAAAATGTTTAGCCCACCTATTTTTCTTTTTTAAAAGAACCATCTCTTTCCCACTGCACCAAACAACTCAACTTTTTCATTCACGTACCAAACAAAGCCTAATAAATACAATAACAATCCTGTAGTAGTTCCTTTGTTGGAACTTTGAGTTATAAATCCAACTAAATCTTACGTGTTTCCTATGTACTTTTAAGTTTGTATTTCTAATTAACGAGGAATATTTACGAAAGAGTTTATTCAATTATGGTAGAATATCTATAAATAAAAACAAAATATCTTAGTGTCATTAAGTCATAGTTAATATATATATATATATATATATATATAAGGAAATATAAATTTATTCTAAAAATAAATATAAATCCTAAATAAAACCAAAATATATTAAATGTAATTAAGTCATAATTAATATATAAATAAATAAATAAAATGTAAATTTTATATTCTATTTTCTGTTAATCTATTAATTATAACGAGTGATTCATTCTTTGATATTAAATTAAAAAATAAAGATAAATTTATTAAACTAAATTTATTTCTCTTTTATATATAATTTTATTTTTGAAATATACTGCTTATCCACACTGGGATATATATATATATAATTTAAAACATAAATGCAATGTGAGTGTGTGACGGGTGAAAGCAAATTACTTTGGCAGATGGTGGGCTAAAAGTAAGATGTACTATGATGTAGACAGGTAATCATTGCTTATACATGTTTATGCCATATCAACGTCACTTCAGTTTTTAATTTCTTTGTTAAAAAAATAACAGATCTCAAATTTTTTATTTAATTAAGGGAAATATATACATGTATATTTAAATTGCTAGTAGACATCCGATAAAAAAGAAAAATGTAATTGTAATAAATAATATGACATGATAAAAAGAAAAGAATAAAAAATATTAAAATAGATTTCAATTTCAACTAGTCAACAACGAAACAGCAATAAAAAGTCAGAACAGATGGAATACAGAGAGGTGTTTCCTCTAGTCAAATCTAAACTAGGAATAGAGGTACAAATTTTTGGAGCTCACTAGCTACAAAGTTTCCGTGTCAACACAACACATGTACGAAACACTAAAGGTGTTATCGTGGAGTTTGAGCTCCGGATTTTTTAGGTAAAGATTTGTGTATCTAGTTGATGCTGAGTTTCGACGTGTGAATAGTTTTTGTGTTTGTCTGATATACAAGGGGTATCTGCAAAGATCTATTAACACTCGTATGAGATTTATAGTAGTGTATATGAGTGGAAGGGTTCAAGTCATATTTCTTAGTAAAAGAAATAATATTTATACATTGTATAGTTGGATTTATTAATTAAGTGACATAATTAAGTAATTAATAAGATCATACAGGTGACAAAATTATTTAGTGTGACTATTCAGTATTCAGTCGTCTTATATGATATAATGTTATTGAACAAATAATAATAAATGATAATGAATTAACCGACAATATCCATACACCGTACACTAAATCTTGTTTAAGAGTTACGGTGAATAATAATGTTAACGAGATCCATAGGAGTAAACATTTTGACCTAGTAAAAAAATGGTATTGGTCAACGCATGAACATGACATTTGCACTGAACGGGATGGGATCTTTTTCTGTATCGTTGAATAAGTTGATTGGTCTCAGAATCAGGACCCATCAGCTTTGAACTTCAAGTCCTGCACTCCTCATAAACATTGCATCGTTTTAAATAGAAAGTTTTATTAAAAATTATGTTAGAGTTGTATTAGATATCATGCGAAATGTATTATTATAGTTTTCGATGAAAAAATAGGATTCACTTTTGTACTTCAATCTTTTAGAGTAGCACTTTTATTGATAAAGAGATGTAATTATTCATTTTCATAAATTTTTCATCTTTTACATTTTATAGTTTAAAATTTATCTTTTTAGTCTTTATGGTTAAAAATAATTTTTTTAATCTTTATGTTTTATTAGTTTTCTTTTAATTCTTGTTGTTATTTCTTTTAGTTCCTCTATTTTTTTTTAATATTTATGGTCCAAATTCACCTTACTTTTAATAATTTATTTTTATTTATTCAATCAATGAGTATTATGTTATCAAAGAAAGTTAAAATATAAAATATACAGACAAAAAAATACCAGTTTAAACTATAAAAATTGAAAGGAAAGAATTATGAAATTCTAGGGAGTAAATGAATAATTAAATTAAAAAAATTATACTACTATCCAAAAAAAAAATACAAAAGAATATATTGTATTAGACACTTACTATCATTTTTCATAGGTTTCATTTCTAAAAATTGACGAGTACAATAAGAGACACTTCTCTTCACGATAATTCCAACACCCATCGACTATGACTAGGAGGAATCCATCTATTATTTTTTTCTAATATCGAAATATGTCATTTTAATTTTAATTTATCATATTAATTATTATTTTATTCATATCCTTACCAGTGTGTTACATCAATTTTAATAAATAAAATTATTTCTTTAAAAATAATGAAATTAATATATAATTTTTTATTTATTCATTACATTTTTTATGTATAAAAAAACTAAGACAAGTAGACAACACTGACAATAATTCATCAATAAAAGCTTTACTAATTAAGTCTTCCCAAGACAAAAGTTAAACCGAACCATCATTAACAAAGATTTTACTTAAATTAATCAATACTTTCCAAATGAAAGTTTTATTTAAATTATTAATTTATACTTTTAGTATTAGCTAATTAAGAATTTACTTAAACTACGTGCAAGTATTATAAGAAAATTATTATAAGTTTTTATAATTAATTTAAACTTTACTACTTTACTTAAATTATCTAAAAAAAGACTTCACTTAAATCATCTGTAAGTTTTGGTAAGAAATAAATCAAACTTCTTAAATCAATTAAAAGTTATTTTAAATTAGTGGGAATTAGCAAAATATTTAATTATTGATGTAAAATTAAAGTTGAAGATAAATTATTTAATTATAATAATTATTAAAAATAAATATGAAACATTAAAGATAGTAATTGATGAAGATTTTTTACTCCTGAATTACAATTAATGCAAATGTTTTTCAACCTATTATTCTACGATTACAAATCATTAAAAATATCTTTTATAAATATAATCATTAATAAAATACAAATGAACAAATATAATTAATAATATTTCTATTTATATAAAATAATTTTAATCTTGATTTTTTTTATTTATGATAGATATACAAAACAAAAAACTATAAATAAAAATATAATTAAATTATTTTAATTAATATTATTTTAAACGAAATAAAAATATTTTTTAAGAAGTGAATAAATATCAAAACGCAAGAAATACATGTAATATTAATATTAATATTAATGACGAATGATTAGACAAATGCAAGTTGGCTTGGCCGCCAAGCTTGACTTATCTGTTTGATTCTTCCACACACTGCACTTTTGTCACTATCCAAACTCTCACATTTATATTAATTATCTCTTCACGGTTTATTTACCTATTGTTTTGTTTTCTTCTTTACTGTGATATTATATGAGGTATTTAACTGGAGTGATAGTTAATTTCACTGAAAATTTTGAGTTGATTTAGATTAAAAATAAGTGACAAATCATTATAGGGGATATTAGATAATTAATGTATTTATATATGAAAAAAATAGTTCATCAATTGTATAATAGTCATTGTGTATAATAATCAACTAATGAATTAGGGCCATATCACATAGTCTCGTATGTAGGTTTTAGACAATGTGACAGCAAAACAAAGTGAAGATAGCAAAATAATAACTCCTTCTATTGTATAATAACAAAATAATTAATGGTTGAAAAAAATGAGAGCAAAAAAGCTTGTGCAGCGTGATCATGTAAATGCAGTAGAACTGAAGTGATGACACTATTACAATGCATAAAATAGATCATGGTAGGGTAAGTCAAATTTTATAAATGATATTTCACTCAAAAAAAAATAAAAAAAAATTGAACTGATTCAACTCTCCACTAGTTTCTCTCTATTACCGCGGATCATTACAAACAATTTAAAGTTTTTTTTTTTCTGATTTTAACTCCATTTTTTATTTCTTCTGATTATTTTTAAAAATGAAAACAAATATACTAAAAGTTTTAAATTTTGATTTCATATTTAAAAAATAATTTTTTTAGAACAAAGACAATAACAAATAAACGAGTAATAAAATAGTGGCCAAAATTGACGTGTCAACCGAGGTGATATGCAGACGTCATACGTCGAGGTGATACATAAACAATCTAAAGACAAGGATGCGCCCAATGACATAGGAAAAAATGAGTATATTCCATCAACTGTCCTAGTACCATAATTGTTTAACTATCATCTGTGGACATGCAGTTAATCATGACTTATGGAACACAATATAAAAGGAGGTCTCTTCACGTAATGTACACAATTGACTCCAATATCATAAACACTATCATAAGATACTGACTTTGACATCTTTTACAGGTACCTAACCTCAACACGTCGTTCATAGAAATCGCAGACACCACCCTTAAACTAAGATCACTTGTTCATACTTAAAATCTACATTTCGACTAGAAGAATTTTACTTTCTATATATTAAACTAATAAAAATTTGATCATTGAGTTAAATAACCTTATAATTTATACTTAAATTACATAGTAAAGAACATCTTATTTGTCAAAGACAAAGGGAATTAAAACTTAAAATATCAAAATAGGAGCCAAAAATTTCGATCAACAAAAAAAAAACACTGCTTTTAGGTTATATTTAAAATAAAGATAAAAAATAATTTTAAAATCTTCCAACTGAAATTCAAATTCAAATATATTTCAAGAATACTTAACACACCCAAAGAAAAAAAAAATGCTCATGCAACTAAGACGACCTCATAAGCCACCACCTCTGTAGCCAAAAAACAGGGGAATCGATTCATTTGACAGGGCAAAACTTGCAGTGTCTTTTGCATCATTCAATGGACTCTGTAATCAAACATTGATCCTTCCCAGGTTTAGGACCCAAACTCAAAACGACTCATTGTAAAACAAAAAGAATTAGATCTCTATTTTTCTATGCAACCAAGGTGAATATATATAGTACCTAAATCAATACCAAAGAAAAGAACCCATCAATCTATGTATAAATGGAAAAATAAATAAATAAATAAAGAGGATATAAATGTAAGTGCATGTTAAGAGAAATTAGCCTTTCTCTATTTACATGAAATTAAATATTAAATATTAAAGTAAACTTCACTCACACACACACGTGGTATACAGTTCATCATCCTCTTGCAGACTTGTTCATTCACAACTCATGACTTTTCTCTTTTCTCTCCCTTTTTTTGTTCTTCTCTTTAACTAGATGGATAAATAAAAGTACAAAAATTTTGTTGTTCAAACTTTATACAGACTCCCCTTTTGAGCCATCCCCTCCAGCACAATGCTTTCCAAGTTAAGGGTAATTACTAAGCTTCATGTTTAGTCTTTTCATATATTATAAATAAATCATGTTATCTATTAGGCCATAGATCATATAACCCAAAAGGGGTATAATATGTGCTTATTTTTATTCTATTGCTACACCCTAGAGACAATAATAGTAATTGAAGAATGAAATTCCATGGCTTCACAGCAGCATGGTGGTTCAGTTGACGAGCCAAAAGACAAATAAAAAATTAAAATTTACACAACATCAATGTTCTTTATATCAATAATCATCAAATGAGTTATTTCAATTTTCTAGTGTAGGCATGGTTGATAACCAAATTATCCATCCATCATCGTGAGTTCAACCCTCGGAACAGGAGGTTTCGTCTTCGAATAATAAACTTTGTATATTATAATTTTTTTAAGAAAACGAAAGCAACCCATAAAATTGAGAAAGTGGAGTGTGTGTAGTGCGTGGATCCAATAAGAAGAAACTTGATTTCCTCATATACCACCCATTCACACCAAACACACAAAGCACTCAATTCTCACGTGCCTAACTCATCCTTGGTTCGGACGAAGAATCAAACGCCATCGTTCAATTCAATCCCTCAGTGTCACACACACACGCATCAAATCAAATTACACTCTTAACAAATTAAAATCCATAATCTTAAAATTCACATAAACAAAAAAAAGAGTGTTTAATTTAACTGTTTGAGGGTTGAGATAACTGATAGTTATTTGCACTGTTGCACGTCGTCCTCTTATAACAGAAAACATTCTGGTGACCAAAAAATAAATTAAAAAAAATAGCACTAGTCCACCAGATCTTCAAAACCAAACCTAATTTCAATTTTCAAATGTAGTCTTTTGCTTCAAGTTCAACCCCAACATCTATAAGCACAAGAAAAATAAATTTCACGAAGTGCAATTCATTTACCATGTAAAAAAAAAATTGCCACCTCCACCACCGGAGAATCCCACAAAACTTGCTATAAATATCACAATGCATGAAACAAAAATTTGACCACAATATTGTTTCATTAAAATTTGGAACAACATTAACAAAAATAATATCATGCAACAAAATCCAAGGACAAGAACAACACATAGACATGTAAAATTGACACATTATGGCTCCAAAATTGTTGGAACAAAATTGATGACCCAGTTCTCTCTTCTTGCAATATTGACTCAGGCATAGTCATAGCCATAGCAATTACATGAAAGGTTATTGTGAATAATGTAACACATGAAACCGGTCCATGATGCTGAACCAGAATAACCATGACCAAGCTAAGCTCGGAAGAAGAATTTGCGCTAGCAACACGCAACGCGCAAGTTAGCGTTTGGCCCCATCAACTAACTACATAACATATGAACACACTCAAGATAACGCCGAGACGACACTTCTCTCTCTCTCTCTCTCTAACTATTCTGTCACCTCTTTCCTTGTTCCTCTTCCTCTCTCTAAAAATTTCCTAAATTAAAACACCGTCCTATGTAACAATTTTTTTTTTGTCGAGTCCCACATAATACAAATTACATTGCTATTAGTCTAACAAAAAAAAAATAATGTTCACGTTTACGTTTCTCTTCTGAACTTCTCTATTTCTCTTTCTCTCTCTCTGTTCAGTGTGAGATCCCTTTTTCTTCTTTTCTGCTCATTCGATCTTCTCGATCAGGTTTTCCAACATTCTCGCACTCAATTCCTTCACTTTCTTGGACCCTTTTCTCGCGTCTCTCATCCTAATTCTGCCTCGCTGAAAATCGCCACTGGTTGCTCTGTTTCTTGGAATTCAAATCGGATTAGGGTTTATGGGGGTGGCTCGCGCGTTCGGTCTCGGGTGTTAAATTTTGAAAATTTCCTTTCTGGGGTTGTACAGATTGCGATTTTAATACGACCCGCGGCTTCAATTTAATGCGGGTATCGTAATTTGTTCGACAATGATTATCAAGCGAAAACTGAAATCCCAAATGCCGAGTTTGAAACGTGTCAAACTCGGTGGTGACTCGGTGGGCGAGGACGACGAGTGTTCCCACGCTCGTAAGAAGAGAAAGACCAGCAACGGTTACTACCCTCTGAACCTTCTCGGCGACGTGGCCTCCGGCGTAATTCCTGTGAGTTTTCACGGGCTGCTGGGCACCGGCGTGTCGGAGAAAAGATTCTCTGCGGCGTGGTGCACCCAATCGAATGCAAAAAACGATGACGTGGTGGTGGTGGAGGAAGTGAAGAAGAAGAGCGAGGTTCAGCGGCCACCGCTGGTTCGAACTTCGCGGGGCCGAGTTCAGGTTCTTCCTTCACGTTTCAACGACTCTGTTATTGATAATTGGAGGAAGGAGAGTAAGAGCAGTAGTGCCTTGCGTGATTGTGATTATGATGAAGAGTTTGAATGCAAGAAGGAGAAATTCAACTTGAGGGCATCAAAGGAGAAGAAAGTGAGAAACGGGGAAAAAACGGGTTTTAAGGGTCGTAAGTACTCGGCATTGTGTAGGAGTTATGAGGGGAGCGAGTGTTCAAGTTTGCGCGGCGGTAGTGGCGGTGATGCATTGGCCTTGGGTGAGGTGGATGTTGACGAAGATGAGAGGGGAAGGTTTATAGAGGTGGAAGGAGTAGGTTTGGTGGGTTTGAAGAGAGAGGGATTGTTTGGACCTGAAGATTTTTATGCAGGTGATATTGTGTGGGCCAAAGCTGGGAGAAAGGAACCTTTTTGGCCAGCCATTGTTATTGATCCAATGTCTCAGGCACCTGAGTTGGTTCTCAGGTCTTGTATAGCTGATGCAGCTTGTGTCATGTTTCTTGGTTATGCGGGGAATGCAAATCAAAGGGTATGTATGCAGTGTAACTTTTCAATGAGTACTACTTATAGGAGAAGAAAGTAAGAAGGTGGTGAATTAATATAACTTTTTACAGTTAAAATTAGTTTATGAATTAGAAAATTTATAGAAGCTCTTACATTTAGGTTATCTAAACGCTGGTTTGAATTTATATGATAAAGTAATTTTAACTTATAGTACCACCACAATGTTGTTAAATAACTTTTATAGTACCGCCAAAATGCTATTACTTGGCGTTTTGACCCCTCTGCCATTGGCAATTTGTGAAGGGAGGCCCGTTATGAAGGGCATCATAAGGCTGTGACGGCATGTTTATATGGTTGAATTTTGTCCTTTACGAGATTCCGCCATTCACCATTGATAATCTTGTTTATAAGTGTTTATTGAAAAGTTTATCTGAACATGGCTTATGTATGAATTGCGTTCTATATGGAGAAAAATTGTGTATTTATTGTGTTTTGATGATTTGGGCAGGACTATGCATGGGTGAAGGATGGGATGATTTTTCCATTTATGGATTATGTGGACAGGTGTGGAGTAGTTGTTGGTTGTTCGCTTTTTTGTTCGTTTGCGTCGTGTGAAACTACCACTTTTTGTTTCTTTGTGGAAGGATTTTCGCTTACTAGGCGTGATATTTCTTGGTTTAGGTTTCAGGGGCAGTCTGAGTTAAGTTCCTATAATCCTTCTGACTTCCAAATGGCAGTAGAGGAGGCATTTTTGGCGGAGCGAGGTTTCACGGAGAAGTTGATTGCAGATATAAATACAGCAGCTGGGAACAATGGCTTTGATGATTCTATTCTGAAAGCCTTTCAGGAGGCCAGAGGTTCAAACCGATATGCACGATATCATTTTCTGAACCAGGTAAGTCAGCTACATGGCTTCTTCTTTAGCCTCTTGTTTCAGGAAGTGCATGGTTGTGCACTGTTAAAATACTTGTGCATCATATTTAGGGAACACTTGAGGAAAGCTAATAAATGATAATTTAAACTTAGTTTGCAACTGGAAATTGACTGTGGCAATGATAGGTTCTTCTCCCTCTTGTACCCAAGACTGACTTGTAGATTTGATGTACTTTATTTATTTGCTTTGATTATGTAATGATTTCCCTCTATAAGCGAAGGAGTGGGGAGTGCTGAATATTTTGATGGTTCATTGATTTGAATTCCCATCACAGGATTTATTTGATAAGAAAGAGACACGGGCCTGTGAAGCCTGTGGATTGAGCCTTCCTTACAAGATGTTAAAGAAAACAAAGGATTCAACTCCTGGTAGTCAATTCCTATGTAGAACATGTGCTAGGGTTTGTATATCTTGCCTTTTCTCTTCTAGCAGTTTATATTTAAGTCCAGGTTGAATGCGTTAGAATTGAAGTCATGTGTTCGTTTAGAATATTTTTCAGTCTTTAAGTCATTTTCTTCTGGCAGTTAACAAAATCAAAGCATTATTGTGGCATATGCAAGAAGGTTTGGCATCATTCAGATAGTGGAAGTTGGGTGAGTTTGATAAATCCTTTTAGTTAATTAAGGTTATTCTTTTCTTCTTAAAGACTCTTATTGCTTCGTATTGTAGTATTAAATTTTACTTTTACCATTGTGGATATCCCCTCCAAATTAGGTGCGCTGTGATGGATGTAAAGTATGGGTGCATGCAGAATGTGATAAAATTTCTAGCAACCATTTCAAGGTTTATTCATTACTTGATATCTTAACATTGTTAATTGTCAGCATTTGAAGCTCCTAAAGTGACATTTTGGTCTTTTGCTGATTGCTGTACTCTGTTTTTCATAGAATCTTGAAGGCACTGATTACTACTGCCCTACTTGCAAAGCCAAGTTTAATTTTGAGTTATCTGATTCAGAAAAATCACTGCCAAAAGTCAAGTAAGTTTATTATGGTACTTCAATTTGTATCCTCCAGGCCTGGCTTTGTGACATAACCTAATATTTTTTCACGTGAAGTTCTCATAAGCCTGTCTGTTCTAAATTGTAATTCAAGTTTGCATACCAATTTAGAATATTTCTGTTTGGTAAGAGGAATGCTAGCGAAACACTATTTTATTGGGTAAAGTTTATGTGAGACTCATTAATTCATGTGGGGCCCACTCTCTTTTAGTGGGATCCTTCATGAAATTAGCCCAATAATGAATTTATCAGAGAAATTGTTGTAGTACTTCAGAAAAAATGATAGATTATTTGTATTTTTTCTAACTGTAGTGGATGCTTTGGTACAGGTGGAACAAAAACAAGGGGAACCTATTGCTTCCAAATAAGGTCATTGTTCTCTGCAATGGTGTGGAAGGCATATATTTTCCAAGCCTTCATTCGTAAGTACAAAGTGTTTCACTAGTATTTGACATATTTTCTCTGTACTCTTTCCTCTGTAGCATTAGTTTGCTAATGAGAATCTCCTTTCCTTAAAAGGAATGAAACTATGGTTGGAGTTTTTAGGAAAATCTGCTTATGTTCTGTTGTTGTACATCATTAAGAATTATTAGTCTCACAATAAATAAATTATGCCCAAATAAATTTTCTCTTTCTTTTATAACCCATCCCTAATTTTCTTCAATTTGTATATTCATCAAATTTCTACAAAATTTTTGGTAGACAATACTTGATGTAGTTTGTTTTATTCATACTTAAGGTGCTATGACAGCTTTTCTAATATCTAATGCACATTCTTCTCCTTCAGAGTTGTGTGCAAGTGTGGGTTTTGTGGGTCAGAAAAGCAAGCACTTAGTGAATGGGAACGACACACAGGTTGTAAGTTAAGAAATTGGAGAACAAGTATTCGGGTGAAAGACTCTATGCTACCTCTGGAACAATGGGTTTGTATATGACTATTTAATTTTAGTTCATGATATTTCCTTGTCCATTTCTGTTCAAAATATACTACTTTTTGGTTAATTAATCTGTTAAGGTTGTTCAAGTCAATCAAGTTTCTAACTCCCCTCTTTTACAATGTACTTAAGGGCTTGTTATTCAGAGTACAGGATTGTTGTTCTAAATTCCAATTACTATTATAATTATTAATTGAACTTCTCCACCTTATGGATTAGGTCTTAGATTTATTTCTATGTCAATATCAACATTTTGTTTGAATTTTGTATTCTTTAGTATCAAACTGGTAATAAAGTAATGATACTGACCTATTGAGAATGAGAATCTGTGCACTCAATACTTGTCTCATGTTTTTGTATGAAATGAGACACTTGGAAGAAGGAAGAATTGGGGTGTTTTATTTATTTTTTTGATGGAGGGGGGAGGGGGGTCTTTGTTCTAGACATAATGCATGCAACTGATACTATGGTATTTAACTTCTCAGATGCTGCAGTTGGCAGAATTTCATGCTACTGCTCAAGTTCCTACCAAACCCAAGAAACCTTCTCTAAAAGAAAGAAAGCAGAAATTGCTTACCTTCTTGCAAGGTGACCTTTTACTCATTCTGATAGCATAAGACTTTTGGTTTGATGAGTTTTCCGTATGAAATTCTCATAGTGATAATTGTACTGCAAACTATTTCTCTCAGAGAAATATGAACCTGTTTATGCTAAGTGGACTACAGAACGCTGTGCTGTTTGTAGATGGGTTGAAGACTGGGACTACAACAAAATTATTATTTGCATCAGGTAATGTAACAGTTTCAGTTTGTTATTTGTTCATTTCACCAATATTCAGCCCATAAAGAGATAGGGATTTGAACAAGTTGTTGCGTGTATAACAGATTTTGTACCCAATAATGATTTGACTCAGATTTGATTTGTCTGTCTTTTTTAAATATCATACAGTACAGCAGTTCTCCATTCTGACTAGTCATTGTTACAGCTTTGTCATTGATGCATATAAGTCAGGCCTTTTGCCAATAAAACCTAACATTTTCTTATGCTAGCACTACGAAGCAAATTTTTTTTGGTTACTCTATGTTCACTATGTATGATGACTTGTGGTGCAATTATCACTCAAATAAATTATGTATTTTACAGATGTCAAATTGCTGTTCATCAAGAATGCTATGGAGCAAGAAATGTTAAAGATTTTACATCTTGGGTTTGTAAGGCTTGCGAAACACCTGACATTAAGCGGGAGTGTTGTCTTTGTCCTGTAAAAGGTATGTCTTAACAATATTTCAAATGTATGGGTATATAGAGTAATCATCTCTTCTTGACCTCTCTGCGATGCTTATTTTTTTGGAAATATTCTACCTGATTTTTTAACCTTGCATGTTCATATAAATCAACTTACTCTTAGCTGAAAATATTTTTGCCCATTTACTTTTTATTCAATCCACATACACACCTATTATTCAATTTACTCATCATGGCTGAGAATCCCCCCCTTCCTTTGTCTATGAGTTATATTTTGATCCATTGTAAGTGTAAAACTTCTTTATACTATCATCTCATCAAGTTTGGCCAAAATAAGAAGTTTTACTATTACATAAATGTTCAAGTTATTACCAAGATCTGCAGATACGTTTCTGTATTGGTTTCGATGACTAGAATCTTGTTATCTTAAACTACTCTTGGACTCCCAGGTGGTGCTCTAAAGCCAACTGATGTTGACACATTATGGGTTCATGTCACCTGTGCTTGGTTTCGACCTGAAGTGTCTTTTGCTAGTGATGAGAAGATGGAGCCTGCTTTGGGTATTCTAAGTATTCCATCAAATTCTTTTGTGAAGGTGAAGTACCTGCTACTAAAATTTCCCCTGAAAAGTAATGTTAGTCATCAGTTGAAGTTATTTTATTCTTTTCATATTTCACACAAGTTAGAGAATTCTTCTCACCACTTTAAAATGTGGAAGAGTGTCTATCTGGTTTGATTATTTTGTTTATTGAGTGTGGTATGAAGGTCTAAAGGAATTATCTAGAATCCAGATTTCTTAATAATTTTATCATTTAGAGCTTGATGTCTCTTGGTGAGAATGAGCCTTGGCGCAACTGTAAGGTTGCCGCCTTGTGACGTTGAGGTCATAGGTTCAAATCATAGAAACAGCTATTCGCTTGCAAGAGTAAGGATGCATTCATTTACCCTCCCTAAACTCCATTTGGTGGGAGCCTCCTGCATTGAGTTGGCTTTTGATGTCTCTTGGTCTTGTTCCAGTTAAACAAATGCAATCTAAAGTCTGTATTACTTGAATTTTCAGATTTGCGTTATTTGTAAGCAAATTCATGGTTCGTGTACACAATGTTGCAAATGTTCCACTTATTTCCATGCCATGTGTGCATCAAGGGCCGGTTATCGGATGGAGGTGAGGGTTCACTCAGATTAAATTGTCGTGCTTGATATCTTGTGATTTGAAATTTGCTTTTTAATTTACAGCAAGTTTAATGGCAATTTTCAATTTACTTCCCCGTTTTAACTAAACATATACGACTTCAGCTTTTGTCATGAGATGATACTTGATTAGTTACTCAACAGTCTCCTTCATAGAGCATTCATTTTCAGTTTGGACTTTAATAAGAATAAAAGACACCATTTTCACGGGACGAGATGGCTGACAAGGATCATACTACTGATAGTACCCATTGGCATCAATTAATCCATGATGCTGAAGCTATCTAGTGAGATAAGACTTGATGGTTGTGGTATTATGTTAGACCTTAGAAGGAGTAGAGGATGTGGAAAGTTTACATTAGAAGGAATAAAACAGTTACGGTGGTTAATTGGGGGAGATCAGTTGTAAAGTAGGGTAGCTTAATTGTATTATAAGAAAATTGAGTAATAAAAATTAATTGGGAAGGGGCAATTGTTGTAGAGGAGAATTCTCCTTGTTCATTCAGTGTTCTAATGACAGACTCATTCACTATCTTCTCTTCTGTGTTCTCTTTTCTATTATGCATTCTTTTTGAGAATCTTGGGTTATAGAGACCTAACACATTCTCAAATGTTTTATCTGGGGCAATGTCATCAATTTTCTACCCATTAAATGCAGTTGCATTGTTTGGAGAAAAATGGCAGGCAGACAACGAAAATGGTTTCTTATTGTGCTTACCACAGGTATGCAAACCAATGGAAGAGATTAACCATCCTCCTTCACCCCTTTTTACCATTTTCTTTGTACAGTTTGGTTTTTGCTTAACAGTTGTCTTTTTTGTAATTGCATAAATATAGGTTCATCTGAACTTCTTAATCTGTAATTCTGAATCTTATTTTCAGTCTTTCAACTTAATCATGTCTCTTGGATTTACAGGGCTCCCAATCCAGACACTGTTTTGATTATGCAAACCCCTCTTGGGGTCATTTCAACTAAAAGCCTTCTCCAAACTAAGAAAAAAACTGGTTCGAGGTTAATCTCATCTAGCAGAAGAAAGCAAGATGACCCTCCTGTTGATAACACTGAGCATGAACCATTTTCTGCTGCTAGGTGTCGTATCTTTCAAAGAACAAACCATACCAAAAAGGTAGATTGGATAAAATTGTTATTTATGTTGGTGGATGTTTGTAAGATAGTACTTAAACAACATAGCTGTGTCTCTGATATTTATTGTATATTAGTTGTCCTGTTTCTATTTCCAGTGGAAGTGTTTTTTGTGTTTAAGCATTGAAGATGTATTAGCTTTTAATCTGTGTTACCAATATCTTGTGTATTTTGTTAACTAATACCACTTCACCAGAATGTGACGGCTGCTGCCACTTATGCTTTTCTTGCTTTGTTTTCTTTATTTGCATTTCATCTTTTTGACTTGGTTATCCACTATTGCCTCTAAAATGTTCTTTGCCCCTTTAAAAATTAAAATGCTCAAGTTCTCATTTTTATTTGTTCTTATTATTAGAGAGCAGCTGATGAAGCCATTTTTCATCAAGCGAGAGGTCACTATCATCATCCTTTAGATGCAATACGGAGTTTAAATACACCCAAAGTAAACCTTTTATCTTCTGAAAAATATATTGGATTTTCTTATTCATTCTTTTTAATTTGAATTTAAGATTTTATCTGTGTCCCCCTCCTTTCTTTCCCTTCTTTTCCTCACATCTTTGTTCATACCTCTTCCCTCAAACAGGTGGTACATGAACCTGAGTCATTTCCGTCTTTCAGAGAGCGCCTTTACCACTTGCAGGTAATTCTTCTCTTACTAAGTTGGATTATTGACTCACTTGT
Source organism: Hylodesmum podocarpum (assembly GCA_026586105.1). Taxonomy (NCBI): domain Eukaryota; kingdom Viridiplantae; phylum Streptophyta; class Magnoliopsida; order Fabales; family Fabaceae; genus Hylodesmum; species Hylodesmum podocarpum. Next base: position 12,128,330 of record JALJEV010000623.1, on the reverse strand, counting down.
CAATTTTCTGACTGTTTTGTGGGTAATCTTGATTGATTTCAGAGAACCGAAAATGAACGGGTTTGCTTCGGTAGATCAGGCATACACGGATGGGGCCTCTTTGCACGTAGAAATATTCAAGAAGGAGAAATGGTATGCATCATGCTCAAATATGATAAAATTACATAGACCCATAATCTGCTTGTGTATTGGTCAATGAACAAAAAATGTTTTTGTTAGTATTATGAAGAGCCATGAGGTGTTGAACTACTTGAGCATTTGGAAGTACAGCAGATGTGATATATTCTATTCTGTTTTCCATTAAACTGAGAGGCACATGAAAGGGAACCCTTAGGAAAATCATCGTTACGACTTCTGCCCTGCAAGGAAATACTCATTTCCAAAGCTGTTTTGGTCCTGAGGATTCTTCTGGATTGGTTTCTAATTCAGATGTTTGCAAAATATATCATCCTTTGCTTTCATGACATGTTTTACATTAGCAAATGCATAAAATGATTGTCCTTTGGTCCTTTATGTTTTCTCAGCTTTCCATGTGAATCAGATTACAACCTTTTCTGTTGGAATAATGAGCATGATTTTAATCCTACACAGGTTCTTGAATATCGTGGTGAACAAGTGAGGCGCAGCATTGCAGATCTGAGGGAGGCGCGCTATAGGTTAGAAGGGAAAGACTGCTATGTGAGTTAATTCCCCTTTACTTTCCTGTTCATAAAAGCACTCTGCTCATCATGTTACTTATGTTATCGGACTCTCCTCTTTGCAGTTGTTTAAGATAAGTGAAGAAGTGGTGGTAGATGCCACTGATAAAGGAAATATTGCACGACTGATTAATCATTCTGTGAGTGAACCCAACTTGAATTGACCTTTGTACTCGGATTCTTGATACTGGATAGTCATCATCTGACCACTTCTTTGGTTCATGTTAATGCAGTGTATGCCAAATTGCTACGCAAGAATCATGAGTGTGGGTGATGATGAGAGCCGGATTGTACTCATTGCTAAGGCTATCGTGCCTGCTGGTGATGAGCTAACGTATATCTCTCTCCCTCCCTCTGTGTGTGTGTGTTGCCATGTCTGTCTCTTCTCCCTCTGTGTGTGTGCATGTGTGTTGACATGTATCTTGCATGTGTAGTAGTGTGTTGGTGCATGTGTTGTAGTGTGCTGGTGCGTGTTCGATATATAACTAATGCAGGTTATCTTGGACAGGTATGACTACTTGTTTGATCCTGATGAGCCAGATGAAAACAAAGTGCCATGCCTATGTAAAGCTCCAAACTGCCGGAAATTCATGAATTAGGAAGGATTATACAAATGAAATGAATATCAGATGACAATCATTGTTTCTTCTCCGCAAGGAGCACTAACCCCATCCCGTCTTCAATAGGGAATATCACAGTTACACAAAAGCTGTAATTTTTACCTAGACAAAACAAGAAAAAAAAGAGTAGGGAGAAAAAAAAAAAGCAGCATAGTTTTATGTTTTTCTTTTACCCTTTTGGTTTCCTTTAGACATTCATCGAATTCTAATAAAAGCTAGATTTGGTATTTTTTTGGTTGGCTCTTGGCTTCTCTGTAAATGTATAACCCATATTACTCTCATTTTCTTAAATTTAATGTTAACCAATTTCTTCCTTCCATGTAGTTTTCCTGTGTTCTCTACCAATCAAATTGTATGGAAAAATATTAAAAAAATCGTGTTGGTTTAAAAGAAATATGTTTTATCCTTCTACCACGTTCTCCTGATAATTTTTAATATTTCATAAGAATTTATTTTCTATATATTATTACTGTTAATATAAAATATTTTACATTTTCAACCAATTAAAAATTATTGCGGACATAATTTTTTAAAATAATTATTATAAAAGTTAATAAATTTATATTATGCTGGGTAATTTATAAATGGACGGTGGGTTAAACATCTTTTAAATTATCAATTTATATATTTTTTTGTCGTCATAAAAACTAAATGTATTTAGTATTTTAAAATCATACATAGCTTCCCGTACTCGTACTTAACAACTAAGAAAATATTTGTTGAAAATTAAAATATTTTATTTAAAAAATCAAAATTTGGGATAAGATGGTGTAAAACCTTTTTTTTCATTTTTGCTTATATTCATACAATAACACCATTGTTTTCACATAGAATAACTTTTAGAAAAAGTAGTCCAAAACTATGTGCTCAAATCGTATTAGTAGGTTATAATATTAAAATAGTTTGTCTATTCAAGTGAAACAAATAAATGAAAACATGATTATCAATTATATTCCAAGTTAAGGAATTTCTTTTTCTCTTTTTATTTTATTATGGCCTTGCGAGCCCAAGCTTTTGTAAAGGCAATTCATGGTATCTTACTCTTTAGGCCGTGAATGCAAGAGGTTACAAACAATATCAAATATCAACTAACATGCTTGTTTCACAACACTAATTTGACACAATCCTGTAATAATCCTTTAATTAATCATAAAGTAAAGTCATACAATCGAGTTTTAATTCTAGGAATTAGTGTTCATAAGATAAATTACAAAAAACAAATGACAAGAGCAGCATGAAGATAGCTGTGTGTCCCAGTACAAAGAAATTACCTGGTTAATGTTCATCCACTAGCTGGCTTGCCATAATTGTGTAGCTTTTGTTTTTCCTCTTCATCCTAGGACCAACTCTTCTCTCAATTTCTCTGACATGACAAAGTGATGTGAAGTTGTTGGAGAAAAGGTGCAAAGTTGAATTAGATCTGTTCACACTGCTAACACAATTCACTTGTGTGTGCATTATTTGTGCCCCATGTTTACTTTCTAACTATTTATATGCTTTGTTTTCTTGTGGGTTTGGTATTACTTATTATAATAGATGCTTGATACCTTTTCTTTGTTTTAATTCTCTAATATTAATTCCATTTGCAACGGTGGAGAGTGGACTTCAATTTCTCAGTAATGCAACACATTAAAATAAATTATTTTTCATCAGTGTAATATTTGATATGTTGTGCTGAAATTTTCACAATTAAGTCAAGGAAACTTCAATTGTGGAAATTGGAATTAAATATGTTTTCTCACATCCACACATGAAAACAAGTGTGTTTCATGCAATGCATCCCTCGAACAAGGGTAAAAAAATATCTACAATTTTTTAATTGTTGAAAAGGTTAAGGAAAAATGATATTGCCCCACTTCAGAATAAACATAATGACTCATTAATTTCGTCTAGGATAATTGTATAACAGCCTAATATAAATAGTAAGCATTTGGCAACTTGTCAAAATATCAATAAAATCCATTTCTGCATTATTCTTTCCTCTAACAAAATATATATATATATATATATATATATATATATATATATATATATATTGAATTCTTATCCTCAAATGATGAATACATATATCTGATTAAAAAATATCATCAAAATGTTCTAGCAGTTTATATACTAAATCATTATTTTAACTATTATTTACAAAAAAAGAAAAAAAAAACACAACTACTTGAATAAAAAATAGAATTTTTACATTAACGATCAAACATAAAATAAAGGGAACTTGAAGATTGACAACTACTTCTTGGGGGCATGGAAAGAAACGTTCATTTCATATCACGATCTACAAAACTATACAGTCGAAAAGGAAAAATATACAGGCAAATAATAATTTTGAATCTGCAACAGCAACTAACTAACTAGAACCGTTTCTATCTACAGAAGACCTTGTAAATAGGAGGGCTGATCCATTAACTCCTCGTAGGACAAGCAGCCTTGAGTCCACATAAGTGCCACACACAAGCTTTGACAAATCAAATATTTCTGGTGGAATTTGTGTCCTTAGTTCTTGTAGAACATTTCTTGCAGTATCAACGTTTCGAATTGATGGATCGTCAAGATTCATTGTTACATCAATATCACTTGATGAAAGCTTGGCCGCGGGAAGACTTGATGGAAACTCCTTGAAAGGGGTTATCTTTCTCCACTTTTTGCCTGTAAATTTCTGGGCTAAAGCCTCAACATTGCTGGAACTGGAAGGGCCAAAGAAGAACTTCTCTGTGGTCTTGTCTTCTTCCTTCAGATATAACCGTCTTCCGGCTCTTAGAGTAAATGAAGAACTCACCTGCAATCTACCACTCTTACCAGCTTTGTCATGAGGCCAGTCCTGACCAATCATGACAGAGAATCCAATGTCAGAGTCGAATGAAAGATTAGCTTTCATTTTTGATGCTCTTGTCACGGTTAAATGCACATTGCCAACAAGTACACGGAGAGGAGGTTGGCGGAGAGTCAGGCCTACATGCTTCCCGGTGCAGTATAATAGACGCCATTTGCCTGGAAGCAGCTCCAACCAGTTCTGAAGACATGAATAATGCCACAAGTTAGCATAAGAAATAAACTACAAAAGTTATTTTTATCATGAACGAACTCTATGACAAGGTGGGGGAAGGAAATGGTGTTAGGAAATACGATGGGCTTAAACATTACGGAAATCGCCATCATCAAGCCATAAGCAAACTACACAAAACAACTCAACTCCATACCCAGTCCAGAACTTTAAGACATTAGGTGTACGAGTCCATCCCATGTGTTACTCAACTTGCCATCCCTACCCAACAAGGGAATTCTTCACTCACACTTCCACTCCAACAATCTCCCTTTCAAGTGTGAATTCCTTCTACATGGTATGTCCCTCTCAATTAGAGACCTTATTTCTATCATCCACTAGTATTAGATGATAACGCTACTTGTACTTGTACTATCATCAACCAAATGAAGCATGACCTCCACATCGCCAAAAAAATTTCAATACAAGGGTTTCCACATGGAAACACTGCCAACAAATCAACTTCATCTTTGATACAAGAAAACCTCTGGTAGCTGTGGTGCTTTAATGCTCATTCAGTTATTTGAGACAGTCACTTTGTCATAACAATGGCTCTTATACTAAAACACAGGAGAGATCCCCATCAACAAGCCACAAGTACAAGAGATTCAATGAAAAACTTTACGGCATCACGTGTAAGGGTGCTTCTCACCCAATGTGAGACTTCTTCGTTCACACTTATCAATCCAACAAAGTAAGCAAAAGTGCACACAAAATGACCAAGGATCTTGCACATTAACTACTATTAGTGACAAAAGAAATGGAACTATTTTAAAGAAGATATTGTAGAAACAACAGTATCCAGAAAAATATAGAAGTTTTAATAACAAATTACCTTTGGCTTTGGATGGGGATTCAACATCTCCATTAAGTCAATGAAGTGCGCCAGCCTGCTACGCTAGAACATAGAAAACACCCATTAGTCAGATTTTATTTTGTATCTTTGTTCCCGCCAAGACATTATTGACAATATTGAAATGGTCAAAAGAAATATTAGCAAGGTAACTTGAGAACATAAGACTCAAACCAAATATAAAAGCTCTTATACAAGCATCAAGGAACTCAAAAGCAACAAAGGGATATATTGCATGTATGGGGTATCATTGGATGAATACCTGAGGCTGACGATAAATGTACTCCTCACTAATACGCATGGCAGTTGAACCCAGACCCCATCTGATGATGTCCATTGACAGGACTACTCGCCATCTTGGTCCACAAAGGAATGGGTGTCTAAGAGCATCCAAACAACTGTATAACGTGGTTAACACTAGCACAACTAATAAAATCGTAAAATCAAACTACTATCTCTAATCAAAAGTTATTTATATTCATGTTGTTACAAAATTCTGAGAAACTAGCTACATGTTGCCAAAGGATCAAACCACTGAAAATATCGGAGAAACTTGAAACACTTTTCTCTATTATTTCTTTTATATCTGAAATTTCTTCATGGCACTACAGTTTTTCTTTTTAAATCTTGACACATGTGCAAGATATAATTTATCTCAGCCCATTAGGGAGCATTGAACGATTTACACCTACAATTTCAACTAGATAGATATTGCTTTGTTTGTTGCATACCTTATCCTTTGAGAAGGTTTAGTCGCAAGCAATAATGATAAAAGGTTCCAACCAGCTCCCCAGTTCCTATCAAGTATCTGTAAGAACTTAGAAAGGCATCAAAAGACTTGAAAACAATAGTGTAACTCCAGATATCAAGCAACTTCCAATGAAACATAAACTTACTTGTAATCCGGCATTTCCATATGGGGAACTTCTGCCAAGGATTTCCAACATAAACTCTCGCAAACATGAAGGATCATACCCCTAAAGATGAGGCTTGAAATATCATTAGAATGTTCAAATCATTCCCTGTTATTTCATCAAGATACATGAAAGAATAGGTACCATAGAAACATTTGATGTAATAGGTATCTTAAACAAGATGACAAAGAGGTGTATAGAGATGACATATTTGTCATAAGAAAGGAACTAATATTCTGGTAAAATACTTCTATATCGACTTAGATTAAACAGATGACAGTCAATGTAAGTCACTTGATATCTTATTATGTTAAGCCAGATATATAACACAAAATGCTAACTTTAGGATGAGTATCCACCAACAGTAGTTTTACAACTAATCTTTACTGGGTGAGCTGCTAAGGATCATGGTTGTTTAACCATTATTTTTTTATTGTCTTCTAAATGACCACTAATTTCAGCAACTGCTCAACCTTCAAATTTTCAAGATAAAACCGTCACGATTATCTATCTAGAAAAGGAACAAGTTATTTAGCCCTTAGTTAGTATGAGGGGGCATAATAGAGACACAGAATTGTCAGGCACTTGCAAAGCAGTCTAAAGCATTTATTTAGGTCAACTATTTTTCCCCTTCAAAAAAGATAAAGTTATTTTAAAAATTCAAGAGACTAAAATTGAATTAAAATTTTAGCTTCTCATACCTTTGTGAGGAATGATTTGAACTTCGCAAAAATCAAAGGATCCATGAGTTCCCGCATTACCATTTTAGCCATTATGAAGCCCACACATCTTTGCAACGCAGATAATCAGGGATCAAAAATAGTGTGTAGACAGTATAGTTCCAAACACACTGCACTGAAAATTTTCAAGGCCATACCTCATGTCAAATGCAATCATCATCTGTCGCCTGTCCATTTTTTCCAAAGAGCTACCACTTGAACCATCCTTGTAAAAGTCAGCAGCATTACCCAATATACCTACCTGATATGTAAACACAACGTTAAGCCAAGAATGAGGAAAGATTGAACAGGTTATACATCAATAACACAAATAATCAATTTCAAGTAGCATGAATGGCATACATCATGACACCTTCAGAGCCAAGATTTATCAGCCCTCTGGAATCCACCATCCAACAAGTCTATATTGTAAATCTTATCTGTTATTTTCCCTTTCCTACATTTTAGAATTTCTAATGACAGATTCTAATCTGCTTTTCTAATTTAGCATAGAAATGGAAGACCAAAATTATGACAATATAAAACAAGCAACAAAAAGCAAAATTCCAGGTTTGTCGTTGTGACATTCTGTGAGTTTATAGCTACAGCGTAAGAAATGCAAAATACCACCAATGGGAAAAAAAGACAACAAATGACTGAAGAAAGAAGTCATAAATCTAATTTCATAGGAAAATGACAATGCTTACTTTGATATGTCTGTCTACTGGACTTATATGCACATTTTCCAGCCTCAACTCTGTATGGGCAAGACCATGACTGTGCAGGTAATTTACCTAATTTGAATAAACAATAGAAGAGAATATCATTACTCCAATTGCTTGTATAATACATAAAAGTGAAAATTTCTTCCAACAAAGAAAAGATTAAGGGAACTAAAAAAAGTACCCCAATAAGAAGATCCCTCATCAATATTCGAATAAGTCGCAACTGCCTAGAAACTGCAGGACCTCCAGTTGTGTCTTCTCCTACCTTCCTGACAGACTCTTCATCCAGTGCAAGAGTGGCCTCTAAAGTTGGAAGCCAATCTGACCGTTGAAGCCAATGTCTCAAAGAAAAACTACCATGATACTGCAAGGGAAAATTGTATAAAGAACATTCAGTTTCTCATTTTTTATTCACAAAAGTGGCAGAAAGATTCAGAATAAAAAAAGGATCAACTATATATGAAAATAACAAATGTTACAGATTAATACCTACCCCATGTACTAGGATAAATGAACCACTACGACCACCACTTGCAGGTGAAGAGATATAACCATGAACTTGCATGGAGTAAGAATGATACAGAAGTTTACGCCGAACCAGCTTTTTCAATACCTAAAAGGCACTAACAAAAAAATTGTGATAGGATATAATTATAAATAACTTAAATTGTGATACTAAAAGATCAACATACCTCTATTGCTCGTATCCCTCGACGCTGAGCTTGGGCACTAGAAAGCTGTCGAAGTACAACTCTTGTGTTGTACAAAGGACTGCAGAGGAAAATGAATACTTACAATGATACAGATGCTATGATCAAAACCAACCATAAAACCTGAACCAAATGAAGAATTAACTTACCTACCACTATCCTTCACCATGCCTTCAAAAACTACCTCATCCGACTACAGGGAAACTTAAATCAATCAGACCAGCAGTAAAAATTAAATCTAGTCATGACACATGATAAACTTGACATAAATTTCATACCCGCCCGCTAAGGCCAATGCTAACACAATTCAAAATCTTAAAGTCTGACATTTTGAATCGTATAACATGATCTAGTTCCTCCTCCAAGCAAACCGAAAAGGTACTTGAAGCATCTTCCTGTGACTCCGTAGAAGATGCAGATGCAGCATTCCTTAATGAAGAGCAGCATATTCCCTTGCTCTTTCTCCTGACTAAATTAGAGAAGTGTCCAGTAAAACTTAGGGGGACAGGTACAATAAGTTTTGTCGACAAATTTTGAGCTGAATAACCTAAGCTGCTACTCCCCGGAATTGGATTCAGCCCAGTTCCACAGAGCGCCATTGATCAGACCTCTTACTACCAAAAAAGGATTACATTATATATCAGCAAATCCTCAAAGGGGGTCCATCAATGGTGCAAAAAAACACAACAGACATACAAGAAATTAACTAAACATTCTATGTAACAGATAAACATATGCAAAATCAACATTAGCCAGCTCAATGGTACAGCATACATAAAGAAACAAAAATATGCAAATATACCCTCTAGTTTCCCTCGCATGTTTGAATTGGCCAAACATTGCTCCATTTTGTAACAACAAACTCAGCTCCTAAGTTTGACCAAAGTGCCAAGTTTCTATTTACCATTTCCAACATTTCTGGACCAATTAACTAACCTTATAATTTTTCTAGTTTTTCTCCTATAGTGGAAAAAAAACATAACTAACATTTTACTACGCTGGCTCAAGCATAACAAACAAGGTTAAAAATCCAAGCAAACAGACGGTGAAATTGAAAACACTCCAAGTCCAAATTTCAAAACATGAAGATCATCACAAGAAAAAACAGAAAACATTTAGCAAACTCAGGAAACAAAATGGATAATTAAAAGTTAAGGTGATGGATGAAAAGAGAAAACAAAGAATCGGAGAAAATTGAAAGTGAATTACCAGAATGAGAAAGGGGAACAGAAGAGAAAATCATGAAGACGCAGAACAAGTGTAATTGTACATATAGAAACGAAGCGTGTGAGAGTTGCGTGCGAGGGAATGCTCGAAACGTTTTCGCACGTGTTTCTCCCACGTCAACGTCTGCCTCACCAAATATCTCATATTTATCATTTATCCGTTAACCTCCTCTTAGTACAACTCTCTTTCATGTGGTTCTAATAACTATATATTAAATCAACAATTCAAGATAAACACGTTAGTTTTAGAATTTCTCTTTCAAAATTTTATTTTCCATTTTCTTTCTAATTATTAAAAAAATAAAAATAAAAGGTTAACCATTAGCTATAGTCCCGCATGTACAAGCAATATAGAAAGATTTATGAAAGGGTGCTTTGTCTTGTTGCATGGAATGGAACGTTGGAATTAATTACTAAAATGAATCTTCCTCGTTTGTGGTTCTAAGTTCATTTTTCATATAATGACATTTATTTGACGTCTCTTAACTGTTTTAACGGATAAAGTGTGTTGGTCCCTTTGTTGAATGTAGAGGGGTGAATAGATTCAAGTTCTTTATGTTCAATTTTAGTCTTTATCAAATTCTTTCCCGATTCAATTTTATCTATGTTAAGAATAACAGTTCAGAGAGATAGCAGCGGACATAAAAAGAAATTGATACGTTTTTTCAAAACTCCTTAAGAATGAATCAATAAAAGCAATTGCAAAGCGATAGATTCAGATAAAGATAAGAGATAAGGTAGAGAGAAAGTTTGGACAGAGATGTATCTGGTTCGGCGTTCGGCCTACGTCCAGTCTCAATCCAATAACTGTTGCGATCGGTTTTCACATTTCTTGTGTCTAATACAAACACACTGCACAAACACAAACACATGTTCTTCTCCTAAGAACACATCTCTCTAATTCTTGAATCCTTCAAGAATCACCTTTGAGAGCACCTCTCTCAAATTCCTTAACTCTTCTTCTAGAGAACAACTTTCTCTTAAGAGTTTTGAAAAAAAACAAATACAAAACAAAATAAAGATCAGTAAAGATTACACCTGATGTGTATGATCTGATTAAGATTATAACAAAGTATTCAATCCTTCACACACTCATCTCTAGAGAGAAAATCTTTTGAAATCTTGAAGAGAACTCTTAGAAGTGTTCTTTGTAAACTCAGTTTTTCGCTCTTCCTTTCTTCTTGAAAAAACTCAAAGATTTCTCTTGTTGAAAATCAATTCTAAAAGGTTTCAATTTAAAGCAGTTTAAAAACTTCTTGAGATGAATTCTGGTGTGGGTAATCGATTACTAGAATGTGGTAATCGATTACTACAGAGAGTTTTAGGCTCCTCTGTTATCTCAAGCACGAGGTAATCGATCACTAGGATGTGGTAATCGATTACTCCAGAGAGTTTTAGGATTCCCTGATTTCTCAAACTGTTGGTAGTCGATTACTGATATATGGTAATCGATTATTTCAGCTTAAAATCATTTAAAAAACAGTTTTCAACTTGTCAAATCAAAATAGGGTTTCCAAACTTGCTCTAGCTTGATTCTCAGAGTAGATTCAACTTCTCTGTGAAGTGAAATTGAATAAAAACCACACTCAAAGTCTATTCTATAACAATCAATACAATTAAGCTCCTATTTACAATCTATCATTAAATTCAAGAGTACAAGTAAATCAAAATTAAAAACAAGAGACGATTTCTTCAGCTTCAAGTCCAACAATCTCCCCCTTTTTGGTTTTGATGTACCAAATCATAGTGTAGTCGAGGATCTAATGAAAAAAATGGCTTTGATGTGTCTTGAAATGTTAGTATCCTTTTGCATACAGCTTATAGGTAATATACAATTCATATCACTTTTCAATTAACAGAAATATTATAGCATCTAAGTAATCAATTGCAAAGAAATTAAATCTAGTGCTATTACAGTAATCCATAATTGTTCAAATTTTGATCTGCTCCCCCTAAGTAAAATACTTAAGAATTTACAGATTCAAATAGTTCAAAGATAATTAAATAACATCAAATAACATTCAAAAAATATCAAATGAAAATATAAATGAAAACATATAATAACTACACTTCTACTACTCCCCCTATTTGGTATATCAAATAAGATTATGAGAGATAGAGTTGAAGTTACTAATCTGTGTCATCCTGGTTGAGTCTTTCCATTATTGTCTCCATCAAATCCTTCATCTCTAGGAAGTGTAAGTCTTGATGCTTTCCTAGATCATCTATCCTTTTGTTGACAGTCTCTTCTAATTCGTCCAATCTGTCAATCATGATGGATTCAAATCGAGATCTTGGAATGTACTCTCCAGATGCTAGATTGTCTTCATCTTCATCTTCATCTTCGTTTTGTGCTTCTTCTTCCGGATCTTCTTGTGGATTAGCTTGTTGTTCTTCTCTGGTGATCCATCCTGCATCAGTTTTGATCAGCCTCATCATCTTCAAGGCTCTCTCACTGATCATGTGGACATCCTTGACTAATTCTCTGGATTCATCAGTTGTATCAATTTGAAAAATTTCAATTAGTCTAGAAATAAACAGAGAATATGGACATTTATTATCTAAAAGTCTTCTAGTCTTCAGCATGTTGTCCATTATGATGTGAGTCCAATCCACTTGAATTCCATTCTTCAGTGCTGCCATGAGTATCATGTCATCTTCACTGATTTGAGCATGGTTTGCTCCTCTAGCGGCTAAGATCCAGCAAATGGTGTAATGTAGTAGCCTATCATCAACATTTAGGCCTCCTATGTTGTATGTCACCTTTTTGCCTTGTGATCTCCTTGAATTCTTTTCATCTTCCCAATTCTGTGGGTTCCTCAGCATGCTCACATAGAAGGTGTCCTTTTGCAGATCAAATCCTTTCTCTCGGAGTTTGTCTACATGTGCAACGATTCCTTCTTTCCTGATACCAGCAATTTGAAGAAAATGTGCAGGGGTTAAAGTTATTTTAATACCCTTAATTTCAGAACTTACAGTCATTCGTTCCATGTTTGGTTTGAGATTTGAATAGAAGACTCGAACCAAATCTAGGTAGATAAATCCTTTCAATCCCACAAATCTCTCCAAATGTTGTTGCCTCAGGTAGGTTTGGAAAGTAAAACTCTGGTCATCTAGCTATCGTAGGTCTAGAATCTTTGGCGGAACAAGACCTTTGTTAGCGAAATCCAAATTGAATCTCGTTTCTTGTCCTTTGGTAGTGAACCATCGGTTGACAGCAGATTCAGGTGGAGGAGTTTGAGCTCTTTCCGGTTGAGCCGGTGAAGTAGGTTTCTTTCTTTTGGAGGATTCTCCTACCTTCTTTTTACCTTTTATCTCCTCTTGAGTGTATCTGTTGACTCTCATCTTGATTCGTTTTACCCTTCCTTGGTCTTCCATAGTTGCTGAGAGAGTGTGTGATTTCTTAGGGTTTTGGAGGAAGAAGATAAATAGTGAAATTGTAGGGTTTCACCTGCACTTCTTATAAGAGAGAAAAAGCCCAAGAAATTAGTCCAAGAACGAGGTAATAGATTATTAGCAGTTGGAAATCGATTATCTCAATTCCTTATATAGAGAGAAGAAGGAAATCAAGAAAAACAGTCGTGGTAATCGATTAACCTATTCTGGTAATCGATTACTCCAGAGGAATTTGCAAAAACTTTAAAACCTGGTTTCTGTGGTAATCGATTACGGCATCATGGTAATCGACTACTACAGTGCCAAATCCTTCTAAGAATGAAATTGATTCGAAGTAATCGATTACATTTCTCTGGTAATCGATTATTTCTATTAGAAAAAGATTTTCTTTGAAAAATTTTCACAAAAACAATTTTATGGATAAGTGTAATCAAGTAGAAAGGTTTAGTTTAGATGTTCCTCACTCAAAATGCCGAGGTTTGATCTAAGTTTGTAAAACCTTTCTTTTGGTAATGCTTTGGTAAAAATGTCTGCTAACTGATGTCTCTGATGAAATGATGTCTGACTTCAATGTGTTTTGTTCTTGAGTGCAGTACAAGATTTCTTGTGATACTTATAGCGCTTGTGTTGTCGCATTTCAAGGGAATATGATCTATCTTTAGCCCGAAATCTTCTAGTTGATGCTTCAACCATATTGCTTGAGCACAACAGCTTCCCGTAGCTACATATTCAGCTTCTGCTGTTGACAGTGCTACACATGCTTGTTTCCTGCTATGCCAAGATATTAAACATTCTCCAAAAATGTGACATGTGCCACTAGTGCTCTTTCTATCTGTTTTGCTACCTGCAAAATCAGAGTCACTGAAACCAACAAGTAATGGTGAGGTTCCTTTTGGATACCACAAACCACAATTTATAGTTCCTTTTAGGTATTTAAGAATCTTCTTTACTGTTAGCCAATGAAATTGCTTAGGTGTAGATTGAAATCTAGCACACAAACATACATCATACATAATATCAGGTCTACTGACTGTAAGATATAGTAGAGATCCTATAACACCTCTATATAAGGTAGTATCAACTTCATGACCTGCTTCATCAATTTCAAGATAAGTTTTAGTAGAAATAGGTATATTTGACACTTTACAGTTTATCATATCATATTTCCTAAGTAATTCTTTAGTGTACTTAGCCTGGTGAATAAAAGTGCCACCATCCATTTATTTGATTTGGAGTCCTAGAGAAAAGCTTAGTTCTCCTATCATGGACATGTCAAATTCTTCCTGCATATTGGTCACAAACTCTTCACAAAGTTGTTGGTTAGATGATCCAAAGATAATGTCATCAACATAAACTTGAACCAATAGAATGTAGTTAGATTTGTTCTTAATAAACAAAGTCTTGTCTACTTTACCTCTGTGGAATCCTTTTGATATGAGAAATTTACTCAATCTATCATACCATTGTCTGGGGGCTTGCTTCAACCCATATAAGACTTTATAAAGTTTGTAAACATGTGTAGGCCAAGTAGCGTCTGTGAAACCTGGTGGTTGTGCTACATAGACTTCTTCATTTATGTATCCATTTAGGAATGCACTCTTTACATCCATTTGGAATAACTTGAAGTTGTTGATACATGCATAAGCTAGGAGTAGTCTTACTGCTTCAAGTCTTGTAACAGGGGCAAAGGTTTCCTCAAAGTCAATTCCTTCCTGTTGATTGTAGCCTTTTGCCACAAGTCTTGCTTTGTTTCTGACCACAACTCCATCTTCACTCAGTTTATTTTTGAATACCCATTTTGTGCCAATTATATTCATGTTGCCTTTGTCTGGAACAAGTTCCCATACTCCATTTCTTCTGAACTGGTTAAGTTCTTCTTGCATAGCCATGATCCAAAATTCATTGCTCAAGGCTTCTTCTATGCTGGAGGGTTCAACCTGTGATACAAAAGCAGTATTGTAGCAAAATAGATTCTGTGAGGATCTGGTAGTTACCCCCTTGTGAATGTCACCAATGACATTGTCAAGTGATAGGTTCCTAGGTGTCCTCCATTCTTTTGCTTGATCAGACACTGGGGTTGTTTGATTTTGCTGGTGCATATGATCAACTTCTATGCCTTCTTCACCTGTTTCATCATCATTACATAGCAAGCTTTCTTCCAATATGTAGATGTTGTTTGACCTTTTGTCAACCATGAGAAGTTCATCTGAGTCTTTGTTGTTGATAAGACAATGTTCATCATCAAATGCAATTCTGTAGTTCTTGTCACACAGTTGACTAATACTCAGCAAGTTGAACTTCAATCCATCAACTAGTAATACATCTTTTATCACTGTATTAGCTTTGTATCCAACTGTACCGTAGCCTAGTATTTTTCCTTTGTTGTTGTCTCCATATACAACTGATCTAGTTTCTCTTGGTGTGAAGGTGTTAAGATTCCTTCTATCACTTGTCATATGCCTTGAACAGCCACTGTCTAAGTACCATATTGAGTTTCTACTGTTTAAGGCTTTCTGCAAGAGAAAAAGAACTTATTTTGCGATTGGTACCTAGCTTCTCTTGAGTCCATGCAAGTTAGTGCTACAGTTTTCTTTCTTAACTCATCTATACTTACCACTGGAAATTCCTTTCTTTCTAATTATGTAATTAAAAGATTTATGTCATGTTTTCATGCAGTAGGTACAAGTGAGATTAGCATGCTTAGAGTTTCTAAATTTCATGTTATCATGCCTTCTTATGTGAACACAGTTTATCGGAGTATTGAGTTCTTTTCTTAGTTTTGAAATATCATTTTCTAAATCACATACTTTCTATTTTAACAAGGATATTTGCTTTTTCAACACTATGTTTTCTTTTTCAAATGTTTCATCTTGATTGTAAAGCTCACAAAAAGCAGAATGTAGTTCATCATATTCATCCATGGTAGAGTTCGTATCACTTACCTCACTAGATGATTTGACCATCAAGCACAGGTTTGCTTCCTCATTTTCACATTCAGTTGTTGAGGAGGTGTGGCCTTCATCCCAAGCTATGTAGGCTTTCTTTTTCTTCTTTTCTTTTCTGAAATTTCTTTCACTTTCAGACTTTCTTACTTCAGTGTTGTTGCTTCTTTTCAGACTTAGACAATCTGATCTATAGTGTCCAAATTTCCTACATTCATAGCATGTTACTTTACTGAAGTGTTGTCTTGCTTTTTGACTCCTTTTCTTGGTTGACCAAATTTCCTTTTAGAATTGTTCTTCATGAATTTTCTGAACTTCTTCACCATCAAATTCACTTGATCTTCCTGTGAGTCATTTCCGTCTTCAGAGAATTCAGATTATGTTTCAGTATGCTCCATCTTAAGAGCAATTCCTTTGACTCTTTTGTCCTTCTGTTCCTCATCTGCCATGCGAGTCATATCCATTTCATACTCTCTAAGTTTGCCAAATAGTTCGACACTGGTAATAGTAGCAAGGTTCTTTGATTCAGTTATGGCTGTCACAGTAAGTTGCTACTTTCTATTCAGAGATTTCAGAATCTTGACATTCACTTCTTCTTCAATGAAGTTCTTGCCAAGTCCTTTGAGATGGTTGATGATGTGTGTGAATCTCTTCTGCATTTCCATTATTGATTCTCCTTGGGACATTCTGAATGTTTCATATTCTTGAATGAGTGTATTCTTTCTTGCTCTTCTGACTTCAGCAGTACCTTCATGTGTTACCATGATGAGCTCCCATGCCTCTTTTGCTGTAGTACAGGCAGAAATTCTAAAAAACTTATCAGAATTCAGGGCAGAGTGTATAATGTTCAAAGCTTTAGCATCGTTTTCAGCCCTCTTAATCTCATTTATATCCCAACCCTCAAATGGTTTTTCTATTTCATTTCCATTTTCCATTTTTATTGGAACTTTGTACTCATTTACCACAGCCTGCCAGATGCTTCTATGAATAGATTCCATAAAGATTTTCATGCGAACTTTCCAGAATGGATAGTTATCACCGCAGAACAATGGATGTCTATTTATAGAAGCTCCTTCAGCGAAGGGTAAAAGATTACAAGCCATTACAGGGAACTATGTAGGATTACTAGATTGATTTACTAGTTAAAGCTCTTGATACCAATTGTTGGTCCCTATGTTGAATCTAGAAGGGGGTGAATAGATTCAAGTTCCCTATGTTCAAGTTTAGCCTTTATCAAATTCTTTCCCGATTCAATTTTATCTATGTTAAGAATAACAGTTCAGAGAGATAGCAGCGGACATAGAAAGAAATTGATACGCCTTTTCAAAACTCCTTAAGAATGAATCAGTAAAAGCAATTGTAAAGCGATAGGTTCAGATAAAGATAAGAGATAAGGTAGAGAGAAAGTTTGGACATAGATTTATCCTAGTTCGGCGTTCGGCCTACGTCCAGTCCCAATCCAACAACTGTTGCGATCGGTTTCCACTATAATGATTTCTTGTGTCTAATACAAACACACTGCACAAACACAAACAAAATCAAAATAACCAAAACACATGTTCTTCTCTTAAGAACATATCTCTCTAATTCTTGAATCCTTCAAGAATCACCTTTGAGAGCACCTCTCTCAAATTCCTTAACTCTTCTTCTAGAGAACAACTTTCTCTTAAGAGTTTTGAACAAAAACAAATACAAAACAAAATAAAGATCAGTAAAGATTACACCTGATGTGTATGATCTGATCAAGATTATAACCAAGTATTCAATCCTTCACACACTCTTCATCTCTAGAGAAAATCTTTTGAAATCTTGAAGAGAACTCTTAGAACTTGTGTTCTTTGTAAACTCAGTTTTTCGCTCTTCCTTTCTTCTTGAAAAAACTCAAAGATTTCTCTTGTTGAAAATCAATTCTAAGAGGTTTCAATTTAAAGCAGTTTAAAAACTTCTTGAGATGAATTCTGGTGTGGGTAATCGATTACTAGAATGTTGTAATCGATTACTACAGAGAGTTTTAGGCTCCTCTGTTATCTCAAGCACGAGGTAATTGATTACTAGGATGTGGTAATCGATTACTCCAGAGAGTTTTAGGATTCCCTGATTTCTCAAACTGTTGGTAGTCGATTACTGATATATGGTAATCGATTACTTCAGCTTAAAATCATTTAAAAAACAGTTTTCAACTTGTCAAATCAAAATAGGGTTTCCAAACTTGCTCTAGCTTGATTCTCAAAGTAGATTCAACTTCTCTGTGAAGTGAAATTGAATAAAAACCACACTCAAAGCCTATTCTATAACAATCAATACAATTAAGCTCTTATTTACAATCTATCATTAAATTCAAGAGTACAAGTAAATCAAAACTAAAAACAAGAGACGACTTCTTCAGCTTCAAGTCCAACAAAGTGAAATTGGAAATTTTATTGGTTCACTAGTTACACTTCCTTTTTATTAAGAACGTTTTCTTTTATGTTTTTTCTACACCTTTTCCGGGAAACAACGCATAACACTCTCCCTTGTTTCGGTAAGCCAATAAACCAACGTGAAAGATGGAAGGAAATCAAATGATTTAGTTTAGTACACATGTAATGAAGAAAGTGATGGAATCAATGGATGTGGTAGTTGGTGGATTAGGGGGTTCAAGCAGAGATGTTTGGGTAGCAAAAGGAGGTTTGATGTGTGTTATGTTTTGAAAAAAGGGTTATTTTGGTAAAGTTGAATAAAGGGAGTGAACTTAGTCAAAATAAAGGTGTAATTAGTAATGGTACATGAAACAAAGGCCGTTACATTTAGCACATCATTATCCTTATTGGGTTGATCGCATGGAAATGTACATTAAGTCTATGCAGTATAGACTTTGGAGGATCATCATGCATGGAGATATTCCCATTGTTAAACCCGAAGTTGAATGGGGAAATGAAGAATACTCTACAATGGAGCTAAATAGCAAAGCTAGATATGCTCTCACCTGCGCGCTCTCAAGGACAAAATACAACAGATTTTGTACCTACAAATCAACGAAAGAGCTTTGGGATGCTCTTAAGATTTCATGTGAAGAGACTGAAGATGTGAGACTTCAAAAAGTTGTCACACTTCAAAGAGAATATGAGATGTTCTCTATGAAGAATGGAGAATCTATTGATATGATGTTTGGAAGATTGCAAATCATATTGAATGGACTCATCTCCTTGGGAACCACGTTCACATAAGCACAAAATATCATGAAGATTTTGGATAGCTTGCCTCCTCCTTGGGAAGCTATGCCCACTGTCATTTCTGTTGGACGTGATATGAAGACGTTAACTCTGGACGAGTTAATAGGTGCACTAAGAATGCATGAAGTCCATCTGTGCAAGAGGGACAAAATTAAAGTTCAAGAGCCTATAACTCTTCCGTCTGTTGATGATGTCCCCAAAGAAGATTCTAGCAAAAAGGAAAAGAAGAAGAATAAGATTCTGAAAGCTGAGACTACAGAATCTGATTCGTCTGAAGAATCATTTGATGATAAAATATCCCTCATGGCTAGACGCTTCAAAAAGATGATGATGAAGAAAGGAAGAGGTTAACGCTTCTTCAAAAAGAAGGAGAAAAGGTTTCCTAGGAAACCTGTTAACAAAGAAGAAGGAGGAAATATTTTTGCTATGAATGCAGAAAGCCTGGGCACATGAGATCTGAGTGTCCCAAGCTTAAAAGAAGATGGAATCCCAGAAAAGAAAAAGGAAAGAAAAGCTTGCTGACATGGGAAGACCTTGACAACGAACTCTGACGATTCTTGGGAAGAACAAACTGCCAACATCTGTCTCATGGCTGGAGACAATGTTTCATATGAGGTATTTGAAACTCATACTACTTCATCTTCTTCGTCTGAGTTTGATTCAGAATCAAAAGATATTCCATATAATACACATTTGGCAAATTCTCATTTTATTGCTGAGCAATATAAAGCATGCAAAGCCAAGTTGAAAAAGACTTTGGAAGAAAATGTTACTTTAAGAACTGAAAAAGAGTTGTCTCAAAAGAAAGTATCAGATGAAACATCATCTGAATCTGACAAGAATCATCTTCTTCTTGAAATCAAAAGATTGAAAGGAGAAAATGAATCTTTGTTGAAAGACTTAACCACGTTCACTAAGGGATCCTCTATGTTTGAAAATATTTTAAAATATGGGAGGTCTCCGTCTGATAAAAGTGGACTAGGTTACGTTGAAATGCCAGACGAAAAGAAAACTACTTTTGTTTCGTCTGCTCACAAGAAGAAGAATAAAAGCTAAAATAAGGTTCCAAATAATTACAAGAAAAATTCTAGAACTTTAAATAAAAAGAAACCTTCTTCTAATAACAAAGTAGGACCCAAAAAGATTTGGGTACCAAAGTCACTCATTGTTCCTGTTGCTGATATCCTTAATAGGAGAAGAGAGGACTTCAAGCTGGTACCTGGACAGTGGGTGCTCACGACACATGATGGGAAACCTGTATATGTTCCAAGATCTCAGACCAAGTAAAGGGTCTATATCTTATGGTTTAGGGAAAGGTAAAAACCTAGGGATTGAGACTGTTGGTAAGGCACCCAACCCTCACATTCAAAATGTGTCTTACGTTAAAGGTCTAAACTTCAATCTACTTAGCATAAGCCAATTTTGTGATAGTGGATATGAAGTTGCTTTTAACGCTGATAAATGTATAGTCAAGAACAAGGACAACTTCATTCTGTTTATAGGGAAAAGAAAGAATAATCTCTATGAGGTTTATTTTTCTGACCTTAGTGATCAGAATGTAACATGTTTGATTTCAGCAGACGATGAACGAGATATTTGGCACAAAAAGCTTGAACATTTAAGTCTAAAGTATATTTCAAAAATTTCTAAAAAGGATCTTGGGAAAGGTTTGCCAAAGATATCTTGGAAATCCAATCGTCTGTGTGAATCTTGTCAGTATAAGAAACAACTTAAAGCTTCTTTCAAATCTAAAAGTGTTGTTTCCACGAAAAGACCTTTAGAACTGTTACATATTGATCTCTTTGCACCCACTCTGACTGAAAGTCTTGGAGGAAAGAGATATGGGTTTGTCATTGTAGACGATTATGCTAGATTTACATGAGTATACTTCCTAGCCCATAAACATGAGTCATTTAGTGTTTTTGAAATATTTTGTAAACATTTTCAAAAAGAAAAAGGAATATGTATTGTGTCTGTAAGGAGCGATCATGGAACAAAATTTGAAAACTCTGAGTTCAAAGCCTTTTATTTTGAAAATGGTATATTTCACAATTTTTCGTCTCCAAGAACTCCTCAACAAAATGAGGTTGTGGAAAGGAAAAATTGTACTTTGCAAGAAATGACTAGAACTCTTTTACATGAAAGCTCCCTTCCAAAGTATTATTGGGTAGAAGCAATTAATACTTCCTGTTATATTCAAAACAGAATATTGATAAGACCAATATTGAATAAGACTCCATATGAACTATGGAAAGGAAGAAGACCCAACATTTCTTACTTTCATCCTTTCGGATGTAAGTGTTTCATCTTAAACACCAAGGATCAACTTGGAAAGTTTGATTCAAAGGTGGTTAAGGGATTTTTGCTTGGATATTCCAATACGTCTAAGGCTTATAGAGTTTTTAACTCTAAGACGCAAGTTGTAGAGGAATCTATCCATGTTAAATTTCAAGATAACTCAAAGGCTAATAAAGAAATATCAGACCTAGAAAATTTGTTTGATAATTTGCAGATCAACCCCTCCGGTCAAGACGCTGGTCCATCCATCCGAACAAGCATAAACGCAAGATTAGACGAAAGAACATCTGCCAGTACAGACGAACCTTCTTCGTCTGCTCCTTAACAAGACGATGCTCAAGCTCCAGTCAGAACTTGGAGGTTTGCCTTAAACTACACCGAGGATTTGATTATTGGAGATAGACATCAAGGAGTGCAAACAAGATCAAGGCTTAGAGATGCGTCTAGATATGCTCTTGTGTCTGATATGGAGCCCAAGAACATTGAAGAAGCTTTACAAGAGAATGACTGGATCTTAGCTATGAAAGAAGAGCTAAATTAGTTTACAAGGAATGATGTATGGACCCTAGCAGAAAGACCAAGGAATAAAAGCATCATTGGAACAAGATGGGTGTTTAGAAACAAGCTGGACGAAGCTGGTAAAGTGGTAAGAAATAAAGCAAGGTTAGTAACTCAAGGCTATAACTATCAAGAAGGTATTGACTTCACTGAAACTTTTGTTCCAGTGGCTAGATTAGAAGCAATTAAAATTTTACTTGCTTTTGCTGCTCATAAAAATATCGTCTTATATCAAATGGACGTAAAAAGTGTTTTTCTTAACGGTTTTATTGAAAAAGAAGTTTATGTCAAACAACCTCCTGGTTTTGAGAGTCAATCTCAACTAGATTATGTTTTCAAACTGAAGAAATCTCTTTATTGTCTTAAACAAGCTCCTAGAACTTGGTATGATAGATTGAGTTCTTTTCTTCTTAAAAATGGTTTTTCAAGAGGAAAGGTTGACACAAGTCTCTTCAAGAAAAGTGTTTCAAAAGACTTTATTATTGTTCAAATATATGTAGACGATATAATCTTTGGAGTCACTAATGAATCCTTGTGTAAGGATTTTTCTAAGTTAATGCAGGATGAGTTTGAAATGAGTATGATGGGAGAATTAAAGTTCTTCCTAGGACTACAAATCAAACAGACGAAAGAAGGGATCTACATCCATCAACAGAAGTACACTAAGGAGCTTCTCAAGAAGTTCAAGATGGAGAATGTTAAACCAATGAAGACACATATGCATTCGTATGGTGCTAGCCTTAGCAAAGACGAATCAGGTAAGACTATTGATCAGACGGTATATCGAGGTATGATTGGTTCTCTTCTTTACCTCACCGCAAGCAGACCTGACATCATGTTTAGCGTCTGTCTTTGCGCTCGTTTTTATTCTGACCCTAAAGAATCACATTTATAATCTGTTAAACGTATTCTTAGATATCTTATTGGAACCACTAATCTCTCTCTTTTATAAGAAAAATAGTGATTTCAATTTAAGTGGCTATTGTGATGCTGATTATGCTGGAGATAAAGTAGAGAGGAAAAGCACAAGTGGTAGATGTCAATTCTTGGGCACATCACTTATCTCTTGGTCAAGCAAGAAGCAAAACTCCATAGCACTCTCAACCACTGAAGCTAAATACATCACTGCAGCTGGTTGTTGTTCACAACTGCTTTGGGTAAAACATCAACTTGAGGATTACACCAGATTTGAAACCCAAATACCAGTATTTTGTGATAATACAAGTGTTATTAATCTCGGCAAAAACTCTATTCAACATTCAAAAGCTAAGCATATTGAAATTAAATTTCATTTTATAAGAGATTATGTTCAAAAATGTATTTTCGATATACAGTTTGTTCAAACTTATTTTCAATGGGCAGATATCTTTACAAAAGCTTTAGACGACACTCGCTTCAATTTTATTAAAGAAAATCTGGGAATTGTTTCTTTAAAATATTAAGTTTTTTTTTCTGATCCTTTTCGTCTATTCATTTCATCTATTTAAATCGTGTAATTTATATTTCATGTTAAGACGAAACATTGCGTCTGATCAAGTTGAATCAGTCTATAACAGTTCAACGAACACATTGTTATTATTTAATCAATTTAAATTGAGTGTGCAGGGACAAAATAAATGCAGCATTAAATGTGTCTGTCATTTATTACGCTATTTTAGGACATTAAGAGGCACGCGTAGTAAATCTTAGAGGTTAAATCAATCATTAAAATGACAATTATGAGATAATGTCAAATTAGGGACGATTTCCATTCTTTCGTCTTATAAAATATAACTGTTTCACTTTTGACTATAAATACTACAAAGTTACCATTTTTAATTTTTACAGTATTCAATTGTTTTTGATTCTCTATCTCTCTAAGAACTATCACTTTCGTAACTTCTCTCTTTTTGAACTAGAAAATGGCCGCCAAGAATATCAAGAGTTCTGAAGAAACATTCTTTGCTGAAGATTTGTTTCTACCAAGCAAATGGGTCTCAAGATTCACACTAGGAAATCTTGCTGACAGGATTGTGAACAGGCTAATACATACTAGATGGATTGACTTCGCTGAGTGGAGAGGTTAATAGCTGATGGAAGCATACGCTGAGTTCTAGTGCAATGCCAATGAGGTAGAAGATGGTATTGTTGGTACCATCAATAACAAGCAATAGTTGATTAACATTGATTCCATTGTTGGAACTGGTAAATGAAAGGTTGAAGGTCGCTTCTACAAGCCCAACTGGGCTATTCAAGAAATTGAAGAACAGGTATACAAGTACCAGTATGGGAAGGTTCGTCCCACAGACAATCCAAAGTTCTTAAGGGCCAGAAATTTGCTCCCAACATGCAGAGTCTGCCACAACTTGTAGTTCAACATCTTCACACCTCGAGTTGGGTCAAGAGACAATGTCAGCAACCGAGAAAGATTCGGCCTCTACTTTCTCATCAGGAAAGACAGAATGAGTCTTCCCCACATCATTATGGATCACTGGTTGAGTGCTCTAAATGGGAGAGACATAAGGAGAAAAAGTGGTATCCCTTATCTATTTTCTTAAATCATTTTGAATCAAGGCTTCGATGCCTCTAGAGTTCTTTAATACAATGAAGGTCCAGAAATTAGGGTCAGTACCTTTGCAAGGATGCGTCTACCCATAGGCTCTTTGCGTTTCAAAAGTGATGAAGAAGAGCCACAACCTTTATCACCAATCACCCAAGCTCCACCACACCAAGCTCGTATCAAACGTCCAAGGACACAAGTTCTCGCAACCCAAACAGAACCTCAAACACAAGTTCAAACACCATCTCAAACACAAACCCAAACACCTCGACAATCCAGATCATCAATTCCTCCACCTGTAACAATCTCAGAAGTTCCCTTCGAAGATGTTCCAGTGAAACCTCTCAAGAAAAAGAAAAGAATCTTCAGAGTCAAGCACATATTGTCTAAGGTTCAAGAGACAGACATAACCCCTAATGAAGATGAATGGGTAAGAAAAGCATCTGAGGATGTTGAGTGTGTGATAACTCGGAAAAGCGAGTTATTTCTATGCTCCTTTTATAATACAAATTCCCCTTCTCACACACTTAATCCATCTAAAATGACTCTAAATTGGTCTTAATTCACAATAATTCGCATTAGAGCTTGTTAATGGTGTGTTAAGTGTTTCAAGGAGAAAAATAGCTAAAAACAGGTGAATTTGTGCTCAAGAAAACATCTCTCGCGAGTTGGATCACAACTCGCACTCATCTCGCGCTTAGCTCCTTCATCTCGCGCGAAGGGACTTGGAGTATAACACAAGGTTCCTCTCTGGAACATGAACTCGCGCGAGCTGTCTATTGCCTCGCGCGAGGTAGACTCGCATCAAGCCCAAGTCCAATTCAAAAAGCTATAAATAAACCTCATTCAGCAGAATTTGGGAATCATTCAGTCCTGAGTTAATTTCTAAAACCTAGTTCTTAGAATCCTGACGGATAAACCTAGACGGCGGCTACTCTTCGACTGAGATACTCTTCCAGTTCATAGACGGTAACGGAATTCAACCACGAGGAAGGAGACGCTAGACTTCACTATGTATTCTCTTTCCATTATCTGTTGTTTCTTTTACCACTATGAACTAACTCCCTCTTTGATTGGGAGAACGATGTAACCCTAATTATTCCCTTTATATGATTCTTGATGTTATTCAGTATATGCTTGGGTGTTTTATTCTTCGTTCTTAATGCTATTTATTAAACTGAGAAGTTGATAAATTGATAAGTTAATCTAGGGGTACTTCAACAAAGTAGATTCCTAGAGAAAACAGGAGAATGAGATCATTATTATTCTAGGATCCCATAATTGGGAATAGGTAGTAATGCGGACTGCACTTGAATTCATGGAATAAAAATCCCTAAGTAATTTGGTGTTAATTTAAGAGGTTGAATTAATCCAGGTAGACATAGGAGGTGTGAGCGGGTCTGAAAGGAGCGATCACAGGAAAGGAAATCCAATCCGACCATGATTATATGTGAATAACTTAAAGGAAGATTATAAAGGGGGGATTAGTGGTGAAATCGAGATCTCAATCACGTTTTTTCTTGCATTCAACTTAATATAAATTTGTGTTATACTCTTTACTTAAATCTATCTCTAAAAAAATCACCCTCATGCTCCTCCCCCTCTTGGGAAATTAATAAAGTAAATTGAATAAAGATACAAGTCTTCTAGTTTGATTGTCCTCGTGGGATCGACAACCCTCGTTTATAAATACTTATTACTTGATGACCGTGGTACTTGCCATAGCAAAAGGTATGTGTTTGATGTAATTATCACGCACATATTTTACGTATCAGTCTGCTAGAAGGCGAGCAGACGAAACCAAGATGGCAGAAGAAGAAGAAGCCCAAAGAAAGGCTGCCTCTAAAGGCAAGCATAGAAAGGTAAACGCTCCCACTGAAGACTTTGGTGCAAAACAGCTCAAAGTTGCAAAGAAGATTTCTATGCTCTTTAAAGTTGAAAGGGAAGGAATGTTCCAAGAGAGCGTTAGAGGCATTGGATCGTCTGAAGTCGCTTCTACTCCAACAACTTCAGAGGGCATGAATGTTAAAGAAACTGCCCAGATCCAGAAGGACAATGTCATCCTCGTTGAGCAACTTGAAACCATACTTAGTGAAGAAGTACCTTCCATGGAGTTGGATTCATCCGCTCCACAAGACGAACAAAGGGAAGATGTGGAACCCTTGGTTGCGTCTCCTATCAACGCAGTTCCACTTCAGACGATTCTTGTTGCGTCTGATACTTTTGAAGTCCACTCGTGCTCTTCGTCTGATGAAGAGTGCTACGAAGTGAAGAAGCATGTTGTGCCTAGTGAAAGATCCCATGCTGAAATGTTGAATCCGGAGGATCTTCCCCCCAAACACAAGACTGACTGCTCATTCCTCAATGAGTAGTCATGAAGAGAATAGAAGAATCTTCTTGTGTTGAAACGTCTGAGTCTGCAAATGTTGGTTATTGTGCAGACGATGAAGATATTTTCATCCATGACACTCCCTACATTGAGTTGAAGAGCTCTCATAGATACAGAGAGAAGAAAGGCTTTTAACTTGGTAGGTTTTTCAATCCCATTAATTATCACCAACCTTTGAAGCCCGCGAAGTTTGATTTGAAAAAGAAGTATGATTCTGATGAACAATACGATTGGCTCAAACGTCTGCCTTGGGATGCTTTGGCAGAGTTGAAGATCAAAGTTTTGGAAGGGATAGATGATTATAAGAATCATCTGAGTGGTATGTTGATTGAAGGACCAGCTATGAGTTATGAACCCAATATTGTCTCCAAAACTCCAACAAAGGAATTTGTTCGACCTCAATCACACAAGTCAACAATATTCCACCATTGTATATATGGAGATTATATGTCTATAGTTTTTTACCCTCAAGCATAAAGACACTGGCATCTAGACGCAATGGATTGCCACGACCCTCAACCATTTAATATTCCAATGAATAAGACGGAGTACATTGAATTAGGGTACATTATTGGCTTAACTCTTCCATGGATCAGGCCTCATTGCTCAAGAGTTCATCCAACGCACTTCTTGAATTTTGCTGAGTATGAGACGCCAAATGAATGCGTCCATTCATTACCAATAGACAATAATGTGTCTTATGTCTTGATGGAGAAGGCATATAGAGACGAAATAAAAGGACGGCTCCAATCCTTTCGTCTACATCAAAGAAGGGCAGAGAAAGAAGGAAGATTCTTACATTTTCTGATGGGCTCTCAGTTTTCATCTCTTACCACCAATGCAACAAAATTCTTCATCAGGCTAGATCATCCGCGACCTTGCTTGGTGAAATATTTGGCTAAAGGCAAAGAGAAGAAAGTCTATGATGCTCCCAAAGTCTTCAAGTTTGCAAGACACATACCAAAACGTCTACATGAAGATGCATATGAACATATGAAGATGGTTTAAGCTCACGCCTCAAAACCCCTTCACCCCAAGATGATTCGAATGATTGAAGAACATGAAGCAACTTTGGCTCACTGCTCAGGATCAAGTACTGATGAAGACTCTGTCACAACTGGAAGAGTCTTTCCTGGTGCAGCGTTTGCTTACATCGTCTGCCATGACCAGACTGAACTTCAACTTGCTCCTTTTAGAAGGAATTATTCCTGGAAATGGTCTCAATCCTTCAACGCTAGGATTGATCTACCTACTGAGGACTCTAGTGGAACCCATCATTGAGGAGGCAGATTCTGAGACAGACGAATCCCAACCATCTGATTAATCCGCTGATAAGTACAATGCTTTGAAGAGGAAATATGATGAGTTGGAGAAGAGTTATGAGTTTATGAAGAAGAAGAATAAACAACTTGAAGACAATCAAGGTGTTATTAATGCTCGTATGGAGCACCTTCAGAATCTTGTGATGTCTGTGGTGAAGCATCAGTCTCATCCTCTGCCTAGTTGATTTTGATGATTCTCAGCACAATGGGGAGAATATTTTAAGATAGGGGAGATCTGGTAAGGGAGATTGAGTTAAGAGGGAGCTTTGGAGAATGGAGATTGTTTAAGGGAAAGCATCATCTGAGGGGGAGCTAAAGACGAAGAATAACGAAGAATAAAGAATGCGTCTCGAGTTATTATACTTCTATTGTAAAAAAAAAATTTATCTAGTTTTGCTCTGATACAAACAATGTATTCTTTATTGTTTTATTCTTTTGTTTTGCTCTGATTTTGTTTGCTCGATAAACCTTGTAAATTGTACAAACGGATTTACATCGCATTGATGTAACATTCTTATAAAGAGGTATTTCAGAGAACATCGTCTTGATGTAATTCTGGCATGATAAATTGCTTTTTGGCTAACTTTGTCTTGTGCAGATGCATTCTTCGGTATCATCCTTTGTATGGTCTGTAAATCATAAAAAGGGGGAGATTGTTAGATCAAGATGATTAACGTCTCAAGTTTTGATTAATTACAGAACAGACGGAACTTATCAGACTGAAGCATTGCAAGCCAAAGTCAGACGAAACAAGAACAGACAAAAGATGACCCCTCAAAGTTCGTCTTAGTTCAAGTCATTCGTCTGTCTCAATTCATGCCTCAAGACGAAAGCATAAGACGATATGCTTAAGACAAAGTCTTCAGCTCAAGCTCAACGAAGTCAGTTCAAGATGAAGTATCAGACTGAAGCTCTTGAAGACCAAATCGTCTATGAAGATTGAAGAAGCCCAAGCAATTTCATCTAAGTAACGCGCGCCAAATTCAAATATTGACGTTACTAAGAGAACGTTCCAAAAGTGGTTGGGTACTATGCAAAACCTCTGCAACACGAAAAGCTAATCATGTTTTTGTTATCCCTCTGATCAAGTCAGAAAAAGGTACTTAAAGTGCGCTGACTCCGCTGCTCAACATTAATTATTCTGATTGATCTCTGTCACATGATGGGAAAGCTTATGGAAAAGGACAACGGTCACCAAAGTGAGTCTAACGAATCTCTCTTGACGTTGCATATATAAAGGACTTCACTTGCACTTATTCAATTTGGCGAACACGCTGCAAAAGCTATTCATTTGTGTTTTCGCTCACTTGCTCTATACTTAATTTGTATACCCCTCTCTGTGAAGAGGAATTTGTTTCTTAGAAACTTCTTTTAAAATCCACTTATGTGGTGCCTTAGCCTGAGGAAGCTGCGTTCCAAAAAATACATTTTGTATTAGCCTGAGGAGGCTGCGTTCCAAAGAATACCTAGTGGTTTAGCCTGAGAAGGTTGTGGACAAAGAATATCTTGTTAGCCATAAGTGGTTGGGTTCAAAGAATACTTGTAACCATTTCACGGTTCGTAGTGAAAACTCAGTAGTTGTTGAGTAACTAAACATAGTCTTGAATAAACGAACCAGTATAAAAATAATTGTGTTTATTTTTATTCTTCTTGTTGCCTAAAGAGGATAATCAAACTTAAACGTCTGTTATTTAAAATCAACATTTAAAGAAGAACAAAGTTTCATCTGACTAATTCTAAAACATCAGACGAAAGGACAAAATTTTTAATTAACACAATTCAATCCCCCTCTTGTGTTTTGTCTTTTACAGTAGTCTTGTTAACTATCAATATCAGAGCCACAATATTCTTCATGAAATGAGGATTAAGTATTGAAATGTTGTTCTCCTTTCTGCACCAGATCTTTGTGTCACAAACTTCCTCTTTTGTTTTGATTTGTCTCAGTTTTTCATGAAGAGATAGTTGATTTTCTCGTACTTATTCTAAACACGATCTTTTTCTAATAAGACTCGATAAAAACATGTTTATTTTGGTTAGAGTCTTTTATAGTAGAATTAACAAATAGAATTTATACTTATCTTATTTTCAAGTTTCATTTTTCACTTCATTAATGTGAACTGAAGCATCGTTGTTGTATAATTCTTGTGCTAACTCATGAATTATCTACTAACACTTGATTCATTTGTTTGCTTCTTTAGTTTGATATCTCCACTCATCTTATAAATAAAAATTTTATCTTAATAATATGTAATTATCAAAATCAATAGATATAATTTATCTTTAAACAAATTTGACTTAATATCATGAATGACAAAACTCCTCCTTCTTGTAAATCTTTTCCCATGTTCAAACTCTCCTCTTCATTGTTAAGGTTTTATTATTAACTACCTTGTGATGTAAATCTTTGATCAATCATACTTAAAGCATATTTAAAAATTTACAGTACTTAAGTTTTATAAGTGAAGATTCAACTACTTTTAAAGCACTAAAGATACTTTTTTGGCTAATAATTAAAGAAATTCTTTTAAGAAAGAAAGATATACATTCCGATTTTAAGCTGCTTAAGTTATGATAGACATATATAGATAAATCTCGTATTTTCTTTAACAAAATGTAAAAGTTATATGTATTAAAAAGTAATTATTTTTTATCCTTATTTTTTTTCAAATAAGTAATGAGTTATATATATATATATATATATATATATATATATATATATATATATATATAAAAAAAAATTTATGTAAGTAATCCTTTATTAGAATTTATTTCTAATGGTTTAAAATCAATCTTGTGAAAGGAAAGTTTCATTAAAAACAATTTTATCAAATAAATTTTTCATTTTGATGAGTTTATTGGTTTGTTTTAAATGTAAATTCTTTTTTAGCCTCTAAGAAAATTATAAGGTTCTTAATACCAAGTTAACTTAAGACACTTCTATAACTTTGAAAGGTAAAGAATCAGGGTTGTTGAGTCAATGTTTAATACTAATGTTAAGTTTTAAATTGAGACAAAACCTATAAAATTAAAAGTGTTTTGGTTTAGAAAATTTATAGATGACTGAAAACTACATTAGTATCAAACATTGAAAGACAAACTCAAGTTAGGCAAGGTAAATTTACATTTTATAGACAAATGATGGAAACATGCAAGATAGTATGGTGATTATTATTAGTCCCTATGTTGAATCTAGAGGGGGTGAATAGATTTTAGTTCCTGAGCCTAAATTAATGTTGTTTCTACTTTTTTTTATTTCAGATTATATTTAATCTTGTTTAATTAATCAACTTCAAATGAATAAACGTTAGAACAAGATATATCAAAGATACACAACGGAAACACTTAAGAAATATCAGAGAAACGTATTAGCAATCAATATACTTAGAGAATCAATATTTGTATTCAAGTGTTTAAGATATGAATCAATTACGCAGACGATTACCAACCAAATATTAATTGATTTCAGGATAACCAATAAACGTTTTGGCATAAAGATAAAAGCGTAAGGTAGAAGAAGAGTGTACAAGAGGATTTATACTAGTTCGGCATTCGGCCTATATCTAGTCTCAATTCAACAACCTGTTGCAATTGATATTCCACTATAACAATGATTCCTTTTATGTTCTTTACATTCACTCTGCACAAGCAACATAAAAACGAAATCAAAACACCCAACACCTTGTTCTTTAACCCAAAGAACAATTCTCCTTGGTTTTTGCACCTCCAAGAACCAAACCTTTGAGAAACCTTTCTCAAATCACCTTACTCTTTCCTAGAGAGACATCTCTCTTAGAGTAATCAACCCAAAACGAAACAAACAATAAAGATTAGTTTAGAGAACACCTGATAGTGTAGAATCTGATCAACATGAAGCACAAGACAAACCAACCATTGAAACTCAATCAAGATTGTTCTTTTAAAACTATTCTTGAAAACCTTTTGAATTCTTTGAAGAATTTTTTAGAGAAAATATAAACTCAGTTTCAAAGAAGATATGAAAGTGTAAGATCAATCCTTTTCATATTTTCAAAGTTCTTATGAAATATTTTGAAAGAGGTTTTATATAAAAAAAACAAGATAAAAACTCATTTTGAGCAATCTAATTGATTTCTGATGGTGGTAATCAATTACAGCTGTTGGTAATCGATTATCCCAGCAAGTAAACTTCATTTCAAGTGTTTTGAACCTCTGGTAATCAATTAACCCGAGTGGTAATCGATTACCACAGAGAAAATCACAAATTTCCACTCTGTTACCAAACTGTGGTAATCTATTACCGTTTTCTGGTAATATATTACCTTAGTTAGTAATCTATTACCATTTTCTGGTAATCTATTACCTCAGT
The DNA here is from genome assembly GCA_026586105.1 of Hylodesmum podocarpum. NCBI lineage: Eukaryota > Viridiplantae > Streptophyta > Magnoliopsida > Fabales > Fabaceae > Hylodesmum > Hylodesmum podocarpum. The sequence continues at coordinate 12,095,818 of JALJEV010000623.1, read as the reverse complement.
CAATTACCAAAAACTTTTTCTCAAAAACAAAGAGGGAAATGAATTATTTGAATCTTCAACACAAGTAATGACTTTACTTTACCTAAGACTTGTCACACAAGAACAATCACAAGCACAAGCTTATGCTAAACAATCAATACAATGAAAAGCTTATTACAATTGATCTAAGGAAAACAAAAGTACATGAACATCAAAAGCAAAACACCAAAGGTTGAGAAGCTTCAAGCATCATCAAGCTCCAAGTCCAACAATTATAAACTCAAAATAATAGTTTTCTTACTAGGACTTGACCATGGTAACGCTAAGAAGGAACACAACCATAGGGTTATATGTTTTTTCCAACACATCTAAGATTTTTTGAATAAATGATCAAAAGACCGCATTTTCAGTTGATGGAATGTGTTTTGGTGTTGATTGTGGATGGGTTATTCATTTAATGTGTTATTTTAAGCTTGTTGAATGTCTATATATATTGAAGAGAAACCTAGATTGCAAAGGAGACTATGTCCAATTGTTGGAGACTCTCAGGATATGAGATTTCTTAGGTAATTTGGAGTGTTTTTAAGAAAATAAAGATACTTATGTAAAATTAGAACATTAATAGTCAAGAGACACAATTAAGAGGTTTATGAGTTAATAGTTTTTTACTTAAATGATTAAATTATGATTTTGGTGGGTCCTTGAGTCAAAAGTCAATTACTCGTATTACCAAGAATTAGAATACTAGATCAAGAATGTCCTTGAATTGGATTTCATGGAACATTAAGAATGAAATAGTGAACCTTTAAATTCTGTTTATGAATGAAATGATGATATGATGATAATGTTGTGATGATGATGAGTTATGATGATGATAATGAGTTGTTGATATGTATTTCTAGTTTCGAAGTTTTATAATATTCACATTGTGATGTGAGTTTTTTGTTAATTTGAGATTAAGTTGCAATTTGGGTTGCAAACTCCAAGTGATGTTTTAAAGGCTTTAAAATAAATAGGTTTAAGAATCAAAGATTTATTCTAATTAGGAATATACTAACTTGAGTTACAACTTAAAATGAGTTCAATTTGGGTTCAAAATTTGGAAATTCCAATTACAATAAATGGATAAAGTGTTGGGATTCAAACAATGTCCCACAACTTGCAGAGTCTGAATGAGAAGAAAGACAATCCAGAAGATTCTACTATAAGAGAGGACCGTTATAGAAGAGTTTGTAATAATGTAGGACTTTGAATTAAGATAAAATTTGTTGTGTATTTTGTTAATTCAAAGTCTCACATTAGCAAGATTTAGAAAGAGAGAGGAGCAGAACACTTATATAAGAGAGAGTGATGAGTTATATTCACTTGCACCACACCTTAGATCTATATAATATTTGTATTTGGATTATAGGTAGTGTGTGACCACTGGTGTATTTTCACTATTAGGCCCCGAGTAAAGTGTTTTTGTGAGTTATTTTATAAAAGCTCTTTTGTTGTACTCTTTGACTCATAATGGATATTTTTCCAGACTAGGTCTCGTGGCTTTTGTCTCTCTCATTGGGGATTTCTACGTTAAAATTATTTATGTTTTTTTTGCTCCTGCATTTTGTTTTCCCTACTCCCTGGGATTTTATACTGTCGTTTATTATTACAATTCTCTTATCTTCCCTCGAAGGGAAAGGTTTTACTTTACACACGCTTTCAGAGTTTTGTGTGTAATTTTTCTGTTGCGCTCCCGTGCCTTTCCCAGCATAAAGGTCTCTAATTTAGCCCTAAGTCCATCCATAACTTTTTTTAAGTGAACAACACATAGAATCAAAAAATTGGAGTGTACAAGACCATAAATGCAAATTCATTGCTAGTAAATTCACTTAGGTAAGCTAAATTCGCCTAGATGGGAGGGACATTTCAAACTGAAAATTTGTCATTTACCCAAGCGAGAATTTTGCCTAAATAAGTGCAATTTCACCAAGGTGAGACCAGGGTAAAGGATTTTCTCGCCTAGGCGAGCTATAGCTTAGCCCAAGCAAGTAGGACTTGCTGAATTTTCCTTTTCTTGTTGTTTTTCTTGTTGTTGAGTATTGTCTGATGATGTATTAGACATAGATAACCCTAGAGTAAGGAACATAAATGTTAGATGGGTATATTAGGGTTGTTTTATGGTGATAACTTTAAAGTTATCATATATGCTTAATATGGATTTTAAGGTACATGATTCACAAACTCATAAGTGTTTTTTGGTTAAAAGGACCTTCAAGTGAACCTTGTGAAATCGTGTTATGTTTATGTACATAGGTACACATACATCTGCATGTATAGACATATATAAAGGTGTATATATATTATGTACTTGAATGTGGTGATAACTTTAAGAATATAAGAAAAGGTGAATAACTCATGATAAGTTAAGGAACGATGGTTGTGTCGAGAAAGTGAAAAAGAAAGAGAAAGACACAAGTGGGTGAACTAGTGGAGTCTTGGACAAGGAAGATTATCGTGTATGGTTTGAAATGGTATGAATAAGCGGACATGAATAATCCACGTAGTCCCAAATGAATGGAGTTATGAGGATGCGAAAGTGGTTCTGAAAGAAGGGGCATTGTGGTAGGAAACTCAAGTAGGGCTAATAATGATATTGAGTCAATTGTTAAGAGATGAACAACTAAGGATTGAGAGATATGTAGTGTTACCTTCCTAAAAATGCGGTCGTGTGTGACCTAAGTCACCAAGTTAGGAGGCTTGTCATCAGCCTGACCATCATTAAGTGCTACATATAAATGGAGTTTTTCCCCACATGATATAAACCCAATGAGAGAAAAATGGAGAGTCGATCTCTTAGATATTGTTTGAATCTAGAGTGGTACTTGAGAAATGATGTATCTAGCATAGTCGTTCTTAGGGATGTTGGTAAGTGTGACTGGAAATGTCTTTATCTCACTTACCAATCACAATATACCTATGGTCATTTTCAACTAGTGGGAGCCCAATAATGTACTTGTTAAGTTGTACTCATAGTAATTAACTAAGAATTAATATGCAATACCACAAAGCAATGAAGCTTATATAAAAACTAGCTGATGTGTGGAAATGAATCAAATGAGAAACAACGAAAGATTAAGACTCCTGAAAGTAATAGTAAGATAGCCATGAGCTATGATGATCAATATGATTATGTGTTATCCCTTTTGGGTCATCATTTTTGTAGTTTGCTTAAACGTCTGTCTTTCGTATATTCCTTTGCAAGAAGACTCACCCTTACATTGTTGCCCTGATAGTTTGTGTCTGTTTGAATTTGTGTCTGACGAAGCAAAATTGTTGGTGCTATGAGTTTCGGATATAAGCGTGTGGCAGCTCAACCATTGACCAACATATAGAAGCACTGGAGTCATCCCTTAGGTGATCCTTTGGATGATGTCAAATAGCATGGGAAAAATGGAGTTTAATGCATCTGCTTTATGAATAGTTTATTTTTCTTTTGATGTATATATTATGGAGTAAACTTGGGCGATATTAACTTAACCATTTTCATATATCTTTAACAAATTATTGTACATCGTATACTTCTACATATACATGTATATATATATTATTTATTTTATGTACATTATTTTCTTAAGCTAAAGTCTTTTGAGAAAATTAATGAAGTTTTAGAATTCATGCATATTACTCAATATTCAAAAATTTGTAATTGATCAATGATTGTGTGTTTAGAGAAAAAAATTAAAATTTTCCTTATTTCCAAAATTTAAAAATAAATGACTTTACATATTTTAATATAAATTAAAATCAATTAAAATTTTGAAACATATTATATATATACATAATCGAACAAAAATTAAGAGTTATAATAAGGTTGTTCTAGTAATAAAAATGGTAACTCAAGGATTACAGAATGAGAAAAAAAAGGAAAAAAAGTTCATATGTTCAAATAAAAAATACAACAATTAATATTTATAAAATTAAAATAAATTAAATATTGATTAATATGGTTAAGTCACAAAATACTAAATAATCCCAATATTTATTTATGATTTTACTGTCAAGTTTACCTACAATGCAAATTTATTTTTATATTTAAGTAAATTTCATGAATAAAATATAATTATACTAGGTAAAAAGAATTAAAGAAAAAAATTCCATTGAAAAATATAATTATGAAAGTGTAAGAGAAAAATATAATAATAGGTTGAATTATGTTAGACAAAAATATTTTTGCAAATTTTTTCTCAACACAAATTATATCATCTGATAAGACAAACAAAGTTTTTCAAATTTTTATAAAAAAAAAAAGTTTTCACAAAATCAAATTAAGTAAACAAAACAACTCCGGTTAGATGATTCAAAAAGTAAGTAGTAAACAACATATGATATTTTTATACTAGTCCATCTTATATCAAAGACTACGTTCAATTTCATACAATAGCTAAGATTTCATTATCTATAAAGATATACAATATTACATGAACATCAACCACTTCTGACTAATTCAAGTATTATTTAGACATAGTCATTTTAGACTAAATTTCTTTGGACATAACCTCTTTAGGCTAAACACTCTAAGTATTCTTTGAACACAACTTCCTCAAGTTAAAGCCTACCACTATAGGTAAAAGGTTTATGAAGATAAATTTGTTTAACTAGAGATAACCTCCACACAAAGAGGAATATACAATGAAGAACGAAAGGCTTTTACAAGAGAGATTTAAAACTTAAAATTATAAGAGTTTTGGTTCTTAGCAAAGTAATTTCTAACTTCAACTATTTAATCTTTAACCTTTATATAGATGGAGAACTTGAAGTAGCCGTTAGAGTTGGCAACTTCAATTTCTTCAATCCATTCGTTAAGAACGTATTGAACGTTTTCATGCATTTAATGCAACTGCATAAGCTGTCAACATCAGATGCAACAACATTCTTTAGTAAACGAAGATTAGGTACTGAAAATGTGTATTCCTTTCTACACTAGATCTTTGTGTTAGAAAAATATTCTCCTTTGTTTTGATTTGACTCAACTTTTCACAAAAGAGAAATGGACTTTCTCGAACTAATTTTGAGCAATGAGCTCTTAAGGAGACTATGCATAAAATACATTTATGATAGCTAGAGTATGTTTGAGTATAAGTAGCTTATAAAAATGCTACTCATATGCTTGTGAAGTTTCATCTACTAACTCATTAATTTTATCAATACATTCGCCTAATTCGCGATATTCATTTACTAACCTTATTCATGTGCTAAAACATGAATCATTTGTTAAGCCTTCATTCGTCTTATAGATAAAAATTTTATCTTAATAATATTTAATAATATAAAATTAAGATTTATAATTTAACTTTAACTTAACATAAAGTAAATTATTTAAATTAATACACTTTTTTTAATAAGTTATTCTCTCCCCATTGAGAGTTATGCATATTACATCACTGTTCCATGTCCACTTCTCTCTTATTTTAATCCTCTAGTCGATTTTTAATATGTGACACTTTATCCATCTTTTTATAAACATTTAAAAATACAATGTTATTTTAACAAATATAAATATTCTATGTTATATTCTATTTATAATTTTTAGCTGGAAAAAATTTATAATTAAAATACCTTTTATATTATTCTTCCATGAAACATTTAAATATTATATTTTTCGATTCTAAATATTGAAATAAATAGTAATATAAGCTTAAATATTATATTTAAATTATATAATGCTTAAATATATCATGATAAGATAATGTAAAAAAATATAGTTTTTAAATTATTCTATTATATATTTCAATATATAAAATTATAAAATATAAAATTTACATATCATAATGCAAAGAAATATTTTAAGTGTAAATTATAAATAGAGTAAAATGTAGTGTATTTATGTTGTTATTGTTAAGTCAAAATCAAATATATTTATAAGAATTTTGATGCTCACAGTACAGATGGAACAAGTCTCAAACGAAGTTAGACAAAACAGTCTCGGAAAAATATAAACGAGCAAACCTCAGAAGTACAGGCACACACATTAAGAAATGAGAAGATGAGTTATACACGGAAACTTCAGAAGAAGAAGTAATAGATTACAAACGCAAGCTTAAATTGAAAGATAAATAAGTCACAAACTCTCTCATTAGAAAAATATGAGTATTGATTACTCTTCTCTACTTTATCGTCTTTGACTTGAGTTAAGTCATTTTAAACTACAGAAAAATTCGAGCCAAGTCAACAAATATTGACGTTACTTAGAAGCTTATAAAGGTGGAAACATTTTTCTCACACAAGGGTTTGCAACTCGAAAGCAAACACTATTTTTTGGTGTTTAATCTAAACAAGTCAGAAATCTCTGATATGCGCTAACTTTCACTGTGAAAATCATAAATGCTCCTGTGATGAATCAAGAAAAGGACAACTTTTAAAATTTTTGTCTAACGGATACTTCAAGATTTCATCTATAAAAGGACTTCATCTTCAACAATAAATGATTGATGAAACTTACGCTAAAAGTTCACTCTTTAAGTTATGCTTTGAATTCTTTTAAGCTTTAAATCTTCATTGTAATATCCTTCTCTACGAAGAGGCTATTCTTCAAATCTTTTCAAAACCTCATTTCAAATCCACAGTAGTGGTGTCTAGTCTGTGGAGGTTGTATTCAAAGAATACTATTGCTTAGTCTGCATAGGTTGTGTTCAAAGAATATCATTGTTTAGCCTGTGAAAGTTGTGTTCAAAGAATACCGTTCGTTGTAGTCTGTGGAGGCTGAGTCCAAAGAATATCATTGTTTTACCAGAAGTGGCTAGGATTAAAGAATACTTGTAAAAGTTGTTTCACTGAACTAATAAAATCTTAGCAGTTTGTTAAGAAACTGAACATAATCGTTAAGACGAACCAATATAAAATATTGCGTCTTATCTGCTTATTCTTTATCTCACTAACAGGAGTGTTTGAAATCTTTTTAAGTCATTATTTTTAACATCAATCTTTTAAATGAAATTATTTTCCATCTGTCGATTTTAAAAGAAAGCTTTGACCCATATTGTCTACTCAAGAAGAAATTTTTTTAATTAACATAATTCAACCACATTTCTTGTATTTTTTCTTTTATAATTATCTTGACAATAAATAATATATTTACATTCGATAAGAGAGGAAATATTTTAACATAAAATGGGATATTGTAATATATGTTGTGGAGTGAAAGTTTAAAGAATATTTTTATAATTTTTTTTCAAATGAAGTAAAAAAAAAAAAAAACTTAAAAAAATAGACTATCACACATTAAAATCTATTAGGAGATGAAACTATATATTTTAACTTAAAGGAAGGAAATGATTGTTCATTCCAATAGTTTAAATTACGATGGATTAAGATTAAATTGTGATCGACTGATGTTACAATACTATTAGTTATGTTTATTTATAAAAAGAAAAAGACATGTTTCATTCGGTATACGTAATTAAATTGAATTTCCTTTAAAAAAAATAATTGAATTGAATTTCCTTGAAAAAAGGTAATTGAATTAAATTTAAATTTAAGCAATAAAAGATGAAATGTAAGAAAATCACTTAGTTTAATAAAAAAAAAAAAGGAGCAATTTTGGTTATTGAAATTGTGACGATTAGGTAATTTAATTTTAAAAATATGAAAAAATAATAAAATAATATTTAAAAGTGTTCTAGATATTATTTTAGTCCCTAGACATGCTCTTAGTTCATTTATCAAAAAAAAAAAAAAAAAAAGTGATGTAAGATCTGAAATTGATTTCTACTATTAAAAATGTTCTTAATCTATTTAACACGCAAATTAAACAAGTTTATTTGTGTGCTTTATAGGTATATGTAAATAATTTATTTAATAAATTTATTTTAGTTATTACCAATAGGAAATATATAAGTGTAAAGAAACGTATAAATTTAAATTAAATAATTTTTTGATTGTGTATAAGTATGACTTTAGGGTTTTCATTTTTCTCAAAAGACTTATGTTTTCTTTCTCTTAAGGATAATCTGCGTATAAGTAAAAAGCTCAACACCACAAACATCTCATAGTCGTCGCTCCAAAAATCGACATTAAATAGACCTTACATATGATCTCTTAGCTTCCAAGCAAAAATCGGTACTTTTTGGCTTCCAAGCATTGATGCAAGTCACCGTATAGCCACCAATTATGATTTATTTGGATTTCTCTTGCCTTCAACAAATTCGGTATGCAATTTATTTCTCATTGTCCTTCTTAATTTTAATTTGTTAGTATAAATTCTTATTATTTTGAAAATCTTTTGACATATATTTTAATTTTTTATAATTATTTTTATATGATTCAAAAGTTCTTTATATATATATATATATATATATATATATATATATATATATATATATATATATATAAAAAGTAGCCTATTTAATCCGTGGATGTACGGATCAATTATAGGCTCAGTAAAATTGATTTTACTTAAATTAAATTGCAAGTTTCGTAAATAGGTTGTGTGCTATTTACAAGTATAACCTGCCAATTGTATCACAAATATATATTCACAACTGAAATAGGTGAATGAATATTTGACACAAAAAAATATAGTAGTTATCCAAGAATGAAAACATGTCGTGTGTAGTGTGTTGTTTCTCCTTTTGAAAACCAATGTATAATGTATAAGAGGAGATTTTCACTGGACTAGACCCCACGCGACGAGACAGGTTTGTTTAGGCACCACCACGAAACGCCGTGTCCATTTCCTATTGGAGAGTGCTAACATAGCGTAACCTAATTCACAGCACTGTGAATTGTGAACCAAACACGAAGCCCGCGCCGCACAGGGGCACCACCGACATAAGACGAATCAAACAAGGGCAATTCCGTCACTTCAAAAGTTGCCCATTATCCCCACACCCAAGTAAGACCCCTCTCCTCCAATTCTCGTTAACGCCGATAAAGCAAAAACCAAAAATACACACTCACTCAAACACACACACATCAAGAGGGAAAAAAAAAAAAAAAAAAATTAAGAGAGAGAAGAGTCCTTCGATTTCGTTGCGCTTTTCTTCCACTGTTCAACTCAACAACATTTACATGCTGTTGTTCCACATTTAACCCTAACTGACCATAGTGTACACAAACCTCTTGGACTTTTCCGTAATTTCCCTCGCATTCGATCTCCGCGATCCGGTCGAGACTCTCTCTATTAGGGTTCCGTTTCCCTCACTCTCTTGCTTCCGAATTAGGGTTTTCATTTCCGATTCCGATTCACTTCGCCCTTGCTCGATTCAAATTCGCTGGTTAGGGTTTTGAGATTTGGCGATGCCGCGCAGTTCGAAGCACAAATCTAGCAAGCACAGTTCGCGGGAGGCGAGGGACCACTCCGACTCCGAGCGGGATTCCGGCGCGAAGGATCGGAGGAACAAGGAGGAGAGCGGCGGCGCCGTGAAGGATTCGAAGGCGTCGAAGGATTCGGGTTCTGTGGAGAAGCGGAGGCTGGATTCGAAGGACGCGCATGGGAATGGGGAGTATTCCGACGAGTACGCGTCGTCGTCGAAGCGGCGCAAGGACGGTGGCGGAGGAGACCGGTGGAATGGCGGCGAGGAAGGGTCGAAGAAGTTGAAGACGACGGGGGATTCGAAGAGTAGTAGGAGAAGGGATGGGAGCGTGGGAGTGTACGGTGAGGGCGAAGAGGTCAAGAGGAGTAGCAGCAAAGGGGATGGGAAGCATAGGGATTCGGCGTCGGGAAGAAGCAGAGAGAGTGGGGCAGAGAAGGAGAAGGAGAAGGAGAGGAAATCCAAAGAAGGTAGGAGTGAGGAATCTGTGGATGAGCAAGAGCAGCGTGTGTCTAAGCAAGTGTATGAAATTAATGGTGAGGTAACTTGAACTTGGTGATTTGTTATGTGTGTGTTCTGTTCGTGCTGGCTGGTGTTCTTGCATTTATAGTGTCATAATAACTTGTTTTGAACTGAAGCAAGTGTTGCGTTTGTGTTAAGAAGGATTAGCCTGAAAGTGGATTTGATACTTTGCTTTCAGCTTTGTGTGTTTTATTATTTGGATCAGAACAACAAAGTATGGGGATGTTAAGTATTGGCTTTGAGTATTGACGGCCTCCTCTTAGGATGGGAACAATGGGTTGTGTGTGTGTGTGTTGCCTGATAGTTTGTACGTAGTTACGGGTTTGTGTGTGGTCAATTGGACTAGCGGCTGATGAATTTCCGTTTTTTCCCCCATACACATGTCCACAATTCCATTGGTCTCATTTGTTAGTGCATGCATGACCTTTGACTGATGTAGTCTTTCCTCTTTCTTGGATTCTGTTGTCATTTTTTATGCAATTTCGGTATTCATTTACAAGTCATCCCAACATTTCTTGCCTTGTGGCTTTCTTTTTGGAAATGATGGCCTATTGGCACCAGACTCCTGGGTTTCTGTAATGCTTTTCTTCCTTCCTTTCTAATGAGCTTCAATTCTTCCTTTTATTGTGGAGGGCTGTAAGATGATGACCACAGTTTATTGCATATCAACATGAAGTCATAGAGAAAGAGAGTTGAAGTATTTGGCTTTGAATGTTAGTTGAGTTGCTCTGGTAAATGCATCTATGCATTGTCTTTACAATGTCAAATTTACCTTATGTGTTGGCCTAAACTGATTGAAATGGATGCAAAGAATATATTATTCAAAAGCAATTGGCATGGTTAACATTTCAAATTTTTTCATTAAAAAAAGTATTATCCTTCTCAGAACAGTATAAACTCTAATAGTTGAATACTGTAGGCAATTCTCTGCATTATATATGTAAAATGAAATGATAAACACTTCATGTTAAGTTTCAAGTCATTCATTTGATGTAGAAGAAATGGATGCCGTACAGGTTGATAAAATTACAATTAGATTAGATAATGAATCCAATGTTACACATCAAAATAATACCTCATCCTGGATTCTGGATGAGAAGTTCAAATTATATACCAAAACAATGTTACAGGGATATATATATATATATATATATATAGTTTGGATCCTCTCTTTTGCTAGATATATTTCACCGTGAAGCATTATGATGTCTTGGGTCCACAAAATCTCATTAACACAACCCTCTTTTGTTAGTGAAATAAAAGGAGAGAATCCATATCTTTTGCCATATTTATAGTCAACTCTTTGCTTGGACACCCGCCACTCATGCAAAGTTTGCATTGATGCCATTGATTATATTCTACTCTATTTGGGCTGGCAATTAAAAGCAAATAAGAAACATCGAATGGGAAATTTAAGGGTGGCTTGTTTCAATGAGGGATAGATTCATTGGTTTCAGGTATATTTAAATTTTTAAGGTAATTGAAATAAAAATTTTCCGTATTATAAATCAAATATGGTTCTTTCTAAAATAGAAAAATTTCATTGCTTCGGTTGACATGACTTGGGCCTGGATACTGGTGATAGAATAAATTACTATGATTGCATATAGAAATTTTTTGTGCTGAAATTATTTTGTATGAATATGAATGGCAACAATGAAAAAGAGGGTGCTACACAAGGTTCTTTAACCTTGTTTCTCGTGAGAACACATTTTCTTTATAACTATTCATTGTCAGAGTGATTTGTGAATCATATTCAGCATTATTCTGTTGCAGAGTTGGTTTTATCTCATATTTTGTTGGATTTGAATCTATGTTGTGTGGAGTGGGTCTTTAAGTATACTAGAAAAGATAATTTTGCCTAGCAACCTGCAACTATATAGTAGCTATTTTGCCTATATTTTGAAAATTATCCGTTTGGATTGATTATGGGTATTAATTCTTGTTTGCGTGTTTAAATATGCAGTGTATGTGTGTGTTTGAATTTATAGATATCCTTTTGCTACATTTTGTCATATTCCTTATGCAAGAATAAATCATGCATAGTTGGTTTGTATTTTGGGTGGGGATACTTTTTTGGAAGTGTAGAAATTTATGTGTTTTTTGGTGTATTTGCTTCAAACCGAATGCTCAATTCAAGAACAGTGCATTATCCTTAGACCTGTGATGGATAAGATTTTATGGTTTATATTTGATGCAATATCGGTTTCTTATAGGCAATCGCCCTATCAGATGTGCAGTGAAACTGCAGAGTTTTATTTCACAAATAAAGTTGGTTACTTTTTCATGTATTCTTCCGTTTCTGATCAGGAGCGCTCATGTCCTCCCTGATTTCTTCCTATCACATTTACCTTCTATCAATGTGGCACAAATTAGGCTAGTAATGCTTATCGTGGAATTTTTTTTTTTTTTCTTGGGAAGTAGGTGTTACTGATCAAGAAGTAAATTACTCCAAGGATACTTAGAAGACACCAAATTTTACTCTGGATATAAGGCTTTGGTTGATCTTCTTTACATTATTTTGATTGTGAAATTCTGTGGATGTTTTCAATTTCTTTTTATCCTTTTGGAAAGAAATATATTATGAATCATATCATGTACTTTTCAAATGGGACTCAGCTGGTTCTTCCTAGAAATTTATCATCCTAGTTACTTCCGTATTAGGTTTTGATAGTTAAATGAAATATTTAATGAAATTGTTTTGTCATGTATATAAATATTGTCAGTGACTATTTCATCCTACATTACAGAGTTTATATAAAAAGTCTTTTCTTATTTTCTTTTGCACCTACTAAACTGTATCATGCTGGGATGAATCTGGCTGTTTTGTTCAACTAGTGGACATTAAAGTAATTCTAAACAAGTTTTTTCAATGCCTCTAAGGTTCTGGTTGTGAATTATTTCAAAAATTGAATATTTGTTTGTTAGGTGATCTATAACATGACTTGAAATGTCCCAAGTTCACCACTTCCATGAATGTAGTTTGGACTTGTGACGTGTTATGTTTGGTCCTTATTTTTTCTTTTTCTTTCTTGCAAGTTGTAACACCTTCCATATGTAGCACAGTAATTTTCCTGGACTTTTGTATACATTCATATGATGGTACTCAAATTTGTTCAGAAGACATTTATTGATCTTGATCTATGTGGCTATCCATTTTTGCAGATTCAAAGAAAATTGATGATATGCGAAGCCCTGAACCTGATAATCAGCTTGAAAGGCGAATGAGGAAGAAGAGGGATGACTATATTGATGGTGATAAGCATCAAGATAATGTTGGAGATGGATATGATAGACATTTATCTTCTAGAGATGACAGTGCCAAAGATGGAAAAAAGAAAGATGATAGGAGAAAAGAAGAGAAATATAGAGACAAATATAGGGAAGAATTAGACAGGGAGAACAAACATCGACCTGACAAGCAACGTGATGAGCGTCCTGCTAAAGATCATACTACCATTAGGTCTGATGATAAACATGCTAGGGAAGAAAAGAATAGCTTAGAATCACGGCAAAAGAGAACCAAGCTTCCCGAGAGTGACAGGGACCATAATCGTGATCGTGATGGGGATCGTGATTTAGAATCTGTTCGTGATCGTGAACGCCACAGTGAACGTGATCGTGAACGCCACAGTGAACGTGATCGTGATTATGATATTGACAGGGATAATGATTATGACAGAGACTGGGACTGGGATCGTGATCATGATCGTGAACGAGACAGAGATCGTGACCGTCGCCGTGATCGTGATGGGTCACATGTGGATGATAGAAGTGCTAGAGGCAAGGAGAGTGGAACAAAGAAAAGAACTTTGGATGATCGCGATGATTATAGTGACTCTAAATCTAGAGCTGTTAAGAGCTACTATCCTGATGCAGAGAAGAGGAGTTTGAGCACTGGCAGAGCTGATTCCGATGTTGACCGAGGCAGATCTCAATCTCGACAAGCTCATGCAGATTCAACTGGGACTAGCAATAAACACAGATCTTCTCCTGCCTCAAATACACACATTGGCAAAGATGACTATAGGTACTATTTAATTTTGTTTGATGTTTGGTTGAACCATTGAGTTCTTTTTGTGGTTGCCTTTTATGTGGACTCCCTTCCCCACTTTGTAATTATCAGGTGGATATTAGGGAATTAATTCTGTGCATTTATTGGTTTCATTAGGTTTTCAGGTATTGCTGCTTTGATGTAATAGTTCTATGCTATGATTACTGATAAAAGAAGTGTCAAGTGTGATTTGCTCCAAGGAAGTTCTAATGATTAATGTATCCTACTCATTGATGATTAATGACATTTCTGTAAAGAATATCTTTAAGTCATCTAATATCATTAGTAATTTGGTTATACACTTCTTTCTAAATGAGAGGTTTTTTAAGCTCAATGAAGAAACTTCGAAGTAATTAAATTTTGTTTGTTGATGACAGTTAAGTTTTGCTTGTGTGGCTTAAATTTTATGGTTGCGTAGCTTATACTTTTGCTTGCAGAAGTTTGTAATTATGGGCATTATACCATTATTAATAGTAACTGGTTGCCTTTTCCCCCATGTTTCAGAAATGCAAAAGCTGAAGATTCAAAGTACAGAGACCTGATAGTAGAACAAAGAACCAAAGGTTCGAGAGAGGGTTACTCTGGGACATCAGATAGAGGTCCTAAATACAAATTAGTGGAAAAACCTCTTAAAATAGATGAATGTCCTGCAGGAGACTTGTCAACTGAAAGGTCTTCCAGTGCTAAGGCTTCACCTGTTGGCCTGATGGAAAGATCTCCTTCATCAACAAGCATTGAGCGCAGGTATGTGAATAGAAGTGGTATTAAGCGGAATCTTGAAATTGACGAGAGTGGAAGGAGGAACAGTACTGATGTAAGAGATTTTTCTACTTCTGATGATAGACTTGGCCGGGAGTCGACTCTAGAGAAACCGCTATCAGATGAGCCCTCTCAAGCAGATTCCTCTCTGTATGGTAGGACTAATCAGAACTCATCACTGATTCCTCCCCCGCCTGGTTTCAGGACTACCTTAGATAGACCTTATATGGGTTCGTTAGAGGATGATGTTAGAGATAACTCCAATTCACGGTACAGAAGAAGTAGTGAACCCGGCTTTGGAAGAGGGCATGGTGCCAATTCCTGGAGGGCAGTTCCAAACTGGAATTCACCAGTACCAAATGGATTTGTTCCCTTCCCACCTGGCCCAGCTCATGGAGGTTTTCAGACAATGGTGCCACAGTTTACATCTCAACCTCTCTTTGGTGTAAGGCCTCCTATGGATGTTAACCATGCTGGCATTCCTTACCATATTGCTGATGCTGACAGACTTCCAGGTCATTTGCGCCCACTTGGGTGGCCAAATTTGATGGATGGTACAGGAACTGCTCATTTGCATGGATGGGATAGCAATAATGGTGTCTTTAGAGATGATCCTCACATGTATGGTGGTTCGGATTGGGACAGGAACAGGCATTCAACAAATAGTCATGGATGGGAATCTGGTTCTGAGACTTGGAAAGAGCAGAATTCTGATTCAAAGAAGGAATTGCCTTCTCCAGCCTGCAAAGATGATTCAGTTCCTGCCCTGGTCGATAATGGTTTGACTGATCAGACAAGTCAGATGTCTCAGGATGAACATAACCGGGATGAGCTTGTTGAGAAATCTCCTGAAAGGAAGGTGTCCAATCTCAGTTCTCCAGCAGAAGTACCATTGAACTCTTCATTGTCAAATGTTGTTGAAAAGGTGCCTGATACTTCAACACCAAGTGACACTGCCTCCCTTTTCAGCCGTTTCTACCTTTCCAAACTTGACATTTCGGGTGACTTAGTACTTCCAGAGTTGTATGAACAGTGTATGTGTGCTCTGAATATTGACAAGAATGCTTCAGTTGATACAGTTGCTAGTACAGAACTATTATTGAAGGTATCCTAGAAAACTTTTTTGCTTCCCTTTTTACTCCAAAAACTTATAGACCTTTAACTATAATTTTACCTTCTTTTAGTCTTTTCTGATTTCTACTATAAGTGAAATGGGTATTTATTTAAATTGAAACTGTATTTCTCTATTAACCAAATGCAACAAATGGTCCCTGACATTATCAGTTTTCCTTCTGTGATTTGACAGAATAGTTCAAGAATACGACAGAAATATGCTGCCACCTTATTGAGGAGTTCACCTTTTCCAGAAATTGACAATTCTATCTTCCAGGTAAAACTACTCAATCAGTAGCATTAATGGTTACACAGAAATTATTTGTAGGTGAATAATACCCATCTTTATAATGTTACCAATATGCTTCTCTAATCTTCAAGTGTTGCAATAATTAATTGGTTAATGAGAATTTGCATCGTCTAGAATTTTATCTTCCTAAACTAATCCATTTTGTTGAAGTTCGAGGAATGGATGCTTAAATACTGAATTCTTGATTACTCGAAAAAAAAAAAAGAAAAAAAAAACTGAATTCTGGACTCTTGATGAGTGAATATTTTCTCCAATTTGCAGAGAGCTATAGATCTCTACAAGAAGCACAAGGTGAACCTGACTAACAAGGGGGAGATAGATAATATTGCAGTACCCAATCAGATGCAAGTGGATGAGGCAGTTCCTATTCCTAGTTTGGAGAATGGGCATGTTTCTGTCTCACCTTCGAATGGGACAAAAGATGTGCCAATGCCTACATTAGAATCAGGCAAAGTGGAGACTGCATCTCCTGCAAATGAGCAATTGGAAGAGATCAATCAAACCTACAGCCAAATGGAGCAAGATCGTGATGAGACTGGCATGTCTAGTGCATCTCCTGGTCATGTGAACCAAGAAGCAGCTGTAGCAGGTTTGCAAGATGAAGAACCCAAAATCACTGCTGATAAGGTGAATTCAGGAGATGCAGAGGAGGATTACTCCTTGACAGCTAAAAATGAGGCTGAGTTGGCCCCCACTTTGCACGGAGAGGGTGATAACATAGATAGCAAAGCCAATACTACTGGTTTTGCCCATTCTGCAGATGAAAAGCTGGGTTTTGGTGACACAAAGGTTAACCCTAATCCCTTAATTGTTGAGGATGGGTCTCCCAAAGCTTGTGATGCTTTGATGCCTGATTCAAATGAGTCTGAGTCGCTAATTTTAAGCCGGATACATCATTCTCCTGAAAGTACACATTGAGACAATTTCTATATCTTTCATTGCTTTTTATCCATCAGGTTTTAATTTCCTCCCTCTTTTTTGTTGCTTTCATTTTGAGCGAAGAATAAAAGGAAATGGCATTCATATTACCTACCTACAATAGCGCTTTTCTGATCCTCACCCATGCATTAGTTTCTTCGCATTTCTTTACTCTTATTTTAGCATTTCTGCACGTGCATTTCCTTGCAATAATTATCTCATCTAAGTTGCATTCATACTCTTTAAGATTAGTTCATTTCAATAAAGGCTTTTCCAAAAAATATTTTAAAATGGTACCTATTGTTCACGACTTCTCTGATTTTGTTTCTTCCTTGTGCATTCTCAACCCGTTTTTTGTCTCCCTCGACATGTTTTCCTCAATCTGGTTTTTCACTGATTATTTATTTTGAGTGAGAAATGCTAGGAATACATTTTTAGAAATACGCTTTTCAATGCATATATCTAAGATTGATTATGTTTGAATTTAACTAATATCATTTTTATTGTTATTTTGGTGGGTTTTATTCTTTAATTAGTCAATGTGGATTTTGCCCAATCATGTTGAGGAGGATGTTTCAAATAATGGTCATATTTTAATATAAATAAGAGAAATAGATTTTTCTTAAATAAGTTAATCAACTTAATTTCTCCAAAAGTTAAGATATATAAATTGAGTTTGAGCTTATGTATTTTTTAGCATTTTTCATATTTACTTGTTTTGTGGTTGTTTCAAGGACTGGTTCATCATGTTGAGATTGAAAATGATATTTGAAAACTATAAAGGGCTAAGTAAAAAAATTAATTTAAAGATAAAAAAGCTTTTTACATTTTTCTGTCATGGGTTCAATGGGTTGTCATATAATATAATATATATTTAATATTTTATTTTTATTGTAGTGATTTAAAAGTGATATTTAACATGATCTGTAATTTGTTGACGGTATATATGTTAACTATATAGTTTATTTATTTTCTATATAGTTGTTTATTTTTTAAATGTTTATGACATATAATTTTAACTTCTAATTATTTTAAGTTATATTTATTATGAATTTTGATTAGTTGAAAATATAAATATAAAAAGTCAATCTTTTATGTATATATACTCTACTCTCGAATATAACAATTATCAATGTATTAAATTTTAGTGGTTTCAAAATATTTTGATAAATTGTCTTTTGAACAATCGAGGCGCAATAGTGGTGGGGTGGCACCCAACTGGTGTAACGGTTGTCACATTGCGATTAACTTTGAAAATCTCTTGAATTGCAGATTCTGCAAGCGCTACAATATTTAGATTAGCGTTTTTTACAATGGTTTAAATCGGTGTCGCTTCAGGCCTCTTTAAGAGCTAAATTGTAAAAGTATTGAGTCTGCTGTAACTCATTATATTTTTAGTTTTACCGCTTTTTCATCGTCCTTTCTCATCTCTCATTAGACATTCACATTCCTTTCTAGTGTTGGCAATGGTTTGAGAACTTCCAACTACAACAACAATGATTACTATTGTTTTGGGGATATCATAATAATTAAAAAATAAAAATAAAAATCTTTTTGAGAGAACAAAATCTTTCAAAATAATAACTATTTTAGGGGTTTTGTAGACTTTTGAGTATTTTCTTAATTTTGAATATATCCTTTATTTTCTAAATTACTTTGTTACTTTTATTCTTTGTTTTCTCATTTTTTTCTGTAACTTTCGTTCATAATTTTTGACAGTGAAATAGTTTTCTTTACTTTCCTTATCTTTACATGATTTTTATTTTTTATACTTCAATTTATGAAAAATAAAATAAAAAAAAATTACTGAATTAGAAGTTTCCTAGCTCTGCAAAATTTGAGAGAAAATTGTAAATGCTTTTTTTCACCAATCTCAAGTTGAAACTTATGATGTATAGTAAATTTGTTAATTTTGTATTATAACATGGATGGATTTTAATACCGGTGGATTTTAATTATAAAATGAACGATAAAATTTATGTAACTATAAAAAAACAAATGAAAGTTTAAACTAACAGGAAAACAAATCACAAAGCACAAATTAATTTTCAAAATTTTATATTTATTGTTTACTTGTTAATTGTTTGTTATCTTGCGTTCTTGTGTCTTCAAATAGGTTTTGGCCAGAGATCTTTATGATTGATGCAACCTCCGTTTTGCGAAGCAGAACGTGAGAGCAGCTAATGCGGTACCGGCTTCAAAAGATACTCCCTCAAATAGTCAATTAGAAAATAAATTTTATTTTAAAATTTTAGCAGAAAAAATGTTTTAAAAAATAATGTTCCTGTCATTTATATGTTTCAATAACTTTTGTAGAAAAAGTAGTGCTGATAAAAATTTTAAGTTTTAACATATATGCATTAGTTATTTAAACTAAGTCGCTTTTATAAGCCTATGTATAGGACTTGGGTAAAATTTGCCAAGGGTGTGTCTAAACTTCACCTTATGAAGAGATTTTTAGACTTCTAGTATACATGATTAAGAAAATTTTACAAAAATTTCTCACTTCCTCTCTATGCAAACAGAGAGATGATTTTTCTATGTCATTTATGCTCAAATGAAGTGATTTCTAAAATAATTTTTTATTTCTTTTATTAAAATTTGTAATGAAGAAATACCATTAAATGTTATAAATTGTATTATTATTAAAATTTATGTATAATAAAATAATACTCATTTAATAAGGATAAATAAATAAATAAAAAATTAAATAGTCCTCTCTAGATAGTGTCTTATATTCTGGGATTTTAGATCTACGATAAAGAATTTTTAGTGCAATATAAGGGTATTTTGAACTATGGGTAGTTTGTTTCTGAAAACAAATATTAAAATTTAATTGAAATAATAAATATGATATATAAAAAGAGAGAAGCTATTATAAAAAAATCTTAAAAATTCTTTCATTGAAGAAAATTTCTCCAAAATACTCTCAATCAAGATAACTCCTACAAAAACGAGTAAAAAATTCTAAGTTATAGATAGAGAAACAATTTGAGTGGAAGATAAGATTTGATACTGCATATACAGTGAAAATATGGATTCAGTATTGACAATTTAGTTTGTATTTATTGGTATATTCCTTTATACCTCTTTTAAATCTTATTCTACACTTTCTTTTATAATATGTTTTTTAGTTTTTTCAAAATTAATTAAATTTAGAATTAATATCCAAAACTTTTTTCGATTAATTTAGTCCCTTTACATAAAAAATCTATTACTATTTATTTTTTTTATGGGTAAAATATGTTTTTAATCTCTCTAAAATTATTTAAGTTCAGAATTAATGTTTCTAAATAATTAAGTCGCTCTAAATTAAAAACATATTACTATTCATATTTTTTAAATAGTTTTTAGTTCTAGTGAATGCATAGTATCTAATAAAAAAAATTATAATTTTAAATTTTTTATTAGCTGTCACAGAAACGACCCTTAAAAATGAGCACAACACAAATCTTTAATGATGTTTTATTTCATTCATCTGGTGACATTATGCTTCCACACATCTGAGCAACAAAATTTCGAGCATATAACAATGGGGTTTCAAATGTCTTTTTTGACAATGAGGTTCTAAATGACTCCATTAATGAGATTTTAAACTCGGGAAATAACTTTCAACATGACTAAGAATAAATAATAATAAAAAAAAAAACAGTTAGAGTTTCATATATTTAAGGGTAAAGAGATGAAGTTTCAAGTTTTGCTTCTTATTTTCTATCAATAAAAAGTTTTGTTTCTTATTTCTAATTTTGTTATTTTTATTCTTCTGAAATTTTAAAATATAATTATATAAAAAAATGTTAATAAATTACATGGACCAATAAAAAAATTACGTTACAAATATATTCAACTATTAGCCACTGTGTATTGGAACTTAAGAACACTAAAAAATAATAATAAGTTTTTAATTTAGAGGGGATAAATTAATAAAAAAATAATTAGAAGAATTAATTTAAAGGGATTAAAAATATATTTTATTTTTATTCAATACATTTTAATATTAGATATTCTACAATGTATTAAAGGATGTAAATTGAAATTCTGAGGGTACAAGGTGAAAAAAATACCATCTCTGTTTTCATCTTGAAACCCATAACGCATTATATTATAGACTTATTTATTCGTATATTTTTTTAAAAAAAATACCCACTAACCCATTCCAATATTATTTAGTCAACTAACCTAAAATGCTATGCACTTTGTGAATTCTCACTTAAAAATTAAATACCCCTAACTTTGATGCCTTTTGAATTCGGGAGTAAGAATCCCCAATCCGAAAGAGTATCTTTTTCATGTTTTGCTAAATCTATTTTTCTTCATTGTGTTTCTTTCTTTTTTATTTTTAATTCATCCTTTAATATAACATAAAATATTATTTAATATAAAATTTTACTAATTTGTTATAATGACAACTTTCATAAATAAAATATTGTAAATATTAAAATTATATTTATTAAAAATATTTTTTAATTTTAAATTTCTTAAATTATTTCATTAAAAAATAATTTTAATAAATTTGATTATTTCAAACGAACAAAATCGATGAGTCACGTTGACCTCAGTTGAGTGAAATTGTATTGTTCAACACTGTTACTAGGAAGAAAACAACTATTGAGATCAAATCAACAAAATTGACGCCTCATATTTGTCTCTATTTGATGCACCACATTGTTGAACAGAACATCTTGCAGACCTCGTCCTTAGTGTTGGGAAAAAACAATAGTTCAGACTTCAGAATTCAGAATACCCAACATTTACCTCAAATTATCATTATATATTTTTTCAAAAATATTATAATAAAATAATAAACTATGTTAGTATATATTATTCTTTAGACGAAACATTATTTATATATATATATATATATATATATATATGTCATATTATGCATAACTGACAAAAGTTATTGATTATTCTGGTGGCAAATGGCTAAACATTTATCTCTTACAGCCTAGGTTTGAGGGGATTAAAAACATAACAGCTTGAAGTTATTAATTAACATATATAAATAATTAAATTTATACATTAAATATAATTTTCAATCAAACTGGTGTGATAAATTCAAAATTAATATTATTAATTAATGTCATTCAAATATTTATTTATAGTATTTATTATTATATCAAATAATATTATATTAAATATATTATTGTTTGAAATATTTGGATTAATAAGTTACACATTGTAAAGTCACTATCATAACACTGTTCACATTAAAGAATTCGTGAGATATTTGTCTTTAGTGATATGTGATATCCCGATCGTAACTGCTCACGTCAAGAAATCTATTTAATGGCTATTTTTTAGGATAAGGAAAAATAAACAACCCAAATTACACCGACAAAATCGACAATCCAGGTAACTACATTTTACATCATTATAAATATAACATGTTGAACAACTTCGGTAAACATCAAAAGCAATTAGGCCTTACACCTGACATTCCATCACAAATATTGTTACTTAACAAAAATCATTCACGGAAAATCTAAAACAACCAAAAATAAATGTTGGAGTACATTGCCACGGATATATAACTAACACTGATGTTGGTGAAGGGTTTCACGGTACAAACGTAGTTAAGTCTACATAGTGCCAGTGCCGTAGCCAGACCTTTCTCGAATCCACATTTCAGCGTGCAACAACTTTTTACAGAGTCTACTCACATCTTCCCAATGGTTTACATTTCTAGAGGGGAGATGAATGGGGAATTCAGATTCAGAATCCTCTTCATGTGAGGGCTCAATAAAATGCCGTTTATCATGGGAAATTTTATTCAGTTACAATACGGATATAGGCCTGTTTCTTTATCCATGCAAAAATATGAAAAACCGGGTGCCACCCACTAATCAGCATCTCTAAAATTTTAATGTCACGTTCACTATTCCGACTACACGCTACGATTCCCAGTAAATGCACTGTTAATGCAAAGTAGATTCAAAAGCATTCCTGCAGCCAAGATCACTCAATCACATATTAAACAGATATTAGTATGCTACTATACTAGCACATAATTCTATAATACTAAGCAACAGCAACGATAATATTTGGAAAAAGTATCGATCATACATTTCACAATTACTCAGGTGCAAAACAAGCCACAAAAATATGGCGCATTGTCCTATTATCCTTACTCTTCTCCCTAATAAGTGTGCACAATATTGTTTATAAATACAACTCCCCCAGTAACACTGTAGAAAACAAACCGCTTCCATTTCATGCCTCAAGTGAAAGAGGAATCTTCAAAATTGTGTTTTCTCAAATCAGTCCCTGGCGCTGCAAGTCGGTGTATGTCTTCTTATTATAGATGTTGCCTTCTTTGTCTTCATACTCTTCCTCTAGATCTGGGCGCCACTTGTTCACTCCTTGTCTTTGCTGTATCTTCTTCCAAAGTTCCTTTGCTTCCTGCAACAGAGCAAGATAGCAGGTAAAATACTATAAATGTCATAGATACTTGTCAGAAAATTACTGAAAAAGACTGCTGAGTCATACAAAGAAAAGCTCACATTTATCCTAAGTCGATGAAAGGTGTAAAATATTCTGATTTCATGAGTATTTTAGCCATATTCATTTTTTGAGCATATATCTAGTCATCTAGAGTTCCAGCGAGTAGAGATATTCTCACTAGGGTATTGTTTACATTGCTAAATTACCATAAAAGATAAGAAATACTCAAATTAGCATAAAATGAACAAAATGATTAGAATCAAATTTTTAATATTTAGCAATAACGTTAGTATAATACATTTGACGTTCTAAAATATTAAAACCTACAAGACTCCGTCAAAATAAGATTTTGCCAATTATGTCCACTCTGAGTTTTAGAGGCATTACCGCAATCACAATTTCAAAAATTGCCTTGGACATGTCACACAAGCAGAATCTTTATTGAAATGTTCATGTGCTTTGGAAAGGGTACATAAAACATTACAAGAACTCACAGCCATTATTATAAAGTAACAAAGTTTGATAGAAATAATAAAATCTCAAGCACTGATAATATCTAGCATTATTGACTCTTTTCCAAGCAGTGAAAGAAGAAATAGTGGACAGATAGCGTAAATGACATTGCACAGTGCACACATGTCACCAATTAATAGTCAAACCGTGCACTCATAGTTTTGGACTCTGAAACTTTTTTAAGGGTCATACACCTCAAACGGATCCTAAAGATTGGCTAAGGAATAAATAGAAAGTTTTTATTGGTAATCACAGGTGTGCGTTAGTGACATTAAACATTACACCCTCATAAAACTACTTTTGATTTCTTAACCAGTGCTCCCAAGATCACTGGTTAGCATTCTCCAGAATATATAAATAAATTTTTAATACTGGATGATTAAGTTATACCCTAACATCCTAACATTTCAATGTATGTTATGTCTCAATAGTAATGTTGATGTAAATTATTTCAATTAGTAACCATACGGATCCAGAAGGACCCAATAATAAAAATAAAATAAAGGCGGGCACAGAAACACACAAGTATACACAGCAGATGAAAGTAATTTACTAATCTATACTATACTTAAGAAATATGCTACAGATTAACAGTCAACAGGGAATGAATCAAATAAATATGTGCATACCTCAATTGATGTGATTTCATTGAAGTTCTTAGTATTTGGTATACCAAGACACCGCATCCCATGTTGATGACGCCATTCTTTAAAATGTCGTTCAAAAGCTCGACGCCCCCAATAACTGTAGTTCCCACATATCTCACACTTGAATTCCTGAAATACAAATTATATTATTTAATGATAAAAATATTGAGAATAATAAAGAATCCCACTATAATAAGTCCCTACCCTTTTAATCAGTTAATAGAGTTTTTATCTAATTTAACATGATACTGCCAACAGTTAGCGCAAATTTAACAATAATTTCTTTTTAAGTTTTACTCTAAATATTGATTTCAGTTTCCAAAATTTTAATGGCATAAGATAATACCTGACCCAGACCATGTAGCTTGTATAGCCAATAAGGTATAGGCTTCCCATCCCATCCCATTGGTAATTTTAAGGGGTTATATATTTGCTGCTCTTCATCTTCGCTTTCAGTGTCCTCTTGTGTTTCTTCCTGTCAAGGATCATTTAATATAATGCGCAATTAAATGAGCTAATTTTGGACCGAAGAAGGAATAGAAATAAATAGCCAAAAACAGAGAAAATGTAAAGCACATGAGGTATGTAAGAAAGCCAAAAACTTCTCTTTCTCGTGTTAATATAAGACCAACTCAATGTCCAGCATCACATACAGCAAAAGAAGTTCAAAGTAAACAACAAACATGAAAAAATGTCCTCTCATCATTTCACTTAGATATCTAAGTTGTACTATGATCAAGGCAATGGAATGGACAAAAGCCATCTTGGAGAACATTTTGAACCTAGTTATCAAATATAATTTGAATTACTCTGCCGATATGCCCAATCACTGGCTCTTAGCCCTAAGTGCCTCGGAAAAAGCATAAGCATTCCCCCAGTTGCATGAAGGAAACAAAAATATGCATTTATGTATTATATTTATGGCATCATTTAAAAGAGGTTTATAAGAAAATGTTAGTCTTAAAATTTGGGACTAGGGGCTGACTCAACCCTACAAAATTGCCTTGTAAAGTGAGGATTTCCCCAGCTTCATAAATTCTATTTAAGTCATATCTTTAGTCAATGTGCAACTAAATACACCCTCCTCGATACTGCAATCAAGGTAACCCGCTAAAGAGGATGCAATTAAGGCGGCTTTCCAATAGTTAGGATATTGCATTGCATTCTTCTACTAATCAATAAAACTGTAATTTGAGATGTTAAATCATAGTAATACAGTACAGATCCCTAAATTTTAGAGGA
The DNA here is from genome assembly GCA_026586105.1 of Hylodesmum podocarpum. NCBI lineage: Eukaryota > Viridiplantae > Streptophyta > Magnoliopsida > Fabales > Fabaceae > Hylodesmum > Hylodesmum podocarpum. Next base: position 12,070,027 of record JALJEV010000623.1, on the reverse strand, counting down.
CCATTAAATTTCTGACTTACCTCCTCACGTTCTGCTTCAATTTCCTCATATGTTAGTGCTTGCTTCTTTACAACATTGTCTTTTGTTCGAGCAATTGTCTGCAGAAGGGTCAGAAAAATTATACATCCAGACAGAAATTTTGATGCATGTAATCATTATACAAGCCCCAAAATGAAGAAAAGAAGACATCAATGAAACTAAACTAAAGGAAATTAAGCACATCAAACTAACCTCTTCTAACAAATCACAAAGTTTTTTCATTTTGGCCTCCATCAATGCAATTTCTTTAGAATTTCCATCGTCTTGCAGAACTGCAGCAACCCCATTTTTTTCTACACCACGTGCCCCCTTAGCAAAATGCTTCTTGTCCAACTTTTCAAGAGGTGTGTGCTGCATGATATTGAAGGAAAAAAACAGAAAATTTTGTTATATCAAGCTGCAAGCCAGATTCATTAAGTAGATATGGGAGGCAAAGATACTTTTAAACAAAACTCAATGAATCAAGACCTCTTCACACAAAATAGGATACTGCGGGTCAAAGAAATTCAATTTAATTTTTATCTACAATAGAAAATGGAAATGCAACTTGTGAAATAGATAATGAATTTACACTGTTACAGTTATAGTTATTGTTATAGTTTCCGCAGAATAATAAAATGATGGGAAAAGGAAAAAGAGTAACCTTATACTTTGTAAAGGGGTATAAATTACCTTTGTGAGGAAGAGCCTCTCTGCACGTTGCTGAACAGTACCACCAGTCTTGAGCCCCAATGCTGCCAGTGCCTATCACAAAAAAAAAAAAAAAAAAAAAAAAAAAAAAAAAAACAACAGAAGAAGAGAAATATAATCAAGAGCTAAGCTTTACTTAAATCAATGGATGGCTAAGGAAAAAAAATACTTGATCTTCGCACTTCATGAATACTGAAAATCAACAGTACCACTAGTCCTCGATTTTACCTCCTTTAACCTTTCAGGACCCACTTCCATCAGCTCTTCAACTGTACTATAATAATCAAGATCGATTGTAGCAAGCTGAGCAGGTACATGTCCATTCTCCTGATTGTCATTGCCCCATCCCTCTACCTTCCCAACAGCCCAATTTTCTTCAAATTCGGATGACACCTGCTTCAGTTATATTAGATTCTCCTTCCCATAAAAGGAGAGAAATGAAAATAATACACAGGAATCCTCATGTGACCATGTCAATGAGATGGAAATTAAGGGTTGTTAACTCTCAACATGTTAGGAATGGTACTAATTCTGTTACAATGTATTAGTTTTCTGTTTAAGTGTATTTTTCTGTTAAAGCCAATGTTTATGAAGGCTTTTAGGTTACAACAGCTTCTGTTTAGGTTTCATTAGTTAGGACTGATTGTATTAACCACGTATGTTTGTAAATACCTGGGTCATTGCCTTCTTGGCAAGCCTTTTTAATTCATCTCTCTCTTTTCTCAGTTCTATCTCTCTCTCTGCCTTTCATCTATTTCTTTGTTTCTCTCTCTCTCTCTGGTTCTTTCTATCTAGTTGTTTCACCATCAAGAATCAGCTCTTCTAGTTATTGGTGTATTCTAGGTTAGGGTTAACAAGTGGTATCAAGAGCCATCTCCAAGAATCAAGCAAGAACAAAGAATATGTCATTCATTACAAGGTTTGAAATAAAGAAATTTGATGGGCAGATCAACTTCAGTATTTGGAAGGTGCAAATGAGGGTTGTGCTAACTCAGCAAGGGTTGAAGAAGGCACTTGATGCAAGGTCCAAAAGCCAGCAACTATGATTGATGAAAGCTGGGAGGAACTGGATGAGAAAGCCCTTACTGCCATCCAGTTATTTCTTTTAGAAGATGTACTCAAAGAGGTCATTCAAGAAACTACAGCTGCTGATTTGTGGACTAAGCTGGAAGCTTTGTACATGACCAAGAATTTGGCCAACAAACTGAGGTTAAAAGAGAGATTGTATACCCTGAGGATGACAGAAGGAAGCTCATTAAGGTCTCACCTAAATGAGTTCAACACAATCTTGATAGACTTGCAAAATCTTGAGGTCAAGATTGAAGATGAAGATAAGGTTGTATTACTTGTAGTGTCTCTTCCTCCTTCTTACAGGCACTTCAAAGAGATCATGCTTTACAGCTCCAATGACACATTGTATTATGAAAATGTAAAGTCTAATCTTTTCTCAAAGGAAAAGTTTGATAACGAGCTACCCACCAACAAGAAGGGTGATGCCCTTACAACAAGAGGATGGTCTCAAGAAAAGCTAGATTCTGGCAAGAAGCAATCAAGATCCAAGTCAAGAGGAAAAAACTCAGGGAAATCTTGCAAATATTGTAAGAAGCTTGGGCATGAGATAAATGACTGCTACAAGCTCAAGAACAAGAAAGAAAAGAACAAGAATCCTAAACCAGAAGCTGTTGTGGCAGATTCAGATTCAGAGTCCGATGCTGATGTTTTGGTGGCTGCAACAGCACTTTCAGATGTCCGAGAAGAGTAGATTCTGGACTCTGGATGCACCTACCTACCACATGTGTCCCAAAAGGGAGTGGTTTTCAACCTATGAACCAATTCATTCAGGAGTTATTATGATGGGTAATGATGCAGTTTGCAAAGTGAAAGGCAGAGGTTCAGTGCAAATCAAAACTCATGATGGTGCAGTCAAGACACTCACAAATGTGAGACATGTACCTGATTTAAGAAGAAATTTAATCTCTTGGAGCTTTGGAGTCCTTGGACGTAGGTATTCTGCTGAAGGTGGAGAAATAAAAATTTCTAAAGGCTCGCTCACTCTTATGAAGGGAAAAAAAGAGTTAATCTCTATTTCCTTCTTGCCTACATTGTTACTGATCATGGCACTGCTGCCCAGGCAAGTTCTGCAAGCAATAAGGAACAATAAGGCTGTGGCACATGAGATTAGGCCACATGAGTGAGAAGGGGATGCAAATCCTAAGCAAAAGAGGTTCTTTTGGTGATCAAAGTTTCAGCAAGTTGCAGTTTTGTGAGCATTACATCCTTGGGAAACAGAATAAGGCGAGTTTCTCGAGAAGGGGCAGCACACTACACAAGGCATTCTAGGCTATCTCCACTCAGCTTTCATCTGAGCAGTGTCCTAAAACAGAAGTTGACCTTGAGGAGATGTCTAAAGTTCCCTATCAAAGTGCAGTGGGTAGCTTAATGTATGCAATGGTTTCTTCAAGGTCAGATTTGGCATATGCAGTAAGTGTGGTCAGTAGATACATGCACAATCCAGGAATATGTCACTGGAATGCTGTGAAATGGATCTTAAGGTACTTAAAGGGGACTTCTACCCTAGGATTGGTATTCTCTAAGGGCAAAGCTGGTTTAAAAGTCACTGGTCATGTGGACTCAAACTTTGCTCGTGATAAAGACAAGAGGAAATCAATTTCTGGTCTCATCTTCGTATTTACTTCAAGTGCTATAAGCTGAAAATCTAGCTTACAAATTGTTGTAGCACTTTCCACCACAGAAGCAGAATATGTCTCAGCTACAGAGGGAGTAAAGGAAGCAATCTGGTTGAAGGGTTTTGCTACTAAACTTGGAGTTACACAAGATTTAGTGGAAGTTTACTCAGACAGTCAGAGTGTTATACACTTGACAAGAAATGATGCATTCCATTCTAAGACTAAACACATCATCTAGTAGGTGTTTCTTATTGTAAAGCTTAGAATATTTTATGAATAGAATTAGTCCCAAGGTGGAGCTTGTTAGGAATGCTACTAATTCTGTTACAATGTACTAGTTTTCTGTTTAAGTGTATTTTTCTGTTAAAGCCTATGTTTATGAAGGCTTCTAGGTTACAACAGTTTCTGTTTAGGTTTCATTAGTTAGGACTGATTGTATTACCCAGGTATGTTTATAAATACCTGGGCCATTGCCTTCTTGGCAAGCCTTTTTAATTCATCTCTCTCTTTTCTCAATTTTTTCTCTCTCTCTCTGCCTTTCATCTATTTCTTTGTTTCTCTCTCTGGTTCTTTCATCTAGCTGTTTCACCGTCAAGAATCAGCTCTTCTGGTTATTGGTGTATTCAGGGTTAGGGTTAACACAACATTTGTGCATAGAACATATAAAATATTGAAATCATATAATCCTTCCTAGTTTCTAAAGCCAAAGCCTATTAAAAATTATTCAATGCGGAAATATTTGTGAGAATTTAGCTTTAGTTCAAAAATATTCATCTTAAGTGAAGAATGCCATAGAAAATGGGATCGTGTGAAAGAAAATAGGAGTAAATTTCTTTATAAATACAACAATAAAAACCAAGCTATTCTCCAGTAAGTGAAGTCACCTACACAGATCAAACAATGCCTTAATGTTATGTAGTAAATCATGTATATAGACAAACTATTGACCTCTACATCACCTTCTTAACTGTTTCTTCTATAACTTCTTTCTTGGTGTTCCTCCATATCTAGTCATTAGGTTACCCTCGTTCTCATCTAATATCCTTAATGGAGTTTCTACATGTCCTGTGCACACATCCCTTGACCACCTAAGGCAAGTTTTTATTTTTTACAATTTTTTACAACAGGTGCTCGCCCAACTTTGTCTTTATAAATACTTTGAACAAAAAAATTTGATTACTACTTTTTCATAGAAAAGAAAAATATAAAAGACTTGTTAAGTTTCTATTGCAACATTTTCAGAATTGTGAGATGAAAATAAAAAAATTAAACAAAATCTATGCATACAATGATGCTCAACATTAAGCTAAAAGCCTAAAAATGCAACAAGGTTAAAGCATAAGCAAGAGAACAGTAATCACCTTTGAGAAAATTCGATCAAGATCTTGCAGGGGCTCTGTCCGCTGGAAAAAGTATAACAGATACTCCAGAAGATTCTGTATATATTCTCGGTACTGCCTGTACAATATGAACAGAAATAAATTAGAAGCCTATACAGATACAAATTTCATAGAAAATTAGGATGCACAAAAATACCAAATGATCATCAAACTAACTAAACAGAGAACACAATTCACCTGGTCATTTTCATTCTGCGGGGAATCTTATCTGTGTCTGAGAAAACATCAAGATATGCTGAATATTCAATTGGCTCTCCGAACTTAGAATTAACATATTGATAATACAATTCATGCAAGTCTAGGTATCGACCAAGAGCTTCCTGAAAGAAATTTCTCACAGAATTAATGATCAGAAAAAGCTGCAGGTGCACAAATTATCAGGTAATGACAGTGTGGCACTGCCTCTTCTCACAGTAGAATATGTTTGATTTCAACTTGCATACTCAATAGACTCGTTTTCTCCAGAAAAAAAGTTAAACTCAGACAAGCACCTTGTCCTAGCTTTCCAAACACATAGACAGACTATTTAAATGTTGAATCGTGCACAAAATATCGGCAGGACTTGTCCATGCTATTCTTTAAAATATTAAGATTCCCCAAATTTGTTGTGTGCACTACATGCTGAGACAAGTTGAATTTCACTAAAATTAAACAGCAATCTGCATGATTTCATGTTCAGCATAACATTGTTGATTACACACACAGGCGGAGAGAGAAAGAGAGAGAGAGAGAGAGAGACCTCTCCACTAAACTCAATTTGAAGTTCCTCTTTAAGAAGTGCTTCAAAATCATCATTAGCGTCAACAACGCGTGCAATTGGATGCTTCCTATGATACTCTCGTATCTGCAATAACACAAAACAACCAATCCGTTGATATATATAAACACCAGTAACAAAAGTCAAATAACAAGCTTCACCATATCCAACTACCTATACTCAACCAAAACCTAACTAGATTAAATCTCTAATTTCCCTTTCAGTTCCACATACAATTTCAATCACGAACCTGCACAAGTTCAGATTCGAACACTAAACAATTCCAATGCTTTACAACTAAAAGGTGAAGTCCATATCACCTAAAAATTGAAAACGAAAGCCAAAATTTGAACCAAAAATGAAATAAATAAATAACCGACCTCTTTGAGTCTATCATAAAAGGCACTGAAGACGTTAATTCCAGTGGCGGTTTGGCCTCCGAGTGCAGCAATCTCGTCCTTCCTCACATTGTCGTTATCTTCATATATCTCAATCTGAAACGTAGAAAACGCAAATTAGGTCACGACGCGAATAAGGAAAAAAAAAACCTAATGAGCAAACTTACGAGCTTTTCAGTGGTGGAAGTAATGGTGTCGATCATGTTCCGCACGCGGTGACTCTGATGCAAACGCTCTTTGTTCGTGCCCGCTTCATTCTGAAGCTCTTTCACTATCAGCCGCTCCAAGCGCTCCACCTCCTCGTGTGCCGCACGCGTCACTTCCAGCACCGTCGACGACATTTTTTCTCTCTACACCTTTAGCTTCTCACAAAAATTGCTACTAATCATAAACCCAACGGAGCAGAATACTTTCTTTTCTTTAATGGGCCTAAGATTGGCCCACTTAATTTCAGCTCAACGGATTCTGCAGAATAACACAAATGGGCTTGGGATAAAACACAAGGGTTTTGTTTAATTTCCTGTTCTACCCTTTTCTTCACACCCAGTTCCATCCCCTGAATTTTTATTTTCTATTTTGTTAGTTTTTCCAAAAAAAAATACAGCATTAAATTTATTCCCTTCCAAGTGTATTTACTAAAATAAAAAAAAAATTAAAAAAAAAAGTGAAGAGTGAAAAAGTCAGACAAGTGTTGCTCCAAATCATAGTTAATACTTTATAATTACTATATGGCCCCTGTTCCCTTCTATAAGGAACACTCAAGTCAACCCTCATAATTATTATCGCACTTGAATAATGAAAATATTTAACATGGTTAGTGATAAACTAAAAATGGGATAATAGATTAGTGATTAATCTCATTTACAAACTGTGAATGATTGTCGTTAATTTTAGAAGTTTTTGCATATAATAAGAATTGAATACGATATTTTTTTTCTATTAACTAGATCGTTTCCATGATGCAGGGTGAAGTGCTTGACTAATATATTATTCAATATATTAATATTATAATATTTAATAAATTTTAATAGTTTAATGTCAAAATTTAAATTTAAACTAACAATTAACTAAAATCAGATTTTATAACAATTTTAGAATGATTATAATGTCGATATGTATACTTTTTATCATTGAAGAAATTTTTGTTAGAGTCGGTATAATAGTTCATGTGAAATTCTTATTTGAGTTTTGTGTCTTAGATTTCACAACGAAAAAGTATCTAATTGATATAATAATGCTTATTTTTTCATACCATATTATAATAAACTGTATTTTATTTGTTTAAAAACTCATATTCTCTTTACATTTTTGAAATTTTTAAATAATTAATTTTCTTCTCTAAAAATATATCTAATACTTTTAGAGATATGACTTTTATTATTATGATGATTTGAATTCATAAGATTTGAATCATTATAAATTATTATTCTTACTAAAACAATGTTTCATCTTCAGTCTTCACACATGTCAATTTCTGGTTAAGAAAATTAAATTAGTTATACTAACTTTTTATTAAGATATTTTTAAAATATAAAAACCCTTGTTATCTGATATATGCTATAGAAATTTCCTACTAAATAAATCTTTTTTTAAGTTAAGCCTTTTATTTTTAGTCTAATCACTAAATAATATATCTTTCTAATACAATTCAAACACTGTTGAATTCCTTTATTATTTTACATTTAAAAATTACAAAAATATTTAAATTTAAGTATAAATTAAATCATTTTTAAATTTCTAAATATCCATTTTCTTATACCAATATTTTATATAAAACCAGAAATAGTTATTTGACTATACTCAAATATATATTTTCTATTTGAATATTCCTTTTCTTCCATATTTTTGAAAAATTTAGATAATTAATATATTTTATCTGATTGTGCTTAATCTTTTCAGGAGGCTTGACATTTTTTTATTTGCATGGTTTATATTTATGCTATGAATAATTACTTTTCTAATGGCTTATTCATTTTAATGACTGCTAAACTAGTTTTGAATTTAAAATTAAAAAAAAAAAGATATTTATAAAGATATAATTTTAAAGTAATAACCACTTTTAAAGGACATAAACAATAATGGGTATATAAGAATAATGTATTTAACAATTTTATTTTTAAGTACAAAGAGGGGATGAGAAAGGACATTCTCATACCTATTGGTGACAGGCACAGAAACAGACTTTCCTTACTAATTATTTTTTAAAAATTAAGCCTTTTCTTTTAAATTTTTCACTGAAATAATATATTTTTATATAATGGAATTATTTTATTATTTAATACTTGAAAATTAAAAATATTTAAATTTAAACTTAAATTAAACATTCGAAATTTGTAAACATTAATTTCTTATACTAATTTATAAATATTTTAAATAAAATTAAAAATAATCGTGTGGCTGTATTCAAATATATTTTCTCTGTTTAAATACTCTCACTCTTTTACACATTTTTAAAAATTTTAAATAATTAATTACATTTTTTCAAAATATATTTAATTTTTCCCCGAGATTAATATTTTTTATTATAATGGGTTGAAATTATGTTATGTGTAATTACATATTCGGGATCTATTTAATTTAAAGACATTTGAAATAAGTTTTGAATTTAAAAATTAGAAGAAAAAGTATCTAACAAAAAAGTATTGTTTTAAAGTATAATACCTATGTTCATCTTTTTATTATTTTTATTTCTGTTTACAATATATTAAATCTAAACTTTATTTACAATTACTCCTATTTATTTATTTATAAAACGTGGAAAAGTAGTCCACTTTTAAAATTATGGTAAATTTAACATGAAATTAATTCTTAATATTTTAAAAATTATATTTAAATTAATGTGATTCTAATCTAAATAAGGATTGTATTCCAGTTTCTAAAGCAAACCTTAAACATGATTAAAACTTAAAAGGCAAATCAAACCGACACATAGTTGTTCAGCATAATTATCACAATTACACTTATAGTTTCCCACCAACTACAGAAGCACAACCAAAATTTCAAAGTGAAAATGGTGACAGATTCTTTATTAAGACTTTCCAACAACCTCACTTTTTTGTGACCCATTGCCATCATGGCATTGCCTACCACCCTGTCCACCATCACCAGAATCCAGAGGTAGAAAGCAAAAAATAGTGCACACTTTGACTATTAATCATGTGCTGTGTATTCCAAAACTGTTTGATGGTAAAAAAGAAAAAATTAAAATCGTTATTTTAGGTTTTTAAATAAAGTTATTTGACATTAATAATTATAAAATTCATTTTTTATTAAAAAAATATTATTTTTTAAGATCCACAATTTACGTTAAGTCTATATATATATACTTTAAAAATATTATTAAAATTTTAAAAATTCCACTTCAAAATTTATTTTAAACTTATAAATATATTATAGCAACCTTTGTGTACCTAACTCTACCAACGAAACCTCACGGAAAAGTAGAATGAAAGATAAAAGTGCGTTTGCTTATGATATGATAACCTCAAAGAATCAAAGATACTTCGACGTCTATCTTTCCGAACACTTTGTTTTGTCAAATTACTCAAAAATTGAAGAAAAAAAAACAAAAAATATTGTCTTTTAGTTTTTAAGAAATAAATATTATGTTTTTTCTTATTTTTAGTTTACATCTCTGATAATATTCTTAAAAGTAACATCGGTAACTGGATTTCATATGAAATAAATTATTTACAGAGAGGGAGAAAATTAGAATTGAAAGTGATATTGACTATTCAGCAAACAAAAGCAACGTGAAACACACACCCCTTAGTGTTGAAAAGGTGTACGACTAGTTGGCTAAAGTGGTCATTACTTTATGGGGTTGGTGAAATAGTTATTTGATTATCAGGATATTATACACTTGATGGTATAAAGTTTTTATATTTATAAATAATATTATTATAATTATACATTGGAGAGGAGTGGAATAACATATTTATATAATAATTTTTAAAAAAATTGTGGAAGGATAAAATGTATAATTTTTTATATGTGTGATAAAAAAAAACTAATAGAAAATAAATGAAAAAATTAAGACATTATAATGAAAATAGTTTAATTCTTTTAGATGAAACATTTTATTTTTAGTGTTTTAGATGAAAACAAATAATTTTATGTGTAAATTAGAAAATATTTTTATTAAAAAAATTATTTATCAATAAAAAATTTAATGTTTAAATGAATTGAGAAAAAAAACTAACCCCTTTATTTTTGTTCTACATGGACAATAAATAATTATATTTTACCACTTAGTGATAATATTATTTATTTATATTAAATATATAGACTTAAAATAACTTCAATTCCAACAAAGGAATAAATTTGATCACTAATGAAGTTCATTCATAATCATACTTGTTGCAATATATGTCGTATAAGAGTACATTTTATAACAATTATTCAAATTAATTCTGAAATCCATGTCCTCTTTTAAACATAATTTATGTATTTGAAATGGTGTGTTTGATAAAATATAGTTTGTACTTAAATTCCGTATAAAATTAAGTAATGTTGAAATATTAGATGAGTTAATTGCTAACAGAGGGTAGTTGAAGGTTAGAACTGTAAGCCTAACCGAGGAAAGATCCCCATGTAATAACAATTCAAATATTATTGATTTGAAAATTTAAATTTTTAGCTTTGGAATTTTTGTTCTTTCTCTTAACATAAAATGTGTTGTGTTTGTTTGAATGATAAATGTTTATGTAAATTGCCTATATGTAATGTTTAAATATATTATATTACATGTTTTTATTTTACAAATATTATATAAATAATTTTTTTTAAAAAAAATATTTTTAACATCAGTCAGTAAACTAATCAATGTCACAAATAAACTCTTTTTTAAATTTTCAAATTATATTCTACGCCAATATTTACTATAACTAATGTGGAAAGAGACATTATTGACATCAATTATTAACATAAAAATTGACGTAAAAAATATTTTAACGTCGGTTATAAAATAGACATTAATAATCTTGACTTTTAATATAATATATTTTAATATCGATTCTTAATCCACGTTACAGGTGTTATTTAATCTATGGGAGAAATTTTATTTTACACTAACATTATTTGGAACAAAATTAAGATGATTAGTTACAGGTGTTATCTAATCGATGGTAGAAATTTTATTATACACTAACGTTACTTGGAACAAAGTTAAGATGATTGGACAATGGAATAATTCTGTCATTTTGTTTGTGTTTAAAAATATATATTTCATTTTGTAATGATTAAATTGTGATCAACATATTGCATTATTTTAGTCATTACATCATGGTCATGATGCATGTGATGATTAAAGATTTTGCTAGGTACATAATATTTTTCCATGTGATTGTAGATGATGATCACTCATGTGAATCCGTTAGTTTGATTCTGATTATATGTAAGGAAATGAAATGTGGGTCATTAGGTGATGTATTTCTACTTAGATTTGAAGTTAAAACTTAGTGGTATTTTTGAGAAAAAAATCTGAATATTATTTTAATGTTTAGTTCGTTTCTATTGATCGAATTTTTTTCTATTTGGGTTTATTTAGCATGTAAAATGATTTTCAGGTTAAGTTTTAACTTGAACCCTTTTATTTTTTTAACTTAAAATAATATTAAATTATTAAAATTAATTGACATTTTTTTATGTAGTCAAAATGAATAAATTCAACAACATATAAACAAACCAGCAAGACCTAAAAACTTAATGTTCTGAAGATGATTTAATCACGAGCCTTGATGAAGATTTTGTATGTTTAACTCTCTGTACTGTGGAAAAAAAAAATACCTCTGTATTAATAAGTAATATAAGCTCAACATTTTATTTGAAAACTAGATAAAAAGAAATAAATTATGCTTTAAAAATCAAATTTGTTTTAAAAAACCATTTTTTTAATTTCCTATTTTATACTAAATTGCTAAAGAAACAATTTAGTACTAACAAATTACGACTGAATAAACCATTAATTAAATTCTTAAATGATTATAATGTTTCTCTACATTGTTCCTCATTTATTAAAAACCGGTAAATAGATTTTAAATTTGAATAAAATTACCTATAGTTATTCTCATTGCACAAAATCTGCGAGAAGTGTAAAATCGTTTGGATCGGACCAATTCATTTCTTAATCAGATTGCATTTTCTTTGTCTTGAACTCACATTACCATTTTTTGAGACATGTCAAACAGATCGAAGAGACCCATTTGTTTTTTAATTTTTATTTTACTTTTATCTCAAATTTACAAAGAAAAAGATTATGTAATTACCCATATGAACTATTCATGTGTCAAGTTATCCTATTTTGACTAATTTCTTATATAAACTATCTTTCTTGAATTTAACTAGTTTTGTCCATTCAGATTAATCTACCAAGTAAAATTTATTTTAAAAGCTCTAAAAATAACTATATTGACACGAGAGACTATTTTTCAATAATTAAAGATTTAAAAAGAGAGGAGATAATTAAATCACAACAGATTAATGGTTTAGTGAATAATGAACATACCAAATTGCAAACATGATGTCATCTACTCTATTTCTGTGCCATGATCAAGCAATACAATATACGATACAACGTGGGGTAGTACTATTCATATTGCAAAAAAATCATATATTAAATGTATTGTATTCTGAAAGTTTGGTTGTTACAACCCACTGAATCAATTTTCAAGAAACTAGAGAAAAAAAAATGAATATAATATCGTCAGAATCTGATCTTCATGTTGCAGCAAATCTATGTTTTCCACGTATAGAAGTGATCTGCGTAGTGGCATCTCTTCCTTTGTCTTTTTGTCATATTACATAATAATAAATTCGATCTCCATCTATTTTATAGTGTTGATTTTCTAAAACAAAACTGTTACAATAATAGGATACAGAAAGAATCTCCTTTATAAGACTAAGATATATGCTTAAGAGAAACTCCTTATAATGAGAAAATAACAACTTTCACTGGTAATCCTTTGATGAGAATTAAAAATAATACTATTTTAGAATATGATTCTCCAACTCCTTCGCTTTTTCCTTTCCCTTTCCCCTTCTTTTTCTAGACAGATCTTTCCTTGCATCACGCCACCTTTAATACAATTGAGAACAAAATACTAGTGAGACTTAGATTTTTAAAAAGTAAGCTATTTTTTGGTTAATAAATTTTGTCGTATTATTAACTAACCTTTTAAAAAATAAAATCCTAAATTCTATTGAAATGTACAACTTTCATAATTTAATGATATTTTAATTATTAATATATATATAGAGAGAGAATTTTTATCATTAAAATTATTACTTTTTATATAGTTTATTATTTGTCAGTCATGGTTGAAACGACGATAGCATGAAAATAAACAACAGGGCCAAAAATAAGAAATTTATTTATTATCTATTTAATATTAATTAAATATTAACATGACAGTTTCTTATAAAATTATAAACCAAATTAAGAATATACTTAATTTTAAAACACAAACCGTTTTATTTTAAGATAAAAAGGACTAAAACATCAATGATTACGAGGGGAAGGTACTGTAAAGAAAGATTTACGTTCAGTACACTTTGGTGTTGTGTTGTGATCGACATTGAAATTTTATCTTAATTAATAACCAGCATAATAAGTATTTAAATTAAAGTCAAAATCAATTACCAAAATAAAACAACGATTATCAAAATTAACACAAAAGTTATTTGTCCTAAAAAGCTTCCCTAGAAACAACAAATCCATGAGAAAGCGTGAAAGATAGTAATTTTGGTTAGATGAGAAAGTGGGGTTGGGTTGGGAGTTGCGACTTTTGGAAAGAACGAAAGAGCGCGTGATTACCACAAGTTAACTCCTCAACTAATCAAGCGGCCAAACCACGTGGACGGAGTGTGCCCAACCCACGGTCATCTATATTTATATCTTCCTCTTTTCAATTTTTAGTATAAATTCAATCATTTTAAAATTGTATAAATATTTATATATAATTTCATTTATCAAGTTGAATAATTATATCATTTAAATTTAATTTATACTAAAAATTATTAAGAGATTTGAAAACTTATATATCCTATTATTTATATATATATATATTAATTATTGTAAACACTGGCCAGTTTTTGAGTAATGATTATAGAAATAAAATTTTAACAAAACACCATAAGCATTAAACATTAAGTGTGTAAAAAAAATTATTGAAAATATGAAATATGAAATATGAACTTAACTCAACTTTCTAAAATTATTATATTTAATTAAAATTAGATTTAATATAGTTTAATTTATGTTTGAGTATCAATAAAGATATCAAATATGTATATATTTTGTTAAAAAAGTATTAATATTTTTCTATTAGTGTTTTAACTTTTATTATATATATAAATAGATGGTTTTTCGTCCCTAGGATCCCTCCTGCTCAAACGGTACGGAACACTGGATATATTTAATTAAAATATTAGAAGTATTGATATTTTGTTTAGTAGTTAAAAAATTTAGTAATAACTAATTTGATAGTTTAAAATTATTTATGGACAGTGAAGTAAAAATAAGTTAATTAAATTCTTTCTTGAGATTCTTTAAAATAATTACTTAACAATAATAACTATAGAATTTCTATTAATACTTGTAAAAGTTATTTTTTATTAGATCTATAATTTTGTATTCAAAATCTACAAATATAGTTTAAAATAATATTATTAGAATTTATAAAATCTCAGTTTGAGGCGGAAAGATCTTAAATTTTTATATCACAACTAATATAATTTAAAGTTACAAGAATAAGTCTAACGAAATCATATATTTAACAATAATTTTTTAATATTATAACAAATTCTGTATATATTATTTTTTTAAAATTAAATATTTCAATTACGTTAATGTAAATTTTGTTAAATATATTATATAAATTTTATAAAATAATTATCTTATATTTATAATGATTAATTTTATTTTAAAATTCTGATTTAATTGGTTTTTATAGAAAGTATTTTTCTCTGTCTCCTTAAATATCTTGTAGATACCGTCTATCTCCTTTCTCTTAATTGGAATTAATAATTTGTAGAATTAAAATTGACCCCACTTGCATAAATATAATCACTGTCCCCTAGACAATTTAATCTTTTGACCCAATCTCCTAGACAAATTAAAATTCACAAAAATGGTCGATTATTTCAATGTCACTCCAAGTCACATATACGCAAAGATAACGCAGTGATCAAAATCAAATTAGATACCAACAATGAAAAGAGTCACATTCACGCACGCAACTGCTTCGACATGCCGCATATGATGTTGCTCTATTTAACTCATGCATTATTATTATTATTATTATTATTATTATTAGTATTATTATTTTTTTCTTCAAATTTCACTGAAAATGAAAATTATAAATAATAAAAAAAAAAAATCAGTGACGTCTATGTATTTTATTTTCCCCTTTGAACAAGTATATTGATAAACTAAAAAGCAGTTGCGCCCGGTTGAGTTTTGCCTCGTCCATGGAGTTGCGTCAGGAATTAAGAAATCATGTGGGACCGACCAGCAATAATGGAAGACAATGTTAGTGTTTCCAACGGAAGCTCGTGCAGTGTAGTGTTGACCTCTTCGGAATCTGCTTCATCCTGCACACTCCACAACTATCTTATTATTGTTAAGTTAGTTTGGAAGGTAAGACCAAAATATATATATAAGATTTATTAAAGCTCCTATTTACGTCATGAACTGAAACATTATGCCATGCCACATGTCTAATTTTCTATTGCAATTGGAGGCACAGTAGGTCAATGATTAACATCTCTTTTACTTTTTCTGCCTTAGTTACTATTTTAATTTTTTTTATTAAATTAAATGATAGTTATAAAGTGGAAGGGTTTAGTTTTATTATTCTTAAAAGAGTTTATATAATTTTTCAAGTTAATTTGTTTCTATCTTTATGAGATCCTTTTGACCAGAAGTTTTTAGCTTTATTCGTTGAGATTTTTGAGTGTAAGTTATTTTTGTTTGTTGCTTGTTACATCTTGTGCCCGGGTATCTTTCGTTGCAGTTAATTTGGCACGTGAATGTATCTTCTCGTATCGTAAAAACAAGAAGGGTTTTATTATATGCTCTTGAGTTAGAAACTTGGAGGGAGAAAGACAACTCCTTTAACTTATAATTTCTTTAAACCAAAATAGGGGTGTTTGGGGAAAAATTATCTTATACGTGGTGTTTGAAATTTTATCTTATAAAATTAAATTTATTTTATTATTTTATTATTTTATTATTTTTACCCCTGCCTTTAATAAAAGTTCCCATTTATTGCGTGCTTAAATATACACTGTTTATATTGTAATAAGATTCTTACGATAACATTACACATTTTATTTCAAAATATTATTCTGTGTATTAATTTTAAGTAAAATATTTCTTCTTTAATTTGCCAAACATAAGGTAATTACAAGAATTAATTAATTAAAAACAAAAAAAAATTGATGTACAAATTTCTCTTATATATATAGTATCTATGAATTAGCTAGGAAACAATCTTTTCGATTTTCTCCATGTACAAAATTATCTTGAACCATGAATGGATTGGAGGACACTCTTAATTTTTCTATCTCGGGAAAAAAGAAGATAAAGTTTATCCATATGTTTGTGTTTCAAAGACAAATGTAATCATGATTCCTCCGTTAAGATTCTGTGGTTATAAAACCCAGTTTTGTGGATGGAGGGATCACTTGAATATGCAAACAAACATTTTTGTCATGTTTTACTATTGACACTGTTCACGGGTGACACTGACAGAACAACTACCTATACTGTGGTCTAGTTTTTAATTTTCTGTGATCTGTGTGACTACGCATGTCGAAAAAATATCAAGAACTGATACGTACGATTAATGCACATAGAATGACAAAAAAAATTGACCCAAAAGGCCAAAACCTTCAAATAACAAGTTGTTTTTGTTGCCCCAAATTAGGTGATACATTAATAAAGTTGAATTATGCGTATATATCCGACAACAAATGCTGGGTCCATGATTTTGACCCCCTGTTTTATAGCTCTCTGATCCGTATCATTTTGATTCATATTGAAAACTGCACCAGAAATCGTTCGATCCATTGAATTGTAAATTGACCAAGTCATTAGTTTAGGTTAATCTAGAAAGCAGTAGAAAAAATTCTCTTAGAAGATGCAATTTTTCACGGGTATCCTTCAGTTTATTAGGTTTAATTTAACAAACTTTCACACATAACGAGATCAAACACAAATTTCCCTATTAAACAGATCTCCACACGCCATTGTTAATTGATCAGGTTTAGCTTATAAAAATAAAAAAAAAAGAAGAAAGGAAATAAGGGTAATTAATTAATAAATTTGAGATAGATTAGAAGTGAGAAGTATTAATTATATCAAATCATAGTTAACTTTTATATAATGCGAGGAGTAACTAATTTCCTAGCTAAAATTTTAATTAACTTAATTTGCAAGTTGGAAGTGCATATTTTGCGCGGTTGCAGTTTAAGATGAATAATATAAAATGAAATGCAACTAAATCAGCAAAATACAAGTCTCAAATACGGGAATAGTACCACAACTCATCAAAGCTAACATGTATAGACAAGATTCATTTCACCAAACAAAATCTACATCGGTACTTAACCAAACTGAACAAAGTGAACTATTTCATACCATGAAAAACAAAAATACTATGCAACTTGGTATATTAAACATAATTAAAAGCAAAGATGAATAGAAGACTATAATAGGAGTGCTTATACCAAATTAAATTTTAAAAAAACATTATTTTATTTTATTTTTTGTTTTAATGTCTTGTCACGTTTTCTTTATTTCTCTATCCTCAAGTCATATCTCCACAGGGACACAGTTGTCTGTGGGGACGAAGGACAAACAAAAACAGAGGTACGATGTCGTGGCCGCTTCGCCATGATGCTTTGGAAGGGGCGGCGGCACTGGCTTCGCTGCACAGCTGCCTCACGACTTCGACAACATGAACGCCGCAACCGTTTTCTGGTGAAACAATGTCACTCATGTCTCACAACTATTGCTTCTTTTCCCGCTCACCATGTGGATATCCCATAATTCATCACTAAAAATAATTAAACTCCACTGACCACGTTAATCACTCCAACACAACCAAACACAAATGCCTAATCAGTCAGTAGAAAAAAAAAAAAAAATATCTTGTAAAATTTACAATACAAAGTAAAAAATATTTATTTAATTTTATACAAATAAAGAAACGTTATTGTAATTTATTATTATTATTATTTTGTTTATTATTTTCTCGTGTAAAACGTCATGTTACTATGTTAGTAGTTCATTGGTGGGACCCATACATAGCGGTTGTCGCATGCCGCATAGCGCAGCACCACCTGAGCTGTCAGCCAAGCACTTATATTAAATTATACAGGGCTGTTTTGTAATTACATATTTTTACAAAATATTTATTAATTAATTATCTGATAAATTAATATCTCTGTGGTCCCCATTGGTTTCTCCAGGTCAGCTAACATATTTTTTTTAACCAACAACCCGCAAAACTGAAAAAACAAACACACGCTCACCCACCCCCTCTCACTCACTCTCTATAAATTCATCATTTACTTATCTTTCACACACTGATCTGAAACCACAGGCACACTTCGGCGGCGGCGGAGTAATCTCAAACACCTTTTCGTTTATTCATCGCCTCTTCGTCTCTGCACTTGGTGACGCTCATCGCTTATCTGTGAGATCGCCTGATTTCATTTCCTTTCAATTTCGTTTGCATTAACTGATTAATTTCTCAACGATAAAAGATCTATCCAGATCTGTTGCATGTTCGGTTAACGTGAAAAGAGATTGAATCAACAATCCGTCGCTCGCTCAACATTCTTGATTTTTCCTTTCCCTGAAACGATGTCGTCTCGTTGTCTCTCGTTTCCAACGCTTCCGTCGGTGAGAAATCTTCCTCACGGAAACGAGAAATTCTCCAGACTGTTCAATCCTCCCGCGAGGGCGACGAGTTTTTTGGGACCGCGATTGCGTTCGAGCGGGAGGAGCCTCGGTTCGGAGCGGCTCCACGTTTGGCTAACGGAGGGGCCGGGCCGGGCGCCGAAGCTGAGGGTTGTGGTTCGGTCGGCCTTGTCCTCCGTGCCGGACAAGCCGCAAGGGCTATATGATCCGGCGATGGATAAGGACTCTTGTGGAGTGGGATTCGTGGCGGAACTGTCCGGAGAAAGCAGCCGCAAAACGGTGAGTGAGATTTTGCCGTTTGTTTTCGTGTGAGTGTGGATGTGATCTGGTTGTGCGTTTTGATGAGTTGGTGTCGTTTTTGTGTTTAGGTGACCGATGCTTTGGAGATGCTGGTGCGCATGACGCACAGAGGTGCGTGCGGGTGTGAGGCCAACACTGGAGACGGAGCAGGGATTATGGTCGCCCTGCCTCACCAGTTTTACAAGGAGGTATTAATTTCTTTTTTTATTTTTCTCTTTTTTTTAATTCATTTATCATTTTCTTTTTCACTCCTACATTTAAAAACTGGATGTACAACTATCATTTTCTTTTTTTTAGCTCCATTAATAATTATACTTCGATCAATAATGATTCTATTTTATTATCTCGATTAAGAATGTTTTCGCTTAACTGTTTAATTTTATTTTATTTTTTAAAATTTGAGCCTGTTTAGGTAAAGTATTAAGAGATAAAAAAATTCAAGTTTCTAAAATAAACTTAAGTAATAATTAATAATTATTTTTTAGAGATTAATTTTAGAGTTTTGACCAATTAATTTATGTAGAAATAAATTTTAATTTGTCAAAGTGTTTTTTTTTTAATGAATATTTGAAGAAAAGTTTACGCGAAAGTTCTTTGTTTATTTATTATTGGTTTTTATTCGGAAAAAAGTGTTTTCTGGGTTTTGTAACGGGTTATTTTTTGCCTTTTCGTGATTCGGCGCCGGCGCGAGCTATATTCGCTTTGTCATCTTTTTAGTTGTTTATTTCTGATTTGCTGAAGTCTACTTTTCTTTCGAGGGGTTTGAATTTTGTTGTGATTCTTTAATTATTTATTATTTATTCCATAAGTAGGTCTGGACGCACTAAATCGAATAAATATATAGTTGGATTCAAAATTATCTTAAGATTGAAGTCCAAAGCATCTCATAGACTTTTGAAATTCGAAAATACTAAACAATAACCTCACTATCGGGTGGATTGGAGCCGATGGAATAGGAAAAAAAGAAGTAAAAAGTGTGTATATTTATAATAACCTTTTAAAATTATTTATGCTTCACGTGATATTACTTCCTAAATATTTGAGAATGTACATTATTAGATTTATTAATATTAATTATATCAATTAATATATGTATGAATATTTTATTAGACTTGATTTTGGTACATATAATTTTTTTTTTTCTCGATTATATAACTTATTAAAATTCAGATTTGTTAAATATAGCCTAAGTACAAATCTTACGCTTGAATTCAGTGAATTTACTTTTTTTTCTTTTGGGGTCTTACTTACTGAAATCATGGAAACAATTTTCTTCATATTCTATGTAGATTTTCATATGAATGATTTCTCAGTCTGTAACTTCTTTGAGGAGAGTGATGAAAGAAAAAAATGCATAATTTTCCACTTATATTTGATGCAGTGTTTTTCATCAACTGTCTCTTAATGTTGATGATTCTAAAAGGCTTAACCAATTGCAGGTTGTGGATTTTGAGCTTCCGCCCCCAGGAAAATATGCACTAGGCATGCTTTTCTTGCCTACATCTACTAGTCGCAGGGAAGAGAGCAAAAATGTATTTCAGAAGGTAACTTTAATTCAGAAATTTCTTTGTCAGTTTCATGCTTGCTTGCTTGGGTTCAACTTGATTTGACTGCATTATTGCTATCATGCCTAAATTATAATTGGCAATGATATAGTGGCATTTCTGTTTATAAGTGCTTTGCTTTTGTTGTCAGGTTGCAGAATCTCTGGGGCATTCTGTTCTTGGTTGGCGTTCTGTGCCCACTGATAACACAGAATTGGGCAAATCCGCCCTGCTAACTGAGCCGGTGATTGAACAAGTGTTTCTTACTCCAAGTACTAATTCAAAAGTTGATTTGGAAAGACAGGTACTTGTTCTACATATAATGTTTGATGTGACTTTTACATTAACGAATATATAATTAAACCTGAGTTCTTTTGAAAGAAACAAATTTTCAAGAATTACTAAACTACATATCATGATTTTGGCATAATATGATTGCAAAATTCACGGGTTAAGAGGGAAAATTTTTGGTTTTAGCCACTTTGCGTGATTAATCATCCGTGATATTTGAATGATCATTTTGCCATGTTTAATGGATAATTTGTTCATTTCATGCAGATGTATATATTAAGGAAGCTGTCCATGGCTGCTATAACATCTGCATTAAACCTCCACAATGATGGCATTAATGATTTCTATATCTGTTCACTTTCATCAAGGTGCTTTATCAAGATGGGATATCTTTTTGAAAGCTAAATTATAGTTATTCTCGAAGCCTAACCAGTTTGCATTTTCAAATGGTTATCTTATACAGGACTGTTGTTTACAAAGGTCAGTTAACACCAGCTCAGTTGAAGGATTACTACTTTGCAGACCTTGGCAATGAAAGGTTTACGAGCTACATGGCCCTGGTAAATATTTTATCCATTCACTTCTCTTCTTTCTCCACTAACTCTATATACTCCGACAAACAGCATTGGGAACAACCAGTAACTGAAGAGATGCAAGGTTGGGGAATGACTTCTGAGGCATTGAGGTTTGAATGATCTCTTAAGTTCTCCCGCTTCCTTGATTACTATTTGAATTTGGATGCAATGGGCGAGTTGGTAAGACAGTTCATTATGAAGATAATCCTGTTTACAGAAATTTCTGCTGGTAGTGTCTTGTTGACCGGGAAGACAATTTCATCTTAGTGGTGGAGGGAAAAAATCATTTTGGTGAAAATGGAATGGAATTCCTGGAATTTCTACAGGAACTTCATTAAAAAAATTCATTATGTTCTTCATTTTATATTCCGAAATAAGTAGTATCCACAAATACTGACAATTTGGCATACATGATGCGCAGATACATTCACGATTTTCAACAAATACTTTTCCCAGTTGGGATCGTGCTCAACCTATGCGTGTACTGGGTCACAATGGAGAAATCAACACACTTAGAGGGAATGTAAACTGGTATGTCTAGAATAAGCATTGTTGTACTGTAGTTTTAAGGCATGATTATTTCTCTTCATTTTTTCAGTAGTAGTTTCATGTTCCAGTTTTCAAGCTTGGTCCTAGTTGGTTTTGAAATAGGTATAACAGCTTTGTGCTGGATACCACCAATGGCATTTCGAGTTAAGGACTATGTATCAATTATCAGCTAATTACTTGTATGTTGTAGGATAAAGGCACGTGAAGGCCTACTGAAGTGCAAGGAACTTGGTCTATCGGAGAATGAGTTAAAGAAGCTTTTGCCTATTGTGGACGCCAATTCATCTGATTCAGGTGGTATTATATCCAATTTTTTTTTTGTTTGCCAGATATATTCATAATTTATTAACTAATATATTTTTTCTTCTGCAGGAGCTTTTGATGGTGTCCTTGAGTTTTTGATTCAGTCTGGAAAAAGTCTTCCTGAAGCTGTTATGATGATGATTCCTGAAGCATGGCAAAATGACAAGAACATGGATCCTCAGCGTAAAGCATTTTATGAATACTTCTCAGCTCTCATGGAGCCATGGGATGGGCCAGCTCTTATAGCATGTGAAATTCCTGGACTGATTATTATCTGCTTCTTCTGTGACATGCCCTTTGTTATGGATTCTTAATTTTGTATTGACTGAATATTGTTGCAGTTACTGATGGCCACTATCTTGGAGCGACCTTGGACAGAAATGGGCTGCGACCAGGCCGCTTTTATGTCACCCACAGTGGACGGGTCATAATGGCGAGTGAAGTTGGGGTTGTAGACATTCCTGTTGAAGACGTGTCTAGGAAAGGAAGACTAAACCCTGGTATGATGCTTCTAGTGGATTTTGAGAAGCATATTGTTGTAAATGATGATGCCTTGAAGGAACAGTATTCACTAGCAAGGCCATACGGGGAATGGCTCAAAAATCAGAAATTAGAACTCAAAGACATAGTTGATTCTGTTCATGAATCTGAAAGAGTCCCACCAACAATAGCAGGAGTGGTGCCAGTAAGTATAAAATAAAAATCCGTGTGAACTTTGCATGAATTTCTTGTAGGCAATTCTCACTAATACAGTTTCCATGAGTTACAGGCGTATGGCGATGATGTGGATATGAACAATATGGGAATTCATGGTTTACTGGCTCCTTTGAAAGCTTTTGGGTATGTAATATCCATCCTGATTATTTTCTTTATTTTATCTATTTTATTTACAAAGTAAGTGTTTTTATATTATGCTTTGTCCAAGCAGATATACGGTTGAATCCTTGGAAATGTTATTACTTCCCATGGCAAAAGATGGCACAGAAGCCCTTGGGTCCATGGGAAATGATACTCCATTAGCTGTCATGTCTAATAGAGAAAAACTCACATTTGAGTACTTCAAGCAAATGTTTGCCCAAGTGACAAACCCACCAATTGATCCTATTCGAGAGAAGATAGTCACTTCCATGGAATGTATGGTTGGTCCAGAAGGTGACTTGACAGAAATCACTGAAGCACAATGCCACCGCCTTTCCCTAAAAGGTCCCCTTTTATCCATTGAAGAAGTGGAAGCCATTAAAAAAATGAATTACAGGGGATGGCGGAGCAAAGTTATAGATATAACATACTCAAAGGAATGTGGCAAGAAAGGGTTGGAGGAAGCCTTGGACAGGATATGTGCAGAAGCACATGATGCAATTAGTGATGGCTACACTACCCTTGTGCTGTCTGATAGAGGTATTATATTATACTTGTATTGTGAATATAATGTATACACCGCCCCTTCATCTAATGGATTTGTATCTCATATTCCATCTTGTAGCCTTCTCAAGGAAACGTGTTGCTGTGAGCTCCCTACTCGCTGTTGGTGCTGTCCATCAACATCTAGTTAAAACACTTGAGCGTACTAGAGTGGCCTTAGTAATAGAATCTGCCGAACCACGTGAAGTGCACCATTTCTGCACACTTGTTGGTTTCGGTGCTGATGCTGTTTGTCCATATTTGGCTGTAGAGGCGATTTGGCGACTACAGGTTGATGGAAAGATCCCACCAAAAGCAAGTGGTGATTTTTACTCAAAAGATGAGTTGGTTAGGAAGTACTTCAAAGCAAGCAACTATGGAATGATGAAGGTGCTTGCAAAGATGGGAATATCTACTTTGGCCTCTTACAAAGGTGCTCAGATTTTTGAAGCTCTGGGTCTTTCATCAGAAGTGATTGAAAGGTGCTTTGCTGGAACCCCAAGTCGAGTTGAGGGTGCAACATTTGAGATGCTTGCTCGTGATGCTCTTCAATTGCATGAATTAGCGTTTCCTTCCCGGGTTTTCTCTCCTGGAAGTGCTGAAGCAATAGCATTGCCTAATCCTGGCGATTATCATTGGAGAAAAGGTGGTGAAGTTCACCTGAATGATCCACTTGCCATATCCAAGCTTCAAGAGGCTGCCAGAACTAACAGCAGAGAAGCATATAAACAGTACTCTAAGCTCATTCACGAGCTAAATAAAGCTTGCAATTTGCGGGGACTTCTGAAATTCAAAGAGGACGCAGTGAAAGTTTCCCTTGATGAAGTAGAGCCTGCTAGTGAGATAGTTAAACGGTTTTGCACTGGTGCCATGAGTTATGGGTCAATATCATTGGAGGCACACACAGCACTGGCAAACGCTATGAATAAGATTGGAGGGAAATCCAACACAGGTTTGTTTTAAGAGAAAATATGGCTGAATATTGTTATTGGGAAAAACGGGCATGTTTGTTTCCAAGGGTGTGTGTGTGTATCTTTTTCATAGTTTAATTTTTTTCATAGGTGAGGGAGGTGAGCAGCCATCTCGTATGGAGCCTCTTTCTGATGGCTCAATGAACCCAAAAAGGAGTGCTATCAAGCAGGTTGCTAGTGGGAGATTTGGGGTTACAAGTTACTATCTTACAAATGCCGATGAATTGCAGATAAAGATGGCCCAGGTAATTATCAAAATTATCCCATTTGGATTTGAGGTTATTGTTTCTCTAGCCCCTCCATTCATGGAGTGAAAGTTCTGCTGCAAGATGATTCTGTGACTTAAAAAGGCACCTCTGAGTGCTCTTCTATGTATAATCTATTTCTACATTTGACCTTCGGGAAGGTTGAATTTTTTCATTGAATGTAGAATACTAGAATTGTATTATTTAACTTGTGTTTTCCTCAGGGAGCAAAACCTGGTGAGGGTGGTGAACTTCCTGGCCACAAGGTTATAGGAGACATTGCTGTCACAAGGAATTCAACTCCTGGTGTAGGACTTATCAGCCCACCTCCCCATCATGATATTTACTCTATCGAGGATCTTGCCCAATTAATTCATGATCTAAAGGTATGTTCATATCTAGCTTCAATCCTTTTACATTGATAAATGCTTTTGGTTGGATTTTATTGTCTAGGGTGTTCATCCTCCTTAATCCATTTTCTTTAATATGTAGAATGCCAATCCAAGTGCTCGAATTAGTGTGAAGTTGGTATCCGAAGCTGGAGTTGGTGTAGTTGCCAGCGGAGTTGTGAAAGGCCATGCTGATCATGTCTTGATCTCTGGCCACGACGGAGGTACAGGGGCATCCAGATGGACTGGCATAAAGAATGCTGGTCTACCTTGGGAACTTGGCTTGGCTGAGACCCATCAAACTTTGGTTGCTAATGACCTTCGGGGTCGCACAGTTCTCCAAACTGATGGGCAACTTAAAACAGGAAGAGATGTGGCCATAGCCGCTCTTCTTGGTGCAGAAGAGTTTGGTTTCAGTACAGCACCACTCATTACTCTTGGTTGCATCATGATGCGGAAGTGCCACAAGAATACCTGCCCTGTTGGCATTGCTACCCAAGATCCAGTACTTAGAGAGAAGTTTGCTGGAGAACCTGAGCATGTCATTAACTTCTTTTTCATGATAGCAGAAGAAATGAGAGAAATTATGTCGCAGCTTGGGTTTCGTACGGTCAACGAGATGGTTGGCCGTTCAGACATGCTTGAAGTTGATAAAGAAGTCATTAAAAGCAATGACAAACTAGAGAACATTGACCTCTCCTTATTGCTTAGACCTGCTGCTGAACTGCGGCCAGAAGCTGCTCAATACTGTGTTCAAAAACAAGATCATGGTTTGGACATGGCCTTGGATAATAAGCTTATAGGTCTGTCCAAAGCTGCTTTGGAAAAAGGTCTCCAGGTTTACATTGAAAGTCCGATCTATAATGTAAACCGTGCTGTGGGAACTATGCTAAGCCACGAAGTCACTAAAAAGTACCACTTAAATGGTCTTCCAACTGACACTATTCATATAAAATTTAAGGGCAGTGCAGGCCAGAGCTTTGGTGCATTCCTCTGCCCAGGCATTACTTTGGAACTTGAAGGTGATGGCAATGACTATGTTGGTAAAGGATTGTCAGGTGGCAAGATTGTAGTATATCCTCCAAACGGGAGTACCTTTGACCCTAAAAAGAATATTGTAATTGGTAATGTGGCTCTCTATGGGGCCACATCTGGTGAGGCATATTTCAATGGGATGGCAGCTGAAAGATTTTGTGTGCGTAATTCTGGGGCTAAGGCAGTAGTGGAAGGTGTTGGCGATCATGGATGTGAGTACATGACTGGTGGGATAGTTGTTGTGCTTGGAAACACAGGCAGAAATTTTGCTGCAGGTATGAGTGGTGGGATTGCTTATGTTCTTGATATAGATGGAAAATTCCTATCTCGGTGCAACCATGAGCTTGTAGATCTGGATAAGGTTGAAGAGGAAGAGGATATTACTACTCTTAGAATGTTGATACAACAACATCAGCGCCACACAAATAGTGTGCTTGCCAAAGAAGTGCTTGCTGACTTTGAGAATCTTCTTCCAAAATTTATCAAGGTGTTCCCCAAGGAGTATAAACGAGTTTTGACAAATATGAAATTAAAGGAAGCCTCCAAAGATGCATTGGAGCCTGCTTCTAAACCTGAAGAAGAGCAAGATGAAATAGAATTGAAGGAGGAAGATGCTTTTGAAGAGCTTAAGAAACAGGCTACTGCATCATTGAATGGAAAGCCTAGTCAGGTAAATTGTAATCTTTGTTTATCAGGTGGGATCCACTTACAACAGATGTAACTCTTAGCACCCTACACTCTTTAATAACTTCTTATAAATGTTAAATTTCATTACTCCAACTTTTAAAGCAAAACTAAGAATGTCTTTTGAATATCAATCCCTAGACATTACTCCTTACATTTTTAGCTGGCTGATTGATGTCTTTGAATATGTGCTGAGATTGAACAGGCTGAATCATCCAAGAGGCCTAGTCAAGTCATTGATCCTGTTAAACATAGAGGTTTTGTTGCTTATGAGCGGGAAGGAGTTCAGTACAGGGATCCCAATGATCGAATGAATGATTGGAACGAAGTGATGAAGGAAACAAAGCCTGGTCCACTTTTGAAAACCCAATCAGCCCGTTGCATGGACTGTGGTACTCCTTTCTGTCATCAGGTGTGCATTGCCACTTCCAATTTTTTCTTTTTTATGACTTCCAGTTTTCACTCTTCCATTACGTGGATCCTTGTTTACCCTAAAGATACTTAAATAATCTTGCAGGAAAATTCTGGGTGCCCTCTTGGAAATAAAATACCAGAATTTAATGAGTTAGTATACCAAAATAGGTGGCGAGAAGCATTAGAGAGGCTTCTAGAGACAAATAACTTCCCAGAGTTCACTGGTAGGGTATGCCCAGCACCTTGTGAAGGTTCTTGTGTCCTTGGTATTATTGAGAATCCAGTATCTATTAAAAGCATAGAATGTGCTATCATAGACAAAGCTTTCGAGGAGGGTTGGATGGTCCCACGACCTCCAGCTAAAAGAACTGGGTATGCAAATTTTCCCCTGCTTGACACCTTTTCAGTTTCGTTTCCATAATTTCTGATGTTGCTTTTCAATCAAATAGGTATAAATGTACAATCCACAAATTGGTGCTTAGTACTTTTCAGTTATTAAATTGTTTGGCTTTGTGGTAGTTATTATTAGACAGGTCCATGAATTTGTTGCAATTATCACTAAGATAATAGTACCCATTAATTAATATCTTTAATATACAGGAAAAGAGTGGCCATTATTGGAAGTGGACCAGCTGGCTTGGCAGCTGCTGATCAACTGAATAAAATGGGCCATTCAGTTACTGTTTATGAAAGAGCTGACAGGATTGGAGGGCTTATGATGTATGGGGTTCCCAACATGAAAGCTGACAAAGTGGATGTAGTTCAAAGGAGGGTCAACCTTATGGCAGAGGAGGGAATTAACTTTGTGGTGAATGCTAATATCGGGCATGATCCTTTATACTCTCTTGATAGGCTTCGAGAGGAAAATGATGCCATTGTCTTGGCTGTAGGAGCCACAAAACCAAGGTGAGACATAGTGCAGGAGTCCTATATATTAATATTAATTGTACTTTTATTTCAATTTTGCTTGGAATGGATGTATAAAAGTAAAAAAGAATTGTTGTTGAGAGATGCTTCACAGGAAGTTTTGCTTTTAATGCAGGGATCTCCCAGTACCTGGGCGGGAGCTGTCAGGAGTTCATTTTGCTATGGAGTTTCTTCATGCAAACACCAAAAGCTTGCTTGATAGCAATCTCCAGGATGGTAACTTCATTTCTGCCAAAGGAAAGAAAGTTGTGGTCATTGGTGGGGGTGACACAGGCACAGATTGCATAGGAACATCCATTCGTCATGGGTGTAGTAGCGTTGTAAATCTTGAACTTCTCCCTCAGCCACCACAAACTAGGGCCCCGGGCAACCCTTGGCCACAGGTTTGGTCCATTCTTTCTGAAATACTAGTTTTGTTTATCCTTGAGAAATTGGACTTTTCACTTGACATTACTAGAACTATACACTAAAATTAGCCTTTTAAAATTAAATGATGGTTAATTGTGTTCTTGAAGTTTTCTGTGTACTTTAACTGGACTCCTTGGAATTTCCATTAATTGAAAAACTCTCCTTTAATCAATCAGTTCAAGCAAAATTGAAAGGGAATGACCCAAGAAGTGTGTATCTTTTCATGGTAATTGTGTACATGAATTTTGTTTAACTGCTGAATGTTTCTGGTATACAGTGGCCTCGCATATACCGTGTAGATTATGGGCACCAAGAAAGTGCATCTAAATTTGGGAAAGATCCAAGATCTTACGAAGTATTAACTAAGCGGTTTGTGGGAGATGAAAATGGAGTTCTAACGGGACTTGAAGTCGTACGAGTTCAGTGGGGGAAGGATGAAACCGGGAAGTTTCAATTTAAGGAAATTGAGGGCTCTGAAGAGATTATTGAGGCTGATTTAGCTTTACTGGCCATGGGATTTCTTGGCCCCGAGTCTGTAAGTATTCATAATAGCTTGCTTAATCTCTTACGTTACTTTACAGAAGGCAGTTAGTTTACTGAACTTGGTATTTGTTGGTGGTTGAAAAGTTGAGAGAAATGTTATATAGTGATTTTAATTATTCTTGTCGCAAATGACAGGAAGTTGTTAATTTCTAATCTTTGTACACTGGGTTTTGCAGACAATTGCAGAGAAGTTGGGTATGGAGAGAGACAATAGATCAAACTTCAAGGCAGAGTATGGTCACTTCTCAACCAGTGTTGAAGGGGTGTTTGCAGCTGGAGATTGTCGACGTGGTCAGTCACTGGTGGTATGGGCAATTTCAGAGGGACGACAAGCTGCAGCACAAGTTGACAGTTACCTCACAGATGAAGATCATAACACTGTAGGGGATCCAGATCTGATCACGAAGCGGCAGGACCTAAAAAAGAAAGGTACCGTGGCTGTGGCAAACAAACAGTGATGACTTGGGAGCCTTCTGTTATCTTTCGTTTCTTAGGGCGCTGGTTACTAGTTATTAGGTAGAATAAAAACAGATGGCTCCATGGTTGTGATGGAGATTCACTGTCATTGAGCATAATTGATTGGTGATTGCTGCCCCTTATAAATAGAAAGGGAAAATAATGGAGTGATTTAAGAGTATAAGGTTAGTGCATAGAGAATTAGTAAATGTTCATAGCTTCTTCTTCGTGTTGGAAAAGGTTAATTTTTAGTTAATTATTGTCTTATGTGGAATGGAATGTACAGTTTGATAATTAATGATTTAGATGATTGTTTCCAATTTAAATTGCTTTGAATGAATATTGAGGTTCTTGAATATGTGACCTCCGTCTGACTGATTTTTCCATAGCCAATTGCTGATTACAATTAGGAACTATCTATTAGAAAAAATAGAAAATAAGCCCTTTGTTCTCACCTCCTTCAATAAGAGGAAAGAAAAATCTGTTTTGATGCGTGTACACCAACTATACAAGCAGCGCTGTTCATAAATTCAATCAAATCATTTTAAAATTGTGACATTAATAAAAAAAAAAAACAAGAACTAATTAGTTTGAAATTGTCAAACTGATATAAAATTCCAAGAATGGAATGAGCGGAAAAAAATATTTGAAAATTGCATTTCTTTTTTATTGCTCGGTTTAATGTTGGGTTTACTATCAATGAAAATAAATCAAAATGTTACTCAGACGACCATAAAAATATGTAATAATTTTACTTCCACACTCATCCTAATGAGGTTATACAAGCCAAATTCAGCTAAAGTCGTTGTGACAAATGTAGCACAAGCCCCAGCGCAAAGAAATGCCCGAATCTGAAATCGCTGAGATTCCATCAAGCTTGGAATGCTGCTCAGCTTCTTGAAGCCATTAACTGAATTCTAAAATGGTCGTATTCAATTCATTGCTTTAGTAATTAGTAGAGAGCCAATGAGCATGACGCACAGTTAAACCCCTCCCCACTACATAACGCACCAATAACCTCTGTCTTATATTGGCGTATAAAGCAAGATAAGATATTATATGATAACAATCCAACACCACCCCCTAACACAAAAATTTCACCCTAAACCCAAACTCATGAATATTCCCAATCCCATAATACTCACGCTTTTTTTCCTCTTGACCCCTCACACACCAGCACAATCATTCATAGAAGAAACATGCTTAGACAGCGTTTGCGAAACTCACGAACCAATAATCCGATTCCCGTTCCAAATAGATAAAAACGAAACAAATAGATGCGGATACCCAGGGTTCACAGTATCCTGCAACCAAAACAACAAAACACTCGTGAACCTTCCGAATTGGGGAAAACTGAAAATCCAAAGAATAAAATACAGAGCGCAACAATTATGGCTAAACGACCCCAATAAGTGCCTCCCGAAACGGCTTCTCTCAATGAACCTCTCCGCATCTCCCTTCGATGCCGTTTACCAGCAACAATTCACTTTCTTCAACTGCTCCTTCAACTTGCAGTACCTCTCCCGTCGCTACCGCCCTATTAATTGCCTCAGCGATTCGCCAAACTACGTCGTTTTCGCCACTCCTTCCCCCTCCGCCGTCCTCCACTTGTCGTCCGTTTGCGATTTGGTGAAGAGCGTTAGGGTGCCCGTGCAGTCTCCGTTCAACGATCATGTCATGTCGTCTGACCTCACCGACGATATACGGCTCTCGTGGGATTCGCCGCCGTGTGGGAGGTGTGAGTCTCGCGGTGGCCGATGCGGCTTTGAAACCGACGACACATTTCAGCTTCACTGTTACCCTATCCCTTCAAAAGGTACTGCTACTCTACTCCCTCCTTAACAACTTTTTCAATTTTCATTTCCAAATTCTTCTGTATGAAATTCGACAATAAAAATAGTATTTAATATTTATATGATGTGAAATTTTCAATTTTCTAATCTTTCAGAATTTTACAAGTGTTATATTTCTATATTTTCTTACAATAATTTTAAAAATTATTCTGAAAAATGTAATATTTTTAGGAATTATATTTTAATAAATTTTCTAATAAAACTTTTTTATGGAAGGCATGAGAATATGTGGTTCTCTAGACATTTCTTTAATATAACTATGTTTATTATTTTCGAAAATATTTTAAATTTACCAAACTTAACATGACACTCTTAGGTTGTAAAAATCAAAAAATATGACACTCGTAGAAAAATAATTTTTACAAAAAATTAAAACATACTTTATATATTAAATGGCGAGAGATAAATATCATTGATATCTTTCATATTTTGTAACTATTTTCAAATTCTATATATTTATTTTTCCTTTTAATTAGTAGTGTAATATATCTATTTCACACATAGTAACTTTCTTCGCATCTATTATTTCTTCTTTCTATTTCCTTTTCTGTTACATTATAATATCATTCATTCATCTTATATCTCTATTTTATACTTGTGAAATATTTATTTATCTAGTCTCTATATTTACATAATTTTTATGTTTGAGTGATCATATTTAAAATTACTCGTTTAGTCTCTACATATTTTGAATTCCTATACATTTAAACAAAAAATTTTAAAATATATACACAAACAAGTAGTTCGTATTAGAAACCAAATCATAAAAATTGTACAGATATACAAATAAATAATTAAACCTTTTCTTTCTCCGTGCTAATTATAAATCACAGGCCAACGGATCTTTTTTTTGCATTTAATATTAAAACTGTCTTTGGACTTTGATTCTGGCATGATATTAAGAAAGATTTTTAAACTTTTAAGTTTTAGTGTTTTTCGGTTTCATCCTTTAAATTTAAAAAAGTCTTGATATCCTGTTAAAAAGTCAATTTTATATTTTTAATTTAAAATTATCATGAATTTTAATTAAAAAATGTAAAATTAAAAAGAATCAAAGTAATACATTTTTTAATAAAAATTATTTAAAAAGATTAAAACATGATACTTCAGAAACATAAAAATAATATCAAGAATTTTTAAATTTAAAGGATTAAAAAAATTGTAGTTCATCCGAATAAGTAAAATACTTATTAAGCTGTGGATGTTGATAGGCTGTATAGGTCAAATGTATGAACAAAAATATATTTTTAAAAATATATGTCCTTGTATAAAAATAACATTCTTTCCCCAAAATGCGAACAAAGAGGAAACGACGAAAATTATATTTAATAAGAAGAAAGGATTTGGAGGAGATTAGAAAATACTAATGTAGGTGTCACCTGACGAGAGTCATGATATTTTTAAAAAAAAGTTTTCCTAATTTCTTCAACTAAAAGCTTGGATTGTAGTTTGCTTTCTCCGAAAGTTAAAACTGAAAGCTATAAACTATTGAATGCTATTCATGATGTTTAAGTTGTGCTTGTGCAGTTTTGGTGGGATGGGAAATTTTTATCACATGTTATTACCAAATATCAATCCAATCTGACCCTCTTTTAACAATAAAAATAAATTGAACACAAGAAAATATGAATATATGAGCTCTATTTTATTGGGAAATTAGATAGTGCAATTGGAAGACCATGTCTATAGCAAGTTGTGAAAGAATTAACAATGAATTTTCAACAGGGATTTCCCTTGGTGTACGTTACGTCATAGCTATATGTGTCGGGGTACCGGCTTTTTTGTGCTCTATTGCACTATTGATTTGGATCTGTGGCCGGTTCAGAATGGGGACAAGTAATGGGCCTTGGGGCCATGAAACGGTGGCAGATTTTGAGCCTCTAATCAGGTCACGGCCCACGACCACAGTATTAGGCCTTGACAGACCAACAATTGAATCATACCCAAAAATAGTTATAGGTGAGAACAGACACTTACCCAAGAAGGGTGACAAGACATGCTCCATATGCCTGTCAGAGTACATGCCTGCAGAGACGGTGAAAACCATACCTGAATGTGGACACTGCTTTCATTCACAATGCATTGATGAATGGCTTCCACTCAATGCCTCCTGCCCAATATGCCGAACTTCTCCCCAAAAGTTACCACAACCTCGTGCTCGATCATCATAATATGCATAATATAAACTAGTCATGTTAAATATTCCTTTGCATAAATAACCCTTATATTTGGTGTGCTTAAAGATGGTCATAATCTAGGGGTATCTAATTTGCAAATGCCGCATTGGATGTTGTGCTATTAATCAAGATAACAATTGCACTACATGTGCCCTAAAATTAACTGTTGTATTCCTAATTCTTTGTAATTAAGTGAGTATCTAATTTATCTTACTTAAAATTAGAGATAATCCAATTTTTAATTATAAATTATTGCAAATATTTTTTAAATTTAATTAAAAAATATTTTAAACTTTTTTCAGATTTTAGTCTTGGAACACAAAAAATATAGGTTGGATAACAACTAGAGGTGACAAAAGAGCCATTTAACCCAATTTGAGTAGACCCAATGTTAATTATGAGTTATAATGGACTGGGAAAAAAGTTTGTATTTATTTCAAGTTTCTAAAATGATACATAAAACTTAAACCTTATAAGAGTCTAACTTCTTTAAGTTTTAGATGGAATTTTGCGAACTAAACCAAAATTTAAATCCCAAACTTTGTATTTCAAAGAGCTAATTGAGGCCCGGCCGACTATCTGGCACATTTTAGCCCTTCTTGGTAGCATTTATTCCGCAAAATTTTATGACAATTACTGAAGCTTAAATCCAGATTTTAAGAGACAAATACCTTTCCCCATCGCAAATTGTTTTATGGCAATACACTATCATATTGATTCTACTAATTTCAGCTTTTTACTTTTATGTTTGCTGTAAATTAAAAGTTTTAATGTGATGGTGGGGCGACATTGGGTTGAAAATAGAATTAATTTAGGTGGCGTATGGCCAAACACAAGGCAGTTGAAAGGAAGAGAACGTAGCAGACAAAACAACTAGTGTTCCTTCCTAAACTAACTAGACCCGCCACGTGCAACGCGAGTCATTTGTTTACTTCTAGACTCTCGTGAAAACTAGTCTAAATACAACAACACTGAAACAATAGTAGTGATCGCATCTCCAACAACCGTTTGAGCCATTTGGATTAACACAGCAACGATGGCCGTGTAAGTGTACAAGAAGTAATCACATTGATATTTGCAGAATCCATAATGATTGATTTGAACTAAAATTTGTGATTGACAGGGTTGTTACTTCAGCTCCTGGGAAAGTATTAATGACAGGTGGTTACCTCATTTTAGAGAGACCAAACGCAGGACTTGTACTCAGCACAAACGCTCGCTTTTACGCCATCGTCAAACCCCTCCATCACCAAATTCAACCCGATTCATGGGCTTGGGTGCGTGCGTGCGTAGCGTGCATCTCTATATTCTTCCTCTCACACTATTATTCCTTTTTCTTTTACTCACTAATCTTATTGATTTTTCCTTCAGGCTTGGACAGATGTCAGATTAACCTCTCCTCAGCTCTCCAGAGAAGCCTTATACAAATTCGCACTCAAAAATCTCACCATCCAAACCGTTTCCCCCAGGCACTTTTCCGTTTCCATGCTTCATTCTTCAATTTATGTCATTCGTGTAATTGTGCTTTTTGTGGTTTCTCAATTTTATTTTTTTTACCTAATTTTTCAGTGATACGAGAAATCCTTTTGTCGAGTATGCGGTGCAGTTTTCCGTTGCTGCGGCTTATGCGACGTTTGATCAGAATAAAAAAGAGTTGTTGCACAAATTACTTTTGCAAGGTGATATTATACTTCTCTTCCCCTTTGATGAATTTAAAAATAATAAAAAAAAAAAAAACATGTTGAAACGTTTGATTTTGGAACTGGATTGATCTTGTAGGTCTTGACATTACAATTTTGGGTTCCAATGATTTTTATTCCTATAGGAATGAGGTAATTTACCCTTTGTTTTGTTCTATATCCTTTCCATGCACCTTTTTGAGAATTTAAAAGCTTAGACAAAGACATTTATGTCTTAGTAAATGGTTCTGCAGATTGAGAGACGTGGACTCCCTTTGACGCCAGAATCATTGGCCACCCTTCCACCGTTTTCCTCCATTACCTTCAATACTGATGATGCTGATGGAGGGAATTGCAAGCCGGAAGTAGCTAAAACTGGTTTGGGCTCTTCTGCAGCAATGACAACAGCTGTGGTTGCTGCCTTACTTCATTACCTGGATGTTGTAAAGCTTTCCTCTTCAAAAGATCATCCAGAGAGGAAGGATATAGCAGATCTTGATATGGTGCATAAAATAGCTCAAACTGCACACTGTATTGCACAGGGGAAAGTAGGTAGTGGGTTTGATGTCAGTTCCGCTGTCTATGGCAGTCAGCGCTACGTGCGGTTTTCACCCGAAGTGATTTCATCCACTCAGGTCCCTCATCCTCTTTCATATGCCTTGTGTATTGAGCAACAATTGATTCTTTTTATTCAAGTTTGTCACTCTTGTGATTTTACATACATATTCCATTTATTCCAAGAGTAACTTTTGTGATTATTCCATTTAATCTATGTTGCATCTTGTCATATTATTACAATGACCATGCGTATTAGATTTTGGAAAAATTCAACATTCGTAGGTATGTAATCTAATAGTTGGCATTTACTTATATTTTAAAATGTATAGTATACTTTAAATTGATGTTAATTGATGAAATATCAAAATAGTTTTAAAATTTTGTATATTTGATCTACTTAATGGAAGCTTTCAATTTAACAATTGAATCGATGAAATTTTATGTCTTTGAAAAGATATTAAATGGTGTAAGTAGATCTCTCTCTCTATATATAAAAAAGACATGTGTTTAACTAACGATGCAATTGTTATGGAACTGGCATAATACACCCTCCCTAGGATTGACAACTATTATCTGTGAATTCTTGAAAATGCTCGTGACAAATATGTTCATACATGATGTAGCCACCAGTGTACATTTCAATCAGTGTTTTTCCCATTTGTTATTGATAAGAATGTAGTGTTACTCTGTTGGTTATATCTTACACTGACTAAATTTCGTTTTGGAATTAGCAGCAATGTTCCAGAAACATCAATAACTTCATTGTCTTTGTTTTATTGACATTGTAGGTTGCAGATAAAACAGTGCCTTTACCAGATGTAATCACTGAAATAATAAATGGAAAATGGGACCATGAGACAACTGAGTTCTCTTTACCACCTTTGATGACTCTTGTAAGCAATATAAATTTTGCTACATTTCCTGTCTTAAAAATATTGCTATGGGCACTTACTACCTGCTCCACCTGCCTTTACCAGTAAAAAACAAATAATGTTATTTTTCTTGTTAGATAGTCTTCTCCTTTTAGCATTCCTCTATGTTTTTCAGAATTTCAAGTTTTCTGTTCCATGCCTTTTGAATCTGCATTCCACATCTTGGACTTCCGATTGCCAAATGTGTCGTGGATGTCTAAGTTCTGACCTTTTATTTGATTAGATTTGAACTTTTAATGTGTGTTTAGGTTCTATCTAAATGTGGAAACAGTGCTCCACAGCTACTTAAGCATATGTGATATTTATTAAGGATTCACTAGAGTATAGTTGCTCATGACAATCATGTGATGGAAATAATAAAGCTAATGTCTAATGTTTTATTTCATTATTTACCTTATTACCTTTTATTGTAAATCTACCCATGGGTATCGGTAGTGCAGTGATATAAGTATCTGCAGATGAATAATACTGAGGGTATCTTTTGGTTCCAAATTCTATCATATGTGTTCTCTTGTTTCCAAGGCTGATTGATATCATTTTCTTTTAGTTACTAGGAGAACCTGGAACTGGTGGATCATCCACGCCATCGATGGTTGGTGCAGTCAAAAAATGGCAAAAGTCTGACCCTCAGAAATCCTTGGACACATGGCGAAGATTGTCAGAGGCAAATTTAGCATTGGAATTGCAACTAAACTTGTTAAGAAAATTAGCAAAGGAACATTGGGATGCATATAAATCTGTGATTGACAGCTGCAGCATGCTCAGATCGGAGAAGGTATATCTTTGAGATCATTTGTTGATGTTTAGTCAAGTGAAATAATTTTAAAATCAGAATATTTATACTTATGCAACTAGAGCAAGTTGATTAACAATTCTGACCGGTAGATTCAAATAACTTAGACATTGTGTGCCCCTAGGGTATTCTTTGCACCGGAATGGATTAGCCTTTCACACTTCTTTTTGACAGTTTTGTATGGAATAGCCTTTCACAAATGGTAACACTTAAGAATGGAGTATGAGTAATTTGTAAATGAAATTGATATAAAAATTATATGCGAAACACATCCATTAATTTTTCAACCCCAATTCATAGGACATACTAAACTGAGCCAAATTTAAAAGGGAGAATTGAAGGGATCCTTTTCTTTTGCATGGAGAGAAGGAGAAGCAATTAAAATAGGTTACTCCTACCTTGCTTTTCATGACCAGAATTAAATTTATATTGTGATTACTGGGAAACACACACCTGGGATTATTCTATGATTCATGTTAACTTGATATGAAGTTCTGTAGTCTTTGCAGCCTCGATTTCAGTTTCAGGTTGTAAACTTCACAAGTTCTTTTGTGATGTGATTTTCTTGAGACTTATATTTTCTTCTGTCAAGCTCTAGGGATTTTTCATATATTGATATTTCTTCTTTCATGTTGATGTTTGAACTTTGAAATTCAAATGGCTGATCAGTGGATAGAACATGCTTCTGAACCAAAGAAGGAAGCAGTTATTAAAGCACTCCTAGGTGCAAAAGATGCCATATTGGGGATTAGATATCATATGCGCCTAATGGGTGAGGCTGCAGGTGTTCCAGTAAGTTCATTTTACTAATTGAGCACCTATTTTTATAGTTCTATGTTCATATGATGGTTGATTTGACAATAGAAATATATGT
This sequence comes from Hylodesmum podocarpum, assembly GCA_026586105.1. NCBI lineage: Eukaryota > Viridiplantae > Streptophyta > Magnoliopsida > Fabales > Fabaceae > Hylodesmum > Hylodesmum podocarpum. Next base: position 12,031,227 of record JALJEV010000623.1, on the reverse strand, counting down.
CTTGATGGAATATAAGAGATGTAGTCAAAATACAGTTGCTTTGTTTCAACATGTTAATAATGAACCCCTTGAATCATCAGAAGATTTAGATACTGTGACATAATTGCTACATTTAGTTGGGCTTCAGCTATACAAGTGTAGTCAGAGGTTTGGTATTAGAAACCTATTTTTCTGATGGATTCATCTTTTAAAAAATGGCAATTGATTGCCACGTGTACAGATTGAACCAGAATCACAAACAGAACTTTTAGATGCTACAATGAGCATAGAAGGAGTATTGTTGGCTGGAGTGCCAGGGGCAGGAGGATTTGATGCTGTCTTTGCTGTTATTTTGGGAGATTCGAGCAGCAATGTAACAAAAATATGGAGCTCACGTAATGTCCTTGCCTTGTTAGTTAAAGAAGATCCTTGTGGCGTTAGTTTAGAAAGTGCTGACCCACAAACCAATGAAATCACATCAGCTGTGTCTTCAATTCATATTGAATAAGTTTGTTTTCATCAATTAAAAATTGTAACTCATCTCAGAGATTCCACCTCGTGTGGCTTTACTAGGTACTAGTTTTTACCTCTTTTTTTTATTTCAGGGGAAAATGAGTGAAGGATTGAAAATGAACCTTTAATTTGTTATAGTCTTTTTAGTGAAGCCCCCTCCAATTATTGTTGGTTTTGTAAGAAAGCAGGAGATTCTTTGAATCTAGTTCCCTACAGCCGGAAAAGAAGAAAGCAAGGTGTATCCTCAAAATTTCTTATTTACTGCTTAACATTCCTTGCTTATTTCATCTACTTTTCCACAACTGGTGTGGTGGAGTGAACGTGTGCTACATGACTTAGTCAAAACCTTCCACGCAACTCTATTTGCGTTCCCTGCATATGTCTGGCCTGTGCTGCATGTGATGTAATAGCATTATCATTGGCCTAGTATGATATATCCCCCTTAGTAACTAGGAGAGAAAAAGGACCATAAGTTTTTCTAAGAAGATGTTATTTTTTGTAAAAGCAAATGGAATTAAAATTACAACTCACTGAAAGTTTATTCCGGTGAAGTAATTTAACAGGGTGTTTCATTTTTTAAGGAGTTTAAAATTCTCTGATAAAATAAGCTGTTTGGAAAAAACATCTGAAAAGGAATTGAAATTTTGTTATTTTGATTTGGTAATTCAATAAACTAAATAAGAGGAATTTAAGTATTTGTGCTGATATACTGTTTCTAACTTTATGAGCTTCTAGTTTACCTCCTCCACATTATTTCTTGTTGTCAGTTGCTGATGGAACAGAAGAATCTTTTTATGGCAATTTCATATAAATAGTTGTCAAATAGAATTGTTTATGAATCATTTTTGTGTTCTTCATGTAAGAATAAAATTTCATCTTAGTGTTCAAATCAACACTAATGTAGTGTTTTTGTAACTTTGTTGGAACAAAACCTTGCCTGAGTGATAAGCATTAAGGAAGAAGTTCTGCAGAAGCCGCTAATTAAATGCTAAAGTCTCTAAGAAAGCACTGTTATACTCTGTTGCACCTTTAGTGTGTTGTTTTAATATGTTCTAGCGACTTCGCAGTTTTTATTCCCTCGAGTTCTTATTTTTGACAATTGGAGTTGAAGTCTGTCCTCTTTACTTGATAAAGCTATGTTTCTTGAACATATGACCACTTGCCCATTGTTGCTAGTTTGGTACTAGTGAAATTATGTTACTAAAAATTCCCAAATTATCTATTAGCTATTGTTTTGTTGTATAATGATGCTTGGGAAAGCAAAGCCTCAAAGAAAGAGTGGTAGGAGCAGTGAAACATTGCTGCTAACAAGGAGATGCCAGGTATTAGAACATCACCAGTTAATGGCCTCCTGATAAACTGTGTTTAACGAGCTACCAGATTTTTCACTGTACTCAGACCTATAATTTTATTAATTTCTTATAATTTTGTAATTAATTCAGCGGTTCACATTTGTTCTTAAAATATGTTATCAAGATGGATTAACTCTTGCAATGAATTTTCTGTGTTGTGGTAGATAAAAATTAACACAACAGATTTTAGTTTGTTCTTACAGTAGAAATGATTAATGCAAAACTATATAAATATATATTGGTAACGCATTTTTGTCGCTTACATGTTTGGAGTCTTTATGAATTAGAGTGATTTTACTGTTATAGAATCGACTAATTATTAACATTTGTATTTTTGAAATATCAAACATTTACAAATTACTTTAGAGCTATTAAATATTTAGAGTTTTTTTTTAATTATTAAATATTGTCTAATATTAAAATGAAAGCTAATCTTAAAATTATTTAGTATTTAAAAATGGTTAATTTTATTTTCTGTAAAGTTTAATATTAAATTTTAATTTTTTAAAAATTGCATAATATTAAAATAAAGTAATTTGAAAATAAATGAAATTTCACTGAAACAGATTTAAATTTTAAGTATTTCAAATTTCTTGAATTCTTAAAACTTCCCATCCATACACAACTTTAATGTGATACTTTTGCTAATAGGTGAAAGTGTGGGTTTGGAATAGCTTCTATCACGGAACTATGAGCTATAAAGACACAATGACAGTTTGAATTTCAGCAATTTTAGCATAAAAGAAAAATAGATTATGGTGCTTAGTATCAATAGTATGACAAAAGACAAATTCCTTGCCTGACAATTCAGAAGATATAGGGAAATAAGCATTCATCATTGCGTCATAGAACTATACAATTTAACATGTAATAAATACCGCTCATAAATATGCACACCCTAGACATCAAGTAGGAAGTAGGAACTAATCAAAAAGGAAAGAAGGCCAACATTGCAAAGATGAGACCAGCCATCCAAGTTCTAGCAGCTTGGAACTCATCAAAGAAAATTAACAATAAATGATTAAAAAAAAAATCCTCACCAGGTACGCATTCTGATACTAAATTTCCATAATAACGAATACATAGGTACATCTCTCATACTCCAACTAGCACTTGATTCGCATTTGTTGATTTAACAAGACTGATGGTTGGTGTTTCTGTAAGTCCCCATCCCAGTTTCTGGCAAGGAACTGGACTCTGGAAGGAAATGGCCACAGCCTTAAGAAAGGTTATTTATCCATTCAGATTGAGATATTCATTGTCTACCCTAAAACTGACACACTCTGCCAGAGCTTTTGCATTGAGCTCCCTACCATATTTCCAGACATAATTCAGACCCACAAGAAGCTCAGTGATTACTTCTTCTGTCTTTTCTTGATTTGCAAAGTACAGGGTCTGTACCAGTAGCACATTTGTCCGGGAAACAAGACTCTGCTGCTCATAACTTCTCTCAGACTGCCATCGTATCATGTTATGAGCAAGTGGTGCCAGCCATTCCAGTATGCTTGACATTGCTTCATTCCACTCTTCTGCTAGACTTGGGTCATAGATCGATGATGATGATGCCAAGGTCTTGGTATATGGCTTCAACTTGGCCTTAAGAGCAGCTCTCACACGTCTTGGTAACATGTTGTACAGGTCATCTCTTGCATCCATACCAATCAAGTGTGAAGAAGCTGCTAGCTTCTCAATCACAATGATAACATTTGCATAGTGCAGTGCTAGAGCAGCACCACCAAGGGTTTCAGGTGGAGGATTTAATAGCTTGCAAAGAGGTTTGAAGACCGATTGAGTATGATGAACTACTTTTCCAGGACCAAGAGGAATTGAATTAACATCTCTGGGATTCTGAATTCCACAATGAACACCATTTGCACTTGACTGGCAGTCAGCGAATATGGAACTGTCCAAAGCCATACATCCTTTCAAAGGTCCTACTCGAGTCAGTCTACTGGATCTCGTGGGCGTTTCCTTCCCACTTAAGGCAGTAGAGTGTCCATAGAACCTCCAAATCTTGCTCTTTCTATTTCTCCCAGTAACTGGGACTGGTTGATTCAAATTTCTTTCAAGAGGACCTGAGGAAAAAATTACACTTGTACTATGCTTTCCTAAAATTGGCCCTGACTTTGTTGATGAATCACCAAGAGGACCCGAATGAGTAATGCTTGTTTTATGTGTTCTACCAATTGGACCTGATCTGGCAGTAATAGCAGTAAGGGGCCCTGAAGAAAACCTGGTGATATTATTCTGTGATGGATGGTATGAAGATTGCAATAATGTAGAAACTGATTGACTTCTATAAATGAAATCAGAATTCAAGACACTTGAATTATTGGTTCTGCCAACATCCACCATCTCTTGAATTCCAAATACATGATTGATCTTACAAAATATTGTGAATAAGGATCTTGCTAAAAGATGTATTGTGTAATCATATGTCCTGTTCCACAGAGAAATATCCTGTAAGTGCTTCACCTCCTGCCTCTTCCATGCAACCTTCTTTTGGTACTCCATTAAAGTTACACCATCTGATTCACTATTAGCCTTCATTCTTGTAAAAGATTGCTCAAGATCAGCAAGCACTTCCATCTCTTGATACAAAATTGCATTAGTTGATATAAACTTTTCCATCCTTTTAATCTTTTTCTCCATTTTTTTGGAAGTGAATTCCCACCCATATGGATCAACTCCCGAAGTGATAAACTCAGAAAAGGCATTCTCAAAACCTTTCAAAATCGGATCACTGCATTTCTTAGCAAGCCTAGCCACAGACTCAGCCACATGTGCCATATTCTCAAGTATCTCCAAACAGACCAAACGTTCAATGAAATTATCATCATCTGAGATAAGTTTTCTTATGCCCATCGAATTTGTGATTTCCTCCTTCAACCTAACAACCTGTTTATCACTCAAAGGCTGCCATAAATTAACTAGCTTGGACATCAAGCTTGCTATTTCAAATGCTAATACTTCAATGACCACCTTCTCAGAATTAGCATCATGCTTCCGGGGAGCCTTCCACAGACTGCGAAACCATGACTCCGCAACCATTGCTTATATAGGAATGGAGAAAACCAATGTTCTTTAAGACAAATCCTGTGCCATAGCTCTGAAATACTCAGCAAATAAAATACAAAAAGAGATTGTCAAAATAGGCATTAAATATTTTCATATGCATTTCAGATTTCAACCTGTATAAATTTTTCAGACGATCATGTAAATATCCCAAAATAATATCAAAGAAGCTATTAAACACTACTGGTATGAAAGGAAACAAAGTAATCTTTATCATGTTCCTACTTGACAATCAAAAAGGAACCCAACAACATATGCATTGCATCTTTTTCTTACCTGCTTTCCTATATTATTTGGTCCCACACCAGTAGAAGGAGAATGAGTGGATTGAGCTAGCAGTAATTCACTTTGGTCTAGCACATACTGGTTTGGTACTCTTATTTCTTCCTGCTACAAAGCATCAAACACTTACAGTCATGCCAAACCATTCCAAGTGTTAGAATTTCAAAACTAGATTATATTATCTTCATTTGCATCACATGATTCAAGTACAAAAATATATCACTTGCAAAATAAAAAGCATCTGTTTTCCCTTTTTCTACCTAGCCTATCTCTCTTCCCCTTCGTTACATATGGTTCAAACATATTAGGCATTTTGAAAGAACGAATAGATAAAGGCTCAGGTAAATATTCTTTATGTTTTACATGCTTTGTCAAGGCATACAATTCTAACAGATGTACTAGTTCCTTGCATCAAATCATCAATAGTAAGACAGAACGAAGTGCCTTCCTTACCTCAGAAAATTAACATATATCCCAATAAAGCAAAAATAATGTTTATATTCCCCTTTGTTGCTCTTTGTGGTGTTTTGTCCTGGCCCTTGCAGTTTCTGATGGATAGAAATGCTTCATTAAGAAGCAACGAGGGAATATGTATATTTTCAATTATTTCAGGTAAGTACTGCTGAAGAATATATACTAAAAACAAAAAGCTAGCTCATGGCATAAGCCTAAATATGGATCCTATTCCCTGTCTACTCATTCATTAAATCAATAATTATCTAAAATTACTACATTTTCCTAAGCAAATGGTTTTGTACTAATTGAATTTACAGTGCAATCAGAAAGAAAAATTACACAAATCTAAAACCCATTATTAAACTCGAATCCTACCAGCAAACCCAGATTCCAAAATCTTTCTTTTTTAATTCTCCATGTAAAAAAAGGGAAAAAAAACTCAAATTTACATACTTTTTGTTAACTTTACATCATTTCACCAGTTTGTTTGCTTATATAGGCAAAAAACTAAAAGCAGTCAAAACTCAAATCTTAACACCACAAAGTGATTGCAGCAAAAGTGAAGAACAGAAAAGTAGGATCAGTAGAAGAAAATGAGCATGGTGAAGTAAAGTGGAAGAACATAGAGAAACCCAGAAACTCACCGATCACAAAAAAGAAGCAACCCGTGAATCTTTGAGAGAGAGAGAAGAGAGAGAATATGCAGTGTTATGAAATAAGGTGCACATGGAATGGAAACAAAGTAGAAACTGAGTTACACAGAGAAAGCGAGAGAAACCAAATGACCCCTCCAAAATAAATTTTTTTATTTCAAATTTTAAATATTCAAATAAATGAATGATATTTCACAACTTATTTTACTTTTGTGTGTTTAAAATTATTTCTGCATGCTTATCATATTAATAGAATCATCTTTTCTTAAGTTGTTACTGTTCTTCATTTGTTGGAAACTTAAAATATTTTCATGCTTAGATATTTAAATTTTTAATGGTTATATGTAATTTAGTTTAGTTAATATGTTGAATTTTTTATTTTAGTTTGCTCTTGTGTTAATAAACAAAAAATGATAGTGATGTGATTAATTAACTAGTGAGAACTAATCCTCAAACATAAATTAACAGGGAGTAGTGTGTGATTTTCTTATTTGAATTACAATGTGAATTTTAATAATTATTTTGTAGTATAAATTTTCCCGATATAGTAACTTTTGTTGATCAAAACATCAATGTTAACAAAATTAAAATGCAGTTACAAAATCATTTGAGTGTTTAAGTGATACACTAATAATTCTCAGGAAAAAAAAATAAATTGATACGCCAATGAATTAGGCTGCTGTTTTTAAAAATAACTTTTAATGTTTTAAAATGACAAACATATAATACAAGATAAAAGAAGTAATGGTTATATTTATAATCATATTACATAACTCGTTTGATTCCAAACGGAAAATTGTTGCTTTGAAAAATGTGCCTTATAAAATTGTATTGCATTGAGATTATTGAAAATGTCATTTGCTTGAAAAACAAACATAACAATAATCAATCTTTTAATAATTAAATTGATGTTTCAACAAATTTTGAAAGACCAAACCAAGAGTTCAGTTTGCCCTAAAGTACATTAATTTCCTGTCTCATTTAATCTTATTAACATGTTTTGGAAAAAAAAATCTAGAGACACTAAAAATATAGTAAACTCATTCGTTAACTTCAACACTAAAAAATGTGTACTGAACTACTTAGTGGAACTGAAAAAATCTTTGTTACAGCTTCTAACAAATCATTACTGAATGGATTTGCATTTCTTGCTTTGAACATACTTTTTTTAAGAATTAAGAACAAATCAATACATACAAGAAGGGTTCTTTGTCCTGCCTGTACCATATTTGGTAGCAGTTTTAGCTTCTAAAATCATAGCGTGATAATTATATTTTTTTAAAAAAAAAGAAATGTGATAATCACGTTTGAAGATTGCTTCTTACTAGTTATTACATTTCTCCTTTATCATGAAATATTGAAAACAAAAATAAAAATAAAACTCCACAGTAATATGCTAACTATTTTCAAATTTATGTGGAATAATTAAAAAGAGTATCTAGATTAAAGATTTTATTGAATGTAATGGGGCATTAAAGAGGGTGTCACACCGCATATGTCAAAAAATAATTGGAAAATTCAATTTGGGTCCGCAACAAAGGAGAGTACCGTCACAAATCACAATCATTAATGGAAACTACGCGGAATCGCGTGTTTTTACTAAAATACCCCTTCTTCATTTTGGTCCACATTGAGAGTCGGATCCCATATTGCAAATGCCGCCAAAACGTTGCGTTTTTGGAAATTGTAAAAGACTGGGTTCAGTTTGGTAACAAGAATCAAGCGTGTTTGGTGCGTGGTTGTGACCATCTTTGCATCTTTTTTTTTTCTTTTTAGTAAACTCTTTTTGAGTCTTTGACTAATTAATGGGTAACTTTTTTTTTCCCTCAAAAGGATCAATTCTTTTTAAAAAAAAATAAAAGAAATACAAGGGAAATAAAAAAGTAAAAAAAAAATCAAAACGTGTTATTAAAATAGTGATGCATATTTATAATTCATTTATCGCACTTTTGTTAACTACATTAATTTAAAAAGAAACTATTATTATTATTATTATTATTATTATTATATATTCTTAATAATGTCAACTTTTACATCCCTCAGATATGTAAAGGTTAAATAAACGTTTAAGTTCATATAAATGTGTAACAAAATGAACAAATAAGCATACTAGAAATGCTAGAAATAAAAGAGATTATTAATTTATGTTGAAAAGGATAAGATTCAATTATAAGATAATATATTTGATAAAAAATATCTAAGATAATAAATTAGAGAGCGTGTGGATTAACTTAATTAAGTGATAATTATTTATCTTTTTAAATAATACTTTTTTTTAAAATAATTATTATTTAATATGTGATTAAGTAAAATATTTCTTTAATAATTGGGAAGAAAAATATTTGATAGATAATTATAATATATAAATAATAATTATAAAATATGAAGAGAAAATATATATATATATATATATGTTATAAAATATAAAAAGAAAAAAATATATATATGTCTATATTTATGTTTTTGTGAGTGAATTAATTATATAGTTATATGAAGTAAAATTGGCATAATATTGATCTTCCAATTGCTGAATAACTCTTTATTTTGGATTTTTAAAATATCTTTCATTGTGTTGGAGTCAAAGGCAGAAATATATCTAAAGGAAGCTACTAAAATTGAAGTAATGGTAAATAATATGTATAATTTGTACAAATTTATTTGCTTAAGTTTCATTGTCATACTATTTTTTACATCCGCAAATCAAAGTCAAAATTATGTTTAAGTTACTTGAGCTTTTTTCACTCAAATTATCATTTACTGCTTGCTTGTTTAAAAAGATAATATTATATTATGTAATATATTTTTTTAGCTTTTATTTTAATGAGTGCTTGTAATGATTATCCTCCAGCTGTATGGTGACAATGTTTGATTAGATTTGACTAACAAGATGGAGTTTTAACACAGTTTTCCTTGGCATTTGCTTTTAAAATTTCCATTTGTTTTAATATTAAATATTTAGATTAGATTAACATCCATGTATCTCATGGAGTTATAGAAAATAGTCACATAAAAATCTAATAATTTTAATTAAGTAATTTAAGTTATTAATTAATTTATTTATAGAGAAGAAAAAGTTGATAGAGGTTCATATAAAGTTGACAGACTTTTTTCACAAATAAGATATTAATGAAAACTAAGTTTGAATTATAAAAGACGGTAATATATAAAATTTTCTTATCATAGTGAAATGATGTGATATTGAGGAATTCCCATATTATTCAATGAAAGTTAAACACTTATATCTGTGTGAATTAAAAAAAAAATCTGCTATATATTTTTACTTCGGAATTGTTTTATATATAACATTGTTAAAACTTTAGTTCGGCATTTTTATCTTTATCACCATAAAATATAATAACAGTAACTTATTTTTCCTATACGTTATTTAGCACGATAAAAAACCATACATATACAATATTATAAATTTTACATAATTATTTAAAAATGTCATAATAATATATTTTAACAAAATATATTGATTTAGTCCCCTTCCTTTATTAATAATGAAATCAAAATTTATATTATAAAAATATCATCAATAGATTTTTTCTTTTATAGATTAATGCTACTGCTTTATTTTATATCACATCAAGTGTAGATAAAACCTCTGAGAAATTAAGAGTGTATTAAAAGTGCGATTTTAATTTTCTTTTCTTCGTCATTAATTGTGTACCAAACCAGTTTAAATTTGTAAGGATCTATGAATGCATGTTCCAACAACTTAATTAAAGAATTCTCTTTTATATATTTTTTTAGAACTTTTAAAAAACAATTACTTTTCATGATTTATGGTGAACCAAACACTTCTATATTACTCCAAACATAATCTTAAATCATAATTAAAGGCAATTTTAAAACGTAGTCGGAGATAACAGGTTCTTTAATCTCGCAAATCCAAACCAGAAAGAGCAGTGGAATTAGTTAAAACTTAGTTCATAATCACAATTTTTTTAGTTCTACTGTTTTTGGGACACCTTTGGTTAAAAGCCTCCGAGAAAAAGTGACTAGTAAAATAATGGGCAAATACGTGATAAACTAATCCGTGCAGCATGCAAATTGACAAGTCAATGGAAACACCTAACCTTTACCATTTAAAAAAGAAAAACTAAACATATATGGGCACTCTGTTCTGTTCTATTCTGTTTTCTAGTTACGATTTTTACCAAGAAAATATTAATTGCATCAGAAACAACAAAATTGGCTGAACTTGTAGCTTCAGTAGGACACTCAAAGTGCTTCTGGAAAACGTAAATCTGCTGGGCCAGGGCCCAATATCCCTTTTTGTTCGCTTATCTTTCCCAGCCCAATAGCAGGTTCTATATTTATTATTTCATCATCTCGCCAACTGATTCCCTGCTAGAAGAATGCAATGAAAATTGAAAAATGAATACGTAAAAAATTTTTAGTTATAAAATATAAAACAATTGAAAAGAATATTTCGGCAAAGCAGAAGCAAAAGACAGAAGCATTCACACGTAATTACAACAGAAAGCTGGACCATGGAAGTGAGAAGCAAATTTTGGATTTGTCAGCTTGAAGAAAAACAAATTCATTTGCTTAAAGAAAGTTCGTTCTGACTGTACATGAAAACACAAGGTAGCTAAAGATCACCTACTTGATCATAGCAAAAATGACTGTTTTTGTTTTTTGTTTTCATGAAACCACTTTCAAGAACTTTCCCAATACAATTTTATTTTGACAAAGTTTATCAGTTCTGCCGTTTTGGTTTGAGACTCTTTAAACATCCATTACTGATTCGTCTACTACGTCCATATATTGAAAATAGACAAAATAGATTTTTAATTGCTATAATCAAAATATCATTTTTTTCACAATTATTTATTTGAGCAGAAAACAAGGTTAGAGTCTTTGAGGGTAGAGAAAAGTAACGGAAAAAGCTTATTGTTAATAATTTGAAATTTTGGAAGATTAAATTCAAACAAAAAATTATTGGAAAAATAAAATCACACATTGATCACAATAGAATGACTAAATATGTAATGAAACCTTTTAGTCCATATTAAGATTTTAAATATTTTTCCATTCCTTTTAATCGGGTGTTCCTGCAAGTACAGTAAAAAGTATGCATGACTCAAGTTATGAAAATTAAATTCTTATATGCACCATGAATACCACCCATGTATAGGTGATTAGTGGGCTCTACCACATCCAACGGTCAGTATTTCACTGGAGCAAGAATTTTTCATCTGTCCAGTGTAAGGAAGGATCACTGCTCAATTTATATATATTTTTCTAGAGCATGCCGGACAGTTCTCACAATTTAATTAAGTCAGATTGCATACGCACTCTTAGATTTTTAAAAGTTTACAGTAACTTCCCTCATAGGAAAACACAATGTAATTTTTTTTTTTAACAACTAAGAATGGTTAGTATAATTTTTAAGAAGTATCAGTTTAAGGAACTAAAAGTGTTTCTGCAACCTCAGGAGTATCGGTGGAATTTCCCATAATTTATAAACAAAATCTTTTGGTAGTCAGCATGGTGAACGACACTATCTTTTAAGTGTTAAACCAGCAAGTTATATATGGCTCATAAGTTAGCGAAATAATAAAACAAAAGGCACTTAGCACATTATAGAAAATAAAATCAAAATTGATCAAAGTAAAAGTGGTAAATCAAGGTAAAATAATCTATAATAATTATAATTACCTCATCGAGATTATAACTAGAATCTGGCAATAATGGAGATGCAACTGGGGGTACGATTTCCGGGTCAGGCTTTTGAAATATAAATGTGGTATAGAGACCTGCATTGGAGTGGAAAAGACAGTATCTGAGTATACCATAAATAATAGGTGAAATAATGAAAGTGAAACCAAGAAACTTATAAACAATAATATGATTAAAAAAGAGATAAGTGCATCACCTAGCGCATCATATGAACGAGGAAGAAGTCTCCCCCTAGGATCCAAGAGGTTTGGAATATAGTGCGTTAGAAGGCCTGCTAATTGTGCTCTTACAGCAACAATCACGAAAAGTGAATTCAATTGTGTCACAACTCCAAAACTACTAATAACAAACATTATATTTGAAGGACTTGGGAGGATTAATCCCCTCCAGAGAATGCAAAGCTAACCTATTGTCATCGTAAAACTCGGTCAAGTTTTGAATTTCCACATACTCAAGGCCAGATTCCCTGGCCAACCTGAATTTGTATGAAAGCAGACACATTACATTTTTTCAAGTTAAAATTTTTCAAATTCATAATTGAAGATGAGGTATGAACCAAACAAGAACAATAAGTTATATATTCGTTCTCATTCTTCTAAAGTTTTACTTTTAAATTCCAAATGGAACAAAGTCAATTTTGGCATGTCTGGAATTTCTCTATAGCTGAAAGTGCAAACAAAAATCTATTTTAAAAACTGGCAATCAATCAACCTTTTTCCTTCTTAAATCATGTTTGCTAATATATCAAAGACCAGAATCAACAGAGCACATAGGCATCAACCAACACGATTCGCAGTTGCTCATCTTGAGTTATGAAGTAAGATGAGAACCTGATGAAACTTGGAAAATGAACCAAGCAATGGGTTTCAGCAGATACATCGTTAGCAAATTTTAGCTGGTATTTCTTTCCAAACAATGGAAACCTGGAATGTTGAACAAATTCAAATTAATTAGAGCAATATTTTAATTTAACTAAAATAACTAAACAAAAGAATAAGCAGCACACAGTTGATCGATTATGGAGATATGTACTTTTCTTCTTCAACTTCAAAAGTAATCATGTAATTCTCTGTCCGGATGCAGTTGGGAACAATGTTTGGCTTCATGCTGCTGCTTTTGTTGTGATAGGCTTCAACATTCCTCTGGTACTTGGCCCTGAATGGCTACAATATTAGCTTTATCCAGTATATCTGTGTAAGAACATCTTGTAAAGACTTTATATGAATGCTCAACATAACAGTAATGAAGACAAGCCGATAGTATTCGTGTTCAAAAGCAATGCAGTGGATGTGATTCATAAACATGAAATAGATTAGAGACAATTGCAAGCAGATGGACAAATAGAATAAGATCATTCATGATGTAATTATGGACTTCTTCCATAGATTTCATCTGAAACCAATAGGCTATTCTTTTATTTTTTATTTTTTTTCTCTCAATTAGAAAGAAAGCGATCTCATTATAGCCTAGTGGTTTCAGATTAATTTCCTTCCACCAATAGACCCAAAAAAAAATAATGCAAAAGAGAGAGAGCATGCAATAAAAATAATCCTCTGACATCTCTCATACCATATGGTAGATGAATCAGGAGTAATACCAAGAAAATAACCCCCGGGTTTCAGCAGAGATGAGACATTATGCAGCAGTTTCCGTGCTTTGTCTTCAGTCTCAAAACACAACTGCATTAGAGATGTTAATCAGAAGAGGATCACCAGGCAAATCTAAGAGAATTAACTAAGAAACAAATTTCAATCTTAGAGGATTAACTAAAAAACAAATTTCAAAGAGATAATGACTGCAAGATATTGCAAGCACCAAAGTCTTATATTTCAAAAGGACCCAAGACTCCATGTAAATAGCCAATAAAAAAATATCTAATCATAAAAAAAAATCAAAACAATGTGATAGAAAACAGTATGATACAATCACAACAACCTTACTAGCAGCTACAACTCCATGTAAATCGCCAAATAAATAAACAAACACAAAGTTTGAAACGTCACTTAAAAGTGAATGACACACCTGCAAATGCTGCAAACAGCAAACAACATCAGCCACATTGGCCTTCTCCTCCAAATGCATTTCTATATTCTCCTGTCAAAAAACACGAAAACCAAAATGAATATTAACAATAGGTATAATTCTGTTTACTCCAATTCAAATTGGTCCAAGGAACTAGGGATTTCAAGCATCAACACCTTAACATATAAAATACACCATGCATTAATTTATCACACATGTTCGCCACTCGAGGCTCAAGCATTACATTCATAGTCAACTTAAGAAAACCTAAGATGCTAGTTGCAAGAGTCTCTGAACTGTGCCCTATCCTAAAAAAACCCTAAGAAAAATTGCTCTAAAACTATGTTGAGAGTTAAAGAGAGAACAGAATTGTAGATGTTGTTAAATAGGAAAAGAAAGCATACCGTGGAAGGGTCAATCTGAATGAACTCGGCAGTGTAAGATTTCCTGTGACTCTCCCAAGCTTCTCGCATTTGTTGAATTCCAGACGAAGAAGCGTCAATTCCAATGTAATGTCCAATTTGAGCGTCGAGCCATTTATCAGCGTCCGCATCTCCACAATACAAATCGCAAACGGTGGCGTAAGGGTGAGCAAAGATGTTTATCAGAGCCATTTTCGCAAAATCATACACACGCTGCTGTGTCGTCTGACTCATTCTTCCTCACTTGTTCGCACAACAACACTCTCAACTAAACTATCAACGCTTCCTCCTATCCATGACTATCACCACTTTTCCACGTCAAAAATTTTCCCCGCATAAACATTACTCAAACATGTTAAATCTCATTTTTATTTCTTTTAACTCTGCAAGATTTTTTTAATTATTTGTATATATTTAAAAGATCTAGATCTAATTTTATATTTTAATTTTATTAAAATATATATTATTTTTATCTTTATATCTCTTAAAATTATATTTTTTATTCTTCAATTCTCGATCAAATAATGATTCTAACTTTTGTGGGTAATTGACGTATATTGTAGGAAGAGAGTCTGTTTTACAAATGGACGCGGGACAGACGGGTATGTATTTAAATATGTGAAAGAGTATTATTGGTCATATACATGTATTTACAATGTTTATTTTACTAGTTCCTTTTTACTTTTGTTGATTCTCTTAACAAGGTGAAATTTTTGGGTGATGAGAATTAGATATCTGCTTTAAATTACTACCCATGATTTTTTGAATTTTAAATAGTTGTTTTTTACGCCTTTTGGTCTCTAGGTTGCTGAAATCTGTTTGATCATGATTGTGATGCTGATTGGTCCTCCATTTACTTTTATTTCAGATTTGACATTTTTGAGATCTGATATGAGAGAATTATAATTTTTGTTAAGGTTTGTGAAACATGAGTGATGGGAATTAGATCTTTACCTTAAATTACTAACCCATGATTTTTTTTAGTTTCAAAGAGTTGTTTTGTTTCTAGGTTGCTGAAATTTGTTTAATCACAATTATGGTGTTGATTGATCCGCCACTTGCTTCTGTTTCGGGTTTGACACTTTTGAGATATGATGCAAGAGAGTTGTAATTTTTTCCGGATTTGTGAAATATGAGTGAAACATGAATGATTGGGAAGAGAAATGGAGGCCGAAAGTGCAAGGGAAACAAAAATGAGAGAGGGGTAAGACCTAGACGCCAACGCCACATGTTACTGCCCTCACACGATGCGTCCTCATGCAGTCCGTATATCTAGAGCCAAGTGACCCCAATCGTGTGTGGCGCTCCACGTACGTGGTCAATGATGCACTTGTCCATTACAAAATACATACTACCCACCATAAAATATTTGTAACTAGTCCCACTAACTAAATTTATTTTCATAACCAATCCATATATATCAATTATCTAATTTTTTTTATTTAATTATAATTATTATCAATGTAAGAGACTCAATGAGAATTAAGTAATATATTTTATATGTTAGATCAAGATTTGTTAGATCAAGAATGTCCCTAAGTTTTGATTATTTACAGCACAGACGAAACCAGTACAGACGAAAGATGGCCCTTCAAAGTTTGAAGTGTTGCGTCTGTCCACAAGCCAAGACATCGACGGAACGTGCACGTGACGGAAGAAGATCGCCAAAACTAAAGTCTCCGTCTGTCCAAGAGTGAAGCCTTAAGACGAAAGGATGAAACGAAACAACTTCAACTGATTACACATTTCGTCTATCTAAAAGTGAAGTCAAGATTGGAGTCTCGCGCCAAGTTTTCAAATCTGAAGAAGTACTCAAGAAAGCATCCAAGATCAAGATATAGGGATTTGTGCTTACACTCCAAAATCAAAAAGGTCTTCACCTTTGTGTCACATCTCTCGTACAAGTCGAAAAAAATCTTTGCGCGCACAACCTAGTCCGCTATATCCGCCGCGACTCTCATCAATCAATCAAGTACAAACGACAACCTTTTGAAAAGCTCTCTAGAAGATTTCTCAACGACTCTCAACGTCATTCAAATGAGTCTAACGACTATTTGAAGAGGATGCCTATAAAAGGACTTCACACCTTCAAGAACAAGTTGGCGAATACGCTTATCTTCATCTATCTCTTAAGGATTCGCTCAAATCTCGTGATTGTGCTTTATTGTAACACCTCTCGCGTATAGGAAAACTTTGTTTTTCTAAACATCTTTCAAAGTCCACTTGTGTGGCATTTTAGCCTGAGGAGGTCGTGTTCCAAAGAATACCTCTTGTATTAGCCTTGTGGAGGCCGGGGTTCAAAGAATACCTTGTTGGTTTAGCCCGGAAAGGCCGGGATCAAAGAATATCCGTAATAGCCAAGTACGGGGTTCAAAGAATACTTGTAAACCATTTCACGGTTTGTAGTGAAAACTCGTGTTCTTTGGTAATCGGACGTAGTCTTGTATAGACGAACCAATATAAAAATATTTGTGCATTTATCTTATCTCGCTAGTTAACTAACTGGGGATAAATATACTTTAACGTTTATATATTAAAATCAATCTTTCAAGATAAACACCGTTTCGTCTCAACAAGCTTTGAACTCACGAGATAAACCCACAGACGAAAGGTATCATTTAAAAGAAATTTTTTTTTAGAGATCACAATTCAACCCCCTTCTTGTGATTTGTCTTTTTACAGCTTTGGTATCGAGCTCACCTCTAAGGGTTGAGCGCTTAATTCTGCTAGAGGAAAAGATCCAAAGATGGACTCACAAGGACCATCATTCTTATCCCAGAGAGCCTCCATGAACAAACCTCCAAATTACTCGGAGATGATTATCCCTACCGGCGCATCGCATGGAGATGTACATCAAATCCACACAAGATGTGTGTGGAATATCATTACCAAAGGAGATATCCCTATTGTCAAACCTGAAGGAGAATGGGAAATGAAGAATACTCAATGATGGAGTGAACAACAAAGCAAGATATGCTCTCATGTGTGCTCTTTCCGGGAATCGAGTACAACAGATTTGTGCCTACAAAACGCCAAAGAACTATGGGATGCTTTAAAGATCTCATATGAAGGCACAAAAGATGTCGAATGAGGAAAGCGCTACTCTTCAAAGAGAATATGAAATGTTCTCTATGAAGAAAGAAGAATCCATTGATATGATGTTTGGAAGATTCCAAACAATATTGAATGGACTCATCGCTCTTGGCATCACCTTCACAAAGGCCCAACAACAACATGAAGATATTGGACGCCTTCCTCCTCCATGGGAAGCTATGTCCACTTTCTATTTCAGTTGGGCGTGACATGAAGACATTAACTCTTGATGAGTTAATAGAGCCTTACGAGTACATGAGGTACTCTTGTGTAAAAGAGATAAGATCAAGGTCCAAGAACCTATAGCGCTTCCATCCGTTAAAAACATCCCTAAAGAAGAATCTCGAAGGACAAGAAAAGAAAGCAAAGATCTTAAAGGCCGATTCAACCAATCGAAATCGTCGATGGTTCGTGTCCTCAAGACGAAGTCTCTCTCATGGCTAGACGATTCAAAAGAATGATGATGAAGAAGGGAAGAGGCCAACGCTTCTTCAAGAAAAAGGAAAAGAAGCTCCCTTAAAAGTCATCAACCAAAGAAGATAACACAGAGATTGTGTGTTATGAGTGCGAAAGTCGGGACACATGAGATCGAATGTCCCATTGAAAAAGAGGTGGAGCTCTAGAAGAGATAAAGGAAAGAAGAGCTTATCGACATGGGAAGACCTTGACATGAAAGCTCGAAGAATCCTCTCGAAGAAGAAGAAACAACAAACATATGCCTCATGGTCGAGATCATGTTTCAACAAAGGTAAACTACAATGAAGCTTCTTCATCCTCTTCTTCGAGTCCGAGTCGAAATCGAAGAAATATCATATGATACTCTTCTAGCTAACTCTCATTTTATTGTTCAGAATACAAAACTTGCAAAACCAAGCTAAGACAAGCTTTAGAAGAGAATGCAGTTTGAAATCTGAAATTGAGTTTCTAGACAAGAAAATATCAAGTGATGTTTCGTCTGAGTCAAAAGGACATTTTCATTCTTGAAATCGAAAGGTTAAAGAAAGAAAATGAGTCCTTACTCAATGACTTAACCAAGTTTACAAAGGATCCTCCATTCTTGAAAACATTTTAAAATATGGGAGATCACTAAATGATAAAAGTGGACTTGGTTATGTTAAAGAAGGGACATGACGAAAGGAAAAATAAACCTCGTTTAAATCGATAAAAAAGAAGAGAATTACAACAAGGTTCCTAACATCTACAAAAAGGCTCAAAACAAAAAGAAGTCTTTTGTAACTAACAAGAAAAGGACCCAAAAGATTTGGGTACCAAAGTCACTTATTGTTCGCATGTGAGATATCCTCAATGGGAAGAGACAAGACTTCAAGTCGGTACTGACAAGGTGGATGCTCACGACACATGACGGAGACTGTCTATGTTCCAAGACCTCTACCAAGTAAAGTGGTCTGCCTCATACGGTTCCGGTAAAGGTAAAATTCTTGGCATTGGGATCTGGTAAGACACCCAATACCCTTATCCGAGAACGTATCATACGTTAAAGGTCTTAACTTCAATCTACTTAGCATAAGTCAATTTTGTGATAGTGGATATGAAGTAGCTTTTAACTCATGAGTGTATAGTGAAGAACAAAGATAAATCCATTCTTTTTTTGTTGGGAAAAGAAAGAACAACCTTTATGAGGTTTGCTTTTTCACTAAGTGATCAGAATGTAACATGTTTGATTTCAAATGTACGATGAACGAGATATTTAGCATAAAAAGCTTGACATTTAAGTCTCAAGTATATTTCAAAAATTTCTAAGAAAGATCTTCGTAAAAGGTTTGCCAAAAATATCTTTGAAAACCAATCGCTCATACCTGAATCTTGTCAAGATGGGAAACAACGCAAAGCTTCTTTCAAATCTAAAAATGTTGTTTCCACGACAAGACCATTAGAACTGTACATATTGATCTTTTGGACCCACTCGATCGAAAGTCTTGGAGGGAAGAGATATGGATTTGTCATTGTAGATGACTATACTAGATTCACATGGGTATACTTCCTAGCTCATAAACATGAGTCATTCAAAGTTTTTGAAATATTCTGCAAACGTGTTCAAAAAGAAAAAGGAATATGTATTGCGTTTGTAAGGAGTGATCATGGAACAGAATTTGAAAATTCTGAGTTCAAAGCCTTTTGTTTTGAAAATGGTATATTTCACAATTTTTCGTCTCCAAGAACTCCTCAACAAAATGGAGTTGTGGAAAGGAAAATCGTACTTTACAAGAAATGGCTAGAACTTTGTTGCATGAAAGCTCTCTCCAAAATATTATTAAGCGAGGAAAGCATTCGACACTTCCCTGTTATATTCAAAACAGAATATTGATAAGACTAATCTTGAATAAGACTCCATATGAATTATGGAAAGGAAGAAGACCCAACATTTCTTACTTTCATCCTTTTGGATGTGAATGCTTTATCCTTAACACCAAAGATCAACTTGGAAAGTTTGATTCAAAGGTGGTTAAAGGAATCTTTCTTGGATATTCCAACACATCTAAGGCCTATAGAGTATTTAACTCTAAGACGCAAGTTGTAGAAGAATCAATCCATGTAAAGTTCCAAGATAACTCAAAGGTTGATAAAGAAATATCAGACCTAGAAAATTTGTTTGATAATTTGCAGATTAACCCTTCTGGTCAGAATTCAAGACAAGATGATAAACAAGGGTCAGACGATACAAGGACAGACGATAGATGCACAGACGAACCCTCTTCGTTTGATACTCATCAACAGGGAGATCAAGCCCCTGCAAAAACATGAAAGTTTGCATCAAACCATACAGAAGATCTCATCATTGGAGATAGATCTCAAGGTGTTCAAACAAGATCTAAAGTAAAGTATATTTCAAGCTATGCTCTTGTATCAACTTTGGAGCCAAATAACATTGAAGATGCTCTTCAAGACAACGATCGGATTTTGGCTATGAAAGAAGAACTCAATCAGTTCACAAGAAATGATGTATGGACTCTTGTTGAAAGACCAAAGAACAAAAGCATCATTGGAACCAGATGGGTGTTCAGAAACAAGCTTGATGAAGCTGGAAAAGTGGTAAGAAACAAAGCAAGGTTAGTAGCACAAGGGTACAATCAACAAGAAGGATTTTTCAAAGCTAATGCAGGATGAGTTTGAAATGAGTATGATGGGAGAATTGAAGTTCTTCCTAGGACTTCAAATCAAGCAGACGAAAGAAGGAATCTACATTCATCAACAGAAATACACTAAGGAACTTATCAAGAAGTTCAAGATGGAGAACTCCAAGCCTATGAAGACCCCAATGCATTCGTCTGGAGCAAATCTTAACAAGGATGAGTCAGGTAAGTCTGTTAATCAGACGATATACAGAGGTATGATTGGCTCACTCCTTTATTTAACTGCAAGCAGACCTGACATTATGTTTAGTGTCTGTCTATGTGCACGTTTTCAATCTGATCCCAAAGAATCTCATTTACAAGCTGTAAAAAGAATTCTTAGATATCTTGTTGGAACAACTAATCTCTCTTTGTTTTATAAGAAAAATAGTGATTTCAGTTTAAGAGGCTTTTATGATGCTGATTATGCTGGAGATAAAGTGGAGAGAAAAAGCACAAGTGGTGGATGCCAATTTCTTGGATCATCACTAATATCTTGGTCAAGCAAGAAACAAAACTTCATTGCACTTTCAACAACTGAAGCAGAATACATTGCTGCGGCAGGGTGTTGCTCACAATTACTATAGATCAAACATTAACTTGAGGATTATTCCAGGTTTGAGAATCATATACCAGTATTTTGTGATAACACAAGTGCAATCAATCTCAACAAAAATCCTATTCAACATTCAAAAGCTAAACATATTGAAATTCGTTTTCATTTCATAAAGAGATTATGTCCAAAAAGGTATTTTTCGATATACGGTTTGTTCAAACCGATTTTCAATGGGCAGATATATTTACAAAAGCTTTAGATGAAACACGATTCAATTTCATTAAAGAAAATCTTGGAATTATTTCTTTGAATGATTGAAAATTGTTTCGTCTGAGTTATTGATTGAATTTGTTCCGTCTGTACATTTTGTTCCGTCTGTACATTACTTCGTGTTAAGACGAAACATTGCATCTGATCAAGTTGAATAGTTACTGTGGTAAAATTCAACAGACGCAATTGTTACTTTTTAATAAGTTTATCTCAAGTGTGCAGGGACAAATTAAAGAGAGCAATAAATGTGTCTGTCATTTATTGCACTATTCTAGGACAATGATAAGCACGCGCCGTGAATTGCAGAGATCAAATCAATCATCAAAAAGGCAATGATTTGGATATGTCAAATCAAGGACAGTTTTCAATGGACACGTCATAAAAAGGGGCAGTTTTCAAAATCTCTTTCGTCTGATGAATTGTAATCGTTTTTAACTGTTACCTATAAATACCTTTGAAAGTTCTCTCTTTTACTCTTTACAATATTTCGCTATTGCCATCGTCTGAAGAACTTACAAAACCCTTACTCACAAAACCCTTTCTCTCTCTAGTTTTTCAAACAACAACAATGGCCGCCAAGAACACCAAGGGAACCAAAACCGCTGAAGCAACCTTTTTCGCTCAAGATTTGTTCTTGCCAAGCAAGTGGATCTCAAGGGAAACAATCGAGAGTGTCTCTGAAAGAGTTGCTAAAATGCTGACCCACACTGGATGGATGGGTTTCGCTGAACTTAGAGGACCATGGCTGATGGAGGCATATGCCGAGTTCTGGAGCGATGCCAATGAGTTTGATGATGGTATCGTTGGAACCATAGACAACAAAGAGTACATCATCACGGTAGACTCTATTGCTGAGGCTGGAAATTGCAAAGCAGAGGGACGCTTCTACAGCCCCAACTGGATGAAGAATGAATCTGAGGAGCACGTAGACAAGATGCTCTATGTAAAGAAACCCAACCCTGAAGACTCCAAATCTTTCAGATCTGGACATCTCGCTCCTACTGGAAGAATCATCCATAACCTCCTTTACAATGTCTTCACACCAAGGACTGGTTCAAGGGACAATGTAAGTATTCGAGACAGATTTTGCATCTTCTACTGTCTGAGAAAAGCAAGGATGAGCCTCCCTCACCTTATTCTTGACCATTGGATAAGCGCTCTGAAGAACCGCAACATCCGAAGGAAGAGTAGCATTCCCTACGCCACCCTCTTCTCTAGAATCATTATCAATCAGGGGTTTGACACCACTGATATTGTTTGGCACCCTGAGGGAAAGGAAGTTAAAGCCAGCACCTTTGCAAAGATGCATCTGACGACAGGCTTACTCCATTCGCAACAAGAGGATGTACCACTATCACCCATCACCAAAGAACCACACAGAGCCTGCATCAAGCGCGCTAAACCACAAACACAAACTCAAACACAAGCCCAAACACCGTCCGAAACACAACCCCAAACACAAGCCCAAACACCAAACCAACCTCAACCTCCTCCTTCCGTGATAATATCTGAAGTTCCTTTTGAGGATGTTCTTGAGGAACCCCTCAAGAAAAAGAAAAGGACCATCAGAATCAAGCATATAGGTGCTAAGCCAAAAGAACAGACGGTATCCCCAAGTGAAGACGAAGGGGTCACCATTCCGTCTGAGAAAGTTCCGTCTGTGAAGATACTCACAGACGCAGAAAAGCAAAGGAAAGAAGCAGAAGAAAAGGCACAAGCTAGGAAGCTTGCGCTTGAGAAAGCTGCTAAGGGCAAGGAGAAGATGAAACAAAAGTTGGCTTCTGTCGTTGTTGGAGAGACAGAAGAGGAAAAACAACTCAAAGAGGCTAGAAGAGCCTCCATCTTGCTCGAAGCTGAAAGAGAAAGGCTCTTTCAAGAAAGCATTAGGGGCATTGGATCGTCTGAGGGACCACCTGCTCAATCAACCTCAGAAGGCATGGACAGTAAAGAGACCGCCCGATCCGTAAAGACAACGCCCAACTTGCGGAGGAGTTGGAAACTATGTTAAACGAAGAAGCCTCTACAATGGAGATTCTTCCATCTACAACACTCCCAGACGAACAAATGGCAACTCCTTCTGAGCCACTTGTTGCGTCTCCGCTAAATGCTTGCCCAGCACAGACATTTCTTGTTGCGTCTGAAGAAGGAGGAGCATTCCACTACCAGACAAAGGAGGTTCCGTTTGAAGGCATCATACTTGTTGAAGATGCAAG
Source organism: Hylodesmum podocarpum (assembly GCA_026586105.1). Classification (NCBI taxonomy): domain Eukaryota; kingdom Viridiplantae; phylum Streptophyta; class Magnoliopsida; order Fabales; family Fabaceae; genus Hylodesmum; species Hylodesmum podocarpum. The sequence continues at coordinate 12,007,519 of JALJEV010000623.1, read as the reverse complement.
TTCTTCGTCTGATGAAGAAGATTCTAGAGTGGATGCATCAAGGGGGAAGAGTACATGTTTAAAGTACTTAATCCGGAAGACTTACCCCCAAAGCGCAAGATTGACTATTCGTTCCTAAACGAATTAGTCATGCGAAGATATGCAGAAAGCACTTGCGTTGACAGACCAATCAAACCTGATTGGGTTATTGGAGCGAAGATTGATGAAGTCTCCAATTTTGCTGAATCGACTGAGCCTGCTCAATTAGCAGAAGACGAAGACCTGTATATAAAGAATACACCATACATAGAGCTGAAGAATCCTTATCGGGTACAGAGGAAAGAAGGGATTCCAGCTGGGAGATTTGTCAACCCCATTATATACAATAAGTCCTTGAAACTACCTTTTTGATGAAAATGTTGTTTATTCTCCAGAGGAGCAACGCAACTGGTTGAAGCGTCTGCCCTGGGACACTCTAGCTAATTTAAATATCAAGGGACTAGAAAACATAAAGGCATATAAGGATCATCTTGCTGCGTCGGAGATTGAAGGACCAGCGCTTGGCTATGAACCCCACATTCCACAAAGAAATAATCCAAAGTGGAGGTTGCGATACGAGATCAATGCACCAGTTTTTCATCACTGTACAAATGGTGATATTGACTCTCTCCGCTATGAGCCGAAGAACTACAAACACTGGCATCTTGACGCCATAGATCGCCATGATCCAATGTCATTCACAATTCCTCTCAATCAAACAGAGTATGTTGGTTTAGGCCACTCTCTAGGAATTGTGCTCCCGTGGACGAGACCCCATTGTTCTGGGATCAACCCACGCTACTCTCTCCATCTAGATGAGTATGAAGACCCTGAAGATTTTGCTCACTCCCTCCCAGAAGACTACAATCTACCTTTCAAGTTGATGGCTGGTGCATATCGAAGGGAAGCAAAGGAAAGAATCATATCTATCTCCCATGTCGATCGCCAAGCTACGAAGGATAGAAGATATTGTCCCTTCATGATGGGTTCTCAGTTTTCTTCTCTGGTGACGGACGAAACAAAGTATTCTATCGTCTTAGACGAGAAAAAAGACCATGCTTGATCGATATCTCAAGGGAAAGGAAAAGAAGGTTTCGTTTGTAGCTGACCACTGCTTTGGAACCATCTTTGATAAAGACTCTTCCGTCTGTGGCAGAGTGTTCCCTGGTAGTGCATTTGTATATTCTCAGGAACAGCCACTGCTTGAAGTATCTATACCAACCAAGTGGTATACTCATCAATGGGACCCGGACCTTCTTCGCTTACCTTTTTCTTCCACTTCGTTCACACTTGCATCCAAGAAGAAAAAGCCGCTGCTTATCATTGATGATAGTGAACCTTTTGGAACTACCTCAAACACCAATGGTACAACTTGAAGATTTGGTGGAGGTTCTTTGAAGCTCATATTGAAGAAGTCGAGGAGTATAAGACTACTGGCGGAAGTATGATGTTTTGGAAGGTGATCAAGCGAGCACTTGAAGCAAAAGAACAGAGAGAGCTTGAGGAAAACCAAGCCTCTCTATCATCTGAAGTGCAGCAGCTCAAGGACATAGTGATGGCCTTGCTTCACAAAAAGCCAAAACCTTCCTCTTGATCAGAGTTTTGATGATCACAACCCAAGGGGGAGAGAAGGAGAAAACATAATCAGAAGGAGAAAGCATAATCCAAGGGGGAGCTATCAAAACTATCGTCTGAGGGGGAGTAAACAAAGACTGAAAGCTTCGTCTGAGGAGAAGCAATTAAAAGCAAGGAGCATCGTTTGAGGGGGAGTCCCAAATAAAAGGAAGTCATTTTTTTATGTGTATCAATGTATTGTTTTTAATTTTTTTTAGTATAGAAAATACATTGTAATCTTTTATTGGTTATTCTTTATTAGTTTTTCTGTATGTACCAATGTAATCATGAACAAGTTTACATCGCATTGATGTAACAATATATTAAAGAGGTATTATTCAAAAAACATCTTCTTGATGTCAATCTGGGTTTAAGACTCGGCCAAGTTTTCTAACCATGTCTCTTGCAGAATTTCGTGGTATGGTCTGTAATCATCAAAATGGGGGAGAATGTTAGATCAAGATTTGTTAGATCAAGAATGTCCCTAAGTTTTGATTATTTACACCACAGACGAAACCAACACAGACGGAAGATGGCCCTTCAAAGTTTGAAGTGTTACGTCTGTCCACAAGCCAAGACATCAGACGGAACGTGCACAGACGGAAGAAGACTGTCAAAGCTAAAGTCTCCGTCTGTCCAAGAGTGAAGCCTTAAGACGAAAGGATGAAACGAAACAACTTCAACTGATTACACATTTCGTCTATCCAAAAGTGAAGTCAAGATTGGAGTCTCGCGCCAAGTTTTCAAATCTGAAGAAGTACTCAAGAGAAGCATCCAAGATCAGTATAGAGATTTGTGCTTACACTCCAAAATCAAAAAAGGTCTTCACCTTTGTGTCACATCTCTGTACAAGTCAGAAAAAGTACTGCACGCACAACCTAGTCCGCTATATCCGCTGTGACTCTCATCAATCAATCAAGTACAGCTGACAACCTTTTTGAAAAAGCTCTCTAGAAGATTTCTCAACGACTCTCAAAGGCATTCAAATGAGTCTAACGACTATTTGAAGAGGATGCCTATAAAAGGACTTCACACCTTCAAGAACAAGTTGGCGAATACGCTTATCTTCATCTATCTCTTAAGGATTCGCTCAAATCTGTAATTGTGCTTTATTGTAAACACCTCTCTGCGTAGAGGAAAACTTTGTTTTTCTAAACATCTTTCAAAGTCCACTTGTGTGGCATTTTAGCCTGAGGAGGTTGTGTTCCAAAGAATACCTCTTGTATTAGCCTGTGGAGGCTGGGTTCAAAGAATACTTGTAAACCATTTCACGGTTTGTAGTGAAAACTCAGTGGTTGCTGGGTAACTGGACGTAGTCTTGTATAGACGAACCAATATAAAAATATTTGTGCATTTATCTTATCTGCTAGTTAACTAAAGTGGATAAATATACTTTAACGTTTATATATTAAAATCAATCTTTCAAGATAAATACTGTTTCGTCTGAACAAGCTTTGAACTCACAGACGAAACCCACAGACGAAAGGTACAGACGAAAGAAAATTTTTTTTAGAGATCACAATTCAACTCCCCTTCTTGTAATTTGTCTTTTACATTATATCTTACCACAATTTTGTATCACAACATATTTTTTGTATACACAAAATTGACTTGACTTTCTACACACTTGTTCACATTAGTTTTCAACAATGAGTTTTAACAAGATTATGCATATTAGATGGTTTAAATAGTTAGTTAGACTATGTCTTATAGTTATTATTAAGATTAAAGATAATAATTTATCTTTAAATAAATTTAATTTAATATAATAATATTGATATAAAAATAGATTTTAATAAAAATTTATTTAAAAATTTTAAATACGACATTTTAAAATATAAAAATTAAATCATAACTTTTTAAACTTAAAGAATCAAAATAAGTAAATCTTTCTTATTTAAAAAATTAAAAGTGATATTTTGTCTAATTAAAAAATATAAAATTAGATATTAACATTTTAAAATTTTTTACACAATTTTAATTTGTAGCTATTAAATTATCATTTAAAAAATACGAGTAGTTTAGAGTTCAAATTTTAAATACTTTCCGTTGGTTTTTAAAAGATTTTATAACGTTAACCAGTCAAATCGTTAACGTGATTTTTAAAAGTAATTATCTGCAAAAAAGTTAATTTTGCTTCTGCATAAGTGGTAGGTCACCATTAGAACTCTTCCGACGTGAGTCTTAGTTGTTGTGTTACAATTCATTTCTCAGTTTTGTTTGCATGATATTCTCAACTAATTTGATTATTGCTTTCATCCCATATCTTAATAAATGGAGCATGTATGAAGGGCTCAGCCAATCAAACAGTTGATGTTATCAGTCCATTCCCATTCACCTCACAAAAGATTACTCTGATTTCTATATGTGGAAGAGATAGGAATAAGCACACCATTAATAAATCCGCCATTAGGACACGACACATTACAAGAGTTACAAAAATATGGTGGATGACTATAAGACTACTAATTAAGAAATATTATTACAAAAATATGAAAGTATCTGGTGCACAAGATAAATGTGTGGGATAAAGAGACAACATATTATATCAAGTACATGTGGCGCACATGCATGGATCATTTTTCGGTGGGGACTCACAAGTTAGTTTGGCACGGGGCTCTAGGTAATAATTCCCTTTCACTTTGTCTGCTTTTTCTCGCGTTTTACTCTCTACTCGTGGTTATTGCCTTACATTTGCTTCGTCGATACTAGGTACGTTCTCCATGACTTTTTCTTCCGCTTCTAGTTCCCCGAGGGTCGGACGCCTAGTAGAAAGGGAGGTGTCTCCCATAGGTGGCTCAATTTCCTCTGAGCAAACCCCCAGTCTTTCTAGTTCTTTTCCCGATACTCTTGTTGGGGGGTTTGTATCTGGGAAAGCAGTCGTTGCCCTTCCTTTAAGTAGGCCCAAACCAGTTCAAGTCAGAAAGTCGTTTCCCCTTGTTTCTCGTGAGTACCAGTGGGTTATTGACGAGGTAAATGTCTTTTCATCCGATCTAGATATGGGTCGCATTGTTGACGTCTTAACTGTCCACCCTGTCTGTGAAGCGTCTCTAGGCTGTTTAGTGCAAGTGGATGCTTGCTCGTCTTCCGAACGTGTTTTCATGAGGTCCCCTCTAGGGGAGAGAGATTTTGTTTATGTATGCAAGTATCTTTTTCGTGAATTAGACGTGTCTTTTCCTCTGACTGCCTTCGAGTGTGAGGTGTTGAGGCAGATAAATGTTGCTCCCAGCCAACTTCATTCGAACAACTGGGCCTTTTTGAAGGCTTCCAACTATTTTGTACATATTTTGGTATCGAATGTTCAACCTCTGTTTTATTATATTTTTAACATGGAGCTCGGATCGGTAGGGTTTCCCTCAACGGAGCTCAGTACGGTCCTCTCTTTATTCCTTATTCTCAGTCTTTCAAGGGTTTTATGGATAAATATTTTAAAATCATACCGGGGTCCGGGGACAGCGTGTCCTTTTCTCTCAAGACGGTTTCCCTTCCTTTCCTTTTTATTGGTCTTCTCCGATTAGATTTAAGTCTTGGTCCGACCATTTGCTTTCTCTTTTTGAGAAGCAAAGTATTAACAAATTGAGGGTCTTGGATCGACCTATAGATGTTCGTCGTGTGTTGTCTTTGACTCATGTCGAGAACCCCCGGGCACTCTTTTTAGGCACTTGTTCATTGTTGTGTTATTGTATATTTTTCTCGCGTTTTTGCTGACATCCTGATTTTTATGTTGTAGAGATAATGTCAGAACAAAGGGCCTTCTCCCGTACTGCTCAATTTTCTCATACTTTAGGACAGGGGAGACCTCCTCTGAAAAAGTTAAAGACTAGGACTGACGTTGAGGCGGGCAGGCGCACCAAGGTGCCGCCTATCCTCATAAGCGACTCTTCGATGCCTGAGCCTAGTGACGCAGCCAGGGAGGCGAAGGTTCCCCCTTGGTGGATTTGACGATCATATCTTCAACGTAAACTTCCATTATTCGACCAATCTCCTCTTTAAACACCTTGTCCATCAATGTTGGTAGGTGGCCCCAACATTTTTTAGTCCGAAGGGCATCACCCTATAACAGTAATTGGTTGAGTTCATCATGAACAACGTTTTCTCGTCATCAGGCGGGTACATGCGGATCTGATTATATCTAGAATAGGCATCCAGGAAGTTGAGCATCTCGCACCCTAAGGTATTATCCACTAGGCGATCGATACTCGGTAGGGGATAAGTATCTTTTGGACACACCTTATTGAGATCAGTGTAATCAGTACACATTCGTCATTTGCCATTGGCTTTTTTCACCATGACCACATTGGCAAGCCAAGTGGTATACTCGATTTATCAGATAAAGCATGTCTCATGCAACTTTTTGACTTCGTGTTCAACCGTCGTGCTTCTCTCCTCGCCCAACTTTCTCTTTTTCTGTGCTACAGGTCTGGCTTATGGTAACACAATGAGCTTATGACACAAGAATTCTGGATCTATGCCTGGCATGTCCGCTGCACTCCAGGCGAACAAATCAGCATTGTCAACAAGGACCCACTCGAGTTTGCCTTTGTAGGGGCATCCATTTGTATTCCCACTTTTACTGCCTGGTGAGTCTGAGGTCCTATCTGAATACTCGTGGTTTCCTCGGTGGTCGTCGGCCTTTCCTCTTGAAATTGAGAACGAGGATCCAGCTCGATCTCCTCGACACTATGACATTGGGGGGTTAAATCGCGTTGCTCGACTTTTGTGGATCCTTCCCGACAAGCTGAGGTTTTGAGACTTTGGGGCGTAGCATTCTTGTGTCGTTCGGTGATCGACCTTGATTGTAATGATCTTATCTCCCAGGGGAAATTTCATCGCCAAGTGAGGAGTGGAAACCATAACGCCGAACTTGCTTAACGTTCTCCTTCCAATAATTATGTGTTACGACTTGTGGGCCTCTACTAACAGAAATTACACTATCAATGTGGTGTGAGCCTCCCTTTCCCCAAATGTTGTTAGCAAATAAATGTAACCCCTGGTGTAGACTCTTTCTCCAGCAAAGTCGAGTAGTGGCTCATTGTGAGGATTGACCAGGGTTGAGGTAAGGCCCAGCTTACCAAAGGTATGCCAGTATAATATATCAGCTGAGCTACCCTGATCTACTAGAACTTTTTTCACCCTCCAATTGGCAATAACTGTCGATATCACCATGGGGTCGTCATGATCAAGATCATTGGAGCTGAAATCTTCATTTGAGAACGTAATAGGGGGAAAGATGCGTGGAGGTAGGTAGCAGTTAAAAGTATTGATGTTGTGTAGGTATCGTTTTCGGGCGTTGTTGGTGCACCCTCCCACTGCAAATCCCCCGGCTATAGTGTTGATGGTACCCCGAATGTCGTTGGGGTTCAACGACGTTGATTCCGTCTATTATTGGGAGTGAGTTTTGTCATGACTTCCTCTGCCAGCAGGTTGTCCCCGACGACCACACTTCTTTCCCTTCCAAGATTCCCGATGAGTAGTCTCTCCTTCCTCCCAATTTTCTTGGCGGACATACTAGTGAGAGCCCCTGCCCGAACCAGCTCTTCAATAATGTCTTTTACCTTAAGGCACTCCTCCGTCATATGCCCGTGATTTTGATGAATGTTACAGAATCTCTGTGGATCGACGTTACGAGGTGTTGGGCAAGGCGCCAGACGGATTAAATCAGAGCTGAAGGCCTCCCTAAGGATGACTTCCCTACCGTGTTAAGAGGGGTGTAGTTGGTGTATTTGACTCGCTTCTTCTTCTGCTCGGCTCCCCACATCCCGGTTGTGGCCGAGGTGGAGTGTGAACTCCTACCGCTTTCTCGACTCTTCTTCCGGGCGACCGCGTTTTCCTCTATGCTCATAAACCGGCCAGCTCATCCATATTCTGGGGAGGATCCATGTAAAGGGAGTCCGAGAAAGGACTAGGGCGAATCCCAACTTTAATTGAATGCATGACCACAACGGGGTGCAAATCGAGGATATTCATCGTGGCCTTCGAAAACCGAGCCATGTAATCTCTCAAGGATTCCCCTTCTCCTTGGACTACGTGTTAGAGAGAGGGTGAATATGTTAAGATAGGTTTGTAGTCCGCGAAATGGGCAACGAACTTTGCACACAGAGTTTTAAAAGACTCAATAGATAATGGCGGGAGGGAATAGTACTACTCGAGTGTCATGCCTTTGAGAGTCGTGGGAAAATAGTCGACAATGTATTCTCATGTCATCTAATGCCAACCTAGCTTGGGTAAGGTAAGCCTTTACATGGGTCGTCGGGTCGGTAGTGCCATCGTATCTCTCTGAGCTCGGCCACTTCCAGTTATCGAGAAGTTCGCACTGCATGATGCCTGGTGCAAACAGGTGAAACATGGACAGTCTTTGGAGCTCCTGGTTTTTTGGGGTTTTACATCTTGAAACGAGACTTCTTGTGGGACTCACATGTTGCTGGCGTTGGATTGTCGGGAAGGTGAGAGTGTCGTACGAGGAAGATTTGCTGAAGGTTCCTTGTTTCGGTGCGATTGACTAGACTCTACTTCCACTACTCGAGGCATTCCCCCCTCAGGGGAGGGAAACCGTCCTTTTGATGATCCAGATCTTCCTTATGTTGGTTCTTCAAATGCTCGATTTCAACTTGATGTTGAGCTCGTAGTTCCTGTATTTCCTTGTTGAACTGTTGCCTTACCCTTGCTACAGCGGTTTCGATATGCGTCTTTAAAGTATCTAACAGTGAAGGATCCATGATCGCATGAGTGGATGCAACTATCGTTTTATTGGTGTTTACCATGAATCTTGTGGCCTCGGGAAAGTTTTACCGGGGCTCAACGGTGGGCGCCAAAATGTTCTTACCATAATCCAGGTATGCCTTAGACCGGTTTTGGCAGACCAATGTATGTAGACTCCGACGGAGCCGGTGTACTGATGTGGGGGAGTGTACCTACAAAGACACTCCGATGCTAAAGTCAATAAGGATTCTTACATGAACCTTTTAACATATGGATATGAAAAACATATCTCTTTCAAAAGGGGGAGACTCCCCTTTTATAATCTCTTTGGAGCTGATGTGGGTTAATAGGGAATGATGACCTTCCCTTTATGTCGGCTTTGCAGAGTAAGGTAACATGAAATGAGTTGGTAGCCTTCTGTCCCAAGTACACGTGGCGCGCATGCACGGATTGTCCCTCAATGGGGAGTCACACGTTAGCCTGACACAGATTCTATGCAATTATTCCTTTCATTCTGTCCCATCAATAATCTCTTCTAATAGATTTTACCTTACACTTCGGTTGGTGCAAAGTCAAAATCAACGTTGATAACATATCCCTCAAATCATCCCAACCACTGCAATTTCTTTTTGCCAAATACGAGAAAACAATAGAAATATTTGTTCAAAATTGATATATGCAAAATATTAAATTAACAAAATAGAGTTTCTTGTTTACCTGATTAAAATGCATATTCATTATGTTTACCGTGTTAATAATCAGCTTAATTAATTAAAGTTTAATCGATTAAACTTATTTTTAATATAAAATCAAGTAGCATATAAGACTCGTAAAAGGAAAATTGTATTTTCTTGTAACTTAAATCACTTTTCTGTCATATTGCAAAAATGTTTCAGTCATACGACTTTCTTATCACAAAGTCACGTTGCTTATTTGACTTACCATGTTCTCGTATTTTTCTAGAAAATACTTCCTTTCGACAATTTCAAAAGAAAATTATTGTATTATTAATAACAAAAGTCATAGTTTACCCTTCTTTAAAATATATCAACATTTGATGCTAAAAATAATAAATATATTTTATTATTTGTTGAAAGTTCATTTCAACAACTAAATACTATCAATAAAACCTAAAACTCTTCTAAAATTAAATTAATTAATTTTGAAAACAACGCCCTTAAAGATTATATAAATACGTATGTATGTATTAATTAAAATAAACAAAGGTACAAAACATGGAGAAAACGCATTATCCAAGCTCTGAACTTGGATATCGAGGAGATATGGGGCTCCACGAAGAAACCTTAGTGGAAGCGGCGCTCCGAGTTCTGAACACCGCCGACCCGTTCGAGAAGGCACGACTCGGCGACTCGGTGGCGTCGCGGTGGCTTAATGGCTTAATGGCGGAAGCCTACGACCCTTCCGGCGGCGACCTTACGGTCCCTGATCGACCCGCAAGGCTATCCTCTGTCCGCACCATTTTTCATTCTCACTCACATTCTATACTCTTTGGTGTTCGACGAAATGCCTCACTGTGACTGACATGAATGGAATGATGTGTTGGCAGGTGAAGTTGGTGAGTCCAAGTCTGATGCCGAAACTCGGCAAAGCGGGAAGCTTGCAGAGCAGAATAGCCATTGTTCATAGCCTCACTCACACTGAAAGCTGGGCCATTGACTTGTCTTGGGTATTTGTGGATTGCTAATTGTACCCTTTAACTTCCCTTGTATTAAAATACTTTGCATGGAACACTTTTTTAGGTTGTAGAGAATGGAATCAAACATTAGGAGACAGAATACATTAGAATAAAGGTATCTTTTCAGTATTTTAATATGGAATGAAACAAAGATTCCCTTTCATGGTTTGCTAAGAAGACAGAACAAAATGAATTATGACTTTTTAGTTTTAATATTTTCTTTGTTTTGCAGTATTTAATTTCAGATTAGACTCCTCAGGGCATGTTTGGTTTCACATTAGAGGTCAAGAATTGATTTTAGATGAATCTTTACATGTTTGGTTCCATGCTAGAGAATTGATTTTTGGGTTCAGAATTGGTTGAGTTGAAGCAAGTAGCTCCTGCATTTGATAAAAACTTTATGCTGAATTTTACTAATAACTTACTTTTAAAATAAAAAATTTTAAACACAAATCATATTACTTATAAGTTTAAAGGCTATGCACTGACAATTCAATATAGTTTTACACGGTCATCTAATCATAAATCAGATTTTGTCTGATTTGTAAGCATTTTGTTCTCAAAGTCAACAAACCCACTGTACATGGTGGGTTGTAATTGGTTGACTATGTAAAACGTTTAACACTGTCAGGGCATGAATACTTTTCTCTTACTTCAAAATCAATCTGAGCCAAAACTTTGCACGGGGAAGATATAGAAAGACCATCAATCTATTTTGCAATATCAATTTTATTCAAAATCAATTTTGCAAATGCTTACCCTAACATTCATAGAGGATAAAATAAGTAATCCTATTTGTGGACGAGATAATGAAAACACACACAAAAATACTAGATTAGTGGTTTGTGAAGAGAAGAAGAGGAAATGTTTCATTTGAATGTATCTTGTTTAGGGGAAATTACAATCACCTCTCCTAACTTCTTCTCAAGTGACACTCACACCCTCTAGTTCTTAAACAAGCATTCACATCCCCTATCATTTTAATCAAGTGACACAAACCACTTCATATTGTTTAATCAAGTGACTTACACATTATGCAAAATAACACACGATACCATGTTAATGGGACACACTCACAAGATTTTTTACAACTATGCATTCCATGATTCTTAAGAAGGTATTAAAAGTCTAAGTTGTAGAGGCTAAACTATACCGTGCATTCCCATATTCTCAATAGCTTTTCTGTGTATGAGTGCTTGCTCTTTTGTTACATGTCTCTGGTTCTTTCTTTTCACTGCATCTTTTTTGGTTATTTTTGAGAAAGAGATTGGTATTGGGATATATAGATGAAGAATAGTTTACAAAGATTAAAGGGTTGTTCTTTGATGCTATGTTAGGGGAGGTGATGTAAGCCAAACCCATAGGCTTAACTATTTTGCCCCTGTCTTCATTCTTTAAAGAAATCTCCATGGATTCAAAGGTGTAGTTCTCGAGCAAACTCAAAAGGAAGAAGAAAGGTAGAAAATGGAAAGACTAGAAATGAATGACGTCATGGATAAGTCCAATAAGCCCTTGTATAATCACCACAATGGAACTAGAAGCCATTGATAAGATCCAAGGTTTTTCACAAGAAACCTAAGAGAGAACTCTCTCAAAAAAACTCAAGTTTTCATTAAAATTTTGCCAAAAGATCCTACAGTAGTTCGGTTAAGGCTTTATAGGAAGCTAAACTAAACTAAGAGTACATCACAAACAAGTGAATATGAGCCACAAGTTTTTAAGGCTCTAGTTACATGTCACTTTTAAAAGTTATATGTCACTGTCAAATGTATCATGTCATTTTCAACTTGAATCTCATCCATTGGATGAATGATTCAAATTAAAGGTTTAGATTTACTCTTGTATTAGACACGAATCCTAATCCAAGAGAAATCACTCGAGCTAAAATTTACTTGGATTCACAATTTAAAATTCAAAATAATTCAAGTTAAATTAAATTTAAATTTCAAATGTGAATTCTAAAAGAAGAAACTTGAAGCTTAAATTCACACACACAACCTAAGCTTCACTCTTTGAGCTCACTAGCCATCCAAGCACAAGTTTAAGCATCCAAACACAAAGTGGCCAAGAGCTCCATGGCTTCTCACACTTGGCTGAAAACAATACAAGTAAAGTTTCCTAGTTATTCACAACATGTAGAAGATTACAAGGCTTTAAATCACTTAAAGAAAGAAGTTGAACACTTGAGCTCAATTTAAGCATTTGCTTCTCAACTTCTTTTTCAATATTTCTTGTCATGACTCTTGTAATTCTTCTAGTTTGAGATGGACCTCAATTAGGAGGTGAGTGTTTTTTACAAACTAGAAGATGCATTAATTTCATTCAAGAAGACTTCAAGGTATGTTCGTGCAATTTTCCTTTTTTTAAACTTGCTTTACTCTGGTGAAATTGGTGAGGTAATGGTGGAATTTTTCTGATTAAAAGTGTTTGGTTTTGTTAAATTGTTTTGGGTTTTAATGGTGGAAAATGGTGGCTAGAAATGAAATGATGGTAGTTTTGGTGGATCAGAGAATTGAGGAAGAGACTTATATGTGTTTAAGGCAAAACTAGTGAAGGTAAAATAATCATTTCATAGTTCAAAGGGTTTGACATTATCAAGTGCACTCTAAATTGGAAAAAGTAAAATGGAGTTAGGTAATGGAATAGAAAATCATGTCCTGTCCTCTGCCATTAAATTCCATCCTTATTTTAAAAAGTAATAGCTTCTCTTTCCACTTCTTCTTTCTTTGTTTCAGCTTCAACCACCAATCTAAACTCATCCTTAGAATTCAGTCGTCCTGCAAAATAATACAACAACAATAACAACAAGGCCTTATCCAACTAGTTGAAGTCTGGTACATGGATTCCACGACACCATTCGACATGGTCAAAAGCCAAAGTTTCTGAAATATTATTTATCACAAGATCTTCCTTAACAACTTATTCCAAAGTTCTTTTTAGTCTCCCTCTCCCCCTTTTCACAAGACTAAAAATCATGCAATCTACTTTTCTAATTTGTGCCTCTCATGGCCTTCTTTGTACGTGTCCAAACTACTGTACCAGTTTTTGGCATATTGCTACACCAATCTTTTCATGTATATAATCATTTTGTATCTTATCCTTTCTTGTATGGCCACATCTATCTTAACATTATCATTTCTGCCACTCCCACCTTTCTCTCTTCCTGCAAAATAATGATAATAATAAAAAAAGGGATTTGATCTTTCATATCCCTGTAGGCTTTTAGTTTATCTTTTTTTAATGAGCTGTGTGGCTCAATGGAAATGTTCTCTAACAAGAGAGACATGACTTGTTCTAATCCTGTTTCTGCATATTTTTTCTGAAGTACTTTTTCTCCATGTCTAAATCAAATGTGTAATGACAATTTAACTTCTGAACCCTGAGTCCCCCGAAAATTTTAGTTAGCTACGCTTCTAGATCTCAGTATTGGGATCACACTTAAAACTATTAGAGAATTGAGCTAAAGTTTATTAGGCCTTGCTTGTAGAGTGTTTTTTATTGTTTGTTTGGAAAACATTCCGTTTATTCATAAATATGGTGCTCCAAACATTTATTGGTAATATTTATATGTATAATACATTCATACAGGATATAATAGCACGTTTTGGCAAGCAAGAGTCAATGCCTAGAAAATTCTTTACAGATTTCGTGAAGGTGGCACAGGATGAAGGGCGGCACTTTACTCTTCTTGCTGCGCGGCTTGAGGAGCTTGGTTCTTATTATGGAGCATTACCGGCTCATGATGGCCTTTGGGATTCTGCCACTGCTACTTCCAAGGATTTATTAGCACGATTAGCCGTTGAACATTGTGTCCATGAGGTGTGTCTTTGAGCTTTTTTGCCATTCTCATTTTTGGTTATTTATGGTTTTGCTTTTTGTTCATGATGAATTGAGAATATGAACCTCATTTGATACTTGTATCACTTGTGGAAATTAAGATGCAACCAAGAGGGTTGCTTACTAATATGCTGGCTTCGTGGATTGTGTTCTATTTCTTTTCATCTTTTGGCTGGTGTGAGGGATATGTTGTGTTTTAGCAATCATTGGAATTTTTATTCCTTTCACAAGCTCTGATTTTTATCTTCTTTTTTTATTAACAAAAGAAAACTGAGCATTTAGAGTGCTTGTTTGTTTCTCATTTTTGAAGATTACATTTTCTGTTTTGAAAAAAAAATGACTTGTTTGATAAAAGTTGTTTCTGAAAACTGTTTTAAAAATGTTTAATGGGAATTTTGAGGAACTTTTGTCTCCTTTGTTTAAGCTTTGAAAGTAGAAACTATAAACATTTTAATATCACTTTTACTTTTGGCATCCGTACCATAGGTTAGACAGTTTATAATTATTTTATTACTGTTATGGTGGGATGTCCCTTGTCCTGAGGGACATGAGCACTATTACATAGGCTTTGAAAGAAGAGAAAGATCTTGTGGAACTGTACCAGATGGAGTGCTTTCTTACTTTATTACTAAAATTTCTTGTTTTTGGCTTTGTTATTTTAATGTGTAATTCACGTTTTCTTCACTACTCCTCCCTAATAGGAAGGTATTTTATCCTTTGGCTATGTGTTTCCACTCCTGTCTCATACATTAAAACAAAGTTGTATTGTTGTAACTATTGTATTGTTTTCTTAAAAAAGTTGTTTGCTGTTATTATAGTTGGAAAAATCTTCCAATTATATATACTGGTCAAAGAGATAAATAATATGATTAGCAGGAAACTCTTCTGTGCCAGAGTTTAGTTTTCACAGTTTTGATGACCTGGAGCATTACTTATCTACATTCAAATTATTCTTTATATTATGTACTGCAGATCAAAATTTTCATCGGTTCTCATTTCTCAAGTAAATGTTTTTTTCTTGGAGGTTTTCAAGTGCTATCATTTTCTACTGTTTATGAGTTTATTTTGATGCATTGTTACACTCACATGATTGATTCTACATCACATTAAACTTTGCTATTGATTTATCTAAATGTTCCTCCTGGTTGAGCAATAAATCAGGCCAGAGGTCTTGATGTGCTGCCTACAACAATCTTACGTTTCCGCAACAGCGGTGATAACAGGACAGCAGATTTACTAGAAAGTGTAGTGTATCCTGAAGAGATTACACATTGTGCTGCTGGAGTGAAGTGGTTCAAGTATCTATGCCATAGGTCTATGAATCCAGCCTCAGAGCCAGAAGAGGAAAGTGAAAGTAGAACAGAAGAGGAAAGTGAAAGTAGAACAGAAGAGCATGAAGTGATAGCAAAGTTTCATGCAATAGTGAGAGCATATTTTAGGGGACCTTTAAAACCACCGTTTAACGAGGCAGCCAGAAAAGCAGCAGGATTTGGTCCCCAGTGGTATGAACCGCTTGCTGTTAAAGAGGTTGATACCCAATAACTAACTTATGCCCTTAATTTAAAGTAAGAAGTTTCTTGCTCCATATTTATTGAGCAGCTGTAGCACAGAATAACAGTTTTGGGGCTATGTTTTTTATTTCTAGATCAAAGATCCAAGCTAAGAATTTAAGTTAGAGATATATTATACAATTACAAGAGAGGCCAATGGAAATGAACCATATGTTACCAACAAAAGTTAGTCCAGTGGGTAAGGATTGAATTCATATTTCATATAAGTATGTGAGTTCAAATCTTACTGCCAACATAAAGATCTTATTAATGAGTAATCTATTAGTATTTATAAGTGATTGCAGAGTTTTGAGATCTTCCTTAACCCTAATAAATTCTAAGACGTACCTATTCCGTAGCTATTACCGACTTAACCGGGGAAATCTGAGTTTGTATGGACCAGCTTAAGAGCTCTAGACCGAAATAATGTACACCTGTAAATTCATGTGTCATTTAGCGGTTCTAATTTTGTTGCCCCATAAAGTAATAAACGTTAGATCTTTTCTCCCTTGTTTTTCCTGATGAACTGGATTTTTTTTCCTTTTGGTTCATAATTATCATAAGACTCCATTCTACGCAGTCATGTCACATAGAACATTAAAAATGAGTGTGTATGCTATCATGTGTCAACAATAAAGACAGAACAATAAGGTATAGTGAATGGCCTGCATCACTTGCATGCAAACCGGTGTGCTGCACTGCTGCTACTCAAAAGTGAAAACTACTCAAAATGATCTTTCATGATAGAAAAAGAATATAGAAACAATAAAGGATATGAAGCACTCAATTTAAAATTGAACACCAAAATTTTGTAGTATATATTAACAACTAAGTGATAAAATACATTCTACTATTTTAAGATCCCGTATTTTTTTTATACAGAATAGTAAAATACATGTCTAATAAGGGGAAAAAAGGCATTAGAAAATACATGTCTAACATACATTCATCGCTGTTGGTAACAAGATAAAATTTACGTTATCATAAGATAAGAGTCAGTTTTAATTGACTGCACCAATCTTTGTTGGCACCATTAAAATTTTTTAACTCGTCCATTACCTTTAAATTATAATGTATGGCAATTCTTTCGTTACAATGTTTGGTCATTGTTTGTTTGGTGTGTAAAGGAAGAAGCAATATTATTGAACGAGCGAAAAACATCCATGTGATTCCTCTAGCAACCTATCAGCTGACAAATTATTTATTAATCCATGTCCCAGGTGTTAGCGAGTGCATTTTCACTTGCCGCTGCAACCATGATGCAGCACCGTTTCCTCCTCATAACATACCCAATGCAAGGTCACATAAACCCAGACATGCAGTTTGCTAAGCGACTCGCTACAATGAACAACATGCAAGTCACATTTGCCACCAGTGTGTGTACCTCGACCATCGCATGCTCAATAAACATCATAGCCTCAACAAAACAGAATGGTGAACCTGTCACATGTGTAGCTTACTCCCTCCTCGTTGCTTGCGCTGCACTGCTGGCGAGTGAGTTTCACATCCCTGGGGTGCTTTTGTGGATTCAACCACCCACGGTTACACACCAGACAAACATTGACCATGAGGTGGCAACCATGTGTAAGATAACAATTAGACCACGTCAAATGATGCCCTTTAGTTAGACCTTGCACAGAAGGCATTGCCATAATGTATTTACCTTAATTAGATGTGGATAAATTTTCACAATTTTTACGTATTAAATTTGATCCTTGAAATGAATGCATCAATGTAGTGAACGTTCATCAGTAAAAACAATTTCTTTCTTTTAAAAAATAAACCATTATTTAATTTTATTGGTCTTTCGTTACATTCCCTTGTCCGTTTCAAATGTGTGCTAGTGTCATGGCATTCTCTTATATCCGATCAACATTTTGCAACATCACATCTTCAACAATCTGCTACACAGACAAGCTAACTTTTCTTCACAGCACTTTCTGTTCCGAAATCTGTTCCATAGATTTCAACGCACCCCTTCATGATGACTCTTCTTCTTCTCTATTAAACCTCAACTTTCTCCTTCCCAATGCTTATCATAATATTCAAATAATTGGTTCCTGCAGAGGCTTTCTGTTTCTCAACTGTTGTCAAAGTCTCTGGCTGTGGAACCCTTCCTCTGGTTCTCACAAACGAATATCTTGTTCATCCATTGAATCCAATATCAATGCCATGTTTTTCACTTTTCTCTATGGTTTCGGTTATGACTCATCAACTGATGATCATTTGGTGGTTAATGCCTCCTACAATCCAATCTCGCCTTATTGCGCTACTCGTATGGAGTTTTTCTCGCTCAGAGATAATTCATGGAGAGATGTTGAGTCAAGCCATTTGTCTTACATGAACTCATCCCATGGTATCAGAGCAGGGTGTCTTTTGAATGGCGTTATTCATTGGTTTGCTTTTGTTGCCTTTGATTTGACAGAAAAGAGATTTTCGGAGATACCTCTGCCGGTTGATTTTGAGTACAATGACTTTGATCATTGTGATTTAGGAGTGCTGGGAGAATTTCTCAGTCTCAGTGCTATATTGTGGAACTATCCGGTAGAAATATGGGTGATGGAAGAATACAAAGTGCAGTCGTCTTGGACTAAGGCTATTGTTGTGTTTGTTGAGAACATTCCTAGTCAATGCTTCTCACGGATTTGCTCTACTAGAGGTAGTGATATTGCTGGGATGGAAGGGAGTACTGGATTGATAAAAGTAATGACAAGGGTGTGTTGCAAGAACATCATAATGGTCCATATCAGTCTTAGGTTGTTGTGTATACAGAGTTCGTACTTTCACGGGAGAATTAAAAGCTTTTTCTATGAAATGACAACCTTCAGTCTCAGGCCTCTTCTGAGTTGTTAGAACTTACTGCATTGGTTTCATTATCCACTCTTTTCAACTCACTTAAATAATTATTATAATCTTAACATTTTCAACAAAAACAACTATTCCCCGTAGACATATCCAAAATCTGGGAAATCTCACTACCTCATTATTGTAGCCATACACCCCAACCAATTTCAAAATGCGGTTATCATAATAATTCTCAGCAATTAAACTTATGCAAAATACTTCCCACAACTCATGTTATTCTCTCTCTCAGACACAATTATGCTACTCATTATCAAACTATTGTTCAATACAATCATCACAATCATCATTAAGGAAGCATATACAAATCAATACTCAATCACATATCAACATAAAGGATTTTGACACACTTTAAAAATAGGGGACTCACTCAGCGTGGGGTGTCCTTCACGCTTAATGTGGAGCTTCAGAGACTCCCTCAAATCTTTGTGGTTTCACGCTGAGTGTCACCATAATTGACGCTTAGCGTTAAACTACATAGAGCAACCCCCCTCTTTGAATACCCACACTAAGTGAGAGCACAGTTTCACGCTTAACGTGGTAACATGACTCATCAGACTTTCTCTCAGTAGCCTCAAGTTCAATATGGCGTTACAGCAAAATGCTGAAACTTTTGCATCTGTTGCTTGGCTTCAAATCTCTTTAAACTTCCCCTCGTATCTTTCCAAGCCTATTCTAGACATCCAAACACGTATTTGCACTTACTCTAAGGTTGATTGACTATCCAATCATGATTAAGGGACCTAACTCTGATTTTGACTCTAAATCTCAATTCATCAAATTCACTGACTTACGGGTTTTGGAGGGCTTCAAACCCATTCTAAGGTGTTTCTAACCAGTCTAAGGATTTCATCGGGTCTACAATGGTCAGACAAACCTGTCCAAAGGGTTAATAAGGTTCAATTCTCAATAATCTTAAAAGTCAACCCCCAAAACCAAAGTCAAACATTATCTCCCTAGACTCTAATTTCTCTATAGTTTTCCTCTTCCACTCACTCACTCTCTTTCCTTCTCCAAGAAGGCAAAATAACACAATGAGTCAATGATCATAGTTTACAAATGCACTTAATGACAAGTCATTTTACAACAATTCAATTATATTAGAAAATAATAACCACACATTATCCAAACCCCATTTACCACAATCAATTATACAAAGATCATATATATCATCATTGAATTTAAAACTACCCTAACTTAAAAAGAGAAAAACGCATGCAAGGATAGGGAATTAATGACACAATAATGGAGGGTTTCTCAAACCCTAACTAAAATTCTAAACATGTGGCACAACAAATGAGAGATGGGGAGTGATGATTGTCACTTTCAACTCTAATGTTTTGCATGTGAAGGACCATGAGTGTGTTGAGAAGAAAGGACGGTTTGTGAGAAGAGAAAAGGGAAATGAGAGAGGAACATGTAATTAAAATTAAAACGACTATGGGAGTAATGAAATTCTAGGTATGGCCGTTTTTGGATGTGCACCAGCCAATAGGGAACAGAAAACTTAGGGTAAAAAGAAAAAGGAGGAAAAGTGAGTACATATTTCTAACAATTCTCAAATAAAATTTCAAGAACCACTATCCCACTCAAAATTTTATTCAAAATTCAAAAATGCACATTGTTTATTCAACCGACAACTATAAAGTACTCAGCTAATCCTAATTACTCTAACATGTTATCAATTTAATTAAAAGAGAGTATAACTTTAATTAAATTAATTCAAATCTTCAAATTCACAAACTTCTAGAATTTGAAATTAATAATTAAATTCCCAATCTTTTAGATGAGTGAAATTTAATTAAATCAAATTTTCCTGATCCAAACTTAAGAAAACTCGTATAATAAATCATTTAGATAAAAAGGAAAACTCAAGATGTTACAACTCCACCCCTTAAAAGATCTGTTATCAAAATTTACCTATGTAAACAACACATGATGATCTTCCCTCATCTAGCTCTCTAGTTCCCTAGTGGCATCATTACCAGTTACTCCACCTTAGATCACCTTCACAAAGGGAATCTCTTTACCCTTCAATTTCTTCACCCTTCAGTCATCAATTCTCAACGGGTAGGTTTCATATGACAAATTGTTCATCATAGAAACATCGTCGACCTCAATGATATGGGAAGAATCATAAACATATTTACAGATTTAAGACACATAAAAAACATTGTGAACATTTGAAAGACTCAGAAGTAAAGCAATCTGATAAGCAACCGAACCGACTCTTTTAAGAATTTGGAAATGACTAATGAAGTAGGAATTGAGTTTCTTAGATTTTAGAGCTCTACCAACACCTATCTAATGACTAAATCACAAGAATACATGATCACCTACCTCGAACTCAATATTCTTTCTCCTCTTGTCATGATAGCTCATTTTGCTTACTCTGAGGCAATATCCAGCTACGATAGAAGGATCTAGTAATATCCTACTAAATCGGAGAAACTCTAAATTTCAAATATATTCTTAGGACTCTCCCACTCAAACACTACTTTAGCCTTAGAAGGATCCACAACTATTCCCCCTTCTGAGATTCAATATCCTAAAATTTTTCCAAGCTAAAACTAACACTTGGACTACTTAGCATACAAGCTAAGAGTATGGTACACTAACCTCAAATGCTCAGAATGCCCCTCCTTAATCCTTGAGTTCACTAAGATATCATCCATAAAGATCTATGAAGACCACAAAAAATATATCTAGATAGGAATGGAAGATGCGGTTCATATAGTCATAAACGCACCAAGTGCATTGGTCTCTGTGAAAGGCATCACAAGATACTCATCGTGATCGTAGTGACTAAATACAATCTTCGGGATGTCATCAAACCTCACTCTAATATGGTGGTAACCTGACCAAAGGTCAATCTTACTAAACACATAGACTCTCAACAACTAGTCCATCAAATCATTTATCTTAGGCAAATGGTACTTATTATTAATCGTAACCTTTTTTAGTTGTCTATAATCTACACACAACCTCATGGAACCATTCTTCTTTTTAACTAACAACATCAGAGCTCCACAAGGTGATGATACAACAAGTTTAATGAACTATTTATTCAAAAGGTCCTCTATTTGATTATTAAGCTTAACTAACTCGGCTGGAGGCATCCTATAAGAGGTTATGACTATGGGTCCAGTACCAGACACTAGATCTATACTAAAATCTATCTCCTTCTAGGGAAGCAAAAAGGATATGTCTTTAAAGAAAACATTAAGAAACTCACCAGCTACAGGTATATCAGCAAGAGTCACCTGACTTTCAGTTTATAGGTTGGCTAAAATAACATATACTTGAGTTTTCTCTCTTAAACACAACACAACCGAGTTGGTATATATAAAAGTCTTATCTTTACTCATTGCAAAGACTCATACTCAATAATTTTATCAGAATAGTTCAAAAGAATTCGGTTAAAAAGTAACTAGTCCATACTAAAAATCACATATCCATGTCATCAAGAGAAAAATAGATTAAATTAACACAAAAAAAACTACCAATATTATAAAGGACTATAGATCTTAGAAGTAATAACATAACTACTTATAAAAGTAAATATTAACAATTCTTTTTTTTAAAAGACACAAAGATAAATCTAATTTAACAACCCAAAAACAAGACACAAATAAATTGATTACACCCGAACCCAAGAGCACGACAACAAAAATATTAAATATGAGACTATTACTTGAATCAATTCAAGAAATCATTTAATTTTTCTTATTTTGAATTAAATTATTTTTTTCTTATATAATTCATATTATGTATAATTAAAATTTTAATTTATAATGATCCAAATTATGAAAAAAAATCAATTATCCTTTTTAATTTATACTAATGAAAAATATTCCTTTTTTATATAAATTCATATTATGTATAATTTAATTTCTAGTTTATAACTACACATAATTATTTTTATCAGATAAAATCGTATCAAACTGATATGGTTTTGTATCTTTTATTAGAACCATATTTATGTTTTATAGAAGACAGTTTTATTTGACATAAAACTCCCAGTATAAATCATCGAAGAAAAAGAACTACCACGCGAATGAAGGGCACTGCTTGAGTGAAAAACCGGGAAAAAGAATTGCAAAAGTCAAACTTGTTTGTGAACCCGCTCTTAATTTGCTGTACAAAGACTCTGTATAGTCAATGTAAAAGTGGGAGTAAAAGATGAAAAATAATATTAAAAGCCGAAGAAATAGAGTAGGATAGAAAAAAGTTAAGAATGATAAAATTTTAAAATTGATAGTGCATAAAAAATTTATCCGTGCCATCGTTTAAAGAGGATCTTCTATGTTACATTATCTAAAAATACCAAAAGGTCTGTTAATAATTTTTCAATCCATCATTTATATTATAATTTTATTATGTTAATAACTGAAATATTAATTCACTTACAGAATATGTAAATATTCTCTCTCTTTATATCCTATACATATATGTATTTTTTTATTTTATAACTGATTATTATTTATATATTATAATTGTCTATTAAATATTTTTCTATATATATATATATATATATATATATATATATATATATATATATATTATAGCTTATAACCCCTATCCAAAAATAACAACGAGTATCACATGCCCACCTAGAATCTTGGTTCAAACTCTTAATTATTAAAAAAATGTCTATTATTTTATAAAATATATAAAAAATAGTAATAAAAAAATAAACATATAAATATATATATTTTAAGATAATTAGTTAATTTACTGTACTGTTCTAAAATATTAAATATTTTTTAATTATTATTTTCTAAATATCATAATTTTATTAAGAAATATTAACACAAGGTATCCGTTCTGCGAGGACCAAAACTCGTTCTTAATAATAACAATGATTAGGACAATCTTACTTATTAACACTTGATAAATAGAAAATATTTAACTTTTAACAGCCTCTTGCCTACGAGATCTAATCCCTTATGTTACCAAAAACTTACGGAAAAATAAAAGAAAAGATTATTTATTTTTTTAACTGCAAGACAAATTATAAAATATAGATCTTAAATACAAATCCAATTTTAAAATCTAGTCCAAACATGTATTTGATATTGAAATAGGACACAACAAACACGCTTGAAAATCAGATTTTCAACGATCACAAGTGATGATCCATTTTCAACCAGAATCAACACAAACTTCTATAATAAATTATAAGATCCAACGACTTTTAAATTTTAGATGTGATTTTTATAACATTAAATAAAATAGCTTGAAAGGTGCAATTTAGTGTTAACATGCTATATAGATATTGTATTAAAATACTGTAAAAGTTATATTTTATTTTATTTTTAATTCTTAATTTTGTTTCTATTTATTTTATCTTATTTAGCTAGCTCTATAGTAATCTTATTTATCTTTTGGTTAACAATTTCACGAGCTTAATTTTTATATATTATTAATGAAAGAATTTTATAGTATTAGTTAATAAAAAATTTTAAATATATATTTTAAAGTAATTATTATAAAATAATAAAATTATAATAAAATATTCCGAATAATATTTTTTCCTTAAAAAGTGAAGCACAGAAAAAAAAAAAGTTCATCTAAGTTCGCGGTTCTTTAGACCTAAAAAGTCTTTGAAATAAGAAAAAATAAATTTTATATTAATAGTGTAATAAAACAAATTCTTATAAATAGTAATTTATTGACTTTTACAATAGTTATTTTAAAAATATGATTGAGAAAAAATAAACAATGAAAACTCAAATTTTAGATTAATCGACAAAAGTATTTTTTATTAATTTTTATAAAATGGAAAGATCACATATATCAGTAAAAAGACCCCAAAAAAATTCAACATATTTCTTTTGTTTTTAAAGTGAAAAATCTCAATATTAATTTTAGGTCTGTTTTTCATTTGGACCCGCTACTTAAAATTTATATAAATTATAATATATTTAATTGATTAATTAGATAAAATATTTTATATTGAGATTATATAACTTTTTATTAAAATAAAAGGATTAATAGTTCAGATTACGTGAAGAAAAAGAAAGAATTGGCGTGCACTATTAACTAATATTTTTGGGCACTTTTGTATATTTTTTTTGCCTCTTTCTTTCCTTTGGCAAGCCGTTTCGAGTGGTCCACACAAAAAGTTAATAAAATATGACATATTTTAGTTGAAACGTGGAAATGGGAATCTAAGGAGCATTTGTCATGATAACACTTCTTTCACATTTTAAAAAATGATCGATTCTCTTAAAACTTATTCCACATTTAAAAAACAAAAATTGCAGTGTGATCAAATGGATTCGAATCAAATATTCAAAGGATTTTAGCTTAGTTTAGTTTAGTTTGGACGTATTTGAAAAATTTAATTTGATTTAATTTAATTAAATGTAATTTGGATTGGTTTAAATAATATGATTTTTAATTTGTTTATTAAATTTAAAATATAGGTAAAAAATGTAATAAAAATTATTGCATCTCACTTAAATTTTTATTTTATTTTTATTTTCAATTCTTATCTTTTGGACGTATTTAAAGAAATAATAATTTAATCTGATTCGATGAGACGTAGTTTAGATCGGTTTGAATCACGTAGTTTTTAGCCTATTTATTAAATTTAAAATATAAATAAAAATTTAATAATTTTTTTTTTCTTTTTTAATTGAATTTCTACTTTATTTCTATTTTCAGCCCTCCTCTTTTGTTCAAATCAGAAACTATGACAATAATAGCATAACTTTCGTTTTTTTTACATAAAATATACATAACTTTCATGCATGATTCTACTATGTTATCATATGTATAATTTTTTTATTAAATACTAAGAAAAGAACTTGTCCTTAAAACATTAAATTCAATAGTATATTATTAATTTAGTAAACAAGAAACGGTGGAACAGTAATAGTTTGATCACAAATATAATTTTTTATAAGGGCAAAACAACTTGGGAAAAATAAATCTCTCACCTATGAGAGCAAGTCAAATAAATTATTTTGTTGGTTTAGGCCCTATAACTTTTTTAACTACGTATCTAAATTATGCATATTTTCTTGTCTACAAAATAACAAAATTTAATAAAATAATATAATTTCAGTTTAATTTTAATTTATAATTTCAATTATTTGGACCACTTTTCAATTTTTCTTTTGAACTGATTTTCATTTAAACACCCTAGTATCCACCTACCTCCATTCGAATAAAGCAAGATATAAAAGATTTGAATATATACTATCTAGAATTTATTCATCTTATATTTAAGATTTGTGACTTATTTTTTAAAATTATTTATTTAAATTTAATTATTAAGTTATAAATTATTATCTTTAAGATTATATTAAATTTTATATTATTTAAATATTTAATATATTATCTAATAATTAACAATATATATTAATAGAAATATATTGTTGATCTCAAATATTTTATATAATTAATTAATAACAGTCTATTATTTATCATTCATTACGAGTTTGTCGATTTCATAGCAAAGTTTCTAAAAGTTTTATAAAATTTAGTTTATAATTAATTAACTGTAAAATATTTAATATTATTAATTTACATAACTGTTAACTTAATTTTATATAATAATAGTAATATTTATACAGGTCTAAAAAACATTATGATAAAATAAAAAAAATAATTTTAAGTGAATTTTGTTAGAATATTTAAGTAAATTTAGTTAAAAGTTTAGCTGCAAACTGTAATCATTCATATATGATTCAAAAATGAAAGCAAGAACATGGTATTTCCTCCTTTCTTTTCTGATAATGATTATTAATTTCCCAATCGTAAAGTTGTCATCTTATACACCAAAGCGTATCAGGTGCCGTTTTTCATCTTTTGTTTTTTTTTTAAAAAAAAAAGAATTACAATAAATAATTCTGGAATCAATCATTTGCATCTTCGGGTTTGTGGACGATCAAGTTTATGCTATAAATTTTGGGTAACAAAGTAGTTCCACATGATCAAGGAGAATCAACTATTTTTGTGGGAGATAGAACTTTGGGTGGATATGAAAAATGTTAGAACATATTCTTATACATTATTGAAATTAATTATCAATTATTAAATAAATGTTTAAAATTTTAAATTGTTAAAATTTAATATACATAATCTTATACATGTGCATGTGAAGAGAAACAATGAAAACTTATTATATTTATTAATTTTAATAATAATTTTTGAAAAATTTTATTAATCTAATTTATGATTAAATGACTATATAAAATTATTTTACATGCATAGTCTTGAAAATTTATTGTTAATATTATATGTTAAAATAAAAGAATTTAATAAACAATCAAACAATTTTAAAATTATATAAAAATTTATGCATAATCTAATTAACAGAGATATCATATTTCGCTGAATGAGTTGAATATAATTAATTAAAAAGTACAAGTCAAAAAATAATAATTTTACCGTATATAATGTAAAACAACGATGTAATCACAGTAATTATATACATGTAATATGTATACATGCATTTCTGAAAACATTACGATTGAATAAAAAGTTTAATATTAAGTTATAAATTAATTTTTGTTTAAAGTTTCTCTGCAAACAGTGCATAAGAATGATGATGCTTTTACTTCCTCCTTTGTTTTCTCATAATGATTGTTATATCTTAAAGTTAGCATCTTCAACTTTTGCCATGGCCATCCAACTAAACGTATCAGATTCCGTTTTTCAATTTTTGTTTATAAATTACAATAATATTTAAAGACAACTTTTTTTAAAAAAAAAATTAGTATATAAATTAATTTTAAATTAAGAATATAAGTATGTTTTAAAAATATTATAAGTCTCGTTCTCAAAATTTTACCTTTAAAGTGAAACAAAATTTTGAATAGAATCTCACGTTCTTTTAAAAATCGTTTATTGAACTATATGTTCACTTTAATCTGTTATGAATTAAAATTATTATAATCCATTAAAGTAGTTACTGGAACTAATAAAATAATTACTGAAATCATAATTATTATTAATTTAGTCAATAAATTGTAATAGTGAATCGCATTAATCTATGAAGTTTTAAATAAAATGATAATATATTTTTACGATTATTGATGGATGATTAACCATTTAGCAACTAAATTATATTATATATTTTTTTACGTAGTGATATATAGATTTATTTATTTATTTTATATTATCAATAATTTACATCTTAGACGAAGGGTTATCACCAAAATTGTTACCTAAATATAAATAAATATTTGTATAAAATTTTTAGAAATTCTACTTTTAAAATTAAGAAACTCACCGTATATGGTGAATTGTAATCGATTAAGTGTATAAAACACTTTTATGAATTTTTTTTCTGATGTATAATTTGTTCAATTTTCTTTCTTTAAAAAATAAAAAAGAATGAATACTCAATTTTCTATTTACTTATTTTTGGATTAATTAATTTTTTATTTTTGAAATTTCAATTTTTAGTTCCTCAAAAAAAATTATCAACTTTTATTTGCTTATTTATTTTCTATCATTATTTATAATTCTAATATTAAATTAAATCGTTAAATATTATTATAACAGTGTTATGTTAATCATTTGTTGTGTGACTATCCGTTTAAATTTAACGAAAAAATTAAAAATGTTGGTAAAATTAAATAAGGGAATAAAAATTAAAAATTAAAAACTAGATTCTAAAATATAAAATAATTAAAAGACGAAAACTTAAATTATAATTTTTTTCACCCGTACCCTAGAGCTTTATTTAACAACCTCAAGTCCTCAACCGACATTATAGTCAAGCTAGCTCGTGGATACACGTTGTTTAATTACTACCATAAAATAGTCCTCGTGTCAGCAATTTTTTTTTATTTAAGTATAAGAATATAACGAATAATAAAAGATGACAGTATCTTTTCATTTTCTTATGCCAAGAACAAAAAAAAATTGAATACAAAATTCTTATATATCCTGATTGTATCTTCGTTACTAAGTCAACTTTAATTGTTGCTAACATGTTTTCATGAATACTGAACATTTGACTTGTAAAATATTCCAGTTATATTACTCATGAATTATGTTAAGTTTAGTGTGGTTTTTAGGATGATTAGTATAAGTTTATCACCATAGCTTATGATCATATTATAACATAAAGTATTTACATTATTTAGTTTACGACATATACATGCAAAAGGGTTATAAAATAGGAAATAAGAGCTTTTTAATTATAATAATTAAATTGTAATAAAGAAATAAAAAATTTAAATTAAATTTTTTATTTCTTTTAATTTTATAAAATAAATTATCCTTTACACAATCAACGAATTATAACCTGTGTGAATTTGTTATAATTATGATTAAAAAAATTTATTTTTATCTAAGAGGATTTTTATTTAAAATGCCATATATATAAAATTATTATTCTCCACCTCATTTTAACTTTTTAATGTAATATCAGTTATTATTTTTCATCTATATTTTGTATTGTTTTTAATTAAAAAATTCTTTAAAAATATAAAATCAACTCTATAAAATTGTTATTCTTACTTATTATTTATTAACTTTTTTCTCTCAATCATTCAAAATTTTGCTTTCCATCATTTTTTTCCTTCCCCTTTTCTTAACAGAATGTTTAATTGTTATTATTTTTTTTCCTGGTGGGTGTGGTTTTGCGAATTTCTTTCACCTTTTATCTACCCAATTTTAATTCCGAAACATTTTATGGCTGAAATCTTTTTTTCCTTAGTTCCTGCTCAAACCAATCGCCATTAAAGGGGAATAAACGCATGGAACAGATTTTGCACCTTTAGCATGTATTTGACATGAAAAATTTCTAAGGGTATAGATAACTTTTTTCGTCCCCATAAAATACACGTTTTTTGTTTTAAGTTATTTATATATTTAATTCATTTTAATTTTTATAAAACCAATTTGTATTAAAATGGTCTCCGTGGTTGGATTGTCCTTCAAACCCGACCGAGGGATAAAAAAAATTAGAATATAAAATTACAAATATCAAGAAATAAGAGAATCAAAATAAAAATAATTATAAATTAATAAAGTTTAAATGAAAATAATCCTATATTATAATGACAAAGAATATTTAAACTAAATGCAGTGGAGTGATAAAAAAATGGAATGATATGTATAAAAATATTAATATTAATTTTTATTACTATTTATTTAGTTAAAATTTGTTTAAAGATAAATTATATTTTTTAGTTTTGATAATTACATATTATTAAGATAAAAATTTCATCTATAAGGCGAATGAGACTGGTAAACTAATGGAGCTAACAGACAAATAAAGTCTTAACAGATGATTTATGAGTCAATAGAGGAATGTTGCACATCAGATAAAAGTTCTATACATACTAATAAAATAACACACAAAGATTTACTATTAATTTTATCTATAATTTACATTCTAGTAGGCTCTAACATGTAGAAATGTATTTTCTACGTTGTCTTATCAAAAATTTCATTAATAAGAAAAATAACAGGGAAGTCAACTTTTCTTTTATAAAAAGACGATTTAAATCAAAATAAAAGAGAATATTTCTAACACAAAGATTTAATATAAAAAAGATAATACATTTTTCAATATCTAATCCTCACTTCTTAAAGAATATTGCTACTTTGATATTGATAGGTAACAAAGTTGAATTAAATGTATGAAAACGTTGAACACGCTTTTAACAGGTGAATTGAAGAAGTTAAAGTTACTAATTCTACCAATTATTTTAAGCTTTCCAACTCTATAAATGTTGAACACTAAATATTTGAAGTTGAAACTTATTTTGAAAAGAAACGAAATTCTATTTTCAAATCTCTTCTAAAAGCCTTTCGATCTTCATTGTACATTCGTCTTTTTATAGAGGTTATCTTAGTTAAGCAAATCCCTTTGTTGTAAATCTTTATCCTTAGTGGCAATAGTAGCTTGAAAAGGTTGGAATCAAAGAATAATTGATGTTGTTAGCATGAAGATGCTACGTTTAAAGAATATTTGGAGTTGTTGACTTGAAAATGTTGGGTTCAAATAATACTTGAGTTATTTAGCCTAAATGAGTTGTGTTCAAAGAATAATTGGATTGTTTAGCCCAAATGTGTCCAAAGAATACTTAAATTAGCCAGAAGTGATTGAGGTCCAAATAGTACTTGTACTATTCACTGATAATGAAATCTTATTTGTAGCTCAGAAACTAAATGTAGTATTGTTCATAACATCAACCAATATAAACATTATATGTTATTTACTGCTTATTTTTTATTTCGTTTAATTAATTATCTAACTCGGGTTGTTTTGTTAACATATTTGGTCTTTGTGAAAATCTTTTTATAAAAAGTTTGAAACTATTCATCTGACTCATCAAACATATAATTTGTGTTGAAAAACTGCTTGCGAATTATTTTTGTTTAACACAATTCAACCTATTCTTGTGTTTTACTTTTACAGTTTGGTATCAAAGCTCATCCTCTAAAGGTTGAGCATTTTGCAGTTGCCAGAAGAAAAGATCTAAAACAACAAGCACATCGATAATGTTCATCACGGAAGGATCTTCTATGAACAAACCTCCAGTCTTTTCTGTAGATGATTATCACTATTAGGCTAACAAAATAGAGATGTGTAAAAGATAAACACAAGAAGGGGGGTTGAATTGTGTTAATTAAAAATTTTTATCTCTTTCGTCTGTGGGTTTCAAAACGGTTCAGACGAAACAACGTTTATATTGAAAGATTGATTTTAATAAACTAACGTTAGATTATGATTATCCCCAGTTAGTCAATCAGACGAAACAAATAAACACAAGTATTTTTATACTGATTCGTCTATTCAAGACTACGTCCAGTTACCCAGCAACAACTGAGTTTTCACTACAAACCGTGAAAAGGTTTACAAGTATTGTTTGAACCCAGCCACTTCTGCCTATTACAAGATATTCTTTGCTCCCAGCCTTCTCAGGCTAAACAACCAAGGTATTCTTTGAACCCAGCCTCCTCAGGCTAAAGTACCACACAAGTGGATTTGAAAAGATGTTTGAAAACAAAGGTTTTCCTCTTCGCAGAGAGGGTTTTACAATAAAGTTCTTAGCACAGAATTGAGCGAATTCTCAGAAGATGGGATAAGAGAAGCGTATTCGCCAACTGATTCTTGATGCTATGAAGTCCTTTTATAGGCATCTTCTTCAAATAGCCGTTAGACTCATTTGAATGCCGTTGAGAGTCGTTGAGAAATCTTCTTGAGAGCTTTCCAAAAGTTTGTCAGTTGTACTTGATTGATTGATGAAGAGTCGCAACGGATATAGCAGACTAGATTGTGCGCAGTACTTTTTCTGACTTGTACAGAGATGTGACAAAAGGTGAAGACCTTTTTGACTTAGGTGTGTAAGCTCGAATCCCTATACTGATCTTGGATGCTTCTCATGAGTACTTCTTCAGATTTGAAATCTTGACGCGAATGACTCAATTTTGACTTCACTTTTGAACAGACGATGTATTTCTTCAGTCTTCAGTTGTTGTTGTTTCGTCTCATCCTATCGTCTTAAGACTTCACTCTTTGGACAGACGAAGGGCTTTAGCTTGAGTAGTCTTCTTCCGTCTGTGCATGTATCGTCTGATGGCTTGGCTTTTGGACCGACGCAGAATTTCATCTTTGAAGGGTCATGTTTCGTCTGTGCTGGTTTCGTCTTAGCAAGTCTTGAGTAGCTTGGTTTCGTCTGTCTTGTAATTAATCAAAATCTTGAGACGTTAATCATCCTTGATCTAACAAGATGTAAATCAAGTCAACTTAGTACTCGTTGCAAAAGATTATCATTGAAGGAGATACACTTCTAGTATGGATATGAAGATGTTTTATAACTCTGAAGTTGACAACTAAAAAATACATTTAATGCAAATGAACGTTGGACATGCATTTGCCATATGAAGTGATGAATTTGAAGCTGTTGAGTCTAACGACTACTTTACCTCTATCTATATAAAGACCGTGATAGTTTTCTTTGTATAACTTCATTATGTAAAAATCCTTTCATCTATACTTTTCACTATACATCCCTCTCTGTGTAGAGGTTGAACTTTTTAAGTTTGACAATTCTTTGTAAATCCACATTGTTAGTGGTGGTTTAGTCTGAAGAGGTTGTGACAAAAGAATGCTTACCTTTGTTAGCTTAAAGAGATTGGGACCAAATGATACTTGGAATTGTTAGCTTGAAAAGGCTGGACTCAAATAATACTTAGGTTGTGTTAGCTTGAAAAAATTGTGGTCAAATAATACTTGGGTTAGCCTGAAGTGGTTGGGGTCAAATAATACATGTATTCACTTTGATATAATAAAATCTTAGTCGTTGCTAAGAAACTAGACGTAGTCTTGAAAGAAGAACTCATATAAATCTCTTGTGTTTCTCTTCATTAATTTATTATTTTTTTACTAACTAGGGTTGTGTTGTGAAACATATCTGTTATATCGTCAATTAAACTCTATGTCTGATATTTATCAGACTGATCTCAAAACATAAAATAAAAAGCTTTGGAAAGCGTTTTAAAACATAATACAACATTCTTCACCATCTCATACACCAATTAATTGAACAAAACTCATCGTCAAGAGACGTATCTCCCAACCTATTCCCTTTGATGAACTTGGTTCAGAGGAGGAAACAGTTTTTGTCCCATTGTTGTTGCACCACCATTACCACCATTTTCACAACCATCTGATCAGGTTGTTGTTGTACCTAGAAAGGTAAGAACCAAAAGTATTACTTCTCTTAGGAATAAAGGACAAGAAAGGGAACACAAAAGTCTTCTCAAGGAGAGTGAGTCAGTCATGGCAGTTAACGGAGACTTCATTGACGAAGCTTTTGAAAGGACTAAGAAGTCTAAAGTTGAGGCTGAAGAAGCTGCGAAGAGAGCAAAATAAGTAATGGCTAAGAAGGAGGAAACCAGACAGAGACGTAAGGCTTTGGAAGCTAAAATTGTGTATGGGAAGTTCAAGTTAGACAGAGAAGTCCTGACTTATCAAGCGTCTTATGAACAACACTTCAAGAACCTAGAACAGGTTCAAAAAGAGTCTCTAGCTACTTATGCTACTCACGTTCGCATGGTAGAGTTTGTCTCTCAAGCCACTTCATCTAATGCTATTGTTGGAGGTGAAGCAACTGAATCTACTCAAGTCTTAAAAGACAATGCATTATTAACTAAGCAGTTATCTACCATGCTTAATAAGGCGCTTCTTGATTCTTCATGTTTGCATGATATTCTGTGCTTGATTCAAAAAAAAGTGAGTGAAGTATATGCCCATAATGTGTTTGTTCTCGTAGACGTAACAAATGTTGATGCCAATATTGTGTTTGCCCAAGCAGATGCACCATGTATGGTTGCCTTGCCTGAGTCTACTCAGCAAGATGCTTTACCTTAAGTTCAAGGTTCCTTGTGTGAATTACAAGATGTCCTCTCTTCTTCCACTTCATCTTTCTTAGGGAATGGTATGTATATACTACTCCTTATGTTTGTTAACTCCCTTTTCTTCATTCAAAATTGGTGAAGCCTGTACATCTTTTTTTCTTTCTCTTGCACCTCCTCCTCTGTTTTTATCGGTTCTTGTGCAAAACGTCCAATAAAGCCAGATTGACTACTAGGTGATCTTTTGATTATTGATGATTATCATCCAACAATTAGTGTTGAAGTCCTTTACAACTTCAGGTTCAAAATGAAAAGATGTTAAGTCAAGATGATTTAACATCTTAGTTTTGATAATTACAGAACAGTCTGTTGTGTTTGTAGACGGAAGAAAGAGCACAGACTGAAGCATCAGACGGAAGAGCTCAGACTGAAGCATCAGACGGAAGAGCTCAGACTGAAACATCAGACGGAAGAGCCTCATACTGAAGCATCAGACTGAAGAGCCTCAGACTGAAGCATCAGACGGAAGAGCCTCAGACTGAAGCATCAGATGGAAGAGCCTCAGACTGAAGCATTAGACGGAAGAGCACAGACTGAAGCATCAGACTGAAGAGCACAGACCGAAGGAACAGACGGAAGGAGACAGACGAATGAATTCAACACACAACTCTTTTATTTATTCATTCGTCTACCTCGTTTTATGAAGTTCAGACGGAGTAACTCGCGCCCCAATTCAAATCTAGCCGTTACTCAAAGAAGCTTCCAAAGACATAATAGAGATCTGTGCAAAAAACCCCTGCAACACGAAAAGCAAACTTGCTTTTTGTTGGTGTCTCTGATCAAGTCAGAAAAAGCTTGTGCAAACATTAATTATTCTGATTGATCTCTGTCACACGTTTGAAGACCCCAAGACAAAGGACCAACGTTCAAATCTTTAGTCTAATGGATACTTCAAGGAGCTCTCTATAAAAGGACTTCATTACTTCAAGAGAAGGTTAGCGAACTGCATAAAAAAGAAATTATATCCAAGCTTCAAACTCTCAAGCAAAGTTCACTCGCCCTGAACTTAGAATAGATCTCATTGTAAAACCCCTCTCTGCGTAGAGGATAAACTTATTCTTTCATCTTACTAAATCCACTGTTGTGGTGCTCTTAGCCTGAGGAGGCTGTGTTTCAAAGAATATCTCTGTTTTAGCCTGTGGAGGCTGTGTTCAAAGAATACCCTGTTTAGCCTGTGGAGGCTGGGTTCAAAGAATACCTGTTTAGCCTGAGAAGGCTGTGCCCAAATAATATCTGTATTTAGCCAGGAGTGGCTGGGTTCAAAGAATACTCATAGTGGAACCTTAGCGTGTTGCTGGGGAATTGGATGTAGTCTTGATCAGACGAACTAGTATAAAAATATTGTTGTCTTCTCTATTATTTTATCTGTTAACTAACAAGGGATAATACTTGAACAGTTTGATAATAAAATCAATCTTAAAG
This sequence comes from Hylodesmum podocarpum, assembly GCA_026586105.1. Taxonomy (NCBI): domain Eukaryota; kingdom Viridiplantae; phylum Streptophyta; class Magnoliopsida; order Fabales; family Fabaceae; genus Hylodesmum; species Hylodesmum podocarpum. Next base: position 11,972,425 of record JALJEV010000623.1, on the reverse strand, counting down.
AAGAAAACAATCTTGCGTCTGATCAAGCTTTGAAAACAACAGACGCAAACGCATCGTCTTAGAGAAAAAGTTTTAAAAACAGTCTACACAATTCAACCCCCTTTCTTGTGTGTTTTTGTACTTTACAAAAGAACATTTGATCCCTTGCACTTCCATCATCTCTGGAGTTGGTGAGTGTTCAATTATGAAGTGGACTACAACCTTGACCAAAAGTTGCACTAGGTTGGCTGACTTCCTTCGATAGAGTTGAATAAGATGTAGTTACCAGGTTTAGAGGACATCACCTCTTAAGTAGATATGTTGATCCTACTCTTGAAGTATCTGCTTTGAGCTATGATCCTTGTATTCCCAAGTATGTCCTAAGACCTTGGGTGGCTTCGTAGAAAGAGAATTGCATTATCTTTATCCACAACATGTGGGATGCCGATGCTTGGAAGTTAAAGTTGCCCAAGAAAAGTACATCATGGTTGTTGGTCGCTCAAGACGATCACGACCCAAATCCATTCTTCATCCTCGTAAATAAAATTGAGTATATTGTTCTTGGTTATACTATTGGTATTATGCTACCATGGATTTGTCCCCCACTATTTTGGAATCAAATATGTTCACCTTTTGAGGTTAGAAAGGTTCGAGTCTTCGCGAGACTACATGCACTTGTCTCTTGTGGATTATGATCCTGCTTTTGAATATCTTGTTAACTGTTACAAATGTGAGATCAAAAGATGCCAAATTTCTTGGCATCATATCAGATGAATTGCTAAACATGAAGAGAGTAAGGTCCCCAAGATATTTTAGACTCAGTTTATCTGTCTTGCCAATTCAAACACAAAGTTCTATGTCTGCTTGGACAAGCCTAGGCCTTGTCATGTTAAGCTTTTGGTTAAGGGCAAGAAGTTGTTAGAAGAAGATGAAGTTTCTTAAAGAATTCAAAAAACGTCTTCTCACCAAAACTGAGTTTAAGACTCTATGGGGGCAAGGTCCCCATAATGAAGAGGTGGGTCTTCATTTAATGACTTATTTACAAGACATAAATTTTTATTTGTGGAGTCTTGAAGAGTCTTCATCGGATGAAGCTGCCACAACAACCTTAATCTTCCCTATAGTAGGTGTTGCTTAGACTGCTGCATCTCACCTACGAGATTGTGTCTTGGTGAAGTGCAAGTGCATATTTGAGTGGAAGTGAGATAAATAACTCACCTTTGATGTTGTTTTTCCATTGATCAACATTCGTTTCATCGAGGATTTGCACGTTTCAACTGGATTAGAGTACAAGTCATTGAAGCAAAATTAATCGACTCGAGTTTAAACATGCTGAACTAAAGACAGAGCACAAGTCTCTCAAGTCCAAGGTTCAAAGGCTTGAGGACATGGTGATGCAGCTACTCTCTAAAGGTTTGTCTGATTGCTCTTTGTCTACTTTTGATGCTTCCATCCCAATAGGGAGAAATAAATAAAGTTGAGAAGATGAATACATTTTTTTAGCAGAGTTAGATGAATAAATAGGGGAGAAATAAATAAAGCAAGAGGGAAAAATAAATAAGGAGGAAATTTATTTAAAGACATTTTGATTAGACCAAGATGATTTTTACCTCTTTTTTTATTTAAAGGGAAAAATAAAGAAGGAGGAAAGTTATTTAAAGACATTGTGATTATACCAAGATGATTTTTTCCACTTTTATCTGTCTGGTAACATTTTCACGGAAATTTACTAAAGGGAGTCAAAAGTTAAAAGCAAAGGAACATCATTTGAGAGAAATTCAAGTTCAAGATCGAAGACTGAAGAATAAAGACTCAAGCTTAGGGGGAGCAATTTTGTTTATTCTTTCTTCTGATGTGATAAAAAAATGCATCACCTTGATGTAAAAACTCTTGTACACGAATAAATGAATAAAATTTCCTTTTAGTTTGAATTCTCATATAATACTTATATGTGTTTTATACGTGAACTAACCTTTTATGCAAATGAAGTTAAGTTTTATGCTTCAAAAGGTAATTTTGTCTTATAAATGATTTAAGTTTGAATATACATCCGATGTGAGTAAAACTTAAGCAAACTTTTATTGGAATGACTAAGTTAAATTTGTTTAAAGGTAAATTATACTTCTTAATTTTAATAATTACATATTATTACATATTATCGAATTTTGTTTATTCTTTCTTCTGATGTGATAAAAAAATGCATCACCTTGATGTAAAAACTCTTATACACGAATAAATGAATAAAATTTCCTTTTAGTTTGAATTCTCATATAATACTTATATGTGTTTTATACGTGAACTAACCTTTTATGCAAATGAAGTTAAGTCTTATGCTTCAAAAGGTAATTTTGTCTTATAAATGATTTAAGTTTGAATATACATTCGATGCGAGTAAAACTTAAGCAAACTTTTATTGGAATGACTAAGTCAAATTTGTTTAAAGGTAAATTATATTTCTTAATTTTAATAATTACATATTATTAAGATAAAAGTTTTAGCTATAAGACGAATGATGTTAGTAAACTAATGGAGCTAACAGATGAATGAAGTTTTAGCATGTGAATGAAGTTTTAGCGGATGATTCACTAGTTAGCATATGAATGTTGCACATTAGACGAAGGCTCTATGCAAACTAATGAAATAGTTGACGAAACTTCAAAAATAGATAAATATTAGTTTTATCTATCATTTACATTCTAACAGACTCTAATATAGAGAAATGTATTTTCTGCATAGTCTTATTAGAAAGCTCATTATTTAGAACAAGTATGAGGAGTTAACTTCTCTTTTATGAAAAGACGAGTCAAATTAGAACAAAAGAGGATGTTTTTGACACAAATATCTAGTGTAGAAAGGAGAATACTTTTTTCAGCACCTAATCCTCGGCTGTAGAAGAATGTTGCTACTCTAGTGTTGATAGCTCATGAAGTTGCATTAAATGCATGAGAATATTGAACACGCTTCGACAAATGTATTGAAGAAATCGAAGTTGTTGAGTCTAACTACTACTTTAAGCTCTTCATCAATATAAAGGCTGACGATTAAAGATTGAAAATTTGAAGTTAGAGATCACTCTGGAAAGAAATGAAATTCTATTTTTAAATATCTTGTAAAAGCCTTTTATCCTTCCTTATATATTCCTTTATGCAAAAGTTATCTTACTTAGACAAACCCCTTTGTATTAAATCTTTACCCTTAGTGATAGTGAAGAGACTAGAATCAAAAAATATTTGATGTGTTAGTTTAAAAAGACTGTGTTCAAAAAATATTTAGAATTGTTAGCCTAAAAAATCTAAGTTCAAATAATACTTAAATTATTTAGTGTAAAAAAAATATGTTAAGAAAATACTTGAGTTAACAAAAAAAATTGTTAAAATTCAAATTATACTTACAATCTTTATTATTAGAGAAATATTATCTACGGTTAAAAAACTAAACGTAATTTTATTTATAGGATGAATTATTATAAACATCTTATATTATCTAATATTTATTCTTTAATTTGTCTAATCAATCATTTTCAAAATTATTTTGTCTAATCAATCATTTCTAAGATTATTTTGTTAATATATTTTATTTTAGTAAAAATATTTTTATAAAAATTTGAAATCAATCATTTCACTCATCAAATAATTATTTATAAACTTTTTTAATACAATTCAATTTTTTCTTAAATTTTACTTTTAAACTATTATTATGTAAACTAATAAATAAATTTAAAGACCTACGGTGAAACGCCTATTAGTAATATTTTTTTTTTGTCCTTTTTATCAAGGATAGTGAGTAGTATTTATTTATTTTTTAAAAAATTAATCCATAAAATGGAACAACATGACCACTAGGGTTTGAATATTCTTTTAATAGGAAGTTAATAAGTTTGTATCTTATTATAATATTTATTTTTATCATTATTAACATAATAATAAAAAATAAATACAGTAAATATTATTCTAATGTAGTATATATTTTTTATTATTATATTTTTATGATGTAATAAGTTCTTTTTTGAATACTCACCTCATTACTTCTAACAAGATCTCTGATTTTAACATAATAATTTTCTGTCATGAGATTCAACCACCCAAAAAAATGTTAGTTCACGTTTTTCCAACATGAATCCCGGTGAATTTTATTGCTTCAATCTTTAAATATAAATTTTTTAATATAAAAAAATTGGTTAATTTAATTAGAAATATTAAATTTATTAAAATTTTCCAAAGTTTCCCTTAGCAAATTGTAACTTGTAAGCTACTCATACTATACTAGTTAATCATTATAGAAGAGAAAATACCTTTATCATATATTGATTAAAGATACTCTTAAGATAATAATTAATGCAAAGAATAAGTTTTATAAAATGGCATGATAAAATTTTAAGAAATATTCTTATATCCAGGTGAACAGAGATATTAATTAATTATATTAAAAATGTAGAAGAAAGAATCTTATATTATGTTTAATTTGAAAAGTAAAAAAAAGAAAAATAATAATAATAATAATAGAATTTATTATATTTTATTAGAAAACAAAAAATAAAAAAACATATTTCATTTTTTCTCTAATTCAAATATTTAAATTTTTTTCTCATTTTATTTCCTAACCACTCTCTTTCCAAAAACAACTACAATCAGAAGGAGGTAAATGAGTTTGTTAAATAAGCAATTGCTTTAAATGCAGGCAAAAAAAAAAAAAAAACACTAAAATTAAAATTTGTGATCGAGTTAGAAAGAAAAAATTGGAAAGCAACTTTATTTAAAGAAAGCAAAAGAGCAGAAAACGTGGAAGGGCTCGATCGAAACGTGCGTCTCTATAAATAAATAAAAGCACCAAAGCTACCATTTTCTGTGCCAAAGGAAAGAGAGAGAAGAAGAAGAAGAAAAAGAAAAAGAAGAAGGTGTTATTGTGATAAATAGTGAAACACACTCACATACATACACGCTCTGTGTATTCGTTGTTGCTTCTTCACTCTCCCACATTCACATCACTCTTCAGGCTAGTATAACTTAACCTTCACCTTTTGCCCTAAACAATCGTTGCACTGTTCTCACTTTTCACCACTTTTTTTGTTTTTTATTTTTCGCCTTTTCTTCTATTCGTATTTTCGGTCTCCGAACCCTAGATTTTCACGTCGTTTTGTTTTGTTATCTACGACGGTGCACGATAGCAATTACACGTCGGAGCTTATCGTAGTGTTGTGTCGTGTTCTGAGTTGCATCTGTTCTGTTATTTTTTTTTTCGCTGCCAAATATATGGGTTATTCTCTTTCATGTTTTGTTATTTAATTTGTTTTCTTATGGTTGAAAAGAAAACATGTAAAAGTAGAAATGAAAAGTGAAAGTAAGAGTAAATTTACTTATTGTGTTTTGTCAGATATTTGATTGTTTCATTCTTCTGTGTTGTGGCCTGAATATGTTGAGGGTTTGATGATTGATAATCTGAATACTATATTTTATTTTTGGAAACCTATATGAAGCTGTAAACTGTTATGATTTCATTATGATTATATGTGTTTATTTTATTATTTTTTATTGTTAATGATATGCACAAAGTATAATGGAAGTTTTGTTTTTCTCTTACTTCTTTTCTGGCTTGTTTTCGTAATCAATTTCGTTCTTTATTTAAGATGGCATGTGTTCCGTACTTTACTTTATCGGTGAACAAAAGGCCAAACTTAATTTATAAAACTAAAAAATGGGAAATGCAAATCCTTTCGTGCTTTGCTTTTGTGGTCTCATGCCTTATTAATTAAGGTTCTTCTTGCTTGGATATGGTACTCTTTACTATTTAATTCGGTTTTGTAAGTGCTGCTATTTTTTTTTTTTTCTGAACTTATGTGTTTCCCATTTACTCTCTGCTGTTTAGTTTGGTTATGTAAGTGTTGCTTATTTTTTTAATGAATCTGAAGGTGGTGGGGTTTTATTTTTTGTGACAACTCGTGTGCTTATTATACAGAGACTGGAGCCTGAGAAGAAAAGAATTGTTTATGGAGGACGGCGCAGGAAGAGGTTTGGAATGCCCGAAGACTATGGATGGGAAGGCGAGTAATGGGAATGGGTCAGAGAAGGAAATTCCTTCTTGCTGTTTGAAGGCTATGGCTTCAATTCCTGAGTCAGAAGCAAAATGCCATTCTACTGTTGTTTCTGGGTGGTTCTCAGCTTCTCAAACTTGCTCTGGTCATTATCTTCTATTTGTTTTCTATTTTTTAAGGCGAAGTAAAATGATTACTTTTGTTCATTACTTTCTTCCACTTTATCTTTGTTTTTACAGGGAAATCTGGGAAAACTGTTTATTTCAATAACCCAATGTGGCCAGGTGGGTGTTACTCATACATATGCAGTTCTGCACAGTTCATGTATTATTTCTTTATGACCATTGGAGTGAGAATTTTCCTCTTTTATTATTGTTGTAAACTTTTGATTCCATTGAACCTTCATAGAGAAGTCTGAATGGGAAAAGGGAATCTTTTTTGACATTGAATATTACTTTTGGCTGAGCATACTGACCTAAATATTTGATTTTATGGTATTGAATCTGTTTTCCTCCATTTTTTGAACCAAAAATCATGATCGTCAATGTCTATATTTAATATTTAATATTTAATATTTTACAGTCATGTATAAAAGCTCTCACTTTGATTGTTGAGTATGTATCTTATTTGGGTATGAAATGATTGCTGCTTATGGCTTTATTATCTATCATTAGGAGAAGCCCATTCAATCAAAGTAGAAAATATCTTATACAAGGAAAGGTCAGAGTACCAGGAGGTCTTGATTTTTGAGGTTTGTTTTCTTCCTCTTATAATGTTCTCTAACTTATACCTTTAAATGATCAACACTAATCTTTTTGTTTTGCAGTCATCATCATATGGGAAAGTGCTTGTACTTGATGGAATAGTTCAGTTGACTGAGAAAGATGAATGTGCTTATCAGGAGATGATAGCTCATCTTCCACTCTGTTCAATTCCGTCCCCCAAAAATGTAAAGTCATTTGAATTGATGGTTTTGGTTCTGAGCTTATATCATGTCTGTCAAACAAAATATATTTAGTTGTTTCGGTTCCAATTTAAAAGTATGGTTCCTTATCATCATTTAGGGCAAATGATATTACAAAAAGTTCAATGCATACTTTGGTATTAACCAGTTTAATAGTGCTTCTTCATGTTCTTTTCTCTAATATTTCCTATTTTTGTTGGTCGCACCTGCATGGCAGAAAGTGTTATTAACAATTTAAGGTTGCTTGAATTTAACCCGGTGCTTTACTTTTTCTTCCTCTGTTTTCATAATCTGCTAAATGATTTTTACATCCAGGTGTTAGTTGTTGGTGGAGGAGATGGTGGGGTTCTTAGGGAAGTAGCCCGCCACAGCTCTGTGGAACATATTGATATTTGTGAAATAGATAAGATGGTTATTGATGTAAGTAAAGTCATATTTTAATCATTGATATAGTTGCTTTCATTACTGAGAAATACTTATTGCTAGGGTTATTTTGTAGGTTTCTAGAAAGTTTTTTCCAGAGTTAGCTGTTGGGTTTGAAGATTCACGAGTACACCTGCATGTTGGTGATGGTATATGTTTATATTATCTGTTGGTCTTGTTTCAAGTTTGTTTGAGTTGCCTATTCTGTGGCTTTATATTTACTGATTCCAAACTGTAATGTTATTCACTTAAGTTCTTTTATCCGTTTTTTGGCAGCTGTTGAATTTCTTAAACGTGCCCCGGAAGGGAAGTACGATGCCATAATTGTTGATTCCTCAGATCCTGTGGGTATGTTATTTAAATTTAAAATGATTCATCTAACTACACGAGGCTGACCTGAACCCTTGTAACTCTATTTTGATACTATTGCATGCTACGGCTATTCTCAACAACTTTGTTGCTTAGCCCTGATTTATGAAGAAATTGCATTGATGGGTTTAGTTTGCTCTGTTAGCTGGTATATTTATATTGATAAATCATTTGCATCTACCTTGCATACAACTCTGTTGAATTTTAATGAAAAGTTTAATTTTCTCATGGTTTTCTCAGAGTTTTTGTCGTTGAATTATTTGCTTTGAATTGCCTATCAACCTACCTGCTACACAGGCTAATCCTATAGAAAGATTTAAAAGCAAAAGATTGCTTAATTGTTGGCCATTATTATCATCAACGATTTACAGGATTATTTTTCTGATTTAGGTCCTGCCCAGGAACTAGTTGAAAAGCCATTTTTTGAGACAATAGCCAAGGCATTAAGACTTGGTGGAGTTCTTTGTAATATGGCAGAAAGTATGTGGCTTCATACACACCTTATTCAAGATATGATCTCCATTTGTCGAGAAACATTCAAAGGTTCTGTACGTTATGCATGGGCAAGTGTGCCAACATATCCAAGGTGATTATTTCGCTTTTGAATGTGCTGATACATTAACATACTTCTGTTCTTCTTTGAAGTTCCTTTCATGTTCCTTTTAGAAATCCTTTTTTTGTCTTTTCCTTCCACATGGAGTAAGAATGAAAGTAATTTTTCTTGCAGTAGGACAGTTACTCCTCCTTGATAAAGGAGGGCCCTACTGATGTGGGCCTACCATAATAGTGGGACCCAAAAGGTGGTGATGAAAAATTCTTCTCAGACAAGAACCTTTCTAGATCTTGAGTGTCACATTATTGCTTTAGTCCATCCTAGATTCTCTACTCCCAAAATGTTGTGAATTTCTGCACAAGAATACATTTAGAAGTTCAAACAAGTCCATCCTAGATTTTCTGAGTTTCACATTATTGCTTTAATGTGTTCCTAGTTTTAGTTGTAGGCTTTAAGCTAACCTTTTTGGGTGGTTTCAATATGTTATAACTGTCAATTATTTAATATTAAGAATCTGAGATTTTTACTTGCCTCCTCATAGGCCAGCATTTTCGAATGGTGCATTAGTAGTAGTTTAGGCAAAATTCAATGGCAAAATCCAAATGAGAAGAGTGCAATCAGTTTTATTTTTTATTCAGGGATGTGATTTACATTTTGATTTATCTAGATAATATTGGTAATTGTATTCTGTTTAACCTCTCTCCCTTGGCACGCAGTGGTGTGATAGGCTTTCTTTTATGCTCAACAGAAGCTGTTGATTTTGTAAATCCCATCAATCCCATTGAAAAGTTGGAAGGTGCTAATGAACACAAAAGAGAACTTCGATTCTACAACTCAGAGGTAAAATATTCCAAAATTGCGTAAGTTGTTTACTTCAAACACACTTGAATGCTATTTCTGACCGTCGGTAAAATTTATTGGCATGGCTGCTTCTTCAGATGCATTCAGCTGCCTTTGCGTTGCCTGCGTTTCTGAAAAGGGAAGTGAGTCTGCTCCGTGATCCCTCCCTTCAGTAGCAATGCATGTCTGCGTATTGTTACCCTAAAATAATCAATTTTGACTTCATTGTCATTGGTGTGGGAGAACTAGGAACTTGGTGTGATTATTTTTAGGTTGACAAATACTACGTGGTGGAATCTGATTAGCTGCGTTGAAATTTCTGAGTCTGACTGTGGATCGCTCTGTCTTTTATCTAGTTTAATACTCTATATTATTATGCTGTTTCTGCACATGCTTGTAAGACTTGCATTATCAATTTTAAATAATACGTGAATAATTTATTAAATCCGGGTGTTTAGATATTTTATTTCTTAATGAAACTTTCTGTCATGTGAATTTGATGGATTGATCGAAATTTTGGAACAGTTGTTGAATTAATTAAACCATTAAATTAGTCTTTGATTAGAATCAATAGTTTGTTTAACGAAATTTGCTGTGACTTAAAGCCGGGAATTTACTCAACGCATTTACGAGCTTAATAACTTAAGGAGAAAGAAGGGAATCAGGAAGTGAAAAAATATTCAATTTTGAGTTTCATTCACGATTGAAAAGCATTCAACAATCGTATATTTATATATACAACTTCATAATTTATATTTTATAGACATCTTATATGTTACACTGACTTGACAAAATAAAACAAATAAACAAAATGACATTTTGGCCCTCTATCAAAAAGGTCATTTCATTTTTAATTTTTCCTTTACACTCCCATTTTTCATTCTTTACAGAACCAGGCATTCATAACCATTAATTTTCCCACAACTATTGTTCTTCAGAAGTAAAATCAGGCTCAGCAGGCTTCTGCAGCAACATGGGTGATATTCTCTCTGGCACCCTGGTTTTCCTTGTGCTATTTCTACGTAAAAGTCTGAGTGCATTAGCTGCAAACCTTGAAGCATATATTGTGGCACCAAGACTAGGTGAACTACCACCTGCTTTTGCCAATGCATCTTGCAGCCTATTCTCCTCTTCCCGGAGAGACTCCTCCAGCTTCTTTTTACTATATCGCCTCCAAGCCGCTTGTATGAAACATGCAGCCCATGTGCGCCATTGTTGCGAATAAAACCTGAAAGTGTGGCGCAGCTGCTTACTATGAAGGCGCCGAAACTGTGACGCAACAAACTTCAAGTCATCAGCTTTTAGAGCAAATGCTTCGACTTCAGAAAGAGTTTGGACAGTCCTAGTTGATATGGGAAGGTTGGATGAGTTATTAGGATCTAATGCCCATGTGAGAAGTTCTTCTCCACAAAAGTCACCAGCCTTGAGGTATTCAGAGTTGAAGAACCCTGTTCTTCCACCATTAGTGGTCATCGTCAATAGTTTGCCGCGCATTATGAAGAGCATCTCATCAACAGGATCTCCTTCCCGGACAATGCAGCTTTCTTCGGTGTACAGCACTGGCTTGAGTCGGTCACACATAGCATCTAAAAGTTGCTCATCCATTTTCTCAAACATTGGCACCTTAAGTTCATGCAAGATAAAGATTTAGTGATTACTATAATATTACATGGCAAATCAATTATAGCTTCGAAAAACTTCCAATAGTATTGGTAATTGGGTTTACTTTTCAAGGATTATCTTAAAGCATCTGAGCGATATTTAATTGATCTACCTAAATGCAATAAATGCAATACTCAGAAAATTTTGAATTTTATTAAACCTGTTATATTTATGCGTAAGTACACCGTATCTTCCTATTCAATGCTCCAAAGGATTTTCTATAGAAGTATTCAGTAACCAAAAACAGACATACTAAAATAGGCCAAGTAAATTTTCATTTTCAATAATAATAATAATAATAAATAAACAAAGATCATACCACAGTAAAAGAATGGCAGTAACACGAAAATGTGATATGGATAAACTTACCCTCATCAGCAAAGCCAAACAAAGATGCCGCTTAATATCCCTTCTTAAATCCTTGGGAAGATCTCGAATCAAACAATCTTCATCAACACCTCTGGTTTCTTGCCATTTGTACTGCTCATGTCGTCTGATTCTTTCTCTCAGGCTGTCAGGGAGTAATCGATGAGACATCCACTGTTCTGCATCTCTCCTCTTCACCCTCATTTCCTCCAATCTGGTAGTTGTTGACTGCAAATATGTCTGTTTCCAAAAAAATACTGTGTGTAAAAAAGAAGAAAATTCGGCCATGGTGTGTAAGCAGTTTCCAAGCAGAAATGTAAAAATAAAAGAATGAGGACCAAGATTTAAGTATATATCTAAAATATGTAAAGAAAAAGTAGTTAGATAATTCTGGAAAATGAAGAGCACTAGAAACACAGGTTTTTGGTCCATGTCCACCTATAGAGAATTACAGCAACTTAATATACAAATATTTAAATTGTTCACCATATTTCAGGCAAACAATTGCAGGCACAAGGCATTGAGAAACTGGAAATTACAAATCCATGTGTTTCCTTAAAAGCCAGTGAAAGATAAGATTAGGATTATATCCAATATTTTCTCACAACCAAAGGTCAAGGAATCAAAAGACCTACTTCACCATGATAGCCCAGAAACTAGAATTCCACAGGGGCTCATGTTCATTCCCCAAAAAATACTGCACATTCACACTGTAACAACAAGTTCTCTAATTCCAATTCCAAAAATTGATTTGTGGAGTCCTTTTACATGAGAAAGTCTCCCAAAAAGAAAATCTTAATTAACAAACAATAAAATATTTTACAGCACCAAAAATTGCTATCATTGATAAAAGGTGGAGGGAGACAGATCACAGGAGGAAAATTATGGTAGTTCTAATCATTTTATTCCAAAATCAATAAATAGTGCTGCTTGCAAGTATTATTACTTGATTTACAGATGATGAGGAGATATTTAACACCAACCTGCATATTTCCAATGAGGAATGCAAATAATACCAATCCAGCAATTGAAATGAAAATTGCAAAGCAGATTTCCCAAACATAGGTACTCGTTGCAAGGTTCTGTCCAAGAGAACTGCAATAGTGGAAGGAATATTTACAGAATGTCAGATAACTTGGTAAAAATATGCTCAACAATAAAATCAAGATTCAAAACATACTCAGATATGATATGAACAACATGCAACATCAAAATTGATAATTGACTAACACCTTTCCTAATCTCCCACCCCATGATTGTGGCTTTAAACAAATTAAAGACTGAAGACAAAACCATTTTCCACTTCTAAGCACCAAATCACAAGTCATTCAAGATCTACATGCTTCTAGATAATACAACATTTGTCATTGAAAATTAATGCCATTCAAATCATACAAACAATAGACACAGAATCAGATATGATGTACATACTTGATACTTATCCACTAACATTATATTCCCAGACAAAACCTCAAAAATACATGCATTTCACACACCGAACACCTGAGAGAAGATGCATTTATTGAAGATAGTCAAGATACACACAATGAAAGGGAGAATACGTTTTTTGATCCAAGGGATATCAGCAAACAGAACTATAAGAAACAATTCTATGCTATGAGCATGCAGACATATGGAGTCCAACATAGGCACGGGTTCCTAGAATCACACTCATAGCTGACATCAACTCAACAAAGTTGTCATCAAGATCATAAACACAATGCAACATATGATTACTTCATAATCGTAAAGTTAATAGCATATGATAAAAAAAAACCGTAAATCACACCTCAAATTTCTTAGGCCCCACCAAAAACAATAGAAGAACTTTTGAGGGAAATCTCTAGACTCCACAACTCCAGATTGAAGGGCATCAAGAAATATTCCAAAATTAAAGAGTGTTGTATTTTGATCCTGTATTGGGCAGGAAGCATTTAGGAATGCTGAAATTGCGCCCAAAGCTTTATGATTATCACAGTACATATATGCTGTGTTGCATGCACTATTTCTTCGACAAGCATGTTGCCAGCATGTGGTTTCTCTTTCTATAGAAAACAAGTACCAAAAGGCACCAATAACCTGAGAGCAACAAGTAAATCAGCAATCGGAGAGACAGATGATATCATTTTTCAAGTTTCATTAATGAGATTTTCACAAAAGAAAAAAAGGCAACAATGATATGCTAAATCCTAAACCCTAAAATCTAAATATGCTACATTGGGAACCAAAATAAAATGATGTGGGTGTGAGAGTATGAAACAATTTATAGACCCAAAAACAGTTACGTAACTAGCACAATATGCCCACTTGGAGATCATAATGCCATTGTGTGTGTCACCACAAGGGAAAATATTGGTTCCTATCAAACTTGTTTAACCTAGTGATCATGCAAAACAAATCTACAATACATTCATCAAAAAGAAACGCTTAATAGTTATACAAATTCAGGTTTTAGGGGAAAAAATGATTTCAGAAACAAAGAGAAAAAATAACTAATAAATTTAGTAAAGCACAATACAACAAAAATTAGTAACATACACAAGAAAAAGGAAAAAGAAAAACTGCAGAATGATGTGGGTGTGAGAGTATGAAACAATTTATAGACCCAAAAGCAGTTACGTAACTAGCACAATATGCCCACTTGGAGATCATAATGCCATTGTGTGTGTCACCACAAGGGAAAATATTGGTTCCTATCAAACTTGTTTAACCTAGTGATCATGCAAAACAAATCTACAATACATTCATCAAAAAGAAACGCTTAATAGTTATACAAATTCAGGTTTTAGGGGAAAAAATGATTTCAGAAACAAAGAGAAAAAATAACTAATAAATTTAGTAAAGCACAATACAACAAAAATTAGTAACATACACAAGAAAAAGGAAAAAGAAAAACTGCAGAATAAACTTACATGACTTGCTAGCATGTAAAGAAAGAGATTGAATGCAGCTCCAGCCCAAGCTGTTTCAGTAAGAATGCCAGAGGTCCTAGTAACTTCTTTATATAATGGAATTATTCGTAAAAATCGTGGGATATATTGGAAGAAGACGATAAATTTCAGCAAGGTCTTCGTATTCAGTGATTCAGAGCCACTCAACTTTGGAATGATAATTAGAATTGCCACCTAGCAATATAGGAGCAAGTTTTGAATTAAAATAAGCTTATTGAATCAACTAAATGAAATAATTTGTTTTTGATTTTTAATTTAAGCTCTCAAAATGATAAAACTATGAAGATATTAATCTTGAAGGGGTGAACTTATCACATGCTACAATATATTTTATGAGTTCACATGTTTTGTACTGGACTTTAACAATAATGCAATTATTTAGTAAATTAATTACAGCAAAATGAATCAACTTCCTAGCAAGATAGAACATGAGAAAACAAAAGTCACATTACATTCTTCCACAAACTCATCAAGACAATTCTTCAAGAGTTACAGGATGTGCAAAAGATGAAAGTAAAAAATTTCAGCAGCACCGGTTCGATTACCTGTGGGAGGGGAAGAACGGCAAGAATGTCAATTAAGAAGTATGATGACAGATACCGCACTGCTATTGCCCAGGCATCTTCAACCAAAACACCTCTTCCAAATACTCGAGAAGAGGGAGCAATGAATCCAGTACGGAATTGGAAAATCATATGGATGATATAAAAAATATCAGAGAAAGATCTTAGAACAGTTGCTGTAATTTCCATTTTTCTGTCCAGTGAAAGACATTTCTTGTCATCATCAATCACAGGAACATAGAAGAACAAAGGATCAAGTGATACAGCAATAAGACATGATAAAACAAATATTTTATTCCACTTTTGAAGGAAAGGGCCCTGCGGATCAAGGATTTTCTCTCTAGAACTAAAACTTCTAGCAAGAACTTTGTTATAGGGAAGAGATTTGAATGATTTTCTAAATCTCTTAATCCCCTCTGAACTAGATTCCAAACCCCTTTGAAACTTCTCGGAAACTGAATTTAGTGTATTCCTAATTCTCCCCGAGCGTGTTACATGAATTGCAGGAGAGTTGCTCTCTGAACCCTTGTCTGAATTCCAATCCCGAAATCTGAACATCATTGAAACAATACAACTCAGTTCATGATAATATGTAACAAGTTGTCCAAAGCAGAGGCTATAACACGGAAAAAGGACATACAGGCATGGAAGTGATTACTGTGGAATAGAATTTCTGAAAAAGATTAACAACGAAGTGTCTAAAGCATTTTGAAATTGATGAGTGGTTACCGGAAAAAAGTGGTTCCAAAAGTTGAGAGCAACAAAAGGGGAGCCTTAATCACAAACAAGAAAGTTTTGTTTCCAATGACAACTTACTAAAATGCTTATGACACACCATAAACAGCATAACAGAGAGTAAGTAAATAAAGATAAGCATCAATAAACTAACCTAACAAATTTGTCTTGCTGGAAATTCATGACTGTAGGTAGTTGAGAAGCAAAGTAGAATTCACTGAATCAATGGCGTGCGAGCAAACATTACAGGATAGTAAATAGCTTCTTGATGCACCTCAAAATCTCACATCCTAACTACTCCTGAAATAATAAAACGAAAGAGAGAGAGAGAGATTCAGAATTAGATACTCCAGTTATCAACCATAACACAAACCAACTTGTCCATGACACCTTGCCATATATTGATCGCACATAAGTGACAATAATAATAAAATCCACGAAATTGAATAAACTTCAAATAATAGTCAACAACAACACACATCAAAAAAAAAAAAAAAAAAAAAAAGCTTGATAGCCAGAAATATAGTTCATCTCAAATTTGTCAGCACACACACACATACTAGCGTACAGCGTAAGCATCATGATAAGGATGCTTACCATGTTTTGAGGAATCACTAAAACATTGTATTATCATTAACTACGGACAAAATTCCAAACATGTATGTATATACTAAAAACATAATAATACTAAAAACATAATAATAATAACAACAACAATAATAATAACAATAACAATAATAATAATAATAATAATAATAATTAATAATAATAACAATAAGATTTTAATTTGTAGCTCCTACCCTATGAATCAGAAATTATTCCGTAAGCATAGATTATTTACTGAAATGATAATAACAATAATAATAGGATAATCTGTAATATGTTTGGGTGTGGAAATGAAATAACCTAATTGAGTGAATAGTGAAATTGGGAGGGGAGTTGAAATAGGAGGAGAAATAGAGAGAGAGAGTAAGAAAGTGGCGGAGAAGTTAGAGAGAGAATTGAAAAAGTAGATAGAAAGTGGTTGAGAATTGAGAGAGAAGAAGAGTACCGTAAGGGAAGTAACGAGCATGAGTAGTTGTAGGGAACGGAATGAGCAGCGTGTGATTAATTGATTATGACTTGCAAAGAAGAAGAAGAAGAAGAAGAGATTGTGATTGCGACAGAGAGAGAAGAAGAAGAAGAAGAAGAAGGTTCGTGGAAAGCGGGAAGGAAGGAAGAAAATGATGTATAGAAAGAGGAGAAGAGAGGAGAGACAGTTGGTGTTGAGGATGGAAGGAAGAGAGTATTGTCTGTCACGGGACCCACTCTCACAAAGGTTAATTTTATTTATTATTACTATTTCTTCTTCTTTTTCTTTTTCATCGCTCTCGTTAGTAGTTATGGTTACTAGTAGAGTGTTTCTCTGGTCAAAACTTTTACCCCCAGCCACTTTCAAACACTCACCACTATTAACTCAGTCAACGTAACAATTTGTAAATAAATAATAAAACCATTTATATATAATAATATTTTATATATAGGATTTAATTATCTACTGTCTTTTTCAACTTTGACGCAAATACTTTAAAAATCTGGCAATCGCTACATTAAAAAAAATTGATTCACAATAAATAATAGTTCACTTTATATATATTATATATATTATATATGTATAATGAGAATAAATTAAATGATACAAATATGACTTATATAAACTGTTATATCATATAATAATTTTTATTTAAATATTTTTTCGTGTATTTATATTTATGTGTGATTAAAATAAATAAAGATAATAAATTTAATAATTTTATTTTTTTAAATAAGTTAAAAATATTAAATTAGACAAAAAAATATAATATTTTACACAAATATACATGAAATTGAATTAATTTTTAAGTTTTCATTTCATGTAATGTGAAGAAAAAAAAATGTAAATAAATAATTTTATAAATTTAAAAGGATAAAAGTGTCTAAAAAAAGAAAAAAATAATTATAGGAAATTGAATATTATTTATTAATAGTTGTAAATATGTACAAAATTTAATTTTAATCTAATTTTTTTTTATATTGCATTTATATTTACATAATATATATTTATAAATATAATAAAATATAAATGATTCAATTACTTGTTCGTTAATTTCAACAAATTTTGAGGCAAACAATTTCAATGTGAAAAGTTATAACTCAATGAATAGATTTTAAAAACCCATTATATA
The DNA here is from genome assembly GCA_026586105.1 of Hylodesmum podocarpum. Taxonomy (NCBI): domain Eukaryota; kingdom Viridiplantae; phylum Streptophyta; class Magnoliopsida; order Fabales; family Fabaceae; genus Hylodesmum; species Hylodesmum podocarpum. Next base: position 11,954,788 of record JALJEV010000623.1, on the reverse strand, counting down.
TCAAACCAATATACTAATTAATATATTTTACATTAATATTATCTAATAACCATACATCTAAAATTCAATGTTATGTAACTATGTATCTAACATATTTATATATTTGTATATATACATATAAATTAAAATTTATATTAATAATAAGTAACAATGAAAAAGTCTTGTAACATTTGAAAAAAAAAAAAAAAGAAAATATAACATGCATCGACGATGTAAATAACTGCCAAGTTGGGATTTGAGGAATACAACTTCGTAGTTAGGTTCCACCTGAAGCTATTCTCCAAGTGCTTAATATTCTTGTTCGTTTTTATCAATGTGCCAAAAGAAATGTAAAGAATCATCACTAAACTCTTGACATCTAAGTTTAATTATCTTATCCTGTTTATAAATAAGACGATATTAAAAGAAGTGAACTTCAGTTCATCCTTATATCTAACATAAAAACTCCAATTATTCAATATATATTATTTATTAATTTTATATTAAACAAATTTAGATTAATATGCATAAAAATATAACTATGGAAAAATCACAATAAATTTTAATTATGATAAAATCTAAAAGAGAATTAATTGATGAGTGATAATTGCACATTCTCTTATTTTAAATATTTTGTTAACATCTTTTTATTATTGGTGTTCAAGTATATTTTTCCTTTGAACTTGACCGGTGTACTCCAAGCAAGATAGATCCCCTTTTCTTTTTGTTAATTTATATGATGAATGAATTTTCCAAAATAACAAGTTTAAAGTGTCTATAAAAGTGGCAATGATTTACGAACCTTTTTGTTGGCCGTATCTAATTTATTTTCTATCCTTTCAAAACTTGAATAGACTATTCTAAAATGGAGTTGCTAAACTGGCACGTAGAGGGCATAAAAGTCGAATATTTACTCAATAAAGTCAACAGGTAGCTGCATTAAACAATAAATAGATATTCCTAATATATCGCAACTGATTTAGGGTTAGTTCTGTATGATATTTAACAAGCAAACAAAAAGTTTATATATAATACTATTGAGTTCATAGAATGGTTCTAACTAATTATTACAGATAAACCATGTAGGTACTCGGTTGACATAATGTTACGAATTGTGTTCACATGTGAAATATCAGTTTATATAATAAAAGAAAACTAATACTTAATTTTCTCTCAGATATCGCGTTGACACTAACACTGAATGAGATTCACGTAAAAGAAGTGGAAGGATATAACATAAATTATATTTTCCTTTCTTTATTTAGCATTATATATAAAATAATATCTTATAAATTTATAGATACATATTAGTTGATAAATAAAAATATAATCTATTAATTGATTAATTATGTATTATTTTAAAAATAACATATATATATATATATATATAATTTTCACGGTATATCCTAGTTAAATCTTAAAAAAATAAAGATTGAGAAGATTGTATTAAGTGATTTGCGTTTACAGGGTGGTTTACATATTTAGTGGTTGAGGAATATATTAGATTCAGAATTAAAAGACCATTTTAATATTAAAATTTTGTGAATTTTTAAATATTTTATAAAAATGTTATATTTATAAGAATATTTTAATAAAATTTTATGATTTCGTAAAAATTTAATAATTTATAAGATTTTTTAATATAAATTTTATTAAATCTATATATTGAAAATTTATAATATTTTAGAAAAATATATGAATTTATAAAATATCAAAAAATATATACATGTATAAAGATATTAACTCTTACATTATGAATTATAAATTATAAATATAACTAAAACTAAATTATAAATTTCATATTATTATTATCATCTACGTTATTATCTTTTATTATTATTTTCACCGACTGTATTATTATTATTATTATGACTTTTAATAACAATGGAATAATTATAATAATAATATATAATAATAATAATAACAAGATGATAATATACTATATGAAATGAAAGATTATAAAAAACAAATGCTAGTAAATACTAATAATTACTAGCAACGGTGATATACTCGAACAAAGAGTTATAAAATTAGTCTAATCTTATAGGAAAACTTTAAAAAGTAATGATGGAAGATCAAGAATTCATTGTAAAAGCTAACAATTATTTAACGCTAATAATTATATATCAGCAGAGGAAAAAATGTCTTTGAAGATCTCATGTTATATGAGTTGAGTATTTAAGGTGCTGTTTTCTCATATTCAAATTCCTCAACGTCACACACACCTCTCTTCAATCAGGTAATAATTTTTTCACTCACTCTTCATTTTCTTCACTGCGCCAAAACGCACCGCTTATTCATTTTCGGTTTTTCGGTTTTCTCTGTTTCGAGCGATGCGATGCTAGTTAGTTTGAAATGCCCTGACCGATCCTGTAGATCCGTGGCGAGGTTCTGTTTACTTCGAATTCTCTGTTCAAAAACAGAGGTTTTGTCTCTGTACATTTCGCACTTCCTTTTCTTAACATTTTTGCTTCTCTTGTTCCTTTGTTTGTGTTAAGCTTCTGTTGCCATGTTTTGTGCGAATTTCGCTTATTTTGCCATGTTGAGTGAATTTCGCCTTTTAGTTTAATTGCTCCGAGGATTTTGTGATGCTTTTAACGATTAAGGCTTTGTTATTATTATTATTATAATTATATTCGGAGTTGATACTTTTGATTTGTAATTGTGATATGAAAGTTATGAAACACGGTATTAGTATATTGTGAGGACGAGTTGTTTGTTGTATTCAGTTGAGTTTGCATATGAATAATAATTGCGTACTTAGTTACTTGACCTTGTAGTATATTGTGAGGACTGAGTTGTTAATAGTTGAAGTGAAAGAAGGGAATAAATTAAAAGGGGTTTTTTGAAAAAAAATGGAAGTATATTTAGTAATTAGGAGGTATAATTATCATTTGTCTTATGATTTTTATGAAATATTAGAAAAGTCTATTTACTATCTCAGTTAAAATAAGATTCAGATTATATATATATATATATATATAAATAATTTTCACTGTGTATTCGTATTAAATCTTAGAAGAAGGCATAAAAGAAAAAGATGGAGTACGAAACTCTTTTGCACAAATACTACTTGTCATGCTATGAAAAGAGCGTGTTTTGCAATGTCTCATATTTTATGTTATAATGATCTGTGTCAAAGGAAATGATCAGTTAAAAGGTCCATTTAGCATGCTCGGCGTAAAATAAAAATCGAAGGGTGTATTGGTGATTTGCGTTTACAGGGGAATTTGACATTTTCCGTGCTTTAGGATCGACACAGGTGAACCACAAAGCGAACACCAACGATGTTATAACTTAAGACAGAAAAGGACCAAAACAAACGCAACTTGATCTCCACCGTTCACTCTTTGGTATCAGCAAAGTGTCTTCATTATTCTCTTTTTTGTGCCCTTAACTGCCAACAACTGAAGCTCCTTTTGTAACGAATTGCAAATATGGGATTGATTACGTTGGTGAAGGAGTTGTGGAGGGCTTTCTTTTTCGCTTTCTCAATACAGTTTTGGAGAATGGCGTTACTGTGGAGTCTTTCCATTCTCTTTTCTTATTACCAATTGTTAAAACCTTACATCTTCTCTCAGAAACCTGTGTCGTATCCCAGGTGTTCCCCTTCAACAAGTACTTTTAGGCCTGTTTGCGTTGTCACTGGTGTAAGTCTTTTATTTTTTTTATTTATTTGTGGATTCATTTTTTTCTTTCGCTGTTTTACTTAACAACATATGCTATAGCTATTTATTTGATTATGGGAATTTCTTAATTTCATTGTGGTTGGTGTAGGCAACGTCTGGCTTGGGGTTAGCTGCTGCTCACGAACTTTCCAAGGAAGGATATGTTGTTGTCATGGGTACAACTGTTTATTGTTAATCTTATTGATTCTCGATTCTAGTAATTTTGTGTTACTTCTTTCGAAATCATGCTAGAGTAACTGCATAGTTCATATTTCTAGTGTGTGGAGAAGGGCTAACGAGACACTCCTAACACTCCCTTTTCAACACTCTCTTTGTTACTCCCTCTGTCACATTTTATGAGGTTATAGCAAAAAACAAAATATTGTCTCGTTTTAATTGTTACTTTACGGTATCAATGAAGTATTAAATATAGTTTTCCTATGGGAACAAACTTTGGTAAAGTTCTTAGGTGCTGTTTGCCTTGTTCTCCAATCAGAGTTGGAGTTTCCCTGTGCACAATTAGAACTGTATTAATTATTAAATGATTATATTGGTTACTGAGGTGAAACTCTAAATCTGGTTGGAAAATAACACAAGCAGCATCTAAAGAATTGTACCTAAGTTTTCTCCTTGGAGTGAGAAAATGTGAAAGGAAAATAGATGAGAGAATTTAAGTGCATTTCTTAATGGGTATAGCAGGGGAATACATAATAAATTTTATGAAATCTGATATTAATTGTATTTCTTAATTCATGTGTGAAAATCTTAAACATTACATAAAATGGGACTGGAGGAGTATTTGTGAAAGTGTAATGTTTGTATTCCACTCCCCATGGACTGTGACAAGGGTGTAAAGGAAGAGCTAGAAAGTGAGAAATGTGATGAAAAATAAAAAAGGGAAGTGGTTGTAGAAGAAATGTAAGGAAAACTGAGTATGAGAAAATCAAAATCCTTTGTCAAATCCTGTACTAGCTTCACTAATTAAGAATGGGGTCAGGTTGTTTTGTGGAATCTGCTCAAGATTTCAACTTATAAGGATAATGTTGAAAGGAGCATGCCAAAAAGTGTGTTGCTTGTATTCATCTTCTAATGTATGCAATGTATACTTAAGATTCCTGTTGTGAATGCAGTTGGACGTTCACAGCAGTTATTGTCACAGGTATTTTTCTACAACGTTTCTTTTTAAAATCATGGTGATGATGACTCCAGCCTTCACAAATCACTTATCAGTATTCTGTGACTCCCTCTATCTGATAGACCATAAGAAAAATCAAAGATTGGAATGAAGATGCACGTCTCAAAGATTTTCTGGTTGACCTCTCATCAATTGAGTCAATTATAAAGTTCAAAATATCGTTGCGAGAGTGGCTTTTGGATTCTGATTTGCACTGCTCAATACAAATACTGATAAACAATGCTGGAATACTTGCAACATCACCTAGAGTCACAGCTGAGGACTATGAAGAGTAATAAATATTTTTTCCTAACCTTCTTTTGTAGTATTTTACAATTTTTGCTTTACCATTAATTGAATAATATCTGTGCTCATGAATGTTGTCTGTAACACAATGAAAGATGTGTAGGCCACATACTTGCAAGTTGTTACTTTCAGACTGATAATGATCTGTTTAGGCCAAAACAAATGGTTGAGTGCTTGTTACATGCCAAAACCTTAGACACAATGTTGATTTGTGTGATCAATGTGAACTTTATGGAACCCAAACCCAAGAAAAGACGCATGGATGTGTTTGTATGCAAAATATTTCATTTTTTTATAATTGTTTACACATGAGGGCGAGCCTTGGTGCAATAGTAAGGTTGTTACCTTGTGCTGGAGGTCATGGGTCTTGGAAACAGCCTCTCTGCTTGCGTATATTTACTCTTTCCATATTGTACTAGGTGGTGATACTACCCCCACTTTTTTTTTTTCCAGCTCCATGTTTGCTTTGTATCACTTCTATAATTAGTAGCACATTTTAAAATGTACAAATGCTTTACATTTTCTCTTACAGGATGATCGGTACAAATTATATTGGTGCATTTGCTTTAACCAAGCTTCTACTACCACTTCTTGAAAGCAGTCCTGTATCTTCCAAAATTGTGAATGTAACATCCTTTACACATCGAGCTGGTAGGGATAATCATTATAGCCTTTACTTCTTGGTCTATTTTACCGTCTGATGATCAAATCTTTTCTTTAGTTACTGATGTGCAGGTTGATGAGGAAACTGTATCTGGGAAGAAATTTTTGAAATCAATGTGCTCATATCCATGTGCTCAGATCTATGAGTATTCTAAATGTAAGCTGCAAATTATGGATTAAGTTATGTAGCCTACACTGTGCCTTTAGTCCTAACTAACATTTAATTTTTTTGAAGTATGCCTACTTCTCTTCTCATATGAGCTTCACCGGCAACTTTGTCTAAGGGGAAAATCTCATCAGATATTTGTCACGTATGTAATTACTAATCTACATACTTCTATTTCCTTTCTGTCTCATTTCCAAGAGCTGTGTACTTTCACATGTATTGAAAAAGTTTTGTATATGTTGACAATTTATTAATTAATGCATTACTGTCAACTATGCTGTTTGAATATATTCATCTGATTGTTTCAATTTAAACTATTGCTTGCTTGGACTTTCATGAATTAAATTACAAGTTTTACGGATGCATTTGGAAGAGCTTACTTAGGCTTATAGAAGTGTGGTATGACTTTCGTATAAGCTCTGCTTCTTAAAATTAGTTTTTTGTTATTTAGTTTTATTTCAGTAAGCTTTACTATCAAGTTTGTCATTAAGTTCTCATTTGATGAAAACTCACTGAATAAGTGCTTAATTTGAATGTTTCTCCAAATATGTCATTGGTTTCCTATGTATCTTTTCTGCATAGTCCATGGCTTCTTGTTTTTGGCGAAAGCCTATGGAGACAATGGCTTGTTTGTCAATCTTGCGTCATGGCTGAAATTTATGTATGTTTGACAAACCTATCTTATTGGTTTTGAACTTTCAATTAAAGGCTGAGATTTGATGATATTATAAGCCCCTGTCTTTTTGGGATGTAATGATATTACTTCCACAAATATTTGGCTCCAAACCAGGATCAGTGCCTAGTAAGACTTCTGCAACCCAAATGTAGAACCATGAATTTTTCCATCCCCACTTTCAACATCCCATGAGTTGGATAGAGAGAAGTTAAATGAGGACCAGGCACACTTGTATAAATCCACTTGTGTCAGTTTTGACTTTTGAATTGTGGTTGTCTAAGTAGCATCCAACCATGGCTTTATTTTAGTGGGTCTGCGTTGCTAGGTTAGAGGATCCAATCTTCTAGGTAAAAGAATGAACATGAATAAAAAACTGAGACAGGGAATGAAAACTTGCTAGTAAAAAAAGAAAAAGAGGTGCAAAATGTATTAAGTTTCTGTATAAGCTTTCTCATCTATTATGGATTTTACTTCACCATTTATATTCAGTTTAAGTATTGTTGCACATTAGTGCTGTGGATCCTGGAGTTGTGCAGACAAACCTCATGCGAGAAGTTCCAGCAATCCTAGCTTGGTTGGCATTCTTTGTATTGAAACGTCTACGGCTGTTGCAATCCCCCGAGTGTGGTGTTAACTCTATTATTGATGCTGCCCTTGCTCCACCAGTAAGTGTTCTTAGTGGTACTTAATACTGATTTACATTTTTACAGCATGTCATTTATCAACCACTTCGCGAACATATTATTCCATCCCCACACAATGCATTCTAGAATGCCTTGTGCCTCTTTCCTTCTGCCATGGTAATTCATCTTAAACTTAGCCAAGGAAACAATATATTGGTCAATTATTTCAACAAACTTCCGAATACATTATAGGATCCAAATAAACATTATGAAACACACAAATGGACGCTTTCAGGTAAAATAGGTTTCTCTCAATTTTCATCCAGAGTAACTATGCAATACTATCTTATCAAACAAATTTTTTCTTAAAATAGGAAAGTAATATGTATGCTCACAAAAAATACATATTTTTTCCTTCTGTTACTCCTGTATCACGAGATCCTCTGAAGCATGGTCTTAATGTACCCGGAAGAGAAAAGAACAAGATGGATTTTTCAGTTTCCCTATGACCTATGTTCATTTTTCTATGGCCAATGTTCATTTTTCTATTCTTGTTATAATCATGTTCATAAGTCATAACAATCTATAAATATCTTATATTTATTTTATTGTTAAAAAGATATATTAGAATAGTCATCTTTGATTTAAAATTGTCATATTCCATACCAGCATCTGTACTGGGTACCAGAATCACACACACATTGGGAGGGTTAACAATTCTTATACACAATTTGATCTTGAAATTTCTCAACAGTCAATTTGTCCTAATATATCAGGTTACTTTTATTTTCTGTCTATTATAATATCATTTTCAGTCCTGCTTCAGTGATTCCCAATTTCCCCTAATTTTTCTAGCAGCAGGAAATTATTGACTAGTGAATTTATGATGTTTATTGTGTTTTAAATGACCAAACCCATCCAAATTGACTTCTCCTCGCTAGTTAAGTAATCATTGTCTACTAAATGGAGATAAAGTAATCACTCTCTTACATTGATTGTCTAATTTATTCAGTTGACTTCCAATTGCTGGATACACCCTTTAGCATCCTTTTGTTCCCTCTATTTTATCTTATGAACCCATTAGAAAATAAAATAGCATGGCTCATACCAATCTCCTGAAATCTTTTGAACTCTGCATGTATCACTTCATCCTCCTGTACCTAGCACTTTAGGCTACACCTTCAATTACACCATTTGTTTGGATAATTGATCTAAATATTTGGTTATGGCATTCTTTATGCTGATGCTTACACTGATCTCTAATGCCTGATTTAATTTTTTCTGAGTACTGACTGTATTGAAGTTTTGTAAGATTTTGTTAACGTCCTTTACATTTTTATCTCTACACAAAATTCCTTTATTATTACACTGACTTTTTTTAATTATTTGAGAAAACATTACACTTGAGAATAGTGTAATTTTATTTTATTTTTTTTTTAAAAAAAAAAACAAGGGTGCTTTTGTAATCCCGTGAAACCTGATAGAGTATCAGCATGATTTGTTTATTTATTTTAATTCTAATCTTGACTTGAGGCATTGAGTTTATGATGGTAAATGTACTTAACATTTTTCAGGGAACCTCAGGAGCATACTTTTTTGGGGGCAAAGGTAGGACTATCAACCCTTCAGCACTCTCACGAAACGCCAAATTAGCACGTGAGCTTTGGGAAAGTACAAGTAATCTGCTATCAGAGACCCCTTTAAGTGCCGAGGAAAACAGCTGGTAGCATTGGTTCCCATGTCATGTCATGTCATATATCAAATTGAATAGGTGGCAGTTGCCCATGTAGTTTGACAAATAACAACCCATTCTTCATATGAAGTTCTGAGGTTTATCTTTCATTTTCTGATTTTATAATTAAGATAATGCTAGCATTAGTTTCTAATTACTAGATTGAATTTGAATTTAATCAAAAATATTTAGGAACACAAAAGAAAATTTTGATTGATCTTGTACTATTGAATTTACATAAAATTGAGGTTTTAGATAAATGTGTGGTGACATTTATGTTTTATTTGGAATGAGGGAGAGAAAGTGAGGAGGGTGAGAGAAATTTTAAAATTTAAATTAAGAAAACGTGGAAGGAAAGAAAATTTTAAATTTTTATCCCTGTATATTAATTTTTTTTCTTAAATTTTCTTTTTTTTTTTTTCCTTCTAATCAAACAAAAGAAAATACATCGTTACTTGTTTTATTGTTTTCAGTTTTTCTTTGTCTCAACCAAACTTAGCATTAGCTTTGGTGTATTAGAAAGAGTGGGCACGCATTCTTTGGTGCACTTCACATAATATTCGTAGTGAAATACATAGTATCCAGATTCCTGCACCCACATAAAGCAAACATTCGAGGGATCATATGATTAGAAATCGTCATATGAAAATCGATGGTTCATATATCATCTTCTATTTAACTTGAATTTTATATTTAAAATCTCAATATTCATCAAACATGTTAGAGTTCGTGGCGCAGACATAGAAAACGAGAGAATTGGGGGAATATAATAAGCAGATAAATATAATAAGTTAGGAGATGAAGTAAAAGAAAAAAAAAAAATATATATATATATATATATATAAATAATAATAATTTTAAAAAGATAGAGAAATAAATTTAAAATATTTTAAGAATAACGGATGAATGAATGAATAATAAACAAATGGCAAGGTTGGAAGCTTAAAAAAGGTGAGACCGGAGGTTATGGATTTATTCTCTTCTTTTTTCTCTTTATTTTTTGTCTATCTATTTATTATTATAATTATGATTTCGAGTGTATAAAAGATAATATATAGGATAATAATATTTTTAAAATCGGAGATTCAATGTTTTTTTATACACCGAAAAGTATAGAAGATAATAAGAAATGGAGAAGAAAAACTAGATTAATGTCAGGCCATACTTTTTATACACCGAAAATCATAGAAAATGAATAAAAATGGAAAGGAAAAAAAAAATAGAGAAAACCTCTCCTCAGGGTCGGAATTAGTAACCAGTATTTTAGTGATAATAAAATAAAAAAAACTTAGAAAATAACATATTTTATAATAAAATGTGAAATTCACAGTGGTGTCATTACGTAATAAAATTCTATTAGAAAGTGGAATATATTAATTATCTGCTCTCAGGTTAGACAATAAAGATAAGAAAAGGACAATATTCATTCTTAAAAATGTATTCTTAAGATTAAAAAATCATAAATTTTATATATTATATAATAAAATTATATTTTATATAATAAATTGTTAAATAATAGCAAAATATCATCAGAATAATATCGTGATTAAATGTCTCTTAATATATAAATGTCAAAGAATTTATTAATACATTACTTAACACATTTATTAAAATAATTTCTTTTTTATTACCTTAAAAATTATTGAAAATAAAAAAAAAATTGTGGTTTCAAAATCTTATTCAATAATTCTTCCTTATAAAAAAAATTTATTCAATAGATCAGAAGGTGTGTCACTAATCATTCTCAATTCTCGTAAATATTTATATCAAATTAAAAAATAATCAATATCTCTCACTTATATTTATTTAATATCTTAATATTTAATGTCTACAACATCAATAATGAAATTAAATAAGAATATATTTGAAAATAATCTTTAATTAGACTTTAAAATTTTAAAGTGCCAATTATTTTTGAATAAAATTAAAAACTTAAATAAACAGTTTGAGATGGAAGGAGTACCATCTTGTTTGAAATTAATATATTACGTTTAAAAATTAAAATATAATTTGATAAAACTAATTCTCTTTAACTTTAAAATAAACAATTTATAGTTTGTTTTGAATTAAATTTGATCGTTTACCTCGTTCTATCCATTTTTTTTAAGTATGTTCTGAAATAACATTTCTGATTATAATATTTCTAAAGAATATTGTTTCTGTCTATTATAAATCTTAGAATCATCAAGTGTGATTTGTAGTATAATACATTTTGACCGTCGTTGAAACAAATTAGTAGTAACTGAATGCATTTCAAATATTATATAGTATGTTATTAAGTAATAAAATGAGTGAAGCTGGTAGTAAATCAAAATGGGGGTAAAACTTTCAATTAACATGAAATGATTATATCATTTTTAATAACATTGGCATTCATAATATCTTTATTTATAAATTTAAGATTTACGTCTAAATTGTGAGATTTAAATAAACTATTCAGCAATATTAAAATGGATAAATTTTTAAATATTTCATTTTATAAAAATAAAAACTTTTTTATTAGATGACCCAGTTACTTCCCCAAATCGAAATTCATAACAAAAAATCTTGTTTCGGAGGGGTATAAATTGTATACTTTCATTGAAAAATTCGATTTAAAAGAAAAAGTAATTTTTGTTAACTCACAAAGAACTTTTGTTTTTACATTCATCCTTAAACATGTATTGAAACACATCAATTGGATGTAGATTTTCTTCTGTTAACTTATTTTTGCATTCACTCCATTAAATATGCATTGTTCCAGCTATATGCCATTTTGAAATTCTAACTACGTGTATCCATGGGAATCAAATACCTTTCATCAAATGGAAACGGACTGAATTTAAAAATCTGTAATTTTAATGAATTAATAAAATAAATCCATACATTATATAATTTGCGGATTATGCAGGTTTATTATAGGCTGATATCTAATTAATTCTATTCATATGCGTGTTTATCTATTTTCCTTTTCTTCTCTCTTGTTAAAACAATTTATATACAATCATTTATAACATGAATATGAATATTGTTTTTTAATGATTTCAATAACATAAAAATTAAAACAAATACAAGAAAATAAAAATAATAATAATTAGTTCGTTGACTTTTTTTATTGTGATTAAACTATACCATTGATTCCACCAAGTTTGTGTTGGTTTCTAAATAATGTTGATCCCGCTAAGTTTGCGTAGGTTTCTAAAATATCAAATATTGTTTTTTCCAACATGTTGCATAAGTGAGACATTATTTTAATTTTCTTTGTCGATGGCTAAATTCTATTAACAATTTATCTAACAAATCTTAAGTAAAATTTTTATTATTTTTTATTTTCTTATTCTATAAAGCTCAAACTTTTATTTTAGGATTTTGAGTACAACTTTTTGTTAGAAATTCAAATCCAATTTAATTGAAACCAATTATATGTTGGCAATCATCCAATATTTTTAGAGTTAAATAGATGAATTTAATTTTAATTTTGTTTTGTATTTTTCAATCATATTATTAACTGATTAGAATGTAATCAAAACATGACTTTTTCTTTATATATTTTTTTTTGTTATATACATACTGATGATCAAAATTAAAACTTTAAACTTTCTATTCCAAATTCTGATGATATCCATCAAAATTTATAATTTTTAATAAATTTTAACTAATAACAAAATATGCCAAACAAAATGTGCTAAAGAATACTTTACTAGTATTTACCATACGTTAATTTACTAATTCTTTTACCTATATAACATGAGGACAATTGTCACTTTATAATACCAATAGTTATCATGATTAAATTTAACATATGAGAAAATTAAATAAATTTATAATCTATATTGTGTACATAATATTGTTCTTTTCTAAATTTTATATTTTATATTTAAGATTTTTTATTTTATAACTTTATCAAATTTAAGGCCATGGCAAGCACCTCAACCTATAACATACATTCCCATATAACATCATGAAGCACATCAGAGCCCATTAGATATGTTGATAATAAATCAGATCATGACATATACCATCTCACCACTAAATCAGCAAAAGCAAGAATCAAAAGAATAGTACGATCAATAAATTTCATCATGTTCATCATTAGCACTGAAATCACTTACAAAACTTTAGTCTATGCAGATGTTCTAAATGAACTGTAATCAATGCAAAAATTTAAGTAAACTTTTGTCCCAATTTTTCTCTTTAAAAAGCTCCTGGCTTCAAATACCCTTCAAATTGTAATACTAAACACCAAGACAACTAATAAAAATTACAATTTTGTAATTTAGAATGAGATGATACCATGAAAAAAAAATCTTCACTCTACTAACGTATTTCATTTACATTATAAACAGGTAGAATTTCGTACCAATTTTTTTTTGTTCAAATTGGTAAAAGCCAACTCAATGTTTTCACTCATATCAAATATTCACACACCCACCAAAAACTACTTAACATCCACAAAAAAAGAATAATTTAAAAAAATCCTCATGGCATTAAGTTGTAAACCCACATACAAATATCATGAGTTAAAACCTAACCCTGGTTAAGTTATTTGGGTCCCACTCCATTATAAAAAAGGGAATATGGATCAAGAATAGAAAAAAAAGAAGAAAAAAAAAGAAGAAAAAAAAAAAGAAAAAAAAAAAAGCATTAAGGAGCTGAACAGAGAGGGGTTCCTATTTTGAGTAGTAAATTGGGGGAAATTAGATTCTTCACTTCACAACAGTTGTTTGAGGGGTTTGACAGATGGGTCATTGTACATGGTGACGGTCTTCTCAGATTCAAATTCCTCAACGTCACTCACACCTCTCTCTCCAATCAGGTTTATAATTTCACTCACTCTTCATTTCCCTCACTGCACCTTCACGCACCGCTCTTATTTTTCTCTCTCTTTTTTCCTTTTATTCTTCTCCAGATTCGCTTCGTTAGACCTTTCTGCTAGGGTTTCCACCTCCAATTTCGGATTTTCGCTTTTCTCTATTTCGACCGTTGCTACTTCGTTTGAAATGCGCTGACTCACTCTCTAGATCCGTGGCGGGATTCTGTTTACTTCGAATTTGGTGTTCTTAAGTTTGGAGAGGTCTGTCTCCCATCCCATCATTTCGCACTTTTTAGTGTTTACATTTTTGTATATCTTGTTCGTTTATTCGTTTTTAGCTTCTGTTGCCATGTTTTGTGTGAATTTCGCTTGTTTTTGCCGCGACGAGTGAATTTCGCCTTTTTAGTTTAATTATTTTGGGGATTTTGGGATTTAGATTCTATTATTATTATTATTATTATTATTATTATTATTATTCTGAGTTTGTAGTTTTGATTTGTGATTGTGATTGGTTCGGAGATGGATATGGAAGTTATGAGACACGGTGCAAGTAGTATGCTGGGGAACAAATTGGGAAAGGGAAAGGGAAAGGGAAAGCGATTATTAGTTGTTCCTTGTATTCAGTTGTGTTTGCATATGAATTATTGTTGCGTACGCAGTTACTTGTAGGCATTGATCTTGTTCTCGTGGTTATGGACCTGAAAAGAGTGCTCGTAGTAACTTTTTTCGTTGGGCTAACTAGCATGTAATGCTTTATATGATTTGTGGTCGTTTAAGGTTCGTGTCTTTGTGAAGATCTGTGCTCGTGAAGAAGAATGGAACTTTGGAAATCTATTTTGATTACATAGATGGGTTTTGTATATATAAGTATTCCATGAGTTCCATTTTATATGAAGTTTAAGGTATTGACACAACTTTTTTCTGAAATGTTATATAGTCCCACCATTGCATATTATGACACTTAAAAAGAATATTTCAAATTATTTGTCGTTTTATGAAATCAATGAAGCATTTGAATGTATTTTTTCCTATTATATCCTTTCATGTTCATTTATTATGAGGCAAGAAAAAGTAAAAGGAGTATAGATGAGAGAAAATCTAATTAATATGAAAGATAGAAAGTATTTTTGGAAATTGAATAACCAATTTCATGAAATTTGAAATGTTAATCACATTTTTTAATACATGTGTCAATTCCTCAAATGTCATGTAATATGAATTGGAGGGAGTATTGGAGTTGTATATTGTATATGTGGGTTGTCTTATTGTTATATAACATTTTAAGTCTTGTCCCATAGGTGAATTTGGCTATATGAATCACATGGCGCCACTGGGCTTGGTTAAAAACTTAATCTGGGGGTTATATTATTATTCACCATGAGATTCCTTTTAACAGCTTCCTCCAATGTTCTTCTTGGTCTCCCACTAAATTTAGTTAATCATGAATTTACTCTCCCCATTTTCGGTGACCTCTATATGTGGCCGAACTACTTTAATTGATTTTTGTCATATTTTCCTTGTCAGTGCAACAAATGTCTTTTGTATACAATAATTTCATATCCTGTCCTTTCTTGTGTGGTCGAAGATCCATTTTAACAATCTCTTTTGTTATTCTCACGTTTTTTCTCTTATTGTCACTATAAAGCACAACAGTCACTATCACAAAGTATAGCCAGACATATAGCTGTATAATAAAACTTCCTTTGACTTGGTAAGTATTTTGTAATCATAAAGACATCTTTAATCCTTCTAACCATCCAGGTTGTGTCATGATAAAAATCATGCTACATTGTAAAACATAAAGTAACAGAGAAGGGCAACTAAAATCAACATTAAAAATTGAACCACATTCTCTGTTTGTCTTTTCACTGTTCTGATAAAAATAGAGAAATCTTGTAAATGGAACACGCCTATAAATATTTTGGCTTTTGGACTAAATAACTGAAGCACTTGAAAGGAATCTCTTAGGTCATAGGAAACTTGACCATCAGCCATATTGTAGAAGTTAAATTTGAAGTGGCTGTATAACTTGCTTAGTGCCCACCGAGGTGATATCTGCAATACTTATTATAAGAAAATATTGAGTTGCTCACATCTTATTGTGCTGCTCTTAGGGGGAGCTTATTGATAAGCACGATGTTGTAAACAGCTAAACATTCATTCATGTTAATGCACTACCTCTTCTGCTTTTCAAAAAGGGTACTTGATGATTTAATCATGCTTTGTAACTATGCAAACCAGTGCTATGCAAGTTCTATGCAGTATTGAGCTGGCTTAATGTTGCAAATGGGAAAGAAGTAATCATCCCGTTTCTTTTTACAGAAGCTCCAACCAAAATTATAGTCAAGGAATAAGGATCTAGGTTTGCCGAATAGTAAACTGTTGGGTAAATCTCACCTCTTTACACACAAAGATGAGAAAACATACAATAAAACACAGAAACGACATCATAAATAAATAGGGAAATTCACATAGCTTTGTTAATGAGGTTTGACCCTTATGCTTACTTCCATGGCACAAATTCTGTTAACATTGTTCATCCCCTTGTACACATCCACTAAACATTTTATTAATGTGGTTCAGTCCCTTATGTCTATGTCCACCACATTTTATTGATATGGTCCAGTTCCTTGTGTCTTCGTCCACCACATTTTATTAATGTGTCTCAGTCCCTCATGCCTACTTCTACAAGTTTCTCTCACTTAGCGTGGCGACCCTGCTATAGGCTAGATGATTCTTCTCATCTCAAGAACCTCTACTTATAGACCTAGCATCTTAATCTTAAAAGAGGAAAAAAAATCCCAAAATAAACATAACATTTTTAAATTGAAACATAATCCTAAAGATTAACCGTTTTTTAAATTTAAACATCTTAGAGATTTGAAATTAGAAATTCAATTTTTTTTCCCAAAAAAGCATTCTGACCTTGGCAATGTTACTTCAAAATATCTTGTTTCCATCAAATCTCTAATATTGACATGTATAGTCACTAGGAAGCCTGGGTAAAGAACATGTCCATACCTGTGATCAGTAGGATTTAAGGTTACAAGCAAGGGACATGCCTTATTGTATCTCGTTTTTCTTCATTTAAATTTATGATGCGTATAATCTTTCAATTTCCCCCCTAGACAGCAATGGCACTTATATCTGGTCTATCTTTGGCACACAGATAGTGAATGCAAAAGACCCCACATTTAATTATTGAAAATGAAAATTCTTTATAAATTGCTCACACATCATGTCACAAACTACAGCTTTTGTCATTAATAGTGTTGAATATCCATTTGTTATGCTTACTTTAAAAAGTTGGTTCATTCATAATTGTTGCTCTGCACACCTATATCTTAAGAACTTTATTAAGTTTGTCTCAATTTTTTTCTCCTTTGGTTCAGGTACAAGGTTGAAGGGTTTCATCAAGCAGAAGAGGCCTGATATAAAATCCAGTAGTCGTGGTTAAATCATCTGCCTAGCTGAGGAAGTAACTAATCAATTAGGACTACTGGGAAATGGAGTGCAACAAAGGTGAGGCAGTTAGGGCCAAAGAAATAGCAGAGAGGAAATTTTCAGAAAGGGAATATGTTGGTGCAAAGAAGTTTGCTCTTAAGGCTCAAAATCTGTATCCAGATTTGGAAGATATTTCCCAGCTTTTAACAGCAGTTGATATTTATATATCTGCTGAGAATAAAGTAAGCGGAGAAATGGATTGGTATGGTATACTTGGAGTGAGCCCCTTTGCTGATGAGGAGACCGTTAGAAAACAATACAGGAAGCTGGCCCTCACCCTTCACCCTGACAAAAACAAGTCTTTGGGTGCAGAGGGTGCATTTAAGCTGGTTTCAGAGGCATGGAGTTTGTTATCAGATAAGACCAAGAGACTAGAATATAATCAGAAGAGGAGTCTGAAAGGATTCCAACATAATACTTCCAACCATGTTGGATCTCAATCAGATGCACCCAGTTCAAATGGTTTTTATAATTCAAAGAAGAATGTAAGTTCACATGTGAGGACTGGAAACAATAATGGTCGATCACCTTCAACTCCACATAAAAAGGCTGAAACCTTTTGGACTATCTGTAAGCGGTGCAGGACACATTATGAATATCTCAGGATTTATTTGAATCACACCCTTTTATGTCCAAACTGTAGTGAAGCTTTTGTTGCTGTAGAGAGGGGTCCACCACCAAATGTTTTTAAGCCATCAAATTGGTCTCATCAACAGCATCAGAATTCTCAGCACCGTGCTGGAAGTAATAATACAAATTTTCAGTGGGGTTCTCAGTCTAGGATGGCTGGTTTTGGTAGCAGTGATGGATCAACATCTGTTGCAGCTCAAGCTGCAAGTCTTGTGCAGCAGGCAAGTGAGAAAGTAAGGAGAGAGGGTTCTTTTCACAAAGCTGAAAAACCTATGAAAAAAAGGAGGACAGATGATATTCGTATTAATGGTTATCAAGGATACATGGCAAATCATATGGCTACTGGACATGGAGCAGCTGGTTCGGGCAGCTTTTCGGAACCAGGAAAGGCTAACTTGGACGCAGAAAGGAATTATGGTTTTTCACAGCACAAACATTACAGCACAAGAGAATTGTCTATGTTTGAAATACGGAACATGTTGATGGACAAGTCACGCATTGAAATTCGTAAGAAACTTCAAGAATGGAAATCAATGGCTGAAGCTAAGATTAACAAGGACAAAGAGAATAGGAGACAGAAAAGCATGTTTAATGGTAACAGGCATCCGGACATTGATTCTTCTGCTGTCAGATCTGATGATACAGTTAAGAACCCAACTTATGTTACAATCACTGTTCCAGACCCTGATTTTCACAATTTTGACTTGGACAGAGATGAAAATTCCTTTGCGGAGGACCAGGTCTGGGCTGCTTATGATGATGATGATGGAATGCCTCGATATTATGCTAGAATTCATAAGGTGATCTCCATAAAGCCATTTAAAATGCGGATCAGTTGGCTTAACTCTCGAAGCAACAGTGAGTTGGGTCCAATAGATTGGGTGGGTTCTGGCTTTTATAAAACTTGTGGGGATTTCAGAACTGGCAAACATGAAATATCTGAATCACTAAATTCATTCTCTCACAAAGTTAGGTGGACAAAAGGCACCAGAGGTGTTGTTCGTATCTTTCCTGGAAAGGGGGAAGTCTGGGCTCTATATAGAAACTGGTCTCCTGATTGGAGTGAACATACCCCTGATGATGTGATACACAAGTATGATATGGTGGAGGTGCTTGAAGATTTCAACGAAGAACAAGGCATATTAGTTACCCCCCTTGTTAAGGTTGCTGGTTTTAGGACTGTGTTTCAAAGGCACATGGATCATGATCAGGAGAGGAGGATTCCTAAAGAGGAAATGTTTCGATTCTCTCACCAGGTTCCCAATTACTTGCTTACTGGCGATGAAGCTCAAAATGCTCCAAAGGGTTGTCGAGAATTGGATCCAGCCGCCACTCCTTTAGACCTCATTCAGATAATAACAGGTGCTAATGAGACATCAGATAATGCTTAGGTAGCCCGAGGAAGATGGGAGGCCCGGTTCACCTGAAAGAACATGTCTGTGAAATGGGAGAGAATGCTTCAAAACCTTGTAGAGCAGAAATGTTAACGAGGGTAGTAAACAGAAAAAAAGGATGATAGATGACATTGCAAAGGATAGAGATCTTGGTGTGGCTGATGATGCAATAGGCTTGAGAATTCAGAAAATGAAGATCGATGAATACTCTTTCACGACTCTTTCATTTTGTAAGCCTGACACAGATATTCTATAGTGCCCTTTTGATATTCTAAATGGATCGAAGTGATCCATAGCTTTTCGGTTTTGGTTGTATAATTTTCAGACATGTTATTCGTAGACTCAGCGGTTATCATTCATCACTCTGCAAGATGAATAGACTATAGTTCTGGCATTTCATGTCGTTCATGCCTGGGGCATTACATTCCCAGTTTATGGACGTGCATATTCTGTCTTGTGTTGTAAACTCGTATGAGTTTTAATTACATCTGATTCATTTTCTAATTGTAGTGTCATATACCTAAAGCCACGGTGCTATTGTTTGGTTAAAGATGCGCTTTTGTGTAATTTTGACTGGCCGGTTAAGAATAAATCAGATGCCCTTATCATGACCTTCGGGGAACTGTTTTATTTTTAATGTGTATTTTGCCTCTGTTGGCTTGTTTGAGAATCAATTCAGTGTCAAAAATTATTTAGGAATGTTAGATTAAAAAAAAATGACAGGGTTTAACTCAATTTCTTAAATTAGATGTATGAGTTATTGGAAATATTTCAATATTCATGTTGGATTTCTGCTGATTAAAAAAATAAGATAAAATAACAGATAATTTGTATTAAGAAAAAACTGAAAAATTTCCCTTGAATACACATTGCTCACTGTTTTTGTTTTAATTTTTTTAAAAAATGATTTCAAGTCATTTTTATTACTTCCTATAATAGTTTATACTTTATTTTCTACAATGCCAATATTATTAAGATATACATTCAGAGTAAATTATTTTCTAACGTTAAATTATTATTATTGAAATATTCATCATTATTAATTTCTTTTGGGGTTTGGAATATTAAAATTAAATCGTGAGAGTAATTCTTCTTCTGGGCTTGCTCAAATCCAAGGGCTTGGTTCTCATCATGATTCATGAACAACTGATATCACTCTATTATTTGACTTGAACTCGACATATAAGCCACCATGTTCGCAGTGTTTTATTTTTTCGGGGTGTATAATTGATAGAACATTAGAATACCGATTTAAATAGAAGAAAATAAAATAAAATTACACTAAACTATATATATTACAATAATATCTTGTTATCATAGAGTTTTAGATTTAGAAACCCCTACAGAGATTATCTATGCCTATGAATTGCATAAAACCATTCTACCACTTCACCTAACACTCCTACACCAATAAAAACTTGAAAAATATTTGGTAGACAAGTGCAATACGCAGACAACCACAACCAGTTATAAAATATAAAAAAAGAGAAATACGTATACGTATAAAGTGTGAAAAGAAAGAAATACGCAAATATTTTGTGAGTGAGTTGGCTGCGTATTGTAGTTGTTAGTGTAGTAAAGTTGTAAAAACTTTATATGATTACTACATTTACATTTTATCCATCGATAAATATTAATAATTAATTGTTTTATCAATTATTAATAGAAGATTCAACTTATAATCTTCTCCTCCTTCCCTTCTTCCTTTGACCTTTTATTTAATTCCTCATTTCCAATCAATAAATTTATAACTTCTACCCCATTTTAAACAAGTAACAATATATATCATGAAACTACTAGTATACTTAATTAAATATGTAAATTGTCATACATGGCTACATAGCTACATAATTAAATATGTAATTATCCTACATAATTGCATAGTTGTCTTAAATAATTGCCACAAAACAAAGTCCTACATCCTCTTTCAAAACTGATAGGAGGGTTAATAGATTTTATAATATTGAAGCAACCATCCAATTTTCTTCTAATTTTATCCTAGAAAACAACAAATTACTTTCTTACATTTGAAGAAGAGAAGTGTTCCTTTGAAATTATATTTAATGCTGTCTCTTGTTCAAGGACATTTTTGCAAAAGCCATCTGCGTGAGACAGAGAATCCCACGGGCAGTTTCAACGCTGATTTTATTTATTTGAAAGGCATATGAACTCATTGACTGAGCAAGTAATAAAAATGGGAGAGGAAGGTTCATGGAAAATTCATCAAGGGTCAAATTCAAGGAATTTGAAGAAAGGTTCATTTCATTTGCATGACAAAACCAAATCATTCTGCTTGTTTACTAGATTGCTCATTATTTTCGTCAACAACAAAAGATTGCCTTTTATTTTACTACCTTATTTTATAAACTTTCGGTTTCCTTTATGAGAGACCTAGCCTGCTAGGGGTGTTCCGGTAAATCTCCACCCTTAAATTATTTTTTTTATATTTGAATATTTCTTCTAGAATCAGATACTAATCTCTTGAAATATCAAAATATATGTTTAAGAAATTATCCTACATCAAGAACTTTTTTTTTTTTTTTATACTATCGGTCAAGATTAAATTTGTAACCACATATTTTAAATAACAATGTTATATGTACTATAAGTCAGGTCAGATAATGTTAAGAGCTTTGTTTTTGTTTTTGTTTTTTTCCCTGAAAATATCAATCTTGTAATCATAAAATTAGATTTTTACATTTTTAGTATGTTTGTTGTTCTTCTAAAAATAATCAGAAGCAGAAATATTTTTTTGGGGGTTAAAATCTTATGCAACTTTCAGCTGTGATTTTGATAATTTGTGGTAGAAGAGAGAAATCAGAACTAAGTCACTTCAACATTTTTAACAGAAATACATTATTAAACTTTTTAAATAACTTTCTCCACCCATGACCAATTTAATGCATTCTAATTTCTAATCTAATAATATTGTATTTATTTCACGTTGCGCAAACTTTATTCCTGGTAGCTATTTTGTTTAAGTAATTTTTTTTCTTTTCATATTCTTTTAATTTTTTAACCATCAATTATTCTATTATTATAGAAAAGAAACAATTATTATTTTCTGTTTTTTTTTTCTTTGCTGCCAACTTTGATTATCATTTACATCATGTCCTTACACTGATTTAAAGAGAAATAACCTTTATATCCAAATTTACTGCATTTCTTTAAATTGTTAAAAATAATTATTTCATAACAAAATTATTATTTTTTTAATCTTAAGCAAAGAACTGTAAATAGAACTATTGACTGCATTCATAATTCACCGACTCTGCATTCTGCATGATTCTCCGACCACTTTGCTTTTTCTTTTCTGACCTCGGATTTCAAACATGTGGTTCTTTTAATCAATGTAGTAGCAACGTTTAAGCAATGTCAGAATAAGCAAAAATTTCCAGCGAAACTTTAGGAAATTGAATATTTGACCAGAACAAGTATCATATTGAGTTTAATTCACTTTGCTCTTTCTTTTTTCCTTAATATTCCAAAAGTAGGTAGAAGTCCAATTCTCTAATTGACTTGCTTGGGGATTTATATACTTGAACATTTGAATGATCTTTACTTTCCTTTGTAATAATATTCTTTTTGGTTAAATCAATGAATACATCATAATTTCTTTTCAAATCTTTATAACAATTTTATATTAATTAAGAGTGACTGATAATTGATAGGGTGACTTTCGTGTAAGAGTTTTGCTGCGTATAAACTATATGACTTGCACGGAAAATATTTCAATCCTGAAAATTACATTGTTGTATGTTTTTTTTTTTTTAAAATACTGCTTAATCTTCATATTTTAACTTATATTTAATTTTTTTTTCCTGAATTTTGATTACTCTCATTTAGTTATTATTATATGACATCAAATTTGATTTACTTCTCAACCTCTTTTTTAAACCTGTTTTTTAAAATCTCATTCATGTCACTTTCTCAAAAATGCATATAAAAAAAAATAAAAATTCTTGCATGAAATTGTACCTTAAACTTCCGGGGAGGACAGATAATTTGAAAATACAATAAAATAAGAGGTGAATCAAATCGATCAAATGTAATCAAGGATCCTAGCCATTCATTCATACTTGCTTATGAAAGTTTGTTAATAATTATTGTAACTATAAGAACACAAGTTTGAATTCTACAATTAAGTAAACATAGCTCGATTGATTGAACAAAATGTAAATTGTTATAAATCCTAATAATAGAGTTCGATTCTTCCTTTTGAAAAAAAAATAAAATTGAATTCTACAACAAATTAACCGTGAAGACTTTATGAATAAATAAGTGTCGTCATGAAAACTTTTTGAACCTTTGATATATATATTTTTTAAATTAATGCATAATTTTGAAACATACTTTGACCTTTTGTCATAATCTAATTACATATTAAACCGTTTATCTAATTCTGAGAACTGACCTATAGTAAGGAGTTAGTACATATAAAACTAATTTAAAACAGTTATGATAATTTTAGTTCTATCAATTATGATTATTTAATTTTTAATCGTATTATTAATAAATATATTGTGTACTGTTAACTTAAATGTAAGTTCCTCATTTAATTTTGAATATCATATTTCAGCAGCTATAACATTTTATAATTAATTTTTTTATTTTAACATTATTAAATTATGAATAATATACTAGTTGAACAATTTAATTACTAGCATAGCATTGTTAGTGTAATTTTTTTACAATCAACTAAAAAATCAATGTTTACATGATTTAATTCCATGACAATTATTGTATTATTCATGATAATTTATGATTAAATAATGGTAAATTCTATTGTATCATCTCTAAGTAGGAGACACGGTAATTCTCATATAAATGAACTACGATAAATATATGTAACTTTTTATATTTTAAAAAAATTTAAAATTTTTAAATAAGAAACAGAAAAGGTAAAACAGCATGATTCCATTAAACATCATAACAAACACCTTAAATAATAATTTAAAACTACTCTATATGGTTAACATATAACCAATTTCCCCCTAATTCAGTACATACTAATTCTTTTTTTTATATACGTTTACTAATTCAATAGCAATATAATTTTTTAAATTCTTCAAACTTCTAAATCTAGCTCACCCCATGCTTACGAAAAGAAAAAAGTATCAATAACATATCCCACTCAGAGTAAAATAGAAATTCAGAACATAATCATAAAACATAAAAATTAAACTTTTTAATAAAAATCTCACAATGGATTGTTTATAGATATAAAGTTTCTACCATATTTATTAATTAACTTCCTTTTATTGATCATCTTAACTATTTTTTTCCCCTCTCCATCACATTTTTTAAATACATTTTAAATACTGAAGCCCAAAATCTTACTAAAAAATTGAAATGAAATCCCACCAAAAGAAAAAGTAAAAAATATAGACTAAGGTAATTTCACAGGGCATCATTGATGAAACCCGAATCTGAAAAACTTTTTCCCCTAAAGCATGCAAGTTGGTAATAGCAGTTAATGGGGTCTTCTCATCTCTCATTTGCATGGCCCACTAGAGACACTTGGCAATCACCCAAACCCCATAGTTGATCTATAAATAACACCACTCTTCTTCTCTCCCTTCTCCCCTTTTCTCTCTTTCTCTCTTTCTCTCTTTCTCTCTCACACCTTTGCTTAAACACGTCTTCTCCTTTTATTTTCAAAGAGGTCACAAGTATTTGCAACACAGCCACCACCACTACACCGCATCATAATAGGTATGTCTCCCTCCTCTTTCTATGTCTTATTAAATCTTCATTTATTCACTAATCTTCATCTATAACCATATAATGTCATTATATTCTATGTCCACAATCACTATCCTCATTTCCCTTCCTTGCATGCACATCATTCATATCTCATGTGCTATCCTTAATACCTTCCATTTTTTTATTTTTTTTTAAAAAACAAAAATAATTATTGTCGGTGAGATTATATATATCCTTTAACTGATTTTCTTCTTCACCCTCGTCGGTATTTTCTTTATTTATTTATTTTTAATTTGATTCCCTTTCATTCACGGCTCCCATTACATTACTATTTCCTTTTTTTTTTTTTCTTTTTTCCTCTCATTACATTTAATAATAATCATGATATTTTGGTTTCATGGGAAAAAGCACAAGTAAAAAAAAGGTTGTGCACGAGAAACCAAGAAAGCGGTTGAAATTCAGTTTTTTGGTTTTTCCTTTTATTTCTGAAACAACCAACGCGCATTCCCAACCCTACGCGCGTGTTGCCTTGGTTGAACAAATACCACGGGCCGAAGAACGTTGGTTTCACGCGCTCTTGGGCTCTCTTTATCAAGTGGGCCTGTCAGTACGTGTACTGTACACGTGTCACTGAAATGGGCCCACGGGACGCTGATCTGGACCCAATTCAGTTTAGTAGTTAAGATTAAAGTAGAAGAATGGAGCAGAGTAGTATTGTGGTAATAGTCGACAAAGATTGGGTGAAAGGACATGTGCCCCTGGATAACGGTTAAAGTCAGTACTGGGAGTAATAGAAAATGTTCTATTTCTCTCTTCACATGCACTTTTCGTTATCGTGTCAACTTATCATAGTTTCCTATGTTTTTTTTCCTACTTATTATAAATATATTAAACTTAATTTTCAAACTTTATTATATTTACTAGTATTTGAGTATATAGTTATAGTTTTTGTTCTAGTATTTTCCATTTTGAAAATGAAAAATAAGGGGAATTTGCCGATTGTCTGCAACAAGCATCTTCAGAGTCTTAACTCTCAACTAATTCTGTACAAGTTTATTTATTATATGAAAGAGAAAGACTTGTCTGATTTATTTATCTATGTGTGAGTCTCTCTCTGTGCTGCTGCACCTGTCGGTTTTTGAAATTAATATTATTAGAATACAGGATTTCAGTTTAGACCCTATAAAAATTTAAGAGCTAGATTCTGTTGTCTATAGGCTAGGACAAACTGCGATGAGGTAGTATTAAATAGCCACCAGATCTTCGATGCTTGAATCGGATTTAAGAAGAAGAATAGGTGTACATGTAGTAGCCACAAAAAATAATTAATATGATATGTTTAGAGTAGAAAAAAATGTATTTCCCTCTTTTAATTAATGGTTAATTTTGGCCTTTTGAGCTCATTTTCATGTTACCTTAGGAATACAAACTGAACCTTTTGTTCAACACTTGAAACAAAAAGAAAACATTGATTCACTGTGAGTGAAGTATATAAGAATACATTGCCTCTGATGTTGGGTATTGACCTTCACGTAGTTATAACTTTAGATGTAAAAGATTAGAGGCCTGGTATAACTGATAAAGATCACACTACTGCACTAATATTGGCAAAAAGAAAAGTATACCATCGATTCTTGAAAAAAGAACTTATAGAATAAGAATTATCCTTTATTTATTGGACATATCTCGAAGTAAAAATTAAATAACAAATATTTTAATAATAATAAATAATTATAAGATAGATTTTAATATTATATTATAAATATAAGTTATAAGTCTAATTTAATCTTATAAAATTAATTTATATTTTTATTTATATATATATATATATATAGACCGTGATGTTTGATTCTCAACTAATTATATTTGATGACAGTCACTTGTTACTTTATTTCTTAATTTATTTAATTAAGAATTAATTAATTAACTCAATCTTAACTCTTAAGAATCCACCAAGTGTCCGTGACTGGAATATCCATGGGCCCTCTCCATTTAATTGTTTCTTTACGTCCTTTTATCTTTTCTTCTACGATAGTATATATACCAGAGGATATTTATGTTGAACAAGCTTTTTACATCAGTTGTAACTTCATTATTTGATTCGTAAAATTTATACTGTTATTTGATTCATAGAATTATACTTCCTGCATCGTTTTCAATAGAATTAACTAATCGTCCTAAGTAGAAACTTCAAATCTCATAATAATAATAATCATAATATATTTGACCAAACAGTATAAAATTTGCCAACTACCCTTTCTTATTAAACTAATTATAACATTGTTTATTAGAGAAGTATTAATATTTAGCTTTAGTTACAAATAGTTCTCTTTAGACTTGACTAGTTTGTCGTACTAGGATGTCCTGTTGCACCTTACAGTACACTGTTTCACATCAACCATTTTGTTAACCGACACGTTAAATCTCTTTGTTCTTAATTATTTGATTTAATTAACTAGTATCCAATGCATTACTTTTCTTTTTAGTTTTTATTTGTTTTCAAACTTTCGGCCTCAAAAGTCAAGAGTCCTTTTCTCACTTGGCGTATCTTCAAACTCCTTTATATATTTTTTTTAATTCGATAAAAAGTATGTAAGTTTCTGGTTTCTTGTTCTTACACGTGTACTATTGATGGTGTCACTTGTCGATTATTCATTTCTTCTTTTCATCTGTGTTTTGTTGATTTTTTATATTTCTTTTTCGTTTTTATAAAATGCTGTTCACGAACTTGTGGTTTGAGTTTGAGAACAAGTTCACTAACCTTGATCTGTCGCTTTTCTTTAGAGGGAAAAAACACAGTTCATTCTGTTTTGTCAACCAGCATGTTTTGTTTATTCTGAGATCTGAGGTTACAAGTCATGTCTGATACAACAGAAAGAAATATAGGTCATTCATATAAAAAGATAGTCTGTGAACTTGAAATGTTGTTAAACAGTGAAAAAAATTGACGTTTAATTCACTCTCACGCCACATATATCAACTTTAATAATACATATCTGGTCTAAGTTTTAATAATACACAGTAAAATTTCTTGTTTTAATTATTCTCTGGGAAGTAAAAGTCAATTTCCAATTTATGTCTGATCTATTTGTCAGTTCTGAGTAAATTAAAGCTAAAGATTTGTTTATTTAATGGCAGGTAAAACCTATATATTCTTTCAATGGAAATCATTTTACACTCCTATGATCTGCGTTGATCTAAATTAAGGAGCATGTTTCTTCAAGGATTTATTTCACCTTAATTATTGAACTTGAAGGACAGACATATTTATTGTTGTTTCACTCGCCAGCTAGCATTTGCTTATGTATTCTAGTATCCTACTTTAGTGAAGTCATTTAGCTAGGAATAGTATCTTCCTTAACAAGACTTGAGTATGGCTGTGCAATTTTGTGCAATTTTTATAATTATAATTTCCAAACAATAGGACTAACAAACCATGACTTTAGATATATACTTATTTTTTTTCTATATATTGTTTTATTGGTCTACTATTACTAATTACCTCGAATATAAGTCTAATAAAATAGAGCTCCTCAAATATGCATTATTTGTTTCCAATATATGATATTGCCAATGCTGGTCCTTTTCTAAGAGTTCACCTGAACCCAAATGAATATTGTTTGTTACTATTAATATCTCATCATGAAGCCCACAGGCAATATAATGTACCAAACCATTGCTGTATCATGTGAGACTGTCTGAAAGATTATAATTGATATAACTTACATGTCATAGTCTAGTACCCTAGCTATATTAGAGTTTGATTGGATTAATCAAAGCAGGGGCAAGGAAACTGATTCAGTTAGAAGATTGTTTAGGGTACTTTGGTAGTTGAGTGAAGCCAAAACACTAACCAACACATAGATTAGTTAACCCGTTGATGTAGGCCTAAAGTCCTAACTTTTTTTTAGCTTGTGTCACTTTCATCCGAGTCAGAATCGACTAGTATCCTACCTCCCTTTACGACATAAGTCTTTCAAACTTTGCCTTTGTAAAGGGACAAGTTGTCAAATCTTAAATTTCAATAATGTAAATTGCCCTTTTGTTTTTTGTTCTGTTTCTATGTATTTCTCTTTAAATGGCACAAGAAAAATCCCCCCTTTGGAAAATGACCTCCTTGTTGTTTAGCTACTTTATTTCTTGATTACATGACCCACTGAAAACATTTGTTAGCTGAAGGTTTCTCTGGGAATGATCGGTAATGGCAAGAAAACATTTTTGCATATATTATAATTGTTGTTGAACTTGATAGGTGAAAGTGACTTCATATACAAAACTACTTGAGGCACTTCAAGTCTAGTCTTATTGAATTAACTAGTGCATGATTTTGATTGATTCTCCTCCATCTTTTTTTTTTTTATGTTACCAGTACAACCAACCTTGCTACTGTTGATTACATTTATACCTATGTTTTCATTAGGATAGAAATATTAGCAAACAAATACAGTAACTGTTGTTATTCCTTACGTGGCCATTTATTAATCGCATATTATTTAATTGAGCCTGTCAATAGTTCAAGATTTGTCATGATTTTGGTGTACAAACTATATGAGTGGATCTCATAAGAATGATCAATTGACTAGAGCATGATTACACCTGTGTTGTACGAGAATATTTTTCTTTTCAATAACTATGCAAAAACTATTCAACTTAGACTTTATCGAGTCAAATTTGGTTTTCCTTAAATAAAATAGTATTTACCTCCTTAAATAGATGCACCTGTCTTGATTGAAATAGTTGAAGTTTAAGGTAGTTTGAATACTTAGTAAGACTAAAAAAAAAAAAAACTATAGTTTGATAAAGTCTAAGTACATATTTGTTTTTGCTTTTTTTTTTTTATTTTAAAATTGATCCTTTTTTAAATTCGTCGCAAAAATACGTTGAACTATGAATGCATAATTGCGCTTGCAAAAAGCAGAAAATAGTATGCTTTCATAATTGTGCTAGATAAATCAATTAAATATAAGACTTTCAAAATAAAATAACTTTTTATTATTTTTCTTGCAATCACTTCTTTTATCAGAAAAAATAAAATAAAATTATATAGAATTGAGAATTAAAACAAAGACATTTTTTGTTCTAATGAACCACTCTTCATTCTCATGGTGGGACCCAAATAGGGTTTCTGGGCCGATGGACCACACGTGGAACAGTTTTAAAGGTTGGAACAATTTTAAAGGTTGTGATCTATAGTCAATGCCCACAATTTTAAAGGTTGTGATCTATAGTCACGGCCCACCTCGTTGTGGACAAGTTTTTTATTGCTAGGCTGCTTTACATTGTCTCTTTATTGATTTATTGGGCTTGAAGCCTATAACCAATATAGGCCCAGTTCAGTAACCTTTTGAGCTTTGTTTATGATTGATCAAGATGGACCCGAAAGAAAAACTGATTCTTCTATAACGATTAGTTCATGCATTAATTTTATGGGATATTTTATTGTATTTCAGTTATTTATTTCTTCCGTTTGTTTATTAATCGATAAAAAAAAATGTTATGGTGTTAATTGATTCAGACACTTTACTATTTTGTTTTCAGGAAATTAGTGTTGTTGGAGGAGTTGAAAGGAATCACTGCAGGAAATTTCAATTAAATATGAAATATATATTTCTTCTACTTGTCGCTTTCAAGGTAACGATGGACATGTTCTCATACACTTTTTTTCTTGTTATTCATGTTGACACTAACGTTACGTTTAAGCAGCAGTTTTTGAAGAAGTAATCTAACCAGTCATTTTTATTTTTCATCGTCTTCCTTTTTATATATAAATATATATTATTTTATTTTGTGGTATATATTAGATTATCAAGAGGAAGTTCATTAAGCTACAGGAAGCTATGGGGTTCCAAACATCACATAGCACTAAACGGATACCACCATCAATTTTCAAAGCAAAGGAGGACTCAAGTGATGCTCAAGAAAACTCATTAATTCGAAGGACCACACTGAACTTGAATGATCATACCCAAACAAATACCAACTTCATTCTCTCTGCCTATGATTCATGGGTGGTAAGTACCAACCCAATAAAAAATTAAGAAAAGAAAAAGAAGTAACATTTCTATAATGAAAAATTAAAATTTAAATAAAAAATAATTTTTTTTTTCGTAAGTATCTATTTCTTGGTCTGGGCACTTGGGTACCAATTTGTTCTTATTAAATAACTATTAATGGACAGGGATAAAAATGAGTTGGGTAGCTTGTAAGGAATGTTTAACCCGACCAAATTTAAACTTTTTATCTGTTTACTATAAAGTTAAGGTTAAGGATTTTTTAAAACATCATTTAAGTTGGTCTACTTAAATATCATTTTCGTTATCATCATGATTATTATTATTATTATCACTTTTTCTATACATCTTTTAATATTTTATTTTTTTTCATTTTCTATTAATATACCTCATTGTTTTTTTTACAATTTGAGACCTTATCACTTATTTCTGGGTTTATGGATTACGTATATTAATTTTTATTGGATTTTTTTTAATCGTTTGCTTTAACTTCAAAATTATTAAGTAATTAACTAGTAGGTATGTCTTTAAACATCAAAGTCAGACTTTTAGGTAGATAAGATGAAACATTTAAGAAAAGACTTGATAATAATTCAAACTTAAGTCTCTTGTATTCATCTTGGACCAAACTTAGACATAATAAAATTTGATTTAGTTAAACTCATTTGCAAATGATATAAGAAATAATAAAATCCCACATAGTAAATGACAAAGTTGAAATTTTACAAGAAGTTATTTTAAAGTGTGGCAAATAGAACCAAATAATAACATATAAACATGTAGAAGGAACAGAATAATTAATCAGTGACGCTAATGTTATGTGAAATTTATTGTTTGTATGAATAGGTAAGGCACCCTTCTGCATTGAACTCATTTGATAGGCTAATGAAAGCTGCCACAGGGAAGAAGATAATCGTTTTTTTGGACTACGATGGTACCTTATCACCAATTGTAAATGACCCTGACAGTGCTTTCATGTCTGATGAGGTATATTACTAATTAAATACATTAACCATTCTTTGCATATATGATATATACATACATTCTTGTGTTTATAACTTTTAATTGAGTGCATATGGTGTATAATAATGTAAATGCAGATGCGTTCAGCAGTGTATGAAGTTGCTACATATTTTCCAACAGCAATAATTAGTGGAAGAAGCAGAGATAAGGTAAAAGTTTATCAATTCTGAGCAAGTTAGAGTTAATTATAAGTTTCTTTTATTTAATTTTTTTCATCCTTATTTAATGGTTTAGGTAAAAGATTTCGTCAAGTTAAATAATTTATATTATGCTGGGAGCCATGGCATGGACATAATGGCACCATCAATGCCAGTTACATCTTCTGACGGCAAGAATTTTGGCATTGCCAATAACACAAATGTGAGTAATTTGGCACACACAATTAAGTATGAATATTGAAGAACTCAACTGAATTCTATCTTGTGTAAAATAAAGTTATATATATTAGCTATAATGCATAAATTTATGTTCTTTTTTTAAATCTTTACTAACTTAGTTTCTCGGAATTTGTGAAGGGACACGTTAATTAAGCTAATTGGTATTTTCATTTGTCACTACTTTGTATTTTATTAAATTAAATGTCAGTCTTGAATCATTGTTGTAAACATTTTCAATTTTAGGGCACTGAAGTTCCCTTTCAACCTGCTAAGAAGTTTTTGCCAGCAATTCGAGAGGTCAGCAAATTTGTTTATTGTAAAAATCATTTTAATTTGGCATAAATATTGTCTAATTCAAATTACTAGTAAATAATATGCATGTTAATGGATCAAACTTAACTGTTCAATGTGATATATGACTGAGTATTTGACTGATTGTGCCGACAGATATTAAGAAGACTAAAAAATGAAATAAAAGAAATAAAAGGAGCAATGATAGAAGACAATAGATTCTGTATCTCTGTACACTACCGGCAGGTCCAACAAAAGGTACCCTTTAATTTCTACTATCTTTTTTCTTACAATTCTTTCTTGTCTTTCTCTTTTCCTTATTTACAATCTTATTCTCCTATATATTTTTTCAAGATAGCTCTAGATTAAAAGACAATTAATGATGTTTATAAATCCAGGATTATGAAGTTTTGGAAGAGAAAGTGAAGTCTGTGCTTGAAAATAATCCAAAATTTTGCTTAACAGAGGGTAAAAAGGTATCCCAAATTATATGCATTTTTTTTAATACTACCTATTTATAGTAGAATCATTTCTATTGGTTTTCTCTTCCTTACTAAACAAAAGCACTAAATACTGTTATTTGTAGGTTATGGAAATAAGGCCATCTATAAAGTGGAACAAAGGAAATGCTGTAGAATATTTTCTTGACACATTAGGATTAAGCAGTTGCAATGATATCCTTCCTGTATATATTGGCGATGATAGAACTGATGAAGATGCATTTAAGGTGCTGGCTCACTCTAGTTCTCTCTTTTTTTGCAACATTTGTAACCTTTACATAGTACAATTAGATGCATACAACAGAGTGGTAAAGCAAAATTTATATTTTCTCCATACAAGGACTAAAAATCAATAAAAAGGTTTGTGTCATGTTAAAGTCATCGACTCATATAATACAAGTTTAAAAGCACACTTCAACAGAAATGAACTTTATCTTGCATGTGGAAAAGATAACTTTTGTTTCCATCTTTTTTTCTTTTCTATCTTCCTAATTAAATTTTATAGCTTCAGCAGTTTTCTTTTTTTTTTTTTTAAAAAAAATAGAAAATCTTTAAATTTGTATTGTATCATGGATGATTTGTATAAATGCATACATACTAGGTTTTCTTGGTTTGTCAACATAAGTAATTTTCAAGATGGCATTTAGTGCTTCGCCCTTTGTGAATTTCTGAGTTTAATATGGAACAATAAGGAAATATCTCTAGCAGAACATTTCCATAACTGTAGGGATAATACACATAGATACCAAGTTGATAATTGTGTTTTTTGTCAAATTTCTGCAGGTTATACAGAGTAGAGAACAAGGTTATCCAATTATAGTGTCTTCAATTCCAAGAGAAACTAATGCCTTGTACTCTTTGCGCGACCCATCAGAAGTACTAATATTTTTGTCACGGTTGGCAAAATGGAGGAAAGCCTCTTACTAAAGCATGCCTTTAAATTTTGGTTAAGGCATAGATCATGGGAGGGAGAATTTTGCAGTGCACATAGCTACTTCCCACTATGGATTTGGAAAAGTGGGGTGATAGTTAATTTCTTTTCAAGTAGTTGGTTTGTAAAATAACCATGATGTATATTTCCATCTTGTAAAAAAGGTTTCAAGAAAGAATAACTTTCGTCTTTTGACATCAAGACATTCGTTCATGATAACATTTATAACATTTTAGAGTCAGTAAAAAGAAAAGTTTAAATAAAGTTGTTGATAACATCCACAAGGAATAAATTGTCAAAGAGACTATAGGAATTGAAAATAACACTTAGTTTCTTCACAGCTTGCTACTTGAATCCATCTTCATGCCATCATAGAATGAAATACCTGTAGATAAGAGTACTCTCCCAACTATGACACTGACTTTACAAAAGGGTCACCTAAAGGTTCATTATACTAGGGTAGGCAAAAACAGAAAAGGATAAATATTTGGCTTAGGAAGACATCAGCATCTCTGTTCATTGACCAGGTTTCCCTCTAGTTGAACCCTGTTGAATGCAACAAATCATCATAAATTTCTGATAACATGGTAATAACACAAAAATTATCTACATCTATAACTGATAATAAGTAGTAAATCTGTCACAAATCGCAATCCACATTCTAATGAACCTAACCAAAAATTGCTGGCCATAAGTTCAGAACTTCTTACACACACATGATATATATTATTTTGTTATATCTTCTCCTTTTTAATGTAAATCATCACCAAATCTTGTTAGACATAGGTGGGATATTTTAATCATATCAATGAGTAACATTACACCGAAGATAACAAAGTGCATGGCCTTCGAGGGCAAGACACAGATGCAGATTGGACAAAGCATCAACGACAGAGTTCAAAGTTCACCAAATTAAGCTCAAACTCATCATTGTGATAAGGAATAGATTTAAGAAAAACAAATGCAAGCCAGCTTCCTAAGAAACTGGGTAATAGAATTTGTTTTGATTGAGCTGATCACGCAAACATCAAACTAAGCAACTTGGCATAGTTAGTTTTACAAGCTTGAATTTATTATCCAACCGTTTTCTACCTTGTACAGGCTATGAAAGGAAACAAACTATCATCAATGAAATTCCAGAAAATAGACTAGTGTTGCCTTCAAATTAATTTCATTTTATCTACCATTTATCGAAGGCTGTGTTAAATATATGAGTACAACAGGGGGTGGGACTAAACATTACCCAATGATTTTTTATGATGAGGGTTGATGTTCAGAGGAACTTTTAGAATCGCTTCCAAAATTTTCCACCTCACTATTGCCACTTCGTGAGCTTTCACCTCGATTTGATGATTCATTTGCACCTGAGAAATGATCCAAGATAACAAACACAAGCTACTTATTGTAATCATGACCTATTTACTTCTTGTACATGGTAAAAGTTGATGGAAAGAGGGTAATAGCTACAAATCTCACTAAGCATTGGTGGTAAATGAAAGTCGTATGGTACATTGGTAACAGAGAAAGAACAACATACCGGCCATCTCTACTTCGTCACGTTTCTTTTCATCTTTTTGAGTTTTGTTAAAACGAAGTTTGTAATAAAGCTTGTTCTTGTAATACCTCTGCAGGAAATTTAAACATGAACAGCATATTATGCTCTATAAAATATGTTAAGACCAAATCTCACAAGCAATATAGTAAGACACATAACTGACAACATTTTCTTCACAATAAATAACACATTCACAATTGAAAGGCTGGTATAGATATTAACCTCGTTGTAAATTACAGGGTTTGGCATGAAAGTCCCAGTTCCACCACTAAATCTTGGAAGCCAAAAGGCACCACTTTCATTAGTTCCCCCAGCCAAGGCAGAAGCTTCTTGAGATGGCATCACAGCAAGTGGGGTATGAACACAACTAATTCTATTCATGACACCTGAAGGTGTAAGTTTCCTATGTCTAGGAAATTGTTCCCTTAATGGAAGTGCATCAGATGGAGGCAAAGGCCTCTTTGGTTGTTGATTCTTACTTAGCCTTCCAAATTGCAGATTCAAGAAAAAGCTATCAATATCACCATCCAAAATATCAGTTGCTGCATCATGACTGGTTTGGTTAACATGTTGAATAGAATTCCAAACACTTGACTGAGATGAATAAATAATATTTCCTAGCTCAGCAAGCTTGTTCACATTATAGGTTGTTGCAAAAGTAGTTCCAGTCTCAGTAGGAACATTGTAGAACGAGAACACGGTAGGAACTTGAAAGGATGATCCAGTGGAACCATCTGAAACTGGTAACAAACTTTGGTTATCAACAGCTCTCTGACTTGAACTTGAAGGAACATGAACAGGAGTGTGACTAGGAACTGATGAATTAGGCACGTTAGTTGGAAGTTTCTCACATAATTGAAGAGCTTGAGTTTGTGAAGTAACAGCTTCAATACTTGTGTTCTCACTCGAGTCAGTTCCTAGAGGTGATTGAGCAATCCTGTTTCCACTGGTACCATGAGGTTGATGAGTCTTTGAAGATGATCCAGTTGTGGAATTAGAGCTTGCTCTATAGTTCTTCACATTCTTATTTTTGTTTCTATAGTTGTGTGAATTACCACTATGTTTTTCTCTGGTCAACATTTTCTTGCCACCAGTTACCCCAGAATCTTTTGGTCTAGCCCCAATCTTAACAGACATTTGTCTTTGATGATCTGAATGAGGTACTAACATATTAGAATCAACTAGTTCAGCACGTTGTGCCTCATAGAATGCTGATCCCAGACTTGGAGACCATTCTGAATGAAATGCACCTGTGCCATAAGGGTAAGGCATATTGTGGCCTGAAAATGACTCAAAAGAAGTGACATCTTCATGCATGTATCCTGGAGCCAAAACAAGTGGTGGTGGAGACCATTCTGAATGAAATGCACCTGTGCCATAAGGGTAAGGCATATAGTGGCCTGAAAAGGACTCAAAAAAAGTGACATCTTCATGCATGTATCCTGGAGCCAAAACAAGTGGTGGTGGTGGGTGAAAAAAAACAGCACTTGGATCCATATTTATTGATGCTTTCATATGTTCATTGAATATAGAAACATCATACTCTTCCCCATGCATCAGCACTGCCTCATGAACAGGATAGACATTTTCATCACATGGATATCTGTTTATGCAATCATACGGATTCTGCCCAAGAGATCTATTGTCAAGTGCATTGTTCATGGTATTTGTGTGCTCACCCTGAAACTCATGAGAAGCTTGAGCAGATTCATGACTAGTAAAATAGTTATTCCTAGCATAAAAATTATAAGAGTGAGCATCAATCCAATAACCATTCCCATTTATGTCCCAAGTGTTTCTGAAAAACAAATCAACTTCAGCAATTAAGTAATCTTCTGGACAAATAAAAAATCTCTCCATCTGCCTAGCCCCAAGAGCAATTGCACTCATAATCCTAGAGAAATTACCTGCAGAATATATTATATATAACCAAACAATAAGATAATAAACTTATTTAAATGAAAGAAGAAATATACATAAAAAGAAAAATATATGTCCATCATAATCTAAAATTATGTCTAAAGATAACTCTTTACCAAAATTTCTATTTATGGGAGAAAATATATTTATCAGCCAAAATATTGCACTTGGAAGGAAAGTATGGTATTTAAGAATATATATGGTAAACACAAAAGTTTACCTTGTGTATTAATTATTAATGGAACAAATAAACATGACCCTTTTTTTTAACTTTCAACTACAACTTATTTCAAGTGCAATGGAAACATCATCTTCAGGACAATAAAATTGTTAATTATTTGCTTTTGGACTGCATTAAGTTTTCTTTTTATTATTGTTTCAGTTTCTTTGATTTAGTCAATTAGTGGTTCCTACGCTTTAGGAGAAAGTAGCTTTAGTTATTCCACTTCCTTATTTAGTGGGTATGTGGCAGTTTCTGTTCATCCCACTTTCTAGTTTAGTGGTAATGTGGTTGTGTCATGGATTAAAATCCTATAAATGTATTGCTTCAGTAAATAAAAATTAAGCGATTCCCGTTCCTTTCATCTACATATTTTTCCTATATCTGTATCCTAAATACTTCTGTTTATTCCATAAACCTACAAATTGGTATCAAAGCATTCTTCTTACGGGGCCTGTGAAAATGGAAGGTGAAGCAAGTTTCTCACAAATTGCTCTGCCCACCTTTGATGGAGACAACTATGACCTTTGGGCAGTTAAAATGGAGTCTTATTTGGAGGCGTTGGACCTTTGGGAAGCCGTGGAAGAGGATTACGAAATTCCTCCGCTGCCAGAAAATCCTACCATGACTCAAATAAAATTGCACAAGGAGAAAAAGACCAAGAAGGCAAAGGCAAGATCATGTCTCTTTACTGGTGTTTCATCAATAATCTTCACCAGAATCATGACTCTCAAAACACCAAAAGCAATTTGGGACTACTTAAAGGAAGAATACGCAGGGGATGAGAGGATTCGAGGCATGCAAGTGCTCAACTTGATGAGGGAATTCGAGATGCAGAGAATGAAAGATTCTGAGACAATCAAAGAATACTCTGATAGGTTGCTTTCCATTGCGAACAAGGTTAGACTACTCGACTGAATTCACGATTCCAGAATTGTGGAAAAAATTCTGGTTACAGTGCCAGAGAGATACGAAGCATCAATAACTACCTTGGAGAATACGAAGGATCTGTCCAAAATCACCTTAGCAGGAGTGTTACATGCCTTGCAGGCCCAAGAGCAGCGAAGGCTTATGAGACAAGATCACGTGGTTGAAGGTGCTTTACCAGCCAAGCATCATGAAAGTGGAAGTAGCCAAAGCAAAGACAAAGGTAAAAAGAAAAATTACCCACCTTGTGAGCATTGTGGCAAAATGGGTCACCCACGCTCAGATGTTGGAGAAGACCAGACGCAAAGTGCAACAAGTGCAATCAGCTTGGACATGAAGCTGTAATTTGCAAAGGTAATTCTCAACAACATGAAACCAATGCCAAGGTTGTAGAGCAAAATGAAGAAGATCAAATTTTTGTGGCAACATGCTTCTCAGCAAGGAGTAGTTCTGAATGCTGGCTGATTGATAGTGGTTGTACAAACCACATGACATATGATAAAACTCTTTTCAAGGATTTGAAGCCCGTAAAATTCTCAAAAGTCAGAATTGGGAATGGTGACTATATTTCTGCAAAAGGAAAAGGAACCATTGTGATTTCAACTAGCTCAGGTATGAAAACAATCTCGAAGTTCAGATGTGTGCGACATTGACCAAAATCTGCTTAGTGTGGGTCAATTGTTAGAAAAGGGATTTAAAGTTCTTTTCGAAAATCAACATTGTCTTATTTTTGACACTACCGGTCGGAGATTTTAAGGGTTAAAATGAGAGGAAAAAGCTTCTCATTTGATCCAATCGTGGAGGAGTTAAGATACATCACTCAAGTCACCCCATCAACTCGGCATAAGCGACTCGGTCACCGTCATATTCAAAGAATGCTTGAACATGAAGAGGAAAGATATGATTGAAGGTTTACCGAAATTTCGATCATCTCAAATTGTAATGCCTGTCAATTTGGTAAACAAACAGAGTGTCATTTCCCAAAACAAGTATGGAGAGCCTCAAAAAAGCTAACTCATTCACACTGATGTGGCAGGACCTCAAAGAACTCCATCGTTACAAGGTAGTCTATACTTTATTCTTTTCATAGATGATTTTACAAGGATGTGCTGAATTTTTTTCTTGAAATTCAAGCATGAAGTGGCTGGAGTCTTTGTAAAGTTCAAGAACATGGTGGAAACTCAAAGTGGCTGCAAGATACAATTTCTAAGATCGATAATGGGAAGGAGTACACCTCAACACAATTTAATCTATTTTGTGAGGAAGCTGGTATTGACATCAACTCACAACCCCATACACTCCAGAGCAAAATGGAGTTAGTGAAAGGAGAAATAGATCGAATGGAGATGGCCGATGCATGCTTTGCATGAGAAGGAATTGCCTAAGGAATTTTGGGCCGAGAGCGGCCAACACAAATTTTTCTTCAAAATCGACTTCCATCCAAGGCTTTGAAAGACAAAACTCCTTTTGAGGCTTGGTATGGATATAAGCCTTCACTAACCCTTCTTAAAGTATTTGGTTGTGTTTGTTTTGCACATGTTCCACAGGTTAAGCGCGACAAGCTTGACAAGAAAGCAATTCCTGGTATTTTTGTGGGTTATAGTTCTGTTTCAAAAGCCTACAAAGTGTATCATCCTCAAACCGAAAGTTGACTGTTTCTAGGGATGTGCATTTCAATGAAGATCAACAATGGGATTGGAAGAACCCACAAAAAACAATTGGACCTTTTAACAATATTGAAGATGATTATGGCGAAACCAAACAACGAGTTGTGTCAAAATGAATTGGAAGATGACCCTCCTATTAGAGGCACAAGGTCATCGGTCGACATTTATCAAAGATGCAATGTAGCAAAGATGCTAACCTGGTTGTTGTGAGGAAGCACTCAAGGATCCAAAATGGAAAAAGGCAATGGAAGATGAGATTTCAATGATTCAAAAAAACAACACATGGGAGCTGGTTGACAAGCCTCAAGATAGAAAAGTTATTGAGTTAAATGGGTTTTCGAACAAAGCTTAATGCAGATTGCTCTATAAATAAATACAAGGCCAGACTTGTAGTAAAAGGATATGCACAAATTTTTGGTGTTGATTATTCGACACGTTTGCACCAAAGTGTCCGATTAGATACAATTAGATTGGTGTTAGCGATTCTTGCTCAACAAGGCTGGAAAGTATTCCGGTTAGATGTCAAATCAGCCTTTTTAAAT
Organism: Hylodesmum podocarpum; assembly: GCA_026586105.1. Lineage (NCBI taxonomy): Eukaryota > Viridiplantae > Streptophyta > Magnoliopsida > Fabales > Fabaceae > Hylodesmum > Hylodesmum podocarpum. The sequence goes on along the minus strand of JALJEV010000623.1, from coordinate 11,913,811 downwards.
GGAGTTTTACAAGAAGAGATATATGTGGAGCAGCCAGAGGGATTTGTTATGCATGGTGAAGAAGATAAAGTCTATCTACTAAAAAAGCCCTTTATGGATTAAAACAGGCACCAAGAGCTTGGTACAAGAGGATAAATGAACACCTATTGAGCATAGGCTTCGTAAAAAGCTTATCTGAGGCCACTCTTTATGTAAAACATAAGGAAAAAATTTTTCTCATAGTTTCTCTCTATGTTGACGATCTTTTAGTGACTGGAGATGATACAAGGTTGGTTGAAGAATTCAAACAAGAAATGATGCAAGCTTTTGAAATGACAGATCTTGGTCTTATGTCTTATTTTCTTGGAATTGAGATCAAACAAAATGAGGATGATGTGTTCATATGTCAAAAAAATATGCTAAGGAAATCTTAAAAAATTTCGATGGAGGAGTGCAAAGCGGTTAGCACACCAATGAACCAAAAGGAGAAGGCGAGCAAGGAAGATGGTGTTGATAAAGTTGATGAAGGCTATTACGAGCTTGATTGGATGTTTAATGTATCTCACTGCAACAAGGCCGACATTCTGTTTGCTGTAAGTCTTCTCTCTCGATTTATGCATTGCGCTAGTGAAATGCATTTAAAGGCAGCAAGAAGGGTATTGAGATATATTAAAGGTACTGTTGATTATGGTGTCAAGTTTGAGAGCTGTCAAAATTTCAAGTTATGTGGATTCTCTGATAGTGACTGGGCTGGATCCATTGATGACATGAAGAGCACTTCAGATATTGTTTCGATCTAAAGGTCGGAGTTTTTTCATGGTGCACAAAGAAGCAGGAGACAGTAGCACAATCCACTGCAGAATCTGAATTCATAGCAGCAATAGCAGCTGTAAATCAAGTTTTGTGGCTAAAAAAATTTTTATGTGATTTACATCTCCAACAGAATCATAAGACAGAAGTGTTTATCGACAACCAGGCGGCAATTGCGATTTCAAAGGATCCAGTATGTCATGGCAAGACTAAACATTTTAACATCAAGCTCTACTTCCTAAGAGAGATGCAGCAAAATGGAGAAGTAATTTTGGTTTACTGCAGGTCAGAAGATCAATTGGCAGATTTGTTTACAAAGCCACTTCCTGTCAGCAAGTTTGAGCTATTGAGGCAGAAAATTGGAGTTTGCAGATCCTAAAGCAAGGAGGAGTGTTAATTATTTGCTTTTGGACTGCATTAAGTTTTCTTTTTATTATTGTTTCAGTTTCTTTGATTTAGTCAATTAGTGGTTCCTACGCTTTAGGAGAAAGTAGCTTTAGTTATTCCACTTCCTTATTTAGTGGGTATGTGGCAGTTTCTGTTCATCCCACTTTCTAGTTTAGTGGTAATGTGGTTGTGTCATGGATTAAAATCCTATAAATGTATTGCTTCAGTAAATAAAAATTAAGCGATTCCCGTTCCTTTCATCTACATATTTTTCCTATATCTGTATCCTAAATACTTCTGTTTATTCCATAAACCAACAAAAATAAAAATAAAATTGTTTGAGGAAAGTTTAGAAGTTAAATTACCCTTACTGGTGATGCTTCGGCCCAAGTTGTTGCTAGGATTCAAAGGATCTACAATGTTGATGTGTTTGGAAGAAAAAGGTTTCTCTTTGGATTCTTGGTCGGAAGGGGTAACACCATAGCAGGTCTCACAAGCATTAAGAAATTCTTCACTGAACAGTAACTGTTGACAATTCCTACGTGGAGGCTCAGCTATCATGATTTTCAATTCAGGAAAATGGTAAAAGAAAAGATGATCAGCCATAATGCTTAGAACATTTTAACACATACATAAATGACCAACACAAGAAATTTTTTTCACAAACCTCTCATCACATTAGGAAGTGAACGAATAGGCACTGGTCCCCTCAAGCTAATGCAATAGTTGGTCCAATCAAATTTACTGAAGAAGTCCAAAAATCGATAAAGTACCTGAGATAAGATTAATTACAATAACATAAGTTTTCCTTGTCCAAAATTCTTAAGCCACTATAATAAGTTATATATACACAATCCAAAGCTAAGAAGTTTGTCACCTCAACTGGTCCAGCAAATGTGTTACCGTGAACTTGAAATACATATATGACTAAAGTTTCCAATGCATAGGTTGAAAAGAGACCATGTTGAGATCCCAATATGCGGCTCTCATAATAGCACCAAGCTTTTATCAATATAATACTTCGTTTCAATAAATGATTTTGTTTTATTAAGAAGTTAACCTGGAACAGAAAATTACTTATTAGAGATCAATGCAATTTTTTTTTATTTTTTTAAATAATAATGTAAAAGCTTGACTATAACTTCTGTCAGGTTGAATTACCTCCTCCAGAAAACAAAGGGTGCCTAAACCACTAATCTGATTGAAAGATATATCAACAACAAAGTTTCCGACAACGCACTTTATAATCTTCACCTGTTAAACAGTAAAAGAAATACATGAAAGCTAAGAATGTAGACAAAATAATTATTCAAAAAAGTCCTATATAAATAATTAAGTAAAATTTATTTTTATTGCCCGGAATTATTTGTTTTTAATACTTCAAAATTAAATCGTCTTTTTTCTCCATTGTTTGTGAAAACGTCTTTTTTTTTTTTTTAAAAAAATAATATTATTATAGTCCTTAATTTATAAAAATGATATGTTTTTTTAAATAATGTGTGACAATTTATTTTTAAGAGACAAAAAATAAATATTACTTTACGTGTATAATAATATTGAAAAAAGATATATATATATATATATATATATATATATATATATTAATGAACTATAACCTATGACAATAAATTATTATAAAATCTAATGATTAATCATAAAACCGTTTTAAATTGATTTATGATGTTTAAACTCAAATATATTATATTTACGTAAATTAAAAAAAAAATTACTCAAACTAGAGAGTAGAAAATTAAAATCACAACTTCCCTTCTAAATTTTTTCACTAAAACTCAATACTTTATAAAAAAAATTTTTTGTAGATAACTGTAATAAGTAAATAATTAATTATAAAATGTTAAAAAGAAAAATATATATATATATATATATTTTATATAAATGAAATACTTAATTATATTGCAGTTGACTGAAGTAAAGTTGGTACATTATATACATTATTGTCAACTAAGAAAATGCATTGGAGAATTGTGAATGTAGATAATAGGAAGCACATACCTCTGCTCGGATAAGCTGAACATGTGTGATGCGAAATTGGGCATGCTCATTATTCTGTTCACTTTCTAAAATATGGAGTACTTTTTTTATGAGTCTGTCTTCAGGATATCCTTTATCACCAAACACTGTTAGATCAATATCTCCATCAGGTAAATAGGTCTTCAACGGTACTGACCCAAATGTAAATACCTGTGATACCAAAGGAATTGAATCACGTCATTTACACAACAAGCTTTTGAGGTTAATTTTCTTCTATCAGTATTGTTGTATGCAACACGTTAGTGATGGATTTATCTCAACACAGGATTGCACTATAATAAAGTTCGCAGGTTGCAAGTTAATAATAATAAAAAATAAACAATGAAATTTATTACTGTGTAAGCTTACATGCAGAAATTTATGTAAATATTTAATTAGATTTCAATCAATAAGCAAAACATTATTGCACGGCAAATCTATATTTCAATCAATGATAAACTAAAAAGAATCTATAAGCTTCAACATACGAAAATAATTAGAAAGGCCGAAAATTTCAACCCACAACTATTTTATATCATAAAGGACTTCACCAGAATGGCAGTGTGCCATAAAATAGGAAATAGGAAAACTAAGAAAATAACTAGTATAATAACTGCACCAACATGATTTAGTTAACTTTGCATGCAAAATCATGGTCACATTTATCATGCAAACATATTTACATATATATAAAAAAAAGGGAACTATATTTAAAGTTCTGGGACCTGGCAAGGGACAAAGCTGGTGATGAGGATTCGAAGGTAAGATACAAGAGCATTTCGATGTGCTTCTGATATTGGGCTGGGCTGAGTATTTGCAAGAAGCTGTGCAATTCTAGCTTCAACTTTTGACCATCTATTACTGTCAAGCACCTTGCTAACATAGGGTGCTTTAGTAGACAAGAGACCGTTTGGAATGCAGTCCTCACACCCACCTTGCATGCCTCCTTCTCCAAAACAACCAATGCTAATATTTTATCCTGATAGTTCCTCCTGAATCTGTTTAAGAAGCTACACAAATCTGTACGTAAATATATATAAGTTCAGTCACAATCTCACACCACCCTCAATCTGTAAAAGGAACATTGGTTAAATTGTGCCGAGCTAGCAAGAAAGTGTGATGAATTAATTTGAGTAAGATTTCAATACATACACTTTATGCACTTGTAAATAGCATATATACTTTCAAAAAGTTAACATAAGTTTTATACACATTTAAATAATATATACTATATATTTAATTTAAGAGAGCAGGTACTTTCAATCTTCGAAAATGTTTCCCAACCAAACAATAAGGTGAAAGATTAGAACTTGACATATATGAGGTATTTGTAATTTCATATAATCCTCACCATGTTATTGACACCTTATTTGATATTGGATTCAGATTTCCTGCGGTAAGAGAATTCACAAATTCAGACAATTAAAATCGTTAGATGAAGATAGAACGGTTCTTATTATATATTGATAAATTTGACATAAAGTGAAACGGTGTTGCACAAATTTATTCTAATATGCTCTTTTTCCTCACATATATACTAAATTTTTGAAAAAAAAGAGAAACTTATATTTAAGTTTTAGACATATCAATAAAAAAGTTATTAATTTTTACAAAGTAAAATTTTTCACTTATTAATAAAAAAAACTTCCAAAATATGTATTATATAATTTTATTTAAAATTTATTTTAGAACCATAACCTTATAAACATATAAGTAAAATATTACCTGAATGCTCCACGTTGAGCAAGTATATAAGTACTACTATAAACAATAAAAACGTACACTGTCAAGTTTTCATGAAAAGAAATAATTCAGAAAATTGTTGCTCTCATGAAAAAAATTATTATTATATGGTAGGTGATTATAATGATCTTTATTACTCTACACTTAATTATATATTAATTACTTTCTTCTATCCTGATCTTTATGAGATTTAATGACCTAATTTGTTAAGATTAAAGAAGTTAATTAATTTATTTAATAACATTAAATTTATCTTAAATTAATGTTCTTTAAAAAATTATTCTTGAATTAAAACAAATAATTTTAATTAAAATTATTTTTTGTAAAAATATAATGTAAAAAACATTTTAAATTAATTCTTATAAAAAAGACAAACAATACATCTAATTATATACATCACACATACATGTATGTTAATTAAAATCACCGGCAATTTTTATAAGAAAACAATTAATGAAAATTTGTTAAAATTTTGCTATTTTGATATTGAATTAAATAATTTATTAATTTAATTTAGTATTAAAATATTTTTTATTCGGAATCCCTTGGTGTTGATTAGTTTATATAAATTTTATCCAGTTGTTTGATTTATATATATATATATATATATATATATATATATATATATATATATATATATATATATTGGTTAAGCTTTTCAAAACTAAGTTCATAAACAGAAAATGAAAAATCATACATAATAAAGTAGTATTTTTATGAAAAAGAGTTGACTCTGACCATACAAAATTGTGACATTCTAGAATTTGTTTTTTTTATTTTTTATTTTATATAAGTTTATTTCACATAGTAGAATTGATATTACAGGTCCCTTTAAAACCCAAACTATTGCGAACCAGATTAAACTTCTAATACTTCTCCTATTTAACAATAAATAAAGGTATCGACCCAATTCAAAGATTTCACTTTTAAAATAAAATAAAAAAAAAAAATTGCAGCACCATAACCAAATCAGATGTATAGAAATAATTATAATTCCAATTTGTAGTAAAAGGAAACATCTCCCCTCGTAGCTGCATGTTTATAAAAGTCCAATAGTTAATACTTAATAGGTGGGGGAAAATTATAGGAACATTACATATGAGTCAAAGTAGAATATAAGATGAATGTATTAAACGGGTACTCATCCCAAGTTGAATAAAAATTATATGAATTTGAAAAAGCATAAGAAGGATAAGAATTTTAATGTGAACGAATTTATATCATATATCCTTATTTTTTAAAAATGATTGTTTATAATTATTAGAAAGCATTTAATATTATATTTTAGATGAATTAACATTCATATTTATACTAAATGGAGAAATTAGATTAATGTTTTAAAAATAACTTGATAAAAAAAAAGTGAATATCCAACCATCAAGATTCGGTCTTTTTTATTTTATGCACAAACAATTAAAACAAAAACTCATTCTACTATACATTTTATTGAATATTTTCTCACATTAAAAAAATATTAATATTTATGCAATATACGATTTCTAATTGTCGTATTCATTAAATACCGCAATTTATTTCATTTAATACTTTCACACATTAAAAAATAACAATTTTCTGTCCACATATTATGGTATTCATTAAATATTATTTCTCATTGTTTTTAAATGTATGAAAGGATGAGATTATGATTTAATTGTTTTTTTAGAAATGGAATAAATTCAAATTGTAAAATTAACGTTAGAGATTAATTTAATTTTTAAATAAAAGTTATTTTCTTGAGAAAGAAATTGTTATTAATAATTATAATTAATTTATTAAACATAATTTTCATCAGTATATGAAACAATAAAATTGATATATAAAATATTTTATAACATAGATAAATAAATAAAAGTAATATGAATTTAAAATGAAAATTATAAAAAGAAAGCATGAGAGAAATTAATCTAAAAATGTATAAAATATAGAGATATATGGGACACTCAAGAAACATGACACAAATCCAAATAAGACACAGGGTCCATGTGGGGCCCACCTGACAAATAAGGTCTACCTCGATCCTGTCTCTTTTTTCTCCTTGCTTTCACTGTTTCACTGTTCAGAGAGAATATACGTTTCAAGATCAGAAAATTTTATACTGCTCAGAAAAACTTCAACCATTTTTACGTTCAATTGAAATATACTATAATGTTCCACCATGGAACAACCAAACCTAGTCAACAACAAAAAAGAAACAGAAATTATAATTAAATAAATAAGCAAAAAATAAAAAAAAAACTTTTTTTTAGGTTCATTCACTGGAAACGTAAGAAACTAGGGGAAATCGACGGAATCATCGAAACCAAAACCCCTTTACATGCTCCATATACTATAAATAAGAAGAAAACACAAAAAATTTCACCATGCAAGTTGGATAAAAACATAGAAGAAAACAGATAGATGAGACGTACGCAGAAGCGAGTGTGGTTGATGGAGGAGAAAAGGAGAGAGGTCGATCTGTGGCGAATTGGAGTAACAACGGTTGCATGCAAGGAATGAGGCAGATTTTATAGGCTCTGTGAGATGAAAGAGAATAGAGTGCGATTTTTTATATGGGTTCAGATTCTGTGTGACGGCGACAGAAGTGAAGTGAAGAAGAAATAATAAAATGGTTGTATTTATAGAACCTTAAGGAGGTGGCAGAGAGGGACGAGGGTTGAGAATTGAGAATTGAGAATTGAGATTAGGATGAGAACGCGAACGTGAGAATGAAAGACAAACAACATTAAATTACATGAGTTTCCTTTTTCTCGAAGCCAGTGTGAAAGCAAAGAAAATAAGTTACAAATTCTTATGATTTGATTTTAATTTTTCATGAATTTAATTTTAATACTTTAATACTTTTCTTCTTTTTAACATTTCACTGAAAATGGACTATCTTTTCGTAATATATAAATAATTTTACAAGTGTTATCGAATCACAAGTTATTATATTTAAAATTTTATTGATTTCTTGTAGTATTTATCTGTATAAACAGTAAAATTTGATTGATTAATACTGTATTTACAATAGTAATATATAATCTTTTAAATCTTAATTAATTACCATTCATAGTATATATGAATTATTGAATATTTAGATATAAGATACATTTTTTTTAAAGATGAATGGATATTTTATGAAATTTAATTATTATATTTTGTTAGTGTAAAACATTTTACAATAATTCATATGGTTGGTATGATTTTTAAGAAATTTAAGTGAAAGTAAACAACTAATGATGTATTGGGATGATAATTGTGTAAAATTATTTTATATTATAGGTGTATATTAATTAAATCATTGTGTGATTAATTAAAATTGTAAAATATTTATATGCTTAATATTTATCAATTAAATTCTATTTTAATACGTGGATATGTTGACAGAATCAATAAAGAAGACAACAATGTTTTCAAAGCTTGATGTAAGATTGTTTTCTTCTTAAGATTGATTTTATTATTAGACTGTTAAAGTTATTATCCCTTATTAGTTAACAGAATCAATAAAGAAGACAACAATATTTTTATACTGGTTCGTCTGATTAAGACTACATCCAGTTCCCCAGCAACACGCTAAGATTCTATTATGAATATTCTTTGAACTCAGCCACTCCTGGCTAAATACAGATATTATTTAGGCACAATCTTTTCAGGCTAAACAGGTATTTTTTGAATCCAGCATCCACATGCTAAACAAGGTATTCTTTGAACACAGCCTTCACAGGCTAATACAAAAGTATTCTTTGAAATATAGCCTCCCCAGGCTAAGAGCACCACAACAGGGGATTTATGAAGATGAAAAAATAAGTTTATCCTCTACGCAGAGAGGGGTTTTACAATGTGATCTATTCTAAGTTCAGGACGAGTGAACTTTGCTTGAGAGCTTAAAGCTTGAATATAATTTCTTTGTAGTGCAGTTCGCCAGCCTTCTCTTGAAGTAATGAAATCCTTTTGTAGAGAGGTTTGTGAAGTATCCGTTAGACTGAAGATTTGAACGTTAGTCCTTTGTCTTGGGGTCTTCAAACTTGTGACAGAGATCAATTAGAATAATTAATGTTTGTACAGGCTTTTTCTGACTTGATCAAAGATATCAACAAAAAGCATGGTTGCTTTTTGTGTTGCAGGGGTTTTGCACATATCTCTATTTTGTCTTTGGAAGCTTCTACGAGTAACAGTTAGATTTGAATTGGGACACGAGTTACTCCGTCTAAACTTCATTAAACGAGGTAGACAAATGAATAAATAAATGGGTTGTGTGTTGAACATCTGTCTCCTTCCGTTTGTTCTCTTCAGTCTGTTCCTCAAGTCTGATGCTTCTTCAGTCTAATCATCAGTCTAATACCTCTTCAGTCTACTGATACAATATACTGTTTTGTAATTATCAAAACTAAGATGTTAAGTCATCTTGACTTAACAATATCACTTTTAAAATATTATTGCAAAACTTTACAATTTTATTATATCATGATAAAGAAATTTAACAAACATTCTTTCTACCCGTCTTCATTTTAATGATTAAGATTTATTAAAAATTATAAATGTTAGTTAAATTTATTTCTCATTTAATAAGTATTTATCCTTATTTATGAAGTGACATCAACAAAAATTTATAATTTCTAATTAATTACAACCAATAATAAAGAAAATGTTAAACAATATTAATAAAATTGTTGTATAGTTTATAATTGAGCAGAGATAAAATGATTAAAACTCATGAAAATGATTATTTATTACTTTTTTTACAAATCTAAAATGTCACATATATTTGTAATAACAAAAAATCAGCATATAATTCTTTAATTTTAAAAAAATAATTTATTGTAAATTTCGCTCATTGTTATTAAACCCACATGTGATTTACAATGTAAAACTTAACTTTTGCATTATAAATATATTTTAATCAAATATTTTATAATATGTCTATTTTTTCTATATTTTCAATATTACAATCTTTTGTGCTTATCGCTGTCATAATTATATTCATTTTTATACATTTGTTCAAAAACAATTTCTTAAAAAGAAACGGTTAACAACTAAGATAGAAATCATGACTATTAGGAGAAGTGAGAAAAGAAACTCTGAATGAATTCATTTATATTTTCCTTATATAAGTTGCGGTGGGGCTTAATAAATAAATAAATGTCGTATATTTTCCCTATTAATTTTATTCACAATATATTTTTCATATAATGGTTTTATAACACTTTTCATAATATTGTTTTTCATCTCTTTTTATTATTTTACCGATCTTATTTTATCTTTAAAGTAAATTACAATGATATTTCCTACAATTTTAAAAGATTACACAAATACCCATCTATTTATATGTATACAAAAAATCCCTTATTTATTTATATATATACATACATTAAAAATATTTGAATATTTCAATAATTTTGTTTTTCCGCTATTTTAAGGAGAATCATGTAATTACCTTACATCTTATTCAAGAAAATTAAGTAATAAAATTGAACAGATATTTGAAACTCAAAAAATTAGCTTTATTAATTATTTTTAAAGAGAAATTATTGTTAATTAATATCCTTATATATATATAAATATTTTATTTCATTAAATCTTATTTTCTTATTCAGTATAAAGGTAATAGTGTAATTTGAAAAATCATGAAATTTCTTGTTAAATCTTCAAAAAATAATCCTAATTTTTTTTTTATTAATCTTATTTACTTGCTGTGTTGTCCCGTAGTCTCTCGTTAAATCAATTAAGCAAATCCACGGAATTTAAATTATGATTTGTCAATTATAAGTTAAATTCTAATTAATAGGTTTAAGTTTCTTTTCTACTAGAAAATTAATTTAATGGTAAATTTAGATAATTATAAGTTTGATTATAATTATTTAAATTGGGAATATTTTTATATTCTTTAATTAAATTAATACTCTTTTAGAATTGGAGAATTGTTTATTGAAGTTGAGATTTCACTTGTACTGATCAAAGTACTTTTTTATTAAAATTGAAATTCAGAATTAAATCTCTAGGTGCATTAGTTTATTTAATTTGGTCAAAGGAGGAAATGCTCTTTTTTGCCTTTGAACACCTGACAACCAATTTAACTCCCCCAAAACTCTTGTTTTATTTATTTTTTTCTTCTCAATTTTAGACAGAGGCGAGAGGCGTTTTCCACTATTACATTCAAAACTATTTTTTCTCTTCTTCTCACTTGAGTGACCAGCCGAGAGAGTGAGTTAGAGTGAGCATTTTGTCCTAACTAGGAAGATGTAACTAAACAAAAAATTGATATGGATATAGTTACAAACATATTATTAGAATGTATCAGTCACAAGAAGATTTGTGACAATATTGCCTATTTGGAGGGTCTTGGTGGACTCCAGTCGCAACAACATTTATGACCTGCTCAGAGACTGACACGTGACACCTTTAGGGCATACGTGTATAATCACAATGGAGGCTAGAGAAGCACTGGTGACACGTGGTGTGGTCGCAGGGTCTTTCGCTACTTGCCACGTGTTGTATTCTCATTAGATGCGTGGTTGGAGCTTGCTTGCTGATCCAGTAGGACTCTATTTAAAGAATTTTATTGCTAGTGGAATTTAAACCCAGAACCTTTTACTTTGAATGCTAACAATTTTTTCACTACACCATATATGTTTATATTCTCTTCATAAATATATTATATTAAAATTTTGACATTAGTTGGATCAAAATAATTTTAATTATAATGAGAATAAATCCAACCTATAATCTAGTTACTTCTACGGCTAAATTAAATAAAATTATAATTTGTTTTAGGAAACTAAAAAAATATTATAATTCAATATTAATTATATTATATTTTATATAATAATAATCATAATATGTAAAGTTTATTTATTTTTACTTAATGTTTATTATTTTTTATATAATACTTATTATTTAAATTTAAATATATTTTTAGTTATAATAAAATTACGTAACACGTAAAGTTTTTTTATTTTTAAGTAATGTTTTTTTTTTTATTGTAATACTTATTATTTGAATTAAAATATATTTTTACGTAATAATTACATAAATCATTTCTCCACAATCTTCAATAGAAATAAAAAAATATCAGTATTTAATATTATAAATTTATTTAATTTAGCTGTAGAAGGTCCTAGATTCTGGGTTGGATTTACTCTCATTATTATTAAAATTATTTTGGTCTAACTGATGTCAAAATTTAAATATAATGTTAGATCAAGGGGATTAACACTCTTAAGTTTTGATAATTACAAAACAGACGATACAAGTGTAGACGATGTGAGGACTACAGACGAAAGGAGACTCCTCAATCTGATAAGACTTATTCCATGCTTCCTTAAAGGTGTCTCATCACAAAGAACAGACGATGCAATCACGAGTGAAGACGACATCAATCTAGAGCGTTAGCTGAATGTCTTGTGCTCTGTTAAAGACCTAGCGTCTACTAGAAGAAGAATGAAGACAAATAAAGTAATGCGTGCAAAATGTCTCTTTCAGCGTTACTCTTTAGAAGCTTCCAAAAAGGCTATTGGATACTGTGCAAAACCTCTGCTACACAAAAAGTAAATCACACTTTCGTTATCCAAACTGATCAAGTCAGAAAAAGGTGCTGAACATGCGCTGACTCCGCTACGAATAATTAATTATTCTGATTGATCTCTGCCACTGATGGAAAGTTTCAAGAAAAAGGACAACAGTCATATCTCTTGAGTCTAACAGATCTCTTCAGACTGTTGCCTATATAAAGGTCATCACCTCACCATTTCAAGTTGGCGAAAAACGCTATTACAAGCTGATTATTTGAATTCGCTTTTGATATTATTCTTCATTGTATAAACCCTCTTTGTGAAGAGGAACGTTTAACTTCTTTAAACTCTTTCAAATCCACTTCTGTGGTATTTTAGCCTAAGGAGGCTGTGCTTGCAAAGAATACCCTTTTTCTTTAGCTTGAAGAGGCTGTGTTTCAAACAATACTTGGTGGGTTAGCCTAAGAAGGCTGTGATCAAAGAATATCTTGTATTAGCCAGAAATGGTTGTGTTCAAACAATACTTGTAACCTTTTCACGGTTGATAGTGAAAACTCAGTTTTTGCTGAGTAACTGGACGTAGTCTAATATAGACGAACCAATATAAAAACTTTATGTTCTCTGGTTTATATCTTGTGACTAACGAGGATAATTAAGGAATAACTTAACTTCTTAAATTAAGCGTTTCAAAGATAAGTTTGAATCGTCTGTACTAATTTCAAAACAACATACGATAGGATAAAATTTTATCAAAATCACAATTCAACCCCCCTTCTTGTGTTTTATTCTTTACAATTTGGTATCAGAGCTCAGCCTCTAAGGGTTGAGCGCTTAACAGTTGCTAGAGGAACAAATCATTATGGAGTCACAAGGTCCAGCTTTCCTTTCAGGAGGTTCCTCCATGAACAAGCCGCCAGCTTTCTCTGGGGATGACTATCCCTACTGGGCAGACAGGATGAAGATGTACATAAAGTCTACTCAATATAGACTTTGGAAGATTATCACTCAGGGAGATGTTCCCATTGTTAAACCAGAAACTGAGTGGGGAAATGAGGAATATACCCTGTTAGATCAAGATGATTAACACATCTAAGATTTTGATTTTTACAAGACAGACGAAACTTTCTCAGATGGAACATCAGCAAGCAAGTCAGACGGAACAAGCACAGACGAAAGATGACTCCTCAGACTGAAGTCATTCGTCTGTCTCAAGTCGAAGTCATCAGACGATAGGATAAGACGAAACTTCTTAAAGACTGAAGAAGTATATCGTCTGTCCAAGAAGTAAAGCAAAGTTTGAGTCACTCGCACCAAGATTTCAAATCTTAAGAAGTACTCATTAGAAGCATCCAAGATCAGTATAGGGATTTGTGCTTACACATGCAACTCATAAAGGTCTTTACCTTTTGTCAAAGTCTCTGCACAAGTCAAAAAAAGTATTGCGCACGCAATCTAAATCCGCTGCACACGCCATCAATCAATCAAGTACTATCTGACACCTTTTGGAAAGCTCTCAAGAAAATATTCAACGGCATTCTCATGTGTCTAACGGTTATCTGAAGATGGTGCCTTTAAAGACTTCGCTTCATCAGAATTTTGTTGGCGAAAACGCTTCTATTATTCTATCTTCTGTGATTTCGCTCAATACATCTGATTGTACTTCATTGTAAAACCCTCTCTGTGAAGAGGAATCTTTCTGTTTTTTTAAAACATCTTTTTTAAAATCCACTTGTGTGGTAGTGTAGCCTGAGGAGGCTGGTTGTTCAAAGAATACCTCTGTTGTTTAGCCTGTGAAGGCTGTGTTCAAAGAATATCTTGTTATAGCCAGAAGTGGTTGGGTGCAAATAATACTTGTAAACCATTTCACGGTTGGTAGTGAAAACTCAGTGGTTGCTGGGTAACTGGACGTAGTCTTGTATAGACGAACCAGTATAAAAATAGTTGTGTACTTATCTTCTTATTTGTTTGACTAACGGGGATAATCAAGCTATAACGTTTCTTACTTAAAAACAATCCTTGAAGATTAAGTAATACTTCGTCTGAACATATTTAAAACCCACAGACGAAAGGAAATTTTTTTATATATAACACAATTCAACCCCCCTTCTTGTATTCTATCTTTTACGCTTTGGTATCGAGCTCACCTACTAGGGTTGAGCGCTTTACAGCTGCTGGAGGAAAAGATCCTGGATGGAGTCTCAAGGACCTTCGTTCTTATCCGGAGGGTCATCTATGAACAAGCCACCAACGTTCTCTGGTGATGACTACCCTTACTGGGCGGATCGAATGGAGATGTACATCAAATTCACACAGTACAGACTGTGGAACATCATAACTCAAGGAAACATCCCTATTGTCAATCCTGAGGTTAAATGGGGAAATGAAGAATTCTCGCTTATGGAACTCAACAACAAAGCCAGATTTGCCATCATGTGTGCATTATATAGGACAAAATACAACAGATTCTGTGCATACAAAACAGCTAAAGAACTCTAGGATGCCCTCAAAATTTCCTATGAAGGGACTGAGGATGTAAGAATGAGGAAAGCTGCTACTCTTCAAAGAGAATATGAGATGTTCTCAATGAAGAAAGGAGAATCTATCGATATGAAGTTTGGTAGATTCCAAACGATATTGAATGGACTCACTGCGCTGGATATTACCTTAACCAAAGCTCAAAACAACATGAAGATATTGGATAGTCTTCCTCCTTCATGGGAAGCTATGTCCACTGCCATCTCAGTCGGGCGTGATATGAAGACATTAACTTTTGACGAGTTAATAGGAGCTTTGAGAGTACATGAGGTACTCTTGTGCAAAAGAGACAAGATCAAGGTTCAAGAACCAATAGCTCTTCCGTCTGTCAACAACACAACAAAGGAGGAAACTCCTAAGAAAGAAAGAAAGAAGAAGCACAAAATTTTGAAAGCTGACACCACTGAATCTGATTCGTCTGATGAATCGTCTGATGATGAGATTTCTCTCATGACCAGACGCTTTAAGAAGATGATGATGAAAAAGGGGAGAGGTCAACGCTTCTATAAGAAGAAGGAAAGAAAGCTCCCTGAAAAATCATCAAACAAGGAGGAGAGCTCAGAAGTTATATGCTTTGAATGCAGAAAACCTGGACACATGAGATCAGAGTGTCCAAGACTAAAGAAAAGATGGAATCCTCACAAAGACAAGGGTAAGAAAAGTCTATTGACTTGGGAAGACCTTGATAGCGAAAGCTCAGAGGAATCCACCGAAGAAGAAGAAACTGCGAATATCTGCCTCATGGCTGGAGACACCGTCTCATCAAAGGTAACTGAATCTGAAACTTCTTCATCCTCCTCATCTGAGTCTGAGTCAGAATCAGAAGAAATTTCATATGATACACTTTTGGCCAACTCACATTTTATTGCTAAGCAATACAAAGTATGCAAAGCCAAGTTAAAACAAACTTTGGAAGAAAATGCTACTTTGAGAACTGAAAATGAGTTACTGCAAAAAGAGGTATCAAATGAAAAATCATCTGAGTCTGAAAAGGATAATTTTATTTCTGAAATTGAAAGATTGAAGAAAGAAAATGAATCCTTACTCAAAAACTTAACAAAGTTCACTAAGGGATCCTCCATGCTAGAAAATATTTTAAAATATGGGAGATCTCCATCTGACAAGAGTGGACATGGTTATGTTGAAGAGTCAGACAAAATGAAAAACAATTTTGTTCTGTCTGCTCATACAAAGAAGATTAAATATTATAATAAGGTTCCAAATAATTATAGAAAAAATAAAAGAACCTTAAACAAGAAGAAATCTTCTTTCACTAACAAAGAAGGACCCAAAAAGATTTGGGTACCAAAGTCACTCATTATTCTTATTGTAGATATCCTTAATAGGAAAAGAGAAGACTTCAAGCTGATACCTGGACAGTGGGTGCTCACGACACATGACGGGAGACCTGTCTATGTTCCAAAATCTCAGACCAAGTAAAGGTTCTGTGTCATATGATTCAGGGAAAGGTAAAATCTTAGGCATTGGGACTATTGGTAAGACACCCAATCCTCTTATCCAAAATGTGTCTTATGTTAAAGGTCTTAACTTCAATCTACTTAGCATGTCAATTTTGTGACAGTGGATATGAAGTAGCTTTTAACTCAGATGAATGTATAGTCAAGAATAAAGACAAATCCATTCTATTTATTGGGAAAAGAAGGAATAACTTTTATGAGGTTTGCCTTTCTGACCTTAGTGATCAGAATGTGACATGTTTGATTTCAGTAGATGATGAACGAGATATTTGACACAAAAAGCTTGGACATTTAAGTCTCAAGTATGTTTCAAAAATTTCTAAAAAGGGTCTTTGCCGAAAATATCTTGGAAATCCAATCGTCTGTGTGAATCTTGTCAGCATGGGAAACAACTCAAAGCTTCTTTTAAATCAAAAAAATGTTGTTTCCATGATAAGACCGCTAGAACTGTTATATATTGATCTCTTTGGACCCACTCAGACTGAAAGTCTTGGAGGAAAGAGCTATGGATTTGTAATTATAGATGATTATACTAGATTCACATGGGTATACTTCCTAGCACATAAACATGAGTCATTCAATGTCTTTGAAATATTCTACAAACGTGTTCAAAAAGAAAATGGAATATGTATTGCGTCTGTTAGGAGCGATCATGGAACAGAATTTGAAAATTGTGAGTTCAATGCCTTTTGTTTTAAAAATGGTATCTTTCACAATTTTTCATCTCCAAGAACTCCTCAGCAAAATGGAGTTGTGGAAAGGAAAAATCATACCTTACAAGAAATGGCTAGAACTTTGTTGCATGAAAGCTCTCTTCCAAAATATTATTGGGCAGAAGCAATTAATACTTCCTGTTATATTCAAAACAGAATATTGATAAGACCAATATTGAATAAGACTCCATATGAAATATGGAAAGGAAGAAGACCCAACATTTCTTACTTCCATCCTTTTGGATGCGAATGTTTCATCTTAAACACCAAAGATCAACTTGGCAAATTTGATTCAAAAGTGGTGAAGGGATTCTTACTTGGATACTCCAATACGTCTAAGGCCTATAGAGTATTTAACTTTAAGACGCAAGTTGTAGAGGAATCAATTCATGTAAAATTCCAAGATAACTCAAAGGCTGATAAGGAAATATCAGACCTAGAAAATTTATTTGATAATCTGTAGATTAACCCTTCTGGTCAAAGTTCAAGTCAAAATGATAAACCTGAGTCAGACGGAAGAACAGACACAAGAGCAGACGATAGAAGCACAGACGAACCCTCTTCGTCTGATACTCATCAACATGAAGACCAAGCACTTGTGAGATCATGGAAGTTTGTATAAACCACACAGAAGATCTTATCATTGGAGATAGACATCAAGGTAGATCCAAACTAAAAGAATCGTCTGGATATGCCCTCGTGTCAAATATAGAGCCCAAGAATATTGAGGAAGCTCTACAAGATAACGACTGGATTTTAGCTATGGAAGAAGAGCTAAACCAGTTTACCAGAAATGATGTTTGGACTTTGGTAGAGAAACCAAGAAGCAAATGTATCATTGGAACCAAATGGGTATTCAGAAATAAACTTGATGAAGACGGAAAAGTGATAAGAAACAAAGCAAGATTAGTAGCTCAAGGCTATAATCAACAAGAAGGTATAGATTTCACTGAAACTTTTGCTCCTGTAGCTAGATTGGAAGCAATTAGAATTTTACTTGCCTTTGCTGCTCATAAGAATATCATTCTATATCAAATGGACGTAAAAAGTGTTTTTCTAAATGGTTTTGTTGAAGAGGAAGTATATGTAAGACAACCTCCTGGATTTGAGAGTTCATCTCAACCAGATCATGTATTTAAACTAAAAAAGGCACTATATGGTCTTAAACAGGCTTCTCGAGCTTAGTATGAAAGACTGAGTTCCTTTCTTCTTCAAAATGGTTTTTCAAGAGGGAAGGTTGATACTACTCTCTTCAAGAAAAGCGTTTCAAAAGACTTTATTATTGTTCAAATATATGTAGATGATATAGTGATGGAGGACCATCTCCAAAAGCCCAACCAAACTCTCCAACCTTACTTTTCAATTTTGGGCTTCTAATAAAATTCGCTGCTGATTTTTACTGTCTGACCTGTTTCAGTATTTCGATCATAACTCGAGCTACACAAATCCAATTGAGGTGATCTTGGTGCCAAATTAAAGAAGACTTCAAGGGCTACAAAAGCTATGAAGACACCAAAACCCAGTTCGAACTGCAACTAGTTGGAAAATGAGCTTGAAGTTAGCGTTGGAATGCTTCCAGGAATTTTCAGCGAAATGTTTTAATGTTTAGGCTTATTAGTAGTTTTCTTTCAATTATGTAATTGTTTTAAGGATTTAATTTGAGCCTAAACTTGTAATAAACAAATAATTAGTGACCCTTAGATAGGATTCTAATCCAAGGGTTAAGCTTAGAAGCTTGGAGTGCAAGCTTGGCACCATGACCATTAGATGAGGATACTAATCCAAGGGCTAAGCTTAGAAGCTTGGAGTGCAAGCTTAATGCCATAACCGTTGGATGAGGATCTACATCCAAGGGTGGAGGATTGATCCTTGTCCTCCAAGCTAATCAAGCTTCCACCACAAGCTTCCGTTCATAGCCATTAGATTAGAATCTAATCCAAGGGTGGACATTAGTTCCTTCCATAGCAAGCTAAGCACCACACCTTAGTAGTATAAATAGGATTTCCTTTGTAATTCATACACTTTTTGATTAATTGAGAATTGAATTCAGAAAATTGAGAGTGTTTTCTCTCTTGTGTTCTTGTGAAGAACCTTGAATCTCATCAATGGCTTCCTTGCTCCATTGTGGCGGTTCCACCTCAAGCTTATTGGCACTTGCCATGACGCTTCCATTTCTCTTCTAATCCATTTTCTCCATTTCTTTTCTCCTTGAGGCGCAAGCTTCTTCTTCCTAAACACCTAAGTCTCCATTGAAGCATGAAGATCCGCAACTTATATGCTCTTCTCCTTGAGGATTGCATCATATAGTCTTTGGAGTAACTAACGAATCCTTGTGCAAGGATTTCTCTAAGTTAATGCAGGAAGAATTTGAGATGAGCATGATGGGAGAACTGAAGTTTTTCTTAGGACTTCAAATCAAACAGACTAAACAAGGCATATATATATTCATCAACAGAAGTATACTAAGGAACTTCTAAAGAAATTCAAAATGGAAAATGCCAAACCAATGAAAACTCCCATGCATTCGTCTGGAGCTAGTCTCAACAAAGATAAATCAGGTAAGACAGTTGATCAGACGGTATATAGAGGTATGATTGGATCTCTTCTCTATCTCACTGCTAGTAGGCCTGACATTATGTTTAGTGTCTGTCTATGTGCACGTTTTCAATCTGATCCTAGATAATCACATTTACAAGCTGTTAAACGCATTTTAAGATATCTTATTGGAACCACTAATCTCTCTCTCTTTTATAAGAAAAGTAGTGATTTCAATTTAAGTGGTTATTGTGATGCTGATTATGCTGGAGATAAAGTGGAGAGAAAAAGTACAAGTGGAGGATGCCAATTTCTTGGTTCATCACTAATCTCTTGGTCAAGCAAGAAGCAAAACTCCATTACACTCTCAACCACTAAAGTAGAATATATTGCTGCGGCAGGGTATTGCTCACAACTACTTTGGGTAAAACATCAACTTGAGGATTACTCCAGGTTTGAAACTCATATACCAGTATTTTGTGATAACACAAGTGCAATAAATCTCAGCAAAAACCCTATTCAACATTCAAAAGCCAAGCATATTGAAATCAAATTTCATTTTATAAGAGATTATGTTCAAAAAGGTATTTTCAATGGGCAGATATCTTTACAAAAGCTTTAGACGAAACTCACTTTAATTTCATTAAAGAAAATTTGGGAATTATCTCTTTAATTGATTAAGTTTTCTCTTTCGTGAGCATTTCATTTCGTCTGTACCTTCGTATATCTTTTCGTGTTAAGATGAAACATTGCGTCTGATCAAGTTGAATTAGTCTGAAGAAATTCGACAGACGCAAGGATATTATTTAATTATTTTAAAGTTAAGTGTGCAGGGACAAATCAAAAGTAGCAATAAATGTGTCTGTCATTTATTGCACTATTCTAGGACTTTGAGAAGCACGCACTGTGAATTGCAGAAATCAAATCAATCATTAAAAGGGCAATGATGGGGACACGTCAAATCAGGGGCGGTTTAAAATTCTTTCGTCTGATGAATCACAACCGTTTTAGTTTTGACTATAAATACTCTTAAAGTTCACATTTTTATTCTTTACTACATTCACACTTTCTCTGAATATTCTACTCACACAACTTAACTCTCTTTTTCAAACCTAACAATGGCCGCCAAGAATATCAAGACAACCGAAACAACCTTCTTCGCTCAAGATCTCTTCTTACCCAACAAGTGGATATCAAGAGACACTGTTGAGAGCATCTCCGAAAGAGTAGCAAAGATGCTGGTACACAATGGATGGATGGAGTTTGCAGATATGAGAGGGTCATGGCTGATGGAGGCCTATGCTGAGTTCTGGAGTGACGCAAAGGAGTTTGATGATGGTATTGTTGGTACCATTGACAACAAGGAGTATATTATCACAATAGACTCCATTGCTGAAGCTGGGAACTGCAAGGCAGAATGGCGCTTTTACAACGCTGACTGGATGAAACTTGAGTCTGAAGAGCACGTGGACAAAATTATCTACGGGAAGATCCACAACTCTGAAGATTCCAAGTTTTTGAGATCAGGGAATCTTTGTCCCACTGCAAGAATCATCCACAACCTTCTTTACAATATCTTCACGCCCAAAACTGGCTCACGAGACAATGTGAGTACTCGAGACAGGTTTTGCATCATCTACTGTCCGAGGAAAGCAAGGATGAGTCTTCCTCACATCATTCTTGACCACTGGATAAGTGCGTTAAGAAATAGGAACATCCATAGGAAGAGCAGTATTCCTTACGCCACTCTCTTCACCAAAATCATCATCAACCAAGGCTTTGATGTCACTGGCGTCGTTTGGCACAAAGAAGGCAAGGAAGTAAAAGGAAGCACCTTTGCCAAGATGCATCTGAACCCTGGCTTTCTTCATCACACTGCGAGTGAAGAACACGTTCCCCTTTCACCAATCACCAAAGACCCCCCACACAGAGCTCGCATCAAACGCGCCAGAACCCAAACACAAAACCAAACACAAACCCAAACACAATCTCAAACACAAGCCCAAACACCAGCCCAAACACAAGACCAAACACAAACCCAAACACCCTTACCTCTTCCACCCGTGATTATATCTGAAGTCCCTTTCGAAGATGCTCTAGAAGAGCCTCTTAAGAAGAAGAAGAGGACTATCAGAATAAAGCACGTTGCGGCTAAGACGCAAGGGAAGACGATATCCCCAAGTGAACATGAAGGGGCTAGGCCATCACTAAAAGGTGTTTCGTCTGTTAGAATCCTTTCAGACGAAGAAAAGCAGAAGAAAGCAGCTGAAGAAAAGGCAAGAGCCGGAGAGCTCTTCAAAAGGCTGCCAAAGGCAAAGAAAAAATGAAGCAGAAGCTTGCGTCTGTGGTTGTTGGAGAAACAGACGAAGAAAAACAATTAAAAGAAGCTATGAGGGTCTCTATGCTGCTTCAAGCTAAACGAGAAAGAATTTTTCTTGAAAGCGTTAAGGGCATTGGATCGTCTGAAGGTGCGTCTGCTCCAGCTACTTTAGAGGGCATGAACAGTGAAGAAACTGCCCAGATCCTGAAGGATAATGCCCAGTTGGCAGAGGAATTGGAGACCATGCTTAATGATGAAGTCTCTACTATGGAGGTTTCTACATCAACTCTCCAAGACGAACATAGGACAATTGTTTCTGATCCTATTGTTGCGTCTCCTCTCAACGCTGTCTTTGATCAGACAATACCTGCTGCGTCTGAAGAAGCATCCCACCAACAGACGATGAAGATTCCGTCTGAAGAAATTCTTATTGAAGACATAAGTTTTTTGTCTGATGAAGAACACATGGATGTAATAAAAGTGGATGCATCATGGGTGAGATCTCACGCCGAAGTCATCAATCCTGAAGATCTACCACCCAAGCACAAGACGGACTATTCATTCCTCAACGAATTAGTCATGAGACGTTTTTCTGAAAGCTCTTGTGCTGAAAGACCAGTCAAGCCTGACTGGATTCTTGGAGAGAAGATTGAAGATATCTCCAACGATGGTGAACCGTCTGAGTCTGCTAAAGATGGTCACTTGGCAGACGATAAAGAATGCTTTATAAAGGACACTCCTTACATTGAGTTGAGGAATCCTATCGGTACAGAGGCAAAAAGGGATTTCAACTTGGGAGATTTGTCAATCTCATCGTCTATCACAAACCCCTGAAGCCAGTAGATTTCAAAGAAGATTTTATCTACACTCCCGAAGAGCAACGCGAATGGCTGAAGCGTCTGCCTTGGGATAAACTGGATTCCTTAAACATCAAGGGTTTATGATGCAATCCTCAAGGAGAAGAGCATATAAGTTGCGGATCATCATACTTCAATGGAGGCTTGGACAAATGAAGAAGAAGCTCAAGGCCTCAAAGAGAAAAAGAAATAGAAAGCGGAAGGAGTTTAGAGATGGAAGCGCCATGGCAAGTGCCAATAAGCTAGAGGTGGAACCGCCACAATGGACAAGGAAGCCATTGATGAGATTCAAGGTTCTTCACAAGAACACAAGAGAGAATACTCTCAAAGAATAAGCTCTTAGCTTAATTCAATATTCAGAAATTTTATCAAAAGTGTTTGAATTACAAAAGAAATCCTATTTATACTACTAAGGTGTGGAGCTAGCTTGCTATGCAAGGAACTAATTTCCACCATTGGATTAGATTCTAATCTAATGGCCATAGAAGGAAGCTTGTGGCGCAAGTTTGATTAACTTGGAGAACAAGGATCAATCCTCCACCCTTGGATGTAGATCCTCATCCAATGGTCACGGCGTCAAGCTTGCACTCCAAGCTTCTAAGCTTAGCCCTTGGATTAGTATCCTCATCTAATGGTCATGGTGCCAAGCTTGCACTCCAAGCTTCTAAGCTTAACCCTTGGATTAGAATCCTATCTAAGGGTCACTAATTATTTGTTTATTACAAGTTTAGGCCCAAATTAAATCCTTAAAACAATTACATAATTGAAAGAAAACTAGTAATAAGCCTAAACATTAAAACATTTCGCTGAAAATTTCTGGAAGCATTCCAACGCTAACTTCAAGCTCATTTTCCAACTAGTTGCCGTTCGAACTGGGTTTTGGTGTCTCATAGCTTTTGTAGCCCTTGAAGTCTTCTTTAATTTGGCACCAAGATCACCTCAATTGGACTTGTGTAGCTCGAGTTATGATCGAAATATCTTGAAACAGTCGATGCAAAAATCAGCAGCGAATTTTATTAGAAGCCCAAAATTGAAAAGTAAGGTTAGAGAGTTTGGTTGGGCTTTTCGAGATAGTCCTCCATCAGTTTAGAAGGAATAAAAAGGCACAAGGATCATCAAGCTGAGTCGGTGATTGAAGGACCAGCTCTTGGCTATAAACCCCACATCCTCAGAGAAAACATCAAGTGGAAGGTTCAACATGAAATCAACGCACCTTATTTCACCACTTGAGATATGGAGATTCTAGCTCCACCATCTATGAGCCAAAGGATTGCTCACATTGGCATCTGGACGCCATTGACTGTCATGATCCTGTACCATTCACAATTCCCATGAATCAAACAGAGTATGTAGGTCTAGGACATACTCTTGGAATTGTTCTTCCCTGGACAAGACCTCATTGTTCAGGCATCCGCCATGCTACTCCATCCTCCTCGACGAATTCGAAGACCCTGAAGAGTTTGCTCATGCTCTTCCTGAAGACTACAACATGGCATTCAAACTGATGGCCGATGCTTATAGAAGGGAAGCAAAAGCTAGATCAACTTCCTTCTATCACATTGAAAGAAGAACAAAGAAGGAAAGAAGAGACTGTCCATTCATGGTAGGATCCCAATTCTCTTCTCTGGTTTCAGACGAAACAAAGTTTTCAATCGTCTTAGACCGAAAACGACCTTGCTTGGTCAAGTTTTTGGCTAAAGAAAAAGAGAAGAAGACTCCGTCTGTCTCCAGATCCTTCAAGTTTGCAAGGCACATCCCCCAGAGACTTCCGTCTGCTGCATACTCGCATCTCAAATCTCTTCAAACCCATGCCTCAAGACCTATCAATCTGAAGATTCAAAGGATGATAGAAGATCATGAAGCCACATCTGCGTTCTGTTCTAGAACTTCATTTGATGAAGATTCCACAATCTGTGGCAGGGTGTATCCTGGAGAAGCCTTTGCTTATACACATCCATCACAGGAGCATCCAGATCTTGAGCTCTCTATTCCCTCTAAGATGTACACTTGGCAATGGGAAAGAGACTTCACTGCATACCTCACACTTCCACTCTTCACTCTGCGTCTGAAGAGGACTCCAACAGTGTTCATCATAGATGACTCTATACCTATAGTGGAAGAGCCTCAAACACCGCTAGTGGAGATTGATGATAGGGTGGAGGTTGATGATAGGGTGGAGGTTACTGAGGATGACTCGAAGGACGCTGATGAGTATAATACTCTAAAGCGTAAATATGATGCCTTAGAAGAGAACTGCGAGCATCTGAAGCTAAAGAACAAAGAGCTTGAGGACAATCAAGCCTCTCTACAATCTGAGGTGCAACAAGCTGAAGGAGATCGTCATGAGCCTTCTTCAAAAGAAGCCTAAGCCTTCATAGCTTTTGTAGCCCTTGAAGTCTTCTTTAATTTGGCACCAAGATCACCTCAATTGGATTTGTGTAGCTCGAGTTATGATCGAAATACTGAAACAGGTCAGATGCAAAAATCAGCAGCGAATTTTATTAGAAGCCCAAAATTGAAAAGTAAGGTTAGAGAGTTTGGTTGGGCTTTTCGAGATGGTCCTCCATCAAACCCTCCTTCTTATGGTCAACTTGTCCCCAAGTTGACTTGAGCTCCACCTACAATAAAATTCCACCCGGATCAAAGATTAAACACACCCTTTCAAGTTTTATATTTAATAACAAAGTGTATTGTCTACTCATATCATTAATACAATCAAGAGAATTTAGGGAAGAATATAATTTTTGCTTTAAGACATGAGCAAAATCCCAAGTGATCTTTAATTTCTTCTTAAGGTGTGTTGACATTTGTCTTCCATGAAGTGTGGAAATTTTTGATGTGCCCTCCTTCTTAGATTCTTCCAACACCCTAAAATATTCATCCTTATGAAAATATTGGTTAATAGGCACAATCAAAAAATCTAAATTTTCATACTCAAGAATTGTTTGAGGCTTAAAGCCACAAGACTCTAGTGTATAATATGAAATCTCATCTTTATTAGAAATGAAAGGATTAGTAAGTGATAAGGAAATTTTCTCAAAAGGTAATGCAAATTCTAAAGGTATTTCCTTTTCATGATCATAATTGTTCCAAAGCTCATTTGTACACAACTCTTTATTAGAAATCAAATCAAAAGGAAGTTTATAAAGATGATCACAAGCATCTTTAATTGAAGTATTAAGTTCATTCCTTTCAACTTCTTCACACAAGAGATGATCAATTTGCTCTTTGGAATCCTCTTTTGGCACAACACCTACAACATCCTCAAAGAAAGAATCAAATGAATCAAATAAAGGGTTAATATAAGCAAGTAATAAATCATCTTTATCCTTCATTTGTTTTTCCAACAATTCTAACTCTCTAAGTCTTCTCAAACAAACTTGAATTTCTTTTTCCCTCAATTCTTTCTCTTTTATCTTCCATTCCTTCAACTCGTTTTCCTTTATCTCTTTTTCTCTTCTTTCATACTTAGTTTCTTTTCTATCACACTCTTTCTTTTTAGTCTCATATTCAAATCTATGGCTCACTCTTTCACTTAAACTTCTTCTATGAACTTCTCTTCTCCTTTCATGCTCTTCTCTTTCCTTTCTCTCATGGTTTTCTCTCAAGGTTTTCTCCTTCCTCCCATGATGTTCACGGTTTCTACTAGACTTCTCAAGGATCCTCTTATCATGCTCCTTTCTCAACCTCCTTTCCTCCTTTTCTCTCCTTCTTTGGTCGAATCTCTCTTCCAAAGTTGTGTGAATCATGGTACTCATCAATCCCACCATCTTCTTTTCTTTAGGTGAAAGATCATTCCATACACTAGGAGAACTTTCCATGGCTGCACAAAGAAAGGTTAGATAACAAGTACAAGCATATAAAAGATCCTTGCCACTCTCTAAGTGTTTCACTCTAGTAGCACTCGTGTATCACACTTTCAAGACTCTTTCTCAAATGTTCACTCTTGTCTTTTTCCACTCAACCTCTCTTTATACTCTTGTTCAAACCTCTAATCAATCATTCAAGGTTCAAGTATCCAAAGTGAAAGAGGAACGGTTCTAGAGTCAAGCTTAGGAATTCCAAGAAATACAAACTCAAGACAAAACTTAGGAGTCCAAAAATGACAAGCAATAAAAGGTACTCAATGAACAAAATTTTGGCTACTCAAATATAAGAATTTTATATGTGACAAAGGCACTAAACTACTGCAGTTTGGACAGCCACAAATAATGCTCAAAAACTTGGAAAATTATGGCAACACCGAAGACAAAATTTCAAGCCAATTTAATAGCAATTTGAAACTGGATTTTTAGGCAAGTTTCAAGTGAATTTTTGTGAAGTGATTTTAAGTGATTAGGTGCAGTTTTCACCACTATACAGACAAGTAATATGCTAAAAAATACAGGGGAAAAATAGAGTTTCAAGTTACCAAGCACATCACACACCACAAGTTCAAGAATCTAGGCTACTAGCAATCTAAACTCAAGTTTTGGTGATAATGCTTAGTCCTAAGTGTCTCTAGTGTTCTAAGTCCTTTGAACCACTAATTTTGGGAGTGTTTAGAGGTTCAATTTGTCAAGTTACTCCACTGCACAATTAGGCTTTAATTT
Source organism: Hylodesmum podocarpum (assembly GCA_026586105.1). NCBI lineage: Eukaryota > Viridiplantae > Streptophyta > Magnoliopsida > Fabales > Fabaceae > Hylodesmum > Hylodesmum podocarpum. The sequence continues at coordinate 11,886,344 of JALJEV010000623.1, read as the reverse complement.
CACTAAAATCACTTTTCATTTGTTCTTTTTCTAGTCACTTGAATTTTCACTAGAATTTCACTTTTCTTGTTTTTCTCTTCTCTTTGATTTTCTTGTGATTCTTTTTCTTGTAATCTTTCTTTTGATTTTCTTTTTCCTTTGCCTTTGTATACTATTTTTCTTGACATTACTTGCTGGACCGAAATTAGAAAAACCTAAGACTAAGGCAAAATTAAGTCTAAAATTACTAGTAAGCAAGATTAAGCATGGTGAAAGCTACTTGAACTTGTAATGCACAATTCTTAGCACTAAAAACGTATAACAACACCTCAAACACATTTAAACCAGTAATTCACGGAATAGCATGGATTTGGCACGGTTCATATGAAGCAAAAGCAAGAACACATGTGAAAAATTACTAGAACAAGCTTAGAAAGAAAATTAAACGGTGAAAACACAAGGAATTGATAGGAATTTTAGATCTAGGAATTTTTTAACATGAAAACTCAAATTCAAGATGAAGACAACTCAAGGAACATGTGAAGAACTCAAGCAAGTTCATATATCACGAAAATACACAAAAATTTGAAGAGAAAAACGAAAATCAATGTAAGGAAAATTCAAACCGGTAGAATGCTCCAATTGAAGTAAAACAAGCTCTAGATACCAAATTTGATGCAATCCTCAAGGAGAAGAGCATATAAGTTGCGGATCTTCATGCTTCAATGGAGGCTTGGACAAATGAAGAAGAAGCTCAAGGCCTCAAAGAGAAAAAGAAATAGAAAGCGGAAGGAGTTTAGAGATGGAAGCGCCATGGCAAGTGCCAATAAGCTAGAGGTGGAACCGCCACAATGGACAAGGAAGCCATTGATGAGATTCAAGGTTCTTCACAAGAACACAAGAGAGAATACTCTCAAAGAATAAGCTCTTGGATTAATTCAATATTCAGAAATTTTATCAAAAGTGTTTGAATTACAAAAGAAATCCTATTTATACTACTAAGGTGTGGAGCTAGCTTGCTATGCAAGGAACTAATTTCCACCATTGGATTAGATTCTAATCTAATGGCCATAGAAGGAAGCTTGTGGCGCAAGTTTGATTAACTTGGAGAACAAGGATCAATCCTCCACCCTTGGATGTAGATCCTCATCCAATGGTCACGGCGTCAAGCTTGCACTCCAAGCTTCTAAGCTTAGCCCTTGGATTAGTATCCTCATCTAATGGTCATGGTGCCAAGCTTGCACTCCAAGCTTCTAAGCTTAACCCTTGGATTAGAATCCTATCTAAGGGTCACTAATTATTTGTTTATTACAAGTTTAGGCCCAAATTAAATCCTTAAAACAATTACATAATTGAAAGAAAACTAGTAATAAGCCTAAACATTAAAACATTTCGCTGAAAATTTCTGGAAGCATTCCAACGCTAACTTCAAGCTCATTTTCCAACTAGTTGCCGTTCGAACTGGGTTTTGGTGTCTCATAGCTTTTGTAGCCCTTGAAGTCTTCTTTAATTTGGCACCAAGATCACCTCAATTGGACTTGTGTAGCTCGAGTTATGATCGAAATACTGAAACAGGTCAGATGCAAAAATCAGCAGCGAATTTTATTAGAAGCCCAAAATTGAAAAGTAAGGTTAGAGAGTTTGGTTGGGCTTTTCGAGATAGTCCTCCATCAGTTTAGAAGGAATAAAAAGGCACAAGGATCATCAAGCTGAGTCGGTGATTGAAGGACCAGCTCTTGGCTATAAACCCCACATCCCTTTCAGAGAAAACATCAAGTGGAAGGTTCAACATGAAATCAACGCACCTGCATTTCACCACTGCAGATATGGAGATTCTAGCTCCACCATCTATGAGCCAAAGGATTGCTCACATTGGCATCTGGACGCCATTGACTGTCATGATCCTGTACCATTCACAATTCCCATGAATCAAACAGAGTATGTAGGTCTAGGACATACTCTTGGAATTGTTCTTCCCTGGACAAGACCTCATTGTTCAGGCATCTGCCCCCGCTACTCCATCCTCCTCGACGAATTCGAAGACCCTGAAGAGTTTGCTCATGCTCTTCCTGAAGACTACAACATGGCATTCAAACTGATGGCCGATGCTTATAGAAGGGAAGCAAAAGCTAGATCAACTTCCTTCTATCACATTGAAAGAAGAACAAAGAAGGAAAGAAGAGACTGTCCATTCATGGTAGGATCCCAATTCTCTTCTCTGGTTTCAGACGAAACAAAGTTTTCAATCGTCTTAGACCGAAAACGACCTTGCTTGGTCAAGTTTTTGGCTAAAGAAAAAGAGAAGAAGACTCCGTCTGTCTCCAGATCCTTCAAGTTTGCAAGGCACATCCCCCAGAGACTTCCGTCTGCTGCATACTCGCATCTCAAATCTCTTCAAACCCATGCCTCAAGACCTATCAATCTGAAGATTCAAAGGATGATAGAAGATCATGAAGCCACATCTGCGTTCTGTTCTAGAACTTCATTTGATGAAGATTCCACAATCTGTGGCAGGGTGTATCCTGGAGAAGCCTTTGCTTATACACATCCATCACAGGAGCATCCAGATCTTGAGCTCTCTATTCCCTCTAAGATGTACACTTGGCAATGGGAAAGAGACTTCACTGCATACCTCACACTTCCACTCTTCACTCTGCGTCTGAAGAGGACTCCAACAGTGTTCATCATAGATGACTCTATACCTATAGTGGAAGAGCCTCAAACACCGCTAGTGGAGATTGATGATAGGGTGGAGGTTGATGATAGGGTGGAGGTTACTGAGGATGACTCGAAGGACGCTGATGAGTATAATACTCTAAAGCGTAAATATGATGCCTTAGAAGAGAACTGCGAGGCATCGAAGCTAAAGAACAAAGAGCTTGAGGACAATCAAGCCTCTCTACAATCTGAGGTGCAACAAGCTGAAGGAGATCGTCATGAGCCTTCTTCAAAAGAAGCCTAAGCCTTCTTCTTGATCATGCTTTTGATGATTCTCAGCCCAAGGGGGAGAGTATCTTAGAAGAAGTTGCTATGCTAAGGGGGAGTGCATCGTCTGAAGGGGAGCAAAATTTTTCGTCTAAGGGGGAGCAAATTTTTCTCTGTATTTTATTGTATTGATTCTTTATTGTTTTGTAAAGCACATACATGTATTTTATTTAGAACGTTGGTTTTCTGTATACCTTTGTAACATTGTATAAGGTTTACATCACATTGATGTAACAATTCTTTTTATAAAGAGGTATTATTTTAGAAAACATCGTCTTGATGTAAATCTGACTTGCGTTTTATCTGTGATCACTAACCTTATCTTATGCAGATGTCTTCTTGAGAAAAGTTATCAGTATGGTCTGTAATCATCAAAAAGGGGGAGATTGTTAGATTAAGATGATTAACACATCTAAGATTTTGATTTTTACAAGACAGACGAAACTTTCTCAGATGGAACATCAGCAAGCAAGTCAGACGGAACAAGCACAGACGAAAGATGACTCCTCAGACTGAAGTCATTCGTCTGTCTCAAGTCGAAGTCATCAGACGATAGGATAAGACGAAACTTCTTAAAGACTGAAGAAGTATATCGTCTGTCCAAGAAGTAAAGCAAAGTTTGAGTCACTCGCACCAAGATTTCAAATCTTAAGAAGTACTCATTAGAAGCATCCAAGATCAGTATAGGGATTTGTGCTTACACATGCAACTCATAAAGGTCTTTACCTTTTGTCAAAGTCTCTGCACAAGTCAAAAAAAGTACTGCGCACGCAATCTAAATCCGCTGCACACGCCATCAATCAATCAAGTACTATCTGACACCTTTTGGAAAGCTCTCAAGAAAATATTCAACGACATTCTCATGTGTCTAACGGTTATCTGAAGATGGTGCCTATTTAAAGACTTCGCTTCATCAGAATTTAGTTGGCGAAAACGCTTCTATTATTCTATCTTCTGTTATTTCGCTCAATACATCTGATTGTACTTCATTGTAAAACCCTCTCTGTGAAGAGAAATCTTTCTGTTTTTTTAAAACATCTTTTTTAAAATCCACTTGTGTGGTAGTGTAGCCTGAGGAGGCTGGTTGTTCAAAGAATACCTCTGTTGTTTAGCCTGTGAAGGCTTTGTTCAAAGAATATCTTGTTATAGCCAGAAGTGGTTGGGTGCAAATAATACTTGTAAACCATTTCACGGTTGGTAGTGAAAACTCAGTGGTTGCTGGGTAACTGAACGTAGTCTTGTATAGACGAACCAGTATAAAAATAGTTGTGTACTTATCTTCTTATTTGTTTGACTAACGGGGATAATCAAGCTATAACGTTTCTTACTTAAAAACAATCCTTGAAGATTAAGCAATACTTCGTCTGAACATATTTAAAACCCACAGACGAAAGGAAAATTTTTTATATATAACACAATTCAATCCCCCTTCTTGTGTTCTATCTTTTACATACCCTCATGGAGTTGAACAGCAACGCTAGGTATGCACTCACATGTGCTCTATCTAGGACAGAATACAACAGATTCTGTGCCTATAAAACAGGTAAAGAACTTTGGGACGCTTTGAAAATTTCCTATGAAGGAACTGAAGACGTTAGAATGAGAAAAGCTGCTACATTGCAAAGAGAATATGAGATGTTCTCTATGAAGAAAGGTGAATCCATTGAAATGATGTTTGGAAGATTTCAAACAATATTAAATGGTCTCACTTCGCTGGAAATCACTTTCACAAAAGCTCAAAATAACATGAAGATTCAGGATTGTCTTCCTACTCCATGGGAAGCAATGTCTACTGCTATTTCCGTGGGACGTGACATGAAAACATTAACTCTTGATAAGTTAATAGGTGCTCTAAGGGTACATGAGGTACTCCTATGTAAAAGAGACAAGATAAAAGTTCAAGATACTATAGCTCTTTCGTCCACAGATGAAGTTCCAAAAGAAGAAATTGTCAAGAAAGAGAGAAAGAAGAAGACCAAGATTCTCAAGGCTGAAACATTTGAATCGGATTCGTCTGAGGGATCATTTGAAGATGAGATATCTCTCATGGCTAGACGATTCAAGAAGATGATGATGAAGAAAAGAAGAGGCCAACGATTCTTCGAAAAGAAGGAGAAAAAGTTTCCTGAAAAATCTTCAAATAAAGAGGAAGGATCTGAGATCGTCTGCTATGAATGCAGAAAGCCTGAGCATATGAGATCTGAATGTCCAAGGCTCAAGAAAAGGTGGAATCCTCGTAGAGAAAAAGGGAAGAAGAGTTTGTTGACTTGGGAAGACCTTGACAGCAACAGTTCAGATGATTCCACAGAGGTAGAGGAAACCGTAAATATATGTCTCATGGCTGGAGACAACACTTCCTCTGAGGTAAATGATTCTTCTGTTTCGTCTACTTCATCTGAGTCTGAATCAGAATCAGAAGAAATATCATACGATACTCTTCTAGCAAACTCTCATTTTATCGCTGAGCAATACAAAACCTACAAAGCAAAATTGAAACAAATTTTGGCAGAAAATATTGCTTTAAAATCTAAAAAAGAGTTGCTCAAGAAGAATGTATCAGACGATATATCGTCTGACTCTGAAAAGAACATTTTAATTCTTGAAATCGACAGATTAAAGAAAGAAAATGATTATTTACTCAAGGATATAACTCAGTTCACAAATGGATCCTCTATGCTTGAAAATATTTTAAAATATGGAAGGGTCCCTTCAGATAAAAGTGGATTAAGTTATGTTGAGCAGACAAATGAAAAGAAGACAAGCTTTGTCTTGTCTAAGAAGAAGAACAAAAGTTACAACAAGGTTCAAAACAATTATAAGTATAACACTAAGACCTTGAGCAGAAAGAAGTCCTCTTCTACTAACAAAGGAGGACCCAAAAGAATTTGGGTACCAAAGTCACTCATTATTCTTGTTGCAGATATCCTTAATAGGAAGAGAGAAGACTTCAAGCTGGTACCTGGACAGTGGATGCTCACGACACATGATGGGAGACCTGTCTATGTTCCAAGACCTAAGACCAAGTAAAGAGTCTGTGTCTTATGGTGTAGGGAAAGGTAAAATCCTAGGGATTAGGACTGTTGGTAAGACACTCAACCCTTTCATTCAAAATGTGTCTTACGTTAAAGGTCTGAACTTCAATCTACTTAGCATAAGTCAATTTTGTGATAGTGGATATGAAGTATCCTTTAATGCTGATGAATGTATAGTCAAAAATAAAGACAAATCTGTTCTATTTGTTGGAAAAAGAAGGAACAATCTCTATGAAGTTTGTCTTTCGAACCTTAATGAACAGAATGTAACATGTTTAATTTCAGCAGACGATGAACGAGATATTTGGCATAAAAAGCTTGGACATTTGAGTCTCAAGTATATTTCAAAAATTTCTAAAAAGGATCTTGTAAAAGGTTTGCCAAAAATATCTTGGAAGTCTAATCGTCTGTGTGAATCTTATCAGCATGGGAAACAACTCAAAGCTTCTTTTAAATCAAAAAATGTTGTTTCCACGACAAGACCCTTAGAACTGTTACATATTGATCTCTTTGGACCCATTCAGACTGAAAGTCTTGGAACAAAGAGATATGGGTTTGTCATTATAGATGACTATACTAGATTTACTTGGGTTTACTTCCTAGCCCATAAACACGAGTCTTTTAATACCTTTGAAATATTCTGTAAACGTGTTCAAAAAGAAAAAGGAATATGTATTGCGTCTGTGAGAAGTGATCATGGAACAGAATTTGAAAACTCTGAGTTTAAAGCCTTTTGTTTTGAACAGAATTTGAAAACTTCTTGTTATATTCAAAACAGAATATTGATAAGACTCATATTAAACAAGACTCCTTATGAACTATGGAAAGGAAGAAGACCCAACATATTCTACTTTCATCCTTTTGGATGTGAGTGCTTTATTCTTAACACCAGAGATTAACTTGGAAAATTTGATTCAAAGGTAATTAAAGGTTTTTTACTTGGATACTCTAATACATCTAAGGCCTATAGAGTGTTCAACTCTAAGACGCAAGTTGTAGAAGAATCTATTCATGTAAAATTTCAAGATAACTCAAAGGCTGATAAGGAAATATCAGACCTAGAAAATTTGTTTGATAATTTGCAGATTAACCCCTCTGGTATAGACACAAGAGTAGACGATACAAGTACAGACGCAAGAGTAGATAATAGAGGTACAGACGAACCCTCTTCGTCTAATACTCATCACCATGATGTTGAAGCTCCTGTCAGAAGTTGGAAGTTTGCCTCAAACCACACAGAAGATCTTATCATTGGAGATAGACATCAAGGTATTCAAACAAGATCAAGGGTTAGAGAATCGTCTGGGTACGCTCTTGTGTCAAATATAGAGCCCAAGAACATTGAAGAAGCTCTACTAGACAATGACTGGATTTTAGCTTTGGAAGAAGAACTAAACTAATTCACCAGAAATGATGTTTGAACCTTAGTAGAAAGACCAACGAATAAAAGCATCATCGGAACAAGATGGGTGTTTAGAAACAAACTAGACGAGGCTGGAAAAGTGGTAAGAAATAAAGCAAGGTTGATAGCTCAAGGTTATAATCAACAAGAAGGTATTGTTTTCACTGAAACCTTTGCTCTAGTAGCTAGATTAGAAGCTATTAGAATCCTACTTGCTTTTGTTGCTCATAAAAACATCGTCTTATATCAAATGGATGTAAAAAGTGCTTTTTTAAATGGCTTTATTGAAGAGGAAGTTTTCGTAAAACAACCTCCTGGTTTTGAGAGCTCATCTCAACCAGATCATGTTTTCAAATTAAAGAAAACACTCTATGGTCTTAAGCAAGCTCCTATAGCTTGGTATGATAGACTAAGTTCCTTTCTTCTTAGAAACGGTTTTTCTAGAGGAAAAGTTGATACCACACTCTTCAAGAAAAGTGTTTTAAAAGACTTCATTATTGTCCAGATATATGTAGACGATATAGTCTTCAGAGCCACTAACGAATCCTTGTGTAAGGATTTTTCTAAGTTAATGCAGGATGAATTCGAAATGAGTATGATGGGAGAATTAAAATTCTTCCTAGGACTTCAAGTCAAACAAACGAAAGAAGGAATCTATATTCATCAACAGAAGTACACAAAAGAACTTCTCAAGAAATTCAAGATGGACAACGCAAAGCCAATGAAGACGCTCATGCATTCGTCTGGTGCTAGTCTCAACAAAGACGAATCAGGTAAGACCGTTGATTAGACGGTATATCGAGGTATGATTGGCTCACTACTCTATTTAACTGCAAGTAGACCAGACATTATGTTTAGCATCTGTCTATGTGCACGTTTTCAGTCTGATCCTAGAGAATCTCATTTACAAGCTGTTAAACGTATTCTCAAATATCTTATTGGAACCACTAATCTCTCTCTGTTTTATAAGAAAAATAGTGATTTTAGTTTGAATGGCTATTGTGATGTTGACTATGCTGGAGACAAAGTGGAGAGAAAAAGTACAAGTGGTGGATGTCAATTTCTTGGCAAGTCACTCATTTCTTGTTCTAGCAAGAAACAAAACTCTATAGCCCTCTCCACCACAGAAGCAGGATACATAATTGCTGCTGGATGTTGTTCGCAACTTCTTTGGGTAAAACATCAACTTGAAGATTACTCCAGGTTTGAAACCCAAATCCCAGTTTTCTGTGATAACACTAGTACAATCAATCTCAACAAAAACCCTATTCAGCATTCAAAAGCTAAACACATTGAAATTAGATTTCATTTTATAAGAGATTATGTTCAAAAAGGTGTTTTCGATATACAATATTTTCAAACTGATTTTCAATGGGCAGACATCTTTACAAAAGCTTTAGATGAAACACGCTTTAATTTTATTAAAGAAAATTTGGGAATTATTTCTTTAGAAGATTAAAGTTATCGTCTATAGTTATCGCCTGTTAATTCGTGTTAAGACGAAGCCTTGCGTCTGATCAAGTTGAATAAGTAAAAAGTCATTCAACAGACGTAATGTTTTTGTTTAATAAATTTAACGTTGAGTGTGCAGGAAGACAATAAATGCAGCATTAAATGTGTCTGACATTTATTACTCTATTCTAGGAAGTCCAAGAGCATGCGTCGTAACTGACAAAAGTCAAATCAATCATTGAAAGGGCAATCATGGGAGAAAACGTCAAATCAAGGACGATTTACATTCTTTATCTACTGAAAATAAATGTTCAATCTTTTACACTATAAAAGAGTTAAAGTTACCTATTTTATTATTTACATTGCTAAGCATTCAAATTTATCATCTCTCTAAGAACTCTCACTTTCAAATACTCTCTCTTTTTCAAACCTAGAAAAATGGCCGCCAAGAATGTGCAACAAACTACCCCTGAAGAAGAAGGATTCTTTGCTCAAGATCTTTTCCTACCGAGCAAATGGGTGAAGAGAATCACCCTCGCTGATCTCTCCGGTCACACTTGTGACTTCTTGGAGAAGGCTGGATGGATGAAGTTCGCTACCTGGGAAGGACCATGGATGATGGAGTCGTATGCTGAGTTTTGGTCTGAGGCCAAAATCGTAGATGACAACATTGTGGGAACGATCAGTGACAAGGAGCACCTTGTCAATGCTGAAGCTGTGGCTGCGATTGGGAAGTGTAAAAATGAGGGTATCGTTTACACTCCTAAATGGCATGAAGGTATTGATGAAGCCTTCATCGATCAGACGCTCTACGGGAAGCCTAGAACATCTGACCGTGTCAAGTACCTGAGAGCTGGAAACCTCAATGCTGAAGGAAGAGTATTGCATAATCTTCTTTTCAACATCTTCGCACCATGAATCGGTTCTCGTGATAATGTTAACAACAGAGAACGATTCTGACTCTTCTATCTTCTTCAGAAGGAGAAGATTAGTTTACCCCATGTGATCATGGATCACTGGATGGACTGCTTGAGGAGAAGGAACCTTCGCAAGAAATCAAGTGTTCCTTACCCTGTTGTGTTTGCCAAGATCATACAAAACCAAGAGTTTGAGATCAAAGGATGTGAATGGTACGCAAGTGGCCCTGAAATCAAGCAAGGCACTTTTGCAAGAATGCGTTTGGACCTTGCTCCATGGACGATAAATGAAATGCATGAGAAGTACCTTAATCCTAAGGGTTCTCAATCCTCCTCTTCTCAACCTCAACCCTCTCAACCACAAATACTAACCCATACACAAACCTCACAATCGCAACCCGCACCTCAACAAACTCGCCCAAAACACAAAACTCTCATAAAAAGACCCAGAAATGCACCCATTCTAGCTCAAACACAAGCCCAAACACCTAACCCTCCTCCATCCAAACCCCATGCTCTGTCTGAACCTCCAGTACAAGTGATAGAGGTTCCTTTTGAGACAGCTGAAGAAGTGCCTCTTGTTAGACGAAAATCAAGGTCTATCAAGTTGAGAATGCCAAGAAAGGATTCGTCTACCCAAGACAATCCATCTCCTAAAGAAGCATCTAAGGATGCTGAGTCTGTTGGGGAGCAAGCAGACAAGCGCAAAAAGGCAAAGCTAGACGATGCCTATATAACTAATAAAGAGATGCGCAAAGCTTATGATAAAGGCGCAAGAAAAGGAATTGTTGAAGCCTCTGCAATCTTGGATGAGAAAAGGGAACTAGAAAAAGCAAGAAAAGCATCCATTCTCTCTAAAGTTGATAGAGAGCAAAGAATCAGAGATAACGCAAGAGGTATTGGATCGTCTGGAACTTCTCAAGCTCAGGGCATAGACGCTAAAGAAAATGCCCAGATCCAAAAAGACAACGCAATCCTTGCTGAGCAACTGTCTACTATGCTCAGTGAAGATGTGCCTCCTATGGAGTTTGAATCTTCAACTCCAATAGACGAATCAAGACAAGACGTTATAGTCTTGACTTCGTCTCCTATCCATGTCATCCCTCTTCAGACGATAAGTGTTGAGTCTGAGGAAAGAAGATGTCTGCATTCTATGCAACCTTCGTCTGTCTTCTACAGTGTAGAATCATCATCATCAGACGACGAAGAATGTATTGTTACAAGACATATGGCACCTAACTTAAAGATTTCAGCAGTGGTCTTAAATGAAGAAGACCTACCACCCAAGCGCATAATGGACTACTCCTTTCTCAACGACCTTGTTATGCAAAGGTACAGTATTATTGGGTGTGCTGAGAGGCCTAAGAAGCCTGATTGGATTATTACAGATCATGCTATGGAAGCCTCTGATCTTTCTGACTCTGATGGATCTGAGTCTAGTCGGATGTGGCCTCGTGCGGACAATGAAGATTCGTCTGTTGAAGAGCAAGAATCTCCTTTCATCTAATTGGACAACCCTTACAATTACAAAGGGAAGAAATGGTTTCAATTGGGAAGATTCGTTAATCCAATCAACTACTTCCAACCATTGAAGCCTGCTGATCTTGATCTATCAAAGAAATATAGCGTTGAAGAGCAGAAGGAGTGGTTGAAGCGTCTGCCTTGGGACACCCTTGCTGATCTGAAGATTAAGGGCTTAGAAGGTATAGACGATTACAAGCGCCATTTTGATGGTCTGCTTGAAGAAGGACCTACGTTGAGATATGAACCCAACATTATTCCTAGACCTGAGTCTAGAAGATCCATTCGCTATCATGCTGAGGAAAGCACTGTACACCATCACTATGTATTTGGTGACTTTATGTCTCAAATATCTATTCCAGAATGCTTCTCTCACTGGCATCTAGACGCAATGGACAAACATGATCCCCAACCTTTCACCATTCCAATGAACAAGACAGAATTCATTGGATTAGGCTACATTATTGGCCTAACGCTTCCTTGGCTAAGACCTCATTGCTCTGGCATTCAACCAACTTACTTCCTCAACTTCAACGAGTATGAAACTCCTGAGGAGTGCTATCATTGCTTGCCAGTTGATTATGATGCGACATACAATGCAATGTCAAGAGCCTACAAAAATGAGATCAAGGACAGACTGCAGTCCTTCCGTCTTATCCAAAACAGAGCCGAGAAAGAAAATCATTTCCTTCCCTTTCTCATGGGCTCTCAATTCTTTGCGCTTGCAACCAATGAAACAAGATTCTTTGTAAGGATGGACCGCTCAAGACCATGCCTTATAAGAATGCTTGCAAAAGGAAAAGAGAAGAAAGAATATCCTTCCCCCAAGAAATTCAAGTATGCTAGACACATTGTCAAGCGTTTACCCCCGGTCGTCTATGATCATCTGAAAGCCTTTCAGACATACTCTATAAGGCCTATCAATCCTAATATTCAGAGGATGATAGAAGAACATGAGAACACATCTAGATTATGCTCCGGTACTGTGTATGATGAAGAGTCGGTCACATGTGGCAGAGTTTATCCTGGTGGAGCCTATGCATACACTCTTCCACCTCATATGCCTCAGCACTATCAACTGACAACCTTCAACAGAATTTACAAATGGCAGTGGGAAGAAAACTTCAATTCTAAGATGGACTTTCCCCTGTTCACCTTAATTTTGAAGGCAACAGAAGTAGAACCTATTGTGATAGAGGTTGATTCAGATGAAGAAGTAGTGATGCCTACTTCTAGCCAACCTCTGTTGATTGAAGCTGGAGGACCTTCGTCTGAACCACAATCACCTCAATCATCAGATGATTCTGCTGCTGATAAGTACAATGCTTTGAAGCGGAAGTATGATGATCTTGCGGATAACTACGACCACTTAAAGAAAAAGAACAGGGAGCTAGAAGAGTTTCAACAGGCCACTAATGCCAAAGTTGAACATCTTCAAGGTCTTGTTTTTGCTTTGTTGAAGCAGCAGCAGCCCCCTCCATGATCCTTTTTGGTTGATTTCAGCCCAAGGGGGAGAAGGTAAGAAGTATCTGCTCAGGGGGAGCATATGAAGACGAGCGTCGTCTACTGTGAGTTTTGGGGAGAGCTCTTGTACAATGGGTATTAGACTCAGGGGGAGAGTCTTGTATTTTTTTTTTGTTTTTCTCTTTGTGATTTTTTTTACTTTGTAAATTGTTTCTTTTCTGAAATTGATTACATCTTTGTGATGTAACAAACTTATAAAGAAGCATTCTTCAGAAAACATCGTCTTGATGTAGATCTGGCATAACTAGTAATTATTTCACTAACTTTTGTTTATGCAGATATCTTCGTCTTTCATGTGTGTTGGTATGGTCTGTAATCATCAAAAAGGGGGAGATTGTTAGATCAAGGAGATTAACACTCTTAAGTTTTGATAATTACAAGACAGACGATACGAACAGACGATACAAGTGTAGATGATGTAAGGACTACAGACGAAAGGAGACTCCTCAATCTGATAAGACTTATTCCATGCTTCCTCAAAGGTGTCTCATCACAAAGAACAGACGATGCAATCACGAGTGAAGACGACATCAATCTAGAGCGTTAGCTGAACGTCTTGTGCTCTGTTAAAAATCCAGCATCTACTAGAAGAAGAATGAAGACAGACAAAGTAACGCATGAAAAATGTCTCTTTCAGTCGTTACTCTTAAAAGCTTCCAAAAAGGCTATTGGATACTGTGCAAAACCTATGCTACACGAAAAGTAGATCACACTTTCGTTATCCAAACTGATCAAGTCAGAAAAAGGTGCTGAACATGTGCTGACTCCGCTGCGAATAATTAATTATTCTTATTGATCTCTGCCACTGATGGAAAGTTTCATGAAAAAGGACAACGGTCATATCTCTTGAGTCTAACGGATCTCTTCAGACTGTTGCCTATATAAAGGTCTTCACCTCACCATTTCTTGTTGGCGAAAAACGTTATTACAAGCTGATTATTTGAATTCGCTCTTGATATTATTCTTCATTGTATAAACCCTCTCTGCGAAGAGGAAAGTTTAACTTCTTTAAACTCTTTCAAATCCACGTCTGTGGTATTTTAGCCTGAGGAGACTGTGCTTGCAAAGAATACCCTTTTTCTTTAGCCTGAAGAGGTTGTGTTTCAAACAATACTTGGTGGGTTAGCCTGAGAAGGCTGTGATCAAAGAATATCTTGTATTAGCCAGAAGTGGCTGTGTTCAACTCAGTTTTTTCTGAGTAACTAGACGTAGTCTGATATAGACGAACCAGTATAAAAACTTTATGTTCTCTGGTTTATATCTTGTGACTAACGAGGATAATTAAAGAATAACTTAACTTCTTAAATCAAGCGTTTCAAAGATAAGTTTGAATCGTCTGTACTGATTTCAAAACAACAGACGATAGGATAAAATTTTATCAAAATCACAATTTAACCCCCCCTTCTTGTGTTTTATTCTTTACATATAATATATTTATGAAGAGAATATAAACACTAAATATTGAATGGTGTAGTAGAAAAATTGTTAGTTATGATAAGAAAAGACTCTGAGCTCAAATCCCACTAGACTTAAGTGATGTTCACTCCAGGTATTCTTCATGCTAAGGTTTAACAAGGAATGAGAACCCAAAAAGGAAAAGGTGGAAAAGGTTTAGAAATGGTAGAAAGGCGTCGTGACTATATCAATAAGCCTATGAGGAACCACTACAATGATGTAGGAAACCATTGATTAGACTCAAGAATTATTCCTAAGGAAAACAAGAGAAAACTTCTCTTCAAGCAATACGTTTTTTCATTCAAAATGAAAAAAAGTTGTTTACATGGATCCTCACACTCAAGTAGGAATCCTTTCTCAAACCCAATGTATTTGAATTCATAATTGAATTTCCAATTAAACTTAACATCTAATTTGAAATTCACTCGGGAATTTAAATGCACTAATAATTCGTTAAGTCAAAATGACTTAGTATCTTAAGTTTTGATGATTATAAAACAGATGGAACAATTATCAGACGCGGACGAATTGGTAATCAAATGAAGCATTAGTGAGCACAAACGAAGTATGCACCATCAAACATAGACGCACAAGTTCCAGACTGTTAGATCAAGATGATTAACATCTCAAGTTTTGATTAATTACAGAATAGACAGAACATATCAGACTGAAGCATTGCAAGTTAAAGTCAGACGGAACAAGAACAGACGGAAGTTGACCCCTCAAAGTCTACTGCTAACCAAGTCATTCGTATATCCAAAAGCATACCTCAAGACGAAAGCATAAGATGATATGCTCAAGACGAAATCTTTAGACCAAACCTAACGAAGTCTTTTCAAGACGAATCCTCAGACTGAAGAACATGAGGACCAATCGTCTATGAAGAAAAGTGAAGTCCTTAGTCTTCAAATGAAGTAACTCGCGCCAATTTTTAAATCTAGTCGTTACTTTTTGATAATATCTCTGATCAAGTCAGAAAAAGGTTTTGACTCCGCTGTGCATGCTGAAAAATCTATGATTATTCTCTGACACAAGTTGAAGACTTCAAGGAGGAAAGGAAAACGGAAAGATTTCTGAGTCTAACAGATCTATCAACTTCAAATCGCTCTAAACTTAGATAAGCTTAAGTATGAAAACTGAAGTTGAAGTAGAAGAAGAAGACAGACGAATGATAGCAATATAAGTTAAGTTAAATTCATTCGTCTATTAAAGATTAAATGAAGTTCAAATGAATAGTAACACGTGCATCTACTCAAATTAAGTCGTTACTCAGAAGTTTCTAAAGGTAGAAAGAGATTTGGATTTAACCTTTACAACATGAAAAGTAAACTGTACTTTTCGGGGAAATCTCTAAGCATATCATTCACAGCCTGATCTTACGCTGACATCCGCTGCTGCAACATTAAATGTTCTGATTACTCAATTTGCCAGATGTTGAAGTACCCAAGAAAAAAGACAACGTTCAAATTCATCAGTCTAACAGATACTTCAAGAAGCTACCTATATAATGACTTCACTTCAACAATTTGAAGTTGACTAACTTACGCTGGAATAACTATTATTAAAAGTTTCGCTCACAAGCTCTGAACTTAGTTCATTTGCTCTGAACCTTACATTGTAAAATACCTCTATACGTAGAGGATTATCTTTTCTTATAATCTTTGTAAAATCATTGTTGTGGTGTTGTAGTCTGAGGAGGCTAAGTGTTGAAAGAATACATGTTTAGCCTGAGGAGGTTGAGGTCCAAAGAATACTTTATTTTAGCTTGAGGAGGCTGAGTGTTCAAAGAATACCTACCTTAGCATAAGGAGGCTGCGTTCCAAGAATACCTGGTTTAAGGAGGCTAGGTCCAAAGAATACCTTGTTTAGTCTAAGAATGTTGGGTCCAAAGAATATCTGTAATTAGCCAGAAGTGGTTGGGTTCAAATAATACTTATTAGTGAAAACTTAACAAGTTTTAAAGTAACTGGACGTAGTCTTTATAGACGAACCAGTATAAAAAATTTTATTGTCTTATCTACTTTTATTATTCACTAGCAGGGGATAACAACTTAAAATAAATTTTATTAAAATCAATCTTTCAAGATAAAACCTTTTTTGCATCTATCCTGAGCTTTAAACTACAGACGCAAAACACATCGTCTGAAAATTTTTAATTAACAAAATTCAATCCCTCCTTTTTGTGTTTTGTATTTTACATGATCCTTTCACTTTCATTCTTTCTAAGGTATTTTCCAACAATTATTCTTACTTCAAGTCAGAACTAAAGTCAACGTAAAATTGCTTAAGCCATGAGCTTTGGACTCACTACACATGGCCGAGCACTTGTAAAAATACAAGGTCACTTATTCAAACAAATTTACAAGTAAACTACACATTTGTACATTAGAACTATCTTAATCCTCTTGAAGCTTCGAGCATCTTTCCTTGACCTCTTCTTTCATTTTTTGAGCATACTTCTAGTAATCCTCCTTGTAGAGTAGTCTTGAGGAGATGGTCCTCTAATAGTTAGACATGGTGTTTCACAATTTTATATTTGAATCTCATTCAAACAGATGAAATTTCGTATAAAGAGAATGAGAATGACACAAATATGTCAATCGTGATGTTGCAGGGAGTGTTTTTGTTATTGTTTTGATGTTGTTGTTGCTATTGTAATCAATTATAGCTATTTTGTAATCGATTAAAACAAAAAATAGGGTCTTTTTTGCTTGCTAAAATAATCGATTACACCTGTTTGTAATTTATTAACTATTTGTAATTTATTAACTATTTGTAATTTATTACAACTATTTGTAATTGATTACATTTGTTTATAATTGATTAATTCGATATAAAAAAGTCCATATTTTTGGTTTAATCGATTACATTAAAGATGTAATCAATTACTACACCCAAAAATGATCATTTTACTTATGTTCTTTTTCAGTTGTATACGTTTATATACATAGTATTATGCGAAGAATTGAGAGCCTGAGAGGGGGTAAGGTATTCCATAATTGAATCTTAAACGATATGTTGATTGTGGTTAGCATGAATGACAAGTGTGAAAACATAGAGGATCCATGCTTGAAGGATGAGTACCTAGTTCAAAGCATGGTTTATGAGTGAGATGAATATGCTTGGGCAACAAGTTCTGAGAGCGAACATGATTAGGAAACCTAAGGTGGTCCTAGTGAAAAGATGTGGTTGAAAAGAACTCGATGAAGATGTATATGTTACATTATTTTTCTAAAGATAAAATGAATGTGGACTGAGAAGTGCAATAGCTTCATCCTTCTAGTGGGAAGAGGTACAAAGATTCTCAAAATCATTGTGTGTGGTGACCACGTAATATCATAGAGTATAGTTACTCGATACTTGTCCCAATTGTTGTCTAATATCATGTGTGTTGAGTTTCTTTAATGCAGCTACTTAAACCCTGTGAGAGAGTGGTAGGAGAGTTAGTCTCTTGTGTATTGGTTGACCACAAAGTGGTACCTGGAGTGATGACATGTGAGATCTGTGTACCTTGAAGATGTCTATTTTAGGAGAACTTTTAATAATCAATCAAGAAACAAAGTGTAAGTCCATAAAGCATATGATGGCTTATGTGATAGCTGGTTAGTAAAGAGTTTTGAGCATAGTTACACTTTAAGTGAAATTAACCCTTGTTAGCACTACTAGTTAACCACACTGATAGCTAGTAAGCATATGCATGTTATGTGTTTGTCAGGATGTAATGAGGGTGAGAGAGTTCATCCTTACATACTTCTTTTGTTTTTCATATGACAAATTAAACGTTATGAGTGACTATAATAGTTGAGTGTCGAGATAAAAAACTCTCACAAAGAGACAAGAATATTTTATAGGCAATATACATAATCATCACATACAATGTTTTTGTAAAATTTTTATTCCTATTACCTAACAAAATAAAAAAGAAAACAAATATGTCTGGGCTTCAAACATAAATATTTTTTCATAAATCATTAATTTGGTGGTCTTTCAATTTAAAAAAATAATAAGCAATATTTAAATTTTTGTTATATCCATTCATTGAGTTCTTTTTATCATGATATTTATAAGAACAAAAATAAATTTGGTATGATAAAATAGCACCCAACAAGCTAGTCTAAGTTAGGTAGAGAAATAATCTTTATAAAAATTAGATCAAAACAGAAAATTATATATATATATATATATATATATTAAAATTTAAATAAAAATAAAATAAAATAAATTTATTTAATCTATTTTTTTACCCATTTATCCTTATCGAATATACTATAATATCATTCAAAGAAATTGTAATTTTATTTAAAAATTATGTTAGCCTGACCAACCATTTTTTAGTCACTTGGTATGATAAGTCACTGGGAGCCTAACCCAATTTATATATATATATATATATATATATATATATATATATATATTAAAATTTAAATAAAAATAAAATAAAATAAATTTATTTAATCTATTTTTTACCCATTTATTCTTATCGAATATACTATAATATCATTCAAAGAAATTGTAATTTATTTAAAAATTATGTTAGCCTGACCAACCATTTTTTAGTCACTTGGTATGATAAGTCACTGGGAGCCTAACCCAATTTATAGAAAAATCAAATTTTAAAAATATGAAATAAGTTAAAATAAATAAATCAATACAATTAATATATTATATAACTCAAACATTGATACAGTGATGTAATATATATTAAAAAGAAGAATTAAAGATATTAACGTAATTTTTTAATTAAGGATATTTTTGTATATTTTTTTTCTGTAAAAATGTCAATTTAAATTTTTGGACAAAATGATAATATAATTTTATTTTTTTAATCGCTGTTAGATACTAAACTGTTAAGGGTACCTTCAACTCAGATGTCGCACTCAAAATTGCGAATCAAATGATCGTTAGGATTGTCCCTTCGATTTTGATTTGACCGTTAAAACCTCTCTTTTTCACAAGATGGTAAATACGCTAAACCACTTCAGTTCCTCTCTCTTCTATTTCAAGTGTAATTCTAAATCTTTTTATATAAATTAGAAAAGTTAATAAAAAAAAACTAATAATTTTATGAAATTAATTTTATATTTTAAGAAAATTAGTTTTATTTTAAAATAACTCAATAAATAAAAAGGAATAATTAATATTACATTACAAGAAATTAAAATAACACTTATTCAAAAAAAAAAAATTCTTATATGACATTTATAATAAGACAAAGAAAATAATATTTAAATTTATTTATAAAAATTATAAATAATTATTTTTTTTAGTATTTATTAAAAAAATTAGTTATAACTTTTCAATTTCATTTTCAATTAATATGGCAAATACCTTAATTAATATTTAATTATTTTTATTGCAAGTGAGATTAATAAAAAATATAAAAACTAAATACCAAATTTTTTTTTACTAAATTATGTCACGTAATTTTTAAATAATTATTCTTGACATATTTTCATGGAAATATTTTATTTAAATATATTTTTAATATCTTAAATTTCACATAGTATTATTTTCATTTCTCCAATTTTGAAACTAATATTTAGTTTCTGTAATGTGAAAAAGCTTGTTTTAATATCTCCGAAATTACCAACAACATAACTTACAAGAACAAATTTAATATGGGTAAAATTAGTTAGGTTTGATACATGTTTTTATTAATAAGGACATCAATAGATGAAATCTGTTTGGCAGATTTACTAATCATATTTAGGTAGGAAAATTTATATAAGTATTTTTTAAAATTGAAAAATGAAAAAATAATTTGAAGTATAGGAGAAAACAAATTTAAGAGACTAAAAGTTATATTTTTGGAAAAGGTTTCTTTAAGTCATTTTACTCTATTTTTTTTGGAAGAAATACAACTATTTCCTCTATTGGTGAAGATCAACCAAGATTATTTTTTAATGAAAAATAAAAGTTGAATTTTTGAAATATCTGAAATTTATTTAACAAATTGAAATTTAAATAATTTTTACACATTAATTTAAAAATTGAACATCTCTTCATTAAAACTATCAATCAATCATGATATGCTTAATTTTTCTATATGTTTAAATCACTAATATTTTTTAGTGAGACCATCTTATTCAATGAAATTAGTATATGCAACAGTATCATGAATTAAACTAGAAATCAAATTATTCAACGTGTCCCCTAATATCCATATGGATATCGCTTTTTCAACTTAATTTGGCCAATAATCAAATATGATCACATGACAAAGTGGTTGCATGGAGTCCGGGATTTTAACCGCAACCACATTAACGTGTTTGGAACTGAAAATTTCATCCACATTCACCATCATATTCACATGAAATACACTACTTTTATCAGGTTTCAAGATAGATCTGATCGTTATATTTACATCAAAGATAGATGTTATTTATCAAGTAGTATAAATATAACGTGACATGATTATTTCATAACGATTAATAACATGATACATATCCAAACTGATGTAATATATAATTTAAAATCATTAGATAAAAATTAGACAAGTCATATTTTATCTAAATAAATGATCAAGTTCAATTCAATAATTACAAAACACCAACTGTGTAAAACATGTAATTTGATATAGTACCAAATCTATTTCTTCTTGGGGCAAGGGGATGGAGGGCATTTGAGTCATTTGATGTGAGTGCCAGAAAACGACAAGAACAGAAAAGGACAAACCGGTGGCAATATAGTAATAATCCCCACACAGCTTTTAAGCAAAACGATGAAAACCAGACAGACATTTTTGTATTTCGTTATACGACTATTTTATTTTCCCAGTTTTTTCATATAAATAAAGTTCCTATTTTTTGTTTTTATTTTCTGGAAGCTTCGGGCGGAGACGAAGAGGTGAATCGGAAAAAGAGAGTGGAAACGGTGGCGTTTTGGAAGAGAATGAGGAATGAAGGAGAGTTTAGCAAGAGAGAAATGGAATACATAAGAAGACACCACACACAGACGCAGGAAACAGAGGACTATCAGTGTTCCTCTGCTCTAGTTAAGCACATAAGGGCCCCACTTCCTCTCGTAATTCATTCATCCATTCATCAAAATCATTTCTTGTTTTTTCTTCTTATTATTATTATTATTATGATGTGTTATAATTTGTAGGTGTGGTCGTTGGTGAGAAGATTCGATGAACCTCAGAAGTATAAGCCGTTTGTGAGCAAGTGTGTGGTGAAAGGGAAGCTTGAGATTGGGACTCTGAGAGAGGTTGATGTTAAATCGGGGCTTCCTGCTACAACTAGTACTGAAAGATTGGAAATTCTCGATGACAATCATCATATACTTAGTGTCAGGATTATTGGCGGTGATCATAGACTTAGGGTATCAACTTTCATTACTTCATTTTTCATTTTCATGCTCTCTTTGCTATATATATTACTTTACATTTTTTTCTGTGAAGGATCTATTATCGTTATTTGTTAGTGTTTTGTGATTTCTCCAAGGCAATAAATGTGCACAAAAAATTACAATTTTGGGTGTTTTCTTACATATTGCTTGATACTGCTTGAGTTATGAAGAGAAGTCAGTGCTTGAGTTATCAAATAAATTTTTTGAATAATTTTAATTAGTTTTAATTTTTTATATTATGATTATGATGTAGTCACATAATTCTCATTATATTAAATGCATATATATAAAAAATATTTTTGCTGATTTTTTATTATTGGGCCTAAATTATTAATTACAAATTTTTGAAAGAATTAAATATTAACATAAAAAATAATTAAATATAATGTAACGACGTTACTGTAAACACAACCTGCATAAACCAACTATCCCAAAATCTTAACTCACATGAACTACCTTCCAACCCACAAATATTAAAATGAAAAGAAAAAAAAAACAGTTTTTGATGCAGTTTGTGTTGTTGAATTTCAGAATTACTCGTCTATCATGTCTCTCCATGCTGAGATTGTTGATGGAAGGCCAGGTACCCTGGTGATAGAATCATTTGTGGTGGATGTGCCTGAAGGGAACACCAAGGATGAGACGTGCTACTTTGTTGAAGCATTGATCAAATGCAATCTGAAATCACTTGCTGATGTATCAGAAGGACTTGCTGTGCAGGACCACACTGAACCAATTGATCGGATGCATGACTTGCTGATAACAAGTGGCTGAGAATTTGGCTGCCATGGAGAGATGCTTCGGGAAGAGACTTACTGGCATAATCACAGTGAAATGTGCTTTATATATTCCCTCTGTTATAGAGTAGCAGGGTATTTGTCTTTGTTATATTTGTTGGTTTCTCTGTAGTAGTTAAAGATCAAAATGTTTTACTATAAAAGAAAAGAAAAGAAAGAAAGAAAGAAGAAGAAAGAATAGAATGTTTTGGAAAATGTCTGAAACAGTGCAGTAAAAGGTCTGCTGCATGTTATGTTCGTTCTGTAAATAGATGCAGGTCAAAGTTGGTCTATAAAATTGTTTCAGTTGGTCAGTTGTAATTTCTAGTTGCAGTAAAATTTTAGCTTGCAGTGGATGTTTCTTTTGTAAAAAATATCATAGACAGCTTCTGTAGTTCTTTATCTAGTTCTATAGAATATTTCATTTGAGAGACGGCTAAAAATAGGAAATTTATGTTGAAATTGCCATTAAAGTATAAATAATGAAAACGTTTTCTGTCTGGAACATGTGGGAAATTAAAGTTATGTCTAGATATGGGGGAAGAGAAGTAGAGTAATTGAATTTAAAATAACCTTGTATTAACTTTTAATATTTCATATAATAAATATTCAATGAAAATGCAAATATAATCAATATTTTCAAATACAAAAAGTATATAATATTTTGAATATGATAAAAGAGGGTTAATAAAAAATATTATAAAGAATTTTAGAATTATTTTTGAAATAAAAAAGGAAGAGAATATATGTATATATATAATGATTTTTGTCATTGAATATTTAAATAAAATAAGACTAATTGAAAGGTGAAGTGTGTTGCGTAGGATTGAATATTACAATTATAAGAAAATATAATAAAAAGAAAAAGTAAATTAATTTTTTTAAAAAATCAAAATGAACTTATGTACTAATTAAAATTAAATTTTGCAAAATTTAATACAAGATAATTTATATAAATTAACTTATATATAAACTAATTTTAGTATAAGGTATAAGTTTTTTTTCTTGTTTATAAGACTTTTCTGCTCCTTGTTAATCTTACAAGGGTCAGTTTCTCTTGTACTTTTTAGTTGGAATTCAGATCTTTTAAAATGGGCAAAGAATCATGGTTAATATTATAGAATTAACCTTTTTAATAAATATTATAGTACACCTTTGACGTGATAGTAGAACTTCAAACCATAACACAAGTACTAAATGTCATTTGTTATTGTGGCATTTTGGTTTCTTTTTCATTTTTCTTGTCCCGCTGCGACAATCGAAGGTCGCATCCGACTCCATTGATTTATACAAAACCAGCGCGATATAATAATTGTATTCTATAATCGATCAAACTATAATTTGGCACTTTTTAATTTCATTCTCCTTGTTCCAAAACCAAAATGGATTGAAGTGTAGCAAGAGCAAAATGTGTACCTACAAACTCATCTACGCGTTGAACTTATTCATGAACGCTTTAACTCGGGGGTTCAACTTGTCCTGACTCAATAATAACTCTTTCCTCAGCCTCATCAACGTGTTCTTCTCCATCACCGGTCCTCTGCCGTTCAAATTCCTTATGGGTGTCCCACGCGTTTCCCACATCTTCAAATTTCGAGTTAACCATGGACTAGCAAAAGGTCCTATGAGTGTCAGAGCTTGACGATTTCCATGGAGGTTTTTCGGAATAGTTGAACGTGACCGGAAAATGTTGCAACAGTAGGAGCAGACTAGTGAAGCGGCTGCCATGGTTATTGAATTGTCCTCAGAGGAGAGGAAGAAGTAGTGAAGACATCCCACAAATATTGAATTGAAGTAGAGAAAGAAAGATACAATAAAGGTAGTACTGCAATAACTTAAACACAATATTAATCTAACCGTTATTATTTTTTTATCACCTTAATGGCTTAATCCAATTATAGGCGTAGCATCCATCAATATTACATGCACGTATATTAACAGCTTATTTATTATCAAGATATTACGTATTTTAATCTTGCTTTAAAGGATTATAATTGAGGCCTTATCTCCCTTTATGTTCAAAAAATAGTTATTAAGTATATTTTGAAAGAACGGTTGATTTATGGCATTGTCATCGTCCCTATTAGAAAGAGCATGTAAATAATGATGTTATGAGTCCAAAGTCTCCATATATTTTAGAAAAATATATCACTTGAGTTTATTGGCTCACATTCTTCTTCTCTCTCAAACAAAGGTCCACTCTCTTGAAAAAAAAGGAGTGTGAGTGATTGGCAAAAAAAAAATGCCCAAATTAAACAAAAGGGTACAGGCTAAAAAGGTTGGGAAGAAGAAATTTTGTGGGTATGGAAGAAAATACCTTGAGAGAAAGGACTTAGATAAAAAGGAGAGGGATCTGAAGCATGTAAAACAAAATTCAAGAAAAGGAACAACAAAGCAAGACCTATTACCGTGGGGTCCAAACTAAGAAAAGTCTAAAATAGATATTAAAGATAACTCATGACTAAATCAAACTACTTGAGGAGCCAATGAATTAGAAACAAGTTAACGGTTCAAGCATCTCCAATACTAGTGCAGCTAGAATTGTTTAACTTTTACTAGCTCCCCTTTCAACAGTGTAACTTGAGAACTTAAAAAGTGTCCTACAATTGTCTCACAATTATAAGAACGATTAATGAAATTAAGGTGAATTATCGAGTTATATACATAATATAAATCTTATCAAAACAATTACAGGATTCAAGTATCAAAGAACATAATCAAGAAGTCTTTAAAATATTTAAAGAGGCACAGGTCATTGATTTTTAATGATACATCATTTTTTGGTCTTCATCGCTTGGAGTCCATTCAAAATAAAGACTCGCTATCGGAACAATACAATACAATACAATACAATACGCGAATATCATCCCTACAAACTATAATTGACAACTTGACCACATGAACAGACTCGGACCTTAAACAATAAATTTTAAACTTCAAAGCAATGAGAATAATGTGTATAGTGTAAGCACAATTCTCAATATGTCTAAATAAATAAATTTCTATAAATTATAAATAGTTTTCCCCAAAAAAATGTTGCCCGCACTCCTTGCAAGAGCATTATTCCGGCCATTATCATAGTGAGCAGAACTGCTTGCTTCAGATGTACTCAAGGCTGTATCACTTCACTTCCCATCAGAATCATATGGCTAGAATAACATGCACAAAAGAGTGGATCTGCACAAGTGGATCAAGATATATACC
Source organism: Hylodesmum podocarpum (assembly GCA_026586105.1). Taxonomy (NCBI): domain Eukaryota; kingdom Viridiplantae; phylum Streptophyta; class Magnoliopsida; order Fabales; family Fabaceae; genus Hylodesmum; species Hylodesmum podocarpum. Next base: position 11,860,747 of record JALJEV010000623.1, on the reverse strand, counting down.
TCTTGGGCGACTAGGTATGCTGTACAGTGCGTCCCCCTATAGTTAGTATAGTTATCAGACAGCGAATGGAAAGAATGTTTTGAGTTTAGACCAAGGCAAGCTCCTCTTCTTCAGCAGTTTCTTGTTTTTGTTGCTTTGGCAGTCTTCCATCCCGATAAGGTAGTAGTATCCGCTTGATATCTTCTGCATTAAGTGTTTCATACTCCAATAATGCATTTGCCAGAGCATGTAATGCCTTCTCATGCTGAAGAAACATCAAAAGTTATTTGGGTTCAGAACTTATTCAGACGCTAGATAATAGCAAATCCCATGCATGAAATAATTTTGGTTGCTTATTTTGATTGATCGACACTGGAGAAAAAGCTATGTACATACGGCAGAAATATTTATAACATTATGACTCTCATCCGTAGATGGTGTTATCATCAGTGCACAAAATGATTTATACTACATATTTAAAACCCACAAAAGTAGCTGTTGGTTCAGAATTATTAACCTTCTAAAAGCGCTCTGTCATTGATTGTAAACTTTTAGTTTAGGACGCCAAATAACATGTTCCTTTTTCATATTAAATAAATAACATGTTCCTAGTATTAGTTGCTATAAATGACAGATCAAACACAAAAAATTGATTTGACAAACCTTCTTTAGAAGGGCTTTCACTCGATCATATGCTTCTCTAAGAAGTTTCACAACCTGCAGAACAAGAAATTCAAATCATAAACCAGATTTTTATTTTTCATTAAGTAATAATTCCTTAAAAGAACAAATAAAATAACTCAAACATGAATAACAACTATCCAAAGACTCAATGATATAAAGGATACAGGTTCAAACCACTTGCCTCTGCATCAATACGGGACTGCATATCAGAACTTGCTCTCTCCTTTATGTGTACTGGCCCTATTGCATCACTCATTCCACAAATTGATACCTTGTGCAGAAATGAAAATAAAACCAGAGTTAGTCTCTTATTGTACAATGAAAAGAATCAGAAGATAGATCCAGAACATAGCAGAAGGTTCTAGTTGACAATTTCAGTCAGAGGGAAGTTCTAGGTACTTTGTTAATACTCCTCGTGAACAATCCAAGCAATAATTACATTGAAAAAAATGTACCAGCACACATATTTTGTATAGCTTCTGTGACCAAGACAAAGTCAACAAAGAAAAACCATAGTTCCATCGATGAAGAAACTGCATTTGGCATTAACAGGAAGCTAAAATTACCATATATTGGGCAAGCTCAGTTGCTGTGTGAAGATCACTACTTGCTCCTGTTGTGATATGATCCTCACCAAAGATAATTTCTTCTGCAACTCTTCCTCCCATACAAACATCAAGGCGAGCTAATAACTGTTTCTTGCTGATTGATGTCTCATCACCAGAGGGAAGCTGAGTGACCATTCCTAAAGCAGATCCACGAGGCATGATTGTTGCCTTGTGAATTGGCTGAGCACCCTCAGTGTTAATGGCAACAATTGCGTGGCCACTCTCATGATAAGCAGTAAGCTGAAAGTTTCACAAACAATATTATATAGATAACTGTACATCAATCAATAGTTAAATACCAAATATTTGATTAATTCTAAACATGTTATAAAAGTTTACAGATAGTTAATTTTGTACATTAAAATATTGGGTTCAAATCAAGAAAATCACAAATCTGACGATAGAATAAAGTCTTTGTATTTTTAAAATGGCAGATTGGTATCTCTACAAAGAGAAGCATTGCATAATACAAGCACAAGCTAGTTTTAATGAATAAACCAGTAGACTGACATCGGTATCTCTACAGAGAGGTTCCAGTATGTTGCTCCAGAGAATATTACTCAAGATACAGGGACACTTTTGGAAGAGTATCAATTTACCAGCGCATATCCAACTTACCAGCTGACAAATGGTTTGATCAAATAACTATTCACCAAAGCGCCATCCATTTTCTTTAGAGGAAAAAATTCATAAAAGGTTGATGTCTTTTAATGATTGTAGATGATTTCACTTTACTGCAAATGGAATACCTTAAAGTTGAGATCTTGGAATTTTTCAAGTTTTAAGAGATTTTGGTGTAATAATTTGTAAACAATCTTACAACATAATTGGCTTGAGGGACAACTACGAAATTTCAAATAATTTAGCACAGTAATTTCAGGTTAAAAGAAGTTTAGAAGACAATAAGGTTAGAAACTGAAGTGACTTGAACCCATACCAGATTTCATATTATATATATTGTACACTTACCTTTTTTGACTCTTCTGATATGGACATTGTTTTCCGTTCTGTACCCATCATTATTCTATCTTTGGCAAACTCCAACTGTGAAGCTGATAATTTCTCTGCACCTTCAACAGCAGCTTTAATGGCAGCAATGTTTACCAGGTTTGCAAGATCTAGTTTAAAGGAATAAAGCACATGAATAAAAATTGAAACAGAATGGAAGGAGTTTCATGTCACATATATTGGAAAATTATTCACCTGCCCCATTGAATCCTGAGGTTCCACGAGCAATTGATTTAATATCTATATCATCATCCAAAGGTTTATCTTGGAGGTAAAGCTCCAATATTTCTTGTCGGCCACGTACGTCTGGATTTGGTACAATAATCTGGAATTGGGTTGGTTAGTTTTCTTATATTCTATAGCAAAATACATAGATTCAGACATTACTTTGATATAATTTTGAAGTCCGGTCCAAAGAGAGATCACTATATCTACATAAAGCATTCAGTATCCAAGCCAAACTTAAGATTTTTACTATTGGGCAATGTCAATCATAACAAGGCAAGGCAAAACAAATCAAGGGATACCACACATTTTCTATTCTTGAGATATCTTAAAGAAAAACTCTGTCTCTACCCAACTTTGCTTTGTTGTAGTTAACATTGTACAATAGTGAAAAATAGGATGTACATCCTGGAGAGCCTTTCTGAGCTAAGCCTTTTATTTTTCTTTATGTCTATTGCTTATTTTCTTGTTCTAGGATGATTTCTTATCCTCCTATTTTCTTTTTGTAAATTCTTCTATTGAGGGATAAAAGAATTGGACTTACATGTCGATCAAATCTACCAGGCCTCGTTAAAGCGGGATCAAGAATATCAGGCAGGTTTGTTGCAGCCATTACTATTATTCCCTACAAGATAAAAAAGTTGAATAAATTAGGAAAACAGAGAGAAACTGATTAAACAGTCCCAAATATTTAAAAGTATAAATATACTTCATTCTGCTCAAATCCATCCATTTCAACAAGTAGTTGATGCAATGTCTTCTTTGTATGACCCTCCCACTGTTTCCTAGTTGAACCAACAGCATCTATTTCATCAATGAAAATGATACAAGGAGCCTACAAAAAGGATGGAGCAAAAAGAATGTTCCAAATCAGAAACAAATAAGGAAATCATGTGGCACAAAAGCAATTTAGCAAACCAGAATAACACAGTTGAGAGTCCATCAACCAAAGGCAAAGGCAACAAACCTTCTTTTTTGCTGCTTGAAATAAGGATCTTACACGTCGAGCACCAACTCCAACATACCTGAAGTGGAAAAGTGATATGAAATTGAGCATCCCTAACACAGTATGACATCCCTTAATGTAATTATGAGGAATGGGTTAAGCCTACAACCCCAAAAGCTAGCTCAAAAGCTTGCATTCCTTCATGTCCAAGACAAGACATCTGCAAGCATCCCAATATCAAGACTAGATAGGTTTTGATATTATATTAAAAGTGAATTAAGCCTAACTCAACCACAGAAACTAGCTTAAGAGTGCGGGAAGGGAAGTAAGATTTCCCAAGTCATTTAAGGAGTACTTTGTCCATGTTTCTAGCTAATGTGCGGCATAACGAAAGACACCACCTATCAACTTCACAACTTACAACTAAATTTTTCTTTTCTGCCAAGAGATCCCATGGAGTTGCAATATTTAATTTACCAACATAGAGTGTCAAACCTAATAAACGTTTGTCATGCTAGCCAAAGTTGGTTCTCCAAAAGAGTTTCAGAATTGCTTGAATGGTAACTAAGAATATAGTAATTTAGAAGTTATAACTTTTTACTCTGTTTCTTATATTGTCTTGTAGCAAATTATCAGAACTTCTCACCAATAGAGGTGTCATAAAAAATAATGTACTAACGTAGTCAGCTGAAAAATAAGAGCCCTTGACAGAGATAGTAAACTATTTCAGATAATAGAAGTTCTTATTCCTTAATCAACAAAGACCAAGTTCATTAAGTCAAGAAGCTCAAATTCAATTGATGAATCTAACTAATGGGCAATGCATTTAACTCTGTAAAATGGTGCCTTCCTCTCTGGAAAAGCGATGCAGAGAGAGAGAGAGGTATTTGATTTATACCAAGGAAAAATCACATCCTCATAATTCACCTATATTCTCGCCTTTTATTTCTTTCCTAATGGAAATATTACTTTCTACCTTGAACATACACTAACATATGAAGCCGTTTTTAATCCCCAACCATAATGGGATGTAAATGAGATGGTAATATGAATATAACATATAGTTAATAAAAAGGTATGTTCCCATTAGAATGACAATAATAAAGAACTGGTGATCAATATTGGAAAACACAAAGAAATAATGAAATATAATGTATGTATTACAGAGGACAATAATATACCCTTGCTAATAAACTTTCCAAGACAATATATAATGTATCCTTATTAAATTCTAGATAAATAGATCATGATATCCTGCTTCAAAAATGAAGACAGTGCATAATAATGTAATGTATGCTAAACACAAAATTTAAGCTATTGCAAATAAAGAATGCAAAAAGAAGACTTACATCTCCTCAAATTCCGATCCTGCCCGATAGAAAAAAGGAACACCAGCTTCTCCAGCAATAGCCTTCAAGGTTCCAAATAAAGCAAACACTATCAGATCACAATACATTATGAATATCAATAGACTAACCCCAGAGGTAGATGAAAACAAAGTAGTATTTTGTTTTTTCAATTGTATTTATGAATTCTAAAGAATGAATGAGAATTGCCAAAACTAAAAACTGCGAAGATTCTTTACACAGGAAAAAAAAAAGAGTTTATAAATGTCCAAGTTCTTCATCCTCCAAAAAAAAAGAGGTTAAACTTAAAGAAGTGAAACTTGTACATTGATGGGCCTATGTATACCCGTTACGCAAGAGAGTAAAAAGACATAATGTACATGGAAACTTGATATAAGATTTTTCAATACAATTGGTACAGATATGAGGAGACAGGCGTTAAAGTTACTTTACGCAGAAACAAAAATTAAATAATAATATCGGCATTGGCAAATTTAATTGATTGAAAACTTATCAGGTAGACACAATAAACAGCTCCATGGACAAACAATGAGGAAGAAAAGATATACAATTATTAATTATGAGGAGTATATTGTAAGGGTCCAAACTGTAACAGATTTTATGGAGCAGAACCAAACAATGTATAGCAGTATGTGTAACGAGTATGTTATTAAAAGAGTATGGAAAAGAGTACACAATAAGCACTTGGCTTTCGAGAGGCCAATTCTCTCCTCTGATTTCCCTTTCCTAAATTCTTTCCTCCCCCCAAATGCTACTTACTTTCTATTTATATCACTCTCTTCTAACCAACTCCTAAATTCACGGTGTCCTCATTCCGTTATTTTTCTTTCCTCTCCTCCTATATGTGTATTTGAAAGGGGTTATTTCTCTATACTGCCCCTGCATGTTGGGGTGTGTCACAGTACCCTCCCCTTGAAGAGTCACCTTGTCCTCAAGGTGAAAAGAAGGAAAAGCCAGCTTCAACTGTTCTGCCAACTCCCAAGTGCTCTCAAAATCTGGTAGGTCCTGCCATTTCACTTGCACTTCCAACTCTCCATACTTGCTGTGGCGGGTCTCCAAGATCTGTTCCGGCTGAACTATGAGCTCCCCTTCCTCAGTAAGTGCAGCAGGTAGAGGCTGCGGTTCCAAAGATGACCCTATACTCCTTTTAAGAAGGGAAACATGAAACACCGGATGTATTCTGGCCGAATCAGGAAGCTTAAGCTTGTAAGCAACTGCACCAATCTTCTCCAGCACTTCAAAAGGACCATAAAAGCGAGCACACAATTTCTGATTGGGTCTGGTTGCAAGGGACTTCATCCGGTATGGTTGGAGCTTCAAATACACAAAATCTCCAACAGCAAAAACCACATCTCTCCTATTCTTATCCGCAGCTTGCCTCATGCGATTTTGTGCCTTGTTGAGCTGGAAATGTATCTCATCCAGCATCTGATTTCGATCCTCAAGTAAGAGTCTAACCTCCTCCACCGTCGATTCCATGCCACCCCTCAACAAGGGCGGAGGTTCCCTTCCATAAAGAGCTTTGAAGGGAGTCATCTTAATAGACCCATGGTAATTAGTGTTGTACCAAAATTCAGCCTAAGATAACCATGCTGGCCACTGCTTTGGTTTAGAACCTGTAAGACAACGAAGATAAGTCTCCAAACATTTGTTCACTTCGTTTGGCGTCGGATTGGGGGTGGTAGGCTGATGACATCTTCAGTGAGGTTCCTGCTTGCTTGAAGACCTCTGACCAAAAGGCACTCATAAAAACTTTGTCCTGATCAGAGACAATGGACGATGGAAATCCATGAAGGCGTACGACCTCTTTGATGAACAGAGTGGCAATATCCTTTGCTGTAAAAGGATGTGAAAGAGGAAAGAAATGGGCATATTTGGTCATCCGATCCACCACCACGAAGATAGTATCCATTCCCTTGGCTTTTGGTAACCCACTGATGAAATCCATGGAAATATCTGCCCAAACATTAGTGGGAATGGGCAAGGGCTGTAGGAGGCCAGCGGGCTGGAGAGTAGAGTGTTTATTTCGTTGACAAATTTCACAGCCCTTGATAAAGTTCAATACAACCGATTTCATACCTTCCCAATATAGAATGGAGGAAATCCTCTTATAGGTGCGAAAGAAGCCAGAGTGGCCCCTAAGCTTGGAACTGTGAAACTCCATTAAAAGCTTAGGGATCCATTTAGAAGTTTTTGCAATCACCAATCTTCCTTTGTACATAAGTTTGTCATTGATCAACTCAAAACCTGCAGTAGTTTCTTCACGCAACAACAATTTTTGCATGATACTTTTCAGTTTTTCATCCTCCAACACTTCTGCCTCTATGTCAGCCCACTCTGCAGCCACTGAAAAAGAGAGGGAGGAAAAATGAAATTTCCTCGAAAGAGCATCTGCCACTCTATTCTCTGACCCCGCTTTATATTTGATTTCAAAATTGTATCCCAACAATTTTGATAGCCACTTCAGCTGTCCCTCCTCAACCACCCTTTGATCAAGCAAGAATTTCAAGGATTTTTGGTCAGTAAACACAGTAAATTGTTGACCAAGGAGATAATGTCGCCACTTTTGGATGGCAAAGACAATTGCCATCAATTCCCTCTCATAGACAGATTTCTGTTGTGCTGTAGCAGAGAGCTTCTGGCTCATGAATGCGATAGGACGACCTTCTTGCATCAAGACAGCACCCACACCTTTCCCTGATGCATCAGTCTCAAGCTGATAAGGCTTGGAAAAACAAGGAACAGCCAACACTGGTACAGACACCATGGCAGACTTGAGCTGTTGGAAAGCAGATTCTGCAACCGCATCCCACTGAAAACTATCCTTTTTCAATAATTGGGTGAGAGGCCAAGCAATGCTCCCATAGCCTTTCACAAATCTTCGATAGTATCCTGTAAGGCCTAAGAACCCACGCAACACTTTGAGGTCCTTCGGTTGGGGCCAATCCAACATGTCTCTAAGCTTTTTTGGGTCTGCAGCAACACCCTGAGCTGATATAATATGGCCTAAATATTCAAGACGATTACTCTCAAAACAACACTTCTTCTTATTCACCAATAAATGGTTTTGTCGGAGCAACTCAAAAATCTGCAACAAATGTTCCTTGTGGCTGTCACTATCTCTGCTGTAAACAAGAATGTCGTCAAAGAAGACCAACGTAAATTTTCGAAGATAAGGTTGCAACACTTGATTCATCAAAGCCTGAAAGGTGGAAGGAGCATTCGTGAGGCCAAAAGGCATGACAAGAAACTCATAATGACCCTTATGGGTTCGAAATGCTGTGTTATGGACATCCTCCTCCTTCATGCGAATTTGGTGGTACCCAGATTTCAAATCAAGCTTAGAAAACACAATAGCTCCAGCAAGCTCATCCAACAATTCCTCAATAATTGGAATAGGAAACTTGTCGGGAATGGTGATTTTGTTGAGTGCCCGATAATCCATACAGAAACGCCACCCTCCGTCCTTTTTCTTAACCAAAATCACCGGATTCAAAAACGGGCTAGTACTAGGGCGAATTATCCCAATTTGGAGCATTTCAGCAACTATTTTCTCTATCTCTGCCTTCTGGTAGTGTGGATACCTATAAGGTCTAATGTTGGGAATGTCAGTCGCGTTCTTCAGTATGATGGCATGGTCGTAGGCTGTTTGTGGGGGAAGTCCAAAGGGGGCCTGGAAAATGTCCTCATATTGTTGCAATAGATCCATAGTCGCTGCTGAGATTTGTTGTTGTACATCAGAGGAAGCAGAACGAAAAAATGGGGTCACTAAGAAGCCATCCTCATCATTCCGCAGGGCATTAAGGGTCATTTTTCCGCTGGCCTAACTCCTTCCAAGGGTGGGGTCACCCCTTATAGTGACCTTGGTACCATTTAACATCCAGCTCAGAGACAAGTTCCTGTAGTCTCCCTCGAATTTACCCAAACTAGCAACCCATCCAGTGCCCAACACCACTTCCGACTGGCCTAATTCCATCACAAAGAAATTCGCCACAATAGAGATGCCTTGTACCATAATTTCAACGTTTTCACAGCCACCTGCCCCTTGCTCGATGGCGCCGTTCCCCACCTCCACTCGGAAAGGACATAGCTGAATCAGCGGTAAACCGAGAGTGGCAACCAGTTTCGTGGAGATGAAATTTGCTTCTGCCCCGGGGTCCACCAGAATCACTACCTCCTTGCCATGAATGGTGCCACGAGCTTTGAGAGTCTGATGGGTGGTGAGGCCCCAATAATTGTAGGACGAAAGATGTAGAAAGAAAGTGTTGAAGGTTACATCGAGGTTTTCCTCTGGTGGCTCCACCTTGTTATTTTCCGGAATAGCTTCGTTCTCACCCAAAATTAGTAGTTGTTGATGGCGAAGCTTGCACGAGTGGCTGGGATTCCATTTTCACCGCAAAGGAAACAGAGCCCACGCTTCTAACGATCAGCCCATTCTTCGTTTGATATCCACTTAGAGGAAGGTTTTGGGCCACTAGAGCTTGACGACGTAAGCGGACCCGAATCAGATTTGGCCTCATTTTTAGAGTGGGAAATTGGGCTAGTATTGCTCAACTCAGAAGCAAGGGAGGAGTTATTGGGCTTGGCCCAATTGGTATTTCTAGACCCACCCAAGTTGGAGCGTGTGCCTGTGTCCTATCGCGACCCCCATTGCTGACCCACTTCTTCACGCCAAGCTTCATAGCGAGCTTCCACCACCATAGCCTTATCCATCATCTCCTGCAAAGTCTCAAATTCATCAACCGCCATCTCAGCGTTGATCGTCGGCTTGAGGCCTTGGTGGAACATGCACATTAACGTGTCGCCGCCGAGGTGTCGATGAGACCTCGCTGCGTGTTCAAATGCACGACGGTAATCCATCACCGAACCTGTTTGTCTCACCTTCAGCAACGGAGCTAGCGGATTTGAAGCCGCTCCAGGTTCGAAACGTTGGAGCAGGTCCTGTTTGAAACGGAGCCAAGTGTGAAAAGACGATTGAGCCTCCCACCACTCGAACCACGTAAGAGCCTCCCCTTGAAGAGCAAGCACTGCGTAGTCTAATTTTTCCTCAATTGGAATGTCGGAGATTCGAAAGAAACGATCCATATGCACTAACCAACCGCTTGCGTCTGAGCCATCGAATGGTGGAACTTCGAGTCTCCTATTGTGATCCCCTCGGTGTTGTTTTGGGTCTCGACGCTGGCCTCCGCCAGGATCGTCTATCCGCGAGTGGGTATCCTCTCCATAGGGTGGGGATTGGTGTTGGCGGTTCATCAATTCATCCAGCCGCTTCATCATCGTTTCCATTACGCGACCCTGTTCTGCCCTAAAATCCGCTAGTTGACGTTCCAATCCATTTACACGGTCCTCCATTGTAGCGGAAAATCTGGTGGTAACCATACACAGGAAAAGTGCCCGAGATCGAAAATCTAATACCAATTGTAAGGGTCCAAACTGTAACAGATTTTATGGAGCAGAACCAAACAATGTATAGCAGTAAGTGTAATGAGTATGTTATTAAAAGAGTATGGAAAAGAGTACACAATAAGCACTTGGCTTTCGAGAGGCCAATTCTCTCCTTTGATTTCCCTTTCCTAAATTCTTTCCTCCCCCCAAATGCTACTTACTTTCTATTTATATCACTCTCTTCTAACCAACTCCTAAATTCACGGTGTCCTCATTCCGTTATTTTTCTTTCCTCTCCTCCTATATGTGTATTTGAAAGGGGTTATTTCTCTATACTGCCCCTGCATGTTGGGGTGTGTCACATATATCCAAACAATTCACTAGGGCATAGAAAAATAAACTTTTGCCTTCATTCAAACATGTAAAAGTGGAAACCATAAAGCACACTGGAGGCCGATAGGTTCAAGTTCCAAAATCAAGAACTTCATAAAATTTGTAAACTGAGTGTCTTAAGTACAGAGCAGAAACAAACTGACCTTGGCCAGCAGAGTTTTCCCAGTTCCAGGTGGTCCTGTCAAGAGAATCCCCTGAGAAAAAAGTTTTTTAGACTAACTTGATGATTAAAAACAAACAAACAAACAATTTCCAATGCACACTAAAAACTCAGTATGTTATTATTAGATGGGTAAATTCATCAGCATATCATGCAGTGAAATTATGAAATCAGATAAAACGAATCCATAACATTGAGGTGACCAATAGGTAGCATGTTTATTACTCGGTGTTATAAATAGCAGATGGCAGCCTATGATGGAAGGCTAAAATCCCTCCATATAAACATGTTATTGTGGCTTATGGCACCGCTATAACGGGCCTCCCTTGACAAATTGCATATAGCGGTTGGCAAAAAATCTGGCATGCTATTCTGCCATAGCAGCCATGGTGCCGCCATTTGACAACAATACTGTATTGTGTAAACAAAATTTGCATATTGAGATGCTATAAGTATGTTATCATCTCATAAATTGATAGAGAAACCTAGTTCTACAGGAAATGAGAAGTCGATTATATTTAAAAAGAGAGTTCAGAAATGCAGAAAAATTCAACAAAAGGACAATTACTTCTACAGACCTTCGGCAATTTTCCTCCAAGGCGGGTAAATTTAGCTGGATTTCTCAGGTACTCCACAACTTCCTCAAGTTCTTGTTTTGCATCATCACAGCCTTTCACATCTTTAAATGTTTTGACATTCTGCAAGAGGAAAGAGAGCTTAAAAAATGTTGTGTGGCATAATTTCTGATTTGTTGGCAATTTGGTATGCTCTGCATATAAGACCTCTCATACAAAAAATATATTATTTTTGGTAAATCTGCAAGGGAACTGGTAAGACATAAATGTAGAAAAAAAGAAGAAAAAGGAGCACTTTGGGAAGTAAGGAAAATGATAATATTAAAGAGATAATTTCTCCTTTATAAGATATAATTATAACAAAAAAAACAGGAAAGAACATAAATCATCCTCAGAACAAGATACTGAGAAGATAACAAAGACCAGTGTGGAGGAACAGAAACAAAAAAAGAGCGTGGAATGCCAGACTGACTCCTCAAGAAGCTAATAGTATGGAATTCACTAACATTAATGTGCCAAGATCAGCAGGGGGAGACACCTGTAGTTTTCAGGGAACAAACTCTGAATGACCCAACTAACGGAATCAGATTTACTTCAGAACTTGTTGACTGATATTTCATGCTACGAATAATTGATAAACCAGGATTGTTTTGTTTGGATAAAGAAAAGACTGCATATATTGTTTATTTATTAACACATTAACCAATTTCATTTGCAGTCTTCTCATCCAAAATTCAGTGATGATAACCAAAATTTTGAGCAGACTATGCCTAGCAATAATCAACTAATTTTCAAGAAATTCAGAATGAACTATTTTGGCATATTATATGATTAAGATCATGTTAGTTAGAATACATTCAAAAATTGTTAACCTTTTCTGGCATCACTTCCTTATTTAGTTCCTTTGGAGCATAAGGAGTACTTGAGCCAGCACTTGAAGTTCCAATCCCACCCAAGCTTACTATGAATTTTTGAAGTGCAACCATACCCATAACCCTGAAAGACATACATATTTTGTAGGACAATGAATGAAACTTTCAAGTAAGATATACAGAAGAGAATGAGAGAGAGATGGAAACTTAAGGCTCATACCAGACCAATCCCATAACAACAATAAACAAAATAGTTGATAAAAGATCTTGTACGAAACGTGACTTCTGAGATGCTTTGGGATCAACCTGAAGAAAGACACAGATTCATGAGATTCGCAAAACAAACATACACAAAAGAATCTGGGCACAAAACACAAATCACTAAAACCAAAATAAAAAAGAACATTTTTTTTCGCCATAATTGTCACCAATTACCATAACCACATGTAATGGCTGCCTCTCAGATGTTCCAGGGCTAAGAATAGGCTCCTCTGAGTTTCCTGATGCTCGCTGTTTCAACTCTTGCAACTGAAAAACAAAATATTTACTATCAGTTGCACCATGATATAACCACTGCATGTAAATTATGAAATAAAAGATGTCAAATGAAGCTGTTATGAAGGAGAAAAGACAGTTCATCATGACAAAAAATCAAAATAAATGACTAAAAAGAAGCAAAGAAGAAGCATCAGCTTCTAGGCTCATTAATTCTATCATATCATAGATTTGATGAGAAAACATAACTCAAATCATATAGATTCAGATATGCATATGGGAGAAACAGTGCTTTAAAATTTGCATGAATAAGTGAAGTTCAAAAGAATCTCACAAACCACGTGTCAATTTCAGATCACAAGACTCTAGGACAGTAATAATAAGGACAAGGACATCTTATACATCAGTAGTCAACGATAAAATTTTTCCAACATGTCAATGATCAATGACACAAATGCCTAGCATACACTTCAGATAATGAAAAATGATCAATTAAGAACTAGTCACACTGTAACACAGACCAAATAGCATTAAAGAAAATGCAAATTAAACGAAGTACCAACCAGCGTAGGAAGTCTAGAAGGTTTCCCATATTCCTCATTCGGAAGATATTCGGCAATAGCATTAGTGCTCACGAAAGCTCGAAGATACTCTACAACTCCTCTACTATCTACAGCACCCTCCCTTCCTTCAAAGTGCTTGATCACAGACTCGGGACTAGCAAAAAAAAAAAAAAAAAACTGAAACCATTCATCCCTTCTAAACTCAAAAAAACAAAACAAAACAAAAAAAAAAAAAAAAAAATTACATTCTTCATCGTCATGTTTGAGCTGCAATTTATAACCATTGTTTTGACATTTTTCATGGCATTGGTATTTGTTTTAAAATTTCTTTTTATTTCAGATTGATATAATTCCTCAGGTATTTTTGGTGTTATTCACTAATCAAAGTTGGACTTTTACCTCAATAATCTACGATAACCTTTAATACAAACTTTCATTACATAAATTACCGAAACTAAAGTTGAACTTTGATTAGAGAACAGCACCAGCTAAGTAACTAATATCCAAGTTATCTCAATTTGAGTGTGCAATGTGATTCAATTTCAAACCTGTGCTTATTAAGTTCAATAAGAAGTGCGTTTTGTTTGGCAACATCAGTGGGATTAGCCTCGGCATCGATAATTAACCTAGCCAAACGCCTCTCCTGTTGCCAAAGAGGAAACCGGTTAACGAAATCAGCGAAAGCCTTTTGAGCACTCTCTCTCGCTCGCTCGAACAACGCCACAATCGGTAACCTATCTTCCTCTCTGGCACTCTCACTCTTTTCCTCTCCGATAGAAGACTCGGAACTTTCAACACTCGGCGAATCCGGAGTCGTCGTCGTTTCGTTTTCGATTAAATTAGAATCGGCAGCGGAGGGATTGGATTGAGAGCAAGAAATGACGGAGCGAGAGATGGATGAGGAAAGGCGAAGGTGAAATTGATGCGAAGAGAGTTTGCATGAGTTGAAAGAGTGAGGAAGTTTGTGGAGAAGAGGATGGTGGTGCTGGTTATGAGAAGTGAATGGGAAGGAAGTTCTGAAGAGAAGTGAAGCTTGAAGTGTGGCCATTATGTTTGTTTCTTCTTCTTCTTCTTCTTCTTCTTCTTTCTCGCTCTGTGGAGATGAGAGAGAGAGAGAGAGAAAGAGAGAGAGAAGCGAAGAATGGAACAGAGGATAGATTGTGTGAAGAGGAAGGTATAGTAAGAGTACTTACCTTATCTATTGATTGAAATTGGTGCCGCCATCCGACAACGACTTTCTGTTTAAAAAACCCTATTATCAAGCTTTAATATTGCTCTAGGATAATGCAACTTCATTTCGGATGCTCTATTTTAACATTTTTCTTAGTACAATTATATATTTTTCATAATGATAACAAATTCTAGTCTAAAGTTAATAAAACAGGTTATCTAATCAAATATTTTCATTAGAAAATAAATTATCTACTATAAAATAAAATTGTTTTATTTAATCGTCTAATTATATTTATTGAATTTTATAACAAATTTATTAAAAATCATACTAAATTCTTGTTGATTAATAGTATAAAAAATACAACAAAAATATCTAAAAATTAAATTAATTTTTTTAAAAAAATAAAAAAAATCATTGTTTTGAACCATTGGTAAAATATATTTTAATTTAAATATATTGGCAAATGTTTCATCCCATTATATAATGTTCCAAAATAACTTGAAATACTTAACAAATACAAATACAAGATATATCAAGTATCTATGTAGGATGCATAAAAGTAGTTAGAGTGGTTATGGTTAAATTTGGTTTTTGTTTTATTAAACTCGTTACATATGGATTAAAATAATTTTTAAGTTATTTTGGATTGAATCTGTGTATTTTCATCAAATCTGAATTACATTAACCTGATCATCAATGAGTTAATTTGATTCAAATTTTGTCTTTATCAATTTGAAATAATATTTAGTTATAACTTTCAAATAATTGTATTGTATACACAATTGATACATATTATATGTTATCATTTTTTTCACAGTATTAATTAGTGTTCTAAGGCCATTAATATATGTAACATTTAATTTTATTAATATATTTTTTATTGATTTTAATAAAAAATAATTACTGTAAGGATTCTAACTGAGAATGGTGTAGTTGACTAATTGTATCGTGTATTCTTTTTTCATTTCTTTTTAACTTCTTACAAGAAATAATAACTAAAAATTTAAAATATAACAGTAATAGGTTGAGTTGAATTTTTATGATCAACACTAAAACTCATTACTCAAATCATAAAATAATGGATTTGATTCTCCCCAAACAATCTAAAAATTTAGACCAAGATACCCGTATCCATCCATGTGCACGCCTGAAAATCAAACTAAAACACATTTTAAATTTCATCCAACTAAGCTTCATAACACTATTATTCGTAATCGTTAATTATGTTATTGGGTTATTTATTTGACGAAGAAAAAAATGTAACAAATCTACCCATATCACTTCACAACCCGAAGCTAAAGTGCTGGTAAACTAAATGGCAATAACACGGGATACTACGTTGTGCCATCCATACAAAATCGATTACACTAGAATTACTTTTTAGAACATCTTTCTCGAACACAAATTAAAACAGAATATTTTGCTTCAAAGTTGAGACACTCAAAAAGTTGTCGACCAATTGCTTACAGACTTTGATATTCCATATTCAACATCAGAAAAATAACATAAGGGAAAGATGAGAAGTGACCCGTTTGAGGTTCAGAATAACTGCCAACAAAATGAGGAAAATTTCACCAGATGGGAACCCTAATTTTAATGACAGTCCTCACTTTTGCAGAAGCAGGTGACTTAAACATCGTAGATCTATTAGAGAAAAAGGAGATGCATGCTATTGAGTACGATCAGATCCATATGTGGGCATTGTTGTTGCAGGTTGTGGCATGCTGTGACTTGGAAATTGCATTCCAGGGGCCATTTGTTGTGGTGGCATAGTTTCAGGTGGCATGTAAACATTATTGTGCATCTGCATTGGCATGGACTGACCCACTGCTGGTGGAGCTGCTCCCCATCCAGGCTGAGACCCATTGTATGGTTGAGCAGGAGGACCCACCATGGGAACAGATTGTTGCCCTAATATTGAGGGCTGGGCGTTCACAACAGGCGTATTAGGAATGGTATAGTCCCTGCTCCTATCATTATTGACCTGTAATTACACAAATAATCCGGGGAATCAAATTTAAACCCATGTCATAACATCAGTTTGAAAAATGCAAAATAGTACACAAAAGGGTTCCCTACTTGCGGTAACTGGTAAGCATGAAAAATGATTTTCAATATTAAATACCACCATCAATTGTTTGCTTGTATAACAACCGAGCACCAGTTTATCATATCGATAAGAGACATCTCTTCAATTCACATAGTTTTTCAATCATCTATTCAAATGAACATCAATCTTCACTCTGCAAAGTGTTGGTTGTTTACCTTTATACTAAGATCAGTATGACGTGAATATGAGATGTGAAGCTTGCAAAAACCTCCATCATATATGCAGTGTCCTTCCAAAGCTTCCTTGGCCACAACAGCTGTCTGAGTATCTGTCAGTCATAACATCTCATCACTCACAACTTATACAGACAGTTTTAAACAAAATAAAGTTATCCATATTTCCATGAACAGTCACTGAAAGTAAAGTGCATATGTAGCAAACAAGGGAGTTCATCTGAAGGAGCATTGGCCCCACTCTTTTTGGCTTTTCTTCTCAAAAGGAAAAGTAAGGATAAAACACAATTCTAAATAAGGCCTAGGATCTAAGAAATGTATCAACGAAGAAAAAAACCAGAAAAAAAGGAGCTTCAACACAAGCTAATTGGATAAATTATATTTACATAGAGAAGATTAAGCTAAGAAAAGATTGGGCGATGCTGCCTATGTGTATATACCAATGTTATCAATGGCAGATGGCTGAACATGGTGGAAGGCTGAAATTCCACCATATAAAGCCACCATAGGCACCATGCCATGACATCCTTCAGAAATTGCCTATGGTGGTAGGCAAAAATTTCCACCACGTCCACTATTTAACAACACTGGTATTACAAGGGCACAAGTTAGCACGAAAGAAAATTGGGTATCGGTATTTCAATCCCACATACTCCTGAATCCTGATCCTACTCAATCCAGCATGCAGAGGCTCCCAAAATTCACCAGGAGATCCCGTGATTCTATGATCTTAATCACAATTTTGACCATACTATACACAACAGCAGGTAAAGATTTTCAAAGAAACTGACCTGGATATTGAATCAGAGCCTGTAAACCACCATTCTTATCAAACATTGCAATTTTTTGGACAGGCCCAAAAGCAGAAAAAACCTGCAACAAAAATTTTAAAAAAAATGAATAAATGGTAGGATATTATTTGCTAAACTGTATTGTCAATCAATAATTTAAAAAAAAGATGGCTGGCCATGATTCAAAGTACCATGTGTAAGACATCCAATGTTACAGCATATTGCATGTTCTCAATGGATGCAAGAAGAACATTACTCTCAGTCTCAAGTCTTTTCCCATCCAAACCAACCATACCCTGCACAAATTATAAATGAACATTTAAAAAAAAAAAAAAAATCCTTGTGAGTGTGTCAGCATGCATGGCAGCCTCTCAGCAGACAGTGCACAACTAACCAAACTATTGTGCATGACATAAACTGATAAACATTGGATTTTTAATTGAACATCACAGAAAAGCTCACACAAGCAAAATAAGAGGTGTCATTGTTACTCACTTAATACATACAGAAATGTTGACTGTCAAAAAATTACCTGTCCACTTCCTTCCACAGCTGATGGAGCAACAGGAAGGTAAGGATTAGTATAGTCTCTGAAGAAAGAAAAAAAATCAATTAAAAATTGAAAAAAAAAAAAAAAACATTATCATAGGAAAAAGGCTGAAAACTGATATGAAGGATAAATATAGAACCAATCTCCAAGACAATGAATAAACTAAAAACCACCAAGAGAACGAATGTATATTGGTAAATAAAAAAACAAAAAAAAAAAAAGCTGCCAAAACTTGATTTCCTGTAAGCCAGCCCAGCAATGCAAAGGAAATTGGCAATACCTGCTCCTGTGGCTTTGAAACTTCACACTTAAATCTGAATGTCCAGAATATGTGATCCTAAGGGTACATGGACCCATATGCTCAGGCAGCAGATATCTGACACCAGGGAAGGATTAAAGATTAATAATCAGAAATAACAGAAGTTAGGAAATGATAAGAGCTAATTAATGTTTTAATAATTATTAATTTGGTGTCCAACTCAACCTTGGCACTTTTTTTTTATTTTCAGCATCAGTCCAGTTGACACAATGGCATTATGTAGCCACGCACATTCCACACATGGAATGATCCATGAAATTACAAAAAAGTGCAAAAGCAAAGACTAAAAACTCCCTAATAAGTTAAATTAAAAAAAAGAACTGCTAAAGTGAGAATATAAAATAGTCCAACAGCTGATTGCTGAACAGTCTGAGAATATATGCACCATCTACTTCCAAAAAGATCCAATAGCAGTTGAATTAAATACCAGGTCAAACAAATAATACAATTTTACCTAGGTATGCTTCTTCCATCCAGAGCATCCTTTGCAGAGGTCGCAGTCTCTGCATCTGAGAATTGCACCAGTGCCTAGATAGTTGTACATAAAATTATCTTGTGCTCATAGGATATAAAAAAAGGACAACAGATAAAGGTGGCCTATCAATAAACCTGGAATCCGGCAGTCTTCTCAAAAGTAGTAATCTTATGCACAAATCCAAAGGCCGAAAAAACCTGCACAAGTGAATAATAACCTTTCAGGACAATGTTGCTAAGGTGAGTTTAATAATGGAACACACTAGAATATCAGCATATAGATGAGGAAATTCATCATGCACTCGAACCAAAATATTTGCAAGATTAACAAACAAAAGTACAACATCATTATAGGAGTTAAATAACAAAAGGTTTAAGGCTCTAAGCAAATCAATATATCTCTTGAAAAGCTACTAGAATAATTTTTGTTACTTACGCTGGTGTCACAAGAACTAACATTGCAAGTGAAAAAGCAAGGTAAATGACACATCAAGAAACTATCAATACTATGGCCAAACATTTCTCATTAAAGATCTAGTGTTAACTGCAGAAAATGGGGGAAATAGTTTAGTCAAGTGGTCCAATTCATATCACAGTTGTCTTATATGAATCAACACCTAGAATATATAACTGTAATAACACTTACAAAAACTTGAAGTTAATGGAATCATTAACTTCGATACTAGAATAATTGATACAAAATAAAGGATTTGGGAAGTAAATTGCTTCCTCAATAGTAAATTATGTGAAAACTCAGCATTCAGTGGCCAAGTTTAAAAGGAAACTTTTGGTGTACTTTCAGATAAGACTTAGAAAACCTAAAGCACAACCAAACAATAGTTGGAACACAGAAAAAATAACTTCACAGCACCTAATCCAGTGACTAAATGCCTATGCAGATGATGAGTCAATAAAGCACAGATGCACAGAAGAAAAGAAAAATGGAAATATCCTAAACTACAAGAATGGCAGGAGTTGAGGGGAGTAAGGAAGAAAAAGGTAGTGTTAAGGAAAGGAGAAAAGGAGACAAACACACAAGCGCTATTTCTCCCAAAGCACTAAGCTGCCATTGAAGATATTGCCTTGACATGGGCCTGCTGATTCATTCACATATACATGTCAACAATTTTTCCATAGCCTGACAAAGAAAAACCTAATCACAAAACTAAATGACCAGCATCCTCATGACAGTGTTAGCATATAACTAATACACGCATGCAATCTCTTACCAAGTGCAAGACGTCAATGCTGACAAGGCGTGCATCTGCACCCTCGATTGTTACCAACAAAACATTCCCGGGAACATCTGCTGCAGTTTTGTTATTCACTATTTCTTGCCTATTTGAATATTGTAGATATACAGTTTTCCCTCGTACTTGAGCAGGCTCTGACGATGAGGCATAGTATGATATCATCGCAATAGCTTGATTTAAATCTGCCTGGAGGTTGCAATTACAAAATATAATTTTTAACCAACAATCAGTAACATCATATCAAGAGAAAAACAATATAAAGATGGAAAACAAAATATACTCACAAATTCAATAAAAGCTTGATTCCGATTTGCCCCAACATTGCACTTTGTGTTGACAACTTTACCAAACGGCTTCCCAAGTTCAATCAGTTCCTCCTCTGTGCATTCCCATGGCAAGTTTCTCAAATGAAGCACCTTTGATGGCGGCTGAGTGTACCGGAACTGTGGCTGACTAGACACCGACGCCATTCCAAACAAAAACCTTAAATCTTTCGAAAGAAACTAGAAACTCTGCAGCCCCCTCCTGGACTACAACATTCATTTCACAATCAGATATCCATCCCATCATAAATCCATAACCACACCACATAACTATTTTCAGTGTTTCTCAAAAAAAAATCCAACAGAAAATTCATTTACTTTAATTTAGCAAAACCTTATCCCACTACCACAACACTAAGATTGGCCAAATGTAACTTGCACATTTATAGATTCCATTATGCAATATAAATTAGGGATAGATGAAATTGCAATTCAAGACATACAGATTGCACAAGTTAACCTAATCCCAATTAACGGATTCAATTTTTTACGGTCAATTTCGTTGTTAGTTGTTACACGGAGAAGTCGCGATGATAGTTAACGGGATCTAGAACGAAAAGGCAGAAATCAGAAGAAAGAGTTATGGCAAAACAAAGCAATCAAAATAACTGAAAAGTGGAGAAGAGCTCCGATATCTTACAAAAGTAACGGGATTAGGGTTCTGAAACAATGGGAAAGAAAAAATAAGGAGCTTCAGCGTTATCAACTATTCTTTCTTTCTAGCACCGCGGGCAAAAACAATAACTTTCACGCTGAACCGTAACCATATATTAATATAGATGAGATCAGAATTTTTTTTATTGAAAAAATATTTGCAGTGTTAAATTTGCATCAAATTGTTTTTAATTTTTTTAAGATAAAATATTCAGGTCATAAATTTCTAAGACAATCATAACTAACTCTATACGTGGGTTTGATTTTAATAATAAAATTTAATTTATAATTAATTGATTTTGTGAAATTATTTTATATTATCATTATTAATATATGACCTTTAAATTTTATTTATTTTATTTACTAGTGTGCTTTAAGATTCATGTAAAATAATAGATAAATCCTACCTCTTAGATATAATAGGATTAGTTTCAATATAAAAGAATATAATCTCAATGTATAGAAATAAAGTTCTTTTGTTACGTTATAAAAATAAAGTTTACTTACTGATAGTGATTATGAGCAAATAATATTTTAATATAATATGTATAATCTTCTTATAATTAATTGTATTAACTATTTTGATTTTAATGGGGTTACAGTTGAAAACATGAAATACATCAAATATTTTAATTTATTAAACACTCATTGTATTGTATTTTTAATGTAGTGGAATATTTCTTATCTTTTTTTAATCTTTCGGAGAAAATAATTATTATCTCGTAAATAATAACCATCGCATGAAGATGTCATTTTTTATAGTACAGTATATGATTAATTATGCATGATAAAACAGAGGTAATGATAATAGTTTGGTCAATTTAATTTATGCCTTATGATTCTTTTATTACTTATTTAGCTATTAGTTATGAAAAAAAAAGGTAATCATCTCGATAATATTTTCATTTAGTCTTAAAAGAAATTAAACCATGTGCTGATTAATTACAATCAATTTGACTTTTCACTCAGTAGTATTATGGCAAAATATTTATGGATCTTCCTGTAGCTTATAAAAAAAAATATTGATAAGTCCAAGTTCAATATATTAAAGACAAACTAAGTGATACGAAGAAGGAAAGTAGGAAATTAAATTTGGAAAGGTCGAACACATTCCTAAAGTTCCAACAAAAATTACAAGTTCTAAGATATTAAAGAATGAATTTTTTTCTATCCTAATAATTATGTTCTTCTACATTTTTTTTTATGAATAATTTGATTATATTTGTGCTCATTTTCATTTAGTAATTTCTTCTTTTTCAATAATTAGGATAGCCTAATGAAAAATTAATTATTTATGATCGATGAGTAGTAAAATTGGGGTTAATGTCCTTTTCTAGTGTTAGGATTTTCTCTTTAGAATCAAATTTGTCTGAATTAGTAGGGTTGTGCCTGCAAAATACTTCAATATTAAAATGGATCTCAACTTAATATTTCAATATGTATATATAATAATCCATCTTACAAGAACCTGAAAATGAATATTTATGTGTGAGTTATTAATGAGTAAGAGTCTTATGTATTGAGAGAGAATGAGTTCCTTAAATAACAGGAACCTTGACAGTTTCTATCACATATAATTTATATT
Source organism: Hylodesmum podocarpum (assembly GCA_026586105.1). NCBI lineage: Eukaryota > Viridiplantae > Streptophyta > Magnoliopsida > Fabales > Fabaceae > Hylodesmum > Hylodesmum podocarpum. The sequence goes on along the minus strand of JALJEV010000623.1, from coordinate 11,838,081 downwards.
TGCATTCGACCTATTCTATTAATATTGAAATTACTTCGATCCAAATTTAGATACTCTTAGTACTTATTATTCAATGTCTTGTTTACATGATATTAATTACTTAAGGAAAAAAAAGTTTGTAAAAGTGTAAAAAAAAAATTGAATTTAAAAATTCAAACAATAAAAAAGGTTTAATATATTGAGTTTTATTCTCTCGGCGTTACAAATTGCAATGACTTTAATGATATTAATTACCACAAAATTAAAACTAATATACTAAATAGTGGCAATTGAATACATAAGATGAGAGAGGTGTTGGCTAGGCCCTGTTTCACAAAAGCTGAAAGTTGCTGCCAGAGGAGGCATTTGCTTGTCCCAACTAACGTTTTCTTTAGTATTTTAAGACTATCTGCAAAGGAGTTCCTGCATGTGCTTAATTTTAAGAATGGGTGTTTACGTATATGACTATTGGAGTCACTTAGAATGATTTTATTTATATATATATACATATATATATATATGAATGATTTTATTTATATATATATATATATATATATAACTCAACTAAAATCAAATTCAACAATATCTAATGGAAATAATGAGAACAGAGAAAAAAATAATAGAAATAAAATAATTCAAAATTAGTTTTTTAAGTTGACGTTCCCCCTCCCTTGACAATGGGAGAAAGAGAGATTGTAGTTAAGGAAATTATTAAAAGTAGGAATTGAATAAAGAAAAGGTAGAGAAACGGAGGATAAAAGGATTGCAGATGAACGATGAGAAATGAAGAGATTTGAAAATGCGTAGTCACTAAAAAGGGTAAAATGGATAATGATGGATAATACTTGATGTGATGTTATTTAATAATTAACTTGAAATTTATTTTAATTTTTTTAAAGAGTTTGATAAATTTAATTTATTTTATAATTATCAAACTAAAATAATAAACCCGAAAACAAATATTTAAAATATCAGGATATATTTATAAATCATTATTTAACATAATATATAATCACTTAAAATGTTATAATTACATATAAAAAAAGAAAATAAAAGATAATTAGAGAAAAGGATCTCAAAACGAAGAAAATGTTTCAATTTAAAAATAATTTTTTATTACCACTTTTATTGCATCTTCTCTTATTAGTTATTTGTTCATTTAATATTTATAAGATCCTAACAAATATTATCATAAGACACGCAAACGGATTAATTTATAAGAAAGTAATATAATAATAAGATAGAGGATAAAAGAAAGACACAATCATTTTAATATTAGTCCATCTTTGCGAGATTATGTCTATCTTCTTAGCTACTTGCTAAGATTTCATTATTATCGAATAAAAATACAAATATGTATTCTTTTAACTAGCTATTTCTGGTCGATCCTAAGTATTCTTCAATCACACGTCTCCCTAGGATCACACCAAATATTTTTTTAACAATAATTTTTTCAAGTTAGACCAAAGTATTATTTGAGCAATAGTCTTTTCAAGGTAGACACCTTCAAAAGAAAAGGAAAGAGAGTTGAATTCTCTTTTTAAATAAATTTCTTCGCAAAAAGGGATTTATAAGTTCAACTCACTCAATGAACAATCTCTACAAAAAGATGAATTTTACAAGTTAGGCTTAGTCAAAGTTTATCCTTTACGCAAAGAGAGATTTACAAATTTAGTTCACAGAAGTAGTTTATAAGAAGATTTTGTTCAAAAAACTAGAAGTTCTTTTATTGATTTAGCTTATTCACCAACTAGTAATTTTCAAGCTTTAATCCTTTTATAAAAGGGGATTTTAATGTAGCCGACATAAAGAGCGAAATATAAATCCTACTTCAACAAATTTCTTAAGCATGCAACGTTCATTTGCATTAAATGCAAGTATAGGTATGTCAACATCATTGCTAAAAAGTGATCTAACAAGAGATTTGGAAAAGTTGATTTTCTTTTTAGGATAAATCTCTGTATATAAAATATCTCTCTTACTTTTCGTATTTTTCTATTTACAAGTAATAGGTTGACTTCTAATTTTGAACGTCTTATAAAAACTTCTTAACTTGCATAGGCACACTTCATCTGATCAATTCATTAGTCTACTCTTAATTGCATTGTTAATTAACAAGATCGTATGTTAATAAAACGTCTATTTTTGGTCATTATTTGATAGTCTTTCTTCTATGTCTATGTATCTGTTGAAAGATGTCACCCGTCTACTTACACGAAAACTTCGTCTGACCTTTCTTCAACTTCTTATATGATCATTTATCAGTGAGTTTTATTTGTCTGATCCTCTAATAAGTCTAATGAGCTTATTTATCTTGTAAATATAAAACTTTCATCTTAACACTATAATTATCAAAATTTAAGGGTTATAATATATCATTAAGTAAACTTGATCAAAGATTTTATTTATGTCCAAACTTAACATTTTAACAAGTTTAACTACCTATTTTCAAGGTTTCATATTAATCAAAATGACCTATTTAAAAAATTTACTCACTAATTGCAACTTGGATGAGTTAGAAATGAGATAAGATGAGTAAAAAAATCATGACAATTATATGATAAAAAGGAGTCAAATATTGAAAACTCTTTGATTCTCTTTCCTACCCTTGCTTATTTGGGCAAAACTTATAATTTCTATCTTTGTATTCCAAGGCAGTAAATGTCTAACCACCTACTCTAGTTAATTTTAATACTTGTTTGAAATCCCTCAGCCACCCTTCTAAAGCTTGTTAGTTCAATTAAAAAAGGAGTATAACTCCAATTAAGTTAACTTTTTAAAATTTTTAAAATTATAAAATTAAAAACTAAAATTAAATTAATAGCTTTCATAATTCAAGAGAATATTAAACCAAATATTTAAGATTAAGTCCCTGACTTAAATCAGATGGGAATTTAATTTCAGACACAAATAATTAATTAAAAATTCTCCTTAACATGTATTCAAGACATCCTAACACACTTAAACATAATTAATAAAATTAAATCACATAAACATGCCGTCAAAACAAGAAAATAAATTTTAAGATGTTATAGTAAAAGAAACATAAATAAAAAGATGAAAATTGAGAAATGACGCAAAGAAAAGATTATTATTATAGGCACAATTCTTATTTTTAATTTTTTATATTTATTATTTTCAATTATAATTATAATATAAATAAATAATATTTTATATTAAAAATATATATAGAAATATTAAATGTATGAATATAAGAAACCTTTATTATGAACCTTGCACTGGAGTAAATTTATGAGTTAAGTTTTTAAAATATATGTGACATAATAGACCCCACAAATTTTAGATAAGCACCTCATTAAGTAACCGATGAATGAAATTGCCCTAAGGTTTTATATTTAGAATTTTCTCCACCTTATTTTCGCATGAACTTCCTAGTTTCTCCCTAATAAATTGTCATATTATGAATTTTCAAATCTGAAATTCTCTAAATTTGATAATATATCATGTAAAAATTATATTAAATCCATAACGTAAAATATTTCCAAATCTATAATGCTCCTTTTTAGTAACGCATTTGTATATCCAAAAGCTTCCACATTTTAAAATGTCAATACTTATAAATTGTCCAAATTCATAATTTAAATTTTCAAAAGATTTAAATTCATATCAATAACACTAACTTTTCAGATTTATTTTGCAGTAGCAATTCGGAATGCACTTTCCGTAGCTTACCCGAAATCATAAATGTATAAGCTTAAAAGCATTAAGATTTATAATTTATGGATTATGAAGGATATTATAACGTGGGTGCATAAAGAAATCTATAAGCTTTAAAAAGAAAATCCTAAGTTACATGGATGCTGGATGAAATCCATAAGCAAGAAAATTTTCATAATCTTAGAAATGTAAATTAACGGTGAAAGGCATTTCTAGTATTATTAGACAAGGGAATGTATCCGTCGAAAATATTATAGGTATAAGAAGAAAAAGTCTTGTTATTGATGGATTGTTCAATGACCCAACCCAAACATTATTTAGGCCCAATATAGTCTTCACTTTTTTTTATTTGGACTCTTATTAACCTAAAAGCTTATTAGATTTCTTTCCGTACTATTCTCTATTTTATTTTGTGGTTTCTGATGAATGATTTCATGTTTAATTTTATGATTATGGATTTTTAAACTCGTCATAATTGAGTAGTTTTTTTGTTGCTAAAGATTAGGATATCCCAACAAAAGATATAAGATTTACCACACATTTGTCATCTTGAACTATTTTAATTCAATTTCATATGTTTTTCATGCTTAAGAATTCGATATCTCATTCATATAATCTTAGATGCTAAAAAGAAAGACGAAAATGTAAAATTTGATGTTAGAATCTCTAAATTTGAATCAATTAAAAACCATATAAATGGGTTAGTATTTTGAGAATTTATTTTGGAATTATTAAAAACCACGTTTAAATAAATAACATAACTATAATTTTTTTAATAAATTCTTATTATTCAAGAATTAATATTTCAAATACTTTAAATTATTAAATTACATGCATGTTGAAAAATACTTGCATATGAATTTTTAAAAAGTAACTAAATATTAGAAAAATAACATTACATATTACAAAAAATATTAAAAATAAAAAATCATTAGTCACCATTTACCTTCTTTTAGTTTGTAAAAACAAATAAAATCTAAAGCTATAAACTTAAAAATTTATAAATCAACTTCATACACACCATATGTGTATGAAGTTATCCTATCTTGATAAAAGCAGAAGAAAAGACGTGGGTTATAAAATATCCGTTAAAAAACAGAAGAATGAAAAATTAAAAAACACTCAAAGGTGAAAGGCTGAGGATATAAACATTGGATTTCCTAAGAGTGCCCCATAAATTGTTACCAGTAAGCTAGGTGCTCTGAAAACATCTTTGAGAGTACTAATAGGATATTTTAACTTGTATGATCGAAGAGAGAGAATGACAGTATCATTAGAAATTTTAATCTAAGATAAGAGTATCTAATTCTGAAACATTAATCTCAGTTGGTATGAATCTATAGCCTGATGAAGAAGCTTCTATATATTATGACAATATAATGGGAAAAAGGCCCCCCAAGAAAAGAGAGCATGAATCATGAGTTAGTGTGACCAATAAGGACATCCTTATAAGGAGTAGGAAGAGGTATATTAACTTTGGTCTCTTGAGGTGGATGATTGATTGATTGATGTTCCAGGATCAGGGGGATTTGTCCTTCTCTGGCATTTACAAGTTGTTCATGCGCCCCACCTCGCAGTTTCTCCAGCCTTATTCCATTCATTTGTTGCATTTTGAACACTTTTATTAAGTTTGTCAATCCACCAATAAAGAACATTAGGCTTCCAAACATGCCTAGCCAGATCCAAGTCCTACCCTGTATAAATAAATACTTGTATCAATAGTAACCAACCAAACATTACATTTGTTTTACTTATTTCCATTACAAATAAGTGAATGCTTACAAGTAAGTGAATGCCATGATGGGTGGTCTCTTTAGATTGCTCATGATAATTGAGAATTGCAGTAAGCATGAATGACAAACTCCCCATCAAAAACGGAATATATACACACTGCTGCAAGATTTGAACATGACCATCTGCTCTCTCATAAATTTGACACGAATTATGAATTGATCCTATCACCCATAATACAGGTCCAGCAACCAGCATGTTCACAGCATGCTTCTCCCACCCATATTCTTTCTCTTGCTGCATTTTCATTCCCAACACAACAACCTTAATAAAAACAAATGCAAATGCTGAAAATGCCAAAAAAACACAAACAAGTGTAAACATACCTGAATAAAAAGGAACAAGACACCAAGAAAGCAAAGAAGCGTTCCGAGCATCTGAATAACCGGAACAGCCAACTCGACAAATGCAAGTTGAAGGTCAAAGGCCATCAAAGGCAACCGAAAATCGATGCCAACAAGATGAGCGAAGAGGTCATGGAGATTAACCAGGAGTATCATACCCAAGGAACCAATCACAAGCACCAGGCCCAGTCGGGCTTGCGGAGAAAACTGGGCCGCCAGGCCCGCCACAAGGACAACGGACGCTATAAGATACAGTCCGGCGTTGATGTACTCGTACCGGTTTTTAGCCAGGCCCGGCCCGTAGGTGCGAAAATCTCTGGCGGTTGCTAGCTTCACCATTCTCGCTTCCCAAACTCAGTTATTACTATTTTGTTAATCTCTGCTTAATTGTTTTCTTTGTTCTTTGCACTTTGCACACAACAGAGATGGCGGTGAGGTCATTTTTTCTGTGGCCACGTGGCGACGTGCATGGGCTGTGTTTATTAGTCTTCCCATTCTATTCTGACACGTGGCACTGTGGAGAATTAACTGCCGATGCTGCTGGACATTCCATACGGGCCACGTCAACTTTCTTCTTTTCCTCCCGTTTCTTTCGTTTCTGTTCTGTCTCAATGTTTTTGTCTCTTCAACCATAAATATTTTGGGCCCATTTCGCTGCTTTTTACTAGACCCACACAGTTTTCAAAAGATAGAGGACTTTATTTAGGCCCGAAAATTTTTGTTTTAGGCCTTTACTGTTTCTGGATCCCAATACGAGGTGAGCCTGTTCAGGATGATAACCATCTTTTCATTGAATATAGAAAAGTATTGAGTAGAAAATGGAAGAAAGAAAAAAAATTATTTAGAAAAAGTTATGTATATATAAATGTTTTGTGAGTTAATTTGATAATATATTAGAGTATCTTACGAAGCAAAGTTTTTAATATAAAAATGGCTTCTATTCTCTAATTAAGAGTGACAAATTCATTAAAAGATACTAGAATTTAATACAAGGAACGACTTACATATATATATATATATATATATATATATATATATATATATATATATATATATATATTTGAAAGCGTGTAAAAGAGAGTGGGACAAGGGTCTTACTATTTCAATTAAGGGTTTGTTAATCAATACTCTTGGAATATTGATTATAACATGGAAAATTATTTATTATATAAATTATAAAATAATATAAAAATTTCTTTAGAAATAATATGTTTTTATGTATTTTAATTAAAATAATTTTCTATTTATTATTGTTTTTGCATTTGCCTTTAATTAATAAAAAGAAGAGGGTATCAGCACGAGGACGTTAGTGCCTACGATGATGGGAAATGTGAAGGTGCAAGAAGAGAAGTCTGGGTCACACACTTGATGTGTCTCATCAGTTATCAGTGAGTTGATTATGCAAATATCGGAATAATGTACATTTGCAGTTCGGAACTGAAGGCCAGAGAAAACGTACGTATGCGTTATAAGCAGCCATGTGATTTCACCAATAATTCAGGAAATAGAATCATATTATAATTAGAGCTTGCGGTTCAATCAGGGACCGCGTGGAAAGACGAGATCACGATTCGTTGAGCTCAATTTCCTATTAACATGTTTGATTCAGTGAAATGATATGGGCAAGATCATATTGTTTCAAATTAATTCCCACTTTTGTTGGCAGTCATGTGAAGGATAAAAAGGCCTGATGGAGTTAATTTATGACAAAAAATATCACACAAAGAACAAAGGCAAATGTCATAACTGGACAATATGCATCACTTACACAACACAATCAAAGAATAATAATCCAGATACCACACTTGTGACATATTGCATCGCATTACTGTGGTTATAATTAGTTGAACGTATTTTGTATGTGTACGACTCTTCCCACATATATCCAGTATGATCTTCACTAAAATTTTAAAGGACACAGAATCCCTATACCCATGTGTCTGGGCATATATATATATATATATATATATTTATCTGCTGTGTTTTTCAGAGAATCAGTTTCTGCTGTGTTTCCAAAAGCCTGGCCAATAGTGCTTCCATTGCGAAATCCAACAGAGACACGCGGAAAGCTTTCCCAAAAGTTACCACTGTAGGAACTAGAAAATTTTCGGATGCGTATTTATATAGGATATTCTTTTTTAGTCAGTAATATATATTAAATTTATTTATGGAAAGAATTTATTTTGGATTGTATTAAATGTGATTAAACCTTGAATTGAGTAATTAAGATATTAATTTAGGAAGAAAGAAGCTGACAAACTAATGAACTCAACAAATTTTTTAATCCATGTAACAAGAGGGTTATTTTTAATTATTTTTAGTTTTTATAAATTTTTAATTTATTTCTACAATGTTTATTGTTACTTGTTTTAATCTCTAGTGAATAAGTGTCAACAATACGTGGAAACTTACCTATGTTGCCATCAAGAATTGTTATTAAACAGACACCAAGCTGAGGTAGATAAGACCATATATCAACTAATAAGGTCTAGCTAGCACACGTATAAAATAACAAGAGGTTTTAGGTATACTTACAGGGATCTAGTATTTTAGTTCGTATGAAAAGACAAATATATATTTTTTAAAATATTAATTTGTAATTATTGATTGGAGAATATTATTTTGTACAAACAAAAAAATCAGCACCGAAAATGCACATTCATGTTACCGCTGCAGCCTTTTCTTGTAGTTACGTCGTGAAGGAGTAGATTTTTATGTGACAGTTGTTGACACCCATCTGCCTGGTTTAAGTTGACTCTTTTGTCCGGGTATCTATTATATATCTCCCATTAAGAATATTGAAGGATTTTTTTTTTATTTTAAAAATAGTTTTTAAATTAATAAAATTATATATTCCTATATTTTTTTTCTCAAACACATAGCATTGCAAAATCCACCGCTAAATAATATCAATCTTATCTTTAAATAAAATTATATAATAATTTTTTATATAATTTAACTATTTCAAAGATTATTTAAGAGAGAAAATATAACATAATAACGAAATTATGATTTAATCTCCAAATAATGAAAATTTTCCCAACATTCTTTGGCGATTATTTCTAATAATTTCTAAGACGAAAAGAGGTCTTGTTTGTACGACGACGTCTCTTTTGATTGACCTGGTCTCCATTCTGTTTTACCAAACATCTTTTGGAAGTGTACATGCCATATAACGTGTCTTAACAATTACGTGATATAAAGGACGATAGCAGATATTTTACGTGACACAGTTAACAAATTAAGAACAGCTATCCATAACAAAACAAATCTCTCTGATTTTGACGTAACAATTTCTTAGATGGATCCAATTCCTCACAAAAATATACCTTATGAATGGTTGATAATAGTGATTCATTTATTTTTTTATTATCCTTTTTCTATTTTCCTTCATATTAAAATCAAATATGTAAAAAGAAATTTAATTAAACTGCACTAATATTATAAGTAGTTTTTACATTATTAATTTTACATATGACAAGACTACATGTTATGTAAAAGTTTATTCCTAGTTAGTTGACAATACACCAATCTTTTTACTATAAGTTAAATTCACATAAAGTTATGTGAGAGAACATGCATAAATAAGAATTGCAATAATTACGTGTTCCTTGCAAGTATAAACACTAAATTAAATTAATTATCAAATTTTATGCAAGACTAAATTAAAACATAAAAGAAGGCGTTAATTAATTTTTTTTATATATTTTCTAAGTAACTAATAAATAACAAAGTAATTATAAATTAGGTTTAAATTTATTTTTTTCTAACTATGTTTTTAGTTCTCTTAGCTTTAATTGTTTACGTTTAATATTTATCATTTCGAAATTATTACACAGAAATTACGAAGAGTGGAAATATAATTAAACAAATAAATAAACACAAACAAAATGAGTTTTAGAGGACAAAACTAAAAATTTGGCCGTTAGCTTTTTATTCTTTGTGTCAAGGAGACGAGAGAATCAAAGCTTCTTCCCTAATCCGCGCCACTTTTTTGCAAAGGGAGAAAAGATGGACAAGGAAAAAACAAAACAATGGTGTCGTGTCTTATAACGTGGCTCGATGCTCATGCAGAGGTACGGAATGTTGTTGCAAACCCTTGTGTAACTCATGTCATGGTTTATGAGTTGTCTCTGTTCAAACTTCAATGCAAATTGTTTTTTTTTTTTTTTTTTCTTTTTCAGCTCTGGCGAATTAACTCAAAATATGTTTTTTTTTGGACATGGAACTCTGAATATGTTGGTCACACCTTTTTCAGTGATTTTTTTTTTTAAAATAATTTATAGAGATTCCAACATCCTGTATATTTTTCGTAGAAATAATGAAAATAGGTAAAGTGAGAGGAAAAAAATAAAAATGATAAAAATAAGTAGTAGTACTTAAGAAATATTGAAATTATTATTAAAATACTTAAAGGAATAGAGTAAAAAGTAAAATTTTGAAAATATTAAGTTTAGAAGGAAGGGAAATAAAATAAAGGAACTAAATTATTATGAAAAAAAATACTAACTTAGTTTTATAAGTTATGATTTTTGTTTTTTTGCCAAGTCAAGTCATAAAAATGATTATGCTATCAATGTAAATTGATTATCAGAGTTCATAATCAATTTTCTTTTTAAATTTGTGAATACATAGTCGATAATAATGACACATAATTGATTATTTGTATATTTATATGTGACCATATATAATTGATTACGTGATGAATATAAATCTTTTATATTTTTAAAATCAACTCAAAATCAGTTAAATAAGCATTTCTAAAGTACAAAATCGATCACACATCATAAAATATTTTCGCACTAGCATCACCTAAACTGATGAACATTAAAGGAAGAACACAAGGAATACAAGTAGACAAGCATTATTAGATCAAATGTAAATAAATTAACACACTTTTTTTAACATATGGAACTTACCATTTTTTAAATATTTATTTGTAACCTATTAGATATGAAAAATTGACTTACTCATTCTCATTTTTCTTCCTTTCTCCCTATTTTTTTCACATTTAAATGCTAGCAAACACATTGATGGCAATGGTAGTAAGAATGTGAAAGAGGAAATACTTTTGAATTAAAGAAAAAAAAATGATTTGTTCTAGAAATCAATTTTCTTCACTTTCATTTTTTGTATCATAACTGATTTGACATGTTATAGTGAGAGAAACTTGCTATCTAAATAAAGATAGTAAGAGAAACGGATTAAGAAATAGAAGTAAAAAAATGTAAGTAAGATCAATGATATAATAATATACAAAAGAAAAATATAAAAATAATAATAAATATAAATGAAATTATTACGTATTTATTACTCCTTTTTTTTTCTTTAACAACGTATTTATGCACATTTAATTCATCTCTTAGTGTAATAGAACAAATTAATCATGATTGCCTATTTACCCCAATTTTTACCACATTTGAGGAGATAGAACATTAGAACAGCTAGTTGCATAAAAAAATCAAGTGCCCGTATTAATTATATATCGTGCAATTATTATTGTTTGAAGTTAGGACAAAGATTCGCATTTGTCCGAATGTTGTTTAATCTCATTTCCCATAAATTGCCTTAATAACATTCCTTTACGCGTACATCGTACACATATTCTAGAAAAAATTGAGTCTCTAGTGACAAACTTAGGAAGTGTGGACCGACACAGCAACATTACAAAATTTAAAATGTTTTACATTTGATTTTGACACATTTTGTTTGTTATATAGTACGGGCTGGGATTTCATATTAGTCGTGAACAAGTACTAAACCAAACCTTTGCCAATAAATGAAACCATTTATTGAGAAGTATAACTTGATTTTATATGAACGATACATCCATAGCTAAGGGGGGGTCATTTTTTTTTTTTTTGGGTTAAATAAAGGAAATAAACATAAAAGAAGGAATATAAATAAGTGAACAGAACTTTGTGAGATCTTCAAACTTTCCCCTTAGAAACATTGTTCAGGAGTTGCCATTCATATGATTTGTGACATTAATTTCAACTTTCCCCATTTCCATGTCCACCTTCTCTAAGTTACCCTTCTCCATGTCTCCTTTGCTTGGTTCTTCCACAACACTCCCTTTTCTGTATTTAAAATAAATTATAAGTTGAAGTAGGCTCAAGGGAAGTCCAACCAAACTTGGCCCCTGTCATTATGATCAAAATACAATATTAGTCTTCAGAAAAAAAAAAAATCAATATTCACAAAATTTTATTTTCTCAATTTAACTAATTCTAATAACAAGAGATTATGGCACTAACCGCAACGAATACATCACGAATGAGGATTCCATAAGTAAGCCATAACAGAGAAGCTAAGAATGAACACACGGATAATGGTAGTGGCATGAATTCCACACTCTTGGTCTGTATAACTTTTTTCTGCATCAATAAAAAAATAAAATATTGTTATGGAATTATTATTTTAAGCTTAGATTTCACCAATCACCATATAGAAACTTGCTTATTCTAATTAGTGACATTATAATATTGTGTAATGGAATTTCTCTGTTTCTTTCTCTGTTTTGGTTTTGCTTTTGTCCAAATTTTTTCCAATTAGCATCAAGAATATACGCTTAGCAATAGCTAAATATTTGAGTGGAAGACAAAGATGAATCACTCATGACTCATTACTCACCATTACAACAAGGGGTGACCCGTACATTGCTACTGAAATACCAAGTCCAACACTACCCACAAGAAGCTTTTTGTGACGAGTATCGTGGAATGCAAAAGCTGAAACTGCAGCAATTGTGCTGAACAAAACCAGAACTGGTATTAAAGTCATGGCTACCTTCACCTGCAACAACATTTACACATCTCAGAAACCAGTTTTCTTTAAATTTATATACTACAAAAATTAAAAGTAGTGATAAAACAATGTGTAATATAAATATGTTTTTAAAAATATCTGTCGCTACAAATTTTGTGATACCAAAACTAGCAAGGAAAAAATAAATTTCTGTTACTAAATTTGGTTACTAATTTATTGATTTCAGTGCATATAATTATGCAAGAACCTGAAAAAACTACAGTTAAGTTTCTCAAATCACGTCTTTCCTTCTTTGTCTCCATGGTTTGTATTTTGATAACATGATGGTGAAAGATCTTTAGGCACCGCCATTTTCAGAGAATAATTAAAATAAAAAACGTTACTTAAGTTAATTATTTTATTTTTGAGCTAGGAAGTTAATTCACATGATGAGAACTTTGGTGCACATGATTCAAACAAGTAGCAAAGTTTGCAAACATTTTGAACATGAAGAGAATAAACAACTTTTTTTTTTTTGCATACCTTTCCTTTGCCTGAAGCATAGAAGAAATAAATGAGGACATAGGATAACTCAAGAACAATTCCAACTCCATTAACAGTGACGAGAGGGAAATTTTCCCACTTGTAGCTCACAACAGGCAAACCGTACCAAGTGAAAAGGAGACAGTTCAAGAGTCCAATGATGTAAGGAATGCATGAAAACTCCTCTGTGCTTTTCTTCTTTATAACTCTTTTAAAGGTAACCCTGAACATTAAAAGCATGAAAAGTGTTCAGCACTTTATATATTCTCTAAAGGGTCTAACATAAAGCAGCAATGGATTATATGTTTAACATACATTGGTGCAGCATAAAGAGCAACTGAGGCTGCATTGCCTGCAAGAAGGAAAAAGAGGAAAAAAAGAAAAAAAGAGTTCTAATGAGTCACTTTTATTGAAGACTCAATAATCAATAATCCAAAGTTTTATTCTAAGGAATGAACGAAGAATTAAGTACCAACAACAGCAACAGCCATACGAAAACTCTCTGCCATATCTTTAGTTGTTTTACTGAATACTTAGAAATTAGAGAAGAGATGATGGATATTTTGTTCTGACTACAAGTGAATTGAAGATGGTCTATTTATAGCTGTTTGAGTGTTATGTTGGACGCGTAGAAAATCTTAAAATAATATTAAATTTTCAAAACTATATAATAAAAAAAATAAAAATAAAAGTAGGAAGAAGTGCTGTCTACGTCTTTAGTAATCATGTGGATGCAAAATTTTGTACAAATTTGATGCTTTTCATCAACTTGCTCAATATAACAGTCTTGTACTAAATTCCCACCCTATAGCCCCCACTACTTTAATTTTTCTCCAGTATTAGAGGCCTATGTTATGGTGAAGCAATGGACACAAACCATTTTTCTCTTGCGTGTCATTTGATATTTCATGTTATCAATAAATTTTGGCCTAATACCTTTGTTTTTTCGTTTTAAATACAATTTATCAGGTGTCTTTGTTTTTTTGTTATAAATACGATTTATCAATTGCATTCTGCTTTTTTTTTTTTTTGGTTGGTAAAGCATTATAGATGGCCATAATGCATTTCAAAACATTACTAAAATGATCTGCTCTTGGTGACCTGGCTTCCATTTTGTGGAGATATGGATGTTTATTTGGTATGGCGCATATTTAGTTGGATTTTGCTTCTCTAAACGGGTGTTTTAGCAGGTAGAGTGAGAAATTATAATTCTATAATACAAAATTAATTAACTAATTTTAATAGTTTAATAATTCTCACTTAAGGTTAATAATTCCACACCTACCCAAAATATTGCAGCAAATTAAGATAAATAATTTATTTTAACCTGACATAATTAGTGTAATTGTTATGTTGTTGGAATTATCTTATTCGATTTCACCGTATGTAAAAAATTTCAGTAAGGTAAACAAGATTAGTCATTGACCAATGAATTCGAGATAATTTGTTGCAAAAAGAAAAAAAAAAATGATATTTCGATTATGAAATTGACTCAAATACGATTTTTTTAAAAGTGGTTAAAAAAGGTCGTTTTCGAAACCATAAGAAAGTTAATTATTCTAAATGTTCCCCTAAGTTGATGGATTATATTGTTTCAGATTTTTATTCCCGAGAATATTTTTTCACGAGATGTTTCTTCTTCTCCCAAAAATAGAAGAAAGAAAAATACCTGATGTACTAATTGATTAAGTTTATTTTGAATGATTTTCTCCCGAAAGAAAGTACTAACAAATAACTTTTATAAAACTTCATTACAAAATTGCTGTTATTTTTAATAACTATTTTCAAATATATTTTTTTCCTTTTTCTTTTCTATGAAAAAAATAATTAAACAAATATTATCGATATTTTTTTATTTATGGGAACTGAACGTGGATGTAAAAATTTTTACAACAACAAACATTCTTATTAACCATCTAAACTATAGCCCCCTTTGACCATCACTATGTATATAAATTATGTACTTAGACTAAAAAATTAAAATTAGTGCAGTGCTTGGGGTTGAAGTTTTTCTTTAAGGCTTGTCGCAGGTGTAACATTTTATCAAGAATAGTGGCAAA
Source organism: Hylodesmum podocarpum (assembly GCA_026586105.1). Classification (NCBI taxonomy): domain Eukaryota; kingdom Viridiplantae; phylum Streptophyta; class Magnoliopsida; order Fabales; family Fabaceae; genus Hylodesmum; species Hylodesmum podocarpum. Next base: position 11,822,939 of record JALJEV010000623.1, on the reverse strand, counting down.
AATCACTCTATTTTTGGGTAAATTTGGGTAATGAGTAGTGAGAAGAGAGTTTAAAATAATTGAAGCTATAGAAAGTGTTGAAGGCAATAAGTGGTGTAATAGAAAATTAAAATGGAGAAACAGAAAAACATTTAAGTAAAATAAGATAAAAGAATAAATATCTATATAATCTTTTTATGAATCCATTTTAGAAAAATCTAATAGAAGGTATCAATTAGATTATATAATTTTTTTTATTCTGCAAATAGATTGTATAATGATACGGCCAATTGAGTCACACTGTTTGGTAGAATATAGAACTTTATTATTCTCATTTATGCATCATAAATCATTCTTTGAACCTTGGAAGAACAATGCCTAGTATGTGGAATAAAAGTATAAAAATCATCTGATCACTTAAGGGGTTCGATGGTGCGCATTCCACATACTTATCACTTGAATTCTATTCCATTTACTGCTCCAAAAAGAGGGTTATCCTTGTTGATGTTGATGTCTTAATTGAGCTTAGAAGGCACAGATTATAATAACCACTAAAATTGAGTGTTTGGGTTTACTTTAGATTTATTTGTAATTACGTTCAAATATTGCATTAAACCTTATATTAAACAAATATTTATAAATTTGATTTTATATCAACTAATTAGTTCATTTTGGATGCATAATTTTGATATGAAACAATTATAAGTAATTTATGTGTTTGATAAAAAATTATATAGTGATTTTTATTATTAATTTAATTTTAGAATATAAATATTTTAAAATAAATTGCACCATCTTTTAAAATCAAATTTAACCAAAATTGGTTTTTGATAAATCGTATTTAATTTTAGGTCTAAAATTAATATTAAACTCAATCCTCTTTAAGTAGTTTCAATGTTAAATAAAATTTATATATACTGATACCTTACTGTTAATTTACCTAAACTAAATGAATTTAAATACAAATTATACAATTTTAAAATTAAATTTAACCAAAATGAAATGAAGATCCACCTAGTAAAAGGGGGTCTTTCTAGTCCATTCATAAAGCCGAATGTGAACCAGCCACAAAAGTTTACTAAGAATTTGAATTAATCTGTCAAAGATGTGTCATGTGATGCTAATTGCCAATTGTAGACTACAGATATATTAACAGACTGGAAATTAAAATTCAAAATCCTCAACCCCAAAACCCAGCATTTGGTTTCTGATGCCCTATGCTTGTTTGATTCTGCATTTGCTGATTCTACTCAAGTAGGCAAAAGCAAAGAATCTTAATCTTAATGACTTAGAGAGATAGGTTGTGACATTGCTGGCGCCGCATGTACACACTAAAATCATTTCCATCTGTTTTGTTTCACCTGCACCTAGCTGTAGGGTCAATTTTACAGCAACACTTTTTTGACTTCAGCTACCATACACTCTCCAACTTGCCCTCACTATCTTAGAGGAGGAATTTTATGCAATAAACTTTTAATTTTGTCCTATAATTTTATAAATTTTATCTTATTGTTTTAATATTCAAAAATAATATATAATTCATTTATTTTTAGTCTTATTTAAATTTATTATAGATAAATATGAATTGTTAATAATTAGAAAAAAAAATTAACATGAGAATTGGCAAAATTGACAATTTTCTCGTATTTGATGTTATAAAAATTGGTTAATTGTACACAAAAGAAATATAGTACAGCCAACAAAATTAGCAAATTGATGTAATAGTAATGAGCACCTTTTGATATAAGTTAGTTTAGACCATTGGTTGGGTGTACCTAGCTTATGCGTATTTGGTGATGATCTTTATGGATGGTTCGCAGCAACACGCAGACAATGTTTCCGAAAATAAAGTGAGTAGATAGATACATGGAATACGGTTCTGACCCAAGTAGAAGAACATCCTTATCGTATTCTGTTTGTTTTATGTCATGCTACTTGGTTACATAAACAGTGCCTTAATTTAATTTGCGCATGAACCTATAAGGAAAATAGGGAGAAAATAAGAATCTAATATCTATTTAGAGAATATAGTTTTCGGTAAAACACTTAATTTTTAGTACCAATCTTATCTTATCTGAAGAAGCATTCCCTTTAGAAATATTCAGATAAATAATTAAATCTTGATTTTCAATGTGAACCTTATCATTTATTTGAAGAATGTTTGGGAGATCAAGAAGATTTTTTTTGAAAAAAAGGAAAATTAAAATTTAGCTTTAGGAGGAGAAATGAAATCAACCTTGAAATCAATTTTTGCATACATCATTGTACTTAGATAAAAAAAATTTATCATCACAATAATTTTATTTGATTCAAACAAAGTTATTTATATACGTAACTTCTGCTTAAAAATATCACGTTCCATAGATGTTAGTTATTTTAAAATTGAACATCAAACAACTTTAAATCAAGTTGAATAGAATTATTATCAACTATGAAACTTTTCGTGGAACTTGTTAATATAAATGCATTCTATCAAAATTCTGAGAATTTTAATAAAATAAAATATAAAATACATAGACAAATTTCTCAATAAATATTGATTGGAAAATAATAATAATAAAATAAATTAATTAAATTTATTTATCAGATTAAACTTAACTTATTTATCTCAATTTTTTGAGAAATCAAATAAAAACTATAAAACTTTAATAAAAATTGAAATATAGAATTTAATATTAATTTTAAAAAAATGTTTTATTTTATATTTTTATTATTTTGTAATACTTAACGAGAAGTTTATCTAAACTCCACTTAGGAATAATTTGAGTATTTTTTTCCTAAAGACTTGTAAATAAAAGAAAAATGAAATTTATTTATCAAAAATTAAAATAATTTTTTCATTAATTAATTAATAGAAAAATATTATTTAAAATAATTAAAAAATAATTTTTTATAAATTAATTGATAAAAAATATTTTTATATATTTTTCTCATTTTCTTTTCCAAAAAATATGAACCAACATGTGGAACCTTTTTTAACTTTCTGCCACTTGTTAATATGTGTGTTGGGCAGTGTCTCATTGTATTGATTTCCCATATTTGTAAATTGACCCATCAAATTTCTTCCATCCATTTTATGTCCACATGTTAACCAACCTTCTATCAAAATCTTATCTATGCCCCCATGATAAAGTTTACTTTACATAGAAACCCCACGATTACTTTATATTTATTAAGATGAATCGGAAGTCACTAATTTAACAAAGAGTGAGGGGGCCAATAATTAAGATATAGACATGCTTCTTGTTCTGTTAAAAAGCATACCAAAAGAAGTAATTATACACTAATACTGACAAATGCATCGCTATATATTCCATGCAGGTGTGGGCACACGTATGCTATGTATAATATCCACAAAAAATTAAATCCATTAATTTAACTAAGCTAGTAATTAGTACCTTAAAGAATCAATCATCATCTCCACAAACAACTGTTTGATAAGAATGTTTAGTGCTGTTATTATTATTTTGATAATTAAAAAATAATATCATCAAACCATCCAAAAAACAGGAACGCATAAATATTAGTAAGCGACCATAGTCTTTTCTCTCTCAACATAATTAAACACATCACACAAGCCTCCGTTTAATTTAATGTCGCAAATATTTTTCAGCCTTAATTACATACACGCCCAACCAATAAGTATTGATTAATTAAGCATCACATCAATCATTTTCATGCGGTGATCATGCTCTTCTCCTTCCAATTTTTTTAATTAAATCTCAAAATGTATCATCCTTTTAATTTTTCAAATGCGCAGTAATCAGTCCTCAAAATCCTATTTAGCAACTGTACATGAATTTGCCGATGCCACATGTTTGGTCATTTTTGAATTCGTAGCTTTAGAAACATACTAGAAGATTAACAATAATTAGTCCATGTGTCACTTACTTACTCATTATAGTTAACAGGAAATAGGAAAATGAGTCATCAACACCTCATATTAATTAGTACACAATGAGAGAAAGAGTAAAAGAGTAATTGATATAAACTTTGTTCAAATAAATTGTTTTCATGATTAAATATAAAAAAAAACAAGAATATAAGTAAATCATACTTCTAATTACAAGTTAAAATTAATTTATGATATAAGCTTTTATAAAAAATTATTTTAGTTTACAAAAAAGTTCTTTGCATTTCTTATAATTATTTATAGAAAAATCATCTAAATAAAATATAATGTGAAAATAAATAAAAGAATAGCAAGTGCTGATAACAAATTTACACTATTGAGATGTCCAAACATAACTATAACCAATGAAATATTGTATACCTATCAGTAGTAGCTAGGGTTCGGATGGACTTCAACGTTGTCAAAAAGGATAGGGTTAAATTTGCGGACAAGTGTAATGTTCTCAATTTAAGCTGCAGTGGATCCCATAGAGCAATAACAATTATTATTATTATTATTATTTATTAAGGAACCAATACAAGCTAGTCTTAAGTCTTTCAAGAAATAGGAGCTTATAGATAAGATTTCTTTTACGAAGAAAGCTTGTAGATAAGATATAATACAGTATAAAAATCGGCTAAAAATAAGAGTATGATAAACATTTATATTATTTAATATTTGATACACACTAAATATTTTATTAAATAATATATAATATTTTTTTTTTATCATTTTTTAAATAGATTAAATAATATAAATATTATATAACATATATATAGTTATATAAATGAAAACATAGTCTTTATTATAAATTTTATGATTATTTTTAATATATGTTTAAAAAAATTTATATTTTATTCCATTTTCTAAACTCGTAAAAATTAACTCAAACATGATGACATATTTAACCTCAAATACTTTAGAATACATCGTAAAAAAAGATAAAGAAGAATATTTATATGCAATGAATATTTAAAAATATTATAGCTGTTTTAAATAATTGATTTTGTTATATTAAGTTATTAATAAAATTTATTATCTTTAATCTTTTCCTTACATTTTTTTTAAAATTAAATATTATTTATCTACTTTAATAAAATTATATATATATATATATATATATATATAGAGAGAGAGAGAGAGAGAGAGAGATAAAAGATGAATTAGATAAAAAGGTAGGTATCTCCTATCAAGTTAAAAAAAAAAATGTTATAGCTAGGATTTAATTAAAATTTTTTATTTTCATTAAGTGTCGATATATTATGAGTTTTCAAATATGTTTTAACTTATAAAACCAATAATCGTTAACTCTACCTTTAAAAGGTTCTCAAAATGAGACAAACACTTATATATGTGTGTTGTGGCCATTACCATTGAAATATCGATCAATATGTCCATGACAATGCACTATAAATTTTATACATCTCTGTTCGTTAAAATATTGCTTTTCAAAATAAAAAATAAATTATAATGACCATAGATTAACAATGTAAAATTAGTACGTAGGATTCTATTTTTATTATTAAAATTAACGAATCTATCGAAATTATAGATTGTGATTGTTCGATTATCTAAAATTTATTAGATTAATAATATATTATCTTGTCTCTCTTTAAAATATCTCTAATGTTCTATCTTATGAAAAGCTGTTTAAAATTAAATAATGTTACTAAATAAAATTTGTTATTAAAGCAAATTACATAATAATGCATATTTTAAGTGAGTTATTTAAACAACAACATTGTTTAATCGAATTTTAATAATAAAAAATCTTAATATACGCAATTAAAAAATTCAGTTAACAATCAAAACAATGATAAATTTTTTTTCTCTTAGAGTTATTGAATTTAGGGAGTTTTATAAAATCTACCTAAAAAAGGTAAGAAACCCATTTAAATACTAAGCTTTAGGTAATTGATATGTATGTCATGTTCAACTCGCTGGGGTAAAGATAGTTAAGATGAGTGTTTGATTAGAATTAATAAATAACTTTTAATAATAGACTGTCCTTTGCTGCAAAATTCGATTAAGAATGACGGTGTCGCTTAAATAAATCTACTTATAATAATACCATGTAAATTCCGAGGTATTAATGCGTTGACGATAAAGTTAACCTGTTTTTGATACATTATAGCATTTTGAGCGATTCATCGAAAGTCGTTAAATACTACAATTTCTAACTTTCTCTGAACCATTTTATACTCGTGTCAATAATCTTTTTCTAAAAAATTCTAAAATAAGTAAAAAGTCAAAGCATACTTTCTAAAACTAACAATTAGTTACTTATAATTACGTACACCGAAAAAACTTACTTATAATTGAAATGGGTCAATTTTATTTAGACAAGCACTCGTTGATTTATACCCTAAAAAAGAACTGATTATTTATTTTACTAAATAGTAATATGCAATATGTTAAAATTAAAAACAATGTAAGTATATAAAATTTATAAAAATTTTAGACCCGTGTCACATAGTTGATTTCTTCTTATCAAGGAAAAACAATTATATAATATATGTACGATTCTAAATTTACATAATAAGAAATTATACAAGTCTAAATTACACTTAGTTTCTGCTTAGCGACTAGCACGATGCTTGATTTCTGCCAATGTGAGATTTACCAATAACTCATAACTACACAAATTTTTTTTCTTTCTAGGACACTAAGTATTCTTATTTGAAATAATCCTGTTTGAATTGGGAGCATTCAAAATTTGGTAGGACTAACTTTCTCAACATGAGTTTCTATCCCCTGAATGAAACTTGTGCCCAAGACTTGATGAAAATCAAGAATGTATTACCCGAATCAATTATTTGTATGGTACAACATAATTAGTGGAGTATGCATTTATGAAATAAAATAATAATATAATCTTATGCAAATGGATTGCATAGAAAATCTAAGTGATTCGTTCGAGTGATATTTGATTTTTAGTTTCTCAGAAAATTCTGATAGATTTTGAAAGAGTTAATATCACCATGTTCCGTGTAGATGGTTTAGAATTGAATAAAATTAATTTTATTTTGTTGGTAATTAAATTATTTTTATCTAAAAAATGCATGTGATTTTTTTTTTTTTAAAAGTAAACTAGATCATAGAGAATTACAAATATCAGAGATAAAACGGGCTTTCAATTCCTAAAAGTACTTATAAATTCTCCATCAACAGAATCTTCACAACGATTTTAGGATATGAACCTATATCCTTTATGGGATATGATCTTGAACCTTATCTACTAGATTGACCTTTATTGGTAAATACATGACTGATCTAGAAAGAGAAAAAATTATAATTTTAGTTATAAGAAAATTAGTTGGGCTATATCTCATATTTTTTTAAAATTAATGATAAGGACTTGTTTCAAGCGGTATGTTTTAAGTATTTTAAAGTAATCTTTTAATTTAAACGAAAAATTTTGTGTAGTTATTTAATTAAAATTTGATATAGATATGACTTGTAATGTATTATCTTTGTTCTTCTATAGAAGACTTTTTTGAAAAATTTGTTTGTCCCTTTTAAGGTTTTATTGATTTTTTAAAATCATCTCTTACATTAATTTATTTCAATGATAATTTAGGAAAAATATTAATACTACAAATTGTGAATAATTTTAATTTTTGTAATATTTCCAATATAACTTTTTGAATTCATATGAATTAGTTAAAAAATTATTAAAGTATATATATTTCACATATTAAAATTTTATTCTCCGAAATGTAAATGTGAGATATAGCCCCGAAAATTATATTATTATTATTTAATAAAAAAACATATTTATGGGTATTATTTAGTCTCAAGAATAACAATGATATAATTTATTGCACTTCTACTCCCATAATGATAGGTGCTAATGTTTTATTTCATAAAAATATTATTTTATTCCCGTGAAAATATTGGGAATTCCTCTAACCATAAATAAAATTTCTATTTTCACATATTTTTATTTTAATTATTTCAAAATTTAAAATTATTCCTTAAGAATATTAAAATATATACATAACATATTTTCAAAAATAACATTCCTGATTATAACATTTTGTGAATATAATTCCTACAAATACAATATCATCCATGAAACAAACGTCCCATTATAAGCAAAGATTAGTAACTATTTGAATGGTCTTCTAAAAAAACATGTTTTTTATATAAAGAAAAAACACATCAAGGAAAAGCATTAAAGTGATACGAAATAATTCACATTTGTGTAAAGCATCAAACTTCCATAACACAAAGCGACTATATGTGAAGCCTAATTGACGCCAAAAGCAAGTTACCTAACTCCATCTTCTCAATGCTAAATGGCGACTGCACTAATATTAATTGCTCATCTAGTATTATCATGTACGTACTTATCCTCAATTAGTAGGGATTTTATATGGCTTGCATTCTCTGCAAATATATTATGTAAGGCAAATAATGTCTGGTGAGGAATTAACTCAAGGATATTGTTACTAAAAAATAATTGGAAAATTAAATAAATCAAGTATATCATATCTCACAAAAAACCAAAAGTACTTTAGTTCCTATTTGGAGGGGATGATGATGTTGGGTGGGGAAAAAGGAAAAGGCATTGAAAGTTAAGGAAGAAACATGACCAAACCATAATATAGAAAGAAACGGGCAAAATAGAAACAAGAAAATGTCATAAAAAAGTTGGGGGAAAAACATGAAACTTGTGAGTTTTGCACACACAATTTGAAGAATTATTCAGGACGCCATAAGTCTTGCAAGCTGTGATGCAAGAAACAATAATGAAAAGGAGATTAACCCTTAATTAATTGGTGGGACACTCTGCTAATATTAAAAGCGGGAAATCATATTGACTTGAATAAATGATTTGATAAATAATTAGAATATGAAATATTTAGATAATTAATTATAAAATATAAAAAAGAGAGATATATATGTGTAAAAATGTATATATATATTATGTGAGTGAGTTGGTTAGTTGATTATGTATCATAGTTGATTTTCGATAATAAATTGAAATTTGTAAGATTTATAAAGAAATATTAATCTGAGTTGTTTTTTTTTTTTATTATTTTAAACATTCTATTAACATATTTTATTTTTCTCAATCTCTCATCATCTATCGAATCTATGTTTTTTCTCATGATATATTTCCTTAGTATTTGGGTGTTCAAAATATATTTTCCATTAATGTTTAGATAAATTTTCAATATATACGGTGCTTAGAGTCAACAAATTATTCCTGGTCAGTGTTAGGCATCTGGCCAGCGTTTTCAATTATTGCTCGAATAAATTTCTTTTCTAGTTTTCAAAAACTGTTAGCCTCGATAAAAGGTTTTGGAGCTGAAAAAAAATTCGGGCAATTTTGTTTTGCGTGTTTTGCATGGGCGAATAATGCTAAATTTCCTCTTTTTTCTCTTGTTAATCATAATCTATTATATATATAATTTAATGATAATTTTTTTAAATATTATAAAAAATCTGAATTGTTATTTGATGACTCTGTTTTTAAGTACATAATTTTAGTTTTTTTCTTAAAAAATTATTAATGATAATTGCAACATCGGGAGTTACAAGATTATCTGGTGGAATGGAAGAGTGATAACAACTGAGAAGGGTGAAGAGAGAAAATGGGAGGTTGTAGGTTCAAATTCGACTATTAAAAATTAAAAATTAATATTTACTAATAGAAAAAATACTTTTATCATGAAAATAAAAAACAAGGTAAATATTTTTAAAACTTATAATCAGCAAAGACATATTCATTTTTCCAATAATAGTTTTACAAAACAATGGTCTTTGTCAACTTACGACATATATGATAGTATTATTCAATGATTCAAGTACTTGAATAAAAATATCTGAAAAAATAGAAATGAAAAAAGAAAATATTTCATAAGTGTTTCAATATTTTAGTTTTTAATAAACATTATTTTAAAAACAAAAAAATTCAAAAATTAATAAATGTTGATGAAAAAATAATTTTCAAATACTGTTCCACATAAAATTATTTGGGAATTTTTTAAAAATAAAATGAGAATCAATTCATGATCGTACGTTGATATTTTCCAAAAACACATTAGACTTATTTATTGATTATTTTATACATCTTTAAGAAACATACCAACCATATTACCATATCATGATATGGTGTTGGCGAATTAGTTTGTTTTATATATCTTTTTTTATAACTTATAAGATTAGAGTATTTTTATTTTACCCTTTTTTTTTTCCTTTGAGTGCTTCCTTCATCACTCTCTTAATTAGATTGTCGGATTGTCCTCCACGGTCACATCATTGCTTACCTCCACTTAACTACTTATTTATTTATTTAACATTACATATTGTATTCTTTTATTTTTTTAATAAAATATAAGATCAATGCTGATAAAATTTTAAAATGATAAAGAAACAATTTAAACTTTCCGAAAAAATCATTTAAAATTTATTTGTATAAAAATAAAAATAAATGTTTCTAATTTTAAGAAATATAATTTATTTAATTGAATTTTAACATATAATTGTCTCTGCAAAATGAAAAAACACTATGAATAAGTAAAAATGTTATGGCATTCATTACATCGGAAGTAAATAGTATACATCTCTATATAATTTCTTAAGAAATTTTCAGTAAAATCACATTGGTTAAGTCAAACAAGATAAGCATAAGTGGCAGAACTTCCTTTTTGAATTTCGAACACAATTATACAAATACATTTCAAGACCCAAACTTGAATGTCGTCCAATTTAAGTTTTTGATGTTTTTTTCACGATATCCCATTAACATTAAACTTATAGTTCCTAACATGTTTATATTACTAGATTATTGGTATTCAACAACATTTGTTTGTCAAAATTTTAAAAATATTATCATATATTATTTTAATAATATTTATTTAATAAAAAATATTACTAATAATATTTATTTAATAAAAAATATTACTAATAACATTTTATAACATGGTTCAAAATGTTAATAAATAATATTTCTTTATGTTTTTGCGATATTTTTTAAATATTACCAATAATTATATATATACAATTGTTTGTTTTAAAATAGAACTCAAGATTTGAATATAATGAATTCTGAACCGTCGAATGTATTAAAAAAATAAGTTCAAATTAATTTTACTCATGAATTACACACTAAAACTTATAAAATGGCATGGAGAAATTGTTCTTAGTATAAAAGAAACAAATCATAAAAATAAATTTAAAGCAATAAGAAATGTTTGAACTATATTTACTAATCAGGGACATAGGTCTTGCAGACTATGAATAAAATTTTAGTATAAACTTTGATGTGTAGAATGTAAGAAGAAAATATGATAATAGAAGTTTGAGGGGGAGAAAAGTGAATAAAATTCTAAAAATGGTAACATATTGAAATTCATAGAATTGCAGCAGCCGAAATGTTATCTTGGAGGGCTAGGTGGAACAATTTGTCCACTTCGAGAGGGTCATTAAAAATTCTTTATAGTTTTAAGGATCAGTACCTTCATTTGTACGAATATATCACCCACCTTGGTCACGTGCTTTCATCTTTCAAGTCATACCCAAGTCAGATAGCAACTTAGACACTTATAAAAATATAAATAAATAAATAAATTCCCAGTGAATTCAATTTCTCCAATTCCAAACACACCATAACGACATGGGTAGTCAATAACTCCATGATTACGAGAAAATACTATATTATGTCTTTATCATGGCTTCTAAAACTATTACTTTAATAGATTGTGACGCGTTACGTAAGAAAGCGTTACCACGTTCATACGATGAGAGCCATTTCTCTTAGCAGACACGCTGGCCCTCTGGAATTCTCTGGTCAATTTTGTTTTCTAATGTTTACATTTTAGTTCACATCCTGTCTTATTTTTATTATTTGTTAAAAAATCACTCATTTTATAATATTTAATTAAAGTATGTCACACCGAATAATTACGTTTTCTAAATAATTAATTTTAAAAAGCTTTCTATTTTGTTGACTTTAATAATAAAATTCTTAAACATCTTATAAATTCTAGTTTATATTCTATCAATTTTTTTTTCAAAAGGACTCACATTTTTAACGCATAGATTAATTGTTTTAATTTTATAAAGGCATAGAACCTGGAGATTAGGGTCCAATGGCTCGTTAGGTGTATGGAAATGTGACCAATTAATATTGCAAGACGAAGACATTGAATTTGGTTTATTAGTCACGTTTTTTAAGGAAAATATGAATTTGTCTCTAGACCACAACAACTAATGCATCTTAGATTTTTATTTTGACAGAACAATGTATCTTTGTTAGGAATTGATTGATCAATAATTAAATAACACAACTTTTGAATCATGTTTCCATTAATTGTTTGTCTCGTCTTCAAAAGGAACGTCTAAAATTTGAATTATAGTATACATGTGGACCCACGTGGACCCTGAATTTGACGGAAGGCTACACGGTTGTGTGGGGAGCGAAGGACATTACAAAATCTTATCTTCACACAGTCAGGGAAGTACACCCTCTGTTTGTGTGTCAACACGATGTGGCATGAAATATACAAATTTATATCATTATTCAAGTAATTTAATTTAAATAAAATATTTTTTTATAAATTATTTGTCATCAATTTAAAATTTTAATTTATTTTTAAATTTAAAACAATTATTTAAATATTTTAATTACTTATTTTTATTTTAATCTAAATAACAATAAATAATATAGATATTTTTTTTAATAGACTGTTAACTTTTAAAGAATAAAATATTATTATTAATTGGTGTTATGGGAATATTGGGGTATCACTCAGAGCTAGCAATATAGGATGAAAAGATGAAGATGAGAGCCAGTTGGAAGGCAAAAAAGAGACACAAGCTGCAAAATTTGTCAGTACCGAACTGGAATTTAGCTCACTTTTTAGATTTCACATGGGCCTTTACCTAAAACATTCATGGCAACTAAAATTTTAAACAAAGTTTTATTTTTCTGTTGTTTTGGACCTGGTATTGGTGGTTTATAGCCACTTACTTAGAGACTTAGGTGGACATGTAAAACGTTTAAAGCAATAATATGATAATATGATGATATGATACAACACTAGAAATGAGTTTTGACCTTCATAAAAGGAGAGTCAAATGGGGAATAATGCATGGTGGCTGCCCCATATAGGTTTGTATAGTTCTATATAGCATCAACACAGTTGGATCTGTGTCATTGCCGAGTAGTTCCTGAGTAGGATACAAAGCATTAGCTCAACTCCAAGTTACGCAGAATCAACCAAAGTGGGCGCACACCACGCGCCAATATCAGTAATTGAGTGCTGTAATCTTTACCAACCCAATTCGTCACCATCAACTTTTTTTGTTTCCCTGTGCCAAGGTTTTTTTTCTTTTCTTTTTCTTAATTATCGCGTCGATACGAAATTTATATCGCTGAAAATAATAATCACTAATTTTATTAAGAATATTTGTATTATTTCCTTTAATTAAAATTAAATCATTATTCATTAATCACTTTATTATGGATACGAGTTACTAATACTTGTTCTAACAAATATTTTGTTAAATGTTTTGTTTCGTGACTTTGTTCCCTATTACTCGTCATATTTCGATTGGACGCACCCACGATGCATGCTATACACACATTGTCGATATACGTTATCATTGGTCAACCTTTTTCTTTTGTTTTTAAGTAACATGTTTGAGAAAAATAATCTTTCAAACTTTTAATTGTTTTTCAACAAAAAAAAATTGTTCGTAAAATAAATTGTGTTGTTTGAATTAATAGCTGAAATTTCGCAAACAATTAGTTTTTTTTGTTAAAAAATAAGTTGATATTTTGCATGTGAAAATTTAAAACGTAAGATTGTTTTCCAATAACCTTTTTATTTTAAAAAAATATTACTCCCATATTATAAAATCTATTTTTTCTCTATAATCAAATAAAATTAATTATTTAAAAATCACTTTCCAATGAATTTATAAAAAAATCAATTCTGATTATAATTAATTATTAAAAATTTTAATTTTCACAATATTCGTGACCGCACACCCATGGAGAAATTACATAACGGTTTTTATGGACGTGATGGTCTCTGTTCTAATGTACATTTCTGTCTTATCAATAAAGATATGTATGTTGAAATGTAATTTGATGCATTATATAGGCTACTTCTAAGGATTTTTTTTCCTTGATTGCCTCCTAAAGCAACAGCAAAATTTATATTCAATGGTTTGTTTTCTACGCGCACATTGCATTTTTGTTCCATATTTGGAATTTGAGTTGGATTAGTTCGCGATGGGACAAGCGCCCTATGGTCAATGTTCTCTAAACAAAATCCACTAAAATGGTGAAATTATTAATAAAATATTTTCTATAATTAATCACCATGCCATATTACGGCAATAATGTTATATATATAATATTTTAAAGGAGTTATTCCCGCGAGGAAAAAAATTCCCAGAAATCAAAAGCAACTATTGATTAATTAATTACTATGAAAATGGATTAGCTTTCCATGAATATGATAGATACAATCAATTTTCTCATGGATTTATCCTCTTTGGTGCACGCGTATGACAAGTTGATGATAAAAAGCTAAGTGAGGTTAATTAACTTTCCATCCTTTACTTTTTATTTGGTTACACATATTATGAGGTGAAATGTATATTCTTTTTTTGTTCTTTATGTATAAATTGGTAGATGAAATGCATGTCCTAATTGTATTCCAATATACAGAAATAGTGCAAAAATTATGTGGATCAAATGTCTATTTTGGAGGGAGTTGAAATTGGCATAGCACACGAATTAGGAATTGGACTAAAAAGAGACATCAGATATTTTTAAGTCAACACAACATTATGACATTTAATTAGGAACAATAGTTTTTGAGCCCTCAGACATATTTTTATGTCTACGTACGGTCCATGTTTGAAATTGAAAAGAAGAAAAAAAGAAAAATGAATTAGCGCCAAACATTTTCAAAAACCGGATGCATGCACCTACGTATCCATACATCAAATTGAAGATACGCATATACTTCACTGCTTACCTTCGTTTTTATTTATACATAAAACAAAATAAGCATACATACGTATAAGTTATAGCAATAATAAGTTAATAACACTGGTCATGTAAATCAGATGGGATGAAAATGAATTTCACTTCCATATTACAATTAGTAACTACCTTTTTACGTGATTACGAATAAGTAGAGAAATTTGGTAGAAAATTATTATAGTAATGCAAATCTAGCAACTTTAAAAAGATGATTAGGAATTGAAAACATCTTCATTGAAATTAAGAAATTGTATCATTCTCGTAATATAAACACAAACTCATTTAATACAAATGACATTTATGTAAGTACGCCTAATTCTTGGTATAGATAATGACGACACCTTTGCGAATGTTACGAATTCATGTCAGTATCAATTTAACTATTAGTACAGATAACGACGACACCTTTGTAAATAGTATGAAGAGCTTCGTCGAGGTTGCAGCTTTCAAAAGTTGTGTTTATTAATGTGGTTAACATCATTGGCGAGAATGAGAACATCACTCTTGCTTATGTAATCGATTATGATGGTTTCGAGGATTTGGGTCTCAACGAGGTGCCGATGCAGATTAATGATTTCATATATAGTTTAAGAAAGAGAAAGGGAAAAGATTTTGAAGAAAGAGTGAATTTAGATCTAGTTTGACAAAATACAAAAGGGGAAGAGATCCTGATAAAGATTAACCTTTTCTACATCAAATATAAAAGGAATCCAGGTGATAAGTTGTATTCACGTTAGATTTAATAATAACTGTAAATGATATTAGTTAAACATCTAACTGATATTATTGAAATGATTTTAAAAGTCTTTTCTATATTAATGTTGAATTTGTTTTTTTAAGAGTCAGTGTCAATAATATTCTTAAATAAATATTTTTAAATAAATATTTTTAAAAGTTATGTTTACACAATTAAGTGATATGAGTAATTTGAATTATCCCATCTATCTAATGTATTTATTTAATTTAATTTTTTAACTTCCTTTTCATTTTAATTAAATATGTTTCTTAATTTTTATAGAAAAATTTATTTTGATTTTAAATCTTAATTCAATATTCTATCAACTTGAAACTTGAAGTCATGAAAATAGTTTTAACATATTATTTAAATAAAATCATTAACAAACATAAACTCATGTTGACAAGATAATATTATTTCCTTCACAGAAATGTCAAATTAAAATTAATTAAAAATAAGAAACAAAATCAGAATTGTGAAAATATTTAAAATCTCATATTGTTAATAAATATACTTCTAATTTACTCTTATATTATAAATTATTTTTCATTCTCTACTAATTCTCAATTATACGTTTTCATTATTTTTCTGTTTTATCTCTTTTTAGACGTGAATTTTATATAAAATTATGTTATATATAAAGAAAAAATTGTATAACAATATTTTTTTATTTATCTTTCTCCCACTATGACATGTAACAAATGATGCATAAAAGAGAATTACACACAAAGAATTATTGTTGTGAAAATTGTTATAACTTATTTTATAAATAATATTTCTCTATTAGAGGCTCCTGCAATTAGCTAAAATAAGGTAATAAAAAAATTAAAATATTTTTTTACCCTTAAAGGTCCACCTCTCTTGGCTTTTCTTTAATCTTTTAATTAATTTTTTTTTATCAATACTAGTTATTTTAAAATCATCATCAAGTTAAAAATAACCTTGTATCATAATTTTAATCATCTACCATTTTAAATATAAAATAATTTATATATTTAAATATATTTTCTATTATGAAATTTTAATTAAAATATTTTCAGTTCAATTCCAATTATGACATTATTTATATATTAAAATAATTATTTATTATTAAATTTAATTATATAGATAAAAAAAGTACTAAGTTTTTAGGTGACCATAATATTGATATACAATTTATACCATCAATAATTATAACTAATTTCATCAATCACCCTAAAAGCTCACAGAATAAACGTTTCAAATTACATTTATTAAATGTAAAATACATGGTACAAAATACTGGCTAGGTTAAGTTTTTTCATGTAGAATCCACATAATATAGTGCACAACGCATTCAGTTGATAAAAGTGAATCTGTATTAAAGTTCTAATAAAAAATACATTAGAAAGAGACAGGGTAAGAACATTATACTAATGTTATATTCTCTTTGTCTTATACTACGAACCCGGTATTGTGAAAGTCTTATAATTAAAAACCAATTAATGCAATTTTTAAACTCTTTTTAAATGTTTAAGAAATGAATATTGAATATTTTCTATTTTAATTCGAATTTTCAGTAAATAACTATTTTGTTATTTCTTTGATGAACTATGGAGTTACCCATTAATATTTTCTCATACAAAAGTAGCCCTTCTCAATTCATTCATATTCTTTTTCAATAATTTTCTTATGCGCACTTATAATATAATCATCAATTAAATTGCTGTACATATATCACGTCAAATAATTTTAATTACATGAAAATAAATTTGAATAACTTTTATATATTTATATAGTAAAAAGTAATAAAATTTTGTATTTGTATTTTTCTTAAATCAGCGTTTATGAGCATACATTAAAATTTATTTTTGAGTTATATATTGTTTTGTGGGAATATAGACATCAATTATATCATCTTATCATAAATTGTTGAAAAATCAAATCTCTGATTATTTTAGATATACAATAAGTTATATTATGGAAGAATATAATGTAAAAAATAAAACGTGAGAAAATTAAAAGGGTACTAAATTAGAGCATTATAAAGGAATCGCCGCAAAGTGAATTAAGCTAGGGCGACATGGGAACATGGGATGAATAATTTAGCAAAATATTCACCACCAATATTTACATGGCTGGCCAACCCAAACAATTTGCTAAAAGTAGCATAAGTGCTTTGACCAATAAGTTTTTCTCAAAGTGTGATATTCTTTCTCCCTTAGAACACAAATTGCCCAATAATAAGTTTCAAAGCCAGACAATATTAAATATTAAATTGCTGGTGTTGAATCGATTTTTAGGTCTCTATGCAATTTGAAGATTTGCAAGTGTTAAAAACTTGTGTTTTTAAAATTTTTGTAATTAGATTTTGGAGTTTAGAATGGTTTTAAATGAGTCCAACCATTGTATAAAAAATTGCTAGAAATCTTACAATGTTGCTCTAATAGTAAGAATTCACTTACATTTTCCTGAAATTATAACGATGAAATATTTAGAAAATTTTGGATCTTGATAGGACGAACATTTTCAACAGTGCTCTTGAATTTATTCATTTTTATTACAAAGTGAGACTTTAAAAAAATATGGATTTAATTGAAAATTTATAAACAATATACATATAATACCATAACATTTTGTACCACACCATGAATGTGACATTATTTGACAATAAACCTTATTACCCCCCAACTGAAATGCTCAAAGAGTATTGGTTAAGAAATTAGTAAATGTAAAACTTGTACTAAGCTTATGATAAAATGTACATTAAACTTATGATAAAGGTAATTTGATAACACTCTGCAAAAAACCTTATCACTTTTCATTCTTTAACAAATTACACAAAATTCTTATTTAACATTTTGCCATTATACTTTGGAGTTTTGTGGACCAGAAGGCCCAAGAAGTGACCATTAATAAGACAGAATTTGTTGTTCCGTGCTTAGTGGGGTTTGGATGCGCAATATAATTTCAACCTTTTCCTTTAATATTGGGTTTTAGTTGGACGAAACAGTGAAAATGCACTATAAGCTTCGTTTAACTCGTCCTCGTGCAAAATATATATTATCACTGAATTCGAATCATTCTATATATGTGTAGTTTATACTATAGTGATGCGGGCTAATCGACCAAGAATTGAGAAAGCCTTTATATTTATTTGTCTTCGTTTCATAAATCTGAGTTAGCATATCATAGCTTTATATTACGAACATTTAGCTTTTGTAAAATATATATGGATATCAACATGATCACCCATTTATTAATATTCGAGCATGCAAGAGTGGTCAAAAAAATAATATTCGAGCATGCATCTTGAATTTCGACACTCATTGTTTCTACTGTCTACATGCAAAGGAGATATAATTCGCTTCTCCACCGTTGATGTGTGTATATATATATATATACACACAGAATAATTCAAGTCCATATTCTTTCTATTGTACTCCTGAAAAATAATGGATAGTGCAAGAGTGAGAACAATGGTATCAGTTGGTGTTCTATCCACCATGTAAAACGGATACATTTAAAAGATGAAAAATTAAATAAACTAGAGAGAACTTTTGGTAGTCATATATATAATCGATAAAAATAACATGTCATTGTCATGGATTAAGTATCTTGCCACCCATATGCTGCTACTATTTTGCAGTTTTGCAGTCCATTGCTTTGGAACAAATACAATGATCTCAAATGAATTTTGTATTTAAAATTGCAACTTGCTAGACAAATAAAGTATAATTTATAAAAAAGAATATAGCAGAGTTAATTAAGTTTTTTCCCATAGTTTATTTAAATTATTGTTTTCAATCTTTCTTTTCCCATATAACTTGATTTTTTCTATTTTTTTTTAATGCATTTGGATACTATCACCCAGAGTTTATTATTTTTCTGTAAAAATATTTTAAAGGGACATAACTGATATCAATAATAATTAACATATCTTAATGAAAAAATGTCTTAAAGAAATTCGTATTTTCTGAAAATATTTATAATCAACAAATTGTAAAATGACGAGGATGGAGTATACTAATGTGCATAATAACAAACTGAACTGACGAAGAAAGATAATGGCAGCAAGCAATGCAGGATGAAAAAGATCATGAAACTTAAGTAATAAGGTTAGAATACACGAAACAAGAGAAGGAACATACGGGTGTGTTACGGTGGAATAATGATAGGTTATAGGTTTACACGGTGGAATAATGATAGGTTATAGGTTTTCTTTATAATTAATGTTAAACCTGCACCAGTTTGTAATTTTTTTTTTATATAAAAATTGATATGTGAAATGATTTATAATTTTATGTCAATAAGATCACATGATACATCTTAAAACAACCAACTATATTGATATATGATCGTCCTATTTCTTTTTCTCTTCTGCTGAAGTCTCAACATTTATAGTATATATTTTTAAAAAATATAACATATTTTATATTTGTGCATTAGTTTTTTTTTCTTCTGTTGCCGCAAATTATCAAAAATCAGAAGCAAAATCAAGTTTGTTTCCGATCTTAATTTAAGAAATGATTTTTTCTTATAATAATGGTTAGAATAAAAATAAAGCCACTAAAAATCTAAGAGTTTGATTTTGTGACTTCAAGAATTATTTTCTAAAAAAATAACAATCATGCTCTTAATATTTAAATGCAAATGTTAACAAATAGATCAAAAATGAGTTTTAATGAATCAAATAAGAATAAAAAATAAAAACAGAAAATTATTTATTTATTTTGAAAAAACTTAATTTACACAGTATAATACCATTATTAGTCAACCCCGTAAAAATATCTTAAAGTGGTGCTAATTAGCTGAAGTGACTCAATTGTCTTTTCCATCATCTCAAATTTAAAGTAAGAGTCTAATCAAAAGAAAATCTTTCGTCTCCACTCTTCTGGTCCCACTTGCTAGTTTTATCAAATATACTATTCCATAAACAACATCAACAGTACACTCAAATCAACAAAAAATCTTACTCTTTACATCTAATATGCAATACAATTCACCAAAGTTTGATATTTTATTTAGGACAAGTAAGAAGTAACGATGTGTTGAGATTCTCACCATACAAGAACCTTAATTATGAATAGCTAATGAAGTAATTATTCATCTTTTTAAGTCTTCAGAATGATGGAAGGAATACACTTTCATACTCGTTATTCGCGTCACACATATGCAGACAAGATAAATTATTCATATAACCGGAAATCATTTAATAGCAAGATTTTGGTTGGATCACACAATGCATCAGATTCAACCAAGCTGAGAGATATGCCTCCTATGTACCTTCGACGAAAATGTTGCAACTTGCAAGACCACCACAACTTCGAACATTTTCCTATCTAAGTAACGCTTGTTTGATTCACTTGTTTTTTTTTTTTTTTTTTTTTATTGAAAATAAGAAATAATTAAAAAAATATGATTAGTTTTCATTTTAAAAATATTTTTCTTAAAAATATTTACAAAATAAAGGATAAATTTTAAAATAAAAAATATTATTTTTACTGTTTCTCACATCAAATTAGAAAAAAAAAAAGTAAAAATGATGAAAAGGTTGGAATGCCAACAGGCGGCCCAAAAGTAGAGTATCTATTTTGGGAATGTCCGGTGTCAAAGTCATTGAATTGGTAAGTCGCCAATCCCTAAAATGGACTATGTAATGTACGTGACCGTGAAAGTATAATTTAATGATATTAAAATATATTTTCTCAATTTTTAAAATTTAGAAATGATAATATGAAATAAAAATATAAAATGTTTTCTAAAACCATTAATATTCTATGTGTTCACTTCTTTACCCAACAAAACTTAATAAAATGAATTTATTTTCATATGAAAAAAATAGAAAATATATAGCTCTGTCTGGTTCTAGTCCTTGCAAAAATTAAAATACAGCACAAATTAGTCACTAATTTTTAAAATAAATGGAGAAGACAATATAATTAATTTAAACATTTTTTGAGTTTAGAAAATGAAGTGTTATTGCAGTTATTGATTGATTGGAAAATAAACATTGAGTTTTCACTACATAGTCATACCTTAACATTCATCTTTGAAATTAAATCCCTTAAAAGGAATCAGATTCATTCAATAATTCAATAAATCACATTTGTGACTCCTTACCAAGTTTTTTTCTCCCTCCAGTTATCATGTAGAAGAAATAATCTAGACAACATTGATACTAAATTTGAATAATCTATAAGAAACAATCCTACATGAAACTAGTACTTCTATTGATGGAGATTCCAGCATTGATTTGTTACCCTTTCCACTAGACCCAACTTTTATTGATTTGTTGCCAATTTTTTTTTTTCTTGGATCAAATTTGCCAAGCTTACTGGGAATTGTACTGCTTGTTGCATACATTATGATCTTCCATTGGATTCTGCATTAAGGGGATATGGCCATCGCTTTTATAAATGGCCCAATACTAGGGACGGGCCCATATTTACAAGTTATATTACGGACCAAAAATCAGAGAGTAGTGTTAAATTTCCCTGTTCTATTGGGCCTAGAGCTGAGTCCTTGTATCTTCTTTGAGCCTTTTCTGGCCTTTCGTTTTGTTGAACAATTGAAAGTCTTAGACAACTTTAATACTTAGATAATTAATTGGAGAGAGAAATAAATATATGTATGTTTTATGAGTGAATAGATTGGTTTACTGCAAAATAAAGTTGAACAAACAAACTAATGAAATTTGGTTCACCTAAGGTTGAAAATAAAACCCGTCAGGAGAGTGAAAATATTGGTTTTGGTTTCAGTGACAGAAGTATACTGGATAAAATGTAATTCATTCATTAATTTGCAAATCAATGATTTAATTCATACTAAAATTAAATATATAAAATTTAAAATTAATTATAATATCAATCATTAACTTACTAATCAATAGTTAAAAGTACACTTTATTCACTTAAATATATCATGTTCAAAAATAGTAAGGGCAGTTTAAAAATATTAGAAGATACAGAGGTTAGCATGGACTAAAAATTCCCCTAGACTCTAGAATTCTCTATAACCTTCATGAGAAAAGCCATAGAATGTAATTTTGTAGTTCGGTGGCGGGTGAAGAAATAGGAAATAAGTAGTAGAAAATAAAATAAAATAAAATAAAAATTATTTAATATAAGTATAATAGAAGAGAAACAAAAAGAATGAAAATAAGTATCAAATTTATAAGAATAGAAAATAAAAATTATTATTCTAAATCACCACCGAACCTTTTAACATATGAACTTTTTATTTTTCTAATTTCAGCTCACTTATCTGTACCAAACAACTGTAATCCCGGGCGTTACTTTTCATCTCTCATTTGTTCTTCCTTTCTTTTGTTGTGTATTTTATGGCTACCAAACACGAGTGTATGTGTAGACACATCATATATATGTAACATGTATAAGCAGTTATATACTTTGTGGCATTTCATATACAAATTACATGGGTATGAATGATTATGATTGTGGGTATTTAATTGATGAGTGATACAAATAATTAGTATACTGTATAACTAGGTAAGGTGTTCCTATACATTGGTCATTTATACAACATAACGTCGAAGATAATCCAATCGAGCTGAATGCTTGAGCTTCATAAGTGCCTTCACTTCATGCTTTCTCACCATTTCCCTAGATATATTCAAGTTCCCAGCAATTTCACCCAACGTTCTGTCACCCTTCCCATCAAGTCCAAATCTTTGTCTGATCACCAAGCTCTCCTTCGGCTTCAAGGAATCAAGCTAGTAAAATAAATAAAGAAAAATCAATGGTTAGTTCCATTTAATGATCACGCTAATATGATGTAATTGAATTAAATAAATAATATATTGCTTGGACCAAAAACCAAATAAATAAATATATCACTAACAAACAAGAAAGACCTAAACAAAACATTTAAAGACTAAATGTAAGTTAACAACCAACGATAGTCGTTAAGTATACATAAATAAAAAAAAAAATAGTCCAAGTAAGAATCTTTAGAACTATGTGTTAAATTTTGGATTAATATCTTTTTGATCAGTTCTCAAATTTTAGTTTCCTCCCATGATATGTCATACTTATGCGCAATTATTGACATATTACAAGAGATGACACGCTAATAAATAGCAGAGGAAACTGATAGGAGGGACTAAGACAAGAAGGAAATACAATGTTATGAACTAAGAACGGACAAAAAAATTACGAGGGACTAAAATCTAAAATATTGAAAAATATGAAGGACTAAAAAGATATTCAACACTATTTATTTGAACATGTAGGAATATTAAATACTTCTAACAAATTTCAACTTTAACTTGACTTTTACCAGATCATTATACAAATCCAATTATGATCATAATAGACATGAATAGAATGATATCTTAGTGAGAAATGCAGGATCAGATAAAGTTTCAAGAGGTTGAGTTGTTACCACATCATCAAGAGCGAGCCTCAGTAGAGCAGCTTGCCTCCTATTATCACCATTAACACCATCATTATCTACGATCCCATTAATGAACTCCTCTTGTGTAGTTGTATGTTTCGAGTTCAGTGAAAGAATGGATTTTGACGCCTTCATCACGTCATGGTATCTTTCAGGGGATATATTAACTCTTTGTATTATTTCTTCCTCTGTTGGTGGCCTCTGAAGCTCAAAGGTTAACTCAGTTTTAGCTTTTCGGATCTCTGCTCGAACCTGCTCAAAAGAAGTTCACAAGTTACACAACGACCAGCAGTGCCTAACATATTCCCAAACACATTATATTGCCTAAACATAACAAAACAATCCTGGATTTTTCATTCAAGCAACCAAAAGAAAATGGTTGATTAGGAACTACAAGTTGTTGACATTGAAAACAAAGTATGATTCTAACAGCAAAACCAAAATTAAAGAAATACAAGCCATTGAACCATATGCTGCTTAAACCATAACATGAATCACCATGCGTAATTAGAAGAGTGCATACCGATTCAAGTCCAAAGGGAACACGTGTGAAGCTTGAGAGGGTCATTGAACGAATGATAGCATGTCTAATCCAAAACAAACTATATGTCGATAGGCGAAATCTCCTGTTTGGTTCAAAACGATCAATTGCTGTTATGAGTCCCTTAACTCCTGCCTGACAAAGATCTTGAAACCTAGGGCCATTAGCAAAATCTGGAAAATATTTGTTGATCACGAACAAGACAAGCCGGAGATTGTGCTGCAGAAGATAAGACCATAGTTACATTTTTTTCAATATAACTTGCTCAGTCCAAATGATGCAACAAACTATCAGTAATTTGACAACCACAGTCCAAAGAAAGAGAGCAGCAAAATAAAAGGAATGATGGTATATTATAAGATCCATACTTTCAAATTTGTTAAATGTAAAGTTGTAAAAGAATTTAACACTTTAAATTACCTTTATGAGTTTGTTTCTTGCAGCTTGACCAACCTCCATTGCTTTCTTTAGTTTAGTTACACTCATGTTTGTTAAATCAGCTAGTTCACCATCTCCAGGTTCTCTTCCCAGCTCCTTCTGCAAATCTTCTTTCACTCGAAGCAGTGCCTGAAAATAATGAATTATGACTTAATGTCAGATACCAATGCAAATTCTTAGTTTTCCCCTAACATCTTGAATTACCATGAAGCTATATTGGTATGATATTTAAGCCTTGAATCCCAGCTACTCAGTAACAAAAAAGATCTATACTACTATTTTAAGAATAGAGAACCAAAGAAAGTGAGATAAAAACATTAATATCAATTTACTGCTAACCTTCATAGGTTGTATCAATTTGAACAACCAAGCATGCTCCGAAGAAGAAAGAACCGGAGGAATTTTCATTTTTTTCCAATCCATACTGACAAAATCAGTTGATACTGAATATTCTCTAATAAGCTCTTCAATCTTCTCAGTTCTATTCTTAACATTTCTTCTCTTTCGAGTTGGAATGGCTACATCCCCACTTTGATGGTTCTTCAGTGAAATTCTCTGATCAAGATTCAATCGTTTAGCTTTCTTGTTCTGGCTTCTGACCACACTATCACTGTTTGACTCCTTTTCTTTACTTACATCAACAACTTTCTTCCCTCTCCGTGAGACTCTTTTGATTATACCATCTACACATTCTGCATCAGCACTATCAGATGCAGGGCTGAGTTTGTATATATTTTCAAGCATAGCAGCAGCTTCATTGTAGTCCACATCCAAGGAAGATGGAGAACTTTGCTCTGCCAAAACCTCTCTTTCTCTCTTAGCTAGTTTGTTGGTTTTCCCTAATCTTTTTTTCTGCGTCTTGGCCGTTTCAACCGGCACAGGACTTTTCTCTTGAGTAGCAACCAAAGATGAGTCATTTTGTTTATCCCCTTTGAATGCTACAGTTAAAGGTCTCTTCAGTGCAACACGATGACTAGAAAACTTTGAATTTAACCCCAATGGAGTCCCACCAGCTGAGCTAGAAACAGTCACAACTCCCATACCAAAAGTTTACCTAATCTGCGTTTCGAAACAAATGATAGAGATTCAATGCCAACAATATCCTACAACACCAAAACAAAACATTAACTATAGCCTATTTGGATAAGCTTTCCTACAAAGACACACACAAAAAATTAAATAAATAAATAAACTTCTAGTACCAGCTTAACAGATATGTTGGTACAAGTGCAGAACTAATAGTTTCGCAGATTTATCAAACAGTAAGCACATTCTCACATATATGCTGATACATATCATAACTATAACTAGAATCTGTATTCAAATGTACCTAATTAGTTATAGTTATAGTTTGTTACTCAACAGATACATCAGGATGGATTAGCTATAGATACTTCAGCAACACAATCAATAACATCGAAAGCCCTATGCAATCCACTACTCTATCATTAATACCAAAGAAAAACATATGAACCAGTAAACATATTGATATACACAATTATTCACAAGTTAGATGGTATTGAATCCCCGATCATAGACCATTGTGGAGTGAAAATGAAACATTTGCAAAGAAAAACATTCAAGTTAGGAGGGAAGAGTACCTTTGATCAACGAGAAACCAATGAATCTAGAGAGAGGAATCTAGTGAGTTTGATAAGTGGATGAGAGAGAAGGTGGGGAATCGAGGTTGTTGTATTTAACGCGAAATACTAAAATACAAGAATTACGGTTACCACAATTTATGTGTCCGAAAAATCAACGGCATAGGTTAGAGTTGGCGAAATTGTGCGGTGCATGATGCGAACACGTAAAGTTGGGTTTGGAAATTAAGCGCTGACGTGGCTAAGGGGTGAAGAGGATTGTGTTTGTGAAGTACTTCCGTGGCGCTTTTGGAGTGGGGGAGCAGATATTTTCTGTGGATTTGTGGATCGCATAATTGACACGTGGATGGATCTTGCTTCAGAAGAATTTTTTTTGCTACTTTTGTGGGACCCAATGTAAAATATATGAGAGGTCTTCTATTGAATACGTAGCGCAATATCCACCCTTCGTGCACGTCACTTGCGATTCAACATGTGCGTGCTTTTAGGTTTGAAATTAAAATGGAGAAAACAATATAAAATAAATTAATTCCTTTTTTTTAGAGTTTTTAATTCTATGTTTCCTTATTTCTTTTTAGGAGTTATAACAGCACACCTTCTAATATATATTTTTTATATATAATTTTTAATTAGTTAAAATTTATGAAAATTTATAGGATTAAAGGATAAATTAATACTACATAAAATTTTAGATCTATTAATATTTTTCTTTCTTTATGACAAAACACAAAAGTTTCATATTTATAGTTTTTCTTTATTTTTTTTATCCAAACACAATGATAAAGATTGAGGAATAATTAGGCAACACGGAATAGGTGGTGGTTGATTTGACGCTCTTTGTGTCTACTGTTGTAGAAGAAATGAATTTGAATTCATAGTTAGAAGCGAGGAAGATGAAAATTTTTAATCTCAATTTTATTTTTGTAGAAAAGTTCATACTTGTCCGATCCTTTTTTTTTAAATATAATTTATTTTATATATTTTAAATATACTTCATTTTTAAAATAATCCTTTTTCACTTATTTTATATCGTTTAATGATTATTTTGTTGAGTTAATATCTTACCTCACTAGCTTCTTTTGATTGGTTATTTTTACTTTTGTATTTATGGTTTTCCTTTTCTTATGCAGTTCTTCAGGCTTGATGAAGGCTGTATAAAGGAGTATCCGTTAACCTTTTTATTTTTTAGAGTCATTTACTTAATTCTCACATTAAGCTAATCCTTCATAGTTAGCCACTTAAATTATTATAGGATTAAAAGGTGATCAAAGTAATAGAGTATCTAACTTCAGTTCCTTGTTCTTCTTACCTCATGCACATAGCTTGGTCAGAAACAAAGAATGATGGAAATAGCCCTATGTCCTATGATGGTACGTACCGTGCTCCAATAATAAATAATATTATTTGCCTAAGACAAAGCATCTATGTTTTATACGATTAAAAGCATTACCTTACAAAGGTGAAAAACGTTTTCAACTAGAATAATTGAAATCGTTAAATGATCGCTTTCTCTACATTCCCCCTTCCAACCAAGTATTCATCAAGTTAGGGTTGGTTTTATCCACTGAGGAGTAATTTTTATCATACCCAAATTCATTACTGTTGTAGTTTGGTCTCCCTCAATTAACTTCATCTAGTTGAGTCTATGGCATTATTAACAAAGGAAGCAAAAGTGTAAAGAGTATCGACGCAATAACTCTAAACGTGATTTAGGGTTTCCTTATTCGTAATATTATTATCTTCACACTTCTTCTCATTTCCTCAGTAAATTAATTCTCCGATCAAATGAAAAACATAGAATATTTTAATTTGAATTATTATAGTCTTGGTTTTTATATTGTTCATGTATGGATAAATCCCCATTTTAAGTCAACCAAAAAATGCAACCACTTCATAGAACCTTGACCTGCTCTTATCGATAAACATCACACCACCGATAAATCGCAATATTCACGCTCGTGTATATCGTCTAAGAGCCTCGTCATCTCCAAGAAAAGAGTGATGTTACCAAATGTATTGGCAAGTCAACTTAACTTCACCGTCGATCCCTTCACTTCTGTTGTTGTCGGCCTAACACCCAACAATGCCTTCACAAGGTTGACTCAAAGTCCGTGTGTATCGCCAACCAATGGTTTATTGTCCACTGGGAAACCAACTAATACACCGATATCCTCTAATGTTATAGTCATCTCTCCACACCGCATATGAAAGGTGTGTATCTCCGACCTCCATCTCTCAATAAAAGCATTCAGTAGGCCTTGATATATCTTCATGTATGCAAATTTGCATACCCAATAAAAATCAATCTGGTGCAAATTATCAACAATGGCATTAGGAATCACATGCTCTTAGTATCGAATATCGATGTTGAATGTCTAACTTGCAATTTCTTAGTATCTCTAGTGTTTCAAATATGTTCAGATATATGTGATTTTTGCAACCAACAACACATCAATTTTTGTAAGCCTGGACTCTATTTGTAAATTGCTCAAAGATGATAAAACTATTTTGTTGGTAAAAGCAATAATCAATAAGAAATTTGAGAAGTAAAAGGGGAAAACTAAAAAAAATGGTAAGTTGCTCGTGTGAGGTTTAAATAATGATCCCCTTGTCATTGAAGTTGTTCACCCTTGCGATGACTTCAATTGTATTAGAGTGAAGTCGTTCAACATTAGAATACTTTTACTTTATTTTTTTTTAAAAAAGCTCAATCAGCTTCAAACACATGGCTCATTCACAGGTGAAGTTGTTGGGACCTTCAACTACTTCAGTAATACTTTACTTGAACTCACAACACGAACCAATCATAAACTATATCATCTAAATTTCACTTTTTAAATATCAGCTAAATTTCACTTTTTAAAGTTGTTGGGATAATAAACATTTGTAAAGTTATACATTGACAAAACAACCTCACTAGAATAAATCCATTTTAATAAATTATTTATAACTCAAACAAATTACATAATTACTTTATAATATAGACCTAATGCTCAATTACCCGTGTTTTCTTTTTAATTTACTGTTTCTGTAATGAATCATCAACTAGTTATGTCCTGTACAGTTGTACTCAATTTAACCAATTTTTTTTAATAAAATTCATTTACTTATTAAAAAAGAAGACGAGTATTTATACAAATTAAACCCAGAAGTCAATTGGTAACAAGCCATAAGTTGAAACAGTTTAATTGTCTTAATTGTAGGCAATTGATCAATCATGTCCAATTAATTTCCCGGTGCACACATGAAACAACACAGCGCGGATATTTATGAAATGACTGAAAAGTCCCCGTGAAGCCTTGACCCGGTTCCTTCATATAACATGATACAGGCTCGCTGGCATTAGGACCAAGGTCAGTGCACATTTCACACGCCCAAGTCTAACCATGACCTGGTCTGGTCACTGGTGGGCCTCATCATCATATGCAGGGATCCCATATGGAAAGGGACACACAAAAAACAAAAATAACTTTATTCAGTTTATATAAATATTAATACAAAAAATTTGTAATTAAAATTACATATTGAAAATTGGATTAATAAAATTTTTAGTCCTTATAAAATAATGTGTTTTTTTTTGTCCTTTATAAAAAATTGTTTTTTTCCTATAACGTTTTTTCGTTTTATTTTAATCTTTGCCATTAAATTTGACCGACCTAAAAATTATACAGAGAAAATTAAATGAACTAAAAACAAAAATAATAGAAATTAAGAGAGATAAAACAAAAATAACTTTATTGTATAAGAACTAAACAATTATTAACTAAATTTATAAAATTAGGGGTTTATTTATTTCTAGTTTTGGTTTTATTTTAATGACAAATTTTCATTTTCAATATTTTTGTTTTTTTTAAATTAGAAACGGTGAGCATTGTAAAAAGAAAAATATATACAGAGAAAATAAATGTTCGAAAACAAACAATAAAACACAATTTTTCCTAAGTTTCACATAAAATTACTTGAAAACTAAAAAACGAAATCAAATTAATGTTACAACTTTTTACCATTCCCTATATAAATATTTAGATAAAAAAGTAAATTTAAAATCACAGTTTCATAATTAATTAAAATTAAAAACAAAAATAATATAAATAAATAAATCTTTAACCTTTATAAATTTAGTTATATTATTGTTGATATAAAATTCTTTTCGTTTTAGTTTCTTACAATTTTTATTATTTTTGTTTGGTCTTTTCTAGTTTATTCCGTATAATTTTCTTCTTCTTATTTTTTTTTATTTTTTTTTTTTAGTTTTGATCCTTCTGTTAGACTAAAATCAAATAAAAAAATTATAGGAACGAAAACCAATTTTTTTTAAAAGAACTAAATATAAAAATCACTTATTTTCCTAAGGACTAAAAAGTTGACTAAACCTAAAAATTTATTACAAACTGTGAAACAACAACTCTGAGAAAATGAATGAAAAATTAATAATATAATTTATGTATAATACTAATCCTAAAATGAAAAATGTACATACATTATTTTATTTCTTTTACCACAAACTCTCTCAGCTATAAAGATAAGTACGAATTTTCATTGCAAATAATAATTTTTTAAGGAGTCTTGATTTTCAATAAATTTTTAAAATTTTATAACAAAAATGAATAAAATTAACTATATTAGTTTAAATATTACAAAGACATTATTAATTGGTTTGGTATAAGAAAATCTAAGGTCCGATTCTGTGCATTGCCGTGGTTTTTGGTTTGAGGGCCCTCACATTCTCTCCAATTTCGAAGATTGCGGCTTACCAACTTAGGTTGTTTCCTAGTAGCTCCTACTGATAAGTTCTGTAGGATTATCCCAAAAAAAGAAGTGCAGTTTCTACCAAATAAAATGTGTTTGTGATCTGATTTTCAAAACAGTTTTTTGTCAATTTTAACGTTGACGACGCCACTTGTGTTGTGTCTCCATTCTTTGCAATAACTGAGATTGAACTGGTCTAATTCTAGATTATTACTTTTGGGTATAAAAGCGATTTCATATTATTGAATATGTCAAAAGAAGGACGGTGCTACTTAATTAATGCAAGTTTAACAATTGAGACTTCCTTTTCTATAAATATTCTCCATATTGGTTAATCTTATAGAGACACGTGAGATCTTAACCATTAACATAAGTCAAACAATAATTCACCATTTTATAAAATATTTACACTTTCTTTTAAATTCAACTTTAATTTAACTTTTTTGAGAAGAAACTAAATTATCAGTTATATTAATGTAAATGTTTTTCACGATAAAGTATAATTTACTTTGTTTTTAATTTCTAAGAAATTTTAAATTGAAAATTTTAGTACAACAATTATAAAAATCATTTCTAATAATCTAACATACTAATTTTTAATCAAAATTTTCTTATGATAGGGGGTGAGAGTCCAAAATATTCGTTAAGAGAAAATTAATTAACAACCCACTCATGTTTTACTAGGAAACATAATTACAAAAAAATGTTATATTAGACGTCTTCTAGAAATATTAAAAACTAATAGAACTGCTTTAACAGAACAAGAACAAGTTGTGGCTGGAAACTGTCCCAACGTTGAGGCTGCTGATGCATGTATCACAAAAAGAGCATCGTTTCCAAAATATGAATGATGATGTGCTCATAAAAACAAATAAAAAGTAGATACACTTCCAAAAGGAACATCTGATTTTAATAAATTAAAACCAAAGTTAATATCCATTGTATATTAAAAAGATTATAAAGATAGAGATGAGATTACAATTAAAAGGAGAACGTGCATGAGAAACGAAATATAAATAAAACATCAAATTGCCTTTACACAAAATTATCGGATACTCTAAATAA
Organism: Hylodesmum podocarpum; assembly: GCA_026586105.1. Taxonomy (NCBI): domain Eukaryota; kingdom Viridiplantae; phylum Streptophyta; class Magnoliopsida; order Fabales; family Fabaceae; genus Hylodesmum; species Hylodesmum podocarpum. Next base: position 11,790,548 of record JALJEV010000623.1, on the reverse strand, counting down.
AGAAGAAAAAAAAAATAGATGAGAAAGAGATTCACGGGAATAATGAGTCCAGTTTGTAGGTGGGTTGTGTCAAATTATCTTTATCAAAACTAAATAGAATTAGATTAAGAAATCATCTTATAAATAATCTTTAAATAGTTATAACAAAAATTAACAATCTTATATCATCATGACAATAATATCGTGTAAAGAACGAGTATTTAATTTAAATTCATAAGTTATACATATACTGTTGTAAATTTTATTTATACGTGCCCACGAGTATGTATAATTAGATCATTACCAAAAAAAGAGTATGTATTAAATTGGATCGTCTTTAAGGATGATAAACTTGATACATAATTAAGTCACACTGATCTATTTTAAACTAATTTTAACTAAGTTAATTAATTGAGTGTGTCCAATCCGGAAATAGCTCTTAAATAAAAATATGTGTATGTGAGATACACATGAGGACGTACAAACTTCACGCTAGAGAAGATTGGAACTTGAAAATGAAATCTAGCCCGAGAGTGACGCGAAGGCCAACGTCATGCAACCTTGTCACAAACGTTTCCCTAACAACAACGTTGGAAGGTACAACCATAAAGACGCGGAACAAGGTTTGAAGATTCCTAGTTTTTTTTTCTATTTCATTTTTTTTTGCCCCCTTTTCTTACTGCATCTTTGCGAAGTCAAATTTTCATGATTTGTGTTAGATTCACTGAGTAATCATATCATATGGTGTGGAATTAAAAGTGGTATGTTAAATGGGCAACAAGGTCAATGAGAAAGATTGAAGATGGTTCTGTGCGGAGAATGGGTCAGCAATTAGACCTCACATCCTCACCCTTTGAACTGGTGATTCCTATGACCAAAGACTAGTCCGAGTAATCAAAAATCCACTTTTCTCAGTCAAACTTTCCTTTCCTTTCTATTTTCTTCGCTTTCCCACACTTTCTTCATTCAGATATCACACACACACCCTTAAATCTCTTCCCCCATCATAACTCACCTCATTCCTAACCCGTTTTCCAAAACCTATTGCTAATTCAATTCTCTTATCATATGCACACAAACTCACGACACTCACTTTTTACCCTTGTCTTGTTTTCATCATCTAAACCCTTTACTTCTTCTGCCACCCCCAATCCCATGTTTTAGTTTAACACTTATAGCCATATATTTTCTATTCAGGCCATGTGCCACTTGTATGTACTCTGACATAAAAATTTCCTTTTAAGAAACAAACTCCTGAACCAATCACGGGGTTTAACATTTACACTACACAAGTCTTTGTTGCATTTTTTGTGCTAACATGGACAACATGGGAGACCAAAAGAGCATAATACATGAGCTACTACAAGGTTTGGAGTTGGCAAAGCAGCTCCAAGTGTATCTCCACATGCCATCTTCGTCTCAAGAAGCCCGTGACATCTTGATTCAGAAGATCATATCCACATTTGAAAAGGCACTTGAAATGGTGAATTGGAAAGGGCCAGTGCCAGCAGGTGAGTCATCACAACCAGGGACTGCAATCCGAATATCAGACTCACCTTTGAGTAGTACTAGTCCACGCAGTGAAGACTCTGAAAGAGATTTCAAGGACCAGGACCAGAATGCTTTCAAAAAGAGGTATGTATATTAATTAGTTTCATCGAAATCTTTGATATTCTCCTAAATTATAGATACATGCGACTCATGCAACTACGTTGTGGTCACATTATGGTCGGGTGTGTAAATTAACGCAGTTAAAACCAATATAATTATAGATGGATGGTCTATTGTTTTTATATTTTTTAAAGTGATTAATTACATTTATTTAGTTATTTATTTGCACGTGGTGGTTCAAACTCTAAAAACCTTACGGCAAAATTGTGTTTACAAACTACTTTTTATGACCTTTCTAATAATAATGTATATGCATGGTCTATATGGCCTTTACTCTAACATCTTGAACTCCTTTCATGGCAGAAGCACTTTGCCAAGATGGACAAAACAGATTCGAGTAACACCAGGAATGGGGGTGGAAGGGCCTCTTGATGATGGATATAGTTGGAGAAAATATGGCCAAAAAGACATTCTAGGAGCCATGTACCCGAGGTAACATCAGATTCAATTTTCATAAAATGTTAACTTTTAAAAATAACTATTATGTCAATAACTTAATAATAATATATTATATATTCTTTGTCCATATGCAGGGGCTATTATAGATGTACCCACAGAAATGTTCAAGGCTGCATGGCCACAAAGCAAGTGCAAAGATCTGATGAAGACCCCACAATTTTTGAAATCACTTACCGAGGAAAACACACTTGCACAATGGCTAACAACGTTGGTTCTTCATCAATCCCACTAGAAAACCAAGAACCAAGTTTGAACAACACAAATCCACAGCAGCAACAGCAGCAGAATATCCTGCAAAACCTTGAACAGCATCCAACAAATGAACTACTTTTAAGCCTTCGGAGAGAATTGAAAATCCAAACAGAGAACCTAGATTCCCCCGATCACCAATCATTTGCTCCATTCCGTTTCCCTTTATCATCAAACATCAAAATTGAAAACCAAGTTTTTCATTCCCCTGTGCTTGAAAACACCACCTATGCTGAAAACTTCAACAATTCTCCTTCGTATGTGTCCCCTGCTACATCAAGAATAAGCCACTTTTCAGTGTCTCCAAGTGGGGTTAACAGCTTTGCAGGGAACACAAATTTGACAAGTTCTGGGTCTCAGCTCAATGACATGATCCCAGTTACTACTACTTCAGCTCCAAACTCATCAACCGTTGGTTTAGAGTTTCCTTTTGACCAGTTTGAATTTGATGGCCAGAACTTCTCATTCGGTAACCCACAATTTTTCTCTTGAACGCAGAGAAAAAGCCAATAAAAGACTAAAACTAATTTTTTATTGAAAAAAAAAATAGTACTAGAAGCATATGATGAAAGTTGTAAGATATCATCTTCTATGACCCTTTAGAAAAAGAGGAAAAAAAAAAGAAAAAACATTTCTATGGATGTCTTAGGTATTTGTGTCGTAGGAATGTGCAATTCTGAAATTGCATAGTCAATAAGAATTTTCCTTTATCATTAGAGACAGGTCAAGTTATCACGTAGGTTTTTCTTTTGTTTATTTTCCTTCCCACTTTTCTCTTTTCTTGGACTTTATTACATATTAGGGTCCAGAGTAAGGTTGTTATTATCTTGAGTCAGAGGGAAGGGGAGAAACATATAATCCATTATTGTAATTGTTTCTAATTCTCTATCAAATAAACAATCAAGTTTGCGGAAGAACAAAGTTGATTAAGGTATTTGGTCTTTGATCGTGGAAATGTTTACGCGGACAAGAACAGAAAACGAACAAGGTTCATGATATTTTGTTGAACTGTGATTTAAGTGGAACAATAATGCTTTACACATTGATGCCACAACCTGGATTAAAAATAAAAGAGGTGAAAGTAGGGCCACAAATAAATAAGTGGGTCTAATTTGACACATATCGAGCATTATTCATTTGTTCTCAAGTGAAATTTGAAAATACTCTTCTATAAATTATAATTAAGCTAACTTTATTCAATTTCCGTTGACTAAACTATTAACATGTTGAATGATTTTTCAAACTGAAATTTTCACAATAAGATTTCCTCAAAGAAATAAAAATAAGCAAGTAGAATTTTGGGAGAAATATAAATTTTTAGTCTATGATTTTCCACTTAGAGACACTTTTTTTTTTTTTTTTTTTTTTAAGTTTATCCTCATAAAGAGGAGTGAAAATTATAAGTAAAATTACTTTTATAAAATTATCCCTTGAATTTTCACTTCCACCTTTTAGGCTACACCAAACTAACCAAAAAAATAAATAAATATATTGTATATACAAATACGGATTTGTTTTAGGTGCAAAATTATTATTTGTTGAACTTTAGTATTCAAGTTGTATATTTATACAAATACATGTTTCTTAAGGTGCAGTTGTTCGTTCTTGACAACTAAACATATACTTGATATGGAGTTATTATAATCTGACCAACAATTCCAAATTTAAGTCTTCAAGTATATACATACGTTAAATAATTTGGGAACATTTTGTTGTTTACAGTTATTTTACTCTATTCAAGCATAATTGTTTTTCATTGAAGATATAATTCTGTTGTGTAATAAAACAAATATTCTTTCTTGTTTTTTTAAAGCGAAAATGATTTATTCTTATACTTAAGTATTTCAAGTTGTATAATTATATACACCAAAAGAAATTTATTGTGCTGCAGTTTGTAGTATTCAAAGTTGTTGGTCAAAAATGCTTTCGTAAATTTTAGCCACAGATGTTGCTTTCTATACTGAATAAGGTCTGAGTCTGACCACCAAAAATGGGATGTTTAAGGCCCAAAAACTTTTTGCAAGGTCATGGATAATATGGGCCTAAATTTAACAAAATATCAAGTCACGCAAGTTACAAAACTGTTCAATAAAAAATATTATATGATTAAAAACTTGGGTTTAGTTCATTTCATGGACTAATCCATGTCACAGGCAAAAATGTTTATTACTTATAAAATTCGAACCCATAGTATCCAAATCCAACCTCACTTAGATCAACGATATATTGACTTATAAGTTTATTTAGTAATCAATAACTCCGTTACAATATAAAAATGTTAGATTAAGATATATTGATTTATATAAATTTATTTAGTAATGAATAACTCCGTTACAATATAAGAAATGTTAGATTAAGATACGCGAAAATCAAATACATTGAATAATTAACATGAAAAGGTTTAACTATTTATTTGGTCTTATATTTTATTTCTTTTATTTAATTTCATCCTATTATTAATATTTGCCCAATTTAATCCTTAATTTGTAAAATTATTTCAATGTAATGCTAATTTCAATTTTGGTAATTGAGATTTGTTTAAATTTGTATTTTTCAAGGTTTTATCTTTTATAAGACTTTTTTTGGTTGAAATTCTATTCAGAAATGTAATTTTTATATAATTTTGATTGCAAATCTTAATCGTATCTCTTTTAGTTAGACGCAATCATTGACCAGTTTTATAAATTTTATACTTATTGAAATGTAAAATAATAATAAGAATAAATTAAATAATTATTAAAACCTAACTGAAATTTGTTGGATAAGGCCCCACTTATAAAAAAGGAAAGAATTCTGAAAACTTATAAACAATTAATATAGGTTAAGTATAAACATGTGAGTCTCATACACATAAAAATAATTTCATCTCCAACCTAGCGACTATAGATAATTAATAGGTTAAGTATTTGAATATTTATTTTGTATAGGAAAAAGCAATGTATTAATTTTAAGTTGTTGCTATAAATGTCCAGATACAAATTATATATAAATCTAAAGAAAGAGTCATGTAATAATAATAATAAAAAAAAGTGAAGCAACGTGGTATTTTTCATACTTAATTGTTGATTCTTAGCAAATCATTATTACAAAAAGAGTAATATATAAAAAGTTATTTTGGGTCGTACATTTTAATAAAGAAAATACTTGACCCTTTCTAAGTCCAGTTCTTTATTTATAATTTTACCACGTAGTCAATTTTCATAATATATATATATATATATATATATATATATATATATATATATTTTATATATTTGATTACTAATTATTTGATTGTATATCGTTGTCGTCATTGTTTAAAGAGAGAAAATGAGTTAATCCATTTTATTACCACTCTTTTAATGGGTTGTAAAATAAATGGTCATTGTGTAGGTTAGATGGGCCAGCTGTGGAGCTTAGGCTACTGACAGGTTTATTACATACCTTGCCAATGATAAACGACAAGAAAAGATTCAAAAATGATCACTTAGGAGTTAGAAACCCTAAATGAAGAGAAGATCCATCTTAAAGAGAGAGGAGGGGATAATCCCACAAAAGAGTAGAATTTTTTATTTTGGTAACTATAATATTAATAATATAAAGTATTCACCACCGGAAGTAATAATTAATTTCATTAAATTTTGTTTATATTTAAACCGGTCAGGATTCAATTTCATTTCATGACTATTTATAATCAAGAAATACATACTTTTATCACTTATATCAGTTTATATTGATAAGATAAAAGAGTAAATATGAATATTGAAGTAATTAAAGTCCCGTAACAAACAACTTGTTCTAAGAAGATTTTAAGATCATGTCTTTTATCTCAATGGGTGAGAATTCCTCTCGATCCGATGGCTAGAATTTCTTACATTATAATGACCTTTCAATTAAACACAAAAGTGAAACTTCAATTTATCATGAAATAACTAATATTATAAGTTCAAATAATTAAATCCATGCATAAACTAAAATATCACAGTAAATTTTATTTTATAATTGATATTATCAATCTAAAACTTAATCCAATATTAAGTAATGTTAATCTCCGAAATTCCAAGAATCTTTAACCCGAGAACATTAACTTAATTATCGAAGAGAAGAGCTTAAATTATCAAAATATCATATGTCCAAAATCCAAAGATATAACCAAAATTAATTTGCAATATTTGCTAACAAGTTTGGGAAATGGAAATCTGATCAATTCATGCACAATAACTAAAGCGTAACGGTGGTCAATTACTAGAGTCACTCTACACTCTAACTACCTAGTAGTACTTGTCATGACGAATTACACTAGCAATTGCTGTAGTAGTAAAAAGAAAATAAAAATGATAAATGGTTGAAATATTTAAATGGCTCTTCCCATGTCTTCTGTTATTTGTACAGCAAGGTACGTACACCACAGTAAGAGAAGAGAGAGAGAGAGAGAGAGAGATGCATGCTATTTGATCGATCTTGACTCTGTTCAGACATATATGACCCTTCTTTATAATTAGCAGAATGTTTGCTGGATTTGTTGAGCAAGTTCTTCCGCACTCAGTTGGCATTCAATTCCAATCTATATACACAGGAGTGTGTGTGTTGTTTGTTAAAGAAACCACAATTATTAGTGAACATAAATTGAACACGTAACATAGCATATATTTGTAGATATATATCAAGTCATAAAAAAGTAAAATAAAAGATAAATGATAAAAATTAAAATCTATTTCAATTCCATGCATGAATAAACCAATGTAGTTTAAATAAAAAGGACACAAAAAATTATATTTTCAGAGAATAGGGACAAATGTCTGAATTAGCCACGGTTTATATATCTCTGGTCTGCCGGGTAGAGATACACTGAAAATTACAGTCAGTACAATCTCAGGTACAACAAAAGCATTTATTATTATTTTTACATAAGAAATGTTATATTAATTACTTCATTCATTATTATCATTTATCATTGACATTATTTTGGTTTGCTAAACGTTGCAAACTGGTCCGCAGTTAGAGCTAAAATTCTGACCGTTTTTCTTATGATATTTTTACATAAGCCATTTTTTACTTAGTTACACGAAAAAAAAGGAATTTCTCATTTTTCTTTTGAATACATAAATAAAATCTAAGAGTAAGAAAGAATATTACGAGAACAACTCTTAATTAGAAGATTTTCGATATTATCTTACTTTTACCTATAAGCAATATATTTAATTGTTACTTTTGATGTAAATTTTATCATTTCGTGACAATATCTGTGGCTAAGACACATGGATAGTTTATAAGTGTTCTCACTTTACTTTTGTGAACAACAAAAATTATAAATGTGGATTAGACTATATTTGAATGATTAATCAAAATTCAGCCTTAGAGGAGAGTTATTTAAAGAAGCATCTTTGATATATATGTCAAAGTTAGATATTCTAAGATGGTATTTGACTGAACTTTTTCATTATTTTGAGAAAAGTTCTTAACTAAGAAAATTATTACTTTTAGAGAAGAATAGGACAATTAGCTTTAAAAAATTGATTGAAGTAGCTTTTAAAAAAGTAAGATGCATACTTTAATCTTTCTCTCATCCTAAACTAATTTATAAAAGGACAATTAAATAAAACTTTGATTATTTTTAAAGAAACTTATAAGATAAAACTATCATACAATTTCTAATGAGTTTATCTTAAATTTATTATTTTAAAATTTAACTTCCAAATATTTTTTCATGAAAACAAACTGAATAGCTCAAGTTTATGCAACCAAGTCGAACAAGGAAAAAAAAGAAAGTTATAGTGTTATACCTACATTTGATCCAGCTGTTTATTTATTTGTCTTTTTGTGTACTTCCTTATGCAGGTATGCATGTGAGCTGCTGCAGAAATTTCTTCTTTTTCATTTGTCATTTTTCATTTTTGATTTTTATTTCCATATTATACGTTGTGATTTAAATTAATTAGAGTCAAGTTAGCAGTGAGAGATCGATTAAAGTAGTGTACATGAGATCGTCTTATGTTAATTAAACGTCATACTAAAAAAAAAGGTGGTGTTTACATGAATATTTTTATTATTAAATGCTACTATATATGTTGGTCATCAATGGACACCATAGAAACGGTACGTAAAATCGTTTATATATGGAAAGAAGAATGTACCTTGATAGTGAAGGAGTTTAGCATGGTATCATCAGCAGCACAGTTAATGTTAACATGGAGGATTTCGAGTGCAAGATCTTCAAGTGCCGTTATTATCTTCAGAGCCTGGCCTGGAATCCGTTGCGACACCGTTTTGAGAAGAACGTGGGGACCCGAAAACTTGACTTCCACATCAGCAGTGGGTGACTTAGAATTGGCAACAAGCTCGTTGATATTGTCGTTGATGGAGGAAGCAGAAGAAGTGGGAGAAGGGTCGATAACGTTGGACATTGTTGGTGAAATATTAATGTTATTGTAGCTTTGTTGCAACCTTGGCCTATAAGGGCTTCCTGGTTGTGGAGTTCTTGGACTAATTGGTAGGTTTAGTCTCGGGCTTAGTGGGGGCTTCCTTGGACTCAGTGGTGAAGGCCTTGGGCTTGAAACCAGCCTAGGGCTTAAAACTTCGCTGTAAACTTTTCTTTGCTTCTTCGCCTCCAGGGCTTGGAGCACTTGCTGTAACTCGTTTATGTAATCAACTACACCTCCAATTATTGATGCTTGGTCCCCCTATTGCATGCCAAAGGGATAATAACAAGGATTTAATACAAATGCTACTATAGAAAATAACAACGTATGTTCAGAACTTTTGATGTATTAAACAAAGTTTGAATAAGAGATATGAAACAAAAATTAATTCAACTTATCCAACAACACTGGCCGCAAATGTGCCAACCTACACATAAATGGAGTAAAATTAAAAATAATATAATTTTTTTATATTCTGTGTTAAATTGTATTAAATATTTATTTTCAAATTATCAAAGGTACATATAAACTTCAACTTTAATCCCACAAAACCATATAAAAAAAACTTGTTCCTAAGTTTTCTCCGTTATTTAACTGTTTCAGAAGTTGACGTATATAAGCTAATTATAGTTGAAAAAAACTTAATTTATTTTGGCTGTTTGTTTTGTTTTTCTTTATGGTATCAATGGAGAAACTTATATAAATGAAAATAAAGTCAAATAAAGATTATAATGAGAAATTATAGGTAAAATAGACTCAGGCAAAATATTATGCATATGTAAGCTTATTTGAAGATTAATCTTTATCTTATGTACAAATTTATTTGATTTTTTTCTTACTTTACTATAAGATTTTACTAAGGAGATTTATAATTAGAAGAGTTAATTAAAGAAGAAAAAAAGACGTACTCTTTTGACATAAAAGCAAGGCATGAGTGATCTCAAAACGGACAAGTGTTCATTCATTTGCTTTCTCCGGTTGCGTTCAACAGTAATGTGAGACATCTTTTGTTGTCCATCTGTGTTTCCTTCCTCTGTAGTAAGCTTCTGTCGCTTCGTTTTGGGCGAGGTTTCAACCTCAGTTTCGGAACACTCTTGCGGACCACATGAAGAGCTTGACACCAATACTCTTGACGCATCATCGTTCTCTTTCGACACAGCACCATTTTTTGTCACTTCTTCGTTAACCGGAGGAACAACATCGGTGAAGTCGGAATATTCTAGGCTCTCCAAAATGGCAAAGAGATCGTCTCCACCAAATTGTTCGCTTGCAAACTCTTTGTCTTCGAAAATATCGCATAAACTGTCATCCATGTTGAGAGAGTTGAATCAGTTTTCGGAATTTGGAGTGTTTAGGATTTATCTACTCCGGGAAATAAACCTGGGAAGGAATGAAGTACCGGAAATTTGTTTTCGAAAGTGGGGATGTGAATGAAAAAGTTTGGAGCGAGAAAGGGACTGAAAAAGAAGAGATTAGGAAAGAGGTTGTCAAGATCAAGGAAAAGGGTTGAGAGTGGAAGAGAGAGCGAAGAAGAGGAGTAAATATGAGAAGGGGTGTTGATGTGATAGAGACTAAACGATCACCATCAAATACTACTACTTGTGTGATATGGTCCCTTTTCAAAAGATGTGGCTTAAACCGTTAGATGCATAGGAATCAATCTCTCACTCATAGCCTGAAGCCAAAGCAGGACTCAGAAGCAGCAGTATCAGACTGAACCAGTAATCAAAACTTAAAATGAAGCGAGGGAGGTTGGGAGTTACAAGGGTTTTATAACTTCTGTTTCTGCTCAACCTATATTCTATTTAACCAACGGCTCAAATTTTAATTCTTTTTTTAATCTTCTCTCTTCTGTACACTTTTCAATGTGTATGAAAAAATAAATCTTTAAAAGTCTGTACAAAAACATAATCTTTAAAATATTAACTTTTTCATTGACATAATAATAGTAATATATTGTGCTGCATTATTTTTTATAATTTTTTTTAAAAAAATTATAGTTAATTTCATAAAATTATTTATTTTTATCTGTAAAAAGATATATAAAATGACACGTAAAAAAAATAGAATTTTTGGATGAACAAAAACTTTATTTTGAAAAAGTAATGAAAGGTTGGGTAGAAGAAAATTTGTGTGGAGCCATGTAATATCATGTAAGAGTTTGATTATATATTAAGAATGTAAATTAGTATTTTATTATTGATAATTAATCAGTTGGGATTTTAAAAATTTATTATAGGTTATATTGATTAGTCATAACTTTTTTCTTTTACTTTATGATTCATTAAGTATTTAAACTCACAGTGATAATAATGATAAAGGTAGGACGGGCAAGTAAAACAAAGGATGCTGCTGTTGGTGGGTTAATGCAACTTTTAGTAGTTATTTTGACATTAGAAGCTCTTTGCAGTTAATGTTAAGAGGGTTTATATCACTGATCAGACTAAGGTTTTTACAACTAGAGACAGAAGAGAGAGGGAGTCAAGGATCACTGCGCATCCACGTTACAATTTTCATTCATAAATATCTCTGCTCTCCTTCATTAATATGTCACTGAAACGTTTAAATTTTTTTTGGGAATGAATAGTAAAATTATTTAAACTTGATTTGATGTCTATTAAATTTATGGATTTTTTTTTTATTGAAGTTCACCATTTTGCAGACAAGTATGCTGTCCTATGGATAAAAAAAGACAGATGTATGCTGTAATTTAATAATGTATTATTGATGTCATTTTGCACTAAAAATAGCATTAACTGTTTCTATATGATGATATGGTGCTGATAGTTTAGCATGCAGCAGCTTAACGCGAGATTAAAATATTGAAAAATAAAACTTAGATAAAGGAGAATTATACATATGTGTGTATGCACATATATAATACTTCAAGCATAGGATACTAAATATTGAAAAGATATTTAACAATTGTGTTGTGTGCTGCAATCAAATTATGGTAATATTAATATCGTGCTCAAAAATAAAATTTGTTGGACAAATATATTTAAATTATATAATTTTAATATACCATTTTTTTTTAGAGTAAATATACCATATTCAAATTATATAACTTTAAAGTTTTTATTAAAAAGGAAAGCTAATTGATCTAGGTAATACGATGTGAATCTTAAATGAAAATGAAATGCTATCAAGCATGTAATAAAGACCTAAAAAAGCATAAATTTTGCGGAAATTCCTCTCTTCACCTTTGATTATAAATATGCTTAGAACGGAGAATTTGCAATCTATACAGGATTTTAAAATCAAAATGTGTTATTGTTATGATAAAAGAAAATAAAATAAAATGTGTCTAGATGATAATGTTAACAAGGTCACCCGTTAAAACTTGTACTACCTTTCAGCATTAATTTTTATTCTTTTATATATAAATTTCTCTGGATATTGAATAAGGATAATGAGTTTCTAGGGAAAGAACTATGAGCCGAAAAACTATACCTAACGGAGTTAAAGAAAAAGCATATTCATTGATTACTTATATTTCATATGAATATTAATATACTGCAGTTTTGTTATGTGCAAGGAGTATTTAATATTTGAAAAAGAAGTAAGCTTGCTTGCTAGGTAGGTCACAAAACACTAATAGCACCCTCTTTATGTGGGAATTGAAAATGGAAATATAAGGAATGGGTGCATAAATGTTGGTGCTAACACCCGAGAGAACCGTTATTGGTGCAAAAGAATGTTCAGTTAAGTATGAAATGAAATCTCACTATACGTTTATACCCGCCCTGTGAAGGAACTCAGTATATATAAATTGTTGACACTGTCCTTCCGTGTTACCCGCTAATTTTCCAACTGAAAAAGCCTGCACATCTCTTCACATTCTTTATCACTATACCACATCATATCCTGCAATCCTATTTTCTTTCTCTTATTTATCTTTATATATATAATGATTATTCAGGTCAAATTTTGGTAAACTGATAAAGTCACTATGGTCTTTATTGTAATTGTAAAATATTTTATGAACTAGTTGATAATTCAAATTTAAATGATTGGATCTAGAATAAATTTTAAAAAATACTTTAAATTAAAAAAGTATATAAATAATATTCTGAAGATCTTTGTAGTAATGAGTGGGACCTTTTTATTTTATAAAAACTAATAGAAAATAAATTTTTATTGGTGCATCTAAATTTTGAGTTTGATTAATTTACCTTTAGATTAACCATGATAGTAAGTTTTGTATATTTTAGGGGTTGATAGGTTGATTTGGTCCGGGTCTAGGATAAATTAAAATGTAAAATTAATTAATTTTAGTTGGCCTAATTTTGTTCGGATTAAAAAGATATATTTTACAATCAAAACAAATCAAATCCGGTTGTGTTGGGTTGGGTTTAATTAGTTTGGCTTGGTTAGGTTTATAATAAAAATATCATTAAGATTTTTATTTAGAAAATATCATTTTAATTATTTTTTAATAGAATTCTTTCATTTAAATTTAAGTGTCAGGGATTTTAAATAAGAAATACAGGTTAGGGGAAAAGTGAAATATTTAGCAGACATAAGAGAACATGTAATAGACTAATAATCTTGTATAATATATTAATGGCGGGATGTGATAATAACATAAAGACGTGATAATAAAGAGAAGTTGTGAAAACAATAGTGAGAAGAAGTTAGGGCGATATTTAGGGGAGATCATGCCCTAATGAAGAAGGTACAGCAGCATAACAGTGTGACAACGTGCTAAATGTGAAAATGATCATGCCTTAAGGAAAAAAAAAACCGATCATTATCATACTTTTGGTTTAGTTCCGTCCATAATAAAATATTTAATTTGATTTGATTTAATTAGTTTGGTTTGAATTATCGCTCAAATTCATTGAATTAATTTCATTTATAAAATATAAATATAATTTAAAATTAATTTTTTGTATACAATGATGGGTAATAAAATTTGAATCTAGGATTTGGTATATTACTTTAAATTTTTACCACTAGATCGACTCTTGAATTGATGTTAAATCTAATTCAATTAATATAGGAAAGGTTAGATTAGTATAGTATTAAAATCAAAATATGAACTGAAGAGATGTGATTTTTTTTTATTTGGTAACCATAAAATTGATATTAAATATCAATCAATGTTACTGATGACTAATACTAGTATACATGGAGTCAATCTTTAATTAACAAGTTAATTTATAAGATTAAATTAAACTTAAATCCACGTTCTCAACTAATATCAATCTTATAAAATTCACCTCGACATAAAAAATTGTGTATAGGAGATTCAATTTCAGCTGGAAATATAACCATTCAAAGTATCTATCGATGACCCACGGATGATAGTTTGCAACATTCTTTAAATATTTAGCTATACTATTTCCAAAAAAGGAAAAAAACAATTTTTAAAAATTGTTAGAAATTTAAAATTGCTTCCTTAAAAATTAAACTTTTAAGAATTAATTATTTTAAAGATACTTTTGAAAGTTTAATCAAACAGATCCAAAATATTGTGAGCATTCATTTATATAATATAAAGATATTTGTTATGTATCATATTCAAAAAATTGACAATTAATTTTTCAACTACGATAATTTTTATAGATTACTCATTTTTTCATTTAAATTTTTTTAAAATATTTTTTTTATATCTACGTGATGATAGACTAACACTATTATTTTACAAATACTTTAATATTATTTTCTCTACTTTTTTCATATTATCCTACCATATAATATATTATACTTATATTTTAATAAGTATTAAATAACATGAAATGGTCCATGTTTTTTCCTTAAAATATTCATACGTGGACCACTCATGAAGCAATTTTATAAAAATTGTCTTATGTTTCTTTGAAATCATCCTACTCTTGTTTCATTTTCTTGATAGGGAGAATTGGAGATCTAGAGTAGGCCCATGGCTCCTGCCTCCCAGTTGGGTCATGCTCAATATCTCAATTCAACTATATGATCCTCAAAACTTGTCGTCACTTCTTAACAGTGTAATTTGTAATGGATGTCATGCACCAACAGAGAAATTTTTAAGAAATCTAATCTACACAAGTTATTTAAACTAAACAAATTAATATATATAAAGACTGATTCAGGTGGTTGAACAAATTGTATGAATTGTTGTAAATTCTTATGAACTAAGCTAGACCGCCATGATTCTTGAACTTGTATATAGTCCCACACATCATTACATGTACAAATTAAATCCAAACAGAAACAACTGTACAAATAATATTTGTAAAGTTGTAATTTGTAAACAAAAGTTTGGCGTGTGCTTGTATGAGCTACTTGTGCGTAACGGTGTTTGCATGCAGTGAAAGTTACATTTTTAAATGAAAAATATTCATAAAGAACCAGAATACAATTATAATCAATTATAAAATTATAAAATGTAAAGGAAAAAAATAAAATGAGTGAGTTAACTAGTTGGTTACATGTTATAGTTAAGTGTAAAATAATTTTCTTTTAAATAACTCTGTTAATAGCCACTGGTCCCTCAACATGATGGTAAACAATTAAACAAGTGCAACTGGAACTAGGAATGAATATTGAATAACCCCAGAAATCTGATCAACACACTAATACCAATTTCCGTAGCCCCACAACTCAAGCAGCATGCATATATTAATTTCAGAAAAAGTAAAATAGTGATTCAGAAATCAATCTACTTAAAGTGCATCAGTTATTTTGTTTAAGTTCCTTCTGATTGTCTCAGACCGCAGATCTATGTATAGATACGAGTAGAAGATGACATCTGAATTCTGAACAATAATGATACTATATTGCTATTATCTAACAATTACAAAGATCACACACATATATGCTAATAAACATGATATCATGGAGTGTGTTTATGGAATAGAGGGCATGCAGAAATTAATAAATAAGGAGGGTGTGGCATGCAGGAAAATGTTTGCAAATATCTGCAACTTGTCTAGTCTCTTTGGAGTTTCACATTCGTATAATTATTACTATGATGGTAGGTTTTCAATGTTTATACACGGCATCTCCGTGTCTACGATGATCTAAATTTGAAGCACAACTCTCTCTGCTATGTGGGGTCACTCTGTTCTCTTTGGCAGGGTGGCTGGTACCACCTTAGTGACAAATAGGCTGCACTAGTTGCTATTGAAGCATGGGAGTGCGTTTCATTTAAGTAAAATGCAGGATACAATTTTTTTGTTTTATTACATTTACTTTCCTTCCAAATACGTCCATTTTTTTGGTATCATTCATCAATTTTCACATTTACCACCCTCAACAACCCCCTTCTCTCTCTCTTCCAAATTTCATATGAAGCCAAACCCATCTGAATTTGCAATCACTATGCATCATTAAGGCCAAAATATTGCATGCTGTCATTGTTTTTGGCAACTTGGTCTTGAATAGTGTGATGTGTAAGTTAATAAACATAACACTCACTTTTTTGGACAGGCAATCACAAAACTTCGGCGGGTTCTTAGGAAGTTTCAAAAACTTGCTTCAAATTCTCATACATGCATTCAAAGTGGCATGGCAAATTCATAAGTCTACTTGACATTTAGTTAAAAAGTATGGGATAGAGAATAAATAATGTTGTTCGGTATAATTACATATCATCTAGCTATTTAAGGATATGATAAGAGGTTGAATCTCATATTATATTTAAGTATTTGATTCAGTTATTTAATGACACTGTACCATTTCTATTTTCAATGAATTATTTTACTGATAAAATTCTTTTAAATTATATTCGAAAATAAAAAATTATCCATAACTATTTATATCTAATTGATTTACAACCATAAAAAAATATACATTAGAATTTACCTTATATTTAGAAGAATATCCGTTAGAAAAGATCAATCTCTTATAATTACTTTCTCAGAGTTAGAAACTATAATCTATAGAGAATCTTATGTTAAAAGCTTTAAAATAGTATGGTGAAGGATCAAGATTTAATTATCTAAGAGAAAGTTTCATTACACCGCAGAAAAAGCTGATAATTGAAACTGGATTATGTCGCGGCCGTGTTCTTATATAGTTACATATACATGTTGTCTTGTATGCATTGACTTTGAAATCTTTCGACTCCTTGCAGAGTTTTCCTGCTATTATCCTCTGTTCAAACATAATGTGACAACCACAAATATCTATTACAATATCACCTTTATTACAGAGGAAAGTGTGACAAATTTTGTAATGCTTATAAAATCAACTAATAGCTATGCCAGTACTATTATATATGCATAGTGCTAATCATAATAAAAAAAAATAAAATTATTTGCATGATTAAAACAAAGATTAAGTGAATGAAAAACAAATAAACTGATTTAGTTAGGACAAGTTTATTAAAACAAATTATGATTTTGGGCTAAATTAGTTGATGTTGTTGTTTTGTTTCATGAAGTTTCGATGCTTAGAGATTTGATATGCTTGCGCGGATCTAGATAAGCAAAGTACTGAGCAACTTTGTACACACCTACTTAAATTCATGCATATAACTATCTCGATCATTTATGGGCCTGCAACAAAAAATAAATGGGAATGTGGGACAAAATTTAAAAACAGGAATTGCAATTACATATATTATAAAAATGAAGAGAGAAGTTAATGGGGTGGGTCCTTTCTAAGAAAACTTCATTCATTTCCCAATCTGAGAAGACATTGATTACCACCCACGAAATGTATGAGCAAAACATTACTGCTTTTTCACCTAAACCTCTCGACTCTCATATTTTTTCTCTTTCTATTTGTTCATTGCAAAAACAAATAAATTGTCCTTGGGGATTATTTTCTTGGTAATTGTGTGCATTCATAATGGGATGGATGTTGGTGGCCAAAGTGAGTCCCACAGGTTTGATTCTCTGTTAGATTTCCATGCCCCATCCTAGATGCCATGTCTCCATCCCCTTCTTTTTGACTATTGGAGCCTAAGTTCGGTGCAACCCTCCTTCCCATGTTTATTAAATTTCCTACATATGTTTGTCGGGAGCTATTAATGTAATATAATTTCATTTCATCAAATGTTAACCACTATTGCACTACTTCATCATCTCAAAACACAGCTACGTGTAGTTTTTTTTAGCATAATCAATATTAGTAATCACTATATGGATGTCATGTTTGAATTTCAAAGTTCAGGTTAGATTTCTCATTCTTTTTTATCAATAGAAAACATAGATACTTATTGGTAATTTCTGCTTTAGTCTTCGTAACTAAAAATATCGGTTGTGATCACCAAGATTAAATGCGACCCATTTTTATCAGAAAATAATACTAGTAAAGTAGTAATGCTTACAACTCAAAAAAATTTGTCCTTTTAAATACCCCGAATTTTGAGCAGAACAAAATGCATGTCTAGAAGTATCTATATATGCAAGTTATGGTGAAATCATCAACCTTCAAGGATCAAATCATATACATACAAGATTTTTAATTTCTGTCGTAATCTCTTACTTCAATCACTGAAATTGTGGAAAAATGGAATTGTGCATCCCTCTAAAGCATAGTATTACAACCACACAATTGTTGTTACAAACGACAATTCAACAAGGGGGAAGAACTGCAAAGAGGTCAAAGGGATCATATTTGGTCCCTTGTAAAGAAAAATAAGAAGGAATTAATCATTTTTCTAGCAGAAGTAACAATTAACATTGGACATGCTAGTTTATGGTTGATCATGAGTGCAACTACCAATAGCAGTTACGAAAAGTTGCGGACTGAAGAAGTAATAACACCAAAATGTTCATTAGAACACCCCAGAACCAGATAAAAAATATTATGGATCCGTTTGTTTTATGTTGTCTTTAAGCAAGTAGATACAATATTCAATTTCAGCTCTTTGTTATAGAAAAGGGTGTCTGCCATCTTCATGTGCTACCATTCATCCCCATAGAAAACTTTTTAATAATTGTATTGCTCAGCTAACAAAAGATGAGACAAGTTGAGTGGACCTCTCCTACTTTTTCCTAATTAAGTACATGTTCCTCACATCAAAACCAGCAGGTAGCGAAAAGCATAAATGCCATGGCCCAAAAGATGTAACAAGCTTCTAGTACAAACTAAAACATTGATCAAAATCCATGCACTTTTGTTTAGAATAAAACAGTAAATAAAGTGTCTCTTGGATACTTTTATTGTTTTATTATTTATAAAAGAAGTGGTCTAAAAATGATTTAATTATTTTGTTCTTATGATATGGTTCTATTTTGAATGCAATTGATGGCATGCCGGGCTTTCAAATAAAACAAATAATTTGAATTAACTTTCTCTTTGTGCGATAGCGACTTGAGATAACTAGCTCGTTGCTTGTTTAGATTAGTCATGGAATGTTTTGGAACATATGGGGACTTTCACTATTCCCATTCTATTCCCTTGTTTCCTGGGCACCCTTCTTTGAACTTTCTCTTATCTGTTTTTGAAGATAGAACTTTCTCTTATCCATCATAAACTTTGTATGTTAGCAATTGGGCATATATATCAATCAACAAAGTATACCCTATACTCCCATTATTTGCTAGTTATTTTTACTTATCTTATCGTGTAAATTAAGAGAGTAAAAATATGCATTATCATGTATATTTTACATCATGTCGGCATGAATGTTTTTTATACCATAGATATCAATATTTACTATTGAACTAATCCTATTTGAGCTGGGTATATCAGCATAGACAATAAAATTCTTTCATTAATTATTTGATATACTTATCAACCTGATATTCAACTTAATTGTAAAAATTGTGGGTTGGACCTAACTCAACCTTGCTAAATCGGCTTTTGAAGTGAAGTTTACCCTCCATTTATATATATGCAATAGGATTGGACTTCTACTGGTAGTCCAATGTTGGTCCAACGGATAAGGTTTGCCCCATTTACATATGTGCAATAGGACTAGACTTCTATGGGTAGTCTTATGTTAGTTCAACAGATGAGGCTTGCCCCCATTTATATATATGCAATAGGACTGGACTTCTACGGGTAGTCCAATATTGGTCCAACGGATAACCCAACATCTTCATTGACATTTAGGATAGACTCTAAAATCAAGTAGAAATTGTGGGTTAAACCTAACTCAACCCCACAAAACCGGCTTGTGAAGTGAGGTTTGTCCCCACTTACAGGTCCCATCACTAGGTGATGTGAGACTTCACACCCCTCTAATATTAAATTTCCAACATTAATAATACTAATTAAACCAAAAAGTATACATGTGGACGCTTACGCTTGCATATTACCCATCTATCATTCTAGGAAGATATACATTTTGATATTTATCTATAAGATTCAGTATATTGTTTTTTATATTATAATGCATATAATTCATGATTAATTAAAAGTTGTATAAGATAATGTTCATAAAATAAAATTACATAAAACTAATTCAATAGATCATTATTACCAGTCTAATAAAAAAAAATATTTGAGTAGTTTATAAAATCATGTATTCAAATATTATTATAGCCATTCTTATTTAAAAAATTATATAGAAATAATTTATAACATTTACGTACATAATAGCACCTAACTCCTCCCATCAGTGACAACACTGCAGAAATTACATAAAATTTTAACTTCCAAACTCGATTTTTAAAAGGAGAAATGCCTTGTCACTGCCGTGGGTCATCCTTAAAGTTTTCTTTTGGTACGATGTGGAACCATTAAATTGTAGACGTTTCGAGACAGCATTGGTTGTAGAGATGAAAACATGCTTCTTGTAAGCTAACATATTTGAGACTTGCTGAGTTGGTGTGGACCTTACCTTTGTCCATTATAATTTTATGACTTAATTCCATATTTTGTCTTTAATTTTTCAAGATCTTATGAATTTTTATTACTTGCTTATTTTATTATAGCTTCTGTCCCCTAGTTGTCACAATTTAAAGAGTTAATGTATAAAAAGTTAGACAAATCACTTAATTTCTAACAAATTAGAAACGTAAGGGACTAAATGTAAATAAAAAAATTAATATTGAAGTCTTAAAATCACAGTAATCAAAATAGAGATACCGAAATTAACAATTCGATAATAAAAGTATGGCAAAATTTAACAAACTTATCATGAGTAGTTCTAATGAGTGGCGTTTTTAAAACAATTGTACGAGTAATGCATATGCATTATTTTCTCAAATTTAAAATTAGTTATTTAAATAACTCTCTTCCGACCATGGGCCATTTGATTTAATTCATAAGATGAAAATAATTAATGTTTTGGATTGGATTTTTTTCATGTGTGTGGGCGTGCGTGTAAAAGAAAACTTTAAAATCTTTTAGTCATAATCGTTGAGTTAACAAATTCACATTGATCAGTTAATTGTGTAGGAAATAATTTATTTTTTAAATTAAGAGAGATAATAAACTTAATCTTAACTGCAAATTTATTTTAGTTATAATTTAATAGTTATGATGGAAAATTCTTAAAAGTTTTCTTATTTAAAACCCTCCCATTATTATAAGTTTGGTGCATTTTAAAATGTAGTCGAATTTCTAATTCTTTGTAAAAAAATTCTATAACCAACAACACAAGAAGCTAAGAATGAAGGAGTAACATGCAGTGATCGAGTGACCCTGTCCTCACTGAATTAATTCTTTAGTGTCAGAATCTTCCAGCAATTATTGCCCGTTGCAATCAATTGCAGTTTTTTTGTTTCTTCTTTTCTAAAAGCAGACAAATATATAACTGAAGCGGACATGCCTTCACCCCACTTATTAATTTTAGTGTTGTACATGAATTGTTTTTTTTTTATCTGAATTACATGCATTATAAGTTTGGGCATGATAAGAGGGCATTAGGATAATTTTATTTTGATTAGTTTTGCATTCACCAAGCCAAAGGAGAAAATTGAAAACTAAAGTGATGCGTAGAATTCTAAATTATAGTGTAAACAACGTCAAGAATAAATAAGAGAGAAGAAAAGATAAAGAAAAGTGATAGGAAGTGAGGAATTGAGGATTTCCTCATCTTCTTAGTGATGATATATATGTGTATCAGAATAAACTCATGATAATAGCTGTATTATATATTTAGTGTCAGTCATTGGAGCCTTTACATAGTATCACAGTGCCATTTTGCTTAACAAGCTTTCTTTTTTCGATCCAAATATGTCTTTCGCGTACTCTTTAATTAAATTTAACTTGGCTTCTACCTTCCTATCAAGCTCAAAACAAACTACCCCACTTGGCATAAGCAAATCATGCACTTGCTTACTACTCACAATTTAGTAGGTTGTGTAAAAGGCATTACTACTTGTCCCTCGGAAAAAATTTGGAATTGATGAGGCTGCCACCCCGAATCTGGACTTTGCTCATTGGTGTCGCCAAGACAGCCATGTCTTTCTTGCCCTTCTAGGATCATGTGGACCAAAAGCACAGGTCATTATCTCTCGACCACATCCTCTACTGATGCGTGAGACAAGTTGACACCTATTCAAATTGCTCACGTACCCGTATCATGTCACTCAAGGAACGATTAGCCTTCTGTTCATGATTATCTTGCCAATGTTTGATCGATTGGTGATGAACTTGCACTTATTGGCCATCCCGTTGATAATCTGGACTTGGTCATTGCTGCTCTGAATGACTTAGGCCCTACATTTATTGAATTTACCACTTCACACCATAGACTCACCGTTACAGTTTGATGAACTGTTTCATAAATTGGTGGACTTTGAAATATATCTTTATAGGGAATAACAACGTACAACTTCATCACAAATCATTGCACATGCTACTCATCGTGGAAATTATTCTTCCTATGATAGTAACCACCATCACTTGAATGATTCAAATAATTATCCCTAACACTCTCACTCACCCACGCAAGCATCCAAATGGTACTACACAAAATCCAGTTTTTTGCCAATTATGTGACAAACGTGGACATATTGCCAAAACATGTTACAAGCTCCATGGCTATATATCATCCTCAGTCATCTAACCAGCCACAAGCACACGATGTTGAAAAACACTACCACAAGACTCTCATGGGCTTCTTGATCATGTCGCTCGTGATCTCGGCAATTTGAACCTTACAAAAGAGAACACATCATCTGATCATCTCTTTGTGGCTGATGGTTAGCCACTTTCCATATTTTGCAGTGTTAATGCCACTATATTCCTACACCAACTAAATCACTTATGCTTAATGATGTTTTACATGTACCTGTTGGGATTCAAACAATGTCCCACATTTTGTAGAATTTGTAATAGTGTTAGACTTTGAATTAAGAGAGGATTTATTGAGTATTTTGTTAATTCAAAGTCCCACATCGACACATATCAGAAAGAGAGAGGAGTAGAACGCCTATATAAAAGGAGTGATATGTTTTATTCACTTACACCACACCTTAGAGTGTGTGTCCACCGATGTGTTTTTTCACATATGGTCCCGAGTATAGCGTTTTTGTTAGCCCTCTTGGAGGAGTTATTTTATTGTACTATTTGACATAGTGGATATTTTTCTGGACTAGGTTCCGTGGTTTTTGTCCCTCTCATTGGGGGTTTCCACGTTAAAATATTGGTGTTCCTCTTGCTCTTGCATTTTATTTTCCTTGCTCCCTTGAGATTTTATACTGCTGTATATTACAGTTCTCTTGTTTCCCCCTCAAGGGGAAAGGTTTTTATTTTTACACGCAGGCTTCCAGGTTTTATGTGTAAGTTTTTCGCTGCGCCTTTCCCAACAAATGGTATCAGAGCCGATGGTTCGACTTGGTGACCGGCTCAGATTTGTGTGCAATGATTGGAGTGGACCTAAGTGGTCAGGTGGACCTACTTTTTGGAGATCCTTGTGTCGAAAGTCTCCTAGCAAGTTTGGCTAGACTGCGTGTTCCGTTGATGTGAGCTATCAAGACGGCGGTACAAGAACTAGGGCATATCGACGACAATGTGAAGCTGCTCAAGAATTGTCACGGCGATGGAAGCTCTAATGGCCATCATTGATTGTAGGGAAGGATGTTTTGTGATCCTTTGTTTGAGGGGGGTTTGTTGGGATTCAAACAATGTCCCACATTTTGTAGAATTTGTAATAGTGTTAGACTTTGAATTAAGGGAGGATTTGTTGAGTATTTTGTTAATTCAAAGTCTCACATCGGCACATATAAGAAAGAGAGAGGAGTAGAACGCTTATATAAGAGGAGTGATATGTTTTATTCACTTACACCACACCTTAGAGTCTGTGTCCACCGGTGTGTTTTTCCACATATGGTCCCGAGTATAGCGTTTTTGTTAGCCCTCTTGGAGGAGTTGTTTTGCTGTACTATTTAACATAGTGGATATTTTTCTGGACTAGGTCCTGTGGTTTTTGTCCCTCTCATTGGGGGTTTCCACGTTAAAATATTGGTGTTCCTTTTGCTCTTGCATTTTATTTTCCTTGCTCCCTTGGGATTTTATACTGCCGTATATTACAGTTCTCTTGTTTCCCCCTCAAGGGAAAGGTTTTTATTTTTACACGCAGGCTTCCAGGTTTTGTGTGTAAGTTTTTCCGCTGCGCCTTTCCCAACAGTACCAAAGATCACTCAAAACCTTGTTTCTGTTTCTCAATTATGTCAATCTAATGATGTTTCCATTGAATTCTTTTCGTGGCATTTTGAGATCAAGGATTTGAAGACCGAGAGGATGTTGCTACGAGTAAGAAATGAAGATAAACTCTACAAAATCCCCAAATACCAGTTCACTAGCCACATAAGTCATGTCGTCAAACCTCCTTCCTCAGACTTATGGCATAACTTTGTTGGTCATCTCGATTCTCATGTCCTGCGTCATGCTTTCAAGCAACATGATCTAGCTTTTACTTCCTCAAGTAGCCATTGTTTAGATTGTTTAACAAACAAAAGTCAGAAGTTGTCTTTTCATAAGTCTACTTTGTCAAGTAATTGTCCCTTGCAAATTTTATTCTCAAATGTACGGGGCCCTGCTCCTACCAATTCAATAAATGCTTCTTTATATATTGTGTCATTTTTATTTATCACTTTTCTAAATATGTGTGGTTATACCCCATGAAACACATATCTGATGTCTCAATTTTCTCACATTCAAAACACTGGTTGAAATAAACAACTTAGTTCCGCAACCAAAACCTTATATTCTGATAACGATGGAGAATACAATAAATTAAAATCATTCCTTCAACAAAATGGAATCAACCACTTTCACTTACCCTCTTTATACCCCTCACACCATGAACTTTCTGAACGAAAACACAGTCATCTCGTCGAAACAGCCCGATGTTTACTTTACCATGCAAAACTTCCATTTCAATTTTGGTGCCAGCCTACCTTATAAATCGATTACCCACACCAAGCCTTCACATGAAAACTCGCATTGAAACACTATTCAATCAGCCTCCTGTACCAAACTCAAAACCTTTGGTTGTCTTTGTTACCCTTGGCTTGCACCTTAACACACAACAAACTCATCCCGAAATCCCAATCGTGTAACTTACTTGGTTACAGCTTTCTCAAAGTGTGTATGATAAAATCAAATCAGCTATTACTTTATAATAATAACGAACCCAGATTACTTTTCACATATTACATTTTTATTTTTCAGAAGTCGAAATTATAAAATGTAATTTGAGGATTTTTATGTTTAAGAAAATTAAAATAATTAACAGATATCAATTAAAGCAAGAGAACAACAAGGATATAATCAATTAAAAGACATCAATCTGATATATGTCGGTTCTTAATTTTCCTCGTTGGTTCAACAAATCAGAGCAATCATCTATGCAGTACATTAAAACCGAACTTAGTGACATTTAAACTCACACAATCACATGAGAGCACACAACTCGGTTTCAAATCATAAAATTAGTTCTCTACATCCATTGTCAATCAACAACGCCAAAACAACCACAAACTCAATCCAAAATATCAATCGAATAATTCAAATCGAAATTGCAGCAACTAAAACGAAGTACTCGTGCAATTGAAAATGGATAACATAAGGAAATTAAGGAACCTATTGAAGTCGAATTGATTGATGAAATTAGCTACACATACTTACAATTAAACAAAGCAGTCATCGGAATTGCATAACGAAAATTGAAAACGCAAAGAAAAGAGAGGAAAACGAAGTTGAAATGTCAAACCCTAGCAGCAAGAACAAAAGGAAAAGGAAGTGTAAAAACGAAATCTGATTGCAAATTAAAATGAAGTGTAAAAGTTGTTTTTGAATTATGTTTTGGCCAATATATAAATGCAGGTCATGTGCTAGTCACATGACCTTTTGATGAGTCAGAATGCACATTTTCGACTCCCA
Source organism: Hylodesmum podocarpum (assembly GCA_026586105.1). Taxonomy (NCBI): domain Eukaryota; kingdom Viridiplantae; phylum Streptophyta; class Magnoliopsida; order Fabales; family Fabaceae; genus Hylodesmum; species Hylodesmum podocarpum. Next base: position 11,764,572 of record JALJEV010000623.1, on the reverse strand, counting down.
CTCATATCACAAAATAAAATGGTTCAATTTTCATATATTTTAAATGGGTCTAAACTAAAGTCTTTCTCACTGCAATTTTCTGCCCACAACTAAATGTCAACTTCATGCTCAAATTCACCCCATATATGGTCTAAATTAGCTCTTGATGTCTCATAACTTTTGTAGCTCTTTGAGTCCTCTTTAAAACGACACTTAATGGAGCTTAAACGGAGTTCCAAAGTTATGCTTGATTTACTGAATTTTGGTCAAAACAAAAAATTTTAGCAAATTAATTACAAAATCTACATTTTAGGCCAATTAAGTCCTAACTCATAAATACACTTAAACATGTCAATTGATCATTAATTCTACTCTAATATGATGTGATAAATATAGAGAAATTGATCAAAATAATAACATTTCAATGTTTCAACCCTAGTTCCTAGCAAATTGTTGGAAAAAGCACTTTAGGCAGAGAGAAAAATTACACACAATCTGAATGCGTCTGAATGTGTGTAAAATAAAACTATTTTTCCACTTAAATGAAATGAGAGAAACATAATATGCGGCAATGTAAAATTTCAAAGAGAAAGGAAAATGAAAATGCAGAGCAAAACACAAACATTTTAACGTAGAAACCTCCAAATGAGAAAGACAAAAACCACAGGATCTAGTTTAAAGAAATCTCAACTACGAAAAATATCAAAGAGTATAACAAACAACTTCTACAAAAGAACTCACAACAAAATCGCTCTACTCACAGCCAAATAGTGGAAACTGAAAAAGGTAATCATATATTTGACACATACAACCTAAAAATCTAATACATCGATTATATAGATTAAATGATGTGATGCGAGTGAATAAAACATAACACTCTCTCTTAAATAGTTCTTTTGCTCCTCTCTCTTTCTAAAGTTGTAGGACTTTGATTGTATCACAACAATCCCCCCTCAAATAAAGGACCACAATATTTTCTCGATAACTGTTAAGTCAAGATGATTTAACATCTTAGTTTTGATAATTACAGAACAATCTGTTGTGCCTGTAGATGAAAGAAAGAGCAGACTAAAGAAGCATCAGACTGAAAAGACATCAGACTAAAGCATCAGATAGAATGATCAGATTGAAGAGGCATCAGACTGAAAAAGCATCAGACTGAAGAATAAACTGAATGAACAGACGGAAGAATGATTAGATGGATCATTAATGAGCATAGTCAAGATGCACCCTCAAGCACAGACACACAAGATGAAGTGTTCAAGTCATCAAGCCTCAAAACAACTACATCAAACGAAGAACTTTCATTGCTCAAGACAGAGAGCTCATCTCAACTTCAAGTCAAGTGCTCAAGAAGGAAGACTTTGAAGACTGAAGTTCAAGACGTAGGAAGGAGACAGACGAATGAATTCAACACACAACTCATTTTGTTTATTCATTCGTCTACCTCATTTAATGAAGTTCAGACGGAGTAACTCGCGCCCCAATTCAAATCTAACCGTTACTCGTAGAAGCTTCCAAAGACAGAATAGAGATTTGTGCAAAACCCCTGCAACACGAAAAACAACCATACTTTTTGTTGATGTCTCTGATCAAGTCAAAAAAAGCCTGTGCAAACATTGATCTCTGTCACACGTTTGAAGACCCCCAAGACAGAGGACTAACGTTCAAATATTCAGTCTAACGGATACTTCAAGAAGCACTCTATAAAAGGACTTCATTACTTCAAGAGAAGGCTGATGAACTGCATAACAAAGAAATTATATTCAAGCTTCAAGCTCTCAAGCAAAGTTCACTCGCCTTGAACTTAGAATAGAACTGATTGTAAAACCCCTCTCTGTGTAGAGGTTAAACTTATTCTTTCATCTTCCTAAATCCACTGTTGTGGTGCTCTTAGCCTGAGGAGGCTGTGCTTCAAAGAATACCTTTGTATTAGCTCAAAGGCTGTATTCAAAGAATACCCTATTTAGCCTGTGGTGGCTGGGTTTAAAGAATACCTGTTTAGCCTGAGAAGGTTGTGCCTAAATAATATATGTATTTAGCCAGGAGTGACTGGGTTCAAAGAATACTCATAGTGGAACCTTGGCGTGTTGCTGGGGAACTGGATGTAGTCTTGATCAGACGAACCAGTATAAAAATATTGTTATCTTCTTTATTGATTTATCTGTTAACTAACAGGGGATAATAACTTGAACAGTCTGATAATAAAATCAATCTTAAGAAGAAAACAATCTTGCGTCTGATCAAACTTTGAAAACAGCAGAGGCGAACGCATCGTCTTAGAGAAAAAACTTTTAAAACAGTCTACACAATTCAACCCCCCTTCTTGTGTGTTTTTGTCTTTTACAACAACTAAAAGTCTTGTCGACATAAGAGATTCCCTCAATATAGGTCCAACTGACCTTCACCTGGATCATCTCTCGTCAAGTCGAACCATCAGCTCTGATACCGCTTGTTGGGAAAGACACAGTTACGCAACGGAAAAAATTACACACAAATATGAATGCGTGTAAAATAAAATCTTTCCACTTGAATGAAATAAGAGGAATGTAATATGTAACAATATAAAATTCCAGAGAAAAAAATGAAAATGAAAGAAGAGAACCAACAATTTTAACGTGAAAATCCTTAATGAGAGAGACAAAAACCACGAGACCTTGTTTAGAAAAGTCTCCTCTGTGGAAAATGTCAAAGAGTACAACAAAGAGCTTCTATAAAATAACTTACAAATAAATCACTCTACTCACAACCAAATAGTGGAAATTGAAAAAGGGACTCTCATATTTAACGCACACAACCTAAAATCTAATACATCTATTATATAGATTAAATGATGTGGTGCAAGTGAATAAAAAATATCATTCTCTCTCATATAATTCTTTTGCTCCTCTCTCTTTCTAAATTTTATTGATGTGTGACTTTGAATTAACAAAATACACAACACAAATGTACACATCCCATCATGTCCAATTTTGTTAGAAGTTGAGTTGTTTTCTTTCATTCATCTGTTGGAAGGTTACTATTTCCTTGGCTCGTCTGTTGCTGACCATTGAGTGTAAATCCATTCTTCTGATTGGGTGTGTCAACTACAATTATGATTTAATGCTTTCTTGTTTATTGTATAGTCATCCTTTAGGTTCTGCTTTACTATGTCTATATGATGGTTTGTTTAAGTGTTTCAAAGGTTAAAATAGCCAAAAACAGGGAAAAATGTGCAAAGAAATCCATCTCGTGCGAGTCAGAGCCCCAATGGTGAGCCCTTATCTCTAGAACATCAACTCGCGGGCATCTCGTCGCAACTCGTGCGAGTTACTGTTACTTCAAGAGCAAGGTAGCTCTCTAAACCTCAACTCACCAGGCATCTCCCCACAATTCGCACAAGTTACTATTACTTCAAGAGCAGGGTAGCTCTCTGGAACCTCAACTCGCGAGTATCTCTTTATAACTCACGTGAGTTACTATTGTTTCAAGACCACGTCGTCCCCTTGTAACCCCATCTTGCACGAGTTAGAACGAGTTCACGCGAGTTGGGCTCGCAAAAAGACCAAATCCATCAAAAGGCTATTTAATCACTTGGTCAATATCCAAAACATCTATCTTCTCCCACAAGGAATTAGAACGACCTATAGTTCAAGTGACATTCGAAGTTCAACCCCAAGCTTGTGGAAGGAGATGCAAGGATCGATCGACTTCTTAGAGTTCAATCACAATACATTATCTTTCTTGTTATTCTTGTGTTGTTCCCCTTATTAGCATGAACTAAATCAATATTTGATTGAGAGAACGATGTAACCCTAATTACCTAATTACTTCTAATACAATTCTTGATGTTATTCAGTATATGATTGAGTGTTTATTTCTTCTATGCTTAATGTTATTTGTTAACTGGCCATTAATAAATTGAAGTAAACGTAGGGGAACTTTGAGAAAAGAAACCTAGGTGGTATTAGAGAAATAAGTCATTATTGCGCTAGAGTCCTAGAGATAGGAGTAGGTAGTAGTGTGGATGCACCTAAGCTTGCCCCTGGATTCACATATTTAAATCCCTAATTAACTTAGTATTTAATTAAGAGATTAATTAATCTAGTTAATCTAGGGGACGTGGGTGATTTTGAGAGGGACGGTCACGAGGGTAAGAATTCGATCCAACCAAGAATATAATTTGAATAACAGAGAGGAGAATATTATAGTAATTAGTGGTGAAATTGGGATCTCAATCGTTTCTCTAATCATATTATTTCTCTCCTTTTAATAATCATTCTCTCATCAAACTTTCAAAACCTTTTTACAATAGTAAGATTAAATAAAATAAATTCCAAATTTCTTATCCTTGTGGGATCGACGACCTGTTTTAAAATATTTATTACTTGACGGCTATGATATACTTGTCATATCTAGCAAGTGGTGTACTCACTGTTTGTGCACATCAATAAATCTATGAACTCTATTGTTTATTTTTTTCTCTCTGCTGAGTGTTTGTGTGTGTTCTGGTTCATTTCATTATTCGTCTGCTCATTCCATCTGATAGGCAAAAACCTTTGTTTGATAGGTTGTTTATTGTGTTTGCTCACCTTATGTCTGATACTTATTCTTCTACTTATAACCCCTTATTTTTTTTAACATGGTATCTAGAGTTTAATACATTTTCAAAGGACAGAGGGAGAGAAAACTAGAGCGTTGAGTGGGAGAAGAACATCTACAAAGCAAGAGAATACCAGAAAGATAACACCCAAACTACCAAAAACACAAAAATGACTTCAAGTAGTTTTTTACCTCCACCTCCTACGTTTGCGGAAGAAAACTTCCATTTGTAGACTTTAAAAATGAAGACATATGTCAGAGCACAAAATCTATGGGAAGTAGTGGTAAATGAAAGTAATCCACCTCCATTATCAGAAAACTCAATTGTGGCTCAAATACGAAGTCACGATGACGAAATGGAAAAAGGAAAGGAAAGTCATTACCATTATACATGCAACCCTACATGATGATGTGTTCATCAAGATTTTGACTCTTGAGACACCTAAATAAGCTTAAGACCAGTTGACAAAGAGTTCCAAGGGAATGAAAAAACTAAGATAATATTGGTGTTCGACTTGAGAAAAGAGTTTGAAGCACTAAAAATGAAAGAAGACAAGACTGTCAAATAATTTTCTAACAAGCTCTCTGAGATAGTCATGCAAATTATATTACACGGCAAAGAAATCTCTGACCAAATATTTGTTGAAAAGATCTTGGTATGTTTTGCAAAGAGGTTTAAGTCTAAAATCTCCTTTCTTAAAGAAAATAGAAACTTCTCCAAGATCACATTTGCAGAGCTCAGCAACGCTCTACAAGCCATAGAATAGAAATGTGCCTTGCGGATCAAGGGCAACATTGAAAGAGTTCTTCTCTCTAGAGGCAAAGGTCAGAGCTTGAGCAACTCTAAGGGAAATTCTTCTAACAAAAAAGAAAATATAGAAAACTAGGGGAAGGGTCGAAAATAGCCAGGGAAAAACATGCATAGTTTTTTGCTTCCACTCAATAGGAAAATTTTTGTCATTCATAGAGACTGACATTACTTCACTCTTACATGGGTCAAAAATAGTGCATCGTATGTAGTGTATGTCAGCTTAAGAAGTAGAAAAGATTGCCTCTTCCAAAAATAATAAGTAGTAGATCCACTAAAAAAACTACAACTCATACATACAAATGCATGTGGACGCATAAACATTGCATCCTTAAATGGTTGTAAGTACTTCTGTTATTCGTAGATGACTTTACAAGGATGTGTTAGGTGTACTTTTTAAAGCAAAAGTCAGAAGTGTTTTCTACTTTTATAAAGTTCAAAGCTATGGTGGGAAAAGAGGCTAGATATAAAATTAAGAGACTCATGTTTAATGATGGAACTGAGTATTGTGTAAGGCATTTCAAGAAATTTGTGAAGATGCTGAAATTCAACATAAGCTAACTGTTCCTTACACTCCTTGGTGAATGGAGTGAGTGAAAGGAAAAACAGAATTGTCATGGAGATGGTTAAATGTATGTTGTTTGAGAAGAACATTTCCAAGACATTTTGTGCTAAGAATGTCAATACCTTGGTATATCTATTGAATATGTTGCCTATAAAGGTATTGAAAAGTTTAACTCTCTTTGAGGCATGACATCATAGAAAGCCTTCACATGAACATTTTAAAGTGTTTGGCTGCGTCTGCTACACGTACATGTCTGAGGGTTAAAAGAGTAAACTTGACCAAAAATCCCAGATTGATATCTTCTTGGGACATAGCAGTTGTTCCAAAGTATATCGAATTTATAACTTGGAGACCAAATCTATACTTATTGATAAAGATGTAAAGTTTGATGAGTCATCCATGTAGAACTGAGAGCAAAGTCAAGAAGAAAGGTCAAGAAATGATCTATTTGAAGTTGGAAATCAACGAGAGATTGAGTTTGATGGAGGGGAAAAGAACCCTGGTGATGATCCCGATTTTCTAGTAAGTGGTACCAAAACCCTAGATGATGTTTATGTAAGATGAAACCTGGCTACATTTGAGTCAACAAGCTATGGTGAAACGGTTGAAGGTAAAGATTGAATAATTGTAATGAATAAGGAAAGGAAAATAATTGAAAAGAACAATACTTAAAAACTCATAGGCAAACTATCCAATCAAAAGGTAATCAAAAGAGAAGTGATATTAAATGGATTTATAAATTAGGCTTAATTCTGGAAGTTAATTGAATTGACAAAAAAAAAATCAAATTGGTGGTAAAGGATTAATTTCAATAGCATGGTTTTCATCACATTGATAAGTTAGCACCCATGACACTATCACATACAACTATGTTATTCACATACTGCATGAAAAATTAAGTAACTTGCCATAAATCACTTACGTAAAAGATGCAATTGTAATTGGGGGTGTACTTTTATCAATGATGAAAACACTAGTTTAGTTACTCACCATGTTTTTGTTTAATAATGATGCAAACTTGTCCGCTTACGTAAAAGATGCAAACAAATATATAAAACCTTTGATATTCGTATGGAGACCGTGCCTAGCTAGTTTATATGTATGGTGATTAAAGAAAAACACTTCAACCTTTTTTTAAAATTTAAATAGGACAAAGTTTAACAGTAAAAGCACCAGTGGCTGTAGTTTAGTGGTAAGAATTCCACGTTGTGGCCGTGGAGACCTGGGCTCGAATCCCAGCAGCCACATAATCATTTTAAACTTGTTTAAGTTTTTTGTTCGTCTTCTGATTTAGAACGTGATTAATCAATTTGGAGTTTGGAAACAGTAGAACAAGTATTATCCATGAACTTACCTAATTTTCTCTTTTAATTACTTTACTCTAGTGTTTCTGATGAATTATTCTTCGTTACGTATTTTAATTTTTATTGCATACAATCCCGTGCACAATTTTATCATCAAATTCTCTTGTGGTAACGATGTAAAAAATATTTTGATGTTCATCTTTTTGTTGACAATATTTTAAATATTTTGATGTTCATCTTTTTGTTGACAATATTTTAAATATTTTGATGTTCATCTTTTTGTTGACAATATTTTAAATATTTTGATGTTCATCTTTTTGTTGACAATATTTTAAATGTTCATCTAAACATGCTTTAAAAAAATAACATTCAGACAATATCATTCGAAAGCTAAAACAGATCGGAGCACTTCCCTTCCACCATTACAAATTGAATTCAAACTAAGATCAATACATGGTATTTATAATAATATACCCATCAGAGAGTAATGTACAAAAAAATAATTTGTGGAAGTGTATAGATTGATCGAGGTAATCACAAATTCTCTTATAATTAAATTTCGAAAGATAATGACTTGAATGTAAATTAAAAAATAACCATAATCATCTCAGACTGATTCTTGTATTCTGAGAAATATAACACAAGAGAATCTCTGGTGTAAGAGATTACAAGATTTTATTATTGTTAATTATGTGGTTGTCCCTTGGTAGTTATCGATTTATGATCATTGATTGTGAAATTAATCTCAGCTTAATTTCAATTTACTTTTTTTGTTTCAATAACAACCACATTGTTTTTCTGAACTTGTATGTAGCTAGGAATTAAAAATCAACTTTGAGATAGTTAGAGTCCTAATTTTCTCTTTACTCATCAATATATGATCTTGATTTTTTCTCTTCTACTTGATTGAATATGGTATTAATAAAATATATTGCCCATTTTGAATCCTCTAAAGTGTTTTTAGTGCATGTTGTTAAGTTTGTACACAAAAGTTTTTAAAATTGTCATTTTCACGATTAAATAAAAAAGGTATTTTGTATAAAATTAAAAAACCTTCAAGTAAATATTAATAAAGTTGGATAATAAAATATTCATTGTTCTTTTTTTACCTCTTTTTTTATTTTTAATAAAAAAAAAGTAGACTATTAATAAAGAATAAATAAACATAAACCGAAAATTAAATTATAAAGGAATTGAAATTTTAAAAATAGAATATTAATAAAGTTAGAAAATAACATATTCATTATTTTAATTTTTTAAATATATTAACATGAAGTCATATAAAATTAATTATACAACTAAGGAATTGAAAAAAAAAAGAGTAGAATATTGATAAAAATAGCATTCATTATTTTAATTTTTTAAACATGTTTATATGAAAATTATATATAATTAATTCTGTATATGTTTATAATTAGAATTTTTATATATGTCATTTAAATAGAAAAATATTGTTTGATCAACAATTCACCGTATTTTCTTTCTAAATTTTTTTTATGATTCATTGAATTAATAAAATAAAATAAATTTTAAATTGACTTTATATTTAATGACTCAACATACAAAAAAAATAATCATAAATATTTGAATTTAAAGTAATAGTTATATTTAATAAAATAAGATTGATATATTCATCTTAAAAAAAATAAATATGAATTATTATCTTTATCGACAAATGTCTTGGGCTAGAATGGAGACAAGCATAAAAAAAAATGTTTTGACATGTCCGATTATCACAATCACCGTTATACATTTTTAAAATTAAAAAGTACTGATATATTTTTTATGTTAATATATACACATAGATTAGTGAACTCCTATTCAATTTTTTTAATATTATATTATTACTATAAAATTATATAATTACATTTTTTAAATAATATATTCACTACATAAATATTAATATTTAATTATATATTAATATCTAATTTGTTTTTTATTTTCTTTTCTTTTTGGTACGTCAAAAACAAATTAGAAAAAATAACTAGTCCAAAAACATTAGCCCAAAGATGAATTGTGATATGCTTGCATTTATCTGGGTTGGAAGTTAGAACTAACCTAGTGGTATGTATAAACTGGATCAAAGGTTTCAAAAGAACCTGTATCTAAGCCCAATACCAATTCTGGGCCTGAGTCCCCTACTTAATTCGAACACTAACAATCATTATCATGAATATGAAATCGTTGATATGATTATTGAACCAAAATTTATCTGTTAGATTATTTATTAGGGTCTTGATATATATATAATTTTATTTTTTACTAAAAATTTCTATTTTGAATTAGACATAATTTTCTTTTATTTTTCTCATTTAAAATCCTTCCTTACTAATCACTCCTTATTCGACTGATCTTTGTCTTAGATTTATTCCGTATTGTTGTAATTATAAAAACACTTATAAAAATAATGGTATTAACTTAACAAATATTTTTTAAAATAGAATTATTTATTTTAGAAAATACTTTATGCAACATAATTTTTATTTTGAGACATGGACACATACCTCAATCTCAAAGATAATAATGTTTAATGATCAATGAAAATCAAAGACAATAAATAATCAAAAAATCAATGTTATAATAAGAATATCATGTATAATTTTGATGATAAAGCATATCAATTGATTCAACAAATGGAAACCTACTTTTACTGTTAATTATTCATTCAAATCCTATCATTAAGGTCTAAATAAAAAGTATTTTTTAAATAGATAATTCTATCTCTAAATTTACTTTACATTGATAATAGAGGTTTCGGTTGGTAATGGAGAAAGAATGATATGTTATAATATCCGAATGATAGTTTTGAGGGATGCGTCGTAAAAGAATGAAAGATTAAATACCTTATTATAAGAATATTATATTGAACATGTGGCTGACAATAAATCTGATTCAATAGAAGATAACAAATTTGAATAAGGGAAGCGAAAGGAGAAGGGTGAGGAAAGGAAGTAAATGAAAAAATTATTTTAAATAAAAATATAAAGTTATTTAAGAAAAAAAGAGAAAAAAAATTAAAAAAAGATAATCTAATTATTAAATAGACAAGATAAATATATAAAAAATAATTTATTATTAACATGTAGTTGAAAAAACTTCTAACTTTTTTTTTGGTTAATCAAGTTTTTGACATTTTTTTATAACTCTGATTTTTAAACCTTTAGCTTTCTTTTTCTAGTTTTGACTCCTTAAAAAAAATTACGTAAAAAGCATGTTCTGTTAAATGATTAAGTAAGCATTATTTGTGGTGATTAAAAACAATTTTTCTAAAAATGAAAAACTATCACAAAATAATACTTATTTTATCACTCAATGAATAACAATTTAATTTATTTTTAAAAGGATGGCCATTAAGAAAAAAAAAATAGACAGTGATTTCTAATAAAATTTAATTTGCAAAGAGTTTTTTAACAAAGTGAATTCATTCTTATTATTGCTTATTGGGTTACCGCGCAAAGTTTCGGTTTCAGATTCGTTCTTGTCTCAAACGTTTCTTGGTTCTTTATACTCTATTGCCTGCATTCACACGCTAATGTCACTAGAGTGCTTCTAGATTAGACCAAAGAATCCTCAAAAATCCCAACTTTTAACCATTCTACTCACATCCACTCCCCAAATTTCACAGCTTTATGTCTCATTATGCACGTTCTATTGTAAGTTCACTGCAGTTTTTCTCAGCTACGTGTTTTAATATCTAATTTTTGTTTTACTAATAGTCTAGTATGCATGAACCAAAATTGAATAAGATGAGAAGTGGATTCATTTAGAGGAAAAATGATTTTGTTTTCCTTTTAGAAAGGCAAAATGTCATTTAATTAAATAGTAAGAAGGATTGTGATTTGCATTTTGTAGGTTTTAAAACTTTGCATTTTGTCTCTCTTTCTGAACTGACTATCAGAGGATTTTCAATTTTCAGTCTGTAACTTTTTTCCATCTTGTTTAAAAATTATGAATGTGGGCAGGGTTTTGAGTCCGGAAGTAGGTTTCTGAAACTGGAAAATTGTGTAGCCGAAAACTTTTGATGGAGATAGGTATACAGAAAATGAAAGAAGATAAAGACATGCCAAACCACAATCTTGTTAGTAATAGCATGGCAGAATGTTGTAGGTGTAATGAGTTGGAGGAGAGGAGCAGGAAAGCTGAGACGAGGTGTGCGGAGTTAGAATTCAAGCTTCAAAAGAAGAATGAGCAATGTGAAGCACTTGAGGCTAAACTCAAGGAACTTAAAGATGAGCAAAAGGTTTTGAGGGTGTCTCATGAAGGACTTAAAGAGAAAAAGGAAGTTGGTGATGTGAAAGAGAGCGAGGTAGAAACGATAGTTGATTTGACAGATGAGAATGAGGTTGTGCAACTAATGGTTGAAAATAGTGTTTTAGAATGCGAGAAGAAAAGGGCTGAAAGTGAGGTTGTGCTCTGGAAAGACAAGTACTGGAAACTGGAATCATTGACCGCACAGTTGAAGCTGGGAAGCTGCAGTTATTGCCATGAAGAGAGTGGAAAGAAGGAAGAAAGTACCCCAATTAGGACTGATGGTAGTTCACATCTAGAACCAATCATAGATTCTAAAGTGCACTCTGTTGGTGAAGCTAGAAGGCAATTGACATTTGAAACTCAGGAGAGTCCCAGCACTAAGATGGCTCCATCCACACCCTTTGTTGCAAAATCTGCTTGTGTTGTTGTAATTGATATTGTTGACAGTGATGATGAACCTAATATTAGCCAACAGCCTGTGCTCGATAGTCGGGGTAGCAAAAATATTTCTGTTTCATCATGTTCTGCTGCAGAAAATGAAAAGATGTCTAGTAGTTTTGCCCAAAACAATGAGGAAGATTTGGATTTTGGTGAAGATCTCCCTTTTGTTGCAACACCTAAGAGGAAACGAAACTGTAATGTTGTCACAAGTGATTCAGAACATGATAATGATGATGATGATGATGTGCCACTTTGTAAATTTAAGAGGATGCATGTAGAGGAAGTAAATCCTGATCAAGTTAGATGTGAAACAAATAACTCAGTGACTGCTTCTACTTCTGTAGACTACAAGGTTATCAGTACTGTAACAACTGGGCTGCGTCTAATGCCACTGAGAAAATTGGCCCAAAAAAGTCAAGGTAAAACAGCGTATAGATCTATTGAGGCAAAACATCAGCAAAGAATCCTGACAAATAATGATGATGATGAATCAGAAGAGGATTTTTCAGACTGCGAAGATGAAGGCTTGAGTGATTTTATTGTTGATAATTTTGATGTTTCGTCTTGTGATGATACATCTAGCAAGTCGCAAGATGAGTCTAATAGTGATGTGGATTCTGATTCCAGTAACTCAGAAGATGTACCAGATAATGACATGGACTCTGATTCAGAAGATGTATCTGATGAGGACATGGACTTCAGTAAGATATTATCACAAATTCATAGGAGGAAAGACCACATGGAGTGGGAATTTGAGGCAGACATGCTTGCAGCATTTGCGAAGGATTCTGAATTGTGTATGAAAGCTGTGTGTGCTCTCTATCAACAGCAAACTTCTGAGGAACAGATGAGCAGGGGAACATTGTATAGCAACCAGCGAGGATTCAGCAAGTTTGATGCTCGCAGGTATGCACGGATGATAATTTTGATAATGTATACTGTAGGCTATGCCGCATTTATTTAACAAGATATGATTCCTAAAGGTTCTTCATTTCTTTATGCATGCTAGAGACATCTACCACATAATTTTATGTTTGTTTTAGAAAAGAAGTTGAACTTTGTCTCTTTTATTTATTAGTCAATTTTCCTCATTCGGAGATTAATTGTCATTGATAATTAATTTTGAACACCCTTGCTATTGATTTTGTGATTTTAGAAGATGAAATGAAATATTTAGCACTGCATAATATTAGTTATTTTGAGATGATCCTGAAAGGTAATTGTTGGTGATGCAAAGAGGAAAAAAGAGTTTGGAAACTTAAATGATATTTATAAAAGGAGGGAAATCTCCTTAAAAAAAAATTCTGCTTAGTGAAGAACAATACTGAGTAGAAAAAATTGTAGCAAAAGAGAATACAATCAAAAGCCATATGCAGACTTTACCCTTCCTCTAAGCATTGCATTCTCACGAACTAAAATAATTTCCCTTTTGTTCCTCTCTTGAATTTCAATTTCAAAGCCCCAATTATCTATCATGCATTTTTATGTAGTCATATATTTTCTCAGTTTCTTATGTTTTCTTGTGTTTACAGAGGCAGCACTTTGGCCGAGTTCCTCACTCATGGTGATCCTCGTGGTGGTTTAAAGAAGTCTGTCAAGGAATTGCAAGAACATGACCCTAAAGCAGTTGAACTCTGCAGAACCCTCGCCATTCGCTACTCAAAGCAACTATACCAGATCTACAGAAACAAAGAGGATCCTTTCTTTCCTTAACTCCATTCAGTGTTAGGAACAGCAATTATGTTTACAATTGAAACAAACGCCAAGGTTACTTTTGTTGTTTGAATATCTGTATATACTATGGTAGCCATATATGCATGTATATGCTGCTATGATTATCCAAGGACATCCATAGTACATGTATCCAAGAAAATAGAATGTGCACTGACATTATAAAAAACTTATATTGTTATTCAATCAGGAATTGTCACGTAAATTAATAAATTCATTTACTTTTACATAAATTACTTAAAAATTATGGTTAGCGTGATTTTTAATTGATTGGATAGAAAAATATTTTAGACTATCAAGACATATAAATTAAACTCTTTGTTATCACAAGACTGGTAAGAAATTTTTATTTTCTCTCAAACATGAAATCCTAAATTTTGTCTCCTTTGTTCATTTTTAAGAATTAATGCCAATTATTAGAGTAGCACGTAAATAAATTTGTCAACAACAAGAAAGTTGTTGCAACAACAAATATTAAAACAAACCAAATAATATCTTGTTTGAGTTGCAGGTTAGAATTTATAGCTAAAACTATGGTTGGAAGTTTTCTTTATGGGGGAAACCAAACATGTACCACGCAAATCTGAGTTTTGTTGTTAAATATATTATCAGTAAAAGTATAAAACGAAAGAAAAGGAAAGAAAATGTCACATTAGTATGTGTCCCCCTAAACTTGCGGGTGCAACTTGGATTCTACATATGAAAAGGGGTGGCCCTTGTGGCTATGAAGCCATCATTGTCATTATAAAAAGGAATCCACAGGGCTCTTTACCTTCACCACCCCAAAAGCTTTCTTTATACAAGCCTTCTCTCTCCTTTCTTTCTCTCCTAAAACTTGAGAAATCAAGAGAAAGGAGGGAGAGAGAAAAGAAGAAGAAGAAGAAGAAGAAGAAGAAAGAAATATTTGGATACAAAAATGGCCGTTTCCAGTGCTTCATTCAGGGTGGTTTCCTTCCTTTGCCTCATCTTTGCGATTTTCATGACAGTGGCTTCTGCACAAGTCACTGCTCCCGCTCCTGCTCCAACAAGTGATGGTAAAATTTTTCTTTTCTTCTAAAAAGTTTGGTTTCATCTTTTGATGTGATTTTTTACGTTTTGGATGTGATCTTAAGAATATCTTAAACATAATTTGTATACTTCTCAACGGGTTTCAAAATTAAAACATGTTATTTTTTGTTTCTCTTTATTTTAGATTTCTAGATTTTTATATGTGAATGCAGATTAGAATAAAAAGTGATCATGTTCTACATTTTGGATGAATTAGAACATTATTGAAAGTTTGAAACCATACAATTAGGAGATGTCAATTATAAAAACCTTATAGGATTGAGTATTGACCAACCTAATAATATAAAGTTTTGATAATATATAAAAGGAGTTAAGTTTTAGGTGTTTGGAAACATATATGGATTCTGCAGGGTGACACAAGTTGAAACGCTGAAAGAAATCAAAAAATGATGAAGAAATATTGGACTTTATGAAATTGATTTGCAATTAATTATTTATTCATACTCTGCCTTTTGAAAATGTCTAAAGGGACACAGACCACATTGCTAATGAATGGTTCTTTATAATTTGCAGGCACCACAGTTGACCAAGCGATTGCATATGTTCTAATGCTTGTGGCTTTGGTGCTGACCTACATCATGCATTAAAAGAGAGGCATTGCTGTCATAATGGCTAAGGAGGAAGAGATTTTTGTTGGACAATGTTTTTGTTTTTTTATAACACTCTTATGTTCCAATGATTATTTCATAATTCTAGCTTATTTTTTTTGATCTATTGTCGTGCTTTATTTTTATAATTTCTGCAGTTAATAGATAAGAAATGAAGGTAAAAGAAATTTGATAATAATATTAATGATAATGAAACTTGATGGAATAGGGGGAGATAAGAAAAAGAAAATTAATTATTCCACATATTTTATATTATTTAAGAAGGCAATCACCTCAAAATCAATATTCTTTTTAAGATAATTTCTATTTCTGTTGTATCATTTTTCGGAGACGACACCATACCATTATCGTATAAATTAATTAACTGTTTATTTATCGAGGATTTGAATCATGTGCAGATGAATCGAAGTTCTAATTATTTAAAGAAGGAAAAAATAACTCGTGGTCCCTAACTATATTCATTTTTTTTTTTTTCCTTTTAACTTATTTTCGTCTAGCGTGTGTAGGGTTGCAGTTCATGTTTAAGAAACAAAAAACTGAACCATATATAGTAATAAAGTTAATTTCATAAAATTTTTACATTGTTTGTCTATTTACTAATTTTATAGTCTACATAAAAAAAATTAGAATAAACTTATTATCATAGAAGAAAGGAAATATAAAGAAAGTAATTGAAGCGTTCTCCAGTTTAATTGATACATAAATTACCAATTAAATATGAGAACCAAAATTAATAACTTATTTATGAATTAAATAATAAAAAATAAATTTAATTATTTGCTTTACCAACTGTGAGTCAGTTTGGTCCTGAACTTTAATGCATAATCAATTAATTAATATGTTGCATAATAGTAATAATAGAATTTATAGTGTAAAACATTTTACACTAATAGTTCATAAAATTTAAACTCTATTCAATATATTGCCTTCTAATTATTTCTATTTTTTTACATATAAAATTAAAAAAAATATGATTAGTTAAATTTTTAAAAATAAATAAACAATATTCAAATGTATTTTCAAATTTTGTAAGAATAAGGCTAAAGATAATTAAATTTATAAATACTATATTGTAACATTCTTCATCATATACATATGTTCCTTTATTAATTTCTTAATGATTTTTTTTTTTTTAGTAAAATCTACGATGTTGATCGTATCCTTGATCTTTCAATTCATTTTTATATAAATTTTACAATTTTAAGACAAAATAAAGCATAAAAAGACACACACAAAATGTCAAAGGTAATATTTTATAATTTAAAAGAATAATAGTGTGTGAATATGTTTTCTGTTTCATATTTTTCAGGGTCATTTTTCAAGTTTTTATAGAAAACAGTAAAAAGTAATTATTCTACTGTTTTGTCTTTTATTTCCTATAAACTTTGGAATGTAGGAAGTTATAATAACAAAAGGGACGTTTTTGTAATTAAAATAGAAAGAGGACTCCTGCCTAACAACCATATTACATCCTTTACATTAATTCAAATACTGAACTGGTGTTTTTCTTTTTTATATAAAAAAAAAATGTCTAGTTGTAGGATCAAACTTCAAACATCGAGTTCAATGCAATCAACACAAATTTTTTTTGGTGATTAAAAGTAAAATTTGCGTGGTATTGACAACAAATACCTTGAACTAGTGAAAGTCTCACCGGAATCAACCTGTGCTTGAAAAGAATGCAAGATTTTGTTGGATAATTGAAATGAGTTGCATCCTTTATACGCATATCTAGTCTGCAGTAAACATATATGTTAATTTTCTCTCATTTAATTTTAGAGAGTATCGTTGTGGCATAATCTTTTCCTGTGTATTATGCAACTTCAAATCGTTTAAACTTGAGCAATGCTAAGACACCACACTGTTTTTAGTTAAAAGATTTAACAATCTTATTCCCTACCTTGTAAATATTACATAAATATGCATTTCAAGTAAAAATATAAAAGAATATTCTTTTAAAATATCCTTCCAATTTCATTGATAATACATGCTCCCAGGAGACACTCTTGACCAAAATGACTATTCACAACATATTCTGAAACCAGGTTTGCACGGTAAATTCTTCCATTTGATCCACTAATATTTTCTCCGAGAACATAGCTTGAGAAAAATGTTTAAAAAAAATCAATAGAAATCAAAATTCCTCGTGTTTAATTGGCTGTGCGTAACTGTCACATTGTGAGTGACTCTAGTATTTCCGGAGGGATAATACACAATTTATTCAGAAATTACTTCATGGGAAAATCCCAAGGGTAACAAAATTTCTGCTAGTCAAAAGCAGAAAAAAAAACTCAAAAACCTAAGATTGTGTGCTATGCTGGTCATTTTCCTATTCATGTATGTTGTTAGTTTATGGTCAGGACGGATTGGAATGACTCCCTCCCATTCCAAGAAAAAACCAAAAAAACAAAATTGCTGTGCTTCAGGGGTTCTCATTAAAAACCACTTTGGTAGCAAAAAAGTGTGCACAATAAAAAAGACCCGATCATGATGTTGTGTATCGTTGATGTAGAACAAACTTTACAACTTCATAAAATGAAACCACAATTCCAACGGAGGGGCCTGCTCGACCAACTCTCGGACCAAAACCTGTAAACAATCCTTTCAAGCCTCCATCTCTGAAAGAAGATATAAAAAATTAGTTCGAATAGTTCGTATCAGTCATCATACACATCAACACGCTGCTCACTTCAAACAAAGTTTATCCTGACTAGAAGTTAATACTATAGGTAATAAGTCAACAACAATGGGCATTTTCTAACTGCAGTTGTTAGAGAAGATTCGAATTATGCAACTATTATACAGAACGTGTCTTTAAAACATAAGGAAAGTCAAGTTGTAACATTTGGAATCCAAATCATGACATACCTCCACACCTCCACCAGCGTCTGTCTTGTAGTCATTTTCAATGCCCTAACAGGATCATTCTGCAATTTCATTTTATTTTAAAGAAAAGATGACATTATAATAAGACCAACTTGACAAATAGATATAAAACTGATACTTATTTCAAAGAAAGACAAGTAAATGGGTTTATATCACATCAGTAACAAACACAGACCTCTATCTGCCTTCGAGTTTTTGCAACATCTAGTGGACATGTAGCTCCGGCAGCTAAAGATCCTGCAACAAAACCAGCTCCAAAATTTGCCCCCAAAACACTCAATGCATTGGCATCATCATCTCCAACCAAACTAAGAAGTTTTCTTCTAGTCTGCAAAGTTAGAGTAGTGAGCAATTGGGCATCACTAAACAAAGATTAAGAAAAACAACTTCACTTGTAAAGGGGTTCATGAAGAAAACTCACTGGTTCAAGTGTTGACCAACAAATAGCAGAGAAAGGTACATCACGGGCAAGTTGAGCTCCCATGCCAGTCCACAGAGCACGATAACCTTGTACTGTTACAAAATGAAAAGATTCAATGACAATTACACGGTTGTACTTTGTTATTTTAATTTATATATGTTTATAGTCTTGCACTGTTATCTCAATATATATTAAATCTGTCCAACTTTGGACACATGTTAATTGCTTATGTGATTTTTCATGTCATTCACTGTTTTATATTTTTTCTATTTATTTTCTTCTTTTGGAATGGACTGTTTAGTGTTATTTGTACTGTTATGATTTTCTTCTCCTCTGCAAAGCATGGGGGAATGGGGATGCTGATCTAGTATTAATAAATATTGCAGTCTGCCCGGTGCCACAACCAACAGAGATTGAAAAATCAAACCAAACAGATGAAACAAGTAAATAATTCTAGGATGTTCATGTTGTCAGAAAAAGCTAAGCACTTACAGTTGTTCTGCGAACTGTTTGTGCTCTTGACATGTGAGACAACACCTAGCAAAGTCTGGAACACTCCAGGAGGCTTTTTACCAATTTGAATCTCTTTAAATGCCTACATTTGAAATAAATAAATGTAAACCCAAGAATCCTCCAAAAGAATCCAGAAAGTTTGTGGACGGAAATATAGGAAGAAAAAAATGAAGACATGATTTTTATAAAAATAAAAAAACACAAAGCATCAAGAAAGATAAGAGAAAATGAAATGAAAATTGAAACTCTGCTAACTTCAAACAAAATCTACCACGAACCAGAGAGGATATACTAAGTGAGGAAAGAAAGCCATGTGAATTGCAGTAGAACAAAGTAAAATTATAGCCTATGTTTGGAATGGTTAAATGTGATATAGAAGAGGGGAATGTAACATAACACAATGGAATGAACTAAAACATAAACTCAGTCATATTGTTTCAATACTTTATAAGTGAGTGGAACAAAACTCCCATTCCATCGTTTGAATAATAATGGAATGGATTATAGCTTTTTAATTCTTCCATAAACCTTACTTTGAAGGACTCATCTCCAATTTAGTCCATATACATCATTGTCTAAGAACTTTAACAAATAATAATTGCTAAATAAAAAATCAATTACATGTATCCATATAAAACTAAATTAAAACCTTTCTTTATTTAAGCTAAGATTAAATTAAATTCATCTTAGAATTTATCATGAACTGGGATTGATATCTGAGAAAGTCTCTATTTTTACTGCATGCATTTTCATCTGTGCTTTTGCATATTCTTTTTATAAAAGCTTTTGACTTCTATCAATTGTTATTGCTAAAAATAGGTATAATGGATGGAATTCTTGTGGCCCATTTTCAAATTGATTTCCTTCTGTTAATGAATGGATCATTCCCTACTATAGTGGTTACTGCAACAGGCAGGAACCACCGGCCATTACATGTCTGGTCTTTCCCTCATAGTAATGGCCGGTTTTTCCCTCATTCTTTTAAAAATATTCGTCCTCTAAAAGAGTGTTGTGGCCCTTAAGCTTGGAACCACTATAGGAATTGCAACTATGGCTGTCTCTTTGACATGTGTGTAATTGTGGTTGAGAGGTTGCAAGCAGACAAAGAAATGATTAAAAAGAAATGGGAAACCAGCGAAGAGAGTAGAGTAGAAGCAGCTAGACTTACCTTAGCAAGAGGCCAACCACAACAAAGAAAGTTGAAGGTTGAACAATCACAAAACTTAACATTGGCAAGGACAAAACAATGACATTGCGAGGGAAGAAAAGTAAGTCTAGCTGGTTCCATCCCTTTCCTCCCAAATTAGGAGGGAAGAAAGGAAGAATAAATAATGGAATAACATGAAATGGGCTCCATCATATTTTATCCTCATTTTACCAATCCAAACAACGGAATAAGATGCAACTCCATGCCATTCCACTCCACTCCAGTCCATTACCTACCATCTCCAATCATATAGCTTAACTTAATGGACAAACAAGCTTATGTATCAGCCATCCAAAAAAAAAGATAAATAAAACATCATCCAGCCACAATCATAATTTTAAGATATACTGTTAATTCGAAATTGGAGTTAAACTATGCTAAATCATGACGACATTGCCTTGGCACTTGCGATAGAAATAAAACAAAAAAAAATATGCAGTCCTGAAACCAACAAGAGCAATCACTAGGCCGAAAATGAATCCTGAATTGTAGGTTAACCTGCTTACTGATGTAAATATTTTCAAAAGAGGAATAATAACTGCCTTACTAAACTACTGCACTTCATGAATGGAAACTCCAAAAACCACAGCTATTACACATTGGGTGTCAAAATAATATGGATAATTATCTTAAGTACCTGCATACGAGTTCTAGCAAGTTCAATAGGATAGCAGGTGGCACAAGCTAGAGAGCGTGCCAACGAACCAGCCACTAGAGGTACATAAGGAGATGTGATTGGTGCATTTTTAGCTGTGAATTCCTCCAACCAATTGCGGAAGATGTCATAGCAAGGAAGGTAAATTCCTACCTGATTCAAGCACAAAAAAGTTATGTCAGTCAATTCCTTTGGATTCATCATATGATGAGTAAAACTAAACACTGGTGTTTGAATTGTTAACCTACAGTTGGTACTGCAAGAGCCAGGCCTGCATTTGTGCCTCTCCATAGCCTAACAAATCCCTCCTGCAATACCACGCTTGCATTGATTAATATGTGTCTGTATTTGTAAATGCAAATATATAATACACATAAATGACAAATTCAAGCACACATGTCCTCAATACACGCAAAGGACAACTTCAACCCATCCAATAAAATCACAAACCTGTTGTATAATTTTGTAGAGCACATCCAATGTTCCTTTGTAGCGAAAACACTCAGGAGGACAAAGTGATACCGTGCCATGGGTTCCCGCCCGGTTACATGACGGAGAACATCTTAAATCAGCAAACATCTAAGAAACAAAATTAAAAAGACCAAATCAAATGCAGTTTCATTCAACTTCAACCACACAATCTCTTTATCACTAAAGAAAGTTCTACATTGTATATAGTACTATTTTGTTTTATAGCTGTTGCAATAAACAACTAAATACATATTACAGAAACAGAAATTCAGGGGAATAACGATTCTTATAAAGGTACAAAATTTTGTTCCTCACGCACCATATTTGGCCCAAAACAAGCCATTCTACTAGTCATATTACTGAGTGGATGAGAATAAGCAACCCCTGCAGCTTGTGCTTGCAACCTTGTCTGCCAAATCAGGAAAACAAATCAGAAGAATACACCAAACAATACATAATCAATCTGAGAACACACAAAAAATATATATTTTGGAATATGCACATGTATTGAAGAATTGACACAAACTGAACATACTATTGAAAACTTCGTCAACAAAGAAAAAAATAGGAAAACTTGTATCAAAATTTCTGCTTGATAACAAACAAATTGAAAGCGCACCTTGGCAACATCGAGGGGATTGACAATGATGGCGGAGAGGAAGGCGGCGCCAGCGGCGGAGAAAGCTCGTTCTCCGAATCCCAATTTATGACTATTGAACGATTTTAGCGGCGGCGACGGAGGCGGCGACGGAGGAAGAGAACAACATTCCATGGTATCTGCTGCAGGCTGGCCGTCGTTCATTTCAATTGTGATTTGGTGAGAAGCCATCCACGGATTTTGGATTCGCTCTGAATCCGCCATCGTGTTTGTTTTTCGTTGCAAGGACCAACGACGACTCAATGCGTTACGTTTTTTATTAGAAAAATAAAATTAGTATTAGGCCCTGCCAAAATAAAGGAATTACTTGTGTGAACTGTGAACGTTGAATGGGAACTGGGAAGAAAATCAATGGAAAAATATAATTAGAAAAAAGGAAACAAACTAATAAAAAAGGATCGCGAATATGTGGGGGAGAGAGGCATACGTAAGAGCTTATGTGAAACGCGCCACGTTTGTTGACAACTGTGCGACACGTCGTTTTCGACAGAAAAACCCTAGAAAACGCTTGCAATGCAAGTTAGGTAGTGGCCGCGAATGAGTGAAGTTAGTTATCAGTAGTAGAAATTGTATTAGGGTTATTCCTATTAAGATGGACATGAATGCCTAACCTTCTTTTGTCTTCTAGATCTTTCGACTGTCTCATGTCTCTGAACCTCGTCAAGCACTACCTATCATTATAAATAATACAATAAATGCTATTTTAAAATAATAGTTAAGATAAAGACTTTTTAAATTTTGTGAATTTTAAAAATTTTAATCAATAGAAAGCCTCACATTTATGATATTGTATATTTATTTTGTAAATATTTTACTAGATTTATATTGTGTAAACAAGATTAATTTTTATCTAATGAATTCAAAGAAACATATGTCACTCGATGTAGCTAGAGGAAGAGAAATAAAAAAGTAATAAAAGTTTTCATGATTCAATCTAGGAAATAATTGTAAAAGCTAAAAAATAGGGTTGAATTATATAGGCTGTTTTAAAATTTTTTCTCTATGACAATATGTTTACGTATGTTGTTTTTAAAGCTTATTAAATGTAAGATTTTCTTTTTTTAAGATTGATCTTATTATCAGATTATTCAAGTTATTATCCCCTGTTAGTTAACAGATAAATCAATAGAGAGAAAACAACAATATTTTTATACTAGTTCGTCTTATTAAGATTACATCCAATTCTTTAACAATACGCTAAGGTTTCACTAAGAATATTTGTTGAACCCAGTTTCTTCTGGCTAATTATAGATATTATTTGAACATAACGGCTAAACCAGTATTTTTTGAATTCAGCCTCTGTAAGCTAAACAAGGTATTCTTTGAACACAGCAGCCGCCTCCACAGGCTAAACAAAGGTATTATTTGAAACACAACCTCCTCAGGCTAAGGCATCACAACAGTGGATTTAAGAAGATGAAAGAATAAGTTTAACCTCTACACAAAGAGGGA
Organism: Hylodesmum podocarpum; assembly: GCA_026586105.1. Classification (NCBI taxonomy): domain Eukaryota; kingdom Viridiplantae; phylum Streptophyta; class Magnoliopsida; order Fabales; family Fabaceae; genus Hylodesmum; species Hylodesmum podocarpum. The sequence continues at coordinate 11,740,973 of JALJEV010000623.1, read as the reverse complement.
TTTTTACAATGACTTTTATTCTAAGTTCAGGGCGAGTGAACTTTGCTTGAGAGTTTGAAGCTTGAATATAATTTCTTTGTTATACAGTTCGTCAACCTTCTCTTGAAATAAGGAAGTCCTTTTATAGAGAGTTATGTGAAGTATCCGTTAGATTAAAGATTTGAATGTTAGTTCTTTGTCTTAGGATATTCAAACGTGTAACAGAGATCAATCAGAATAATTAATTAATGCTTGCACATGCTTTTTCTCACTTGATCAGAGATATCAACAAAAAGCATGATTGCTTTTTGTGTTGCAGGGGTTTTGCACATATTTTTATTCTGTCTTTGGAAGCTTCTACGATTAACGGTTAGATTTGAATTGGGGCGCGAGTTACTCCGTCTGAACTTCATTAAACGATGTAAACGAATGAATAAATATATGAGTTGTGTGTTGAATTCATTTGTCTGTCTCCTTCTTGCATCTTCAACTTCAGTGTTCAAAGTCTTCCTTCTTGAACACTTGACTTGAAGTTGAGATGGGTTCTCTGTCTTGAACAATGAAGGTTCTTCGTTTGATGTAACTTTGAGACTTGATGACTTGAACACTTCATTTTGTATGTCTGTGCTTGAGGGTGTATCTTGTTTATGTTCATTAATATTCGTCTGATCATTCTTTTGTTTGCATCTAATGCCTATTCAGTTTTCAGCTGTTCAGTCTGCTCTGTTTGCGTCTGATACCTCTTCAGTCTGATCATTTTGCCTACTCTTCAGCCTACTCTTTAGTCTAAGCATTTAGTCTGCTCATTTCCAGCTGTTCAGTGTTCTGTTTATGTTGATACCTCTTCAGTCTGATCATTCTGTCTGCTCTTTAATCTAAGCATTCAGTCTGCTCATTCCGTTTATTCTTCAGTATGAACATTTAATCTAAGTATTAAGTCTGCTCATTCCATTTATTTTTCAATATGAACATTCAGTCTGAGCATTAAGTTTGCTCTTCAGTCTACTGACACAACAGACTATTATGTAATTATCAAAAGTAATATACTAAGTTATCTTGACTTAACATCTATGCATTTTAAAGAAAAAGAAATAAGTTTGATGGTAAATTGTTTTAGATTTTAAGTGAAGATAGGAAATGTTCTACTTGGTTAACTAATTAAAAATTATCTTTTTTTTATTATTCATGTTAAACTAAACATTTTAGTTTTTACTTTATATTTTTTACCTACTTTCATTCATTTTATTTATCTTTTCTTATTTTCTATTACTTTATTTCTCACCTATGTTATTTTTAATATTAATACTATACATAACTAAATCTTAGAATGAAAAGAAAATAAAACTAAGGTAAAAGTATATTTTAAAATATATATTTTGTTCTTCTGAAATTTTAAAAATTTGGTTTAATTTCTTTAAATCATAATGTATCGAATTTGAAGTGTATTGTTTTAAATTAAAGTAATTTAAACAATATTTTATAATTCAATTTTAAATAATTATGAAAATTTAAGAAACATTTAAATAATAATCTATTATTAATCCTAACAATCTCCATTTCTATCAAACAGTTTTATCTTGTTAAACATATAAAATTATTTAATATCTTTTCATATTTTAATCACTACTTTTTTATCTTTATATTATCGTCAATCAAATCTAAAATCAATTGAATTTCATAACTATTTTTAAATAAAATATCATTACTTACCACTTATGTATTGATTTATTATATTTTTAAATTCTTTTAAATAAAATTATCTAATTATTATCTTTACACAATTAATACATATTCACTCCTATTTTTATATTATTTCTTTTCTTTTATATTTTTATTTATAATTATTATTATTTTTATTTAAATACATTATTCTCCAAATAATGATAATGCAAACACACATGCCTAAGTAGAAGCGAAAACTTTAATCTAATTACAAATTACAAAATAACATATTATTATATTAATAAGTATCTCTATAATTTGTATTAAATATAAAAAATTATATTATCAACGAAATTAAAAGTCGAGTATGATAAGAATTTTAATGATAATTATTATCAATAATAAAATTTCTAATGATGTGATATTATGACTTTATATTAGTTATAATTAAGTTCTTTTAACATTTTCAAAAAGGGAATAAAATTAAATTAAAGATCTCACGTAGTGGAAAGTATAAAACCACGTGAGAATGGTGGCGGCCACACATGAGTCACGAGTCATGTCATTGGCAATTAGGAATCGTGTCAAGTTCTGCCACGTGTCTTGATTTTATGCATGCACCGTGTACTACTACGTGTAATCTTCTTCTCATTTTATCATCTGGGTTTATAATTTTTTTTAAAATTTTTTCTACTAGATAAGGATTAAGAAAAATTATTTTATAACTAGTTCTTTAGCCCCTGCAACCCACGAGTTGTTGTTTTATTTCTTTTAATAATTTTTATTAATTTAATTAAATTAAATTTTATGCAAAAGTATTATATTAAAATGAAAAGTATAAAATTATATATTAATAGTGCAAGAGTATTTAAATTGAATCCTGTGTTAAAAAGTTTTATATTTTCGACATCTTTATTTATTGTTATTATGGATATCAAAATTTTAGAAATATTAAAAAAATTAATAACACATTTATCTTTTTTAAATAAATTATTTTTATTTTACATAAATACACCTTTTGTTTTGAATAAAATAATAAAATAATAAAATAAATATTAAAATTTTACAAATAAATTTAATTAATAATATTTTTTTCAACTTTGATACATTTTCCTATTATAATCAAACCATTTATTATAGTGACCTTTGTTTTAATACATTGATTCTATGAAATTTTATATTATCAATACAATAAATTTTTACGGAGAGGTAGTTATAAAATATAGTGTATAAATTTTTGTCTTTTATACTGAAATTTATCTTCTAAAATTTCATCAAACAAATTCTATTATTAGAACATAATGATATTCATATATAATTACTGAAAAATTATAATATTAATATAAGTTGAGAGAAAAATTAATTAAAAATTATTTGAATAATCGGAATAAGAAAAAAAAATATAAAGAAAATGCAATACTTTTTATTAAAATAAAAATAGAGAAACCTAACATTGAATAAACACTAGAAAAACTAAAATTAGAATTTTCCGTCTGGAATGAATTTCCGTCCTAACTAGTTCTTCTAGGCATTGGAGTTCTAAATAGTCGAAGTTAAGTGATATTCAAATTCCAAATTTCTAAATACACCAGTGTCTTAATTTTTTTAATCTGTTATTTCTTAATTAGGAGAAATTAGATTATTTTTTTTTCATATACTTTGATTTTGTGTTATAATATGATTTATATATATTTTCTATGTTTCTACAAATTAAAGAGATGCATTTCATTTGATAGTAAATATTCCTAATTCCTTATTATTGGTTTGATATGTACCATACCATATTTTATTTCCAAAATAGTATATTTTATATTCATGATATAATACTAAACTTTAATCAACTATATACTAAATAATTGATTTGATTAATATACTTTATATATACTTCTAATTCGTTAATATTTTGTTGTTTAAGAATATAGTAGATGTATTGAGGGGTCATCTATCATCTGAGCTTGTTTTGTCTGATAGTTTCGTTTGTCTTGTAATTATTAAAATAAAGAATGTTAATCATTTTGATCTAACAACATCAAATGAGGTTTCTAGGTCTGACATTTGTTTGTCAGCCTTTGAGTTATCTTGAAATTTGACGTGGATTGATTCTTCTACAACTTGAGTGTTAGAGTTGAAAACTCTATAAGCTTTAGATGTATCAGAATATCCGAGAAAGAATCCTTTACAAATTTTAAAGTCAAATTTTCCAAGATGATCCTTAGTATTAAGGATAAAACATTCGCATCCAAAAGGATGGAAATAGGATATGTTAGGTTTTCTTCCTCTCCATAATTCATAGGGAGTCTTATTCAATATGGGTCTTATCAAAATTCTGTTTTGTAAATAACAGGATATATTTATTGCTTCTGCCCAAAATTATTTTGGAAGTGAACTTTCATTTAAAAAAGTTCTAGCCATTTCTTGTAAATTCCTATTTTTCCTTTCCACAACTTCATTCTGTAGAGGAGTTCTTAGAGACGAAAAATTATAGAATATACCATTTTCAAAACAGAAGGATTTAAACTTGGAATTTTCAAATTCAGTTCCATGATCACTTCTTACAGACGCAATACATGCTCCTTTCTCATTTTGAACACATTTATAGAAAATTTCAAAGACATTGAATGACTCGTGTTTATGAGCTGAGAAGTATACCCAAGTAAATCTAGAGTAGTCATCTACAATGACAAATCCATATCTCTTTCCTCCAAGACTTTGCGTGTGAGTAGGACCAAAGAGATCAATGTATAACAACTTTAGTGGTCTTGTCGTAGAAACAACATCTTTTGATTTGAAAGATGATTTAAGTTGTTTCCCATGCTAACAAGGTTCATATAGATGATTAGATTTTCAGGAAATGTTTGGCAAGCCTCTCACAAGATTTCTCTTGGATATTTTTGAAATATATTTCAGACTTAAATGTTCAAGCTTTTTATGCCATATTTCTCTTTCATCGTCTGCTGAGAGTAGACAAGTTACATTCTGATCACTAAGGTCAGAAAGGCAAACTTCATATAGATTGTGCTTTCTTCTACCCTTAAACAGAATGAATTTATCAATGTTTCTAACTATGCACTCATCAGAGTTAAAGGAAACTTTATATCCGCTGTCATAGAATTGACTTATGCTAAGAAGATTGAAATTTAATCCTTCAACATAAGAAACATTTTGTATGAGTGGGTTGGGTGTCTTACCAACAGTCCTAATCCCAAGAATTTTACCTTTTTCAGACCCATATGAGACAGATCCTTTACTTGGTCTGAGGTCTTGGAACATAGACAGGTTTCCTGTTATATGTCGCCAGCATCCACTGTCCAGATACCAACTTGAATCCTTCTTTCTTTCTATTGAGGATATCTATAACAGGAATAATTTGTGATTTTGGTACCCAAAACTTCTTGGGTCCTACATTGTTAGTAGAGGGTTTTCTTATGTTAAAAGTCTTTGGGTGACTTTTGTATACATTTGGAAACCTGTTATAATTTGCATGCATGTTTTTACGAACAGACAGAATAGTTGATGACTTTGTTTCGTCTGTACTTGGATCATATCCAAGTCCACTTTTATCATAGGGAGGTCTTTTATAGGTTAAAATATCTTTGAGTTTGGAAGCTTGATTAGATCCTTTTTCAAATAATCATTTTCTTCTTTTAGTCTTTTGATTTCAAGAAGATGATTCTTTTCAGATTCATCTTTAGAAGATGTTTTATCTGATTGTTCCTTTTTGTGAAGATTTTTATTTATAGCTTTTAGTCTTGAAACTTCTTCCACAATTATCTTTAGCTTGGTTTTGCAAGATTTATATTCTTGAGCTATAAATGGAGAGTTTGCAAGAAGAACATCATAAGATATATCTTCTTCTTTTGAATCTGAGTTAGAGGATAATGAAAGAGATTTGTTCAGAATCTTTACCTCAGATGTTGAGTCTCCTGCCATGAGACTGAGCTTTCTGTATCAAGGTCTTCCCACGTAAGAAGGCTTTTCTTCTTATTATCTCTTTTGGGATTCCACCTTCTCTTCAACCTTGGGCAATCAGTTTTTATATGACCTGGTTTTCTGGACTCATAGCAGACAACCTCAGATTCTTCTTCTTTGTTGGATGGTTTCTCAGGAAACCGTCTATCTTTTCTTTTGAAGAATCTTTTACCACGTCCTTTCTTCATCATTATTTTCTTGAATCTTTTGGCCATCAAGGAGATCTCGTCATCAGTTGAATCTTCTGAGTTGTCAGATTCGGTTGAGTCTGCTTTAAGAACTTTATGTTTCTTTTTGTCTCTCTTGCTAGACTCCTCTTTTGGGGCTTCATCAATGGTAGGTAGAGCTATAGGCTTTTTAACTTTGATCTTTTTCCTTTTGCTTAGGTGAACTTCATGTATTCTTAAAGCACCAATGAGTTCGTCCAGAGTTAAATTTTTCATGTCTCTACCAACAGATATAACAGTTGACATGGCTTCCTAAGGAGCGGGAAGACTATCTAGAATCTTCATGTTATTTTGGGCTTTAGAGAAGGTGATGCCTAGAGTAGTTAATCCATTCAATATTGTTTGGAACCTTCCAAACATTCCATCTATAGATTCTCCTTTCTGCATGGAGAACATTTAGTACTCTCTTTGAAGGGTGACAACTTTTCTGAGACTGACATCCTCAGTTCCTTCATGAGAGATTTTTAGAGCATCCCAAAACTCCTTTGTAGTTTTGTAGGCACAAAATCCATTATATTTTGTCCTGGATAAAGCACACGTTATTGCATAACGCACTTTGCTGTTGAATTCCATTATAGTGTATTCTTCATTTCTCCATTGTGCTTCTGGTTTAGTTAGGGGAATATCTTCTTTAGTGATGATCTTCCAGAGTTTATATTGGGTAGACTTGATTTACATCTTCATTCTGTCTGCCCAATATGGATAATCATCTCCAGAGAAAGTTGGAGGTTTGTTCATAGAAGATCCTTCTGCTTATCGCATCGTCTTGGAAGTCTCCATCCCGGATCTTTTCCTCTAGCAGCTGTTAGGCGCTCAACCCTTAGAGGTTGAGCTCTGATACCAAATTGTAAAATATAAATACACAAGAAGGGGGGTTGAATTGTGTATTTTTTTTTAATTAAAATTTTTTCAGAAGATGCATTTTGCGTCTGTATTAAAATGTTTAGATCAGACGCAAACTTAAACTTATACTTCAAAGATTAATTTTAAGTAAGAATGCAGTTTAAGTTATTATCCACAGTTAGTAAGCAAATAAACAATAATCAAAACAATAATATTTTTATACTAGTTCGTCTATTCAAGACTACGTCTAGTTACCCAACAACTTGTTGAGGTTCCACTAAGAATATTCTTTGAACCCAGCCACTCCTAGCTAAAATATAAATATTCTTTGAACATAGCCTTCTCAGACTAAAGCGGTAATCTTTGACCTCAGCCTCTGCAGGCTAAACCCATGTATTCTTTGAACACAACCTCCACAGGTTAACCAAGGTATTCTTTCAACACTTAGCCTCCTCAGGCTAAAATAGGTATTCTTTGGACCTCAGCCTTCTCTGGCTAAACTCAAGGTATTCTTTAAACAATTAGCCTCCTTAGGCTACAAATTACCACAACAGTGACTTACAATTAAGATCAAATAGAAAATATCCTCTACGCAGAGAGGGATTTTACAATGAGAATTCTATTCTAAGTTTGTGGCGAACAAACTTGTATGTTGAGAGCTTGAGCGAGTATATGAATATAGTCTTGATCAGAGTAGTTCGCCAAGTTGAACTCGCAAGGATGAAGTCCTTATATAGGCGTTCTTGTGAAGTAACCATTAGACTGTAGATGTTAACGTTAATCCTTGACTTGGGTACTTTCACATCTGGCAGAGTGAACAATCAGAACATTTAATGAAAAGTCAGCAGATGTCAGCGTGAGATCTTCCTTTGACTTGATATGCTCATAGGTTTCACTAAAACATACAATTCCTTTTCGTGTTGCAGAGGTTTATTTTGAAATCTCTTTCCACCTATAGAAGCTTCTGAGTAACGGTTAATTTGAAATGAATGCACGTGTTACTCAGCGTCTTGAACTTCATAAAATGCTAGACGAATGAACAATTCAAAAGAGTTGTGTGTTGAATTCATTCGTCTGTCTTCAATCTTCGTCTTCAACTTCAATCTTCAGATCTTCACACTTGAGCACATGACTTGAAGTTGAGACGCGTTCTCCGTCTGATCTTTGAATGTTCTTCGTTTGATGAGATTGCCTTAAAGTATGACGACTTGGACCTTACGTTTGGAACATCTTGTACAATTCCTTGGACCTTTGACTTGATATGCTCATAGGTTTCACTAAAACGTACAATTCCTTTTCGTGTTGCAGAGGTTTATTTTGAAATCTCTTTCCACCTATAGAAGCTTCTGAGTAACGGTTGATTTGAAATGAATGCACATGTTACTCAGCGTCTTGAACTTCATAAAAGGCTAGACGAATGAACAATTCAAAAGAGTTGTGTGTTGAATTCATTCATTTGTCTTCAACTTTAGTCTTCAAATCTTCACACTTGAGCACATGAATTGAAGTTGAGACGCGTTCTCCATCTGATCTTTGAATGATCTTCGTCTGATGAGATTGCCTTAAAGTATGACGACTTGGACCTTGCATCTGGAACATTCAAAGAAACAAAAAAACACATATAAGATGATTTTGGAGAAGAGAGTGGCGTAGGGGATACTGCTCTTCCTATGAATATTCCTATTCTTCAACGCATTTATCCAATGGTCGAGAATAATGTGAGGAAGACTCAACCTTGCTTTCCTCAGACAGTAGTAGATGCAGAATCTGTCACGAGTACTCACATTGTCTCGTGAGCCTGTTCTAGGTGTGAAGATGTTGTAGAGAAGGTTATGGATAACTCTGCCTGTGGGATAGAGATTCCCAGATCTCAGAAACTTGGAATCTTCGGGGTCACGAGCCTTTCCATAGAGAATCTTGTCGATATGCTCCTCAGACTCTAGCCTCATCCAGTCAGCGCTATAAAGCGCCCTTCAGCTTTGCAGCTTGCAACTTCAGCAATGGAGTCTATTGTGATAATATACTCCTTGTTGTCAATGGTACCCACAATACCATCATCAAACTCCTTCGCGTCGCTGCAGAACTCCGCGTAGGCCTCCATCAACCATGGGCCTCTCATCTCAGCGAAGTCCATCCAGCCATTGTGTATTAGCATCTTTGATACCCTGTCAAAGATGCCTTCTATGGTGGTCCTTGAAACCCACTTGCTGGGCAAGAAGAGATCTTGCGTAAAGAAGGTTGCTTCAGTTGCTTTGATGTTCTTGGCGGCCATTGTTCTAATTTTGAAAAGAAAAGAAAAATGTGTGAATAAAATACTCAGAGACAGTAAAAGTGCAGTAAGGAGTAAAAGAGTAAACTTTGAGAGTATTTATAGTCAAAGACAAAAACAGTTATAATTCATCAGACGAAAGAAGTTGAAATCGTCCCTGATTTGACGTGGCCTCATCATTGCCCTTTTAATGATTGATTTGACTTCTACAATTCACAGCACGTGCTCTTCAAAGTCCTAAAATAGTGTAATAAATTACAGACACATTTAATGTTGCCTTTAAGTTGTCCCTGCACGCTTAACTTTAAATTAATTAAATAATAGCCTTGCGTCTGTTGAATTTTCTCAGACTGATTCAACTTGATCAGACGCAATGTTTCGTCTTAACGAAGGCATTTAATATGTACAGACGAAATGAAATGCTCAGACGGAAAAACTTAATCAATTAAAGAAACAATTCCCAAATTTTCTTTAATGAAAATAAAGCGAGTTTTGTCTAAAGCTTTTGTAAAGATATCTGCCCATTGAAAATCAGTTTGAACAAACTGTATATCAAAAATACCTTTTTGAACATAATCTCTTATAAAATGAAATTTGATTTCAATATGTTTGGCTTTTGAATGTTGAATAGGATTTTTGCTGAGATTAATTGCACTTGTATTATCACAAAACACTGGTATTTGAGTTTCAAACCTGGAGTAATCCTCAAGTTGATGTTTTATCCAAAGTAGTTGTGAGCAACACCCAGCTGCAACAATATATTCTGTTTTAGTGGTTGAAAGTGCAATGGAGTTTTGCTTCTTACTTGACCAAGAGATTAGTGATGAGCCAAGAAATTGACATCCACCACTTGTGCTTTTCCTCTCCACTTTATCTCCAGCATAATCAACATCACAATAACCACTTAGATTGAAATCACTACTTTTCTTATAAAACAAAGAGAGATTAGTGGTTATAATAAGATATCTTAAAAATCGTTTAACAGCTTGTAAATGTGATTCTCTAGGATCAGATTGAAAACGTGCACATAGACATACACTGAACATAATGTCAGATCTACTGGCAGTGAGATAGAGAAGAGATCCAATCATACCTCTGTATACCATCTGATCAACGGTCTTACCTGATTCGTCTTTGTTGAGACTGGCTCTAGACGAATGCATGTGAGTCTTCATTGGTCTGGCATTTTCCATTTAGAACTTCTTTAGAAGTTCCTTAGTACACTTCTGTTGATGAATTTATATGTCTTGTTTCGTCTGTTTGATTTGAAGTCTTAGGAAAAACTTCAACTTTTCCATCATGCTCATCTCAAACTCATCCTGTATTAACTTAGAGAAATCCTTGCACAAGGATTCGTTAGTTGCTCCAAAGACTATATCATCTACATATATTTGGACAATAATAAAGTCTTTTGAAACACTTTTCTTGAAGAGTGTAGTATCAATCTTTCCTCTTGAAAAACCATTTTGAAGAAGAAAAGAACTTAGTCTATCATACCAAGCTCGAGGAGCTTGTTTAAGACCATATAGTGTTTTCTTCAGCTTGAAAACATGATCTGGTTGAGATGAACTCTCAATTCAGGAGGTTGTTTTACATATACTTCCTTTTCAATAAAATCATTTAGAAAAACACTTTTTACGTCCATTTGATATAAGATGATATTTTTATGAGCAGCAAAAGCAAGTAAAATTCTAATGGCTTCTAATCTAGCTACATGAGCGAAAGTTTCAGTGAAATCTATACCTTCCTGTTGGTTATAGCCCTGAGCTACTAACCTTGCTTTGTTTCTTACCACTTTCCCATCTTCATCAAGTTTATTTCTGAACATCCATCTCGTTCCAATAATGCTTTTATTTCTTGGTCTTTCTACCAAAGTCCAAACATCGTTTCTGGTAAACTGGTTTAACTCTTCTTCCATAGCTAAAATCCAGTCATTATCTTGTAGAGCTTCCTCAATGTTCTTGGGCTCTATATTTGACACGAGAGCATAGTCAGACGATTCTTTAAGTCTTGATCTTGTTTGAACACTTTAATGTCTATCTCCAATGATAAGATCTTCTGTGTGGTTTGAGGCAAACTTCGACGTTCTTATAGGAGCTTGATCATCATGTTGGTGAGCATCAGACGAAGAGGGTTCGTCTGTACTTTTATCGTCTGTTCTTGTGTCAGTTCTTGCGTCCGACCCAGGTTGACCATTTGAACTTGAACTTTGACCAGAAGGGTTAATTTGTAAATTATCAAATAAATTTTCTAGGTCTGATATTTCCTTATCAACCTTTGAGTTATCTTGGAATTTTACATGAAATGATTCCTCTACAACTTGCGTCTTATAGTTAAATACTCTATAAGCCTTTGACATATTGGAATATCCAAGTAAGAATCCCTTCACCACTTTTGAATCAAACTTACCAAGTTGATCCTTAGTGTTTAAGATGAAACATTCACATCCAAAAGGATGGAAGTAAGAAATGTTGGGTCTTCTTCCTTTCCATAGTTCATATAGAGTCTTCTGTTTTGAAATGTTGGGTCTTCTGTTTTGAATATAACATGAAGTATTAATTGCTTCTGCCCAATAATATTATGGAAGAGAGCTTTCATGCAACAAAGTTCTAGCCATTTCTTGTACGGTACGATTTTTCCTTTCCACAACTCCATTTTGTTGAGGAGTTCTTGGAGACAAAAAATTATGGAAAATACCATTTTCAAAACAAAAGGCATTGAACTCAGAATTTTCAAATTTTGTTCCATGATCGCTCCTAACAAACGCAATACATATTCCTTTTTCTTTTTGAACACGTTTACAGAATATTTCAAACACACTGAATGACTCATGTTTATGTGCTAGGAAGTATACCCGTGTGAATCTAGTATAGTCATCCACAATTACAAATCCATATCTCTTTCCTCCAAGACTTTCAGTCTGAGTAGGTTCAAAGAGATCAATATGTAACAGTTCTAGAGGTCTTGTCATGGAAACAACATTTTTTGATTTAAAAGATGCTTTGAGTTGTTTCCCATGCTGATAAGATTCACACAGACGATCGGATTTCCAAGATATTTTTGGCAAACCTTTCACAAGATCCTTTTTAGAAATTTTTGAAATATACTTGAGACTTAAATGTCCAAGCTTTTTGTGCCAAATATCTCGTTCATCATCTGCTGAAATCAAACATGTCACATTTTGATCACTAAGGTCAGAAAGACAAACCTTACAGAGATTATTCCTTCTTTTCCCAACAAACAGAATGGATTTGTCCTTGTTCTTGACTATACATTCATCAAAGTTAAAAGCTACTTCATATCCACTGTCACAAAATTGACTTATGCTAAGCAGATTGAAGTTGAGACCTTTAACATAAGACACATTTTGGATAAGAGGATTGGGTGTCTAACCAACAGTCCCAATACCTAGGATTTTACCTTTCCCTGAACCATATGATACAGACCCTTTACTTGGTCTGAGGTCTTGGAACATAGACAGGTCTCTCGTCATGTTTCGTGAGCACCCACTGTCCTCTCTTTTCCTATTAAGGATGTCTCTGATGAGACAGTGTCTCCAGCCATGAAACAGATATTTGCAGTTTCTTCTTCTTCAGTGGATTCCTCTGAACTTTCGCTATCAAGGTCTTCCTAAGTCACCAGACTCTTCTTACCCTTTTCTTTGCGAGGATTCCATCTTCTCTTCAATCTTGGACACTCTGATCTCATGTGTCCAGGTTTTCTGCATTTGTAGCAGATAACTTCTGAGCTCTCCTCCTTACTCAAAGGTTTTTCCAGTGAGCTTCTTTTCCTTCTTGAAGAAGCGTTGACCTCTCCCCTTTTTCACCATCATCTTCTTAAAGCATCTGGTTATGAGAGAAATCTCATCATCAGACAATCCGTCAGACGAATCAGACTCAGTGGTGTCAGCTTTCAGAACTTTGTGCTTCTTCTTTCTTTCCTTCTTAGGAGTTTCCTCCTTCAGCATGTTGTTGACAGTCGGAAGAGCTATGAGCTCTTGAACTTTGATCTTGTCTCTCTTACACATAAGTACCTCATGTACTCTCAAGGCTCCTGTTAACTCATCAAGAGTTAATGTCTTCATATCACGCCCAACTGAGATGACAGTGGACATAGCTTCCCATGGAGGAGGAAGACTATCCAATATCTTTATGTTGTTCTGGGCCTTGGTGAAAGTAATGTTCAGTGCAGTGAGTCCATTCAATATTGTTTGGAATCTTCCAAACATCATGTCAATGGATTCTCCTTTCTTTATTGAGAACATCTCATATTCTCTTTGAAGAGTGGCAGCTTTCCTCATACGCACATCCTCAGTTCCTTCATATGAAATCTTGAGGGCATCCCAAAGCTCTTTACCGGTTTTGTAGGCACATAATCTGTTGTATTCTGTCCTTGATAATGCACACATGATGGCATATATGGCTTTATTGTTGAGTTCCATAAGCGAGTATTCTTCATTTCCCTATTCAACCTCGGGTTTGACAATAGGGATGTTTCCTTGAGTTATGATATTCCACAATCTGTACTGGGTGGATTTGATGTACATCTCCATCCGATCAGCCCAATAGGGATAATCATCACCAGAGAACACTAGCGGCTTGTTCATGGATGACCCTCTAGACAAGAACGAAGGTCCCTGAGACTCCATTTTGGATCTTTTCCTCTAGCAGCTGTAAAACGCTCAACCCTTAGAGGCTGAGCTTTGATACCAAACTATAAAAGATAGAACACAAGAAGGGGGGTTGAATTGTGTTACTTAAAAAAAAAAAATTCCTTTCGTCTGTGCGTTTAAATATGTTCAAACGAATCAATCTTAATCTTCAAAGGTTGATTTTAATGAACAGACGTTATGGTTTGATTATCCCCGTTAATCAAATACTTAATAAAACAAATACACAAGTATTTTTATACTGGTTCGTCTATGCAAGACTACGTCCAGTTACCCAGTAACAACTAAGTTTTCCCTACAAACCGTGAAAGGGTTACAAGTATTATTTCGTCCAACCACTTTTTGGCTATAACACGATATTCTTTGAACACAGCCTTCGTAGGCTAAACAACCAGCCTTCTCAAGTTAAAACACCACACAAGTGGATTTGGAAGAGTTCTATAAAGAGAAAGTTTCCTCTTCGCAGAGAGGGTTTTACAATGAAAAGCAGAAGTAACAGAGAGCGAATTCACAATAGGGTAAAATATTGAAGTGTGTTCGCCAAATGAACTTTGAAGAAGCGAAGTCTTTAAATAGGCAAAATCTTCATATATCCGTTAGACACAAAAGAAAGTCGTTGAGCATTTACCAAGCGAAGTCCAAAAAGGTGTCAGAGAGTACTTGAGTGATTGATGGCGTGTGCAACGGATTTAGATAGTGTGCGCAATACTTTTTCTGACTTGTACAGGGATTTTGACAAAAAGGTGATGACCTTTTCGAGTTGCATATGTAAGCGTGAATCCCCATACTGATCTTGGATGCTTCTAATGAGTACTTCTTAAGATTTGAAATCTTGGCGCGAGTGACTCATACTTTGCTTCACTTCTTTGGCAGACGATGAACTTCTTCAGTCTTAAGAGTTTTCGTCTTAGCCTATCGTCTGATGACTTGACTTAAGACAGACGAATGACTTCAACTTTGAGGGGTCATCTTCCGTCTGTGCTCGTTGCGTCTGACTTGATGTTCTGTCTGTCTTGTAATAATCAAAACTTTAGAGATGTTAATCATCTTGATCTAACAAATAAATCTACTAAAAGAATCAGAGCAAAGATAGAACAAATAAAAGAATGATACAAATACATAGTCTTCATATCCTTCATTCGTCTTTGTTTCCCCCTCAGACGATGCTCTTCAAAGCTCAGACTTACCATGCTCCCCCTTAGCATAACCTTCTCCTCAAATTATTCTCCCCCTTGGGCTGAGAATCATCAAAATTAAGATGGTGGAGGTTGTGGTTGATGCTATATAAGACTCATCACTATACTCCATAGTTGTTACATCTTAGTGGATATACAGACTTGATTTTCTTCAAGCTTCTTGTTCTTTTTCTTCAAGTGCTTACAGTTTTCCTCAAGCGCGTCATATTTGCGCTTCAAAGTATTATACTTATCAACGGGATCTTCAGGTGATAGAGGCTCCTCATCAGTCATTGCTTCCTCTACAATGGGTTCTGTGCCATCTTCAATGACCACCACTGGAGTCTCCTTCAGACGTAAAGAGAACAGTGGAAGTTCTAGACGAGTACTGAAGTTTTTCTCCCATTGCCAAGAGTAGGATTTGTTGAAGGTAGTGAGTTGAAAATACTGAGGTTCATGAGGAGGAAGAGTGTAGGCGAAAGCTCCTCCAGGGTAGACTTTGTCACACGTGACAGACTCTTCATCAAAAGAAGTTTCTGAGCAGAAAGTCGAGGTAGCTTCATATTCCTCTATCATCCTTTGAATCTTTGGATTAATAGGCTTTGAGGCTTGAGCTTGAATAGTCTTGAGATGATTGTAGGCAACAGACGGAAGTCGCTTGACAATGTGCCTTGCGAACATGAATTGCTTTGGGACAGATGATGTCTTCTTCTCCTTCCCTTTTGCCAAAAACCCTGCATTTCTCCTCCTTTGCGAAAAACCCCAACCCCTCATCACCGCGCAAATCCTCCATCACCGACGCAACTCCTTTGTCACCGGCGTGTTGCTCCTTCATCTCCATCACCGGCGAAGGCGTTCCTCCATCGTCTCTGTCACCGATGAACTCCATTACCAACGAACTCCATCACCAATGCCACGCAAAACCCCAATCCCTCAATCTGTTTCGTTCCCCGTCACCTCCAATCCATCAATCCCTTGATACACTTCCAATCCAAAAGGTATGCCAGATTTTGCTTATTGATTTTTTTTAGTGTGAATTTGTAGTGTGAATTCGTAATGTGGTTTAATTTGTATGTGTTGTATTTTGAAGTTAAATGTTAAATGTACATGCTGTAATTAACAACGATTAAATTGCATAACTCTGTAAGGAAACTCTTTGGGATTAACCTTTGAAAATGGAGTTTGGATGGATGAAAATAGAATTTAAGTGATTTAAGGTTGGGTTTTCTTAGTTATAGAGCCATGAAAAAATAATTTGAAATTTTAATTTTTGCTACAAATTATAAAAAAAAAAAATTCAAAACTTCCATCTTCCAATTTTGACGGATTGGACTATGAAATTTGATTATAACTAATATTAATCATAAACAAAGAAAGCTATTTTTTTTTCAAAACCTACTGTTCGTGTTGTATATTTTATCAATTTATTAATTTAATGAAATGGAGATACAAACTATTTTATAGCATAGTTGAAGGGATAAAATTCTATGATAGAAGTGTCATATACAAAAGGTAGAAATATCTGCTCTTGGCTATGTATTTTCTAAATTTCTCCCACATAATCTGAATCAAATGACATTTTCTTTCTAGCTCTAGCACCACACCTTCTTTACCAAGCAACTCTGCACGTTCCTTATTGGTTTATATTAGAAATAGAAGAATCAAAAGAGAAGAGAAAAGATAATAGACTATAAATATCTAGTTAGAGATAAAATACTTATAAATTGGCATAAAGAGAAGAAATAGATATTGAAGAACATGTGATAGCTTTTTATTACTAGATTATTCATGATTATAGTAGATATCTGAAGTGAATAACATAAAGGGGATTTCTTTTTATCACTGACGATACTAATAGTTATAATTTCGGAGACCAAAGGTAGAAATGTGAATTATAATAAAGACGTCAATTTACAATCTAATCAAATCATCTTTGGTTTACAGACTGAAGTTTAAAATACTATCATACTCAAAAAAGAAAAAAAACTGAATAAGAGAGACTCTTACCTTATGTCTAGAACTATTATTACATAAAGGAAAATATAGTTATATGTGACTGGAAGATGTTACTGCAATTTTAGGTAGAAGAATTATATCCTCCCTAAGACATTTAAGTTAGTTAAGTGAAGCTGCAAGGCTCTCCAGCAAATTCCACCACAGAGAGTTTGGCATCATATATATATATGACCCTTTGGTTCCTCTGCTGATAGTTTTCAATAATCCCCATTTCATATTCATCAGTAAGACTTGCAAGTGTCAAACAAACCTGAGAAGCATCCTCTTTAACTAATTATAATATAGAAGTTGCATCGACATTCAGCTCAGCATTTAATTATTTTTAATTAAGTATTTGAAATATATAATCATTTCAACGAGTACCGGTCCATTACAGTTTTAATAAATACAAATTTGTTATTTAAAATATATAATTTTTAAATTAAAGTTTAATTTTTAGTTTATTTTAAAGTTAGAATTATGAATTATTGTATTAATTATTAATTTTTAATTTAATTATTTAGATGAATTATATATTGTTAAATTATTGGAAGATATATATATAGACTATCTGAGTGTATTGAATAAACAAGTACAATAAACGTGGAGAGAAACCGGAAAAAACAAGCAGGATATTAAGAAAGAAATTAAGCATATTACGATGATTCTAATAATAATTTTCTTAATTTATAAAAACAGACTACGATATCATACGTAACAACGGGTCGTGAACCATCATAGACTGTCTGTTTAAATCGTCATGGTTTGTCTTTTTTCTACTAGTGCATGTTCAAATCCTGTTTTATAATTTTTTGATATTTTAATTAAAAATTATTTTTGTACGTTATGAGATAATAGTATAATCAAATTTGATAAAAAGCAATAGAAAAAAATTATTCTATAATTCTGATATTTATCTTAAATTTATTTTAGAAAGTATTGTTTGATTTTTATTCCAAGTTCGCTGATAAATTTAAAATTTCAATAATATTTCAAACCTAGGATAAAAAACCATTTCAAGTCTTTTTAAAAGTCTTTTTAAAGATAGAAAATGGTGATATGTTCTTAGATAATGGTTGGACTAAATTTATTTCAACATATGACATAAAATCGGGTAGTGTGCTACTTTTAATTCATTTAAGAAACTACAGTTATGATGTTACCATCATGGATCACAATGCAGATGAGATGACTGTATATATTTTGAAAGTATATATTTTCAAATTTCATATTTTATAAATTGATTGAATGGTTATTTAATTCAATTTTAATCGATATTTAAAATTTAGATTTACCAACAAAATTTAAAAGGACTTTCAAGGACAAGTTGTTTAATCCTCTACGTTTGATACCGGTTGATGGAAGGAGTTGGGGTATCCATGGGAAATAGGAAGTGGCTAAACAATTTGAAAGATGGATGAATTGTTTTGTTAAATCACTACTCTATAGTTTTTCTAACATTCATATTTCTTTTTGCGTACGAAGGTCCTGGCATGTTTGTTATTATTCCTAAACACCATACCAATAAAAGGGATTACATGTTGGAAATTATTCATTGTGATCAAAATACAACTCTAGTAAAAAGAAAAAATCAAATAGTCGAAGTTCAAGTAGATTTTATTTATTGATTGTTTTCAAAGATTAGTTAGTTGTTGATCATATAAATTACTAACTATATATTACAATTACAATATGTTCTAGTAGAATTTCATAAAGTTCATTTCAAAGAGAAACAGAAGGAAATTCAAATCCTACTCTTGAATGGTACTAAAAAGGTGTGGTCTCTACTTTGAAATGGTCTAAACATAAGACAATGTCAATTTAGACAGTGTGGTATAAATTTTTTATTAAAATTTAGCTACAAGTGGGTGATAGAATACACTTCTCAAAGCAAATGGAAGAAGATTTCTTTAGAATTGAAGTCACAAATAAGAAAAAGTAATGGATACTAGTAGAATTGATATCAAGAAGATTTCTTTAGAATTGAGGTCCCAAATAAGGAAAAATAATGGATACCAATAGAATTGATATCAAGATTTTTTAAAAATTGAGGTCACAACTAAGGAAAACGTAATGGATATTAATAAAATTGATATTATATCACACACTTCAAAACAGAATCAAGCACACTGCTCATACAAGAATATTATATTTTAAGTAAGTGAGAAACAACATTAAATGTACTGCCATAATCACACTATTCTAATCTTTTTAAAATCTTGTTGAGAAGCAAAATTGTGCTCCTACAACGTTCTAATCGTTGAAACGTGCATGTCAACAAAATGATTTATCAACTTCAAAAACAATTTATACACTCATAAAAAAAATAAAAAACCAATAAATTATATATATATATATATATGTTTTTCTCAATCTAATGAAATATAGTTACACTCTGTAACATTAAATTTTCAAAATACTTTTTTTTTATAAGACTTTGGAAATTTAAATTGTCTACTTAATTTTATAAAATATGAAAATTACTGATGAAAAATTTTGATACTTGAAAATTAATTTTGATACTTAAAATCAAAACAATAATCCTATCATTATAATGAAATTGAATTATTAGTTTAAATATAAATTATTTCTAAAAAAATTGGAGTGAGATATATTTTACTTATTCGATCTCAGTCTCAAATAAACAAATAATGAAAAATGGAAAATAAAATAAATTAATTTTAAATAATAAATTAAGCCAAACACTTATTCTTATTTTACATTCGAAAATTTGGTTAGATTTCATCAACTCAACACCTAAATATAATAATGAAAAAAAATCTTAAAATAATTTTAGACTTTCATATTTATTATTTATAATATGTTGTGTCAATTATTAATTTCTCATAATTTATCACTTTGTTGAATTTTTTTCCTATTACATTTGTCATTATATACACTGTGAACTTCGTGAGAAAAAAAATGCGGAGAAAAACATATTTTTAATAATAGCATCTTTGTTCACGAATTCAAAAATCACAGCTATGAAAAAAATAACAAATTTTAAAATTTCATAATGATTACAATTTTAAACGTACATCTAATGAAATATATTCACAAACATAAGATAGACATAATGAGAATTAAAAAAAAAAGTCTTAAATTTTTATTTAAAATTTTTGCAATTAAATAAAAAAAATTGCTTAACAATAAGTTCCAAGACTCAAACTTGCGAACACAAACTTCATATATGAAAAAAATACACTATAGTAGTTACAAACTAAATTATACTTTAAATAATGGTTCATTCAATCTTTACGTGTTAGATATACATTTCACAAACATTACAACTCAATACTAATTAATTATAAAAGTATACATCAATAATTCAAAGAGAAAGTTTTTAGAAGATAACAGCACTTTTATTAAAATTATAAATAACTAAAAATGCAATTTTTTTAAACATAACTTATAAATGAAAGTACTAAACTTAAATTTGCAATTTTAAACATAAGTATTGTTTTACACATATACAATACTACAATAGAGCATACAACTAATTGACCACTGTAAATCATGAAACTTTACATTGAATAGTCCTTCAATTAAATTTTACAATAATAAAATAAATTATTAAGGTCATAAAATTGTTTTAGTCTTACATTTAATAGAATGTAAATAACAATTAATAAACTCAAAAGAACAAATTTATAAACATCAACCTCATGTGTTCCAAGTAGTGATTCACAATCGGATGAAATTTGTAACCCATAAATATAAAAATATCAATTAATCATAAAAATACTCCTTTTAATTACAAAAATAATAAACAATGATTATAAACAACCAAACAAATACTAATTTGAATATTAACACTTTATGTAATTTAAAATTAATTTTTGTTTAAAAAATAAATATTAATTATATTTTACCACCGTGCTATATCACCTCCCATATTTAGAGTCCGTTCTTAATCCCATCTAAAATCCTTTTCAATTTTTTTCATCGATCCACTATTTTTGCATTTTATTTGTTTCAATTGACTTTCAATTCGTTAGATGTATCTTTTATCCTTTTATATTAATTCATATATTTAATAAAACTTAATTTCTGTATACATTTCTTATTTTATAGTTAGTATACTCTCTCTTTTTTTCTTTTTTTTATTGCGATTTATTTGTCTGCTTGCTAATTTTTTTTTATCACTTTAAGTTAATTTAGAATAATGGAACTGTGAGCCCTCTAATGCTATTCAATATTTTTATTACTTTTATATTATTTTAAAAAATAAGATGTCAATCTATGTTATGTTTTTATGTAACAATTTTTTTTATCACCATTATTATTTATTTAAATGTTGTAGACATGTTTTTATTTCACATATTTATGATAATATGGAATCGTGAAGTTTGACTAGCTTAGGAAAATACTTATATATATCAGGAATGATGTTTATGTTTGGTAAAAGTTAACAATAAAATAAATAAATAGACTAATTTTTTAATAGTATATAAAAATTTAAAAAATAAAGCCCATGAGTTGGCCTAAACCCACAAGATTTTGTGGGCTTTTCTTGGTGAGAGCCTTTTGATCTTATGGGCTTTTTTAGTCCTAACCCATATGGGACAGGGACAAGCCATATGGGTTGGGCTAAATTGACAACTCTAAATCAAAATAAGTGATCTAGGACATTAGATTTTGAAACCAACTTGAGTCAACTTTATTTGGGCTTGTATAAATAGAGAACCTTTAACACACATTAAGGATGGAGAAAAGAAGTTTGGGCCCAGTATTCTGGATTTTTAACGCACTCGGGCCTCATTTCATGGGCCTGTATAAGTGGAGGACTTTTAACTTGGACAAAAAAAGAGACAAGGGAAAAATAGGGGATGCATAATTGTAGAGTCGCTATCTTAAAAGAACAAATATATTCCTACCCAAATGGGCCAATTGCAAACCCCAATCGCATCAATTTGAGAATAGAGATGTTGACGTCTCAATAGACAACAACCTGAAATTATCAATTCATCATTTATATTATTATACATGTAGCGTAGCCCATGGTGGAGTGATTAAGATTCTTAGTAAATTCTATGTCACACAATCTTCACATTATAAGATCTTCCTTCACATATCATTTTTTTAAACAATAGTCGCACTAAAGTCAGAACATATAACTTTACGCATAATTGATAAAAAATAACTTTATGCATATTATTCAAATTATCTACCACTTAACCAATCGTAGTAGATTTTCAACTAGGAAGGTTTGGACATGTTTATTTGAACCCAATCATTTTCTTTCAAAGTAGTATATGTTGTGAGATAAAATTTATTTTTGAAATGAATTTAGCTATATCTTATCATTATTTTTAATAATTTAAAACTTATATATTGAAATTAATTTCATTAAACTTCATAATAGATAGACCCTTAATTTATTCCACTTAAATTATAATTTTCTCACGTGGATGTCAAACCCTAACTCTAATCTATTTCAAATATATATATTTGAAATTATATAAAAATTTATTAATTACTTCATATGTTAAATAATATTACAATATTTTATCATGATAAATTTAATTACAATTCAACAATAGTTAAATCATTCCGTAAAAAATATTATATAGTTAAATCAGTGGATTGCATATGTGAGTTTAAAATTTTACTAGTTTAATAATTATTTTTATTTTTAAATAATTTTTTGAAAACAATGATAAAACCACATAAATATATACACTTCTAATATATTGAATTAAGAACAATACCTTCAAAGTCCCTTTGAACCATTTTCCTTTATTACTCATGACAACTGTATGATTCAGGTTAAAGTACAAAATTTCTATTAGTATATCATTTCTAATTTAATCATATTTTTTTTAACTAAAATTAACGGTATGTCAAACTTGAAAGTGACTCCCCTTTTATCCTACACTTTTTTTCATCTAAAAATACTCTAAATATTCAAGAAATTATTATTTTTTTGGGCAAAATTTTTTTGATGATATTTATATTTCAATTGTTCATGTATATGTATGAGATATCATTTCGGTGATCATATGTTTAACTATTGACCAACCATTAACAAAATAAGCTAAGAGTCAATAAGCGATTTCATGTCAATTATTTAACAACTTGATGGAAGGAATGTCGGAAAGTTTTCAACTTTTCCTTCTTCTACTTTTCTTTGGAACTTTTTGACTTTGCCTTTTTAATTATTCGACCAGCTTGATAACTAATTAAAAGGCGATAATGGCCAAAAAAGTAAAATAAGCAACAATTAAGAAGTAGAATGCAAAACAACCAAGTAATTAATCGATTTGGAACACATAATTAGCATGTAAACACTTATTTTGATTTCCCATTGGATAAGCTTGATTAGCTAGAACACAGTCAAACTTCGTGCGATGAAGAAATTCTCTTAACTAAATCCATCTTTAAACGATATCATAGACATTAATTAATTTAACAACAAACAAACATTCCTCCTTTGTCCAACTCTTTTTCAACATTCTCTTGATCACATTTTAATTTTTGTCTCATGCCTTTAATTTGTTTGTTATGAACTTTAATTTGTCATCTAATGCTTTTATGATCTCTAATGGTACGTAAAAGATTTGCTTTCGGTAGAGAATGCAAGGTATTTGGAGACTAAAAACTCTTTTCCTAAAACCTTATAACTTTTACTCATTATTGATGTTTATGGATAAAGTGGTAGCTTTTTAATTTTCTTATGCTGATAAATATTAATAAAATTTAAGTAAAAACTCATCATAGTGTAAACTCGAAAATGTTCTTCATACTCATAATATGTAAATTAAAATCTATATCTCTTGGCATGGGTATTGGTCAACTAAATTGGGCAGGTTTGAATAATTATATTATTTACCATATAAACATCATTTTGCATTAATTATAATACTTCACGTGTTCTAAAGTAACTGTAATTTTAGTTTTTCATAAAATTTCAAGCTGACTAATGTTCTCAGTTTTTAATGTAACATCAAATATTTTGTTTCAAATTTATCTCCACGTAAATTAATGAATTTTGAATTCTGTATCTGTTAATTATTTAACCACCGCAATTACTTATGGAGGGAGTGAGAGTATTTTAATCAAATTATTAAACTATATTCATTTGGGATGGATGAACTGTTTGATAATTGGTAAATATTTTGTAATTACATAAATATAAGTTATATTTTTTAAATTATTTTTGCCTTCTGATAATTAAATATCATTTTTAGAATTAAAACGTACTGGAAAACATTTTTATTCCATTTCTCTATTAGTATCACTTTCAGGCTAATGATAAAAAAAATAAAATTTATTGTGTCGCGATATAACTTTATTATTAAAAGTTTAATGAATACTATCTTTCTTTAATTTACCAGAGTGTTTTCCAAAATAATTAAAGCTGACGAGTATTCTCAGATGTTGTGTAATTATTAATGTAACAGCACAAAACATTAATTTTAAAGATGTTAAAGAAGCATTAATTTTAAAATTAGTTAACCTAAAAAATTAATGTATTCGGTGTTATTAAGGCTCATCAATAAATAAATATATGAGAAAGGATTATTTTACACAATTTTCTCTCATCTGTTAAGGTAATTTTTAAAAATAAAAAATAATATACTTCTCAAAAAGTTAAAATGAATTTTTTACTAATTAATTTATAAAAATCATAAAAAATTCAGAAAAATATATCATAAATTAGCCAAACATGCCCATACTATTTATAAATTCAAACCTGAAATCAAGGGTAACTGAACAATTGTGTGAGGTTGGTGGTCTTTAAGATCAGTAAAGAAAATGGTTGAGAAAGAAAGAAAAGAAAATGGAAGGAATAGAGTTATGATAAGTATTCCACGTGTTTGGTGATGAGCATGGTGAGAAACTCATGATTGCCACGTAGACAATAGGGATGATAATAAAAAATAAAAAATAAAAATAAAAATGGAAGACAAAATGAGTTAGGGTGCGCAGGAAGGCCATATGCAATTCACATGGTCACCTAACCGACTTGTCTTGCCATTCCTCATGGTTCATCATTATCTCACAATTCAAATTTAAATTACTATTTACTTCACACAGCAAAATTGAGAAAGGAAAAACTGAAAACAAAGAGAAAGAAAACTGATACAGAACATGTGATTGTCATCGAAGGAGCTGATTTTGTGGGGCCAACGGGTAGCATAAGTCAGAGTTGCATAGGTATCCGTACAACCAACACGTGGTGAAGACAGTCTTAAGGATTTTAATAAAACAGCTTTGCACTAATAATGCATGCATCCATCCTATTTATGAATCATACTACTACGACCTACCTAGATAAAACAAGCAACCCTCATATATTTCAACATTTTTTCATCAACCCAAAAATTCCATGCAAAAGAACACTATTTTTTTTAAAAAAATTTTTAATCAATTTTATATCTTTATTATTCTACTCTAATTTAAATATTTATTTTTCATTTCATTTTACTCCATTCTATCAAAACACCTTGAATGCTTGAGAAGAAAGAAGTTTAATTTTTTTTATGGATAATGATGTATTTTTTACTTGATTCAAAAGATGTTAAAGAAAAGTAAGAAATTTGATTTTTAAAAACAAAATTTTAAGGTTTTCTTTTTTTATTCAAATTTTAAAATTTTCTTTTATTCTTTATTTTCTTTCTCCTATTCCAACACATCACTCGTGAAAGAATTAATGCTTTGAGTGTAGATAATTCTATTAAATATTTTTTGCAACTTTATGATAGTATTTTTTTTTAGTAAAATATACATTTATTATCTATCTAGACTTTTAGGACAGAAAAATATATGCAAATAAAATACACACTTATTTCTTACTTTTAAAAAATATTTTTTCATTATGTCATACGGTTTTCTAAAATATTGAATAAAATAGCATTTTCTTAACTAGTTATGAAAATGTAACGTTATTTAAAATTTTCAGAAATAATACTTTTATTTTTTCAATTATAGTAATAAATAGGTCAATGGAGTGATATGCGTGTTAATTTGTATGTACCCTCAGAAGGCGCAGGCAGGGATTGCTGGGCCTTCACTTCACCAACCGCAAATTCGATTATAGGTTTTTTTTTATGTGTATATATATATATATATATTAAAATATTTATCATCCCATGTTTGGATTTGTGTTTCTTTTCTCATGATAAGAAAATTAATAACCTCAGTTTGTGTATACTATGCCTGTGATTAATTACCCTCGATAAAAAATATTAAAGTAATTATACTTTTTGATAAAAATTTTACAATAATTGATGTTTTTTATTTTAATATAATATTAATTATTATTCATTATTTATCTTCATATAATTATTGAATAAATATGTGAAACATATAACTAAATGTAAAATATTTATAACGAGAAAGTGCAACATTGGTACGAAACGATTAATTTAAGTTGCATGAATTAACAACACATGGTATAAGAGAGGTTGAAGAGTAGTATATATAAATTGGGAGGGGGGACCAACCATTGATAATAGCTGGGTGAAATGAAAGCTGCTCTATGCTTTTTTGTTCATTAAATTGAAGTAGCCCATAGCTAAACAAATCACAGAAACTGTGTCGCATACTATGCAAGTTGGAGAGATTAAGAACTCTTTCCTTACTTTACTATTTACTTAAAGCCTGCAACATTAGCCCTGCCTCAAAACAAGTGGCTTCATTCCTCCCATACACACACTGGTTTTTATTTTGAGTAAATTATAACCACATTCTGAGTTTCATGAAATTTCTTATGTTTTTTACTTTTACTTGAAATCTAATGTAATGTTATAATTTATAAAAAGGTGTCAATGTGATATTTTTAAAAAATTAAAAAGTTTTGTGTAGAGATTAAGAAAATACAGGTATTTATATAATTTTGTCAAATTTAAAGAAATACTTGTGTAATTTACTTTTTCTATTTTCTTTAACAAATGTAGGCTGTTAAACTTTTTTCCATGATATGGTATAAAGTTTGTATTGCCCAAAAGTTACTAGTAATTTTGTGGAACACTTGAGTATATATGTTATGTTGGTACACGTATTGCTAAATGCTAATAAATAGAGAGCAAGCCTTATGAATATATACATAATTCATAAACTGCACATAACCACTCTATCTAATTTTCTTGGCAGCCTTCCCTCTGCTATTATATAGTTTTCAATGCCACAAAATTTTTTCTTTTGACAAAGAATAAACTCTAGGCTATATAGGTCGTATAGGACTTTAGGATAAAAAATATAAAATAAAAGTTATTCTATTTTATGTTTGAAATTAATTCCTTACAAACTAATAGAAATGGGTCAGTTGAAGTTGAAAACCTCAAATGGAAGGAACCAAGTTAAACGTAAAAAAATATTCCTTATTCTTGTCTGTTGTAGTTTATCACAATCAACAATTTGTCCCCGTTATTACAAAGAAAACAAAAGAAAGTTCAAACATATAACGCTGTACTCTGCTCGCATATCCGTCTTGTGACTCTGTGACTCAGTTCATTATTATGGTAAAATTTAGTACCTGCCAAGACACATTTAATGTACCTTTGGATTTTGTTTGAAATTTTTGCAAAACCCTAATGCTTGCAAAGTTACTACTAGCTTCTCAATAGGACAAGCACTCTGCTAGATGTTAAATGACCGACAGCAAGTAGTTGCATTCCCTCAAATACTGTATTTTTTCCAGGTACCACTGTTCTTACCTTTCCCAAATTTCAAATACTCATCATTGTTGCCCTAACGGAACCCAAGGACGATAAAGGTAATTCTCAAATTAAACATACTCATGTATACTAAGATGAATATACATTACATCTTACTGAGGCATAATTATTTTAACTTAATTAACAATTTGAATTTGAATTGTTTAAATATAATATATTATAAATATTCAAAATCAGAACTTTGAAAATATCTATAATTTCTGAAAAGGAAGCCTTAAGATAATGGATCTTTCCATTTGTTTTGAAGTTATCAATCAAGTTTACCTTTATCAACTGCTAGCACGCGTATGGCAAGTAAAAAAATACAATTATATTACATGCAATCAAAATTTTAGAACATTATCCTGTCGATCAAATTAAAATGTGAACCCATTACGTGACTTGCACTCAAAATTATCATCTGTTACTAAAATCCAAATATGTTAAAAATTTGTTAATATAGTTTTTGTTTAATAACGGTTTTAGCAGGGGAGTAGGGGGTTCAAATAAGCTTTTGATATCAATTATCGAACTATAATCAAAGTTTTATATTACCAAAATTTATAAATCTAAACATATCTCTCTACTAGAGAGGTATTTTGGATGGCAATTAATTAAAAATTTATTTACGTTGTGTATGTGAACTCTCCCTAAGTACATAATAATAACTTATCAATATAAATATTATAAGTTCATATTAATAAGTTAATTTTTTGTTAAAAAAAATTATACTAATGAAAGTATATCTGAATCTAATGTCTAATTTTAACATGTATTTAATTTTTAACGTTGGCTTTGGTGTTGTTGATTACACTTTATCTTTTATTTTTTTTAAGGGATTATTTTATAGATATGAATTTTAAAATTATATTAAAATATAAAAAATTCATATTTATTAATATTTAATTTACACAATAAATAATATTGTCCTCTATTTAGGGACTTTTTTATCAATAAATATTAACTTATTAATTTCTTTTTAGACATGCTAGTGAGTCATTCAAATATTTAACCTCTTTTAAGAAACAAATATATATATATAACAATTTTCTTTATTGTTGATATTAGCAACTTTGTGTTTTTTAAAATTGCAAGTGACTGAAGTTACAAATGTTGTGACAATTGACGTGGTACCACCTAAACCGTTGGAATACTTTTTATTACTCTGTAAAGTGTAAACGTGGTCGACAAAGTGTAATAATTACCCCCCTAACTTCTAAATAAGAATAGAACCTGCTATATACGGAAATATGGTCAAAATCTGGTGAATCCGTGGTAAATGAAAGTACCTTCTAAATATATTTAAATCACATGTGAAATAAGATAGCAGGAATCTTTGACAGGTAAAAATGGTAGCAATATTACATTGAATACTTAAATGGTAAAATTCAAAAAATGGTACTAATATTTAATAATAGGATCACCTATAGCAATGATGAAGTAATAATTTGGAGCAGGTCCTTTTCCCCAACCATGCCTGAAGCTAATGAATAATAGTATTCGACACAGTCTGTGAAGGGTAATAGCATGACATGCTTTCAACAGGCACCAACATTGTGTCTCTATGGCTACCTATACCTGGCTCTACCACTGATGTGTACACCTTCTCAAGTTTCTGCACGCCCTTACATTTCGTTATTTTTTTATTATCATTCTTTTTCCTATGTCTAATGTGACTATCATTTTAACCTGTCTCTATCTATCCCAATAAATTCTAATTTCAAACAATATAAAAATTATATTTAGACATTCTATGTGTTATTCAACCAACATATAATTAAAGAAAAAATAATAGATATAATTCTTCTTAGATTATTCAAATTTTAAGTCTATAAGATATCAATATTTTTAAGTTCGTATCCTTAAATTAAAATTATTAAATACCCATCATATAAAAAAACTTCTATTTTTTTGTTATCTGAGTCAAGATTTTCTCTCGGCAAATTACAAACGATCGGAATCTTTATCCAAAGAGATAATTAGTAGCATAGTAGAAAAATACGTAAATAAAAAGTCTCATACCTAAAAAGAAATGCACAACAATCAACATCATGCAAATTTAAAATGATTCATATTAGGATTACCAGATTTAATTTTGCCCATAAAAAGAATCGAAAATCTTTCTTTATAAATATTATATTTCACTAACCATTTTAGCACCTTTTTTTTTTAAATTACATGAAACTTCCTTCGAAACTTTTATTAATAATATTATTACTGTTTTATTTTTACAGATTAATAAAATTAATGTGTTAATATTATATGACGTGATTTGGTCAAATACTGGCATATAGTTTAACCATATCTTAGAAACGTTAATATTAATCAATAAAAAATTATAAAGACTAATGATGACAAAATCTTGTTAATGTAAATAACTTTATGTCGCCAAAAATAGGTGTAATATTTTTAGATTATTTTGGTATTATTCTCTAATTATAGTTGTAGTTTTACCTCAAAATAACCTATATTGATTTTACTATTCTTATTATTTAGGTATAATTTATTTAATTGAAAAGAATATTTAAAATGTTGTATCAAATTGGTTTTGTCGTTTCTATATTAATGTCTACTTATAGTTCACAGGTATGAATACCTGAAATTGAAGATTAATTTTGTCAGGATGGTTATAGTATAGCAGTTGTTTTGGTGAAGGATTAAATTTTGGTTGCAACGTTTATGAAACGTGAGAAATATAAAAGAAGGCCACTAACACAGTCTCATTATTTGGTGTTATATATGTAATTGAACAAAATTCGATCTTATTCCAATATTATATATTGTATTTCAAGAGCTAACAGCGTCAAATTTAAAAGATTATGTTCGATTTATACTTCATGCTAACTTACATTAAATGATTTTGTAAGTTTTGATCCTAAATTTTTATAAAAATACATGAATACGATCGTGTTATCTTTTTTCATTTTAGCAATTTGAAAGTATTACGTTAAAAGACTCCCTGTGAAATATAAGGCACAACATACTTGAAATATGAAAACCTTCTCTTAAATGCCAAACTATTAATTAAACCAGAAAGCGAGAAAAATGCGAGACATAATTAAAGGGCAACAGAAATTTGAATAAAGCTGTCCAGTAAGGTTGGAAATTCTGGTAATGTCAATTGTATCATATAACTTATATTTTGGTGGGAATTAAAAGTTGCATCATATAATTGATGAATATAGGTGTTATTTAATCAACTTGAGGTAAGTTCATATCTGGGATTGTCATATAGGAAATTTTAACCATTTAGATTATCTGAAATTTTCATATATAATATATAGCACATTTTTACCATTTGCATTACTGGTGGTGTGTATTCTCAAGCCTTATAGACTATAATTTCAACAAGGTTATCCTTACAATCCAACTTTTAAAGAGGAGAGATGTCTTCTTCGAAAAATCTGTTTTGTTCGACTCACTCCCCTGTTTAGTGCATATTACCCCAAATTTATTTTTACATGACATCAAAAGTTTGGGTCTCAAAAAATAGGTTTAGCAACTTTCAAATAGTATATATATTAAGTCAAATTTATTTAAAAATAAATTATATTCTTTAATTTTGATAATTACACATCCAAATAGTATATATATTAAGTCAAATTTATTTAAAGATAAATTATATCCTTTAATTTTAATAACTACACATTATTAAAATAAAAGTTTTATATATAAGATAAATAAAGTTAGTAAATGAATGAAATATGAAGACAATGATTCATGAGTTAACATACAAATAATACAAATTAGACGAAAGATATATGCAGACTAATGAATTAGCTGACGAAACTTTAAAACTAGATAAATATCAATTCTATCGGTCATTTTTTCTCTAATAGACTCTAACCAATAAAAATGTACTTTTTGCATAGTCTTATCAGCAAGCTCGTTGCTAAGAACAAGTATAAAAGGAAATTAATTAATCTTTTATGAAAAGTCGAGAAAAAATTAGAATAAAAGAAGATGTTATACAAAGATTTAGTACATAAATGAGAATGCATTTTTCAGTACCTAATCCTTGTTGCGTTGAATGTTGCTACTCTAATGTTGACAACTCACATAGTTGTATTAAATGCATGAGAATGTTAAGTATGCTTTCATTGGATGGATCGAAGAAGTTGAGGTCGTTAATTCTAACGACTACTTCAAGCTCTACATCTATATAAAGGTTGAAGATTGAAGATTTGAAATGGAATATTACTTTAAAAAGAAACTAAGTTTTACTTTCAAATCTCTCTTATAAAAGTCTTTTATTCTTCATTGTATATTCCTCCCAACATAGAAGTTATCAAATTAGACAAACTCTTTGTTGCAAACTTTTAACCTTAGTGAAAGTGTTATCCTGAAAAGGATGAGATTAAAGAATATCTGATGTTGTTAGCTTGAAGATGATGCATTTAAACAATATTTGGAGTTGTTAACCTAAAAAGACCGGGTCTAAATAATACTTGGATCATTTAGCTTAAAGAGACTATGATCAAAGAATACTTGAGTAAGTTAGAAGTCGCTGAGATTCAAGCACTATTTGTAATCTTCACTGTTAGTGAAATTTTAACTATTGCTAAAAAATTAGACTAATTTTATTTATAAAAAGAACCACTATACACATTCTATGTTATTTATTACTTTTATTTTATGCGTCTAACTATTATTTAACTAAGACTAATTTGTTAACATATTTTATGATAACTTTTTTTTATAAAATGTTTGAAAATATTGTTCTGAATCAGTCAGATGATATAATTTATGTTAAAAAGTGTTTTGTAAATATTTTTATTTAATATAATTCAATAGACCATTTTGTGTTTTACTTTTACAATATATATAGTTTATTAAATAAGAAACATGTTCATCCAAGTTAATATTGAGACTCTATATTATTTTTAAAATTTGGTCCTAAATTTATTTTTAGAAAAATCTATTTAAATAAGACTTATATATTATGATTAGTTGGAAAAAAATATTAGTAACACAACAGGAAAATACAATTTATAGGATTAATGGTAATTCTATAAAAGTTTCGTGTTGGGAAAGACGAACACAAAAGAAATTAGAATTTGAGAGAGAGATAACAATGGTTATTTTATTTCAATTAGCAAAATAAAGTTCCTTCAAATTAGTCATAATTTGAGTGGTTGAAAAATTATTAATATCATAATTAGATTAAATGTTATCAAAGATTTATTTTTATTGATTTATTTAAATTTTTAAGTGAAATATTTAAAATCATTTATGATAAATAACAAAATTTTTAATTTGAACTGCAAAATTTGGAGGTTCTATAACCTATCACATGTTACACCTTTTTATGATTGAAGGTAGGAACGAGATCAATTAACTTTCTCCTTTCTAACAAATTTTCAATTAATTAACCATATAAAGACATAAATATTTGGAGGTTCTATAACCTATCACATGTTACACCTTTTTATGATTGAAGATCAATTAATTATCTTTCTTCTTTCTAACAAATTTTCAATTAATTAACCATATAAAGACATAAATATATTTTTCTTCCTAATATTTCTTTTTAATTTTACTTATTTACTTTAATCATATTTTTTATATCTAAATTATTAATGGAATGTTAACTTTATTTTTTATGTCTAAATTTATAAACAGAATTTTTATACATGATAAATGATTATTTATTTATTGTTATTTATTTAAATTTACTTTAAGTTATTTTGATTTTTTGTTTTAATTAATTTTTAATTTTTATTTATCTTTAATCTCTATATTTTTATTATACGTTACCTTTACTCCTTGCCTAATTATAATTTAAGTATAATTTTATTATAATATATAGTCTATATATAATATATGAAAATAATATAACTTAACATTATTACCATATTATTATAATTACTTCTGTCGTGATCATGACTATCATAATTATCATAACTAAGTGACAATAATATCGGTGATAATCATAACTATAATAGTAGTGACATTAATGATAATAATGAAAGAAATAATAAAAATAAAAATGGAGATGATAATAATAATAATATATATTTTTACAACTTAATTTTAATTTAAATAATAAATTTCTTTTTTAATTACAATAGAATAACTATCATTGAATATTTTCATATTTTTTAAAATGGGATAAATTTGTCAAATTCTTTCGAATCTTATAAATTTTTGGGATATAAATTCTAAGAAATTCATATTATAAAATCTTATACGAGATTATATTCTTACGAATAAAAGTTTTACTAAAAAAATCTTTTTAAATTCACATGATTTTTTATGTTAAAATAATCTTTTAAAATCCTAACAAAATATACCTCCTATTTTTTTTTCCTTTTCAATTATAATCATGAAAGGAAATCAAAAGAAAAAAAAAACTAAACCACAATATAAACATCCCAACTTAGGCGAAAAATTTTTAAATTTGTAACTATTTATAAATTAATATGATTAATTCTGTTGTATTATATATATATATATATATATATATATATATATATATATATAATATGAAATAGAAAGAATATTCTAATTAAAAAAAGTAAAACAACTTACTTTTAATTTCTTTTGGCGATTTTTTTATTTAACTGACATTATTTATAATTTTATAATTTCAACAAATTTTAATCAACACGAAAGAGTAAGTTAAGATGATTATATTTGTTTTTGTCGAGAACTTAGGTGAAGCTGACATGGCTAAGTTTGAGGAGTAATTCTTGGTCTGATTGTATAAGTCTTGGGTTGTCTTGGTAGGTCCAACTGTCGTCGGCGGTAAAAGGAGTGATACCTACAAAGACACTACAATACTTAAGATAATAATTTGGGTAAAGGTTGTAATAGGGAAAGTAAGTGTGCATATGGAGTTCAGAGTTTAGAAATATTTCTTGTAAAGACATGAAATATTTATATTTTGCCTTGTTGACCAAGTGAGAGCGTGTGACATCCTTGTATCATACGCTACATTAGCGTGCCCAATTCTAAATGAGGAATGCGTTTGCTCAGGCCTAGGGAGTCGACCAGAGACTAATGATTTCGTAACAGGATTGGTTGCTTATGCAGGTTTTAAGCCACGTGTTAGAAGTGAATTAATTCTCATGAAATGTGAATTGATCGTAGACTAACCTTTTAATCTTATCAAGGCTGAAATTTTTAAATAATGATGTAATAGACTTATCACGTTAAATGTACGAATATGCGGGTGATAAACACTCCTCTTGACTCTTATGTAATACTAAATTGTCAAATTTTTAATGTGCAAGTCAAAATTAAATTGGTTTAGCTTGAAGAGACTATAGTCAAAGAATACTTGAGTAAGTTAGAAGTCACTAAGGTTCAAGCACTATTTGTAATCTTCACTGTTAGTGAAATTTTAACTGTTGCTAAAAAAATTAGACTAATTTTGTTTATAAAAAGAACCATTATACACATCTTATGTTATTTATTACTTTTTTTATGCGTATAACTATTATTTAACTAGACTAATTTGTTAACATATTTTTTCTTTATGATAACCTTTTTTTTATAAAATGTTTGAAAACATTATTTTGAATCATCAGAAGATATAATTTATGTTAAAAAGTGTTTGTAAATAATTTTATTTAATATAATTCAATAGACATTTTGTGTTTTACTTTTACAATATATATGGTTTATTAAATAAGGAACAACATGTTTATCCAAGTTAATATTGAGACTTTATATTATTTTTAAAATTTGGCCCTAAAAACTTTTTTTTAGAAAAATCTATTTAAATAAGATTTATATATTATGATTAGTTGGAAAAAAAATATTGGTAACACAAAATACAGGAAAATACAATTTATAGGATTAATGATAATTCTATAGAAACTTCGTGTCAAGAGAAACGAATACAAAAAAATTAGAATTTGAGAGAGACAACAATGGTTATTTTATTTCAATTAGAAAAATAAAGTTCCTTCAAATCAGTCATAATTTGGGTGGTTGAAAAAATATTAATATCATAATTAGATTAAATGTTATCAAGATTTATTTTTATTAATTTATTTAAATTTTTAAATGAAATATTTAAAATCATTTAAGATAAATATCAAAATTTTTAATTTAAGTTGCAAAATTTAGAGATTCTATAACCTATCACCTTTTTATGATTAAAGCTAAGAACGAGATCAATTAACTTTCTCCTTTCTAACAAATTTTCAATTAATTAACCATATAAAGACATAAATATATTTTTCTTCCCAATATTTTTTTTTAATTTTACTTATTTACTTTAATCATATTTTTTTATATCTAAATTATTAACAGAATGTTTACTTTATTTTTTATGTCTAAATTTATAAACAGAATTTTTACACATGATAAATGATTATTTATTTATACTTTATCTCATGTTATTTATTTAAATTTACTTTAAGTTATTTTGATTTTGTGTTTTAATTAATTTTTATTTTTTATTTATTTTTAATTTATATACTTTTATTATACGTTACCTTTATCCTTGCCTAATTATAATTTAAGTATGATTTTATTATAATATTTAGTTTATATATAATATGGAAGTAATATAATCTTAATATTATTATTATTGTTTTCATAATATGTTATTATTATAATTATTTATATTGTGATCAAAACTGACATAACAAAGTGACGGTAATATTGATAACAATCATGACATTAATAATAACAATAGAAAAGATAATAAAAAAATAATAAAAGTAAAAATAAAAGTGACAATATGTATTTTTATCATTCAATTTTAATTTATATAATAAATTTCTTTTTTTAATTACAATAGAATAATTATAATTGAATATTTTCTAAAAATTTTAAAATGAGATAAATTTATCAAATTCTTTTAAATCTTATAAATTCTTGGGACATAAATCCAAAGAAATTTATATTATAAAATCTTATATAAGATTATATTCTTATGAATAAAAGTCTTTTTAAAAAATCTTTTAAAATTCACATGATTTTTTATGTTAAAATAATCTTTTAAAATCCTAACAAAATATACCTCTTAATTTTTTTCCTTTTCAATTATAAATCAAAAGAAAAAAAAAAAACTAAACCACAATATAAACATCCCAACTTAGGCGACAAATTTTTAAATTTATAATTATTTATAAATTAATATGATTAATTCTGTTGTATTATATATATATATATAATATACAATAGAAAGAATATTCTAATTAAAATATAGAAAGAATATTTTAATTTGGGAAAGTAAATGTACATATGAAGTTCAGAGTTTAGAGATATTTCCCTAAAGACATGAAGTATTTATATTTTGTCTTATTGTCTTATTGATCAAGTGAGAGCGTGTGACATCCTTGTAACATATGTTACATTTACGTGCCAAGTTCTAAATAGAGAATGTTCTTGCTGCTTAGGGAGTCGATCAGAGACTAATGATTTTGTAATATGATTGATTGTTTATGCAGGTTCTAAGCCACGTGTTAGAATTGAATTAATTCTCGTGAGATGTGAATTGATCTTAGACTAACCTTTTAATTTTGTCAAGGCTGAAATTTTTAAATAATAATATAATAGACTTGTCATGTTAAATGTACTATATTATAAAATTTTTCAATGTGCAAGTGAAAATTAAATTGGTTTATCTGGAAACTAATTAAATGCAAAAATAATGTAGCAAAAATTTTAATTGAATTAGAGAAAGCAATGTAGATGTTTTCAGATAGTATTATTTTGTGGCACCATGTTGGGTAGCATGAACCAACCGCACTTTCGGGGCCAATATGTTGTACATAAGGTAACCTGCAGGTGGTCATTTCCAGTGATGACACATGCTATGGGACACTAAAGCAGGCACATGACCATGCACTTATAACTACTTAGCATATAAAGATTAAAATATATAATTGTGTTAAATATCTGAAGTGAGTTTTATTGCACATGAACAATTATATACGATAGAAAGACAAAGTGATTTTCCCTTTTACCAACCGGCAATGACCACAAAATATAGCCCATCCAGTGCATAGCTAACAACAATGGTGGGAAAGAGCTTTCGATCGATCGATTATGTCCACATATACAACCTCATGTAAATTTGACCCTCTATAATCTAAAGCAATGCCTTTAACAACAGTGTGTGTATGGGCATATATATACACATATGGACCCCATGCAGCAACTTTATCAAATGACGCTACATATTATTATTATGTCAATTTTACTATATACCCCGCTGACTTTCCTATTTTCACGTGTAATAAAATTGGAAATTAAAACCATCATCGAATAAATTTTTAAAAATTGAAAATTCCCTTTAAATTAATTAATTTGCCAATTTAATGAATCTGCATAATTTTCACTAAATTTATTGTATCATCCCATTAAAATTATAACTAGAGGGAAGACCGCCGTTAACACTTGATCGATCATGATTATGGTTTGTTTGAGACATCAATTCATGCTAAATTAATTAATAAAAAAAAAAGTGTTTGTTATTATTGTTAAGATTTAAAAATCAGGTTGAAAACACAATTATGATAATGGATAATTTGATAGAAAATATATTGACAGAGAGCACGAGAGAGGTTGGCGAGTGGAGTAACTGAAAGGCGCGTGAGGACTAATGATAACAGCAATTCGGATTGTACCATGAGCATTCCTGAAGAGAACAAATGTAATTGTAATAACATTGCTTCCGAGTTGCGACATAATCATTCAGTGGAGCTTATCCCTTATACCCTTTTTCTGTTGATTCTGTTCTTTCCATCTATATCACACTCTCTAGTCTCTCCCTCTACACGCACACACATGTCATGGAGTAATAGTCAAGCAAATTAATGCTTTTATTTATGCTTACACAGTCTCACGAGACATGGCCTCTCTCCCACCACGCATATCACTGTAGCCATGACTCCATCACATACATAGATATGTAGTTAGATACTACTTTTATCACTCTATGACCACACCATAAATTGAGATTTTGTCCTTGCAAATTGCTTAAAGGATATTTTTCCTACAATGGACAATAAGGCTTCCTCATATTATTCTCTACTTGCTTAATCATAGTCAAACTAAAAACACTTCACTTTTATTTTTTGAGGACAACAAAGTTCGATTAAACGCATATGATTTTTATGCGCTCAACAATCAACATAATTAGTTGATCAATACCCTCATATAAAATTGTAATTGCCTCTTTCTTTTGTCAGCGTAAAATTGTAATTGGTACGTTCGTCTCGTGGTGAAATTAATATTGTACATATATTGATACATATATATTATGGTGATTAAATTGTCATATCAACACGATCAATCCTTAGGTAGAGGTATTAAATACTGTATTTAGTTTTTGTTTAGAACAAATTTATTAAATTAGGTATGTTTCATTGATTTTTTTCCTGTAAAATAGAACCTTTACTAGGACAACGGTGGGGAAAAACTAAAACTAATTTCCCCTAAATTAGTCTAAATTAATGAGAATTATTGATTCTATTTAAAAAAAAATTTAAGATAATTGTATAATAACTATAGCTGTCAAAAGAGTAATTTTTTTAAAAATAATTATTGCATTTAAATAAATTAATTACCTGCCTCTATTAAAAATTTAGATTGGTACGATTTGATTAATATTTTCTAATTTTATTTAGTTAAAATACTAATTGATAATCAATAGTTAATATTAAATAATAGGATCATGTTATCAATGTTTAGAAGAGATCTTCTCTCCTTTCTCTCTTATATATATCGTCCATTTTATATTAGTGGAGCTGTGGAGGTACCAATTTTCTACTAAAAGAATTCCTTGTAATATATAAGCATTATTAGTAAATAAAATCTCATTAAATAGTGCTTTTGTTTAATAAGTGAATGCAGACGCAACAATTCAACCTCTGAAAGCAACAGTAGAGTGATACTAGGAATCTTTAATTGTGTCAATTTTAAGCTTCCTTTTTTGTCTGGTACACAAGCTGCACCCATGTTTTTTTTTTCTCTCTGCATGTATAAATAATTCATCCCTGATTTACGACCAGAAAAATATGTTGCCTTTCGTATTCGAATTGATATGTTTTTTCTTCAAAATATTAGCATTGCTACTTTCAATTTAGACAAAAATAATTAAATTGAGAACAAACTCTTAATTTAATGTTCGAAACATTAAGATATATCTTATTGTATTATTTTTTTCCATGTTTATCATTAAATTATTATTTTTAAAGATTAGATATTGTTACATTATATTTTAAATTTTTTATTAATTAATGATACGGAAAGATCATATTAATGATTTTGCGTCATATCAGTTAACCTCATCTTTTTATTTTGTGTCATGTCAATTAGATATAAATTCAAAAGGGAGAAAGAAAATTGTATGTAGGATTCATCTTTCCATCATTCTTTGGCCAGCTTGTTGAACTTGACTTTTCAGCCCCATCTTTGCATATTTTATGGGTTGACTGGAAGAATATACAGTATGGTTGGATACTGCTGAGAACTAATTTTGATTAAAATTACGGTGAAATTTTTTTAAAAAAAGTTAAAGGGATTATTTGTTACTGTATTGGATACTGTTCAGAATTAATTAATTAAATTATGGTGATCATACTGTATTGGAATTATTTTATTTTTTAACGTGATCATACAATTGATTTTAATATAATTAAAAGTGAATTTAAACATACATATAATTCAGTAAGGTCATCTCTTCAATATTGAGTTATCAGACATGTTTTTAGGATAAAAATATAATTTATTTTATATTTATATTACAAAATATTAATTTTTTAACCAAAATTGACAAAAAGAATTGAGAGAGTACGTAGGACCACTAAAATGAATTTAAAATCTTAAAGAACGGTTCTATTATTGACGAAAAAAAATACTGAATTCTTAAATTCTAATAATACTTAAGGGCCCACAAAGAAAAAAGAACTCAAAGAATCCAATTTCCATTTTATGTTTCGAGAGAGCCTAAGGATGATCAAATTGAAACAGTAGTTGTCCCTTGAGTAAAACAATTTCTACGTTGTCAAAAAAAGAAGAAAAAAAACGCGTTTGTTAGAACAGGTTTTGTTTTTTTTTTTTTTTTTAAGATAAAAAATAAAGAAAAAGAAAGAAGAAGGTTATTGAAGCTAAATAGGGAAGCGGCTGGTGGGAAGTGTTACGTTAAAAGGAAACAAAAAATCAACCTAAACAGCCATTTTAAAAACATTTAAGTATAAGTAAAAGCAATTTCAATTGTGTTAAAAAAAAATCATATTCATCGGTAATATTCCATCATTAAATGATTTGATTTGGAGAAACTTTATTTTGATTTTCATATACGAAATAGTAGTAATAATATATTATTTCAACATTACTAACTTCACCAGAAAATCTAAAGACTATTAATCAGGGAGCCATGCCTAAATATCAAAGGAAGACAAAGTCCTCCAAAAAAAAATGTAACTTAATTTGAAGGCGGTTAAAATCATTACCGCAAAAAATGGCAATTAACTTCAACTAGGTGTCATTTTAGTTGAGATGGTTCAACATATGTAAAGGCATGATACTACTATTAGATTTTGATTGAAATTTGAAACGATTCAATAGGTGAAAATCTGTATAATTTAGAGAGCTTAACAAAATTTGGTTTTTCCTTACGGAAAAATGAACAAGTCTTGTGGACTGAAAAAGTTCAATCGCGACAATTGATACACTCTTGTTGAGTTCCACCGTTTGATGTACACATTACAATACACACACGCACTCGTTTTTTCTCTTTATAGACTTTTGCCTTTGCGGCATGGCGCTCGCACATAAAGGCCAAAACCCCAAAGATTTTATGGTCACCCGCGTGCGCTGTGTAACGTTTTAAACATTTAGTTTGTTGTTTTATTATTCAAAAACATTAGAACCAAACCACTTAATCAAAGTCAAGTCTCAAATTCACATTATCACACAATATAAAAACAACTTGTATCTCTCTTCCCTTCACCGCACCCTACCGACTAACCGGCCAACACCGCAATCATCGCTCTTTCCTCATTCACATACATACATTCGTCGTCAATTCTTGTTTCTTTTTTTTTTTCCTTATTTTCTTCAAACACACACTGTTCAAAACAAGAGGAAATCAAATTTGAAAGAAAGAACCCCAATACACTTAGATTAACATCTGGACAAATATACATTACATTCTCGAGTCTCAACGATCCTACTTATTAAGCAGAGGAAAAAGAACTATTACAAATAGAATTTAAACAAAACTTCACTCTCGACTTAACTTAACTCAACTCATCCCGTTAGCTATATTCGTAACGGACCATCTAAAAAAACTAAATTAATACTCAAATAAAGCTAGATATATAATTTTTTTTTTCTTGCTTTTCAATACAAAAATTAACACTAATTAATTTATTTAATTTTATTTTTTTTACCGAAGCAAAATGTGGCGTGAATAATGATGATGATTCACGGTTTGAGTGAGTGAGTCTCAGAGCATGACGAGAGGTTCAGAGGCTAACAAAATGTCTTGGAAGAAATCATCCACTTGGCACTCAATATCTGGAGAACAGGCTTTGTCGAAATCTATGAGGGAATCAGCGAAAGTTTCTTCAGAAAACGGCAGCGTTTGGGCCAACACATGAGACTGGTCTTGTAAAAACTCATCTTGGAAGAGAATAGAGTAATCGGGAGTTTCAAAATTGAAAACGTCATCCCAAGCAGGTAAATTATCGAGAGCAAAAAAGTCACCAGTCTCGTTCAAATAACTCGTTTCAGTCTCACCCTGACACTCTCCCAACACTTCTTCATGTTTCTCACAACTTTCTTCGCTTGAGTTGCTGCTTCGGAAATGAAGCACCGAAGTCGGAGAACACAGATTCTCATTACAATGATCGTCTCCGGAGTCGTAACCCGACCCTGAAGCTTCTTCCGTCACCACAACCTTCATTTCAGGAATCTCCACCGGAGCCTCTGCCGGAACCTCCTCCGGCAACGGCGACGGCGGCGGAGGTTCTCTCTGCGGTGGTGTTACGAAGTTTGTTAAAGCGTCAGGTCCACGAAGCTTAATAGCTGCATTGTCGTAAACCATAGCAGCTTCTTCGGCAGTGTCGTAGGTTCCCAGCCAGAGACGAACTCGTCTGGCCGGATCTCGAATCTCGGCGGCCCATTTTCCCCACGGGCGCTGTCTGACGCCGCGGAACTTCTTGCCGGATTGAAGCTTGACGGGGCGGCGGAGAGTTTCTCCGGCGGGCCTCTTGCGAGGGTTGGGGGCGAGGCCGGTGGTGGTGGTGGTGGTGGTTTGTATTTCAATCTGGTTAACGTAGCGCTTCATTCTTTGGCGTGGGAAAGGGAGTGGTGATTCTTCGTCGCTGGATGAGTCAGTGGCGTCTGGATCAGTGTAGGATATTCGGACTACTCTGCGTTGTGTTTGGGATTTTTTTGATGAGAGGAGTTTCTTGGTGACGCTGTGGTGGACTGTGTGTTTGCATAGGATACTAGTGTCTTCCATTATGATGTTTTTTTCTTATTGTAATGACTGTAGCCGGAAACACAAATAGGCGTGGTTTGGGAATATAAAGAGAATCGTGAAGGGGAAGGTTTAACCTTTAGGATAGGCACTCCACGGGTATTTTGTTGAAGAAATCTTCCAAAAGGTTATGGTTAAAAGGAAAAAGAGAAAGAGGAAAGCAATAAAAATATTAATTAATAAAAACGGAAGGGGGTAGTCGACATGGTCGGGACTGATAGGAATAAAGAGAAAAGAAGAACTTTTGACATCATGGGGAGTGAGAGAAAGGGAAAGAGAAAGAGAAAGAGAAAGGGAATTATTGAGATGGTGGTGATTCCAATAGTGTTATTGTTGTTGTTGTTGTCGAGTTGAGAGGAGGGGTAGCTGTGTGTGTGTGTGTGTGTTTTTGT
Organism: Hylodesmum podocarpum; assembly: GCA_026586105.1. Lineage (NCBI taxonomy): Eukaryota > Viridiplantae > Streptophyta > Magnoliopsida > Fabales > Fabaceae > Hylodesmum > Hylodesmum podocarpum. The sequence continues at coordinate 11,697,678 of JALJEV010000623.1, read as the reverse complement.
TGGTGCCGGAGACTTTCGTTGAAACTTCTTGTTGCGTGCGTCCTTGAATGGAAAGGATATATCTTCCGATTCAAAGTGATAAGAGAATAGAAGGCAAAAAAAGCGCAGATTCTGCAGGCTCAAGGGTACCTACTACCCACTGCTGAGATTTTAGTTGAATCGGTAAAGAGCTATTAAGTGAAAACAACCAAGAGTTCAGTGTTTCTTTTGTGTAATGTGTAACACCATTACACTGAATTCCCTGTTTTATAGGATCCAACCGCCGAAACCCCGAACAATATAATATCATATTCTCTTAAATTAAATTAAAATAAATTAAAATAGTATATACACGTATATACGGTATTTTCATATTTTGATTTAGATTTATTTTTATTAAGGTTGAAAAAATGGGTGGAAATAGGGAGTAGGGAGGTCCACTTGGTAGTGAGAAGGCACAAGAATACGGCTCGCCGCATCCATGAGATTGAAACACGTTGCGCAAAATGTTTCACTTAAGAGATGGACACCAATGAGACAACATCTAACGGTGAATAATCATATGCCAGTGTTCAACGTAGTAGTGTGATGTGAGTCACGTGAGGCCCAAGATACCCGGCTCTTTAAACATTAATCGGTCAAATTGGTTTGACTAATCGACCGGATATTTTCTCTAATGAGACCTTTTCGCTTCTGTTACTGTTATTATGCCAAATTAATGGTGAAAACGTGGGAGGGTAATATGGGGATTTCCACTCGGGGTGAACCGAGGAGAAAAACACTTCATTTGGTTCTGGACACTGGTGGTGGGTGAGTCATGTGTATGTGTGGGTCAATAACTTTTTTTTAGCAGTGACAATGTTTTTATTTTTGTTGGAAAATGATTATTATATTTAACTTTTTACAGCTACAGGTAGAACTTAACGTGGCGGGCAACCTAGATTTTGCGGCCATTTACAATTCGACTCTGTACGTCTCTGGGTTTTTCTGCTCACTGTTACTTTGAGATAACCCAAGTCTACGCGCCATATAACCCGTGCTAATTACACACTCTATATAGGCTCCTCTACTAAAATACTACTTACGAGTATCACACCCTAAATTTACCACCTTTTTCTGCTCTTTTTTTTTTTAAGTAAGTACGAACAAGTATAATTTTGACTAAGTCTCATAACAAAAATTAATTTTAATAAAAAACAAAAATATATCTACATAATTTTATTTAATGAAATTTGTTAAAGAAAATGTCTATAGTCTTCTAATATCAGTATCAACTTTTTTTTTTTTCAGTTCACAATATATAAACAACAAACAAACAATTATGCATGCTCAAAGCCTTTTATCAATTCTGTTCTTGCCAACACATCCTCCTATAACAAAGAAATCTCAATAGAATCCTGAGCTTTTTTATATTTTTCCCTATGTAATTCCGTCTAGATGGTTCAATAGCGACCCTCACCCTGCCCAAAAAGAAATAAAATTGTAGTGTCAAGTCTTAATGATAACCCCAAGAATCCATAAGGAATATTAGTAAAACAATGAAGCTCATAGAAAACAATGTTATCAAAGATTCTATGGTAATTTAGGTGGAATTGCCAATGAAAAATGTGACGAATTCGGTTAAAAGAGAAAAAAGTGTTGGAAAAGGAGGGAAAAAATATTAGGATGACAAAGATAAAACACTGAATTTGAAAGTATAGAGAAAGAGAGTAAATGGTGGTAATTATTTTGGTATAACCCATGGTCTCCACTCTCCAGAAAGTTGACTCAAAATCGTAGCCGTTTTAGAACATCTAATATATATAAATCTTTGATTCAATAGTATAATTTCTTTTAAAATCTTATGAATTACAGGAAGTCGAAATAATAGGTCAAAAAGAATGGATCAAAGATCATTTCATAATGAATATTCTGATGTAAAATTGTTACTTGGATTATCTCATGTGATAATCTAAACTATCAAAAATTATGTGCCTTCCTTTGTCTACAATAAGGATTGCAATTTCGATGCATGAAAATATAACGAGAGAATTCAAACCCCGCTGATAATCAGTAGAGGAAAAATCCATTATTATTGAATGAATGATACAAAGAAAGACACGTGAAGGTTATAGAAATGCTTAGAAGTTAATTTAATTTCAATGCTCAACTCCAACAGGAACTAACAAAATGTCTATACCTGAATGCTAACTATATGTAACTAATTGCTAATTACTTTAACTATATGAGCTAACGTACATGTACATGTCGCCTTTGTATAACCCTCGCAAGTTGGAGGGTGCAAGACTACAATATCATATTAAACTTGAAATATGAACATTGTTTGTGATTCATGTAGCTTGAAAAGAATTTAATGTAGTAGTTTGGAAGTGACTTTGCTTTGTGGTTCCATATATATATATGTTGGGAGGATTAATCCTGACTCGCAGAAATATCTAAAATATTTACAAAGAGTCTTTCAGTGTGTGTGTGTGTGTGTGTTTTTTTTTTTTTTTATTATTATTATTATTACAAGTATCCTTCATGGTATCCACATTAACTATAATTCTCTTAAATATTCCTATAGATTTTTTTTTTTTTTAAAGTTCTAGAGACATTGATTCTTCTTGAGTATTTTGAATTTATGAAGTAACAAACAAATGACGATAAAAAAAATATAATTCATCCAGGGTAGAACTTCGTGACTTAACTGTATGTTCACCAAAAATTGAGTTTCCTGCTTAAAGAGAAAAGTGAACATTTGAAGTTAAAAATAATAAATTTCTTTAAAACTACAAACATCTTAACCAAGACTAGTCCAATAGAAATTAAGGCCTAAAGTAAATTTTCATTTTTTTCTACTTTAAATAAAAGAGATATAAATTATTTTTTGACCATTTTATTGATATATGTGGATTTTTCACTATATAAAAATTCATAGAAAATAATTTTTTGTTGACGCGTGGGTTTGGTGTTAAAACTTATAATCGATTTACGGCAAAATATCCCCCAAATGATTCTATGGTTCTAATAAGTGTCTTAAGCCGAAAATAAGATCAGTGTACATGTACATGTACAAAATAAGCTCACTGTACATGTGCGAAAAAAATAATAAAAGCCAAAGAAAGTTTTGAAAATTGTCAATATTAATTAGTATTACTACGACTGCACTACATGCTGTTTTTGAGAAAAATCCAACATGGGACCTAACTTCTAGTTGAATACATACACAATAATATGAATTAGAAAAAAAACACAGCCTACAAGAGCAATATTATGCTAGAACGATACAAAGTTGAGGACAACCATGTATATGTATTTTGTTAACTTGTAAAATAAGACAACCATGGCTAAGCATTGCAGTTTGACTTCAATTTTGTCAAAATTTCTAGTTAATTAATAACAACTCAAAATAATCCTTTAGAGAAAAAAAAACAACTAAAAATAAAATAGAAAAATGAACATAGAAATAGATCCTAAATTTATGGACCTATAGATACCAAGAGCGGCTCTAAAGAAAAGACACAAAAGTACATGAAAGGCTAACAATACATAAAACAAATTAGCCGACTGTGTTTGGTTTCATTTCAAGAAATAAATAAAAGAAAATAAAAAAAGATTGTAGTTTGTAAAGTGAAGTGTTAAATGGCTGTGACCTGGCTCCTCTTAAGCCAACTATAACACGCGTTTATATGTGTCGCGTTCGTAGTAATTGGTGGTTATGCTATCTCAAAAAGAATTAGACAAAATTTAAAAATAAAAATAAGCCTAACAACGTTTGATTTGTTTCTGTTAAAAATAGAGGATCTGCCTTGCCGTTTTGGAATCGAAAGGCAGTTTTGGTTTTTGTGGCATCCCTTGTGCTTAGATACATATGCTGTTTTAATATGGAACATTGAATAATAATATTGTTAAATTACTGGCGGTTCAAACATATCATAAATAACCAAATTCATATACATCAAAAATATCGGATTGAACTCTTTAAAACTGAATATTCCAACTACCAAGTTGTTTTTCTTTCTTTTTTCAATGCAAAATTCGAACTACCAAGTTACGTACCTTAGTTGTTTGAGCATGTGTAAAATAACTTTACTATACACCTTTTTTCTCTTATGAAATTCTATCTAAATTTTCTGACCTTTTTAAGTTTATGTAGTTCTTTTTAATAATTTTCTACCATGTTATTCTTTTTAAATTTCAAAGTACTAAAATACTTATTTTGTTGCATAATTTATTTTATTTTCCAGTAACTTTTCATATCCACGAGAAAATTTGATATAAATTAAATGGTTAATTAAATTTCTAATGTTTCAAGTTTACATGGTTTAATGTTTTTATTTTTTAATATTAAATTATCATCAAATATTGATTTAAAAGTGTCATGTAATCCCTTATTATATGATCACTATCATTTAACAATTCTAATTAAACTTTTCTCGTCCAACATATTAGTAAACATTATTGAAGTAGATTTTAGATTTCCAAACGTAGTTCTATTAATACAAAGAATTGAGGAGTGTTAGATTGGAGTTGGATCCTCTAAAATAACTTTCGTTAGTTCTAACTGATAAAAAGAAATTATATTTAAAATAGTACACGTTCTTAATATTTTTCTTTTGTTTTATTATATGCATAAATTTTCATCGATTGTTAATTTTCAATCAACGATTACAAATTTTCACTTTATTCCTTTTAGGTAATTTGGTTAGAACTAAATGAACATAAGCAAAAAAAATATGCATCCATACATTAAAAAAGAGTTAAACCAAACATTTCCTGTACTACATTAGTTAATATCAAGCAATTAGATAAGCAAGCATGGAAAAATATGAAGGGAGTACGTGGAGCCAATTTTGGGGTCTTGGTCTGCATAATGCATGCAGAGGTGATTAGTCACACTGGTGTTTGCTGGTTTGTTCGGCCATAATTTTATTTCACGCGGTTCATGGAGCATTATTATTTGGCTAAAACAGGTGGAGCTTATTAAGATTCAATTTTCCTTTCATCTTGGTTTGCTTCTTAACTTATACTAATAATTCATATATTATAACTATCATTTGAGAAATCATAAAGGTCTATTTTGTTTTTACATTCCGCGAAAAAAAAATTCGGTAAAAAATGAGTAATTGCATAATGACAATAAAAGCATTTTTAAGGACATGAAAATGACAACTTTGATGTATGTAAACCAATTCGGTGATTAACTATAATTAGTTCGTATCCGAATACAAAAGCACATTTGACAATTCTAATTCTGTTGTGTAAATTATGGTCATAGAATTTTGATTTTAAAATTATTGATTTCACTCAAAAATTATTGATTTCACTCTAGATAAGTTATGCAACTTGCAAACAAACAAAATTTGAGTAGTATAAGACAACGGACGCTATATAAACTTGGCATCAATGAATGAGATAAAGAGGTATCCAACAAACAACTTGGTTTGGACATTGGACAAGTGGACGCATTTGATATTTCCCAAAATATAAAATGATATTGCTAATTTCCTACCTTGTAAGGCTCTCATAAGTTTCAATAGTAAACGCTAAACATTACTTTTTACTTTTATCTCATTTGATAAAAAGAGCAAAACATTTCAATTCTATTATGGAAATAAAAAAATTAATTTGAAAGTTGACCTTGAGTTTTTGCCGTTTTTGAGAACGACCTTTACGTTTACATAAAATTAAGGCTAAACATGAAACCGTATTGTTGTGTTTTGAGGTTTTTTGTGTATGTTTTTGAAAGATCCCATGGAATAGGAGGTAACCCAAGCAATGGAACCAATAGAAATATATATGGATCATCAAAGACAAAATCAATTTTGAGAGTAGTCCTTGGAAAGTGGTCCTATCAGTCTCTTACCCCATTGACATTGAGCCAAGTGAAACAAGCCTTTAGGCCAAGGCAGACACACAGCCAAGAACACCGAATTCGACAAATTACTCGGTGGGTTGCGTCCAACTTTTTCATTTATATTCAAATTTAAACAACTCGTGCTTCTCTTCCTCTTTTTAAAAAATTAAATATTAGAATCATTGAATAAAAATGAGACACCCACCAATATATATTTCGGAGTGTAATGTCTATTAATAATTTTTCATTTTACTTAAAATTTTTAGTATAATATCCAATATAGTAAAAATTATAGGATATTTTTATACTAGTAATTGTTAATGAAATTGATGAGTGTTAACATAAGGTGAGTGAGTTTAAGAAGTAGTATTTGGTTGTGGATCCGTACGAGATTCGATGCTCTTGATATGAGTGTGACCGGCACATTACGCTCCTTTGGGTTCAGTAAATTCAACGCTCAGCTAATATTATGCAACTCCATCGCGAGCTGCCACCAACTGTTGCATTTGCAAATTGCAATGTCCATAATTTACTATTTTTGTTTTTCACTGCTTCTTCTTTTTCTATCTCTTCTCTTGTTTTTACATATGTATTTTACCTATATTATTCTTTTGAAACTCTTATTACATTATATATTTTATTACCATTAGCATCTTACATTGTCTAAAATTGGAACTGGATTGAGTTTATTACAATGTTATTCAATCAAAAAAGTCATACAATATTTGGTCATTTTATTTTTTATTAATGAAAAGTTAAAAATTATTATAACATGAGAAACAACGAAATAAAATAATAAATTTTTGAGTGAATTTTTTTAAGATACTACAAATTTATGATAAATATTTATATAAATTCTATATTTTTTATTGACAAATATCAAGTCAATTTTTTTTATCAGTGGGAGAATTTAAATTCATAATCTTCTTCGTCGATTTTTTTTAATCAAAATAACTAAATCCTCCTTATCACTTTTAAAATTTGTATCATATGTATAACTATTTGATATTTAAATTCGTGATAGGCTGATTATATTAAATTTTTCCTCCGTCTCATCATAATTGTTGTCCCAAGGTTTTTTCATAAATTAAGAAAAATTAAAAAATATATGAGAATGACAATTTTATAAAATTAACCTTATCACTTTTAAAACAAATTAATTTTATTGATTAAAAATAATTTTATATTAAGCATATAAATGAGAAAAAAGAATAATTAATATCATATTAAGAAATACAAAATAACAGTTATTTTAGGACTAATTTTTTCCTTACATGAAATTTAGCATGCTAACATATAAAATCCGAAAATTACAAACAGCGAATTGACACTCTTAATTTTTTTCCCTCTCTTTTTCTATCAAATATATCACATATTACATCTTTACTTCTATCTCTTTTCTCAGTTTCTTTTTCGTGGTATCATGTAATATAAGGATGTTTATTTATATTTATTAAAAAAAATTATAACGGATGAAGGGAGTAATTGATTAATCCTTTATAACAAAATAGTTAATTAGTACGTGAAAGTCGGCTTAATAGTGTATAATTTAATTCTCTTTATTCAAATTATATGATGGTAAATATTCTTGTACATATATTAAGAAATATAATTTGTATTTTATATATTTTTCAAATATTAATTTAATTTTTTAAAATAATTTTCTTTCATTAAAATTAATAAAACAAATGAAAAAATAAATACACATAGTTTTGGAAATAGAAATTACGATTAATATTTTTTAATATTATTTAAAAGTATTCTGCGTTTATAGAACATTTTAAAAAATAATATATATAATGAAACAAATTTTTTATCTAAAAGATTATATAATTTAAGTAAGAAGTCTCAACCGTCGAAACTGCATGATGTCACTATGGGGAAAACATAATTATAATTATTAATTAATTCAATCTATAAGAAATACAAATATGATGTATACTAGAGTTTCTCATGTTACTGTAAGAACATGAACTAATGAATTATAAAATTTATTCTAAAAGATGGGCCAATTGCCGCATAACTTGAAGCTTTAATTAGTATGTTGTCGGTATTTATTTATTTTTCTCTGTTTGAGATCGAACAACGTAGCTCGAATTCCAATGAAAGAAAAAAATTGATTAACGGTGGCAAGTATTCAGGGTTAAGAGGCATAAAATAATAGTAATAATGGTAATAATATAATTACAGAGATGGAATGATATTAAATGTTATCTTGGCTAAGAACACGTACCATAAGCTTCTCCCCGAAGCAAGAGATGTTGGTTTTGTGTGTGTCATGATTTTGATCCATATCAGAAAGGAACCAAATTTTCCTTGTAACTCAAACAACTATAACATTCAATGTTAATTTAAAGTTGGGATCATCACATTGGTTGCGATGATTCATTTTCTTTACTTACCAAGTTAATTTCTATCACGTGATTCGTCGCACGTTTCACAAATAGTTAAATAAGAGAACAATCGAATCAAACTATTTGTTTTTTTCTTTGGAAAATAACTAGTTACAATTTTTTTAAGAAAATTTTTTTTCCCTTCGTAGGAAGGAATTTTTTGCTCTTCGGAATAAAAAGATGCTGCCTGTATGACATATTGCAATGAATATATTTTCCAAAAGTAAACCAAACCAAAAGAAAAGCAAAAAAGTAAAAGAGCTACACTATGCAGTTTTCTCTCAAAGATAAAAGAATCAGATTTGCCTTGTTAAGCTTTTTTCCCTGGGTATGGAGGTAGAGTTTAGGTTAACTTTCCTTTTTCTTTCTTATATAAAAAGTTGTTCACTACCTTCAAATTTGAAGGAAAGTGAATTAAGTTTATAAAGTTAATTAGACTTTTTTCTCAAAATATTATTCGGGAGAGTTTTTTATTGTATTTTTTTAGCTGCAAAAAGTTTAATTTTTTATATTTTTTTTTAAATAAAGAGTACGGGAGGTACTAACTCAGAAAACAAAATAGTTACAAAAGGTTTGAACTCATCACACGCACGACTTTAAACATAGAAAAGACTGTGAATCCACTGAGAACAAAAATTAACTTTAAATATAACCATATGAGTATATGACTAAGATCTAATTTGTATAATTAAGTTCCAACACTTACTCAGCACTCAACTGTGTCCCTAAAAAATACCCTCATTTATATCCCAAATGACTTTCAAAAGGAGATCTACATAATCAAACCTATGACTGAAATTTGCAGCTAAAGAACAACTTTTTAAGCACAAGCACACCCAAGCGTGTGGTAGATCTAGAAGAAAGATTAGTTAGTCACTAAAACTATATTTAATTATACTACGAATATGATGTACGAGTGGTATATATACTTATATACATATAAGATCTCATTTTATTTGATTTTTTGCATGCTCAATTAATAATTACAACATGGTTAAGCAACTCAAATATTTACTAACTAGGCTTGGTATTAAGTTCTTATAATCATCACACTGACAATTGTCTTATAAGTATCATACAACATTGTCTTATGAACGAGGGGAAAAAGAAAGAAAGAAAGAAAGAATTGGTCTAATAAATAATACTGAAATTCTTAGGTATCAATTTTCATGCCTCTCTTGTAGGATTTTCTTTTTTCATCCAAAATCTCACCCGTCCATCACATTCTCTCATTCCTAATTATTATTCAATGACAAATTCAACGGCTTAACCGTTTTAATTAACATTTACAAACAACCACATTTTATTTTCAAAAGTACGCTCTTAGATTTTACGGAGTCAAAATTCACCACAAGAACAAATATTAACTATTTCTAGACGCAATTAACTATTTGTGAACTAACCGTTTAAATAATTAAGATATTATTCCCACGCAAATTGTATAGAAGAAGAGAGAGAGAGAGAGGGGTAGATTACAGTATATAGCTTAATTTCCTTTATGAGTTTTTTAATGTATTGACTGAGGATGAAGATTAACTTATATATATTCAAGCAGATCACGTGCCCCTCTATAGAATTTGAATCACTTAAACAAAAATATCTTGTAAGCAATGCTCCAAATAAATTTACTAATGCAAAAGAGACGTGTATGAGACGTGCGCATGAATGTGTCAAGACCAAGTTATCACTCTTTCACTTGCTCTTACTCTCACACATAATTTATTAGAACACGCATTTAAAAACTCATGAATTTAAGTATAATTTCTTTTTACTCTTTTTATTCAAATTTTAGAATGTACAATGCTTTTCCTTTTGTCAAAAATCAACAAAATCGTTCCAATAAAAGTTATTTTCCTGAAAGGTCACACTATTTTTTTTTGTCTCGTATAAAACATTATTTTATTTTAATTTTTTAAGATCTAGGAAAGATCGCGTCTCGTTTTTCTTATCAAAGGATCCTCGATAGTACAAATAAAAAAAAAAAAATGCAAGAATGGCTTAGACATGCACGTATTATATGTAAGTGATCTGAGGAAGATTTCTTTTGGTTACTAAACATATTTAAAATTGAATGTTTGATATTAATATCTAACATGCAGTGCATTGCATAGTAATTGGGTTTAGTTAATATCTTGTTTAAAATATAGTTAGTGCAGTGAACAGATAAATGAGGGCGTGAGAGTATGGAGTATGGTAAAGGCTGCAAAGTGGAAGTAGAGAAACATGGTTGCATCAAGGATTTGTCTCTAGACTACAAGACACACAAGAGTGAACGTTTAGCCGGTGGCCCTACTGACATTTCACCGTTTATCACCGGTTGGCACCCTTTGTATGTGGCAACTCTACTCATTGTGAAAGTAAAGAGTGGGGTTAGCATAATATCTATTCCCTATTAAATAAAAATTGAAGGATCAGACTAATATTTTGTTAGAACATAAATTTAATAATAATTAAATAATTTATATATATAGTTACTGTTTTGTCACGGGCTATATATATTTTTTATATTGTCTATGGGTAAAATTAGAATGGTAGCTCATGAGTAAAACTAGAATGGTAGCTATTATGGGAACATTTAAAAAATTAATCTTCAAATCTTTTTAATTAATTTATTTTGTGTCTTTTTTAAGTTTGTGAATATTAAGATTTATTGAAGATTTTCAACATCTTACGAGGGTTTCTCTAACTAATTGAATTGAATTAATCTTAATTTAAAGGTCGGTTATTAAATGACATGACGTCGAGATAAATCTAATCGAGTATATATTCAGATATGTCAATATTACATAAAGTTTCTCAACCTTGAACTTTAAGAAAAATAATACTAAATAATTAAGGATGTCATTATTCTCCTACAATATAAGGTGTAATTGTACAAGCTCAACAAAATTTACAATTTATTTTGTCTCTCAGTAAAAGATGTGGTTGCGAGTTGAATTTATAAGTGTATATATATATATATAAAATATTTGTGAAAAAAATAGTTTTAAAATAAATTTCATTACATTAAAATTTGTGTGTGTTGACTCTGATTGCATTTAAGAAAATAACATTATAATATAAGAACCTAAATTCCAAGAAAGTGCAGAAGAGAAAAAGATTGAATAAGGTAGCTTTGGGTTTTGTAGTTTTTGATGTTTTTTGGTTTTTGGGAGGAAGAAGGGGTGTTGATTAGCACTGTTCGCTGATTGGTTGGGAAATTGGAATCCCAATCTGCTCTGAAAAATAGGCAGAATGGCGAGGATTTGGTGGCAACCAAAAATTTTCTGCCTCAAAATGGGGGTGGTGGAAGGAACATGCTTTTGTTCTCATCAAACTTTAATCCCATCATTCAATAATAATAACGTATATGATAGAAATTGGGTTTGGTTATGGATAGACACGTAGAATATTTTGATATTTATTTGATTAATTACAAGAGGAAGGGAAAGTAGAGAAAGAGAAGGAAAAAAGAGGAAAGTGGTAAAGAACAAGAGAAAGAAAGACAAACTCAACTCAGAGAATAAGGGGATTTGGTAAAGGATAACCTCAACTCCAGAAACTTGTCCTGCAAAAGCATAACTGCTCGTGCTTTCCTTCATTGTTTTCAGTCTTTCTGTTTCAAAATTAATTACACTAAACTTATATTTTAGTTTCTGAAAATTGAAAATATATATTATTATTATATATCCTAAATAAATTCTTTAGTTTGAATATGTTTAAAATAATTTGTATGATGTGGTTTGTTATTATACATGCAATTAAATAAATGAGTGATCTAATATAACATGTTATATAAATAATATTCGGATAAACTTTGACATCTTTATTATAAAAATGAGTTATGAATTAAATTTAATTTTATGAAATTAATTTTTAAAATAAGATTTATTTTTCAATTATATATATAACAAGCTACAAATTTATGATTTTTAATCAAATATGTCATGATAATATTAATATAAGTTTAAAAAATAAAATATAATAAATAATGAAATTTAGAAAATTAATTCATAAAGTATGTAGAAACTTAAAGGATTTATTTAAAACAACAATAATTTTAAAATCTAACATTAACGTTACTCATACTAATTGGCATAAATCAACCAAGCTTTATTCGCTAGCTTATAACAGCAGCATTGTGTGTTGTATTGTTTATAAACTGCCAGACATGTGGTTTTCCATTTCTTGTCTAGGCAAAAAAAAGTTGGTTCCCACTTGAAACTTGTGTATTATTAGAACTTTTGAGTGGGATGCATGAGAAGCAACACCATTAATTCGTAATTTGAATAATTTGATGAATTATTTCAAGTGATTAGCTATATAAAATCAAAATGGTCATATCATTAATGGCATAGATCAGAGGTGTGGCATAGATTATAAAAGTGTTTATTAAATAATCGTGGACAGTTCCAGCTAAGGAACTGCGTAGATGCATTGACTCAAAGTGATGAATTCAAAATGACAAGTAAAATTCCACTGATAAACGATGTTCATATAGTGATATTCAACCGTGCATTGTGGGCTTGTCCTCATAAGAGACAAGACCACTAGCATTACATGAAACTCAGATTAGGTCTTTGCCTTTTATTTTTTCTATTTTTTCTATTTTTTCTATTTTTTCTATTTTTTCTATTTTTTCATCCGCATTTTCAGGGGCCTTGTTCTCTCTATCTCTCTCTCTCAATACCCACTCGTGGGCACGACCCATTTCCATGATTTTTATTTTCTGTTCAAAATTTATATATACATATATTAAAAAGTATAGTATCTGAGTCTAATTTGTCGTTGATCCAAGTGAAATTAAGATACAGTTTGGTGCAACTTTGGCCAAATATTTAACAGTAAAAATCTTCCAAATAAGAGTATTTAGAATAACTAATATATATAGTCTATACAGTTAATTGTTTTGCCCAACTTTTAAATTAATTAAAAAAGTGATTTTAAAGAAAAAAAAAGGAAATTAAAAAATGATTCCTGCTTATTTATAGCTTTAATTTATGAATAATTTTTAAGTCTAAAAACGTTGAAACAAACGGTTATTTAGAATCCTTTAATAAGGTTTAAATTTGATTCGTGGACATGAAAGAATTGATCATAAGTTAAGAAAAGATGATAAACAAAATTCCTTAAGAGAGATTAATTATAATGAAATTAATAAATATTTAGTGAAAGTACTGTGGAACAGATTCATGTTGAACACGTATGCTTGTGAATATAAAAATGAGATATTAAGTACGAAACTCATTAAAGAAAATATAAAAACATACACGACATGGGTCACGATGTCCCTAGATATTTAAACACATAAATAGTTGATCGAGTAGGAAAAGTTAAGTTATGTCTTGGCTTTTTCTAAGCAGTAGAATAAACACTATAAAATAATCACAAGGAAATTTGAGTTTGAATTCACACCGTATATAGGCTTAGTACCGTACCATTGTTACATTATTAAGATACTTATCATTTTTTCTCGATTAACAAAGCGACATAATACGTATAAATACAATAATTAAGTGTGGGATTATTCATAATTAATGAACATGGACAAATACAAAATGCAAATCTTTAAATGATCCTGCATGTTTATTCACTAAGTCGAAAAATCTTAAGTGTTTATTCGCATGATGAGCCATATTAATAAGGGTTAATAACCATTTGAATTTGAAGATTTTTTTTTTCTTCAAAATGCCGCTTTAGTTCTTTGACTAATTTTTAGTTAAAAAATATATCATTTTAATCTTTTATATTTTTGAAATATATAAAATTTTCACTCTTAAATAAACATAATAACGATTCATCACCTTTTAAAATTTAAATCATGATAATATTAATGTCAAGTTGACTTTTTTTTTAATAAAAATTTATTTAAAAAATAAAAATATGATAATTAGAAAACATAAAGAATTAAATTAAATTTTTAAAAATTTAAATAATTAAAACAAAAATATCTCCCAACTTAAAAGAACTTATTCAATTTTTTTAAAAAAAAAATCAAAGATGACTGCTTAGAATTTAAAGCTTGTTCAACTAAAAGAACAAAGTATCATGAAGATCTTATCTTGTTTAATTAATGAAGCTCTATCTACAAGAATTGTATAGTTATGCCATGTGACGAACTTGAATTAATGCAACATTTAAATTTGGTTTATATTTCAGGCTATATGACGGGTGTTATTTGATATCGCCGCCAGAATGTAGCTATCTTTTTCTTATGCAATTAATTAATTATAATGTAATAGTTAGATATATTAGATGTCCTTTATTAGGTTCTTAGTCCTATGGAAGTAGGGGCATCAACGGTTCCTACTCATATTAAATAAGGTACATTGTCCCCCTCTTTTGCTCCCTTCACCATTTAAAAATGTTAGTCAATCTTCAACCATTTTTGTGGAACAAAATTAAAGGATATAAGTGAAAACATAAATATTTCCAATGCATTTGAAGATAAGTAGTACCGCTTTTCTATATTTAAAAAAATATTCCATTAATTAAAAAATTATTTAAACCAGTTTTAGAATTTTTTAGTTAAAAAAATATGTAGTTATCTAAAAGTTTTTGGACAATTTTTTAAAATTTCCACTAACAAAATTTACTTTAGCAACAATGATATCAAAATTAAACAAAGAGGTATTTAATATTTTCACCAATGTGATTGCAGAACGTTATATTTGGAAGGTGCTGGCTCAGTTTTCATTTACCTCATCTGACGGTGCCAGGCAATGCAGGTAAGGGAGTAATTGAACCATTTGACAAATATATAAATAAGCCTAAAAATGGTGTAATGAGTTATGATAAATTTGGGGATTTCTTGCTTGCCAAAGTTTTCTTTAAACAATTTAAGCTCAAAATAATTTCACTATAGGATTAGGGGATCCAAAGTCAGCATTGGTGTAACCAAACCCATTTCAGTTTTTCATCTATATGATAGGGTTTAGTATTTGACATGTCTTAAAAAGTTTGAACCTTTTCTTATTTCTTTTGAGTGAAATAAATGTTAATATTTTTGTAAGTGTTTTTTTTGAGTTTAAAGGTTTTTCCTTCTTTGGATAAGAGCATCATCCTCTCTTGCTAAATTTTTCTTTATTTCCTTGTGAAAAAAATAAAAGTTGGTCATCCATAATGGGCTTTAAACTTGATTCTTTTAAGTCACTTATAAGGGATTCCGAAATACAATCTTGTTGAGTAATTTAATCCAAATAAAAATGTAAGTGTCATAGTTTCTTCCCAAAAGACGTGCCTAAGTTTAGTTTGCTAATAGGTCTTTATGTGTTTTCAATTAGGAAGGTACATATAAATTATTTATTTACTTTTTATCAAAAGGGAAGGTACATAGAATTTCACAATTTTTCACAACAACAAAATTGCCTTTTGACTGCCCTGTCTTTTTTCCTTGTAGCTTAACTTTGCCTTTTGTTTTCATATGTAAGTTCATGTATGATTTCAACCAATTACAATAATTTGTTGTTTTGATTTTTATGGTAGTGTTACTCCCTTCATTTCAAAATTTTAGGAGTTTTATTTTTTAAAAAAGAAAAACTTTAGATTTTTTAATTTCTAATATATATATCTGTCCGTTTTTCCAATTATACGCTTCTATATAATTGAGTATTAAATTAGAATAGTAGAAAACTAAATTGGAATATAGAAAAAATATTTTATAATAAACAAGAGTAATTTAGTTCAAGGCAATATAAATTAAATATTTCTTCATCTTCGTGTAGAAATATGAAAACATTAAACTTATCATATATAATTGTTTTACACTGTGCATAAACAATTTTCTCTTTTTTTACGTACTATTTTTGTTATATCTTATCTCAGAATTACATCACTTATTTTAGCTTGCCACTCTATCTTTTCTTCCTAATCTCTTTCATGTATAAAATTTTCTTAATTTTTTTTTGTACGGTTACCCCAATATAATTTATGCAGGTTGAGGAGGTTATGATAGTTGGGCTCACCAGTGGCCCTCATTGAAGTGAAATGCTAACGGGTTTGGATCGACACTGTTAGTTTATGGGTTTGATTGGGCCGGCTTGTGTATCTTATTTGGTACATGTTCAGCGGCTTCACAATCATTTTTATTGGCAAAAACGTGGTTTGGTTCTGTTATTAAAAATAACGTTTGGCTATATCTTAAGATAACTACAATATATTACTTAGTAGGAAATCTAGAATTAACAAAGGCTTTTTAGGATTGGAGGATTAAATTGTCTTGCTAATACGATGAATAGTTCAAAGTCATTTGCTTTTTAACGGAGCAATCAATAATCATATTTTTGTTGGACAAGGAAACCGAATTCACCATCTTCTCAAAGAAGAGAAAAATGCCATGTAGGAGTATTAAAGGTGTGTTTGATTTCTAGTTTTAATTTTTTTTTAGTTTTTAAAAAGAGAAAAGAAAATAGGCACGCATGAAGGTCTGGCCTCACTGCATAAAGTACCAACTGAGATGACCAACATCCTTGAGTTAAGACCACAAAACAGAAAAAAGATGGTGTGAAAATTTCTTCTCGTTTGTGTTGTGGTTTTTAAAACACATTTTACAAAACAATGTTTAAAACGTCATCAAATTTAGATGAAAAACTGATGGTTAAGTAACATAAGATTATTTTTAGAAGCATATTAAATGCAAAAAAAGGGAGAAGAAAATTAATGAGGCTCTAAGAAAATTTAGATGAAAAATTGATTGTTGAGTTCTTTGAAGTTTTCGGTCGATATAGTACGACTAAGCTTGATATGTTCTGGTAAGAGGCAAAAACAGCTAGAGCTTGATAGGTTCTGGACAGCTCGCACCTCTCTTTTCTTATCTCTACACTCCACTTTTGATATCCGAAAGAAAAGAGCATGAGAAAAAACAAAGAAGAAAAGAAAAATAAGGTGCGAACAAATTTTCTTGGAAAGCTTTTGGAATTTGATTATGTTTTTCGGCAAATCTATGTACAGAGGATGAGATTTAAAAAATGAAAGGTGACAAAGCTACACAACAGAATGCGCAGGGAAGCAAGAACAGATTGACTACCAAAGGACAAGGGAAGCTGGTAACCTAAATATCAAACAAATTGACTCTTAAACTATTAATCTCTTCTAGTTCTTAAATAAATAAAACTGCACAAATAAAACTGCATGTATGACCGCTAAAATAATAGAAATCATGCTACTTAATTTGTAAACTATGTTCTTCAAAAAAAAAAAAATTGTCAACTTTGAAAGATCCTTTGAATTAATCCATTAGTAGAATATATCAATGTAATAACTAAATATTTTCAATTCTTTGTACAAATAACTTATAGACTTATATAATTTCATTACCTTAAACACCTTTTAAAATAAAAAATAATATTTCATGAACTGATAATTTATTGTCATAATCATGTAATAGTAACAAGTAAATTATTTAGATAAGAAAAATAAAAAACAAGTGAACTAATAGTGAGGCGAGAACTCGTGAAGGATACACCTGTAGAGTTATAAAGAAAAATAATAGAAAAAATTATGTACTCTTCAGGTAAAAGTGCATTTATGTCTTGCTGCAAAATATACACTTTTAGAAAGTAGAAACAAATCAGACTAAAGTAAAAGTAAAAGTGCATTTTTCGAAAGTATAAAGTTGTTGATCAAAAATAAAAAATTTAAAGAACCAGGGTTATATAATACATATATATAAGAACCATTATAATAAATAATGAATATACGATCATTTACCCTCCTAATTTTCTTATCAGTACTAGCAATTCTACACTTAATTTTTTAAAACACCGTCCTCACATTAGTGTATCCAACTAAATATTATACTAGATCCGCTCCAGATGATTAAACAAAAACTATCGGGTGATGTGCATCTCTTTAATTCTTCAAAGCTTCATTAAGACATAAGTTCATAAACGGGGAAAAGCAAATTAAAAAACATGCAATGGCACTATTAGAAGGGTTAAAAATTTGAGCATAACATTTGATTGGGGCCACATTTCACTGTCCTAAATTAACATTTGCAATACAAACAGTCGGGAGAAACGTTTTCCCCCATTCATTTTGTGGGGCCTTAATCATGATTGAAAACGACAAATATTCATACAAGGGCAGGGAGGCCTAAACACTGCAAGTAGAAAGGCTCTCCCTAACACATACCACAGGTCACTTAGCCCATGGCATATTTCTGGGTCCAGCTTCTGGCAGTTGACTCGTACTTGTTCCTGTCTGTCTTGTACATGTGGGCAATTTCGGGGACCAGAGGATCATCAGGATTAGGGTCCGTCAACAGGGAACAAATTGAGAGCAATACCTAAACATGCAAAAGACAAAGTAAACAATGCTTAGTTGCATTCAACATCTTGTTCGGAATAAGTAGTACTTAGACCCATGACTCTTAAAACCTCAACTAAAAGAGCCAAATAACTGTCTGCTTGACTGCTTGAAAGAATCAACTATCAAGCTTACATAATATCGTCTGCTTCCATGAAAGTTCCTCAAAATTAACAATATAATTCCAAACTTCATACAAATCAGCCATTGAGACTACTTCATTGCAGACAAAGAGGAAGATTATAATTTTTTCCACTATCAACAAAAATGATTTTGCATCGCCTATCAATTATATGTTAATATATCATAAGCAAATGGCTATAATAATAACTACCAGATAAGACAAAAATCTTTAATGATACGGCGATACATGATTAGATGATTAATTAAAACAGCTTTTACATTGTAAGCCAAAATTGAATACAAGTATTAGAATTGTGCATCCAATAAATATTGTTAGTCATTAAAGCTGTTACATTTAAGTTTAGACTGTTTACATTGAAAGAATGATCCAAACATAGTTCAAGGAATAAGAGATGTTCTTATTATGTGAAATAATCAAGAAACGGACCTTTGAAATAGTTAGCGCAGGGCTCCACTGCTCCTTCAATATGTCGAGGCAAATGCTTCCATTGCTATTGATATTTGGGTGAAATACCTTCGTCCTGAATGCAACCTAAAAGGCATTCACAATCCATGAATATACACAAGATCAGCTGAATGAGATGCACAGTGCTCATGACTATTGCATACAACATAGAAATATAGAATCTTTTACATATACAGAATGTAGATTCTCATTAAAATTTTCAACAATATATATTCTGCAATTTGTCTTATTTTGGAAATTTAGAGACCAAGTAAATAACATACAGAATTAAAGAAAATGCAGAAACAATACAGAAAGAGACACCTCAACAAATACAAACCTTGGGTGGCTTGAAGGGATAATCTGGAGGGAAATGAATAGTGACTAGGAAAACACCTCCAGCATAAGGACTGTCTGGAGGACCCATAATTGTTGCTTGCCAGTGAAACATGTCTTCAGCAACAGGACCTGCAATATTTTGGGAAAAAAAAAGAGAAGACAGAATATGGAATAAGCACAAAGTTCAACACATAATTAAACAGGACAGATACCTAAGTCGTAAAATAAATAAGCAAAAAATACCATCTCATGCTCTCAATCGGGCAGGCTTTATAGGCTGCTGATACTAGTGAGAACTAACAAAGTAAATTTCTACAGTTTTATCCAAATATATTTATAGCTAAAAGACTAGTAGCATGATTAGGAAGCTACAAAATTATCTATTTCTTCAAAAACAAACAAATCTAAATAAAGGTAAGAATTATGCCATTAACTGTCTATTTGGCTATAAAGATCTAGGTCGGATGAAAAATCTAAAAAGAGATTAAGTAACTTGACATAGAAATGATCAGGTTACAGAGTAGCCCAAGCAGAGATCCAAAATGAGAGATAAGACTTCATGATTGCAGAATATTAATGATCACACAGATTGTTGGATCATACTAGTAAGACAGTAACAACATGTAAAATTGCAACAATAATCAGTCCTCAATAGCAGGAATTCCAATTTCCTTACTGCAAATTTGGTCATGAAACAACGCAATCAAGGCAGAATAGCTCGAAGCACATCATTTATTAATCAACCAAAAAAAAAAAAATGTAAGCTCAAAACATGAACGGAATTTTTTCCAACGAAAAGGAAGAATAGCTCAGAATTGCACACATCCGTAAAATGTACTGCAATCAACATCAACAATTTATGGAACAATACACACAGCACTTCCAATCATCATAAAAATCTCTCGCACATGCACACAGATTTTATTTTATCACCGCAAATAATCAGCACACGCATCAAGCTTAGATAACTGTTACTCTAAACTATAACCTCACAACAGCTAAAAAACTGTCCGAATTCACAAAATATTATACACAATCATTTACGAGAGAAAACCAGGGATCGCATAAAGCTCGCGCATAAGAAAAAATCTCACAAAACAAAACGACAAAAAAAAAAAAAGAAAAATACCAGCGCTGCAGGAGGTAGGAGGATCCTTCTGCAGATCCTTGAGTTCCTTCAAGATCCGCTTGGATGCCATGGCGAAAACCTAAGCAAAGTTGAAAATCAGATCAGAGCGTAAAGACAACGCAACAAACATAAACAGATGAACAGATCTCGGAGAATAGAAGATCATTACCTTGTTCTTCTTTTTTGGATTTTCTTATTACTATTATTGATTTGTGTTCGCAAGAGAGAAAGATAAAAAATGGAAGAGATTAAGCGATGTGAGGAAGGAAAAGAGCTTTTATAAATGTCTGGTGTTGCTAAGGAATCGATCCACTCTCGTTTCCTTCCTTCCTTCCCCTTTCCTTTTTACAATTCTTTCTCTTCTTCTCCCTCGTTTATTTATCATTGCTATTGCTATTATTGTTCCCTTTTTTTTTTCACCTTAATTAATTATTAATTTATTATTATTACTTTCCCAAACGGTTGTGGGTCCTAACTTGGCGTTTTCTGTACGAAATCCATTCCTTTGAGAGTCAAAAAGTGCCAACCCAAAAGGATCGGTCTTTGTTTCCGCTACTATTATTCGTTAATCAAAATATCAACCGCGTAACCGTGTTCTTCTTCTTAACTCTTTTTAAGTTTTAACACGTTCGAGGTCACCACTTTGTAATATTGTACGGACTTTATTGCTTGTAGCATCCTGATTCCCTATGACTTCTGTCTTTAATTTATTTTTAGTAAAACTAATTACAATTATCATATTCTCATATTTGGCACCTTATCTTTGTCAATTCGTGTTTTGGATCAATAATAATAATAATGCTTAGAATCATAAAACAAGTGATTAGAATTTTTTACTAAATCAAAGTTACATGTTAGAGTAAGAATTTTTACAAATAGTGAATTGAAAAAAATAAAATTATTGAAGCATTGGAAGTTTCTGCGGACGCGTACATTATTGAATTTTATTAATAGATGCATGCATGTGGAATAAAAGGTGAGGAATAAAAATCATTAGGTAAAAATAAAATATTATCTATAAATCTAAACATATGCTTTAAATGTTATTTTTATTATTTAAAATACGAAAATAAATATTAATTAAACTAATAAAATTAATAAAATGTATTGTTTTCTACTTTTCTTTAGTTCGTTTTCTATATATAATGAAACATGTGCAGCCACATGTTATATCTACAAACTTCTATGCCAATTAGTACAAATTGGTGGATTTTGATGCCAAATAGAAACCAAACTGTGGAAGGTGACAGACAGGACGAGACTAGGGTAAAATTTGGTTACAAGTAGACATGTGGGATTTTATTACAAGAATTAATTATTTATTTAAAATATTTTTATAATTATTTCATATAAAATTGTGGTGGTAATTAAATAATTAAATAATAAATAAAGTTCTCATAGTGATAGGCGAGAGCACTAGGTATTGAATGATAAGCGAGAGCCAGCTGGATGGGGTCCACTGGACCAGCACACGGTTGAATGCGCTCGAGTTGGCTCATCTGAACTCAATGATTCATGAGTCATAACTCGTAACCACTCTCATCTGAACGGTTAAACGAAACCTTTCTTTCTGTTTCAGCAAAGAAACGCGATGTCTGGGCCAACCGAAAACGACGACGTTCTGGACGATGATTCTTCTTCGGTTCCACAAGACGAACCGGAAGATCAAGGGAAGATTCGTAAACGGGACCACATCAACCTCCCTTCTCACCCCTACTTGATGAGGCTTTTGAACAAGCAAGGTTCAACCTCGATTTTTAATTTTTTTCAAAATTAAAATATATAACATTTTTTACTCTTATTCCATTGATATTAATTTGATCCCTTTCGTCATACAATTTAAGAATGCGTTACAATATTGAGCGAATAATGAAATTCTTAAATGGCATTCACTGTTTTGTTTTCAGGGGATCAGATTGTTCTATTTGCAGATAAAATTTTGAAGTTCACTAGTACAGGGAAGATGAAATGTCGGTTTCTGGTGATTACGGATTTTGCAATTTATATTATTGATCCTGAGAGCGATTCCCTTAAACGGAGGATTGCCCTTGCAGCGGTTGAAAAGATTTGTCTTAGTGAACTAAGTGATAACTTTCTTGCGGTAATAATTCCCACAGAGTATGATTTACTTATAGCTAGCGCTAGAAAGAATGAAATCATTACTGCGTTTGTTGAAGCTTATGAACTCGATGTTGTTTCTTCCAATAGGTAATTCCAATTTACGCTTATTGCAATCTCTTACATTGCTTCATCGTTGTCATTGTATTTGTATGTGATTTCTTACATTATATGATCTAGTGGGTACTTTGTTGAGCTGCAATTTTCTGATGTGGGGTACTGATTCAAGTTACACAATAGAACAAAGAAAAAATACAGAGATTATAAACTGTAATCCTTTTTTTTTTTTTTTTTTTAACTCGGGTATGTAGGATTATATCTGGTGTGCTGACTATGGGAGCTGTATAAAATTATTGATTATGTTTGAGAGTTATGGTGCATTGATAATGTGAATTATAAGTATTTTGTTAAAAGATATTCCTTGACTCATAAAGAATGCTTCTCATTATCCCCTTTATCAAGTCCTAATACTCACAAGGTAGGTCCTGATGTGCATGAAAATAACACCTGGTTATACACACCATATCATACTTGTATGACAGACGTATGCAACCTCACTGCATTCCCTAATTCCTTAACTTGTGGAATTGTTAGATGTTAAAGTTGTAATAACTAAGCCTTATTGCAACATTTTCTGACCCCAAGTTTAAAATTGCTTCTACTAGATTTGATTAGTGTTTTGTGCGGTGCAGTCTTCGTGACAATTTTTCTATTGTAAATTCTGTTGAGTATTGTTTTCAACAGTTATTTGGAAACTTTCTTGAGTTTTAATCTATCACTAAATACACGTTTTGCAATTCCTTTGTAGGTTTCAGTATAATGCTGCATCTGACTTGGTTAAGGAAATTGAATTTGAGGAAGTTGAAGGTATGTGGCGAAAATATCTGTGACCATTCCGTGCTTTCTTATTTTTCTGGTTCATAGTACTACTTTCTGCTCCATTTTTCTGATGCTTCTCTTATTTCTCTTTTAATAAATTTCAGGTGGTGTAAAAACAAGAATTTTGAGGAAGTGAATTTCTTTTGTATTTTCGTGATAATGTTTGTAAACTTGGTAGGAGATGCGTACAGTAAATGATTGTTGAGCAATTATGTAGGAAGGCTCTTCTGGGTATAGCATTGCCTTTCCAATATTATTCTTGTATCAGAAATTTTAAAAGAACAGAAACATATACGTGGTTTAAGCTGTCAACTTGAAACCAGATTCAGATGGATGTATGTAATGGAATTATATCAATATGTTTGGAGCTAATACAATTTGTTTTTCTTATATTACCATTTGTAGGTTGCTTGTTTCCTGTGTCTTAATCTTTAACCATTCATTATGGAAACTTCACAACTTCCTTTAGGTCCATTGGCATTCAATCTCTTGCCCATCCGTTTCATGTGGACCTTGTTCTTATGGTAGTGGTATCACCTACTATGATGATGTTAATTACTTCAATCCGTGTCAGCATCCCCCTATCGAAGCATGACTCCATCTAGTGGGACAAAATTTTGTTGTTGTATTTTGTTATAGAAGCCCAGTCTCTATTTTTCTCATCTAATATGAATTATTGAGAATTGGATTGGTATCATTGAAGTCTAAAGTGAACGCAAATGGTGAAATTGCAATCTAAGTCTTTTACAAACTGCTGAAATTGGTAAAATTGCATAAAGGTTGAAAATATAAAACGTGCAGGTTTCAAAAGTCAGTTGTTAGTTTTGTCTCGTAGTGGCAAAAAAATTAACTGTTAGTTGATCTGCATCATGGTTCATCTGCATAGCTCTCCTTCCATACCCCCCAAAATAGAGGAATTAATAAATTTTCCCAGTGTTTGTTGATGCAAGGTTTGTAGAACAAACTTCTTTACACCGTTAGTAGGTATTTGTATAATGGAGAATTATCAACATCATAAAAAAAACTTCAAACTATCGTAATTTAGACAGAATGGTAGATTCTGCCTTTTCCAACCCGTGATGAAAAATATTACATTTACTTTCCGAGAATTATCAACATTAAAATATACTTCTACCTATCGTAATTTAAACAGAATGGCAGATTTTGCCTTTTCCAACCAGTGATGAAAAATACTATATTTGCTTTTAGTTTTGATTCATCAGAAAGTAAATTGGTGCAATTTTAGCTTCATTCATGTAAAGGTTTAATAATAAGTTCTACCGGATAGTTTCATCTCAACTTTTACTGGATAAAGTCATAAAAACAATTCTTAGATAAGGACACCAAATACGAAGTTTGAAAGGCTGATTAAATTTTTAGTGGAGCAAATTTGTTTCATTGGCTACTTTAACCAAATTTTGATGTTTAAATCGATGGAAGTGATCAAAGTGTGCAGTTAACCAGCACTTTCACGGAGATGTTGACAGAACTCGTGCATAATGGATCCCGGCTCCACACGCTTAACACGAGAAGATTCTCTGATTGCATAATACAATACAATAGTTACTAGCAAAGGGACCCAATTTGATTTGCCTTCAGCTAAATCTGGTACCTTAACTACTCAGCACCTATATGTTTTACTAACTTCCAAAGGACCATTAGACTGATATCATTTCTCCTTTTATGAATATGATTGAAATTAATAACAACTATTGAGCAAAACAAAAGAATATTTCTCATTGTGTAACAGAGGTAGAAGGTATGTCAACGTCGCGAGGGGTTGGCGTAGAAACTTCTGATCTAGACTCGGTGGATGGTAGATTTGGTGTATTTACTCGACGAATTTCCTCCACCATTCTCACCACATCTGACATCTTTGGTCTCCGATCTGGTATTCTTGCAGCACAAGCCATCCCTATTTGTAGCATCCCCACCATTTCTTCCTCTATGTTTGGATACCTTAACAGCTCTACATCAAACACTTCTGCAGTCCACTCCTCTCTTACCACAGAATTCACCCATCTAACTAGGTGAACAACCTGCTCACCTTCTGTGGTGTTAACAGGGGATTTACCAGTCAGAAGCTCAAGTAGCAGGACCCCAAAACTGTAGACATCAGATGCATGGGCTGCTTTGCGCGTGTCGGTTACTTCCGGTGCACGGTATCCTGTTGTTCTCATCGATGGGACAGGTATTGGACTCATCAATGTTGCCAAGCCAATATCAGATATGCATCCATATCCTTGTGAGTTGAGGAAGATGTTTGAGGCTTTTATGTTTCCATGAACAAGCTTCCCTCCATGTTGAGCATGGATGTGAGCAATTCCTCTCGCTGCACCAATTGCAATTCTCAAACGGCTATCCCAGTCTAAAGAACTTCTGCCTTCCCCTCCTTTGCCTGCATAATGGACATCCAACAACATGCTTAAATTATCCACTTCCAAGGGGAAAATATGAATATTAAACAAAATTAACCTGTGATCAATTGCTTCCCTGACTTAGTAGTATCGATTCATTAAGCTAATGCACAGTCAGTAACAAATTTTAATTTTGAAATCCCTAATGACATACTACTAGGCTCTAACTGTACTAGGTTAGATTGACATGTGAGATGGCTTAGATCTGAGCATGCTGAATAAAACAATTCCTATCATATACATGAATGCTGAAAACTAAATTTCCACTTGTGGGCCTGTTGGGAAAAATTAGAGAAGCTAAAGATAATTTAATTTGATAAGAGAAAAGGTTCAACGTACCATGTAACATTGCAGAAACGCTGCCTTGTTGATAGAAATCATATACTATGAGTTTCTCCTCCTTTGAATAGTAATATGCCCTGACTGCATCCACATTATCGTGCTTGATTTTCCCCACCACCTCCATCTGCTGTTCAAATTCTCGTTTTCCAACTGTGACCTCCTTCAACCTCTTGACCACCACAGTGGTTGCATCCTCTAGAGCAGCCTTATATGTCATGCCAAAGGTACCCTTTCCGAGAATCTCCGCAGATGCCCTCAGAAGGTCTTCTAGATCAAATGCAAGATTGCAACCCTCAAAGAAGACAATTTTGTTGTTTTTGTCTTGACTTCCAGAAGAATCTGTCTTCACAGAGATTTGTTTTTTCTGTGATTTCACTGGTTGTATATCCACATCTGCATTCTGATAGCAGCACACAATCATGAAACCTGCAATCACCACAAACCCCAGCACACAGGCACCAATGATGATTCCCAACAATGCAGGTTCACTGAGTCCTTTGGATTTCTTTGCCGGAAGAACAGCCGGTGGTTGCACTGGATAAGCTGGAGGGAGTCCATTTGTTGATGTAAGATTGTTACCAGCAAAGGCTGAGCTAGGAAATCTAAGAAGGGATTTAGGCACAGGCCCACTAAGGTTATTGTTCGCTAAATTCAGCTCCCGCAGACTAGAAATATTGAGATCAGGAATATCACCCGAAAGGTAGTTGTTAGCAAGCACTAATGAAGTGAGATGAGTCAGATTTGAAATTGAAAAAGGGATGCTCCCATTGAAAGAATTGTTGGACAAATTAACAACAGTAAGATTATTCCAAACTGAAAAATCCAGTGGCAATGGCCCAGAAAACTTGTTAGATTGGAGGTAGAGGCAGGTCAAATTTTTCAGCTCAAAGAAGCCATCAGGGAAAGGACCTGTTATACCATTTGATCTAAGACTCACAATTTCAAGTGCTGAGAGGCGACTGAGAGTGTTGGGAGGGATTGGACCACTCAACCCAGCTCCTGGCAATCGAAGCTCTATAACTCGCGACTTGTCAGAGTTGCAAGTCACTCCTCTCCAACTTCGGCAAACAGAAGAGTTCAAATCCCAGTTGACATGAGGAGAGTGATTCATGTTGTCAAGGAAATCAATCAAAGCTTGTTTATCCTCCACTGGTTCAGCTCCAACACTATCCAACATTGATTCCATCACCAAGGCTGCTGAAAAAATGAACAAGAGGGCCAACTTCTTGTCCATTTTCTGACTTGAAGATAGAAGATCAACAGTTCAGCACAAGTTGGATGTAAAGTAAGACCTCTCTACTCAAGATATGGTTACCTTTACAAGAAACCAAAGTGGAGAAATAACAAAGGATTAATTAGTGAATTAATAAACCCAAAGCAAAGACAATTGTGTACTAAGACATGTTTTTATGTACCATATGCATTTTACTAAGTATCTTTCGGGTCAAATTAAGCAGCTTGTGTTGTTTGACTTGGAATTTAACCTTATTCACGTATTTTTTCTTCACCAACTCAATTGGTTATCCTTAATGACTATAACAAAAGTGATGCAAACCAAAACTTTGAAACTAAAAGTCAGTTTATAGGCAGCCAATAATAACCAGCTGATAACTAGAATTTTGACAGTAGATAAATAATAGACAATTATATGGAACCAATCAGAAACATTTTTTTCGGACAGAAAAAACCAATCAGAAACATGAACAGCAGAAATATTTTCCGTATGCGTACACACAAGAAAAGCATTAAAATATTAGAATTACAATTTGGGGTTTATTCTTTCCTTGCGTTTTGGAAATTGGAACTAATCCAAGTGAACAGAGATGGTAGCATAAAGCTAAAAGGCAGAGAACATGACAGTAGACAGTTAAAAAGAGAAAATGGAATACTTACAACTCACTTCTTGATCTCAAAATTCAGCAAACAAACTAGTTAAAGATCCATAGGCAGAGAGTAGTGTCCTCTAAAATCATAGTACGAATCTTGAAGAAGAAAGAAAGAATGATGAATTGGGGGGAGTTAGCTAGAAAAGCAGTGGGGCCAGGACCATATCAGATACATGTCCATCTTGTTTCAGAAGCAGTTAGAGGAAGGAAATCCAATCTAGGGTCGTTGCAATGATGGTGGATTGGTAGTGATGGAAAATGAGCTGTATTTGCTTGCAAAAACAGCAGTGTCACATGCAATTGAAGTAAGAGAAACTCATTTGGTAATCATTTAGAAGCCATAAGTTACATATTATTTTATGCCGTACAAAGAGGAAGGTGCATATGCAGGAGTGTGTTTTAGAGTAATGAATCAACTATACATTATATTATATTGTAATACAGTGCCACACTCATTTTATCCTACTCATCAAAATTGTTTAGAAGTTACATTATAAGGATTGTTTGTTGGAAAATTCGCAAATTGCAAAGGCAAGAATCAATATAAAAAAATATTGCTGTCAATGTCATTGATTTATGCAAAGTTTTTACCTCTATCTAATAGTTGAGGAGAGGATCTTCACTGTTCATTTCTGCTCCTCTTGAACTTAGTTCAAACAAATGTGTGTAGTACAGTGCACAGCCTCAACTTATAACCGTGGAGGGTCATTAGATTCTAATTGAGTAAAAAAAAAAATAAACAGTCAAAGAATTATCATTTACTACCTCTTAATGAAAAAATTATTTGACATTATTGGTAATTAAATCCTTAGGGCCTGCACACTGTATATAATTAACCCACTTAAGCAACTGCGTAAATTTCATTTATAATGGATTTCATTACTAAATTTGAACGTTATAAAATAAATTGAAGTAACGTTGAAAAAATATCTTCAAGGCCACATTTATATCGGAAAGATTAAAAAAATATTTGTTAAAAATCAGTTTTTATATCCGAGAGATTAAAAAAATATTCAATATTTATCTTAAAATATTTTAACTTAAATTTTTAAAAAATATTTCTTAAAAATTATCGATTTGCCACATTTTAGCACCAATAGTTACCAATGTGTGTTATTTATAAATATTATTAATAATACTTTTAGCAATTTTTATTATTAAAAGAATTTTTTAAATTTAAAATATATAATCCTGAATAGAAATGAATTATGTTAAAAGATATTTTAGAAAAGTTAGTTATTAAAATTATTTAATTGTTAAAAATTCATTAATATTTTTACTTTTAAATTAATAAAAACATAAATTGATGGTCCGAGTAAAATTGAAATGGTTTTGAATATTTATTTTTACAGAATGCGTAATTAAACAACAATTTACTGTCTATGTGAAACTTATCTACTAATCAAGAGTCAAATATTGGCCCATTTCAATGGAGAAATTATTGACTATAAATTATGTCTAAAAATCTAATCTGACGACGGGAGAAATGATTGACAATAAAGTGTATCTAAATATCTTCAATTTTACTTTGTATACTCTTTGATTTCAGTATTGTCAAAAACTTTGCACCTAAATATTTAGGTACAAAGTTTGAAAATGTCAAAAACTTTTCTTATCATTATGATTGGTCTTAGTAATTTCTTTATCTTGAAAAACTGAATTCAGATATTAACAAATTTACATATATTCTTGAACCAACTAAATTATGGACCTTTTAACAGTTACACCGTCAGCTTCAATATACCTCCCTCTTAAACAGGCACGAAAATTTGAGTAAGATAATTCTTTACAATGAGTTTAGTATCATAAGTATTAAATAAGATATTAATAGCACAATAATCATCTATAAGTACTTAAAATTTATAAAATAAAGAGATAACAATAACCACTGGCTTAGTGGTAGAGAATTGAAGTAATTTACATGAGATTTTTCTTTTTACCTAATAAACTAAATATAGTATTTTAAATATTTTAATGTTATTTTTACTTACATTTAGAATTTAATTTCAATGAAACAATGTTAGCTTTAAATTAATATCTATTTTATACATATTATTAAACCGTACATAAGACGACAACATAATTATTGTTATATAGGCATCCAATTACAATCTATTATACATGTACAATAAGTTTATTAATTTTAATAATAATTATTCTAAAAATTCTACCAAACTAAAATTTCTAATTGGTTAACATTATAAAAAAAAAATTATGCTAACAATAAATGATTATTATAGTCATTATTAAATTAAAACTCAGATATTAATTAAAAACGAATCTATTACCCTTAATGTTAGTCCTTATTTAAAACATTTTTTTTATGGAAATATCAAAATTTCTAATCTATTACAAGAATAGAAGTCCTAATTGAACATGAAAAATATCAAAAGTCAGCCTCTAATTTTGTATGGCAATAATACTCTTGGCCACATGCATGCTCCAACACCTCATAAACAGATTAAAATATGTTGTCGTTGTAACCACCAAAAATAATAATAACTATGCATACATAACTTGCATGTAATCTTTTAATTAATAAAATAAAAAGAGAAGGGTGGGTAAATTGATAATTGCCTGCTCCTTATACAAGTCAAATAACTTGCATGTATTTATTGCAATATAATATAATTGGTGACTCGTGGGTTGTGTGTGTGGCCATGACAAATGCATGGGACATGATGCAGGTCAAACGCTGCCATCCATTTTCTGCACTCTTCCCCACATTTTGCTGCCATGCCATCTCAAAATTAAAGAAACAAAATTAAGAAAACAATAGTTTCCATGCCATGCCACGTCCATGCAGTTAACCATACGCCTTAAATTTATTGGATTGGTTGGAATAAATACAGCTGGTTGTACACCAGAGAATGACAATATATTATGTTAGTTGTACCCATTGCCGTGAGCGAAGCAACATTCTTTAAGAAAGGAGTATAATTTATGCATATGTACGTCTTGAATTAAAGACACTCGGAATGAGATGAGTAAATAGATGATAACATAACTAAAGGTTCCAAAAAGAAAATTTGGTAAGGCTTAGTTGGCTATTATGAAATGAAACATAATAAATATATTTAATAAAAAATATAGTAGTAATGAGACAGAAGAGAAAGTTAATTGGTGATAAGTATTTTCTAAGAAAGTACAATTCATAACCCATTTTCAATGCTTAATTAATAACTAGAAAGGTTGGTTTAGTAGACGGATAATGGTATTATAGTTTATTGAATTGAGAGAAAATTTTTAATATTTATACCATTTTATAATAATTTAGAGAGAAAGGAGGAATGTAATGTTTGGACTAAATATTCTTGGAGAAATGGTGAAAGATCTTGACAAAGTGAAGATAGAGGTCAAATTCTAGTTTGTAGAGTTGATGTGAAGAAATTGTAATTTTTATTAGTTAAGTTTTAAAGAAGTGAAATTCAACACTTTACGAGATGGTCAAATTGCTAAGTTAACTAAGTAGTTTTCCGAAGGGAGAGATTAAGTGGACAGTATGGGATTGTGTTGGAAATAAAAGTTCACAACCAATTGGTTAATTATAGTTTCTTCTTCATAAAATCATGTTTAGGAGTTCTAGAGGTAGATGTGATTTGTACGGTGAATGAATTCCTTTCTAACCGAGTGATTTCAAAAGGAGGGAACACATCATTTATAGCCCTTATCCCCAGAATACAAAATCCAGAATTTTTGAATCATTTTCGGCTAATCTCAATCATAAGATGTTGTTACAAGATTACAAAAGTTCTACCTAGAAGGTTGGGATAGGACCCCTAATATTATTGATGATGTCGGTCAGTCTTCTTGGGAGGAAGAAATATACTAGATTGTGTGTGCTTATAACAAGTGAAGCTATGGAGGAAGCGAAAATAGAGAAGAATTGACATTCATCTTTAATGTTGATTTTTTTTTTTTTTTTTTGAAAAGGAAGACTGGTTGTGAAACATGATTATCATAAGAAGTATTTTTGTGATGTTTAGGATTTTGGGTCTATCCCTTGCAACAATATTCTTGTTTAACTCATGATACAAATTTTAAGCAACAAGTTCACCATGTTGGTGATAAGGGGTATGGGAAGACAAGGGTTGGTGGTGGAAGTTTTCTTAGAGAAGATAATTAATGTGAACTGGGAAGTTTTTATTATTTTCTTTGTAATTTTTTAGGTTATATTTAATATGTCTTTAATTATTGGTGTATTAAAGACACATTAAATACAACTTAAAAATATGCACGAGAAAATAGTGAAGTAGGTTTCCCAGTTCACATAAGTGCGTTTTTTATATTTTGAGCCCAAAGATGAAAACGACGCCATTTAAGTAAAATTTTGAAGTCCTAAAGTCCAAAAAAATGAAGCATTTTAAAGTTCATAACTCTTTTCTCCCGCGCTTTCTAAAAAATCGCTCCCTTCGTGTTCTTCGAATGGTGAGCTTTAGCTACCGCTCTCTTCGTGTTCTCTGAATGGCAAGTCTTAACCACCACTCTCTTCGTATTATCCGAACGACGAGCCTTAGCCACCACTTTATTCGTGTTCTCTGAACGGCGAGCCCTAGCAACCACTCTCTTCGTTTCTCCGAACGGTAAGCCCTAGCAACTACTCTCTTTGTCTCTCCAAGCAATGAGCCCTAGCCACTGCTATCTTCGTCTTTTTTAAATAGTAAGCGCTAGCCATCACAGTTCGTGTCTATTCTTTGTTCTATTTGTGTTCACTTCTTCCTCTCATTGTCATTGGTAAGCCTCACCCGCACTTCACATTCTCTTCTCCTTGCCTCTGATGCTTTGTCTGACATTGGTTTTTCTTTTGCAAGAAACGAGTTAAGGTTCATGAGGTTGTGAATACGAATCTTTGCTTTATCAAATTCTCACCTATGTCAGGTTTTGACGAGTTTTGCCCTGTTTTCCTTCCCTTTACTTCAATTTACTTCTTTGGCAACTTGAATCAGTCGTCTATCTCTTTAAGATCGGTGCCCTAACTTCAATCTACTTCTTGTGTGCATTTGAAGCCTTGTGCTAGTTTAATATTTATTCTTTCATTATTTAATTTTTTTTTTGTGATATGGAGTATTTTTGTGATACAAAGTTTAGTTCCTATTAGGTCACTGTGTAATTTCTCTATTATGTTTCCTTATTGCCAAGTAATTTGCTCTTTATGTTGTATGTTATATTTTTTTTATATTATATATATAATATACTTTTTATGTTGTGTGTTGTATTCTTTTTATCACATTTGTTTACATTGGTCAAGTGGTATTGTTTATATTTTTATTTATTATAGTAATTGCACCAAAATGTACCGAGAATATTGGGAAAAGCCAAACAAGTCCAAGACAAATAGAAGAGAAGTAAGTGTATTCAATAGGAAATTAAGTAGTTTTCTACTTTAGAATAACCATTAATGTTTGCTATTGTAGCATTTATACATTGTTGTTCACTAACCCGAATAACAAAAGTATGCTTAAAGTTGGAAACAGCTCCACAAAGAAGCCGTTGTCTCTATGGGTTTTGGTGTGTTCTTCCATAGGTAAGTTCAACAGTTGCCAAGACAATTTGTACATTCTTTGGTGATGAAATATGATGTGGAACATCACCGATTGGATACGTCATTTGCCTTGATTTAATACAGACTAGCCTCTTTGGTGTAATGTTTGAATTTCAAAATCGCGGTACTATGTTATTGTTAGATCAAGATGATTAACGTCTCAAGTTGTGATTAATTATAGAATAGACGGAACTTATCAGACTGAAGCATTGCAACCCAAAGTCAGACGGAAGATGACCCCTCAAAGATCATCTTGGTTCAAGTCATTCGTCTGTCCCAAGCCATGCCTTAAGACAAAAGCATAAGACGATATGCTTAAGACGAAGTCTTCAGATGAAGCTCTAAAAGTCAGTTCGTGTTAGATCAAGATGTTTAACTCATCTAAGATTTTAATTTTTACAAGACAGACAGAACTTTCTCAGACGGAACATCAGCAAGTCAGACGGAACAAGCACAGACGAAAGATGACTCCTTAGACTAAAGTCATTCGTCTGTCTCAAGTCGAAGTCATCAGATGATAGGATAAGACGAAACATCTTAAAGACTGAAGAAGTATATCATCTGTCCAAAAAGTGAAGCAAAGTTTGAGTAACTCGCGCCAAGATTTCAAATCTTAAGAAGTACTCATTAGAAGCATCCAAGATCAGTATAAGGATTCATGCTTACACATGCAACTCAAAAAGGTCTTCACCTTTGTCAAAGTCTCTGTACGAGTCAGAAAAGGAACTGCGCACACAATCTAAATCCGCTGCACACGCTATCAATCAATCAAGTACTGTCTGACACCTTTTGGAAAGCTCTCAAAGAAATATTCAACGACATTCTCATGTGTCTAACGGTCATCCGAAGATGGTGCCTATTTAAAGACTTCACTTCATCAGAATTCAGTTGGCGAAAATGCTTCTATCATTCTATCCTCTGTGATTTCGCTTATACAACTGATTGTACTTCATTGTAAAACCCTCTCTGCGTAGAGGAAACTATTTGTTTTTAAAACATCTCTTTAAAATCCACTTGTGTGGTATTTTAGCCTAAGGAGGCTGGTTGTTCAAAGAATACCTCTGTTGTTTAGCCTGCGAAGGCTGTGTTCAAAGAATATCTTGTTATAGCCAGAAGTGGCTGGGTGCAAATAATACTTGTAAACCATTTCACGGTTGGTAGTGAAAACTCAGTGGTTGCTGGGTAACTGGCCGTAGTCTTGTATAGACGAACCAGTATAAAAATAGCTATGTACTTATCTTCTTATTTGTTTGACTAACGGGGATAATCAAGCTATAACGTTTCTTACTTAAAAACAATCCTTGAAGATTAAGTAATATTTTTTCTGACCATATTTAAACTCACAGACGAAAGGAGAAAATTTTTATTTAGAACACAATTCAACCCCCTTCTTGTGTTCTATCTTTTACAGTTTGGTATCAGAGCTCAGCCTCTAAGGGTTGAGCGCTTTACAGCTGCTAGAGGAAAAGATCCTAGATGGAGTCTCAAGGACCTTCGTTCTTATCTGGAAGGTCATCCATGAATAAACCACCGGTGTTCTCTGGTGATGACTACCCTTAGTGGGCGGATCGGATGGAGATGTACATCAAATCCATACAGTACAGACTGTGGAATATCATAACTCAAGGAAACATCCCTATTGTCAAACCTGAGGTTGAATGGGGAAATGAAGAATTCTCGATTATGGAACTCAACAACAAAGCTAGATATGTCATCATGTGTGCATTATCTAGAACAGAATACAACAAATTTTGTGCATATAAAACAGCTAAAGAACTCTGGGATGCCCTCAAAATTTCCTATGAAGGAACTGAGGATGTGCGAATGAGGAAAGCTGCTACACTTCAAAGAGAATATGAGATGTTCTCTATGAAGAAAGGAGAATCTATCGATATGATGTTTGGTAGATTCCAAATAATATTGAATGGACTCACAGCGCTGGATATCACCTTCACCAAAGCTCAAAACAACATGAAGATATTGGATAGCCTTCCTCCTCCATGGGAAGCTATGTCCACTGCCATCTCAGTCGGGCGTGATATGAAGACATTAACTCTTGACGAGTTAATATGAGCTTTGAGAGTACATGAGATACTCTTGTGCAAAAGAGACAAGATCAAGGTTCAAGAACCAATAGCTCTTCCGCCTGTCAATGACACAACAAAAGAGGAAACTCCTAAGAAAGAAAGAAAGAAGAAGCACAAAGTGTTGAAAGCCGACACCACTGAATCTGAGTCGTCTGATGAATTGTCTGATGATGAGATTTCTCTCATGGCCAGATGTTTTATGAAGATGATGATGAAAAAGGGGAGAGGTTAAAGCTTCTTCAAGAAGAAGGAGAGAAAGCTCCCTGAAAAATCATCAAGCAAGGAGGAGAGCTCAGAAGTTATCTACTATGAATGCAGAAAACCTGGACACATGAGATCAGAGTGTCCAAGACTAAAGAAAAGATGGAATCCTTGCAAAGACAAGGGTAAGAAAAGTCTAGTGACTTGGGAAGACCTTGATAGCGAAAGCTCAGAGAAATCCACTGAAGAAGAAGAAACTGTAAATATCTGGCTCATGGCTGGAGACACCGTTTCATCAGAGGTAACTGAATCTAAAACTTCTTCATCCTCCTTATCTGAGTCTGAGTCAGAATCAGAAGAAATTTCATACGATACACTTTTGGCAAACTCACATTTTATCGCTAAGCAATATAAAGTATGCAAAGCCAAGTTAAAACAAACTTTGGAAGAAAATGCTACTTTGAGAACTAAAAATGAGTTACTGCAAAAAGAAGTATCAGATGAAAAATCATCTGAGTCTGAAAAGGATAAGTTTATTTCTGAAATTGAAAGATTGAAGAAAGAAAAATGAATCCTTACTCAAAGACTTAACAAAGTTCACTAAGGGATCCTCCATGCTAGAAAATATTTTAAAATATGGGAGATCTCCGTCTGACAAAAGTGGACTTGGTCATGTTGAAGAGTCAGACAAAGTGAAAAACAATTTTGTTCCATCTGCTCATAAAAAGAAGATAAAAAATTATAATAAGGTTCCAAATAATTATAAAAAAGATAAAAGAACCTTAAACAAGAAGAAATCTTCTTTCACTAACAAAGAAGGACCCAAAAAGATTTGGGTAGCAAAGTCACTCATTATTCCTATTGCAGATATCCTTAATAGGAAAAGAGAGGACTTCAAGCTGGTACCTGGACAGTGGATGCTCACGACACATGACGGGAGACCTGTCTATGTTCCAAGATCTCAGACCAAGTAAAGGATCTGTATCATATGGTTCAGGGAAAGGTAAAATCTTAGGCATTGAGACTGTTGGTAAGACACCCAATCCTCTTATCCAAAATGTGTCTTATGTTAAAGGTCTTAACTTCAATGTACTTAGCATAAGTCAATTTTGTGACAGTGGATATGAAGTAGCTTTTAACTCAGATGAATGTATAGTCAAAAATAAAGACAAATCCATTCTATTTATTGAGAAAAGAAGGAATAACCTTTATGAGGTTTGCCTTTCTGACCTTAGTGATCAGAATGTGACATGTTTGATTTCAGCAGATGATGAACGAGATATTTGACACAAAAAGCTTAGACATTTAAGTCTCAAGTATATTTCAAAAATTTCTAAAAAGGATCTTGTAAAAGGTTTGCCAAAAATATCTTGAAAATCCAATCGTCTGTGTGAATCTTGTCAGCATGGGAAACAAATCAAAGCTTCTTTTAAATCAAAAAATGTTGTTTCCACGACAAGACCGCTAGAATTGTTACATATTGATCTCTTTGTACCTACTCAGACTGAAAGTCTTGGAGGAAAGAGATATGGATTTGTAATTGTAGATGATTATACTAGATTCACATAGGTATACTTCCTAGCACATAAACATGAGTCATTCAGTGTTTTTGAAATATTCTACAAACGTGTTCAAAAAGAAAAAGGAATATGTATTGCGTCTGTTAGGAGCGATCATGGAACAGAATTTGAAAATTCTGAGTTCAAAGCCTTTTGTTTTGAAAATGGTATCTTTCACAATTTTTCGTCTCCAAGAACTCCTCAACAAAATGGAGTTGTGGAAAGGAAAAATCGTACCTTACAAGAAATGGCTAGAACTTTGTTGCATGAAAGCTCTTTTCCAAAATATTATTGCGCAGAAGCAATTAATACTTCCTGTCATATTCAAAACAGAATATTGATAAGACCAATATTGAATAAGACTCCATATGAACTATGGAAAGGAAGAAGACCCAACATTTCTTACTTCCATCCTTTTGGATGTGAATGTTTCATCTTAAACACCAAAGATCAACTTGGTAAATTTGATTCAAAGGTGGTGAAGGGATTCTTACTTGGATATTCCAATACGTCTAAGGCCTATAAAGTATTTAACTCTAAGACGTAAGTTGTAGAGGAATCAATTCATGTAAAATTCCAAGATAACTCAAAGGCTGATAAGGAAATATCAGACCTAGAAAATTTATTTGATAATTTGCAGATTAACCCTTCTGGTCAAAGTTCAAGTCAAAATGATAAATTAGAGTCAGACGAAAGAATAGACATAAGAGCATACGATAGAAGCACAGACGAACCCTCTTCGTCTGATACTCATCAATATGAAGATCAAGATCCTGTGAGAACATGAAAGTTTGCATCAAACCACACAGAAGATCTTATCATTGGAGATAGACATCAAGGTGTTCAAACTAGATCCAAGCTAAAGGAATCGTCTGGATATGCTCTCGTGTCAAATATAGAGCCCAAGAATATTGAGGAAGCCCTACAAGATAACGACTGGATTTTAGCTATGGAAGAAGAGCTAAACCAGTTTACCAGAAATGATGTTTGGACTTTGGTAGAGAAACCAAGAAGCAAAAGTATCATTGGAACCAAATGGGTATTCAGAAATAAACTTGATGAAGACGGAAAAGTGGTAAGAAACAAAGCAAGATTAGTAGCTCAAGGCTATAATCAACAAGAAGGTATAGACTTCACTAAAACTTTTGCTCCTGTAACTAGATTGGAAGCAATTAGAATTCTACTTGCCTTTGCTGCTCATAAGAATATCATCCTATATCAAATACGTAAAAAGTGTTTTTCTAAATGGTTTTATTGAAGAGGAAGTATATGTAAGACAACCTCCTGAATTTGAGAGCTCATCTCAACTAGATCATGTTTTCAAACTAAAAAAGGCACTATATGATCTTAAACAGGCTCCTCGAGCTTGGTATGAAAGACTAAGTTCCTTTCTTCTTCAAAATGGTTTTTCAAGAGGGAAAGTTCATACTACTACTCTCTTCAAGAAAAACGTTTCAAAAGACTTTATTATTGTTCAAATATATGTAGATGATATAGTCTTTTGAGCAACTAACGAATCCTTGTGCAAGGATTTCTCTAAGTTAATGCAGGAAGAATTCGAGATGAGCATGATGGGAGAACTGAAGTTTTTCTTAGGACTTCAAATCAAACAGACTAAACAAGGCATATATATTTATCAACAGAAGTATACAAAGGAACTTCTAAAGAAATTCAAAATGGAAAATGCCAAACCAATGAAAACTCCCATGCATTCGTCTGGAGCCAGTCTCAACAAAGATGAATCAGGTAAGACCGTTGATCAGACGGTATACAGAGGTATGATTGGATCTCTTCTCTATCTCACTGTGAGTAGACCTGACATTATGTTTAGTATCTGTCTATGTGCACGCTTTCAATCTGATCTTAGAGAATCACATTTACAAGCTGTTAAACGCATTTTAAGATATCTTATTGGAACCACTAATCTCTCTCTCTTTTATAAGAAAAATAGTGATTTCAATTTAAGCGGTTATTGTGATGTTGATTATGATGGAGATAAAGTGGAGAGAAAAAGCACAAGTGGTGGATGCCAGTTTCTTGGTTCATCACTAATCTCTTGGTCAAGCAAGAAACAAAACTCCATTGCACTCTCAACCACTAAAGCAGAATATATTGCTGCGGCTGGGTGTTGCTCACAACTACTTTGGGTAAAACATCAACGTAAGGATTACTCCAGATTTGAAACTCAAATACCAGTATTTTGTGATAACACAAGTGCAATAAATCTCAGCAAAAACCCTATTCAACATTCAAAAGCCAAGCATTTTGAAATCAAATTTCATTTTATAAGAGATTATGTTCAAAAAGGTATTTTCGATGTACAGTTTGTTCAAACTGATTTTCAATGGACAGATATCTTTACAAAAGCTTTAGACGAAACTCGTTTTAATTTCATTAAAGAAAATTTGGGAATTATCTCTTTAATTGATTAAGTTTTCTCTTTCGTCTGAGCATTTCATTTCGTCTGTACCTTTGTATATGTTTTCGTGTTAAGACGAAACTTTGCATCTGATCAAGTTGAATCAGTTTGAGGAAATTCAACAGACGCAAGGATATTATTTAATTATTTTAAAGTTAAGTGTGCAGGGACAAATTAAAAGTAGCAATAAATGTGTCTGTCATTTATTGCACTATTCTAGGACTTTGAGAAGCACGCGCTGTGAATTGCAGAAGTCAAATCAATCATTAAAAGGGCAATGATGGGGACACGTCAAATCAGGGGTGGTTTAAAATTCTTTCGTCTGATGAATTACAACCGTTTTAGTTTTGTCTATAAATACTCTTAAAGTTCACATTTTTATTCTTTACTGCATTCATACTTTCTCTGAATATTCTACTCACACAACTTAACTCTCTCTTTTTCAAACCTAACAATGGCTACCAAGAATACCAAGGCAACAAAAGCAACCTTCTTCGCTCAAGATCTCTTCTTGCCCAGCAAGTGGATATCGAGAGAGACTGTTGAGAGCATCTCCAAAAGAGTTGCAAAGATGCTGGTACATAACGGATGGATGGAGTTCGTAGAGATGAGAGGACCATGGCTGATGGAGGCCTATGCTGAGTTCTAGAGTAACGCAAAGGAGTTTGACGATGGTATCGTAGGTACCATTGACAACAAGGAGTATATTATCACAATAGACTCCATTGCTGAAGTCGGGAACTGCAAGGCAGAAGGGCGCTTTTACAGCGCTGACTGGATGAAACATGAGTTTGAAGAACACGTGGATAAGATTATCTACGGGAAGATCCGCAACTCTGAAGATTCCAAATTTTTGAGATCAGGGAATCTTTGTCCCACTGCGAAAATCATCCACAACCTCCTTTACAACATCTTCACCCCCAGAACTGGCTCACGAGACAATGTGAGTACTCGAGACAGGTTTTGTATCTTCTATTGTCTGAGGAAAGCGAGGATGAGTCTCCCTTACATCATTCTTGACCACTGGATAAGTGCGTTAAAGAATAGGAACATTCATAGGAAGAGCAATATTCCCTACGCCACTCTCTTCACCAAAATCATCATCAACCAAGGCTTTGATGTCACTTGCGTCGTTTGGCACAAAGAAGGCAAGGAAGTCAAAGGAAGCACCTTTTCCAAGATGCATCTGAACCCTGACTTCCTTCAACATACTGCGAGTGAAGAACATGTTCCCCTTTCACCAATCAGCAAAGACCCCCCACACAGAGCTCGCATCAAACTCGCCAGAACCCAAACACAAGCCCAAACACAAACCCAAACACAATCCCAAACACCAGACCAAACACAAACCCAAACACAATCCCAAACACTAGACCAAACACAAACCCAAACACCCTTACCTCTTCCACCCGTGGTTATTTCTGAAGTTCCCTTCGAAGATGTTCTAGAAGAACCTCTTAAGAAGAAGAAGAGGACTATCAGAATAAAGCACGTTGCGACTAAGACGCAAGGGAAGATGATATCCCCAAGTGAAGATGAAGGGGCTAGGCTATCGTCTGAAGGTGTTTCGTCTGTTAGAATTCTTTCAAACGAAGAAAAGCAGAAGAAAGCAGCCGAAGAAAAAGCAAGAGCTAGAGAGGTCGCTCTTCAAAAGGCTGCCAAAGGCAAAGAAAAGATGAAGCAGAAGCTTGCGTCTGTGATTGTTGGAGAAACAAACAAAGCAAAACAACTGAAAGAGGCTATGAGGGTCTTTATGCTGCTTCAAGCTGAACGAGAAAGAATCTTTCTTGAAAGCGTTAAGGACATTGGATCGTCTGAAGGTGCGTCTGCTCCAGCAACTTCAGAGGGCATGAATAGTGAAGAAATTGCCCAGATCCAGAAGGATAATGCCCAGTTAGCAGAGGAATTGGAGACCATGCTCAATGATGAGGTCTCTACTATGGAGGTTTCTACATCAACACTCCAAGACGAACATAGGACAACTGTGTCTGATCCTATTGTTGCGTCTCCTCTCAACGCTGCCTTTGAACAGACGATACCTGCTGCATCTGAAGAAGCACCCCACCAACAGACGATGGAGATTTTGTCTGAAGAAATAC
This sequence comes from Hylodesmum podocarpum, assembly GCA_026586105.1. Lineage (NCBI taxonomy): Eukaryota > Viridiplantae > Streptophyta > Magnoliopsida > Fabales > Fabaceae > Hylodesmum > Hylodesmum podocarpum. The sequence continues at coordinate 11,655,577 of JALJEV010000623.1, read as the reverse complement.
TTGTTGAAGACATAAGTTCTTCGTCTGATGAAGAACATATGGAGATAATAAAGGTGGATGCATCATGGGTGAGATCTCACACCGAAGTTATCAATCCTGAAGATCTACCACCTAAGCACAAGACGGACTATTCGTTCCTCAACGAATTAGTCATGAGACATTTTGCTGAAAGCTCTTGTGCTGAAAAACCAGTCAAGCCTGACTGGATTCTTGGAGAGAAAATTGAAGATATCTCCAACGATGGTGAACTGTCTGAGTCTACTGAAGATGGTCACTTAGCAGACGATGAAGACTGCTTTATAAAGGACACTCCCTACATTGAGTTGAGAAACCCCTATCGGTACAGAGGCAAAAAGGGATTTCAACTTGGGAGATTTGTCAATCCCATTATCTATCACAAACCCCTGAAGCCAGTAGATTTCAAAGAAGATTTCATCTACACTCCCGAAGAGCAACGCGAATGGCTGAAGCGTCTGCCTTGGGATATACTGGACTCCTTAGACATCAAGGGTTTAGAAGGAATAAAAAGGTACAAGGATCATCTAGCTGAGTCGGTGATTGAAGGACCAGCTCTTGGCTATGAACCTCACATCCCCTTCAAAGAAAACATCAAGTGGAAGGTTCAACATGAAATCAACGCACCTGCATTTCACCACTGAAGATATGGAGATTCTAGCTCCACCATCTATGAGCCAGAGGATCGCTCACATTGGCATCTCGATGCCATTGACCACCATGATCCTGTACCATTCACAATTTCCATGAATCAAACAGAGTATGTAGGTCTAGGACATACTCTTGGAATTGTTCTTCCCTGGACAAGACCTCACTGTTCAGGCATCTGCCCCCGCTACTCCATCCTCCTCGACGAATTTGAAGACCCTGAAGAGTTTGCTCATGCTCTTCCTGAAGACTACAACATGTCTTTCAAACTGATGGCTGGTGCTTATAGAAGGGAAGCAAAAGCTAGATCAACTTCCTTCTATCACATTGAAAGAAGAGCAAAGAAGGCGAGAAGAGACTGTCCGTTCATGGTAGGATCATAATTCTCTTCTCTGGTTTTAGACAAACAAAGTTTTCTATCATTTTAGACCGAAAAAGACCTTGCTTGGTCAAGTTTTTGGCTAAAGGAAAAGAGAAGAAGACTCTGTCTGTCTCCAAATCCTTCAAGTTTGCAAGGCACATCTCCCGAGACTTCCGTCTTGCTGCATACTCACATCTCAAATATCTTCAAACCCATGCCTCAAGACCTATCAATCCGAAGATTCAAAGGAAAGCCACCTCTGCATTCTGTTCTGTAACTTCATTTGATGAAGATTCCACAATCTGTGGCAGGGTGTATCCTGGAGAAGCCTTTGCTTATACACATCCATCATAGGAGCATCTAGATCTTGAGCTCTCTGTTCCCACTAAGACGTACTCTTGGCAATGGTAAAGAGACTTCACGGCATACCTCACACTTCCACTCTTCACTCTGCGTCTGAAGAGGACTCCAACAGTGTTCATCATAGATGACACTATACCTATAGTGGAAGAGTCTCAAACACTGCTAGTGGAGATTGATGATAGGATGGAGGTTGATGATAAGGTGGAGGTTACTGAGGCTGACGCAAAGGACGCTGATGAGTATAATATTCTAAAGCGTAAATATGATGCCTTAGAAGAGAACTGCGAGCATCTGAAGCAAAAAAACAAAGAGCTTGAGGACAATCAAGCCTCTCTCACATCTGAAGTGCAGCAGCTGAAGGACATTGTCATGAGCCTTCTTCAAAAGAAGCCTAAACCTTCTTCTTGATCATGTTTTTGATGATTCTCAGCCCAAGGGGGAGAGTATCTTAGAAAGGAAGAAAGAGAAAAGGGGGAATGCATCGTCTGAGGGAGAGTAAGCAAGCAAGCATCATCTAAGGGGGAGCAACCTATACCGTCTGAGGGGGATCAAATTTTTGTTGTTGTATTGTATTGATTCTTTATTGTTTTGTAAAGCACATACATGTATTTTATTTAAAACGTTGGTTTTCTGTATACCTTTGTAACATTGTATAAGGTTTACATCACATTGATGTAACAATTCTTTTTATAAAGAGGTATTTTTTTTTTCAGAAAACATCGTCTTGATGTAAATCTGACTTGCGTTTTATCTGTGATCACTAACATTTTCTTATGCAGATGTTTTCTTGAGAAAAGTTATCAGTATGGTCTGTAATCATCAAAATGGGGAGATTGTTAGATCAAGATGTTTAACTCATCTAAGGTTTTGATTTTTACAAGATAGACGAAACTTTCTCAGACGGAACATCAGCAAGCAAGTCAGACGGAACAAGCACAGACGAAAGATGACTCCTCATACTGAAGTCATTCGTCTGTCTCAAGTTGAAGTCATCAGACGATAGGATAAGACGAAACATCTTAAAGACTGAAGAAGTATATCGTCTGTCCAAGAAGTGAAGCAAAGTTTGAGTCACTCGCGCCAAGATTTCAAATCTTAAGAAGTACTCATTAGAAGCATCTAAGATCAGTGTAGGGATTCGTGCTTACACATGTAACTCAAAAAGGTCTTCACCTTTTGTCAAAGTCTCTGTACGAGTCAGAAAAGGTACTACGCACGCAATCTAAATCCGCTGCACACACTATCAATCAATCAAGTACTGTCTGACACCTTTTGGAAAGCTATCAAAGAAATATTCAATGGCATTCTCATGTGTCTAACGGTCATCCGAAGATGGTGTCTATTTAAAGACTTCACTTCATCAGAATTCAGTTGGCGAAAACGCTTCTATCATTCTATCCTCTGTGATTTCGCTCATATAACTAATTATACTTCATTGTAAAACCCTCTCTGCGTAGAGGAAACTATTTGTTTTTAAAACATCTCTTTAAAATCCACTTGTGTGGTATTTTAGCCTGAGGAGGCTGGTTGTTCAAAGAATATCTCTGTTGTTTAGCCTACGAAGGCTGTGTTCAAAGAATATCTTGTTATAGCCAGAAGTGGCTGGGTGCAAATAATACATATAAACCATTTCACGGTTGGTAGTGAAAACTCAGTGGTTGCTGGGTAACTAGACGTAGTCTTGTATAGACGAACCAGTATAAAAATAGTTGTGTACTTATCTTCTAATTTGTTTGACTAACGGGGATAATCAAGCTATAACGTTTCTTACTTAAAAACAATCCTTGAAGATTAAGTAATATTTCGTCTGACCATATTTAAATCCACAAACGAAAGGAGAAAATTTTTATTTAGAACATAATTCAACCCCCCTTCTTGTGTTCTATCTTTTACAGTTCGAAACGAAGTTTTAGACTGAAACTCATGAAGACCAAATCGTCTATTAAAATTGAAGAAGTCCAAGTCTTTTCATCTAAGTAATTGTTAGTTCAAGATGATTAACATTCTTTGTTTTGATAATTACAAGACAGACGATACTTTTAGACGAAAGCAAGCTCGACGATACATACACCTTAGACGAAAGATGACCCCTAAATGTTTTATTCTTCTTTACATCTTTCATCTTATAAGGGTTATGTCTCAAGATCAGACGATACAAGAAAGATGGAGACGACATTATCTTCAGACTTCTCTTACAAAATATCGTTTTGAAGGCTTTGTCTTTTTCAATACCCATCGTCTACTAAAGGGAGTTGAAGACAGACGATGTAACTTGTGCACATTTCAAATCTAGTCATTACTCGTGGGAGTTTCCAAAAGTGGTTGGACACTGTGCAAAACCTCTGCAACACGAAAAGAAAATCACGCTTTTGTTATCCAAATTGATCAAGTCAGAAAAAGGCATTGATTATGCGCTGACTCCGCTGCTCAAACATTAATTATTCTGATTGATCTCTGCCACTGATGTGAAAGCTTCAAGAAAAGGACAACGGTCAAGATTTAAGTCTAACAGATCTTTCTAAGACTGTTGCCTATATAAAGGTCTTCTCTCCTCAATTTCAAGTTGGCGAAAACGCTACATAAGCTTATTCTTATCTTCGCTCTTGAATCAAAGAAATTCAATCTTCATTGTAAAAACCCTCTCTGCATAGAGGAATCTTAAAGTTTTTCATAAACTCTTTCAAATCCACTTGTGTGATATTTTAGCCTGAGGAGGTTGTGTCTGCAAAAAATACCTTTCTTTAGCCTGAAGAGGTTGTGTTTCAAAGAATACTTGGTTGTTTAGCCTGGGAAGACTTTGTTTAAAGAATATCTTGTATTAGCCAGAAGTGGCTGGGTTCAAATAATACTTATAACCTTTTCACGGTTGATAGTGAAAACTCAGTGTTTGCTGGGTAACTGGACGTAGTCTTGGATAGACGAACCAGTATAAAAATAACTGTGTTTATGTTATTTAATCTTGTGACTAACGGAGATAATTAAAGTATAACTTCATTTGTTAAAATTAATCCTTCAAGATAAATTTCACATCGTCTGAATCAGTTTGAAAACAACAAACGATAGGAGAAAATTCTTTTATAACACAATTCGACCCCCTTTCTTGTGTTTTATTCTTTACAGTAACACGCGTCAAACTCAAATGTTTACGTTACTCAAGAAGCTTCCAAAGTCTGAATGGGAACTCGTGCTTAACCTCTGCAACACGAAAAGTAAATCTACTTTTCGCTGTTATCTTTGCTAAGTCAGAAAAAGGTTCTGACTCCGCTGTGAAACTTGTCAAATCCATGATTATACTCTGACATAGTTGAAGACTTCAAGGAAGGAAATGACAACGGTTGGATTTATGGGTCTAACAGATCTATCAAATCACTGCCTATTTTAAAGGACTTCTCTTGCAACTATTCAAGTTGGCGAACACGCTACAAAGCTATTCATTTGTGATTTCGCTGACTTGCCCTATACTTAATTTCTATACCCCTCTCTGCGAAGAGGAACTTGTTTCTTAGAAACTTTTCTTAAATCCACTTTTGTGGTGCCTTAGCCTGAGGAGGCTGTGTTCCAAGAATACCTTTTGTATTAGTCTGGGGAGGCTGCGTTCCAAAAAATACCTAGTGGTTTAGCTTGAGAAGGATGTGGATAAAGAATATCTTGTTTAGCCAGAAGTGGTTGGGTTTAAAGAATACTTGTAACCTTTTCACGGTTTGTAGTGAAAACTCAGTTATTGCTGGGTAACTGGACGTAGTCTTGAATAGATGAACCATTATAAAAATAACTGTGTTTATTTTTATTTCTTCTTGTTGACTAACGAGGATAATCAAACTTAAACGTTTGCTATTAAAATCAACAGTTAAAGAAGAACAAAGTTTCGTCTGACCGTTTTTAAACCAACAGACGAAAGGACAAAATTTTTAATTAACACAATTCAACCCCCCTTCTTGTGTTTTGTCTTTTACAGTTATATAACCTTTCAACCTATGTGCCAGTTTACTTATCTAACTTACTAGATTTTACCAATATTATAAAAACTAATTATAAATTGTTACAATTTTGTGAATAGGTGAGAAGATCCCAACTGCGCTCGAGAAAGACCCAAGATTTCATATTTTTTCAAAGAAATCTTTGGGCTGGATGCAATCATTTCTAGAAACAAAGGTGGAGAAAGGTGTTGTTGAGGATGAACTTCGTCGCGCCTTTCTACTTTATGTTATTTATTGTTTTCTATGTCTAACATCTAGCACATATATTAGTTCAAAATATTTTGGTGTTATAGTGGAAGTTCATGACCCTACTAAATATAATTGGTCTAACCTAATTCACCAGGCCCTAGTGAGTGAGATTAAAGCTTACTAGAGGAGTACCTTTGATTTTATGGGCGGATGTACATATGCCTTGATGGTACATATTCTATTCTCTTACTTCCTATATAATTTTAGTTATTAACTAACTAATGAGTGTTTCATAATTATGTAAATTTTTTATTTCAACTATAAAATTTTTGGTCTATTGTTGGATGAGCCAGTAAACTAACCATTGCTAGTGTATTGGAATAAGGACAAGATTATGCAACAACTGTACAAAGAGTCAAAATCGGCAGCGATTTGTGGTTTTTCAACATAATTTCATTTATGTTGTATATAGTTCGAGTGTGACGTTGTAGATACTTTAACCTTAAAATTTATGTTTGTTTTCAGCAGCCACTACCGTAAAAAGCAAAGTCAGTAAAAATAAAAGAGGGAAGAAGAGCACGTTAGTGAAGAAAATGAAAGTTTGCTTGAAGAGAAAGTTGTGGCTGAAGACCAAGGGTTCTTAGCTTAACAACAAATGGTTACTGCAAGCACTTTCAACGAGCAACAAACTTATCCTACTGGGTTTCCAACACCAGCCCACCATTCCCTAGAAGTCTAAAAATCTCCCATAGTCCAAAAGTTTGTACCACTCCAAAATAGGCCGCCAGTCCAAAAGTCCCCACTAGTGCCACATTTGCAAACAGTCCACAATTCCACACCACAACAGTCTCCCAATCATCAAATTACCGAAGGTCAATCACTCACTCCATTGAGTATGCCTTGTACTGTGGGTGAAGTCAATGAAATGAGGTACAATTGGGCAATGACAAACATTAGCACAAAAGAAAAAATATTTGAGGAATTAGGAAGAATTCGTGGGATAGTTTGCCATGTATGCCGTGGTGATATCTTAACGTTGTTACCCACCCAAGAGGTCTCAAATATGGTATGTAGATTGACTTTTTTAAATGTTATTAAACTATAAGGTTTGGGTTTGTCATGTAATGTATTTATTTGGTTGTTTTTACATCATTTGATTAGGTTAATCACTACATTTGTATGTTGCTGAATAATAGCGAGACACATAGGTCAAAAGACTTCTTTTGTGTGATACCGTTTGTAACGATGAGTTGCTTTGACCTTTGCTTATTTATATTACGACAATTATTTACCTTTTTGAGATATTAATTGAGGTTTGTGTTATGGTAGTGTTCCATGTATAGTGGCTTTATGGATGCCCTAGATTTAGAGAGTATGTTATCATTCAACTACCTCTCAGACTTTAATCACATGAACTTGAATGACCTCAAGACATGCATATGGTATGAAATTTTATATAGCTAAAATGTATCTTTGTTGGACTTGAAGCTGAAGAAGTCGTCTCTTGTTTTTAGTTTTGATCTACTTATAATCTTGATTTTAATGATAGATTGTAAATCACTCCCTCTCTCTCTCTCTCTCAGCAACCATGGAAGAACAAGGAAAGGGAAAAAGAATCAAGATGAGAGCCAATAGATACTCTCAAGAAGAGATAAAAGGCAAGAAGAAAGTAGGAAAATCCTCCAAAAGGAAGAAACCTACTTCACCGGCTCAACCGGAAAGAGCTCAACCTCTTCCACCTGAATTTGCGGTCAACCGTTGGTTCACTACCAAAGGACAAGAAACAAGATTCAATCTAGATTTCACAAATAAAGGTCTTGTTCCGTCAAAGATTCTAGACCTACAATGGCTAGATAGTCAGAGTTTTACTTTCCAAACCTACCTGAGACAACAACATTTGGAGAGATTTGTGGGAATGAAAGGCTTTATCTACCTGGATTTGGTTCGAGTCTTCTATTCAAATCTCAAACCAAACATGGAACGAATGACTGTAAGTTCTAAAATTAAGGGTATTAAAATAACCTTAACCCCTGCACATTTTCTTCAAATTGCTGGTATCAGGAAAGAAGGAATCGTGGCACATGTAGAGAAACTCCGAGAGAAAGGATTTGATCTGCAAAAGGACACCTTCTACATGAACATGCTGAGGAACTCACAAAATTGGGAAGACGAAAGAAATTTAAGGAGATCACAAGGCAAAAAGGTGACATACAACATAGGAGGCCTAAATGTTGATGATAGGCTACTACACTACACCATTTGCTGGATCTTAGTCGCTAGAGGAGCAAATCATGCACAAATCAGTGAAGATAACATGATACTCATGACAGCACTGAAGAATGGAATTCACGTGGATTGGACTCACATCATAATGGACAACATGCTGAAGACTAGAAGACTTTTAGATAATAAATGTCCATATTCTCTGTTTATTTCTAGACTAATTGAAATTTTTCAGATTGATACGACTGATGAATCCAGAGAATTAGTCAAAGATGTCCACATGATCAGCTGATGAGCCTTGAAGATGATGAGGCTGATCAAAACTGATGCAGGATGGATCACCAGAGAAGAACAACAAGCAAATCCATAAGAAGATCCAGAAGGAGCATAAAATGAAGATGAAGATGAAGACAACCTTGCATCTGGAGAGTACATTCCAAAATCACGATTTGAATCCATCATGATTGACAGATTGGATGAATTATAAGAAACTGTCAACAAAAGGATAGATGATCTAGGAAAGCGTCAAGACTTGCACTTCCTAGAGATGAAGGATCTGATGGAGACAATTATGGAAAGACTCAACCAAGATGACTCAGATTAGTAACTTCAACTCTACCTCTCATAATATTATTTGATATACCAAATAGGGGGAGTAGTAGAAGTGTAGTTATTATTATATGTTTTCATTCATGTTTTAATTTGATGTTATTTGAATTATCTTTGAACTATTTGAATCTGTAATTTCTTAAGTATTTTACTTAGGGGGAGCAGATCATTAAAATTTGAACATTATGGATTACTGTAATAGCACTAGATTTAATTTCTTTGCAATTGATTACTTAGATACCATAATATTTCTGTAAATTGAAAAGTGATATGGATTGTATATCATCTATAAGCTGTATGAAAAAAAAAGGGAGATACTAACATTGCAGGACACATCAAAGTCGTTTTCCTTCATTAGATTCTTGACTACACTATGATTTGGTACATCAAAACCAAAAACGGGGAGATTGTTGGACTTGAAGCTGAAGAAATCGTCTCTTGTTTTTAGTTTTGATCTACTTGTAATCTTGATTTTAATGATAGATTATAAATAGGAGCTTAATTGTATTGATTGTTTTAGAATAGGCTTTGAGTGTGGTTTTTATTCAATCTCGCTTCACAGAGAAGTTGAATATACTCTGAGAATCAAGCTAGAGCAAGTTTGGGAACCCTATTTTGTTTTGAAAAGTTGAAAACTGTTGTTTAAAATGTTCTTAAGCTGAAGTAATCGATTACCATATATCAGTAATTGACTACCAACAGTTTGAGAAATCAGGGAAGCCCGAAACACTCTGTAGTAATCGATTACCACATCCTAGTAATCGATTACTTCGTGCTTGAGATAACAGAGAAGGCAAAATCTCTCTGGAGTAATCGATTACCACATTCTAGTAATCGATTACCACACCAGAATTCATCTCAAAAAGCTTTTGAACTGCTTTAAATTGAAACCTCTTTGAATTGATTTTCAACAAGAGAGATCTTTGAGTTTTTTCAAGAAGAAAGGAAGAGCGAAAAACTGTTTTTACAAAGAACACAAGTTCTAAGAATTCTCTTCAAGATTTTAAAAAGATTTTCTCTAGAGATAAAGAGTGTGTGAAGGATTGAATACATTGGTTATAATCTTGATCAGATCATACACAACAGGTGTAATCTTTACTGATCTTTATTTTGTTTTTGTATTTCGTTTTTGGTTCAAGACTCTTAAGAGAAAGTTGTTCTCTAGAAGAAGAGTTAAGGAATTTGAGAAAGGTACTCTCAAAGGTGATTCTTGAAGGATTCAAGAATTAGAGAGATATGTTCTTAGGAGAAGAACATATGTTTTGGTTATTTTGATTTTGTTTGTGTTTGTGCAGTGTGTTTGTATTAGACACAAGGAATCATTATAATGGAAAAACCGATCGCAACAGTTGTTGGGTTGGGACTGGACGTAGGCCGAACCAGGATAAATCTCTGTCCAAGCTTTTCTCTCTACCTTATCTCTTATCTTTCTCTGTATTTCTCGCTTTACAATTTCATTCTATGTCCGCTGTTAAATCTCTGAATTGTTATTTGTAACTCAGATAAAATTGAATCGGGAAAGAAAGTGAGAAAAGATAAAATTGAACGTAGGGAACTTGAATCTATTCACCCCCCCTCTAGATTCAACATAGGGACCAACAATCTTCATTACTTGAGCTTTTAGAGTTTATTTTTGGAGCTTATCAATTTGTTTTACATATTTGGAGTAATTTTTTCTGGTTGTCTTTGATGGGCACTAGTGGTTGTACGTGCTCGATCATACAAATATGAAGCTTTTGGTGTTCGATTCTAAGCTCATTAGACACCCCTAGTCAGATATCTCAAAGAGGACAATTTGATGTGCACATGGTATGAATAGTATTAACATTAGAAGTTGTTTTTCATAGGGTCATTTTGTTCATGTAGTAACTTTTATCTTGTAGGCTTTGAGTGTTGAGCGTGTAATAAAGTTACTACCACCAACAAAGCCTGACCATCAAAAGGGGACTTCAAAACTCATTTACATGTAAATGCCGCAACAACCCAATGGTAAGACAATTGTGATCATATGTTCTGTCAATTTCTTAAAGGATGTTGTTAGGTGTATCAACACTTAATTACTTTAATTTGTTGCACCAATTTACACATGATCCACCTTTTGGGTTCAGGTATGATTGTGACATATTTGTTGTCAAGTGGATGGAGCTATGGGAGAAAGATATCGTGATGCCATCTTGGGATGAAGTTAATAGTTGCTTTTATTTTTTTTTACTTTATGTATGGTAGATTATCAATTACGAAATTGTTATTAAATGATTGACCTAAGATGTTTAATAACAACTTTTGGCTAAACAACCCTGATTACAATTAGAAAAGAGGTTGTCATTTCTTGTCTGCTGCATGAGGTGAATGAGGTGCAAGATTTATTGATTGAGCGAGCAAATAATGACCATCGACGTGACAATCCAAGGCAACAATCAAATGTGGGGTCATGTGTCAAATAGTATGGACGAGTTAAAAGAAAGGCCTCCTGTCTATAATCTCCATACATTGCAACTTACAAAAAAAAAAATGATGGGGTTGTGCTGACAGACTTCACCTTTATAAATTGGTTTACAAATCTTGTCTATTTTGGAATCATTTTTAATAAAGTGTCTATTTTGGTACACTTAGGAATCATTTTTTTTTTTGGATTCTTGTCTATTTATAGAATAATACATGGTAGATTTTATATCTAAGAATTCATGGGATATATTTCGTTTTGTAGGCGACTATTCTTATGTGTTATTGTTGGTCTTTGGGCAGGGCTTATTATTGGATTTGTAACTGAGTACTATACTAGCAATGCATATAGGTAAGCAATTTTGGGTCATGTTTTTCTATATTTACCTTTGTGCATCTATATTGATAGATTTTGTTTACTTGACTCTTTCGGTCTTGTTTTCCAATCCTATGCAAGATGTTGTAGACTCATGCAGGACCGATACTGCAACTAGTGTTATATTTGACCTTGCTTTGGGATACAAATCTATTATTATTCCAATCTTCGCTATTGCAATTAGTATTTTTGTTAGTTTCTCTTTTGCTACCATGTATGATATTGCTGTTATTGCACTTGGGATGTTGAGTACCATAACCATTAGACTGGCCATTGATGCATATGGAATCAGTGACAATGCTGGAGGTATTGTTGAGATGGCTAATGCAGTTATGGTTTTTGATCTCAATCTTTCAACAGAAATGATAATCTGGATTGTTTTGATATAAAAATCAAGCATTTAGTTCTCGTGTTTGATTTTACTTGAACAAAATTTTTTAAAGACTTTGGTCATAACTAATATTTTTCACTTTATTAGTTTTTAAAGAATTTTATCAAACTACAACAATGCATAGAAAACTTACATGGATTTATTCATATGGATGCATATGGAAATTTTATCAAACTTACATTAGATTGGCCATTGATGCATATGGAATCAGTGACAATGCTAGAGGTATTGCTGAGATGGTTGATGCAGTTATGGTTTTTGATCTCAATCTTCCAACAGAAATGATAATTTGGATTGTTTTGATATATAAATCAAGCATTTAGTTCTTAGTGTTTGATTTTACTGAACAAAAACTTTTAAAGACTTTGGTCATAACTAATACTTTTCACTTTATTAGATTTTAAAGAATTTTATCAAACTACAACAATGTATAGAAAACTTACATGGATTTATTCCTTAGGCACTTATAATATAAGCAGGAAATTTGACCCCTAGATGGTGGAGTTGATTGTTACAACTTACCTGGTAATATTACTTATCTCCTTTACTTATCTAAATGTTATGCCTTCACATGTTGAATTTTCACATTTGTGATTAGGGGTGGGTAAGGGGGCTAACCTACCTCGTCTAAGGTCCGTCCCGTCCCGCCCCACAATGCCAAACAGACCTAACTTGGTGGTTCGTCCTATCCCGCAGGCTTAGTTAAAAAATTAAAAAATATTAAATTTGGAATTTTAAAAAAATGCTAAAAAATGTTATATTTTAACTCGTAAATTTTTAATAAAATAAGTTAACAACATAAATTTTTAATTATCTCCATCAACAAATTTAAATTCTAAATCAACAACATAAACTTTTAATTATGTTCGACAAATGATCCTGAAGCTTGATCATTTTCTATCACCACATCTACGTCTTCGTTTCCTAAAATCAACAACAAATATTATAATCAAGTCAAGTAGTCCATATTTAAATTCATTAGGTTCATCAATAACATTTCAATCCTCATGTTCATTCTCATCAACATTAACTTCAAATGAGTTTATATTTAAAAGCTAAAAAAAAACTCACTTAAAACGGAGCAGCGGGAGCAGAAGTAGAATTGATGCAAGCGAAGAGATTGGGAAGGTGCGAGAAGATATAGATGATGTGAGAAGATTGAAGGGGGGATGAGTCACTGAAGAGATTGAGAGGGTGCGACGTGCAAGAAGATTAAGAGGCAGGAAGCGAAATTAGGGTTTCAATTTTCAACCATTTAAATAGTGCGAGTTTGCGGGTTGCGCGGGGCAGGTTATAATGGACTATACCCTTAGATTTGTTTAAAATAGTTGGTTTAAAATCGCGCGGGTCATGGGGTCTGCGGGCCGGTCCATGGATTTCCACCCATATACCCACCCCTATTTGTGATATCCATGGATTGTTGTGTAGATTTCTACTGATCCAATGTGTATTTGTTTTTAGAATTCCACATTGTTGTTTATTAATTCCTCAGATAGTTTGAGTTATTCAGAGATATTAATGACTCAATTAAACTTGTCAAATGAAGATATTATTAGACTACTTCATTCATTGTCACGTGCTAAGTACAAAATTCATAGCAAGGAGCCAAATACAAAAATAATATCATCCACTGATTATTTTGAATTTAATTCCAACAATAAAAGGATATGAATATGATGCACAAGAAATACGATAAGAAAATTTTCGTCACAAAATGAAAAAATGCATTATTTCGTCACAAAATGCACATTCCCCTTACCTGTCTTCGTCACAAAATCTCCACAAAACATTTGTCAAAAAACTCTGTTTCGAGATAAAGAAGAAGATGAGATTTTTAGAACACAACTCGAATTGAAGAACACATCATGACACAAAATCAAGGTCTTAGGAGTTTTGAAAAACTTATCTCAGATTGAAGAACACAATATAACTCAAGAATTAAGGTTTTAGAAGATTTAAAGAATACAACTTGGATTAAATAACACAACACGACACAAGTTCAAGGTGAAAATTTTGTCTTCGCTTTTTTTATTTTCAAGCTTTTTCCATGTTTTACAACATATTTTGATTTTTTTTTTCATCCTAAATACAATGTCATCTAGTTGCGCTTTGTTCTCTTGGATAATTTTTTTTTACTAACTAAAACAACATTCTCATATGTGTTTTGATTTTTCCACATGTTTCCAACCACCCATTTTTTGCCTCATATTTCAACCTTTTTTTATTTAAAAAATATCGTTTATTCTTATATCTCAATTGTTTAAGTAACATTATTTTTTTAAAAAAAATATTGGGAAATTTATACTCGGTAAAAAACGTATATAATTTACATGAAAGGTACTTTTGCCTATAGAGTTGTCAACCACTTAATAAAAAAAAAACTTTTTAAAATGGTACATAAATGAAGAAGGAGGAAATACAAATTGTATCCCCTTTGTGAACAACATTTAAAAATAGATTCATTTATTATTTTTCGTAACATAGGATACAAACCATGGATGCTACGTTATGATCGGCTTGGTTTATGTTCTACTTTGCCTAAAGATATTGTGAATCATATTTAGCAATTTATGAACTTAGAAAAAAGAAAGAATATAAGAAAGATATATATGATTATATGGTTCACAACAATATGGAATATTTGGTATAATAAGAAACAACAAAATATTTTATGGAGAAAATTATAATCCTTTCGAAGGTTTTGGAAAATGTTATCTTTGTCTTAAACAAATGAACCGATCTTATAATTAACAATGTATACGTGATATAATCATGAATAACTAGGAGTTAATTGGCCATATGATAAATCTGTAAGGTAAATAGAGGACGAAATATATCTAATATATTTTATTTTTGTTGGTGAAGTAACAAAAATATGAAATAAAAATCAGATTGCTTTAGTTCTCTTTTATATATGCAATTTATAAATTTTACGTTTTATGTGTATTATGATTATTTTAAAGAAATTATGAAATTATTCTTTGAATATTTGAAAGTAGAAAAAAGGATAAAGTTCATCTTGTTAAATGAATCAATATGTAATTTTTAATTTTTTATATATTTTTATTTTGTCACAAAATTAATTTTAATTTATTTTTAGAGACCTTTAATATAATGTATTAATACTTTTTATTTAGTGTCTTGGCGTATTTGTTAGAAAAATAGTAAATAAAAATAGATATATTTAATATTTCAATAATTATAAAGACTATATTGCTTTATTTACTGATGATATGTCATAAGAGAATTTAAATTCATAATTTAGTTATTATTTCCCTAACAAAACTGATAAAATTATTCTTAACATGCCGATTGCCGAGAGGATAAAATTAAAAAATGTTCAAAAGATATTTATGGGAAACAATAATTAAATTATGAATATTAAGTAATATTGATTGACACATAGCGTATTTTTATATTGAATAAGAATTAAGAACATGCTAAAATTTTATTCACGTTTATCCAAAAATACAATTTACTATTTTTATATTGATTTACTTTGTTTTCTACAAGAAATTCGTTCTCCGATTTCTTAATTTGATTTTTTAACTATTATTTTTTATTTTTCTTTTAATTTTATTGTTTTATTTTTTGATTTTGGTTTATTTATAATTATTTGAATTTTTTTTAAAAATTAAAACCAATGTAGTTATTTAAAAAATAGAAAAAATTATAAATCTATTAAATGAAAATATATAAAATTTCTTTATTTTCACTGATTTTATTTATCTATATTATATATAAAACTATTTATTTATTTTTTTTGTAAAATTAGCTTTGTTACATTTTGTAAAAAATATATATATTTTAAATATTTTGATGATAGTGAATAATGTTTTTGTATACACAGTACATAGTGTTTTGGTAATAGCGTTTTAGCAATATATAATTACTAATAAAGGGTTTTTCTAATTATATTTTATTTTTATTAAATAATTTTATTTTTAAATTTTTAAATTTATTTTTCATATTATTATATTTAAAATATTGTTTATTGATCTATGTTACTTTAATAAAATTTAACGAGTAATTTAATTTTATATTTACTTTTTAAAATATTTTTTTTATTTAAAACATAAAATTATCTAATTCACTATCTCTGTTATTTTTTCCTTATAGAAATACAAAGAAAAAAAAATAATTAAATAAATAAAATAGTTACAGGATAAAAAAGAAAGTAACAAAATTACGAAAATCTGTGTATAGGCATCAGTGTTACTTAAAATATCTATTACATCAATAAAATATTTAACTTATAAAACAATTTGCTAAATTTATAAATAAATATAAATAAACGAAGTGAAAAAAATCTATTTTACGAAATATAATAAATTTTAATTTACAAATAAAATAAATAATTATATATAAATATAGATAAAAAAAGTGAAAAATAAATAAGTTTTGCATTTTTCTTTGCAATAAATAAAGTTGTAATTTCATTTCTATTTACTCAAAATTACATAAGCTTTTAAATTTTATAAAAAATTTCACATAATTATAAATAATTTAAAACATAATTAATATATAAATAAAAGCAAAAAAAATTAAAAGAAAAATAAAACAGATAAAAGCGCAACAAAAATCTTAGGAAACTGATGTAAAAATATTTCAATCACCTCGATTCCCATTAACCGAATTCTAATATTTTTTTATTTTCAATATTATTTTATATTTTTATTTTTTTAATAATATTGTTATTTTTATTTAGTATCGTTACTGACGTGTAATTGATATTATATGATTGCGAAATTTATCGTGATTAAATTGACTTTAATTACAATATTTTATAAGCTTAACAAAATTTAAATTAATTATTAATTTAACTTTTTTTACTTCACATATAGTCATTTACTCGCGAGATAAATCATCTGATGATTATTTGTCGCACGTTAGATCTTCCCTTGTAGAATGCCATCTGGTTCTATACCATTTGTTAAATATGCGCGAGATCTCGCCAAAATACAAGAGAAGATAACAAAAGGCCAGCAACAGTGAGAAAGAACCAAAGATACACAGCAGCATAAACCCTAACTCGAAAATATCGCGATAAATAGAAAAAATTATTGAAATCTGCGACCTCCGTTTATCTCTCGATCCGGATTGATCTATCTCTCACACTTAGTAAGATCCAAATTTCTCGATATCTCATTCTTTCGTCTCATATTTTCATCCGTTTTATCCGTTTCGCCTTTTAATTAGCTTTTAATTGTAAACGATTTTCTGTAACTTGGAAAAGTAGACTTAAGATGAAGATTTAATTCAATTTATTGGGCACTTTGAACGATTGGATGATATGTCATGTGTTTTGAGAAATGAACTACTTTGGTTTTAATTAAAGTGATAATTACTCTGTGTCTGTTGATAAAATTCACTAGACTATCTTAGTTTTTAGTCAAATGTGTTGCTTTAATTATTGAATAATTACTATTGTGCTTGAATGATCGTGTATATGTTAATGTGGTGTCATGGTGTGTTTCTGATGAGATACTTGCTTTTCGCGTAGGTTCTTGAATAATTCTCTCGAAGCTCCTGAAGCTGTGTTACTGTACCATAAAGTAAGTTGAAGCATTGGTTTCAAATTTTGCGTTTGTGTCAGTCTCTGCAACTGCATCACACTGCAATTACAGAGTTTGTGAAATTCGTAGGAAAATATGCAGTGCCGCATTGGGCCGCGGAGTGCTTCATAGTTCTCGCACAATTAGATTTTCATTCTTCCTCTTTGTTTTGTAGATTTATAGGGAACTTTGAAGGGTTATATATGTGTATAGTAAAATGATAATGATCTAAAGAATATATGTAAAATGTTTAAAATGAGTGATGAAGTTATGATGAATTATATTTGGTACAAACATAAAATAAATTGATGCTGCAGTGGCCTTGATACGCATCGCCACAATCATAGTGGCCACATTTGCAACCACAGCCACAGTTTAAGACCATGGGACCTAGTATTAAATGATTACTATTTATATCTTAATGACTTCATTTGCATCTACTTTAGTATTCTTCTTACCATATGAATGCAATAATTTTTCTTTAGTGGGCTTGGATATCAATTATTATTTTGCATTTTGCCAATCCGTCATTTTTAATTTGAATATTTTGTTAACTTACTCCTGTTTACTCTGATGCAAATGTAATGATTTACAGAACCAAAAAACAGTTTATCTTATCATATAATGTACTGATATTTTTTTATTATTATTTTATGTTTAATGTGAACACTGGTAGTGGTTCGAGAAAAAGATGTCTGTTGGGAATATGCAGAGAAATTAGACGGAAACAAGGTAAGATGCAAGTTTTGCCAAAGAATTCTGAATGGTGGCATAAGTAGGTTGAAACATCATTTATCTCGATTTCCAAGTAAAGGGGTAAATCCTTGTAGCAAGGTCAGAGATGATGTTACAGATAGAGTTAGGAGTTTAATAGCATCAAAGGAAGATGTCAAAGAAACCTCCAATACAAAGAAGCAAAAAGTAGCAGAAGTCAAGTCCCTCAGTAATCTTTCCGCAACTAAAGCTCTTGTATCTTTGGATGCAGTGTCCCCTATTACCAAGATTTTCCCTACTGGCAATCCTATGACTCCTTCGTCTACAAACAACCAAGAAAATGCAGAAAGAAGCATTGCTCTATTCTTTTTTGAGAATAAGCTAGACTTCAGTGTTGCACGGTCCTCATCCTATCAGTTGATGATTGATGCCATTGCAAAGTGTGGCCCTGGATTTACAGGTCCAGCAGCAGAAATCCTTAAAACAACATGGTTGGAAAGGATAAAATCAGAAGTGGGCTTACAATCGAAAGATGTTGAGAAAGAGTGGGCCACAACAGGTTGTACCATTATTGCAGATACATGGACTGATTATAAATCAAAGGCCATAATTAATTTCTTAGTCTCATCACCATCTAGGACTTTTTTCCATAAATCTGTGGATGCATCTGCATATTTCAAGAACACAAAGTGGCTGGCTGATCTTTTTGATTCTGTAATTCAAGAGTTTGGCCCAGAAAATGTTGTACAAATTATTATGGATAGCAGTGTTCACTACACTGGTATTATTAATCATATTGTGGAGAGCTATGGAACTATATTTGTATCTCCTTGCGTCTCTCAATGTTTAAACCTAATCTTGGAGGACTTCTCCAAGGTTGATTGGATTAGTAGATGTATTTTACAAGCACAAACTATATCAAAGTTAATATACAATAATGCCACTTTGCTTGATCTTATGAAGAAGTACAGTGGAGGCCAGGAACTTATCAGAACTGGGATCACAAAGTCTGTATCAACCTTCTTGTCTTTACAGTCTATGTTGAAGTTAAGAACAAGATTGAAGAATATGTTCCACAGCCATGAATATGCCTCAAACACTGCCTATGTAAATAAACCACAGAGTCTTTCTTGTATTACAATTGCTGAAGATGGTGACTTCTGGAGGACAGTGGAAGAGTGTGTGGCCATCTCTGAGCCTTTCTTGAAAGTACTGAGGGAAGTATCAGAAGGGAAGCCAACTGTAGGTTCTATATATGAACTAATGATCCGGGCCAAAGAATCAATTAGGACATACTACATAATGGATGAGAACAAGTGCAAGACATTCTTAGATATAGTAGATAAAAAGTGGCGAGACCAACTCCATTCACCTCTACATGCAGCTGGTGCCTTTTTGAACCCGAGTATCCAGTACAATCCGGAAATAAAATTTATTTCTTCTATAAAAGAAGACTTCTACAATGTTCTGGAGAAATTGCTTCCTGTACCAGATATGAGGCGTGACATCACCAACCAAATCTACACTTTTACTAAGGCACATGGGATGTTTGGCTGTAGCCTAGCCAAGGAGGCAAGGAATGCAGTTGCACCATGTAAGTTTTGAATACTGTCCCTTCGTACATTTTGTCCCAGAGCCAATTTTATGATGAAATTCATTTTAAGCTGTCTTGCGATCCAACATTGAATTTTGTGAATATTAATGACTGAATTCAGTTTTGATCTTTAGGTAAGTAGGTAATGAAAGCAATGTATTTTGGGATAAAATGTGCATCAAGCTGCAGAGTCAAATCCTAGAGCTAATGATGTTCCAGTTGGGGAAAAAATAGGTTTGTTTTGGGTGGAGAGGGAGGCAAGGGGAGTTGTGAAAGATTAATTCATTAAATCATAAATGGAATGCGTTTGAAAAAGATGAGTCATGTGACACTAAATGTGTTAATTATTTTAGTTCATTTCCAATTAATAAGATTCTTCTTAGTTTAATTCATTTTCAACTTGTTAGCATCTAATTTCTCCTTCAGTTGTGTCCTGAGAAAATTGAATTCAGTTGTTGTCAGTCCCATGAACAGTTTGTGTAGTGTTCACCGTTAACTTTTAGAGAATGTGGGAACAACACAACATGTTTCTGACATGTCTATATTTACCAAATGTTGTACCAAGCTTTGGTTCTCTGCCATCCTAACAATTGTATTACTGTACCAATGGCAATGCTGATTATTTCAGTCTGTTGTTTAGCTTGTACAGTGGATTTTGAACATGGTGTTTCCATAAGAATCTGATTTTGTTGTTAACTATCACATTCTTTCCATTGTTTTATTTGCAAACCTGTCGGTAACATTGCACAGTTAGTTAATCGGTAAACTCATCACTTATTCATTGCAGGGCTTTGGTGGGAGCAGTATGGTGACTCCGCCCCAATTTTGCAACGAGTTGCCATTAGAATATTAAGTCAAGTTTGTAGTACCTTCTCTTTTCACAGACAGTGGAGTACCTTTCGGCAAATTCATTCTGAGAAACGGAACAAGATTGATAGAGAAACATTGAATGATCTTGTGTATATAAACTACAATCTCAAGTTAACTAGGCAGATGAATGCAAAGGCTTCAGAAGTTGATCTGCTTCAGTTTGATGATATTGACATGACTTCTGAGTGGGTGGAAGAGAATGAAACTGCAAGTCCAACACAGTGGTTGGATCGTTTTGGTCCTGCCTTAGATGGCAATGATTTGAATACAAGACAGTTTGGTTCATCTATATTTGGTGCAAATGACCCCATATTTGGATTGTAACTTTGTATCCCTTCAACTCTTATGTATCATAGCAAGTTTCCTTTCTAGTGCAAGATCGTGTTCTGCCTTGATGAAGTAAGTCTCAGTTTTCCCCGTAACAATGTATCTGAAAGTGTAACAATGTAAAGTCAGGACTCTATTATTTGTCTACCATCAAGTCTTATGTACCATAGTTTGTAATTTTGTTGTATTGGAATATAGAAATTCAGCAGTTTTCACATTTGATTTTGGAGGTACCAAGAAGGTTAGCAGACAGCATTATGCCTCACATTTGTATCTTGATTTTTAGGGGTTTCTAGAAGATGTATTTCATAAGAACACAATACATATAGCTAGAGTATTTAACTTGGTTTAGATATTCCGATGGAATCAATTACATCGATTTAGCTTTCAGAAGTGTGTGAAGAGTTAAAGTTCACATAACTACACAAAAGCACAAGAATTTGACACTTATAAAATAAAATAATCAATTTATAATTATAAAATTGAAAAAATTATTTGTAATTTATTTAGAGTCAATTAATTAATACGGTGGAGTATTTTAATGTAAACTAACGATAAATAAACCGCGTAAAATGAAAACATGAAGTCTGATTAGTCAAATAAGCCCAAAAAAAAAGAAAAACTAAACAAAGAAAAGAAAAAACTAAAACTCAAAAGGCAAAGTTGGTGTGCTAATCCAAAGTGCGAAGTCACACTTGTTTGCGCAACGCAAGTGATTCTGAACCGTTCGATGGACTACGATTTCAGAAGCAGGTCGGGCCCACAAGTTCCGATGTACCGTGCGCCACCGCCACCGTCGCCGATGTACCGTCCATCACCGTATCAGCAGAACCCCACTCCTTCTTGTAAGTTTTCATTTGTTCTGTGTTTTTTTATATAAAATAAAATTGATTTATTCGTATTTTGACGAAATTGGTTTTTGCTATTGAATCTGCAGCCGGATTTGGCGTTAGGGTTGGTATGAAGCCAGAATACAGGATCACACCTCCGGTAAGTTTGGCTTTGCTCGTTTCTGATATTTTTGTGATGCCAATTTAAGAGAATATTTAGCATTTCTAATTTGTGTGTTTTCGGTGAATAATATTATTTTATTTTTTATTTTTATTTTTTTTGTGGCGGCCACGATACTTTGTGAAGTAGGGTGCATTTGCACTGTATTATTGTTGATGAAAAAACATTGTGTAGATTGAATAGAGCATAAGCAATATGTGGATTTGATAAAATGATAAAATTCATGTCTATTGATTGAATAGAGCATTAGCATGAGAAGGCTTCTAGATGCTACTTTTCTTTGTTTGAGTTTATCTTAATGTTGGTTTGCCACTCGTGTTTGGGTTATCTGACAAGTGATTAACTTCTTCCTTTGCATCTGTTGTACCTCTTATTGACATGAATTGCTGCTTTGTGGGTTTAATTTGATTCATATTTTTTGCTTTTCTGGATGGTACATTACTGCACTTGTCTTTTTTTCTGGCCCTTTTGTAGTTGTATTGTTCTCAAATTTTTTTGTGAATATGGGAATATAGCATTATGAGATGGGTTTTATTAGAATGCAGTATGGCTGACTTAGCAGGGGTAGAGGATTATGGTTGTTTATACACCTACCAAATGGGGATGGTTCAACTTCATTGTAGCTTTAGAAGATTTTATTTTTTTTGCACAAATTTCTTGTATAATTGACTTGGGTCTATTGAATGGTTTTGAAAATTTTGCAGCCTCATTTATCATCATATGCGGGAGATAATCCACGGAGCAATTTTCAATTTGATTTTGGATTGGAGAGAAAAATTTTGGCTGAAGCAGAGAAGGATAATCCAAATTGGAGCAAATTTGGAGCAGAAAATATTCCAACTAAAGCTTCTGATTCATCAATGTCAAAGGTTTGTTCTTGATTTAGAGAGTAAGAAGTTCCAATATATGCTATTGTAATCTCTTTAATGATTTTTTTTCCTGAATCTATTATACAGAGGTTATAAATTTCTAATGCTATTTGTTTGTTAATTTGTGATTGACTCGGTATATTGTTTCTGTATGTAGATGAATCATTTTCTTTTTCCAACTCTCACAGCGTAAAATAAAACATATTTTGTTCAGGTTACTGCTTTGGATCCCATTGTGAGCAAATTTCTAGCCATGGGGCTTAACCGAGAGGCTGTTCCCATTGCTGTTGAAAATTACGGTGATAATCCAGACAAAGTATGTTGATGATCCCCTTAGCTCCTTGTTGACATGATGTTTCAAATAATAGTATTGTTGGAAAGTATGATTGTGTTTCCGAAAAATAATGTTACACACCTCTCTCTGTAACCATGCAGATTGAATAATTCTTTGAAACCCACATGGTTCTTTACTTCATTCTATAATTTCTTCAAATTATTACTGTGAACTTACTTTTAGTCATCAAGTTGATAGTTTTTTCAAGGATTGTGATAAAGTGATTAGTTTGATCGATAGTTACCTAAAAACTGTGTACAACTTTGCATGTCTTGGTTGTTCTGATTGCCTTCTTTATGCCACCTGTCCCTCTGTGTTGGTATGGAGAGTAACTTTGGTGTTATCTGGACTCTACTGGCTCCTTTAATTTATAAATGTCAATGATAAAATAAGGTTTGACATGTTGTGCTTTAAGCCTAAATTGAAGAGTTTTGAACTAAGATTCTGTTAGTTTTCCATGTCTGATATGGAGTCTGCTTCCAATTCAAATATAAACTACTTGTCAGCCTTGTAGGAAAGGCCTTTCTTAGCAGGAGAGAATGTCAAAAGCTTTTCCCACCTTGGATCTTATTTCTAAGATTTTCGCTTTGTCATTCTTATGTTGCCCAAGACTAAATTGCCCTAAAGGGTGTCATGCTGAAAAATACATACACTGAGTGGTTTTTTGTATTGTTTATGCTGATCACATTGGCTGCATGTTTCTGTTTTTCAAAGTAGTCGTTATACAGTATTTTCTGTCTGTTTAATTGCCATCTTCCGGTGGTTTAGTGTGTTTCTTATTTAGGCTATTGTAAAAATAATAATAATAAAAATAAAAAATATTCTTTACTGATTACTCATTTTTCTGACTTGTTGTATTATTTTCATTTGAAGGTTCAGGAATTTGTCAATGGCTACACCGTTCTGCGTGAAATGGGTTTTTCATCAAATAGCGTGGCTGAAGCCTTGGTTATGAATGACAATCACACGGACAGGGCACTAGCACATTTTCTTAGTGGCTCATCATGAGACTCGTGAAGCAACATACTGTAGGTATTTGTTGATTAAGGAATATGTTAGTTCTATTTGTATAATGATAAATAATGATATAAGGTTGTAACATGGGCAATATGTTATTGTCTTTTGTTTTTCATACATTTAGAGTCGTGGAATTGGTTTGAATGGATTGCAATTAAAAGATTTTCATATAATGTGTTCTTAGAGATAATAAATAAATTTCATTTCATAAAGGTCGTATCTTTGCTATTAAAAGATTTTATTGCTTGCTTAACGTCTTAGCTCTTCCATTGGCTAGTACAGAGCAATTCAAGTGCTGTTATCGCGGAAACAAAGTGGAAGAACAAGAACAAATAACTATGCTCAACTCGTTGAAAAGTACTCGGGGGAAGAGCCATGGTGGTTATGAGTTATAAATTCGAAATAATAAGATACCTGAGATTCGGATTTGTTTGGTTTGACCGATTCTTGTTTACATTTTCGATGAAAACAAGACACGGAATTTTTTTTTTGAATGTGACCCAACTTGGGTCCCAGCAGGACGAAAAAGAAAGAGGAAAATATAGCAAATAAAGAAGAAAAAAAATAGAGAAAAGAAAGAAAAAATATACAGTGAAACATCTAAAATAAAATAATAGTGATTTTAAAAAATAGAGAGAGAAAAGAAATGGTGAAGAGAACAAAAAATTACGTAGCGTTACACATAATAGAGGATAGAGATTGAAATTATTATTATTTGAAATTGGATGAACTAAAAAGAAATACAATGGAAGGAATCTCCACATTCCAAGTATTAAATTATATCAACCATTAAAATTCAAAGACAAAATGAAAAAAAAACTATATCAAATGATGAATTATGTTATTAAAATTGCAAATAGTAAGATTCTCATAATTCGTTTTTTTTTTTATTTTAGTTGCTGAACTAATAATAAATTGTTAACTTGTATAAGTAAAACATAACCATGACTTGAGTCACAATTTCCTGCCTATTTCATATACAAAAACAAAGTTGCCTTTACTACAAAAGAGTTCGTCAGCCACCATATAACTCCTATAAAAACTTTCACCACTACATTTTTGGAAGTTCTTCTACTGAGAGAAGAGTCATCTTCCCCTAGGTTCATGAAATGAAGGAAAGAAACATAAAAAGATAGAAACTAACTTATAGGTGGCAAGGTGTATTTTTATTTGCCGTACGATGTTGCATGCCTTCGGTAATAACTCATAGGGAACCTTTAACCGCTCAACTTGCCAACTGTGCTCATAAGCTAATGAAACTATTTTGTTTGATGGAAATCAAATCTTGGTCCAGAAGCAACTTTTCAACAGACATATCTACGAATCACTCACTTCCAATAGAAATAAAGAATCTTAGGAAGCAAACCTTCCTAAAATTGATGACCCCTGTGTATCACGTTGGTGGTCAGTCTTCTCACTTTAATGCACCGGAATCAATTCAAACACCGGCACAAATTGCTCCTGAAAAACAAAATCATGTCGTTATCACCTAGAGGTTGCAAGTAAAATTTGACATATATGTCAACCATTATGCTAAGTAAAGTGTATATAATTTATCATATATTTAAGTCAAGCCATCTTTTTGGCGGATATAAAAATAATGCCACAAATTTTAAACTAGCGCACATGCACATGCCACACACATGGAAGGAGAGAGAGAGAGAGAGAGAGAGAGAGAGAGGGATACCTGACGACCAAGATGAGCAACAAAACTTTGCCTCATCAACATGCTTCACTTCCAGCCCAATAAACCATGAACCAGCACTCACATCATCATGGGCATAGGTACGAAGAATAGATCTGCCAACTCAACAGATTCAAGATTTATGCGTGAATGGAAGCTAACAATATATGTGGAGCTAAGAGTGTATCAGACCTGTTTATTGATATAAATTTAGCCAATGCTCGTGATATAACATACATCTCTCCTGATGCATGACGAAAATATCTGTTGAACAGGAAATTTGATCGTTACTTTAAAAGGAGATCAATAGACGACATGAATAAAAATATTTATGATGCTTAGTGCACATCAATGAATTCAAGTTGTCACCAAAATACTAGATACATGAAGTATTCAACTCACTTTCCAGCTCTACTTGATTTTGAATTTTGATCAAGTAGAATACAGCAAAACTATATTTTATAAGAACTTGGCATTTTGGAACTATAATGTATATTCATGTCACATAATAGGCTTCTCCAGTAAAGGTTGTTTTATAAAGCAAAAAGAAAAAATGTATTGCAGTTTTTACTTCTAAGATCAACCAAATCAGCTGCAGAATAGCATGCAAAAAAACTCTTTCACTAAAGATCCACTTGCAGCTGTTCAAAACTGGTCAACATTGTGTCATACTGTATAACTCATACATGAATAATTTTGACATGCAGTAAAATTAATGCATTCCTTCAGTAATATGAAATAACTGGTTGCTTGGCTTACGATTTTTTGTCACCAAATTTCCACCACTCTGGTTCATACCATTTATGGTTCCTGTTATATTCACAGATACCAAAATGAGAATCATAAAATATATTAGCTATTAAGCACATATTAAACAACTTAAAGGGGCTCACAGCTCTGAGAACACTTCGCCCGATTTCATGCATCCCATGTAAAGACGAGGTTTGTCCAAATGAGCAGCAAGTGTAGCTCCCAGGGCATCTGTGTAATATGAAACAAGTTTTAAGGCATATGTACATCTAAAAGAGGAAACAACATTGGAACTTTATTAAATAGAGAGGAAAAAGTACAACAAAATGTCATCATATAATCAAATGGAAGAATGATAACTTTTCCTTCTTACGACTTAGGCGATAATATGGATTTAGATAACTTTTTCCGTCCTTTGCTTTTAATTATATTCCCCTTTCTTGTTGAAGCTCTTTCAGCCATACGATAAGCATTTTGAAAATGTGATTTGAAGATAGCAAAAAAATTGATTTCAATTTTATAGAGTTTTTATAAAATGCTGAAGTTATTTTGCATGTAGATACAATTATAAATACAGTTCTAAAAGTGTTTTTAAGCTGTTCAGACATGAAAATATGTCAACCAGAGACTGAAGGTCATATAATCCTAATACCATTGGTACCAATGGAGTTCTCTAATGCAAGAAGTGATTAAGCTGAGTTCAGTTAAGAGATAAAAGGAATATATTAAAATAACAATGAAATAATATGTAAATAACATTATTGACAACTAGCATTTCATCCAGTCAAAGAAAAACTAACCAATATTTACATAAACATCATCATTGACTTTAGCATAAAACTCAGCATCCCATTTGTCTGCAGCATGAGCAAAGAACAATTTAGCCTTCTTTGGGAATCCATCATTTGTTTCCACATGATTATCCTGTCAGCATAAGTTTTGAAGGTGGTGAGCTAACTACCTCATGTTCTTGAACCTTATTCTCCACTCAAAATAAGCCACAACATTAAAAAACATGTTATGAGCACCAACCAAGTTAAGCATACAACTTCCAATGTATTTCTTTTACTCTCATAATATCTGCTTGCTTAAGTTCCTGTCTAAAAAAATTCCTAGAGCATATAGCATGCAAAACTCAAGATTGGTGTCAACATAGAGACCCATCTACGAGGCTTCTAAGTTTTGATACAATATTGGAGATTTAACCATTAGGAACAGAATAATAAAATAATGAAATGCTTATGAAATTACTAAGTATAAAAAAAAATACAGAAGTTATTGAAACAAAGATTATTCTGGATGAAACAATTCACTAGGGTTTTCACAGAAAAGCCAATGCCAAATGATATACCTAGAATATCCTGTAAAGTTTGCAGTTCTAATAAAGTAAAATGTTTCTAAGCACATAAAGGAGATCAAGTCCTTAAATTAATTAAACATACGAGAATTAAGAAGTCATTGGTCAGCCTATTCTCACGATCAATGTCTTTATCTTGACTGTCTCCACGATCTTCACTGCAAAAGTATATGTAAATTATAAGAGAGGTTCCAATTGACACCCTGCCACCCAACCTCAACAAGTGTAAAAGTAGAAATTTGAACCTTCTACCAATAATGAATCTCACAATGATGCCCTTCCCATCTTCAATTTTCTTCAAAGCTGCACCTATAAAGATAGTACTTTGAAATTAAAACCTCATCTGAACCACAATCTTAGTGCAGGAAGCAATAAATAAATTATCCAAGCAAGATGATACACTAGGAAAACAAAATATTTCATGATTGCTAGAAATAACTTTGTTCAGAATCAACAAAATAAATCATTACATGTGATATACTATAAAACAGAGTTGCATTATATAGTTTTCTTGAGCCAAGATCAATACCAGGTATTAAAGGAATTAAAATACATAAATAAGAGGACCTAACTCTTCTTTCTAGTGTGGAAATGAAGAGAGAAGCAATCTCCTCAGAGGCAGAAAAAATAAAAATTGAAAGGTCCTTGTCTCTTTATATGTAACTTAACTCATTATCAACAGGTGCCATGCAGGGGTAGTGAAAAAAAAAAAAGAAGCCATAGTTAAATGCTTTGGAATTCAATCAGCTCATGGTAAAGTGATATATTACTAATATTAGTGCCAAGAATTCAGGCTTCACATAAATTCTTTACGTCGAGTTTCATATTTACTGCTATTTTATATTTACTTTGAAATAAACACATAGACAAATGTACACTCAAGACATATGGCACTGAGGAAGATAACACAGAGAATATAATTACCACTTCCCATCCATGCCTTGCGAATTGCATCTCTATTTTTCTGGCGGCCAAACTTTGTCATTATACCGATGACGACCAATGGCCTTATCTTAGAGTAAGTTCCATTCGTCTCTAGCAAGGGCTTTGAAACAAAACCCTCTTGTCTGGCAGCTGCAAGTTCTATCTCAAGGGCATCGAGCTTCTTATGTTGTTCCCTATAATCACATAATCAAACAGTGCAGCAACGAAAGAAGTTAATAAACTAATGAAATTCAAAGGAGATCATTAATAAAATCCAACAGAAAACAAAGACCACACTTAAGTAAATCTAATTCACCTGCACGCTATGATCTTCAATGTATCATCCACAGATATAGCAGATTGTCCCTGAAATAAAAACCTCATAGCTAAGCTAGCTGGAACAAGAAGCATAGACACGTGTCCATCCCCTAACGTGTCAAACTATATAATTCAGTATCCCACAGTTGATCTACTACAGAGTCAATCCTAAATCCTTAATAATAAATTAATAACACACCGGAAATAATTTTCACAAACGTGGATTAAATTAATGCATTGTCATGATATAAGAGCTTGATTTTGAATTTCATCTAATATTCTCTATTCTCTATATAATACAGTATCCCACAGTTGATCAAAATCAGGAACAGAGTCAGATCAAATTCAAACGCAATTACAATAAATCAATTAAATCCTAAAAAACGAAAACAAAATCCGGTGATTCGACCATACGGAAATGGCGATAAAGACGCAATTGAAATTGCAGCGAAAAAAACAGAAGGATGACAGATCAGTGAAGAGTAGTGTGAGTGAGAGACCTGGCCAGTGATTCTATCGAGCTCTTTGATGAGATAAACACGATTCTCTGCGTCCTGCCATAGCCTGAAGAGGAAAATTGAGAATAATTAAATAAAATTAAAAAAAAAAAAGTGAAATAGCAACGGAAGCGTTAAGAGAAAACCTTCCAGCGACGTAGATAGAAGCGAAAGTAGCGAACATGGAGATGACGAGTGAGGGAATGCGGGATCGATTACTCATACTCGTGAGTCTGTGACTCGATCCCCTACTCTGCATTTTCAATTCAATTCTATGAACGATAATAATACTTTATCTGCAGAATTTCAGATGCAGAGAGAAAAGTATTAGAATTGAATTGATGCAGAATTCACTGTGTTTTTCCCTTTTACTAGTTGTTGTTGCTGGTCAACCAAGTCACTACCTATTCACTGTTTTTTCCCTTCTTCTACTTGCCTTAATCAATTTTATTTGAATATACATGGGAAAAATGTGATCAAAAAGTAAGATTTTATTTTTTTTCCAAAAAATAGAATATATAGCGATAATCTCACAAGAGTTTACGTAATTATTCAATTATACATTACTTTATAATGATTAAAGTTTTTAATTATTCAATAACACCATTTTACATAATTATTTAATTATATATCAGACAGGTTTAATTGGTTTTTTAAGAAAAAAAAATAGGATAGTACAGTAAAAATTCTTATTAATTTTTATAATAAATATTTTTTAAAAAATTACTCCGGTAATTTGTAATAATTTAATAAATATTTGTCAAACAATAATTTATTATTAAATAAATTATTGTGAATAATATTATAAAATAGTTGTGTGTTCTTTAGTGTGTGTGTTAACTATTGTATTTTAATAAAATAATTTATTAAAAACCTATATTTTTTAATCACAACTATTTCAGTGATGTAATTTTTGTTAGTGTATTAACATATAATAAATTAGGCGAAGTAAAACAAAGATAATGTTAAGACTAAATCATAAAATATCATCTCATTAAAAATGAAATCTAGTCTTATTCTAATTAATGTAAAAGTTATATATATATATATATATATATATATATAAATTTATTAATTTCGTAAAAAAATTATATTAATATTGTATAGTAATTAAACTCCCGATTGTTATTAAAAGTTTCATCTGAGCTTTGATATTATTTTATTAATTTTCTAATTGTGACAAAAAAAGATCTATTTCGTGTTATTATTTTATGATTATATCACGATTTCAATTCTATTTTAGCTAATGAAAAGGCTCCTTTCGTTTGATTATTGTTCGGATTTGATAGTGTATTATTTTAGTTTAGGAAAGAGTTGATTTAGTTTATTAAATATTTGGATTCATTGTTTTTTGTTGGGCTATTTGGATTCGGTTAGTTGCTTTATTAGGCATGTCAAGAGTAAACAGAGACCCCCATTTGGAAAACAAAATTCCACATGATAAAGCATAAAAAATTAACCACTTATATTTCACAAAATAATAAGACAATTACAGCTTTAAAAAATGATAAGACAATTACATCAATGTATTAGGCTAATACTTGTTTAACTTACAATAAAAAAATATCCCTAATATAATTATAATATTTACTAATGTATATATTATGATATTGTTTTATTTTCTTTTAAAAATATATACAATAATAATTAATTTATGATATGCACTTTCACTTTATAATTATGTCTAACAATAATAATAATATCATACTAGCTAGCTAAAAAACTTTATCGTAAATAAAATATTAAAGTTCAATGTTTATTATCATAAAGTATAGTCAAACGTACCATGATATGGTGAAATTTTCCTTTGAAGTCTTTCTTCAAAGATCAAGTTGAAGGCTAATAATTACTTTCCTTAAATATTCCTCAATCAACAGTATATTATCCCAAAAAAATAATATACAATAAAAAAATAGTCTTTTGTATATTCTTAACGTGATAATCCCCACATACAGAAATCTTTAATATTGAATCTTAAAAGTTCTCACAAAAGCAATACCTCCTCATGCATCTTTAATATTAAATCTTTTAATTTGCAACGGTTTATTGGAACTTGACCCTAAGCTTTTTCAAGTCAAAAAAAATTGCATAAAAGTTTAGGCATCAAATCTATCTGTAAAAAATAAATAAATGATATCTACTGTAAACCTTCTCCGCCTAAAATTAAATTGATTATCGACCCATAATCTTTTTTTCTCTTATTCTAAGCTTGATTAGATTTTTCTATAATTTTATAATATGGTTCATCAGTTTTATACAGGTATTTGGCATAATTATGAATATCTCTTTTATTTTTAACAACCAAAAGTACTATTCCTATATTCAGTTGACGCTTCAGATTTTTTTGAATAATCTAAAATTTGATATACAAAATTATTACAATAATACAAATTTAACAACTGAATTAATAAGAAAATCAAAAAATATTATTTGAACGTGTCATTTTCTCAAAAAAAAAAAATTCTGGTCATTTGATTATAGACACTTATTTATTTATAATACACATATTTATAATTTTAACTTTCCACTTTTAGCAAGGGGCATTTTCATATTCATATTTCCCTTAATAAAATTTAAAATTTAATTCATTCTATTTATAGAAATATTTTATTTTTCGCAATTCACGTATTAATTTATTATAATTTTTTTATTTTATTTAAAAAATTAAAATTATCAAATCTGTTATCTTGACAAGTTTTGTTTTAAATTGAATACATACCCGTTATACATTTTCCTTACACTATTTTTCTTCTTTTATCATTTTTTCATATTTTCATAGTTATATTCTTTTTTTTCATCTATTGTCTAGTTAAACAAAATAGAAATGTAAAGACATAAATTGTGCATGTGATTTTGTTAGTTATTAATAAAGAAGACTTAATTCTCCTTTTATAATTATTTTTAGTTACCACTTTTATTGAAAAATTTTATCATTTTAAAATTTTAGAGTTATTTATTATATATTCATGTTTCAACTATTGTTTTTCTCGTATGCTCTTAATAAAGTCCAAAATTTAATTCAGTTTTAAACCTGTACTGACAAAATTTAAAAATTAATTCAATTTATCCTGACATATTTTAACCTCACACGATTTTTTCACCTCTTTGAGCAAAATTTATCATGCCTTTCTTTCTTTTGCTAGTAATTATTTTAAATTGTATTTGATCCATTAATATTATATATACATATATATATATATATATATATTAATAATCTTCATAATCACTAATTTTATTTTAAATCATATATATATATATATATGATTACGTATATAATCACACATGCTAAATTTATAATTATCACATTACTGAATAAAATTTATATTTTATTTTTTATACATATTAATATAATAAAATTATTAAAAATGGAATCATTACGAATTATTAATTATAAGTATAACTTTTAAAATAATTATTGTAAAATTTAATGATTTTATCATATATAATAAATTATGATTAAATTAACCTAGCGTGAAAATTTCCAGAACAGTTATAATATTTAAGTCAAATTTTAAACATTATTCTCATTATATATAACAAAGTTTTGGAAACGTACTCACTGACCTAGGGCTCTAGCAGGCCAGGTTCTGATTGATGATGCCAACCAAAATCTCACATTTGTTTTGAATTGTTTCCTCGTTCAAGCACTAACCATTATTATAATGCCAATTTCATTTTTGATGGCTTGTGTTTACTTACTAATGAAACATGATCTTTTTTTATTTCTAACTGCTCCCACAATTCATTATAAAATAACAGGTATAAACAAATTTTGGTTGAGTTTTGTGTTAAACTTTTGACTTTGGGGTTCCAAATATAGATATAGTGCATGAATGTAGGTCTCGTACGGGGGAAGGAACTCGACATGTTTTCTTTTTCAGCTTGAAAGTGCTTTTCATTTGCATTTCTAGAAGCTGAGTAATAAGTAAAATTACTCCATTTGCATATAAAGTCAAATCATATACTAAAATAAGTCAGTCTGATGTGGGTGTAAAACAAAATAATACTCTTTGAAAATTCATTACTTTATGAAAAACAAGCTGATATATATAGCTAGATTTAGAACGTTTTAACTTCAATGCCCCGTGGACTTTATATTCAATGCTAATTAAAGAAATACTAGTATTATTAAAAACGAGCGCAGAAATTAAAGCTTCTTTCTTAATGCCTATATATTTTGATTAATTAGAGGGGTCGGGTGCTTAAAAATAAAAATAAAACATTGTGCCTAGCCACATGGGATCTGTAACATCTCTTTACAAGGAGGATCAAATGGGGATCCAATGGTCCATTTAACTGCAATTGTCTCTCAATAATACTTCAATTCTTCAAAATTCAAGTCTTAATTAAGTTCGTAATTTCATGCATTCAAAATTTAAGTCTTAATTAAGCCTTTAATTTCTACGATTGAGTCATAAAATAATAAATAATAGTATAAAAATAACAATAATGATTAATTATGATAATGGTGATAATAATAATAATGACAGAAATGATGATAATAATATTGATAAAATTCTAATAATTGAAAATGGTAACAGAAAATTATGAAATAATTAAAATATATCACAATTTAATAATTGAGATCTTTTAAATATTTTATTTTTATTTTAAAATTTTTATAAAATTTGTTAATTATACCTGGTCTTAATAAATCTAGTGGTAATCATTTTAATCCATATATTTCATTTTAACTTAACTATTAAAATTAGTCATTCTCACAGTAATTAACATAAACGTTATCGTTATTTGATGAATTTAATTTTAATTGAAGTTTAACTCATTTAATTTATAAATTTCAATGAGTCAGTCATACTTTTTTAATAGATTCGATTGTCTGTGCCCTAAATGAACTATAACTATGATCAACTTTGTAACGAAGATTTACAAAGCATGCATAAGATCTTGTGTTCAAATATGTATTGGCCTTGTTATTGTTCATCATGCACTAAGCTAGCAAGGGTCGGCCAACAATTTAAACCTAAAACAAATTTTGATAAAAAATAAAATAACTTTAAAATAAGCGAATTATATATTATATTTTTAAGACCTTTTTTTAAATATAAGAGAATATTTATGTAGCTTTTCACTTTAAAAAGACTGATATAAATCTTATTTATATTGTGGACTTATGGATATTATGACATAATATATTATTTGTTTGATCTTTGTAGCCGGTCCTATTACGTAATATAAAAAAGATATATGACATTTATTTATTAGTTCCATTTTTATTGAACAAAGTTTGCAACAACAAGAAGAAATTTAATAATGACTAGTTTCTTATTTATCAAATAAGAGAATACAAAAAAAAAAACACGTTTTTTTTTTAGTTTTGATATTTTATTTTGGTTTACTTTGTGTTTCGTATTGAAATATTTTAAGCATATATATAAAATCTTGGATCTCATGAGGAGACTAGGTATAAAAAAATATGGAAAGAAGTCGATATTATCATAGCATATGATTATATACCAAGAGATTACTTTCTTACCTACCAATGGAATGATGAAAAAAAAAAAAAGAAAAAAAGAGAGGTTATGCGTACTACCTCTCAACATTTAAGTACCCTTCTGGCATCACTCCATATTTTGAATCACAGTTGCAACTAATTGCAAAATTGAACATGTATTTAATGACGCACCTAATCAGGCCGGCCATCAATATATAATTGCAGAACATAAATTAAATGCGATAGTTTTAAAATAGTGATAGATGCTTTCAATGATCAAATATTGCCAGTTAGCATACATGTGATTCTGATTATACAAAGAATAATGGAATTGAATATATTTAGCGCCGACATAAGCATCAGCAAACTAAACTAAACGCAATGTACAAGAATAATCAATGTCAACGCCCAACAAAGAAGTTACCCAAAAGAGCAACAAATTTCTTATTTGCCCTCTCCTCTCAAACTACAAGATAACTAGACAAAACAATCCCTAACCAATTAACTAAATCTTGTGTATGAATGAAATGGAAAACTAAAAATTCAATAATAAACGGTAGGATGATTTGAATTAGTTTACTAATCCAAGAAATAGTTGAACAAGTCTATAGTTGGAGTATGTGGTGAAACAAAGCTAAAGTTTGAAGAAGGACTAGGCAAGAGAAAAGCACTAGTACTTGTACCCTCGGTGAAATTTCTTCCAGAATGAAGCATAGGACTCAAATCATGAAGGAAGCTAACCATGCTTGGATCCGAATTAGAAGTGGGAGGAGAGAAAAAATTTGCAGGAATGGGAGATAGTGAAGCTGGTCCTGGTGACAAAATCCCTTGAAACATGTTTTGTGATCTCTCAATTACTCCATGATTACCCATATTAATCTCTATACCTTCAACATGGTCACTTATTATAGTGTCCCCAACATGTTTTTTTCCCATAGGAGAAGAAGTCATGGCCTTTTCTATGGTGGCGTAACGCGCTGCCGGCGACATCACCACCCCACCTCCTACGCTGTTGAAAGGGTCTTGGTTGTTGTTGTTGGACAAGACTTGTTGGGAATTGTTAATGGAGGATGTTGAAGAAGAAGATGATCCGGTGAGGCGTTGGACAAGGTTCATGAAGTCACCGGGTGTGGTGTGAATTACCTTTGGTGAGACTGTGTAGATTATTATAGGTTGGCGTGGTGGAGGTTGAGGGTGTGAAGGTTGTGATGGTGCCAACGGTGGTTTCTTGATTTTATGAGAGTCTTTGTTTATTCTAAGAGGTGTGGGACGTGGACCTTGGAGTTGGAGTTCTCTTCTTGGTGATCTTTCGGTGGGAATAATGTGTGAGAATTGATGATGATGATGATGATCCATGTTGTTTTGGTCAAGAGTGCTGGTAGTAGTACTATATGGAAACAAGGGTGATGATGAGAGTGGTGATGATGGTGATGAAGAGTGGACAAGCATAATTCTTGTAATTTAAGCTGGAGAATATAAGGGTTGTGACATGGAACATATAAAGAGATTTGGTCAAGGATCAAACGGGATTATTATTATAATGTAAGATTGCAAAATTTCTGGTAAAAATTGGCTTCTTCTTGAGGTAATTTTTAAAGGGTTTTTTTCATACCTACGGCCGGTTTCGTGATGTTGTGGTTGTCTCAAGTCTGAACGCGTTTGTGAAGAGTTGGAAAAGGTCGTATCTCTATCCTATGTCATTGTAGCAAGTGATGACGTACGATTGAGCAAGTGTGTGAGAGAGTACTCGAGATGCAAGTGGATAAGTGTTGACAAGTTGACAATTTAATGCCTCATGTATATATGGTATGAAATATATGTGTGGTTTATATATACTTGTGTATCATTTAATGAGAGTCAAGACTTTGAGTGCATGATGGTTAATTATGCAGTGAATCTAACTGGAAAATTAACGGTCCTAGAACTACATTGATTTCTTCTTTTGTGGGCATTAAGTGATGGTGTAATTGGGTTTAGGTTTAATATGGTTAAGTTAGGTAACTAATGATTTTGTTATAATTTTTTTGTTGTTGAATGATTAATGAAAAGTTATTTATTTAAACCAAGTCATGTAGTGATGGTATGTATCACCTTATCATTTTATTGATTTCAGTTTTTCTTTATTATATTTTTAATTTTCTGATTGTTATGTGTTTTATATGGATAAGTTGGTGAGGAGAAGATTACGTGGTTTAATTTGTGGATGAAGAAGGAGGCATGTATGGCGAGCTAAATGAGAGTGAGTCTTGGAGTGGGATCCACTTTAATACATGCAAACTTGTTGGATTTCATGAGAACTTTTACTTCAGGACTGCGTCCAAGTTAATTAAATCTTCATCGTGCTTTTTTTTATTAATTTGTAACCAAGCAACAATCAGATCGACAAAACAAAATCAAACAGCTATTGCGTCTGTTTTATGTTGAAAAAGTAACTAATCTCTTTAACAAAGTAAAAATAGGCTAGGTCAAACAAGAGTAATTAATTACAATAGATCTGATTCATTTGATAAACTCAAGATCATATCTTAATTTGATAGCTAGGCTAGGTCAAACAAAAGTTACTTTAAACATATCTGATTTGTTTAATAAATTCAAGATCAAAACTTAATATATTACCTATAATAGAATTTATTATTAGGCTTGATCATGCTTATTTAGGTCCTGTTTGAATTTGAAAATGTCTTCTTTTTTTTTTTTCATTTCACGTTTTTATTTTTTAAAAATTATTTTCATTTTCAAGTTTTAAAAATTGAGAAAATACTGGAAAGTATTTAAAATTACATTTATATTATTACGTTTTCATTTTTTTGAATAAAAAATATTGAAAATGAGTTCTTTTCGTTTTTTATTTTGATTATATTTTAAAAATGTTTTTAATTGAAAATATTTCTAAAAGTTTAACCAAAATATATTTTCATTATCATTTTCTATTTTCCTTGAAAATAAAAAAAGGAAATACTCAATCAAATAAGCAAGCCTTGGAAGCTCGATTTAACCTATTAATAAAGGCACTTAGGTAGAATCTTTTAATTTTATTAATTTCAAGTAAAAAACAACTTTTTCCTAAATTTTCCTTTATTTAGTTTAATATCATGAATAAAAAAGTCACTGAAAATAAATTTGTAATTAAATAGAAGATATTATTTAAAAAATGATATCATTAAATAAAACGAAATTAGTTAATTTTGTTTATAATTGAGTTTACCGTACAATAAAGTACAACAATTTTAATATAATAGTAAAAGTTAAAAGTTCGATCAAATTTAACTATTTAATAACTTCTAAGATAATTATTATAAAAATTAAAAACCTTTCGATATATACTGGGTTATTATTGAATGACTATATGAATTATTTTATACTAATAATGTATAGTCTATTTTCTCAAATAATAATAGTAATGAAATTTCTTGTTCATATATACTTACTTAAATAGACCAACATGTGAAACCTATTTATTTTAATAATGTAAAATCTTATTTTTAACTAAATAGTTTTTTATAAAATTTTAAGCCTAATTTATTTCTAAAAGAATAGCATGACCTAAATTAAGTACAAATTAGGCTATAAATCTCTGTTAGATTGCGTAAACTACTTCCACCCCTAAGCCCGAGAAAATCAACAAATTAATTAAACTAGCTACTTGTCTTTTATACTAACAAAGGCACGTTGTAATACTACCTCTAATATTTACCACTTTTATTATAAACTCAGGGAATCTTTTCTTCCAAAACAAGTTTGAGAATTTTATATATAAAATAAATACTTACGTGTGTATGGATGCACATTGAATTTTTAAGATGGACGTCATTTGAATCTTTTTTCAACTTTGGCAATTAATTCTACCCGTTTTGTTTTGGCAAAATAGGACTCGATACAGCCTATTTAGAAAAATATTTCAGTCAGTGTAACACGCCATTTTATTTTAAGTAAATCCCATGATTATGATTTCTCCACTTTGTTAAAGGTAATATATATTTCCCTTTCTTTCTTCACATATTTAACTATTTAATTGTTCTTCCTTTACTTTGATGTCTGCTGCTGTTACGAATAAATATCTTAATCAAACGGGATAAATTACAAGTAATATTTTAATTATAATTTAATTCTGATTATATATAATTAAACAATTCACCAATATATTGGTCCAAGTGGGAAGAACTCTAATCTCGTAAACATGTAATTTTAAAGCTTTATACACGAAATGAATTAATATAAAATTTTAAGGTTAATTGACTTGAATATATAAAAGAAAAGTTTAAGTTTGTAAGGTGTGAAATATTATAATTTGGGAAGATTGTAATATTAAAATGTAACAGAACATAACGTTACTGTCTCAGATTTTGTCTGACTGACTTGTCCCAAATTCTAACCTAATCATTTACAAGTTTTATAGAAAGGCAGCCCTTTATGAAGCTCTATGACTCTCAGAAAAGTCTCGTTTTGACGGCATTACTTGAACCAGCCAGCTTTCACTTCACATTTATTGCACACATCTAATATATAGTCTACACGTTTTCGGTGAGACTGAGGTGTTATATATTTACATATACAAAAATTTATTATAATAATATATTATAAAAATACAAGTACTTTTAAATTAAGATTATAAAATAAATATTTTTATATATTTATTATAATGATAATTTTTTCGTAAATTTATCAATTAAATGTTAGTCTTCTTGCTCTTAGAGTTTAACTCCGTCATTGCATTAGTGTTAAATATCTATTTTTATTTTTTTATGTTTTGGTATTTTTAATTTTTAAAAAATAATAAAACAAAAATAACACAAATTAATTAGTTAGTTGTGTATTCTTTTGATTGTGTAACATTTCTTTTATATATATATATATATATATAAAATAATAATAAATAAATAACAGAAGTTTATATAATTTAAGAGGTCAAAAGAATAGGTGGTAAGTTGTAACATAGGAGATCTAAAAGAATAATGTTGACTTACATGAAAGTTAAACTATTACTCTTAAAAAGCACCTAATTAGCTATGATTTAGGTTTCTAGATGATGCACTTTACTAAGAAAGAACACCACGCGGTGTGGTTCCTACTACAATAATAAAATTGCAATGGAAGAAAGAAAGACCTTACTCCCACAGTCAACGTAGCAGCTTCAAACAAGAAGACTCTGGAGGTTGATTAATGGGACCATTTTATGTAGGACAGGGTCATGAGACAATATTGCTGAAATGGTCAACATCTTTCATGTGTGAATTGAAAAAAGAGTAACATTTCAATTTGTAACTACAAGGAACATAGTCAGTACTGATTATTCTTAAAATGACCAAAAAGAAATAAAGAGCAAAACAAAACGCAGTCGTAAAATGCCACATGCCACATGCCATGTTTGAAAGTTCTCTATAGATATGGCATATTATTTCTAACCAAACCTCCTCTTACCAGTCCTCCTCGTATATATCTAACCTTATTGAAGTTGTCAATCAACAGAACTAATCAACATTTTAGTTACTTGTGAAATGAAACCAGTATCTAGCTTCTAAACATTTATTAGACTTTGACTTTCCGCGTAGAGGATGAATGTCAATGAAATTATTACTTAAATAAAATGATTACGATATGGGAGCAGAGTTCAAACTTTTTTTAATAACATGAGAAAGCCCATTAGGAAACGTAATGAGTATAATAGACAAAACCAAAATCTTAATTAAACCACATCAATATTAAAAACTCTATTGGGGTACTTGAAACGGCTGCATGTGTTCTTTTTTTTTTTTTAAAAAAAAAACAAGATAAAATTGACATGTCACATGTGTCTTTACATTAACTCATATACCTTAATCAAACTGAATTAAATTTCTTTTGAGACTTTTTCAAAATATTTCTAAAAAGGTGTTTGACATGCAACGTATATTCTTTTTCTATGGAAGCGAAATGATTTTGATTGAAGATTAAAATTAGAAAATAACCATTGAATAATTTATTGTTTAACGATAGGTCAGGAAAAAAGTACGGAAAATAAAATACTACATACAATCACAATTAGCTTAAGACCTTTTAAAAAAGAAAAAGTTTAAGAGTTGCAAATGAGTTTAAGTAAAGTCCGACAAAGGCCCAATGTGCTTATCAGGCCTACAACTTTAGAATTTGTAGGGCCTGTTATGTTATGTAATCCAACTGAGCAAGATTAAAAAATGGAGATTTTTTCTTCGTCCACTCTTATCATTTTTTTCTACGCTCATTATTTTATTTCGATAATACCTTTCCTTATTTCTTCCTCCACGTGTGGTGCACGGTTTAAATCTTTTAACAACATTTCAAGGTTAACTTTTAACGTTATGAAACGAAAGTGTGTATGAATGAGTCAATTATTTGGAATAATTTATTTATTTTATAAAATTAAATTATTATCAAGTTAATTGATTTATTTAAATAAAATATTTTAAAAAATTTAAAATAATATTTATTTTTTTAAAAAAATTAATTACGTAAAATTGAAGAATTTAAAATTTTACCTAAATCATAAACATTCAAATTTTTCATTTCTCAATTAAATTATATTATACTATTTTAAAAGTATTTTTAAATAATATTAAACTCTAAATTTATTTAAATATTAAAATTCGACACATTTATATTATTTTTATATTTTTTAGTGATTCATAAAAAAATATTTTGATATTTATTTAATTAAACTTTTAATAATAATTAAAAAAACAAAAATTATACACAAAACTAAAATTTAATTTAATATTATTTTTTATATTATTAGAATTAATATATATTTAATGACTCGATGAATTGATTATTTAAAAATATATAAATTAATTAAATTTTATTTAAAAATTGAAATAGATTTTTAAATTTTCATATATTCTATCATTATTTTAAATTTATCCTATAAACTTTATCATAAAGTGATTAAATAGGTATAATTTATTTTTATATAATTAAGACAATTATTTTTACAAATAAAAAATAGCCACAAAATAATAATTTATATATTTTTTTAATTTAACTTTTTATATATGTCTCATTGTTTTTAATTTATTTTATTATATTTTTGTTAAGTGATTAAATCAGTATAATTTTTTAATTGCTAATTTTTTTTCATTATTTCTTTATTTAATATTTTATCTTTTTATACATTTTAATATTTCAATAAAGCACTACAATTATTATTTTTAAAATTAATTTTAATTTTTATAAATAAATATAACTTATATAA
This sequence comes from Hylodesmum podocarpum, assembly GCA_026586105.1. Classification (NCBI taxonomy): domain Eukaryota; kingdom Viridiplantae; phylum Streptophyta; class Magnoliopsida; order Fabales; family Fabaceae; genus Hylodesmum; species Hylodesmum podocarpum. The sequence goes on along the minus strand of JALJEV010000623.1, from coordinate 11,613,506 downwards.
TTAATCATTTTTAATACATTTTTTAAATTATTGAAAGATTACGTAGTTCTTAATTACAATTAAATATTTATTATATTTTTAATTATTCGGTATAAAAAATTAATTATTAAATATTTTGTAATATTAGAATTCATTATATAGCATTAAAATTATTTTAAATATTTAAGTATTTAAAAATGATTAATATTTATATTTATTTAATATTAAAAAAATAATTTTTATATAAATATCTAAAAATGAAAATTTTTATTTTTTAAAAATTGAATTATTTTATTTAAATAATGAAATTAAAATATAAAAAATTGGACTGATTAATCTAAAAAAAAAATATAAAATGAAAAAATATATATTAAAGCAATTAAAATGCTGGGTATTTAAATTTCTTAAAAAAATTTAAATTATTTAAGTAATAGTTAATTTAATCGTTAGTGGTTGAGATTCCGGTTGAATAAACTATTACGAAATACTATGTAATTATACATTCCTTAACAATTAAAATCTCTTTCTGGAAAAAAAAAATTATTATTGATTGAGTTTCCGTAAAAATTAATAAATCGTTACAAAATGGTGTTTTGAAACAGTATAGATTATACATTCCATAACAGTTTATTAAGCTATCACAGAATTCCAATGTGTAACAAAAAAAAATAATCAACTTTCTGTTATAAATTGAGATTTCATAACAGTTACAGAATGTTATTACCAAAAATTACAACAATGGAAAAGTGTAAGCTTAATTAAGGGTATGTTTATAATTTTATCTAACCAAAAGGAGATAGGAAGCAAAATGACATGATATTAACATACTCTTTTGTCTCTTGGCTTCACTGCTATCTCTTGACTTCACTTCATCTTGTTTGGTTATACTTTAGATGAATTTTAGGGTAAGAAAAATAATATTTTTAAATTTATGATTGTCAATTTTTTCTTTACTTAAGCTTTAAATAATTAAAATTTATATTAAATAAATCAATTTATATAAAATGTCTAATTAAATTTATTGTAATTTATAAAATGAATATTGTTCTTATTTATATAAAATTAATTATCTCATTTTAATCTTTTTAGACGAGTGAAAATCTCTAATATATTTTACGCATTAAAAATTAAATTAAATTAAATTAATTTAATTATATAATAAACTTTAATACGATATTAGAAATATAAATTAAAATAATTAGATTTATGATTTTGACTCACCTTATTTGTATAGGTTACATCCGTGGTGAATGACATTTCCAAAGTTTAATTTCTAATAAGTAGGGTGTTAAAAGAAAAAAAAGAAAGAAAAAAGAATGCAACTTATAGATCTAATAAATAAGAGATCCAAACATAGAAAGCTTATTTTTTTTTTCACGTAGAAAAACGTAATATAAAATCTATCTATATTTTGTCAAAATATGATGCACATCTAGGTTGAAGAAGTCTTTTACAGAATTTACATATTCTCAATAATTGAGGTGAAAATATGACTCAAACTTGAATTATAAACCTGTGTCCAAATATACTATTTTTATATATAAGGTTCTTTTGTTTAAACTTGTTTATTAAAATATTTAAATTAAGTAAATGATTATTTAAGAAAAAACATGATTTTCTTATTTAAAAAGGTTAAAATGCATTTTCTTTCAAGCAAAAATAATTTAAACAAACACATTAAAAATTATATCTTTTGAAAATATTTTTTTTCAAAGAATAAGTTTACACAGACTGACCCCATATTGTTTTTTCTAATATTATATTTTTTTCTTAAAATTATTCAAAAAATAAAAATTGGGTCAAATATTTAATAATAAAATTCTTTTATAAAAGATCTACTTACTTTTAAAAAGTAAAATAATAAAAAATAATTAATTTTATAGTATTAATTATTTGATTCAACTTTCAGTTTTGATGAAAATTTCAAAAATAATAAATAAATTTTTGTTTAATTTTGAACTCTTATTTTTAACATAGTTTTTACGGGAGGGAAAAAAAAAAAAAAAAAAAAACGAGAGAACGGTGTCTTATATTTTTGCATAGCCAACGTCATGTTTCTGATAAACGCCTACGCGGTATCAAACTAACACAGCATCAACAAACTAATTTCCAAACAATATACAGCTAGACACATTATTATAATTTAAAGGAAAATGTTTTCTATTTTACAAGTAAAATGACATAATTTTTCTTCTAATTTTTAAATTTAGGGAAATATTTTAAAATACATATGTTCTCGCTAGATTCTAAGGTGGCCCGAGCTCAGCTCGGCCTTGAGAATTCCGGCGGCGTGAGGGGTGGGAACCCTCTTTGATTTGTACGAATGATTTAGGTTTTATTTTTTCGTGTCGATTATTGAGTCCTCTATTAGTATTTATAGGGATCACAATTAGGGTTCCATGTTCGTGGATTTCATGGGGAAGGTTGCTTCAGGCCCAAGAATCCTGAAATATCAGGGAAGAAAAATTGTCCGATTTGTTCTTGTTAATGTTTAGCTAGGCCGGTCAGTGAGGTGAGCCCGACATCACTGGGGATGAGCTGGTGCTCATCCTCAGCCCGGTACATCAGCCACCCCAGCTCAGGCCAAGCGATCAGTTGGCCTTGAGTTAAGTCATAAATTCGGTCATCCGAGGTCTAATGGAGGGAAACTGCCGCAACGGTTAGTATTCCTTCATTTAAATTTATTAAGTTTTTTATTTTATTATTTAATTTTGTGCGATGCAGTTAATGGGCCTTGCGTGATGCAATTGATGGGCCGCCAAATGGGCTTTGCGATTACCTTTGGCTGGTAACGGCTCTTTTTCTTCTTTAAGTGTCGCTTGCCCTTCATGTTCCCATTCTTCTTTCTCGCGCGCTTCTTCCTCTTCCCTTGCCATTTTCCTCTTACTCTAGGGCTTTCGCTTTCGCACTCAGAGTCCCCTTCGTTCCTCTCTTGTTTGTCATCTGCCTTCGTTCATCGTTCGCTCTTGCTCGTCACCCGTTCCCTAGGGCTTGGTTCGAGCGAAGCGTTTGTCTCTTCGCTGTCTCGCGTTCGTCATTTTTGCTCGTCCATTGCTTCTGCCATTCACTCATTCTAGGTATGTCTTCCTCACACTCTTCTGCTACTCGTAGCATAGATAGCTTGATTCCCCCTTCTGTTTCGGGCTTTGAGCCCGAATCAATGGAGGCTTCTTCCCCCTCCCTTGAAGTGTCGACGGGAGAGGCCGATCTCAGATCTGGACCCTCTTCCGCTGCTACCAAGGTCCCCCCTACTGGGGCCGAGGTCCAACCTTTTAGCGTTGCCGAGGAGACCTCCCGAGGCAGAGCCGCTATCGGGGTCCCCGTTGCTGATGTTGGGGTGGCCGAGGTCTCCCCTGTTGAGACCGAGGTGAGGCGTGTCGACGTCACCATGGAAGCATCCGGTGCCGGGAACGTCCTCCCCGGCACGGCCGAGGGGGGATAGCGAGGGAGGCCGAGGAGGCCGACCTCTATGTCCCCATCCCTGTTGAGGAACCCGACTTCTCGTGGCTCCTGGAAGAAGTGTCGAGCCAAGTCTCCTCTTTTGACAACATAGAGAGCGTCCAGGCCGTCCTTGATAGGTATGATATCTTGAGGGAGGGGTTCGACGATGTGGTTAGGTTCCGGACTTGTAAGCGCAATCAGAGGGTACATGCTCGAACCCTCGTCTCGGGTCGATATGCCATAACTATGTACGAGTACATGTTCAAAGAGTACGACATAGTCTTTCCCTTGAGTCGCTGCGAGACCGAGGTCTTGGCCTTCTTCAATGTGGCTCCCAGTCAGCTCCACCCCAATAGTTGGGGCTTTCTCCGTGCCTTTCAAATACTATGTAAGATGCTCGGTGTTCGGCCGAGCTCTTGTGTCTTCCTGTACCACTATCAGCTCAAGCACGACCTTAAGGTGGGCTGGGCTTCCCTTAGTAGTGCCTGGACTGGGGGGGCTTACTCATCCCCTATGCTCAATCATATAACAAATTCAAGGAGCGTTACTTCAAGCTGTCCCCAGTCAACAAATAGGTCGCTAAGGCCCTCTTTCTAAAGGATGACCTGAAGCCGAGGTACCGGTTACACTGGTGCCTCCCCCGGAAGTACACCAAGTTTCCCAAGGACATGTTAACCCCGGGTGACAAAAACATAATCCAAGTTCTGCACGGCCTCCCCCTGCCCCTTAGTAGCCGGGGCTCTGATACATTCAGCCCGGGAGGAGGACCCCTATCAGCATTTCCTAGGTAATAACCTTAGTGTCTCCTCGCTCTAATTATGAATTGTTTGACGAACATTCCTTTGTACCTTCTTTGCAGATTCCATGGCCGATAACTTCAGTTTGATCGCTGCACTGAAGGCACGCAGGTCAGGCTCCGGGCCTCGAGGTCGCGGGGCGACCTCTGGTGGACCCAGCCCGGCTCCCCGACCTCCTCTCACACAGCCACTCCCCGGCCCCAAAACGGTCAGGGCCGACTTGGCCGAGCTTCCGTCTGAAGTTGTGGGGGCTTCACCCAAGAGGCCAAGACATGACGAAGACACCGCCACCTCTGTTTCTCCCACCACTCGGGCCGAGGTGGTTGTACCCGAGCCAGTGTCCAGAGGGGAGGGTGCGCCTCCGACGACTGCGAAAACGTCCTTCAAGCTTCCTTCCGACGCTTCCTGGCTCGGCAAAGATGGTGTCGGGCCCCACATTGAACAGATGGCGGCCGACGTCCTGCCTGGTCAGTCGCTGTGGGACTCCTCACTACGGGGAGAAAACATTCAGATAGGGCGGCCCTTCCCTAGCTCTTATGACAACGCCCTGTTGGATGCAGTTGGCATGGCGAATAATCTGGATGGGGCCGAGGTCTTGTTGAGCCGCCTCATGGCCATAGCCCGGCACAACAAGAGAAGGGGGGCCGAGCTTGAAGCTGCGTCGGTTCGCCAGGAGCAGGAGTGTGCTGCTCAAGCCGCCATTCTGGAAATGGTGGTCACCAAGTCCAAGCTGGCCAGGGAAGAAGCTGAACGGGAGCTCGCGGTGACGAGGGCAGACCGAGAAGGGCTCTAAAAGGAACTTATCGCCTCAAAGGCGAACGAGGAGGAGCTCCAGGGCAGGCTGAGCTCAGCGGCCGACCGTGCTGTGTCCTCGGAGGCTAAAATGCTAGGATTGACCGAGCAACTGGCCGCGGCCGAGCAGATCATCTCCAGTCAGAAAGCCAAGATGGAGCAAATGGAGGAGTTCTTTTCTGGAGGGACCCTATGTAGTTGACGCTTCTCGCATATCATTTTCGAGCGGAAGAGGTAGCCCCCCCTCCAGCGAAGCCTCCAGCAATGGTATTGATCGTCCCTTTTACCTTGTCGGGGTTTTCGTCAGTCCCCTTACTCCAGCCTCTGTCAGTGCGTTTATTTGGGCCATCTCGGGTGTCCCGATCTTGGTCTCAGGGCTGGGTCTTGGAACTCGACCCGGCATACCTCTCAGGGTGTTTCTGCTCCTCTTGTACGAATCTCCATAGCTCGCCTGATCTAATGAGTTGTTCTATGAGGTCTCGCACTTGACGACAGTCTTCGGTAGTGTGCCCCGTATTCTGGTGGTAAGCACACTGCTTGGTCGGGTCGGCGTCCGCGGGAGAATGAGAAGCCTTAGGACGGCGCACTAAGTCTATCGCGCATGCTTCCCTAAAGACTCTGTCCCTGGACGCATTCAGGGGGGTGTATGAGGTATACGAATTGGCGCGACGCTCTCTTTTTGACTCCGCCCGACGGGAAGAGGAGGACTCCTTTTGTTTGGGCGGAAGGCCGTGCTCCCGAGCTCGACGCTTAGCCGCTGTGTTTTCTTCTATATTCATGAAGCGAGCAGCTTAGGAGCGGAGGTTGTTCATGTTGATGGGAGGTTCAGTGAAAAGGGAGTCGGAGAAGGGGCCGGGGTTGAGACCGGCCTGAATGGCATGTAGTGCGACAACGGGGTGGAGGTTGGGTATAGTCTGGCAGGCCAACGCGAAGCGGGCCATGTAATCCCTGAGGGGTTCCTTGTCTCCCTGCACCAGGTGATGGAGCGATATCGAAGTGGTTGGTGTCGGTCTGGCGTCCACAAACCGGGCTTGGAAGTGTTCGTACAGGGTGTCGAAGGAGTCTATTGACAACGGGGGGAGTGAGTAATACCAGTCAAGGGTTGTCCCCTTCAAGGTTGAGGGGAACATTCGACAGAGTACGTAGTCGTCCTCTACGGTCATAGCAGCTTGAGTGAGGAAGGCCCTCACGTGAGTAATTGGGTCCGTAGTCCCATCGTATTTGTCTTGGGACGACCACCTCCAAGACTCGGGAACCTGGACAGAGAGGATGGCCGGGATGAACGGGTGGAGGTTCCAGATTTTACCAAGTCCAGGTGTCCGAGGAGGGGGTCTGAGGTCCGCAAACGGCTGAGCCTGGGAGGGGCCTGGCCGAGCTGAGGAGTTAGCCGCCCGGCTCCTAGAGATATCATGCTGGGGCTCGGAGGTTGCGACATGCATATCCTCCCCCGTAGTGCGGGGTTTGTTGGGACTGACGCGCAAAGTAGACCTGACCTCCTCCGCTACCCTCGGCTCGTCGTCCCAGTTGGGTTACGAGGGGGTCCTACCCTGAGTTTCTTGGTTCCTTTGTCGTAGGGCTTGCAATTCCAGAAGATCGGCCTCTCGTTGTCGCTGGACAACATCTAAATTCGTCTGTGTAGTCTGTAAGGCCCTCTCAATTTCTGGATTATGTGCTCGCAAAGCTTCCACTCGAGCGTCCATTCGTTCATGAGCCTCCGCCAGCGCTGCGTCCACCCGTGATTGTATGAGTTCTGCTATGGTGGGATCCACCACGGCGTTGGAGTTGTTGCGAGTGCGAACCATCTGGGACTGTTTCAGGATTAAAAACTAGCAGGTGGTTGTGGGATTGAGAATTATCTCGCCCCACGGTGGGCGCCAAAATGTTCTCGTTGGATTCTAAGGTGGCCCGAGCTCAGCTCGGCCCTGAGAATTCTGGCGGCGCGAGGGGTGGGAACCCTCTTTGATTTGTACGAATGATTTAGGTTTTATTTTTTCGTGTCGATTATTGAGTCCTCTATTAATATTTATAGGCATCACAATTAGGGTTCCATGTTCGTGGATTTCGTGGGGAAGGTTGCTTCAGGCCCAAGAATCCCGAAATATCAGGGAAGAGATATTGTCCAGATTTGTTCTGTTAATGTTTAGCTAGGCCGGTCAGTGAGGTGAGCCCGACATCACTGGGGATGAGCTCGGTGCTTATCCTCAGCCCGATACAACATATATATTATAGATAACTAAAATATATAATCATATGCGATATAAAACAGTACACGAAGCGGCTGAGCATATACGACAAAATATCTGACTTTAGAAAATCAATATTCAAAAATTTCAAAATGCATTTCGTTACTTGGTGGTATCATTCTTATTTTCTTAATTACTTTTTAAAATTTTTAAAATATAAAAAATTTCATACACTATTAAAAAAATATTAACATATATGATAATAATACAATACGCTGACCGTAAAATTTATCTAATAATTAATACCGCCGGTAACATATGAAAAATGTAAAAGGTGGAGATTTTAAAATGACATACACCTGACTCATAAATCTGATTAACTTATTTCTAATAAATTTCATGTATTAATTTTAAATTATTTTATAAAATTATTTATTTACTTTTGACAAAAAAAAAAGTAAACAATAACTTTATAAAGTCATGTATTTACTCTCATGGATGATTTTAAATTAGTGAATAAATGTAAATCAACATCAAATTGAAAAATAATCTTTAATTTTTTTATAATAATAATAATAATATCTTTTAGTTCTTTCCTTTGTGCTGTTTGCTCATGAGTTCTTTTTGCATCCAAGTCCTCCTTTAATTCGAGAGTCCCTCGTGCGTCCAAGTTCCTCGTGTCAAGTTCTTGGTCTTTCTTTGGGTTTGGGGTTCGTTTGCGCTCCACCTTTCTTTTAAGGATTCTCCATTTCTTCTACAATCGCGTTAGTATAGGTATGCCCTCCTCTTATTCATTTGCTACATGTGGTTCTACTAGCATAGTGGTGGCGTCTACGAGTCCTTTTGAGTTTGTGTCAGAGGAGGATTCCTCCCCTGTTGCGCAAGCGTCCCCCTAAGAAAACGTTTCTAATGGCGTTCCAAGGTCAATGTCGGGTCCCGAGGATGGGAACAATTGGCGGGTGAGGGTGAGGATGAAGGTAGTAGTTTAAAGCCACCAGGGACTGATTTGGTCCCCGTGGCCGGGCTTGATTTCTCTTGGTTGCATGATGAGGTGGCCAACCTTCCTTCTGTACATGACAAGTCGGCTGTTCTACAATCCATTGTCGATAATTATAATATTTGTTCCCCTGATTTATATGAGGAGGTGAATCTCCGACCGAGCCGGGCTCATCACAGGGTTCATATGGGGTTAACTTCTTTCGCTGACCTGCCTTTAATTTTTGTATACGAGTATTTGTTCAAGGAGTTTTGGGTATAGTTCCCTTTGACGCGCTTTGAACGCCAAGTTCTTTCTTTTCTAAATGTAGCTCCTAGTCAACTTACCCTAACAATTGGGGCTTCGTTAGGACCTTCCAATTGTTGTGTGAGTTTCTCAATATCCGGCTTAGTGCCCACATATTTTTGCATTTCTATCAATTGAAACATGGGGCTAAGGTCGGATGGGTATCCCTTAGTAGTGCAATGGTAGGCGACCCCTTATTCTCTGCCTATACCCAATCTAATACAAATTTCAAGAACAGATTTTTTAGGATGGTTCCTTTGACTGTGAAGGCCTTAAGGGGTCTATTCCTTAATAAACAACTTGAGCCGGCGCACCCCCTCTACTGGTGTCGACCTCGGAAATTCAATTCCAGGGTAAGCTTGCCCCTGCAGACCGGGCTCTAGTTCAAGTGCTCCGCGACTTGTCGCTGCCAATAAGTAGTTGGGCCTTGATTCTAGCCTCTTGAGATAGTCATCCTCATGCTCGGTTCATAGGTAATAAAGAGAATGGTTGTGTTGGTCTTGTCATTGCATTTGTTGTTAATTCATGTTGTGTTTGTTTTGCAAAAATTATGGGCAAAGGTTTCACTGTCAAGGCTGCCCTCCCTGATCCTAAATTTGGTTTGATGGCCTCGACATCAGCGGGTCCCACCAAGGGATTTGTTCCCCGAGACCACCAAGCACCCTCGTATCGAGGAGGCTCCGGCGGGAGTCCCCACTAAGAAGGTTGTGCCTCCCCCGTCCGCGATGGTGGTTGTTGTTGCCCTAGTGGTGGGGCGAAGACTAACGTGGGGAGCCCATCCGTTTTCGTTACAGCTCCCACCAAGAAGTTACCGCCATAGGCTATGGGGAGGGGAGCGACTAAAGAGGACCCCCATATTAAGCACAGTCCGACCAATGTGCCTCTCGGGCAATCGTTGTGGGATGTGTTGTTGCGAGGAGAGCAGCTCCTTCTTGGGGCGTCTTTTCGTAGTAATCACAACAATGAGTTGCTAGACTCTATTAGCGTGGAGGATAACTTGGACTAGGCGGAGGTAATGCTGGGACGATTGATTGCCATCGTGCACCATAGCTAGAAGAATTTAAGGATGGAGGGCGAGGGTACGACCCGGGTGCAGGAGCTGGTGGCAACGGTGGAACAACTTCAAGGGGAGGTTGCAAAACTTGTCCAAGAGAAAGCTAAGGACAAGAAAGAGGCGGTCACACTCAAGGCAGAACTATCTTAGTCCCGGGAGATCGTGGTGGACTTGAAGACCCGAGTGCAGAAGGTGGAAAGCGAGCTGATGGTTGTTGAGGAGAAGGCGAGTCGTGTGCCGCAGTTGGTGGCTCAGGTGAAGGCGATCGAGGAGAAGGCGACAAAGGACCATGAAGTGATCAGCGACCAAAAAGAAACCATGGAGGAGATGGGCGTCGTCGTGGTGGAAGGTTTCAAGGAGAGCTTCCAGTGAGTCGTACGCCAAGCGCTCTTCCGATCATCAGCGCCGATCGACGAGTCCTTTGACCTCACCAAAGATGTTATAGAGGGCCAGTGGGTAGACGACCAGTAAAGGGGATTATGATGTTGTTGTTGGATAATGACTTAGGCTTTTTTTTTTGGTTTGTTGTGATGGGCCGAGCGTGTATGGGCCCGGGGACTAATCTATGCACATTTCCTTTTTGTTGTAGTTTTTCTGATATAATTGCTATTTCTCCAATATTGTTTTGTATACACATGAATTGTTCGTTATTGTTAGCCTATGCTCTATGTATGGTGACTACATGTGTGCGGGTTTACGTGGTTGCATGTGAGTTGGCGAGGAGTTATTACCTCATATATCGGTTTGTAAACGGGATGTTGGGCTGAGGAACTGTTACACCTTGTTTGGGGTCTCTGCTTGTCCGTTGGTTTAAGGATGTTCGACAGAGGAGAGCTAGTGTGGATATCGAGCTGATCTAGGAATTGCTTGAAGGATTTATCAGTAAACTGGCGACCGTAGTCAGTGATAAGGCTGTGAGAGATACCATGACGACACACAATGTTCTTCTAAACGAATCTCTACACTTGGCGGGCGGTGATGGTGGCCACAGGCTTAACCTCGATCCATTTTGTGAAGTAATCGATGGAAACGAGTAGGAACTTCAACTGGTGTTGAGCAAGAGGAAAAGGGTCGAGGATTTCCATGCCCTAAAGGGCAAAGAGCCTCGGTGAGGAAATCATGTGCAACTTAGATGGTGGTGCTGACGGGAGTGAGTTTTGCTCTTGACATTTAACACAAGTACGAACAAACTCCTTGGCGTCATGTCTCAGGGTAGGCCAATAGTAACCAGCACGAATGACTCGGGTGGCCATGGTTCGGGCTCCGGAGTGAGCACCGCAAATACTGACATGTAGCTCGGACATGACATACTGGGCTAGGTCTGGATCCAAACATTTGAGCAAGGTTGTTGAGAGACCCCGATAGAAGAGCTCATCATTATGCAGCACGTAATAGGACACTTGACGGTGTATCTTTCGTGATTGTTGGTCGTTGTCAGAAAATTCTCCCTTGCTAAGTATGAAAGTAAGGGGGTCATCCAGGTTTGCCATGGCGGATTCAATGGACCTCCAATAGGTTCCAACTCGGCGAGGTCAACACTTTTTGGATGATGGAGTGATGTTGGACTTGCTTCTTCATGCTCGCCAGCTTTGAGAGTACGTCAGCTCAGTTGTTTTGATCTCTCAGGACATACCGTATCACAAATTTTTGGAACTTGTCGGCCCAATTTTTGACTTGGTGGAAATATTGTTGGAGTAATGGCTCTTTAGCTTGATATTCTTCGTTAACTTGCGATGTGATCAACTGGGAGTCGCTCAAGCATTGCAGTTGCTTGACACCCAAGTCCCAAGCAAGGCGCAGGCCAGTGAGGAGGGCTTCGTATTCTACTTGGTTATTGGAGGCTGGGAAGGTAAATCAGATAGCTTGTTTTATCACCAAATTATCGGGTCCTTCGAGGATGACCCCGGCTCCGCTCCCCCTTTTATTGGATGAGCCATCGACCCTTAACATCCACCAATCATGCCGCTCTCCTAGCTTGGGTAGTTCGGTTAGAAAATCAGCGAGGAATTGCGCCTTCATGGGGCCTCGCTTCAAAAGAAAGTCTAAATTCGGACAGCTCCACCGACCAGGTTGTCATACGACCAACAACGTCGAGTCGCTGAAGTATTTGCCGTAATGGGAAGTCCGAACGTACGACGATTACGTGGCTTCAGAAATAGTGTCAAAGGCACCAAGCTGTGAATACTAGAGCCAATAAGAGTTTTTCCACCATCTGATACCTGGTTTCCACGAGATGTTGTGTTCGGCTAATAATGTAAACCAGGTTTTGTGCCTTGTTTGTTTCTAATACCAGCACGACACTAATAACAAGTTCGAGACAACAAGGTAGATGTAAAGTGGGAGGTTCTAGGTTGGACTCACCAAAGTCTGTAGAGTAGAGATCTGGTTCTTTAGTGCGAGGAAAACCTCTTCGCATTCCATTGTGCATTCAAACTGACGATTTTGTTTGAGGAGCCGGAATAGTGGTCGGCTATGTTCGGCTAACCGGGGTAGGAAGCGGGCTAGGGCGGCTAGCCTTCCATTCAGTCGTTGTAGGTCCTTCAAGCAGGTTGGGCTGGACATACTTAGTATTGTGAAGCACTTATCGGGGTTAGCTTCGATGTCGCACTGGGTAATCATGAAGCCTAAGAATTTTCCCCCTCCAACACCAAATACACACTTCTTAGGGTTGAGGCGCAAACTATGCTGCTGGATTTCCGCGAAGATCTCGCTTAGGTGCGCGGCGTGCTAGACGCATGATTTGGATTTGACCACCATGTCGTCTACATAAACCTCCATAGTTTTGCCAATCTGTTGGCGGAAGATCTTGTCCGTCAAACGCTAGTAAGTAGCCCCGACGTTCTTGAGTCTGAATGACATAACTCGGTAGCAATAATTTGAAGATGTGTACATAAAAGCCGTCTTTGAACTTATTATCAACCGAACGATCTATGTTGGGGAGTGGGTAGGTGTCTTTGGGACAAGCTTTGTTGAGATTTACACATCCTCCATTTGCCATTTGCTTTGCGTACCATAACGACATTAGCCAACCAAGTGGTATACATCACTTCTCAGATGAACCCTGAGTTTCGCAACTTCATGCTGAATGACTAGCTTTCTTTTCTTTTGCGACACTAGTCGCTCTTGAGGGAGTATGGACAACTTGTGACACATGAAATTGGGGTCGATGCCCGACATGTCTGATGGATGCCATGCGAATAGGTCGACATTTTCAGTGAGAACTTGTCGGATTTGGGCCTGAACTTGGGTCGGGGCATGTGTTCCCATTTTGGTGTGTTGATGCGGCGGAGACCGAGAAATTACTGGGGTGAGAGGTTCGTCGAACGACGGTCTATCCTCTTGGAATTCTTGACGGGGGATCGAGGTCAAGGTCGAGATCGAGATCGATACCGACATCTTCCCGTATCGTACACACTTTGTTACCATGCGTTGACTTGGGTGCTCTAGGTTCAGGAGGTACTTCGACATGTAAAGTGTAAGGTGTAACGTTAAGGCTGCAGGCATAGCAAACCCTTGTGGTTTTAGGATCAACTTTTACTGTAACAATAGTGTTTCCTTCCCTCAAAAACTTCATAGCCATATGTGGCGTAGACACCACAACGCCGAGTTGATTCAACGTCCGTTGTCCAATAAAAACATTGTAAGACGTGACCACATCCACCAAAATGTAACGCACATTGATAGTGCAATATGCCTCGCTTCCTCCGAACGTGGTCAGCAAATCAATGTACCCCCGCATGTGAACTCGTTCTTGGCGAAGCCGAATAGGGGGTCAAGGTAAGGTGACACAAGAGACTCAAAGAGGTCGAGCTGTTTGAAGACCGACCAGTACATCACATAGACAGAAATACCCTGATCGATCAAGACTTTATGCACATGTTAATTAGCTATGGTGGCCGTGACGACCACGGGATCATCCTCCCCGAGATCGTTTACTGAGAAAGTAATCGAAGGGAGCCGACGTCGTCCCAAGTTGTGAATGGTGTTTACACTACGCAAATATCTTTTTTGGGCAGACTTGGATGTGCCTCCGCTCGCGAAACTGCCAGTTAAGGTATTGATGGTTCCCTTGACCTTGTTCGAGTCTGATTGTCGCTTCGCCTCCAAGTGTTTTCTCTGCGCCACTTCTGATAATGACGCTTTCTCGAGCCTTGGTCTTGCTCTTGAGATCGGGGCTTGGAGCCTTGCTCCATGTTAGCACTACCCGCTTTAGACTCTCCTTGAACAAAGCATCGTAGTTCCCCAGAGTGAATGACTTGTTCAATGATGTCCCGTACCTGCGTATACTCCTTCGTTGTGTGCCCCTGATTCTGATGGTACGCGCACCGCTTAGCCAAGTCGACGTGGTGGGGGGGGGGTTTTCTTTTAGAGGTGTAGGGAATTGGATGAGGTGTAGAGAGTCAGCCTCACGTATAATTTTTCTCGGGTCGTGTTGAGGGGGTGTAAGACTCATATCATCCAGGGTGCTGCCTTCGGGGCTGATCGTGCCGAGGAGGAACGATATCGGTTTGCTTGGGATTGATCTGCTTGATGCTTTAGCGTCGGGCCGCCACGTTCTCTTCTATGCCCATGAAGCGGGCGATGCGAAGTCAAATTTCATCCATGTTTTTGGGAGGTTCTGAGTATAGCGAGTCCGAGAATGGGTCGGGGTGAAGATTAACCTGTATGGTGTGGAGGGCCACCGCAGGATGAAGGTTCAGGATGTTTAAGCTCGCATCTACAAAGCGAGTCATGTATTATCTCAAGGACTCGTGTTCTCCCTGCACAATATGATGTAAGGAGGCCGAGGTGGTCATAACCGGTTTTGAGTCAGCAAAACGGTCCTAGAAAAGAGCACACCACATGTCGAAGGAGTCGATGGATAAGGGCGGCAAAGAGTAGTACCACTACAATGCCACTCCTCGAAGTGTCGTCGGGAATAGTCGACAATTGATGTGGTCGTCGTCCGTAACCAAACCAGAGGGCCATTTCCACGAATCCGGCACATGCATTTGCATGATGATGGGTGTGAAGGGATGTAAGCGGGACACTGTTCACTTACCAGTAGTCCTGGGCAGAGGGCCAACATTGTTGAAAGGCTGATGTTGGGGCGACGTTTGTCGTACTGCAGAGGAAGTAACGTGATCATCTCGGTAGGAGGACGTGGTAGGGATACTAGGGTCTTTCCTGGTGGTTCGAGGAGGGGAGTTCGCTTCATCGTTGTGTGTCGCTGAAGAATGTCTTTCGTAGTTCTCAGTGTTAGCTCCGTCATTCAACGCCTAGAGTCGTTGGCCCAAATTCTACAATTCGGTGTTATATGTTTAAGCCTCCACCTCCCACTGTCTCTGAAGGGCTCGTAGATCAGCCTGTGTAGCCTGTAACTCCGCTTGAGTGGACTGCATCTTCTCCATTTGGGCTTTCATATCTTTCACTGTTGCGTCTACTTGTGCCTTGACATCCTCCATTGTAGCAGGATCCATAGTGGGTATTGGAATAGACTTACTACGGGTGGACACCATCAAGATTATAATGTCGTGGGGTAAGCGTTTTACTTGGCCTCGCGGTGTGCACCAAAATGTTCTTACACGGTTGGACTATGCTTGGCCAAAGAAACTATTCTACACTTTTACAATGTCTTTCTCTCAATTCTCTCATTTTCTATCTAGCTAACCTCGTAGCAGTCTCATCTTCTCCTCTTTATAGGCTGAAGAGCAGCAGTTATAAATGACGACGTAGTGAGCTGAGGGGGAAGATCATGGAAGGACACATTCTCCGTCTTTTCCGTGAGAGCTGGCGTTAAGGGTAATTGGAGTGCGGGCCGGATCAACCCATTGGGCCGGTCCAGGTCAAAATGTATAATACTTTTTATACATAAATTATTTCATTAATTGTCTTTTTATGATATCTTTTTATTTTTCAAACTTACTTCATTGACTTTTATAATATTTTCATACTATTTAGAAAACTCTATATAACTTGCGCCTGCAACATTTCTTTGCTTCTGAAATTTTCAAGGTGATTTTTCGTGTGAATTATTTTTCATAAATTTTTTGATTTTCTTACAAATTTTTCTTTAAAATTTGCTGAATTTTGAAAAAAAATATGATTATTTCCCTAAATTTATCCAAAAATCCATTTAGATAACTTACTTTGTATTGTTGTATAAATAACTATATTGTTGTATAAATAACTTACTCTGTCTTAACTTTTTTTTTCCATCTATTTAGTAACAAGCAAAGGTATAAAAGTCATTAAATTAAAAAAATTGAAGTGTTATTAATGAGATTTAAAAAATTGTTTTAATAAATAATCAATATTTGAATAATATGATTAAATATGTAAAACTACCTATAAAACATAATATTACTAAAAAAAATTACGTTTAATTTATATATTAAAATCTCAAATTGTTTTGATCCAACAAAGATTTTGGTCAAACTCTTTCATTAGTGGACGTGATTTTAACTACTTCATGTTAAAATAATAAAATTGTTAACTTCA
Source organism: Hylodesmum podocarpum (assembly GCA_026586105.1). Taxonomy (NCBI): domain Eukaryota; kingdom Viridiplantae; phylum Streptophyta; class Magnoliopsida; order Fabales; family Fabaceae; genus Hylodesmum; species Hylodesmum podocarpum. The sequence goes on along the minus strand of JALJEV010000623.1, from coordinate 11,597,498 downwards.
AAAATCGAATACTATCGGTCTCTGAACAAAGACGAGAATAAAGGTTGGAGTGTTATAATGGTACGTAATTTACTAATTTTCCAAGTTGCCTATATCCCAAGTTCCCAATCTTGTTATCGAGTACCCATAGGCCATTGGGACTTATTAATCATGTTCCCTTTATTTTTACTTCTCATTTCTGAACTTGAAATATATTCATAAAGCTCCAACCACATGTGCCATATAGTATCATATATACATATTTTACTTAACGTTCATGGAGCTAGCTACCTAGATCGTTATTTTGTTGATGCATGCACGCATTCATTATAGATGCATGGTTAGTTGAAATAATTGAAACATATATATACACGATTCGCGTAATAATATTAATAACTGGTTATAAGAGCGATTTGATTTATTGGAACTAACATTGTTATTAATTTGGTTAGCTATGTTAAATTGAAGGAAGTAATTAAAAGGTTAGGGAAGAAAGATATATAAAAGAAAAGAAAAGAAATATGGGAAGGAGTTAGAGACGTGGAAGGCACTGATCCTGAAAGTATGAATACGTATGATAGCAAGTTTCTTGAAAGGAACGTTAAACCCCCACGTGCTTGGAATGTTCTCTTTGGATCGAATCTCCCATCCTACGATTGCAACCTTTAGCTGCATCGTGCTCTCATTGTGTTCCTTTCATGTAACATCAATTCCCTTCCAACTTATATTGTATTTTAATTCCATATAGAACCCAATGCATGTATGCCCAGTTATTGACCATGAATTATGCCAATTATGTATTCTTAGATCACCATCACCACTACAACTTCACTTGGACTCGGTTCCGGAGGATGGAGGATCATTACTAGATAAGGATTTATATTTTTAGAATAAGTTTTATAATGACTTGCAAAACATGTGTATAAATAATTAGATAAAGTAAATTATCATATATTAGAGTGTGTGGATCACATAATTTAGTCGTCATTGATATAAATAAAAATAACCAACATGTGTTGGCCAGGCAGTTATTGGGACTTCTATTATATATGGTCTATTTTGTTTTTTACTTTACAATTTACTCTAGATATTGTTTTGATTAAGAAAGAATTTGATTATTCTAAAATTAGTAAAATATATTTGTAATAGTTGATTAAAGCAATGAATCATTAAGAATTATAATAAAATCAAATACAAAGTTAATTGCGTTTTTCCATTACTGCAGTGTACACCTCCCTGGGCAAATCTGAAACAAATATTTATTTATTTTGATTAGATTGGATGATTTGAAGATGAAGTTGTCAAAAACTCGTAACTGAATTATCAAGTCAATCAAGTATGAAATTCAATGAAGTGAGGACTTAGTAGGTTGACCGCGTGAAGTAAACAAAAAAAGAATGCACATAATTGCGACGAAATCTATGGTGATTTGGGGAATTATGATTAAGGAAAAAGCAGATGAAGGAAGAAGTGCCACGTATCCCCATTAAGCACGTGATGGTGCTTCCATGCCCGCAAGGCTAGCCTTCCATGATGTATGTGTATGCAATGCATTACTGTATTTAGTACTAGTATATGTCTCAAACTTGTTCCATAAACCATATTTCCCTTCTTTGCATCCACCACACTGCATTTTTTCACACATTCTAACCGACTTTTTCAGTTTTTTCAGCCTCATATATTGTACCCATATCACACTATTGCCCTCCTTCCTTAGCTGGATTCATTTCCAAATGCATTCTCACTTACCAATAAATTCAATCTTTAATCAAATTACCCCCTGAATTTACATAAACGTCTCTATTATTTTTAACTTTTGCCTGCCTTCTTTAACTTTTGCAGTTAACTTGTGTTTTATGAGAATGGTGAGTTGGGTAGTGATTAAATAAACGAGTCTTTCTGTCCCTGTACTAAGTAACAAAGATATAATTGACAAGGGCGGTTATTGAGTATCCTCGCTCCCACATTCTTTATGAAGTGATTTATAGACTATATATAATAAACGATATCCTCCATGCGCGAATATGACTTGTCAATTGTATCCTAATTTAATTTAGTCAAGTTGCATGTAAAAATAAAAAAGAATTAATAACATCAGTTATATAATGTCCTCATGGTAGAAAATTTCTTTTAAAAATAACGTAAAACTAATTGTTTATACTAGAACATTTAATGTGTTTTTAGATTAGATCTTTAGTTAATTTATACGATGTATGTCTTGTCGTTGTAATTCTTGAAAATTAAGGATCTCATGTATTTTTTACTGTGAGGATTTGAGATCTCATCGTATCTATGATATTTTACTAACTATTTTTCAATAACTTAAACTAGTTTTATTCAAGTAAAGCTCATCACTAATTCTATTAGTGAGAAAAAAGTTGTCTAAAATCTTAAAATATGTGTATATCTTTTATGAATTTTAATAGCCCTAGATCATTCAACTATTTCTTAAAAAAAAAAAAAAAAACATAACATGCCTTCAATCTCGATGATCTAGGAATTATTTAGGTTATTTCTATGTGAATAGAATGTTTATTTATATTTGACAAGGATTAATTAATCTTCGAATGTTATGTAACATAATAAAAATATATAACCACATATTTGTACAAGTCATAACGGCTTTTAACTCTGAATAAAAAAAAATCTTGGATTATTCTTAGCAATACATGAATGAGAAGAAGATAAAGAAAAGATAGAGAGAATGATGAAATGGTAATTTGGGAAGGGGCGAGTAAAAGAAAGAGTGGTGAAGCAAGGGGTTTGACTAATGAACTTGAATGAGCTTGAGAAAGGTAACCCCTGAGGAAGAAAAATGGAGTGTCGAAGGAGACACGCCCCATCCGCCTATGAAACAGCACACCATAACATGAAATTTCACATCAACATCACTAACTCACACATGCTCACACCCTTCCTTAATTTTAACGATTCCTCAACCGCCCACGTTCCTCCCCTCACATATATTCACACTCCAACACCACATTCTCTCACTCTTACATTCACAAGCCCCACACTTCCTCAATCACATTCCCATGTTCCCACAAAGTCACAATTTTAGCCTTCAACAAATGTTGCATCATCATCATCATCATCAACATCATCTACCAATATCTCCTCACATGCCAACCCCAATTGAACAACACCACCAACAACAACATCATTCAAGGTGGAAACCTTCTATTGAGGTGGCACCAAATTGCCCTCGTTGTGCTTCCACCAACACCAAATTCTGTTACTACAACAACTACAGCTTGTCCCAACCCAGATACTTCTGCAAAGGCTGCCGCCGTTATTGGACCAAAGGCGGCTCTCTTCGCAATGTTCCCGTCGGCGGTGGCTGCCGCAAAAACCGCCGTGGAAAGTCATCATCAAGACACCAACAACAAACTTCCAATATTAACTCTGTTTCAGACGATACAGAGTCGTCATCATCATCTGCACGTGCTCTCCATCAAACCAATCTTAAGGAGTCACGTGACATAGACATGGCACTCGTGTTTGCCAAATTCTTGAACCCAAAAACCAGTACTGCTCCTGATGATAACAATGGATCATCTTCTTCCAACAATTACTTAACGCCTGAAAGCGTTGAAAGTGAGAGTGATGCAGTGGTTCAGCCACAGAATATGTCTCTGTCTTCTGATCCTGATCCTGTTGTTGCAGAGTCTGAGAATTTTAGAGGGGATGATGAATTGAGTTTAAGTGGGATTCATGAGTTGGAGAGGCTTTTGGGTGTGTGTGGTGATGATGAAGATGGTCTTTGGTCTGATGCTACCTTGTCTTCTTCCGTTACGTGGCAACCGTCGTTGAAGCAAATGCAATTTCACGACTTTGATTTGGAATACTCCATTCCGTTGAATGAGGATCATCAATTATTACCCATCAATTCTGAATCTGCAATGAGTGACACTAGCTGCTGGACCAATTGGAATTCCTTTGATCTTTCAACCATGCAACTCTTCTCATCAACTCCTTAATCAATTAGATCTGCTTTTAATTACATATACTTTATTTATTATTAAGTTGTGATAGATCTTCTTCTTATTATTTTCAAAATAAAACAAAAAAAAAAAGAGAAGAAACAGAGAGATTACTGCTACCTTACATATATATGTTCCTATGTATGAAAGTAATAATAGAAAATTAGAATGTTATAGAAATTAATTGTTTATGATTAGAGGATGTAGAATAAAGTTGTATTTCGGATCGCCGAATCATGGAAATGTAGTTCAAAATTAAAGGTATAGTCTTGGATCTGGAGTTGTGTTCACACGCCCAGTCTCTATACCTTTCGGAATATACCAATGATATAGATACTATAAGTTTCAATATTTTATATACTTTTTAGTCTTCGTATCTTACATTATATTATATACTTTTTAGTTACGACTCAATCCTATGAAATATATGATAATTAATGATTATACACTTCTTAGAAGTGTATTTACTTTAGGCAAAGATTAAGAAACAGAGAATATGATAAGAAATAAAGTGTGAGCTACATAAAATTTAAAGTTTATTATAAATGTGTAATATAAATATTTTTTGTTACATTTTACCCATGCTACTTCAATGCATATAAAGGATGAGTACACACACGAGGAATTTTCCTTGTAAAAAAATTGTTTGCAAGGATTTTTCCTATAAATAACATTATGTTATCAACAATGAATGAAGGGAGCACGAGGACAAGAAAAATTATGAAAAATGTTTTATTATCCATAAAAGTTAAATATAAATATTAAAAAATTTATTGTAAATCAGTTCAATGGATTGAGGTAGGCAATACATCTCGGCATCCATAATCTAGTCCTATACATGTGTCTAACAAATATAAATGATTAATCATCGTTCAAATTCAAAGATTGTAGAATGATTTTCATATTTTCAAGGTAATGAATCAAGCTGTGGATATTTTGGTGAAACATAGGCTTAAATCGGACAGGAATTTAGTATTTTGGTTTTCCTTATTTTGTGCATGTTTGTTGTATTGTTGAAATGGCTAACACGGATGTTGAGATCAAATGTTGTTTCTATATGATATGGTCAACTATTGGTTGCTACTACTTTGTTAGCGACCACAGCTTTCGCACTTGGATTCTAGTTTGTAACTATTGAAAAAAACCGTGTCGACACTTGAATCATACTTTACCCGTCTAGAGATAATATGTTTAAGATGTAACATAAATACTATTTATTTTCGCACCGACTCTACCTTGGGAAAGTCCTGCAATTATCCCAGTGGGAAAATGAAATTTAACCCTTAGATATTTTACAATCAAGATCAATGGTTGTTAATTGTTATGATTTTGAACAAAATGGATGAGCTTGTACTAAATTGTAGGAAATTTGGCTCCATGCATGCAACTTTTATTAGTCTTTTAAAAATGAAAAAAAAAAAAGAAAAAGAAAGAAAAGGACGTTGGTATGGACTTATGGCACAAACATAATAAGGATTCTTGAAGTCACAAGAAACGACGATTCATCATAAAAAAAAAATAAATAAAAATCTGATAGTCAGAATTGGCTTTCGACGGTGGGAGATTTGCAACATGAAATGGTAATGTTTCTCCGATCCGTATAGAACCGTTCATCAACCGTTACTATACTTGATAACATTATTAATACTAATTGTTCTCGCTGGATTTTGAGGTGGTCCGAGCTGAGCTCGGCCCTACGAAATCCGGCGGCGTGAAGGGTTGGAACCCTCGTTGATGTGTGAGTGATTTAGGTTTTATTTCGTGTATTATTGTCGAATCCTCTATTAGTATTTATAGGGATCGTAATTAGGGTTCCATATTCGTGGATTTCGTGGGGAAGATAGCTTCAGGCCCAAGAATCCCGAGAAATCAGGGAAAAGATATATGTCCATATTTGTCCAGATTTGTTCTGTTTATGTTGAGCTCAGCCCGGTCAGTGGGGTGAGCCCGGGTCCAATGGATGAACTCGGTGCTCATCCCCGGACCGGTACATCAGCCCCCCGAACTCGGGTCAAGCGATTGATTGGCATTGAGTTAAGTCTCGAGATCGGTCATCCGAGGTATAATGGCGGGAAACGCTCGCGACGGTTGGTATTCCTTCATTTTAAATTTAAATTTAAATTTGATAATTACTTTTATTGTTATTATTTTCGTTGGGCCCTGCTGTTGCTGGGCCATCCAATGGGCCTAACCGTTACCTTTGGTTGGTAACGGCCTTTGGCCTTCTTAAGTACGCCTACTCTTCATTTTCCATTCTCCCCCATTTCATTTGCACTTTCATCTTCTCCTTTGCACTCGTTTCCCTCTACTCCAGGGTTTGCAGTCTCGTACTAGTTTTCTTTGCTCCTCCCGCGCTCATCGTTGCCCTTTCAAGCTTGGTTCAAGCGTCTCTTTGTTGTCCCGAGTTCGTCATCTTGCTCGCCTCCTTACCCCCTGTTGCTCGTCCTTTGTTTCCGCGTCTCTCCAGTCTAGGTATGTCTTCTTCACACTCTTCTACTACTCGTAGCATAAGTAGTTTGATTCCTCCTTCTATCTCGGGTTCTGAGCCCGAAACAACGGAGGCTTCTTCCTCCTCCGTTGAAATATCCATGGTGGAGGTCAGCGCCGATTCTGAACGCGCCCCCGGTTCTACCGAGGTCCCCCCTGCTGGGGCCGAGGTTCCTCCCGTTAGAGTCGCCGAGGTCTCCCCCGCTGAGGCCGCGGTGAGGTGCGTTGAAGTTGCTACCGAGGTGTCCGGCGGGGGCAACGCCCTCCCCGGTACCGCCGAGGGGGAGATCGCGAGGGAGGCCGAGGAGGCCGACCTATGCGTCCCTATTCCTGACCAGGAGCCCGACTTCTCGTGGCTCCTGGAAGAAGTGACGAGCCGAGTGTCCTCCTTTGACAACCTAGAAAGTGTCCAAGCCGTCCTAGATAATTATGATATCCTTAGAGAGGGGTTCGAGGAAGTGGTTCGATTCCGAACTTGCAAACACCACCAAAGGGTTCATACTCGGACCTTCGTGTCCGACGTATATGCCATCACTGTGTATGAATATATGTTTAGGGAGTATGGCCTAGTTTTCCCCTTGAGTCATTGTGAGGCTGAGGTTTTATCCTTCCTCAACGTCGCCCCTAGTCAACTCCACCCCAACAGTTGGGGCTTTCTCCGAGCCTTCCAGATTCTATGCAAGATGCTCGGTGTCTGACCGAGCTCTCGCGTCTTCCTTTACCACTATCAACTTAAGCACGACCCTAAGGTGGGCTGGGCTTCCTTGAGTAGTGCCCGGACTGGGGGGGGGCTTGCTCATCCCCTATGCCCAATCGTACAAGAGATTCAAGGAACGCTACTTCAAGCTATCCCCGGTCAACAACAGGGTCGCCAAGGCCCTCTTTTTGAAGGACGACTTGACGCCCAAGTACCCCTTACATTGGTGCCGCCCTCGTAAATATACTCGCTTCCCCGAGGACCTACTGACCCCGGGTGACAAAAACATAATACAAGTCCTGCACGGTCTCCCCTTGCCCGTTAGCAGCCGAGCTCTGATACACTCGGCCCGGGAGGAGGACCCCTTCCAACACTTCTTAGGTAATCATCCATAGCGTCTCCCCGCCCCTTATTCTTTAATGTCTTCTCGTCCGGTTCGTGAATCATTGACTAAAATTTTCTTGTACTCTCTTTGCAGATTCTATGGCGGAGAATTTCAGCCTAATCGCTGCCCTCAAGGCGCGCAGGTCGGGCTCCGGCCCTCGAGGTCGCGGGGCGTCTCCCGGTGTTCGCAGCCCGGCTCCTCGACCCCCTCTCCCGCAAGTTACTCCTAGCCCCAAAAGGCTAAGGGTCGACATTCCAGAGCTCTCCCCGGGGGGGACGGGGACCTCCCCCAAGAGGCCGAGAGTAGACGAAGTCGCCACAGCTACCCCCTCCCCGTGCACTCAAGCGGAGGTAGCAGTACCTGAGGCGGCCCCCAGGAGGGGGGATGTAGTGGAGTCGACAGAGGACTTGGATGGGATTGAAGCCCTGCTGGGCCGCGTCATGGACATAACTCGGCAGGCCAAGGGGAGGATAGCCGAGCTTGAAGCGGCTGTAGTTCGACGCGAGCAGGAGTGCACGGCCCGGGCGGCCGTCCTGGAGATGGAAGTGACGAAGTCCCGGCTGGCCAGGGAGGACCTTGAACGGGAGCTTGCAACGGCCAAGGCTGCTCAGGAGGAACTCCATAAGGCACTTGCTGCCTCAAAGGCGCGCGAGGACGAGCTCGAGGGGAGGATGAACTCCGCGGCTGACCGTGCCGTGGGCGCAGAAACCAAGTTGTTGGGTTTAACCGAGCAGCTTGCCGCGGCCGAGCAGATCATCTCCGGCCAAAAGGCTAAGATGGAGCAAATGGAGGAGGCTGCGGTGTCTGGTTTCTGTTCGGGCTTCGATGGGGCGGTTCGCCAAGCATGCTACATGGCCCCGACCTTGGATCCCGAGTCCTTTGACTACGTCAAGGAAGTCGTGGACGGGCAATGGGTAGATCGGGTCGACTGAGCTATTGTATTTTGTATTGTTTTAGTGGCCGGCCTACGAGGACGGTCTTGGGTTGTAACTATGACTCCGTACAATGTTTGCTTTTTACCTCTATGTCATCTATCTTCACTTTATTCGCCTGCTTTATTACCATTGTTCTACTTGTCTTCCTTTTAACTTATTCCACGCTTGTTTTACTTGAATGTTTACTTACGCTGCTTACCCGACCGACCTCCAACGGGTCCAGGGTGCGAGCTCCAAGCTCGGGACTGGCCAAGTTCGGTCTGATTTAATTCGCGCTTTTATCTACTTGAATGTTTGCTCATGCCCCCTACCCGACCGACCTCCAACGGGTCCCGGGTGCGAGCTCCAACGGGTCCCTGGTTGGCGGAGTCCTCTCATGACTCGGCGAGCACTAAAAAGCTCGTAAAGGGACGCGCTGTCTCCTCCAGCTCGATAGCCGCCGAGCATGGTATGATTTGGTAGAGGGACGCGATGTCTCCTCTAGCTCGGTAGCCGCCGAGCACGGTATGAATTGGTAGAGGGACGCGATGTCTCCTCTAGCTCGGTAGCCGCCGAGCACGGTATGAATTGGTAGAGGGACGCGATGTCTCCTCTAGCTCGGTAGCCGCCGAGCACGGAATGATTGGTAGAGGGACGCGATGTCTCCTCTAGCTCGGTAGCTGCCGAGCACGGTATGAACTGGTAGAGGGACGCGATGTCTCCTCTAGCTCGGTAGCCGCTGAGCACGGAATGAATTGGTAGAGGGACGCGATGTCTCCTCTAGCTCGGTAGCCGTCGAGCACGGAATGACTGGTAGAGGGACGCGATGTCTCCTCTAGCTCGGTAGCCGCCGAGCACGGTATGAACTGGTAGAGGGACGCGATGTCTCCTCTAGCTCGGTAGCCGCCGAGCACAGAATGACTTGGTAGAGGGACGCGATGTCTCCTCTAGCTCGGTAGCCGCCGAGCACGGTATGAACTGGTAGAGGGACGCGATGTCTCCTCTAGCTCGGTAGCCGCCGAGCACGGAATGAATTGGTAGAGGGACGCGATGTCTCCTCTAGCTCGGTAGCCGCCGAGCACGGAATGACTGGTAGAGGGACGCGATGTCTCCTCTAGCTCGGTAGCCGCCGAGCACGGTATGAACTGGTAGAGGGAAGCGATGTCTCCTCTAGCTCGGTAGCCGCCGAGCACGGAATGAACATAAGTGTGGCAATGAAATTTCACTTTTATTGAATACTGACGCAGTGCCTCGTTAAAACCTTTCCCGGAAAAACCCTCCTTAGGGAAAAACCCGAGCTTAGGAAAAAGAGTACACTTCTACGACAAATGGAAAAATACAACGAATGTAACTTACCGCATTGAACACTAATTTAAAAACGGCAATCTAACTAAAATAGGGTTTCAAGTGACTTGCGTTCCATGTTCTGGGTATAAGACGTCCACCCATCTCTTGTAATTTGTAAGCTCCGTTGTCATGGGTCTCTGTTAGATCAAGGAAGATTAACACCTCAAGATTTTGATTATTACAAGACAGACGAAATCAAGCTATCAAGACCTGCTAAGACGAAACCAGCTCAGACGGAAGATGGGCCTTCAAAGTTTGAAGTGTTGCGTCTGTCCACAAGCCAAGACATCAGACAGAACGAGCACAGACGGAAGAAGACTGTCAAAGCTAAAGTCTCCGTCTGCCCAAGAGTGAAGCCTTAAGACGAAAGGATGAGACGAAACAACCTCAACTGATTACACATTTCGTCTATCCAAAAGTGAAGTCAAGTTTGGAGTCTCGCGCCAAGATTTAAAATCTAAAGAAGTCATCATGAGAAGCATCCAAGATCAGTATAGAGATTCGAGCTTACACACCAAAGTCAAAAAGGTCTTAACCTTTTGTCACATCTCTGTACAAGTCAGAAAAAGTACTGCGCGCACAACCTAGTCCGCTATATCCGCTGCGACTCTTATCAATCAATCAAGTACAACTGACAACCTTTTTTTTGGAAAGTTCTCAAGAAGATTTCCAACGACTCTCAACGGCATTCAAATGAGTCTAACGGCTATTTGAAGAAGATGCCTATAAAAGGACTTCACCTCGACTAGAACAAGTTGGCGAATACGCTTATCTCTTTCTAACTCTTAAGGATTCACTCAATTTTGATATCTGTTCTTCATTGTAAACACCTCTCTGCGTAGAGGAAAACTTTGTTTTTCGAAACATCTTTCAAGTCCACTTGTGTGGCATTTTAGCCTGAGGAGGCTGTGTGTTCAAAGAATACCTGGTTTAGCCTGAGGAGGCTGTATGTTCAAAGAATACCTGGTTTAGCCTGAGGAGGCTGTGTGTTCAAAGAATACCTGGTTTAGCCTGAGGAGGCTGTGTGTTCAAAGAATACCTGGTTGTTTAGCCTGAGAAGGCTGGGATCAAAGAATATCTGTAATAGCCAGAAGTGGCTGAGTTCAAAGAATACTTGTAACCATTTCACGGTTGGTAGTGAAAACTCAGTGGTTGCTGGGTAACTGGACGTAGTCTTGAATAGACGAACCAGTATAAAAATATCTGTACATTTATTTTATCTGCTAATTAACTAACGGGGATAAATATACTTTAACGTTTATATATTAAAATCAATCTTTCAAGATAAACATTGTTTCGTCTGAACAAGCTTTGAACCCACAGACGAAACCCACAGACGAAAGGTACAGACGAAAGAAAATTAATTTTTTTAGATATCACAATTCAACCCCCCTTCTTGTGATTTGTCTTTTACAGTCTCGAGGATGCGAAAGGGACCATTCCAGTTAGTAGCAAGTTTGCCATGAGCAGGGTCTTTCCTGGCCTCCCCGGTTTTTCTCCAAACAAGGTCACCCGGGACGAAAGACCGCTCTCGGACTCGGGAGTTATAACGGCGGGCTGCGCGTAACTTCGTGGCCAACTCCCTCACTCTAGCTTCTTCTTGGACTTCTTCAATAAGGTTGAGCTCCTCCCTGAGGGCACTCTCGTTATCGGAAGGTGTGTAAGTCAACTCCTCCACGAGGGCTCTCCGACCTCAACTGGTATTATGGCATCGAACCCATACGTGAGGCGGAATGGGGTTTCGTTGGTAGAGGACTGGGGTGTGCAGTGGTATCCCCATAATACACTCGGTATCTCTTCCGCCCAATCTCCCTTTACACGTTCGAGCTTCTTCTTCAGCTCGGTAAGGATGACCTTATTTGCTGCCTCGGCCTGTCCATTCGTTTGAGGGTGCTCCACTGACGACGTCCGGAGTTGGATGCCGAGCTGGGCTAAGAATGTACGAAAGATAGCATCTGTGAACTGTCGCCCATTATCGGTAACTAGGCCTTGGGGTATGCCGTGCCGGCAAACGATATGCTTCCAAACGAATTTCTGAACGTGTTTCGCCGATATGGTCGCAACGGGCTCGGCCTCGATCCACTTGGTGAAGTAGTCGATGGCCACGAGCAAGAACTTGGTTTGCCTTTGCGCTGGTGGGAACGGGCCGAGGATGTCCATTCCCCATAATGCAAAGGGCCAAGGTGACGAAACGAGATGGAGCTCGGTCGGCGGAGCCGTCGGCAGCGAACCATGTTCTTGGCACTTCTTACAGCTCCGGACATAGTCCTTCGCGTCCCTCTTCATTGTCGGCCATTAGTACCCGGCTCTGATTAACCGGGCCGCCATGTTCTTCGCCCCTGAGTGCATGCTGCAGATGCTTGTGTGGAGCTCGTCCATCACGTACTGCGCTTGCTCCTTGTTCAAACATTTGAGTAACGGGGTCGAGAAGCCTCTCCGGTAGAGTTCTTGGTCCCTCAGCACATAGTAAGGAGCTTGACGACGTATCTGTTGAACTTAAAGCTTGAAGATGCTGTTGTGTCTCTCTTAGTAGTTTTGATTTTGATGTAGTGTATTTTTGGTTTTCCCTAGATGAAGTGTAATTAGGATTTTTCTATGTATTGTTTATTGAGTTTAGGCATGGATGTGTTTGGTTCTTTGGTTGATGCCCTAGAGAATGGTTGAATCTTGTGTGTGATTACTCATTTGACAAATGGTTGATTTCCCTATCTAAAAATAGTTTTGAAAAACCTGGAAATCCATTTGTTCAGTGATGTAATCGATTACCATGGTATGGTAATCGATTACCAAGTTCAAAAATCACTCAAGATTGGTTTCCCTCTCTGGTGTAATCGATTACAGCCCTTAGGTAATCGATTACCATGTTGTGCTTCTCTGTTGTAATCGATTACATCACTAGGTAATCGATTACCATAGCAGAAAATATTTTGGAATCCTCTTGCTGCTTGATTTCACCCTAGATGCACTCCGAATTGGCTCTTCATGTCTTCATGAGATTTGTAGCTCTATCAATCCTCTTTCATTTGCAAAAAACCAGAGCTCAAAACGATATCTGTAGAAGAAGTTATGCCAATTTTGGTGAAAGTGGTCAAGCAGGTGCGCCTGAGCAACCTGGAGCATTACTCATCGATGTAATCGATTACATCTCCAATGTAATCGATTACATGGTTTGAAATTCACTGTTTCTGGGTTTCCCTCTTCAATGTAATCGATTACATGCTCGTGGTAATCGATTACATGCCTGGAAAAATCAGTTTGGAGGCTCTAACGGCTAGTGTAATCGATTACATGCATTTGGGATCAATTACATTGACCGTTGTAGCTCAGATTTGCACGTTTTCTTCCTCCAAATTGGTTCTATAAATACAAACTTGATGAAACATATGAAAGAAGAGAAAACCTAAGCTTGTGAACAAACTCTCACACTTTCATATGCTCTGTAAATAGAGTTCATCAAGGTTTTCAAAGAGAAAGGGCAAACTTGATACATTCCTGTGATTGGGTGGATTTCATTGTGCATTCTTTGTGATCAGACCTACACATAAGGTGTATTCTAAACTGATCTTTACTTGTTTCTTTGTTTACTGAGTTGTTACTCTAGGAGAGAGGTCTCTCTGGATAGAGTAAGTGTATTTGAGAAGTGTTTTCTCAAAGGTTTGATCTTGGAGGTGCCAAGGTCAGGGAAGAACTGTTCTTTGGGTTGAAGAACTGGTTTTGGGTGTTTTGATTTCGTTTTTGTGTTGCTTGTTGCAGAGTGAATGTAAAAGAATACAAAAGGGATCATTTGATAGTGGAAAGCCAATCGCAACAGTTGTTGGGTTGGGACTGGACGTAGGCAGTTGGCCGAACCAGTATAGATCGCTGTGCACTCTTCTCTTCCTTATCCTCTTTACAGTTTTCCTTATATTGCTATTATCATTGATTAAATTCTGCAGTGTGTTTGGTAACTGTATTGATAATCAACTTAGTAATAGATACGGTAATTGAATCAGTAATAGAATCTGTAATTGAATCTGTAATTGAAAGGTAATTGATAGGTAATTAAAGGAAATTAGAAACACGCGAATTTGGGGTAAAATTTAACAAGAATCTATTCACCCCCCCTCTAGATTCACACATAGGGACCAACAGTATCTTCTGTGCTTCATTCTTATCGTCGGGCACGGCGTTGTCTTGCAAGTATGACATAAGGGGAGTCATCCATGAGCTCGGTTCGGCTTTGATTGCGTAGACCTCATCCTTGTCCCAGCTCGGGGAGATAAGTACTTCCTGAATGATCGAATGGTGTTGTCCCCCCTTACGGGAGCTTGCCAGCTTGGATAGGATGTCCGCTCTGTCGTTTTGTTCACGGGGAACGTGGATGATCTCGAACTTGGCGAAGTGGGAGATCATGTTCTTCACTCTGTGATAATACTGCTGTAAGAGGGGCTCTTTGGCCTGGAACTCGTCCCTAACCTGAGAGGTGATTAGTTGGGAGTCACTTAAGCATTTTAGATGTCGAACGCCCATGTCCCGGGCCAATCTGAGGCCGGCCAGAAGGGCCTCATACTCAGCTTGATTGTTTGAGGTCGCGAACGAGAAACGTATCGCTTGTTCCAACACGAGATCGTCCGGCCCTTCCAGAATAACTCCTGCTCCACTGCCATTTTTGTTAGAAGATCCGTCAGCTCTCAACGTCCAGCCTAGATCGCGGTCGCCGAGCTCGGGTAGCTCGGTGAGGAACTCTGCTAGGAACTGGGCCTTCATGGGTCCTCTGGGTTCAAATATTAATCCAAACTCGGACAACTCCACAGCCCAGGCTGTCATGCGGCCTGCCAGATCGGGTCGCTGCAATATTTGTCTGATTGGGTAGTCTGACCTCACCACTATGTCATGGCTGCGAAAGTAATGTCTTAACCGGCGAGCCGTGAAGACCAGGGCGAGCGCCAATCTTTCTACGGTCTGGTATCTAGTCTCCGCGGGTTGGAGTGTTCGGCTCACGAAGTACACTGGGGTCTGTACTCTGTCCACTTCTTTGACAAGGACCGAGCTGATGGCGACCTCTGAAACTGCTAAGTAAACATACAATGGAAGCTCGGGTGAAGGGTTGGCCAGGGTCGGTAAAGAAGCTATTTGAGCTTTCAACTTGTCAAAGGCTGAAGCACATTCCTCATTCCATTCAAAGCGGGCTGCCCGTTTTAATAGTGCGAATAGGGGCTTGCTCTGCTCCGCTAGCTTGGGCAGCAATCGAGATAGGGCAGCTAGGCGTCCGTTAAGTTTCTGCAAGTCCTTCAAGCAGGTCGGGCTGGGCATGCTAGAGATGGTCGTGCACTTGTCCGGGTTGGCCTCGATTCCCCTATGCGAGATCATAAAGCCGAGGAACTTTCCCCCTCCCACGCCGAAAGCACACTTCTCTGGGTTGAGCCGAATTTGATGCCGACATATTTCCGAGAAGATTTCTCTGAGGTCGGCGACATGCTGAACTTGGGTCTTCAACTTCACCACCATGTCGTCAACGTAGACCTCCATGTTGCGTCCGATCTGGGCATTGAAGACCTTGTCCATTAGTTGTTGATAAGTGGCCCCTGCATTCTTGAAACCGAAAGGCATGACTTGGTAGCAGTAATTGGTCGTGGCTGACATGAACGCGGTCTTTGGTTCGTCAGGTAGGTACATCGGAATCTGGTTGTATCCGGAATATGCGTCCAAGAAGCTAAACGCCTCGTACCCGGCCGTGCTGTCCACTAGCCGGTCAATGCTCGGCAACGGGTAAGTGTCTTTGGGATAGGCTTTGTTCAAGTCGGTGTAGTTCGTGCACATCCTCCACTTCCCGTTTGACTTCTTGACCATCACGACATTGGCTAACTAGGTGGTGTATATTATTTCTTTAATGAAGCGAGCCTCCAAAAGCTTGCCGACCTCTTTCTGAACCACTAGGCGGCGCTCTTCGCCTAACTTTCTTTTCCGCTGTGCCACTGGCCGGGCATGGGGAAGCAAGGACAGCTTATGACACATCAAGTTGGGGTCAATGTCGGGCATATCGGACGGCTTCCATGCGAATAGGTCTGCATTTTCTCGTAACGTGTTGATCACTTCATGGCGGACGGAGGCCGGCATGGAAGTGCCTATCTTGGTGACCTGCCCCGCTTCCGGGCCAAGCTGTAGTGGCTCAAGGGGTTCGGCGAAGGAGGGACGCTCTTCCTCGACCTCGGCCCGGGGGTCCAAGTCCAATAGTCCGTCGGTGCCGAGAAGAACCGAGCAGATGTTCGAGGTCGGCCTCCCCTCCTCCCTCTTAACGGAGTACGGCGCCACCTTCAGACTTCGGGCGTAGCATACCCGGGCAGTCCTCGGGTCGGCCTTGACAGTGACTATCCTCCCCCTTTCTTCAGGGAACTTCATGGCCATGTGCGGGGTGGACACAATGGCTCCCAACTGGTTCAGGGTCCTTCTGCCGATAATGGCGTTGTAAGAGGTGTCAGCGTCGATCAAAATGTACCTGACCTCCACCGTTTTATAAGCCTCGCTCCCGCCAAAGGTAGTGAAGAGGTCGATATAGCCCCGAGAATGGACTCTTTCTCCTGCAAATCCGAGCAGGGGCTCGGGGTACGGCTTGATGATTGTCTCAGGCAGCTCCAACTGCTTAAAGACAGACCAGTACAACACGTTGGCCGAGCTTCCTTGGTCGATCAGTACTTTGCGGACTCGCCAGTTGGCGATGGTGCACGAGATGACCATGGGGTCGGTCTGGTCGGGGTCGTCGATGCTGAAGTCGGTGTCAGAGAATGTGATGGAGGGCAGAGTTCTTTTCTTGGGTGACCCTATGTGGTTGACGCTTCTCGCGTATCATTTTCGGGCCGAAAAGGTAGCTCCCCCTCCTGCAAAACCTCCCGCAATGGTGTTGATGGTTCCCTTTACTTTGTCGGGGTTTTGATCAGTCCTTTTGTCCCAACCTCTGTCAGTGCGTTTACCTGGGCCATCTCGGGCGTCCCGGTCTTGGTCCCGGGACCGGGTCTTGGAGCTCGGGCCGGTATATCTCTCCGGGTGTTTCTGCTCCTCTTGTACGAATCTTTGTAGCTCCCCAGATCTAATGAGTCGCTCTTTGAGGTCTTGTACTTGGCGACAGTCCTCCGTGGTGTGTCCCGTGTTCTGATGGTAAGCACACTGCTTAGTCGGGTCGACCACCACGGGAGATTGTGAAGCTTGCGGACGTCGAACTAAGTCTAATGTCGGTACGTCGCCACCTTCAGACTTCGGGCGTAGCATACCCGGGCAGTCCTCAGGTCGGCCTTGACAGTGACCATCCTCCCCCTTTCTTCATGGAACTTCATGGCCATGTGCGGGGTGGACACAATGGCTCCCAACTGGTTCAGGGTCCTTCTGCCGATAATGGCGTTGTAAGAGGTGTCAACGTCGATCAAAATGTACCTGACCTCCACCGTTTTATAAGCCTCGCTCCCGCCAAAGGTAGTGAAGAGGTCGATATAGCCCCGAGAATGGACTCTTTCTCCAGCAAATCCGAGCAGGGGCTCGGGGTACGGCTTGATGATTATCTCAGGCAGCTCCAACTGCTTAAAGACAGACCAGTACAACACGTCGGCCGAGCTTCCTTGGTCGATCAGTACTTTGCGGACTCGCCAGTTGGCGATGGTGCACGAGATGACCATGGGGTCGGTCTGGTCGGGGTCGTCGATGCTGAAATCAGCGTCAGAGAATGTGATGGAGGGCAGAGTTCTTTTCTTGGGTAACCCTATGTGGTTGATGCTTCTCGCGTATCGTTTTCAGGCCGAAGAGGTAGCTCCCCCTCCTGCAAAACCTCCCGCAATGGTGTTGATGGTTCCCTTTACTTTGTCGGGGTTTTGATCAGTTCTTTTGTCCCAACCTCTGTCGGTGCGTTTACCTGGGCCATCTCGGGCGTCCTGGTCTTGGTCCTGGGACCGGGTCTTGGAGCTCGGGCCGGTATATCTCTCCGGGTGTTTCTGCTCCTCTTGTACGAATCTTCGTAGCTCCCCGGATCTAATGAGTCGCTCTATGAGGTCTCGTACTTGGCGACAGTCTTCCGTGGTGTGTCCCGTGTTCTGATGGTAAGCACACTGCTTAGTCAGGTCGGCCCCCACGGGAGATTGTGAAGCTTGCAGACGGCGAACTAAGTCTAATGCGCATGCCTCCCTAAAAATTCTGTCCCTGGACGCATTTAGGGGGGTGTAGGAGGCATACGAATTGGAGCGGCGCTCTCTCCTTGACTCTGCCCGGCGGGAAGAGGAGGATTCCTTCTGTTTAGGGGGAGGGCCGGGCTCACGAGCTAGACGCTTAGCTGCAGCGTTATCTTCTATACTCATGAACTGGGCAGCTCGGGGGCGGAGCTCGTTCATGTTGACCGGAGGCTCAGTAAAAAGAGAGTCCGAGAAGGGGCCGGGGTTGAGCCCGGCCTGAATGGAATGCAGTGCGACAGCAGGGTGAAGGTTCGGGATGTTCCGGCAGGCCAAAGCGAAACGCGCCATATAGTCCCTGAGTGATTCCTTTTCTCCCTGCACTAGGTGATTGAGGGATATGGAGGTGGTTGGTGTCGGTCTAGCGTCCGCGAACCGAGCCTGGAAGTGCTCGTACAAGGAATTGAAGGAATCAATGGACAACGGTAGGAGGGAGTAATACCAATCTAGAGCTATCCCCTTTAATGTGGAGGGGAACATTCGGCATAGCACGTAATCGTCGTCTACGGTCATGGCGGCATGAGTGAGGAAGGCCCTCACATGATTAACCGGGTCCGTAGTCCCATCATATTTGTCATGGGAGACCATCTCTACGATTCTGGAACCCGGACGGAGAGGATGGCCGGCACGAAGGGATGGAGGTTCCAGACCTGACCGAGGCCAGGTGTCCGAGGAGGGGGCCCGAGGTCGGCGAAGGGTTGAACTTGGGAGGGACCCGGCCGAGCTGACGAGTTCGCAACCCGTATCTGCGAGATGTCGTGCCAAGGTGTGGAGGTTTGTTGACTTTTTAATATGTGTGTGTCAATCTTTCGGCAAGTGTACCGGTCGTCACAAGTTTAGAAATAGTGAGAAAAGGATGTCGAACCACAGAGACTAGTTGTGAATTATCGAATGCTTAATATGCTTGCTATTAGGACGAACAGTTGAGTGAATCATGTGTGTGAACTAAGTAATTATGTAAAAAGACAATTTACTGTAAAACAAGAAATGGAAAGCAATAGATGTTTAAGTTTCAAAATGAAGAAAACAAGTTAGGGAATAGGTTCATTCAATTCCTTCCTTCATGTAGCCAACTCCTATATTAATTCAATGGAAATCAATTAATTGGAGACTAGAATTTGTAATACCTTAGACTAAGCCTATTCCTAGGTCTTTAGTCACTTTGAATGACTTCTATAATCTCTAATCCCTTAGGTGAAAATAGAAATACATTCAAGAAGCGAAACAGATAAATTCAAAATGTCTCATAACATGCAAGTTCTATCCCTAGACTCATGCACTGCTATAATGATACAATTCCTCTCCTAATTCAATTATCAATCTTCCGAAGGCATAATTGAAATGAGAAACAAAAACTCAAGGAACAGTTCAATCCAATTCAAACAGTTAATATTCCTATCACTATTTGAACTTCATGAATAAAACCTCAAGAAATTGCATTAAGTAAGAAGAGATCAATCAATCAACTGAAATTACAATTGAATCAACATAGAAATTCATTACAAGTATTCTGGAATCGAAATCCCCTTCCCTAACCTAAAACCTAGCCTAACATGGAAATAGAAAAAGAAAGAACAAAAATAGAAATCAAAACCGAGAGAAGCTCCATGAATCTTTAGATCTTGCTTCCACAAGCTCCAATTCTTCAAGAATCTTCAAGGATTTGATGGAGAAGGATGAAGAACAAAGGTGGAGAAGAGAGAAAATTAGAAGCGTGCACGAGAAGCTAACAAGAAAAACTGAATTGTGAAATCTCCCTCAATTTCGCGCCTAAGGATCCCTTTTATAGCAGAAAAACGCGCCACCCTGTTAAGAGAAACGCGCCCTGGCACGTTTTTGAGTGAATTGGGGGCCTGAGCACGCCACCCTGCGCGCCCTGGCGCGTTTTCAGCGCAAGCAATGCTGAAACGCGCCACTTTGTGCGCCCTGGCGCGTTTTCAGCGCAAGCAATGCTGAAACGCGCCACTTTGTGCGCCCTGGCGCGTTTTCACAGGTAGGGATGCTCCAATTGGCTTGTTTTGATCTTGATTTGGGCTTGCATCCTTGTTCTTCTTGATGGAATTTTCATCTTATGTCCATAGCTTCCATTCCAAGCATTCTTTCTTCTCTTCAATGAACCTAGAATCAACAAAAGAATGATTAAGATGACTTAAAAACTCAAGAAAACTTATAAAACTTAACAAAACACTAACTGAAGAGCTAACACTAAACAAATATGGTATTTTCAATGTTTTCTTGCCTAAACTACAACTAAACCTATTGAAAATGGATATAAAACTCCTAAGAAAACATGTATAATCTAACACTTATCACAACCCCAAACTTAAAGCTTTGCTTGTCCTCAAGCAAATTAGAATCCATCATTACAAGGGTTAATAAGCAATGTATAACATTGAGATCAACAGCCACTGAAAATGCATTATGCAGTTCTTAACTCCTTAAGCCAACTCAATTCATCTATGAAAGTTGGACATGCACTCAGAATGTTATCAAGCACTGCATAATTCATCTAGCATAGGCAACTAACATAGATTGGCATGAGAAAATGTACTTTAGCCAACATCAGCAAAGTCCTCTCTAATTAAGTGTTTGTCCTCAATCTCTCAAGTGTTTAGGCTTGTGTTTCTCTCAATATTACCAATCAGAAGGTCAGTTACCATAGGCTTGCAATAGCTCTAAAATCTCCACTGCCCTCAAGTAGACATTGGACACTCAAAAGGTCTTTTCAGGGTTGTAATGAGGCTTAGGTAAAGGTGGGTTAAAACAAAAAGGTACTGGCTGAATATTCACAGGAACTCAAAGAGTAAAAGTTAAAACCTATATGCTATGCATGAACTCATGATGGACAGAGGAAAACTCAAAAACAAAACAAAAACTTACAATGAGTAACATAAACAACTTATGAGACTACTCTATTTTCCTTTTGTTCCTTTATTCTTTTGCTTTTAAACTGCATTTTCTTCTGCTTCTTTTTTCTTTCTTTTTGCTTTCTTTCTACTTTTTGCTCTCTTTTTCTTTCTAAACCTCATTTCTCATGATTTTTGTCATTTTTTCTGTTTCTTCCTTTTTCTCTCTTTTCAGTTTCTTGTTTTTCTCTTTGTTTTTGCCACTTTGCTTTTCTTGAGTAATCTCACTCATTGATATCACAAGAAGAAAAACAAAAAATTTGGTATGGTATGCATGAAAACAGAGAATGCACTATATATGGTATGCATGAAAACAGAGAATGCATTATACACAACTAGAAAATGCACAAAAATTCCACCAATACAAGGTGATCCCTCAACCCCAAACTTAAAATTTTGACTTGTCCTCAAGTCAACAGCTACACATGCACCCCAAAATTCAACCCCAAACTTAATCTTGAAACCTCTCATATAAGTAAATAAACCAATACTCTTAAAGCTCCAGTGATAGGACCATTGGTTTTTCACTTAATTAGGCTTGTAATGAGCTCAAGTATCCAAGAAAGAAAGGGTTTATTCAGGCTCAAAGGGGCTAGCAATAGAAAGTGTGAAGGTTAAGTGTAACGCCCCGCTGTTTTTCATTGCTTAAATATTTTCCTTTTTATCTATTTATTATTATTATTTGAAAATGTTTCCCTTCATTTAGATTTCTTTAAATAAAATTTTAAAATAATTTCCCTTGCTAACAAAAATGTCACCAAAATAAAACACATCACACAGATCACATCGTAATCATACATCAAAAGTTATTTACAAAATGTCACATAGTACGTAATATTGTGATAATTATAATATACACATTATTCACAAAAATCCTCATGTTTGCTTATCCTTCGTTCACATCTCCAATAGATTTATCCTGTTAATCTGCTCCCCCAATTAAAATTTAGGATCATCACAGGTGTCAAACCACAGACACAAACACGCAAGGGTAAGTTCCAAAAATCTTAATAAAAATACATATCATATAAAATTATCAATATAATACATATCATAATCAAATAAATAAAGAATGAATTATGACTTAAATGAAATTTCTATATGTTGCATGCTCCATCCTCAACTCCAAAAATATGCAATGTGGTACCATCTCAGATAATACGACATCATCATCGTAAAACTTACCGACCAGTTGGGATTTCACAGTGGTGCACAGAATCTCATAAACAATCATGTGATCATCATGAATTAAATGAATTCTCACTATAAAAATTCCCCAAGTCTGGCATCCCACCTAGACGCACGGATTAAGTTATTATCTGCACCTCTAACCGAGGCCACCTCTTTTGAGGCATGCATGAATGAATGAAAACTTATCTCCCTTTCTAAAAATCTCATTTAAAACAACACCAATCTTGTTGATATTACAAGTCCATTCCATCATTATATTTTATATTATGGGTTAATAATTTATAGTATAATAATCATAGTTTTCATCACAATCTTCAACGTGCATAGCATAGGTAATTAATCACAGTCTCAATCATCGACCAAATTCAAGAAAAAGGTAAACATACACAATCCAAGTCATTATCCAAATATACGTCAAAAGTCATTCACATTCAAATCAAATTTTCCAATTACTTGTTAAAAATCTTCATAAAATTACGTATTATATAAATAACTTTATGAAATCAGTAAAGGTGGCAGAGCCTCCTAGTTAGATCTCATAATTTTAAGATATCAAATTATCATTTCATAAAATTAAATATTATATAAATATCTTAAAGTTATGAAATCAGTAAAGGTGGCAGAGCTTCCTAGTTGGATCTCATAATTTTAAGATCTCAAATTATTATTTCATAAAATTAAATATTATATAAATAACTTAAAATTATGAAATCAGTAAAGGTGGCAGAGCCTCCTAGTTAGATCTCATAATTTTAAGATCACAAATTATCATATGAAATATAAACAAATGAAAGCGGAAATATTTAAATATAAAGATATAAATATGCGATATTATAAATGAAATTTGGACTAGCTCAGTTGGTTAAGACATGACTGGAAACACTAAGGTCTTGGGTTCAAGTCATGCTCACTTCATTTTTAGTTACATATATATATTTTTATTTTTATTTATTTTTTTTTATATTTGAAAATTTAAGTAAATTGCAACTTCTCTTACAATTCTTATTACTTTAAAACTTCAATAATAATTATAAGTTCATAAATTTTAGAACACAAATATTTTGAGATTATTCTAGAATTTTTAGAAAATTGAAAACTTAATTAAATTGAAAACTTAAAATAATTTAGAAACTTCCTCACCTTGATTTCTTTTGGCTACTCTTTTGGAAGACTTTGAGAAAGCTTTTGAAGGTTGAAAGAAGGTTGATTCTACTCTCAAAGTTAAATGAAATAGGTTTTTGGTGAATTTAGAAAAATTTGGAATTTTAGCAAAATAAGCTTATGGTTTTGGGAAAATTGGAAAAACTAAGATTTTGGTGTTTTGGTGCAAATGAATTCATGGTGAAGTGTTCTCAAATGGTTTCTATTTATAGATGAAATAAAATTTAAAATATTATTAGTGGTAAAATTTAATATACTTAGTGGTTTTACCATAAAAATTTAATTAGAATTCTTTTTCTTTTTTAGTGCACCACTAATCAGATTGGTGCTAATACCACTAATTTAGTGCATCCTTCCATCACTCCTTACATATTGCACTTGTCATAATTTTCACAATTTTTCTTGTTCACATTTTCTCTTGTACTCATTATATACATTATATTTTTATAAAAATATCGATAGGCCTATTAGCTCGGTTGGTTAAAGCATTCTCGCTACTAACTCGAAGGTTGCGTTTGAGTCCCGCATGTGACATTTTAATTTTAAAATTTTTTAAACAATAAACTAGTACTTAATATATATCTTATATTTTATAAAAGTATCAAACAAATGTAGTAGCTTAGTTGGTTAAAGTGGTGGCTTAATAACTTGCAGGTTACAGGTTTGAATCCTGCATGGGTCATTTTAAGTTTATTTTATTTTTTTATTTTTTTATTTTATATTATTTTTATTTTTTATTTTTTATTTTTTTTTTTTAATTCTTAAAATATTTCTCAAATCAAATATAAAATAAGATTTCTTAATAATAATATAATTAAAACAATAAATTTTCAGTAATTCGAAGTATAAAATAATATTTGAAACATCAAATAGTAATAAAAATGTCAAACAACAAATTTATTTTTTTTTATTACATTTTTATTTAGAAATGTAATCATAATTTTCTCAAATTACGTAATAATATTGCTACCCAATGATAAATTATTTTTGAATTACATTTTCTGTCTAATCAAATTATAACAGTAAATAGTTAATATGCACATTTTTATAGAATTTTTAGTAAATGTTTTAACTACGAAATTATTTATGAAAATTAATTTTGAGGGTGTTACAACTCTCCCCTAAAAAGAAATTTCGTCTCGAAATTTACCTCATTGAAATAATGTAGGATAGCTTTTCTCGCATCTCACTTTCCAATTCCCATGTTACATCATCCGTTCTCCGATAACCTTTACTAAAGGAATATCTTTTCCCTTAAGGTTTTGATTCTTCTATCCTCAATTCTTATTGGTAATGCTTCATAGGTTAGATTATCCTTTATTTGTATGTCATCTAACTCAATTACATGTGATGAATCAGGAATGTATTTACGAAGTTGTGAAACATGAAAGACATTATGAAGATTAGAAAGAATTGGGGGTAAAGCAATTTGGTAAGCCACGGGCCTACTCTTTTTATTATTTGGAAGGGACCAATGAAACGCGGTGAAAGTTTTGGATTTTAAAACTCTTCCAATACCAGTCCATGGATTTACCCTTAAGAATACGTGATCACCAACATCAAATTCCAAATCTTTTCTTCTTTTTTGTCATGATAACTTTTCTGTCTACTTTGTGCCGTTCTCATTTTTCCCTGAATTAACTTAATCTTTTCTGATGTTTGTTGTACAATATCAGGTCCTAAAATTAAACTTTCTCCTGATTCAGTCCAACACAAAGGAGTTCTACATTTTCTTCCATATAAAGCTTCAAAAGGTGCCATACCAATGGAAGAATGAAAACTATTATTGTAGGTAAATTCTATCAAAGGCAAAAAGTCTACCCAACAACCCTTATGTTCTAAAACACAAGCTCTCAATAAATCCTCTAAAGATTGGATTGTTCTTTCAGTTTGTCCATCAGTTTGGGGATGATAAGCTGAACTTAATTTTAATTTGGTGCCTAAAGCTTTATGTAAACTCTCCCAAAATCTTGAAGTAAATCTAGGGTCTCTGTCGATACAATACTAGATGGTACACCATGTAATCTTACAATCTCACCTATGTACAAATTAGTTAATTTCTCTAAAGAATACCTAACATTAATAGGAATAAAATGTGCAGACTTAGTTAAACGATCTACTATAACCCAAATTGAATCAAATCCCCTAGGGCTTCTTGGCAAAGCTACCACAAAATCCATAGATATGCTATCCCATTTCCATTGTGGTATTTCTAAAGGTTGCAATAAACCTGAGGGTTTTTGATGTTCAATTTTAGCCTTTTGACAAATTAAACAAGAATACACATATTCACAAATTTCTTTCTTCATTCGAGGCCACCAAAACATGGTTTTCAAATCTTTGTACATCTTAGTGGCACCAGGATGAATACTTAATTTGCTTTTATGTGCTTCCTCCAAAATTGTTTTTCTAACTTCTATTATATTAGGAATACAAATTCTATCTTGAAACCTCAAAATACCATCCATTCCAATCTTAAACTCACTACTTTTTCCTTGATTCAAAATTTCCATTTGAGTTTTGAAAAAGGATCAAATTCTTGCTTCTGTCTAATTTCTTCCAAAAATGTGTTAGAAATTTGTAAAGCTCTAAATCTAATACTCGTATTAGTAGTTTCACAAACTAAACTAAGATCTCAAATTGTTCTAATAAATCCATTTCTCTAATCATCATGAAGACATAATCAAAGACTTCCTACTTAAAGCATCTGCTACCACATTAGCCTTTCCGGGATGGTAATTAAGTTCAAAATCATAATCCTTTAAAAATTCCATCCATCTTCTTTGTCTCATGTTTAATTCTTTTTGACTAAATAAATATTTAAGGCTTTTGTGATCGCTAAATACTTCAAATCTAGTTCCATACAAATAGTGTCTCCACATCTTAAGTGTGAATACTACAAACTGCTAATTCTAGATCATGGGTTGGATAATTTTTCTCATGAATCTTAAGTTGTCTAGAAGCATATGCTACCACTTTACCATCTTGCATCAATACTCCTCCTAAACCCATTTTAGATGCATCACAATACACTACAAAAGGTTCTTTGGGATCAGGTAGAGTTAATACTGGAGCAGTGGTCAATCTTTCCTTTAGAGTTTGAAAACTATCCTCACATTGAGTTGTCCAAATAAATGCCTGATTCTTTTTAGTCAAGGTAGTCAAAGGCAAAGCTATTTTAGAAAAATCTTTAATAAATCTCCTATAATATCCTGCTAATCCTAGAAAACTCCTAATCTCTGTTACACTTTTAGGTCTCTCCCATTCCAAAACAGATTGTACCTTACATGGATCTACGAGATATTCCTCCCTGACATATCACATGACCTAAAAATTTCATTTTCTCCATCCAAAATTCACACTTAGATAATTTAGCAAAAAGTTTTCTGTCCTTTAAAATCTGTAATACTATATTTAAGTGTTTGGCATGATCCTCCCTAGTTTTACTATACACTAATATGTCATCAATGAATACAATTACAAAATGGTCAAGATAAGGGTGAAAAATTCGGTTCATGTAATCCATAAATACTTTTCTGGAGCATTAGTCACTCCAAAAGGCATAACTAAATACTCATAGTGCCCATAACGGGTACTGAAAGCAGTTTTTAGAATATCCTCGGATTTTACCCTAATCTGATGATATCCTGATCTTAAATCAATCTTACTAAAAATACAGGCTCCTTTTAATTGATCCATAAGATCATCAATCCTAGGCAGTGGATATTTATTCTTAATGGTTACTCTATTCAATTGTCTATAATCTATGCACATTCTCATGGTTCCATCCTTTTTCTTAACTAACAAACCGGAGCTCCCCAGGGTGATACACTAGGCCTTACAAACTGTTTACTTAACAATTCTTCAATTTGTTTCTTGACTTCGCTAATTCTACGGAGACATTCTATATGGTGCTATGGAAATTGGTCCTGTTCCGAACTAAATCAATGGAAAACTCTATTTCTCTTTCAGGAGGTAATTGATCCACTTCTTGAAATATCTCTGTAAAATCTTTTACTATTGGCACACCACTCACCTCATTTTCAGATTTAGTTTCATTAGCGGTGATCATGTATACTTGGGTATTGTTTTCCTTTAAAGATTTTAAGACTTTATTTATGGAAACAATTTCAATATCCCTACTCACCTCCGGTCTCGAAAAATAATTGTTTTGTCAAAGCAATTCAACAAAACATGATTAGTGGACAACCAATCCATACCTAAAACAACTTCAATTTGTTGAAGGGGTAAACAAATCAAATTGACACAGAAAGTTTTATCACCAATTTTTATTTTACAGTCTAGACAGATATCTGAGGTTAAAACTGAAGTCCTAGTTGGAGTATTTACTTCTAATTTAAAGTTTAATGAAGACACATGGAGTTTCAATTTTTGTACACAAGAATATGACACAAAAGAATGAGTAGCACCAGAGTCAAATAACACAGTTAAAGGAGTTTCATTTATGAAGCATTTACCTCGAATCAAAGGTTCAAGTCTCAGTTCCATTAAGAGAAAAAATTCTTCCTTGAGCCTTCAGTTTTTCAGACGGATTTTCGGACATGCTTCCTTTTCCTCGACAATCTTTTGCTAGATGTCCCTTTGTGTTACATTTGTAGCACCAGTTGCACGATGAAGCATAGTGTCCAAAGTCTCCACACTTAAAACACTTGACATTAACGAGATTAGATTCACGATTTCTCATAGGAGCTTTAGAAAAATTCCCGTGAACGTTCCTTAAATCCTTGAGAAGTTTGGTATGGTTTCCCTTTATTTTCGAACCCAAATCTTTTATTTTTAATGGGTTCACCAATATTTTTATTTTTATAATATACAGCTCTAGCACGAGAATCCTCATCATATATTCTACACATATTTACAAGCACCGGAAATTGGTGAATACCTTGATAATTTATAGCTGTTTTATTTCAGACGCAGCCATTTAAAAATTTAACACATTTTGACCTTTCACCATCTTTTCCATGGTAGTGTGTAGAATATCGACTAGATCCTCAAACCTAACCGCATACTCACCATCTTTGTTAAGTTCCCTTGTTTTAATTCCAAAACTCCATTTCTTTTTTTATTCCTTATATCTTCAGGGAAAATATTTTTCTAAAAACAATTCCTTAAATTCTCCCCATTTTATTGTTTCTCCTTCCTTCGCTTCATACTGGTAAGCATTTTCCCACCAATATTCTGCCTCATCCACCAACATATGAGTTGCGAAAATTACCTTTTTATCCTCAGAACATCCCATTACCCGAAAGATTTTCTCAATTTCCCTTACCCATCGTTGAGCACCTTCAGTGGTCATATCCACCTCCAAAAGTAGGCGGATTATTCCTCCGAAAACGCCTTTCACCACGATATTCATTATGTTCGTTGTTGTTCCTATTTTGACTTCCAATTGCTTGGGCAAGTTTTTCGAGTGCCTCGGAATTGCCTTATCATTTCCTCCAGCCATCTATTATTATTACAGAAAATAAAATCACAAAGCACATCAACTAACAATCACACAAGAATATAGAGCACATAAACAAACAATCATATACTCCACCTTATAACTTCTACCAATCATTTAATCACAACAAAAACATGGTTAGCTCAAAATTCACAAGTCCAAGAAAACATACTGCTTTGATACCAACTGTAACACCCCGCTGTTTTTCATTGCTTAAATATTTTCCTTTTTATCTATTTATTATTATTATTTGAAAATGTTTCCCTTCATTTAGATTTCTTTAAATAAAATTTTAAAATAATTTCCCTTGCTAACAAAAATGTCACCAAAATAAAACACATCACACAGATCACATCGTAATCATACATCAAAAGTTATTTACAAAATGTCACATAGTACGTAATATTGTGATAATTATAATATACACATTATTTACAAAAATCCTCATGTTTGCTTATCCTTCGTTCACATCTCCAATAGATTTATCCTGTTAATCTGCTCCCCCAATTAAAATTTAGGATCATCACAGGTGTCAAACCACAGACACAAACACGCAAGGGTAAGTTCCAAAAATCTTAATAAAAATACATATCATATAAAATTATCAATATAATACATATCATAATCAAATAAATAAAGAATGAATTATGACTTAAATGAAATTTCTATATGATGCATGCTCCATCCTCAACTCCAAAAATATGCAATGTGGTACCATCTCAGATAATACGACATCATCATCGTAAAACTTACCGACCAGTTGGGATTTCACAGTGGTGCAGAATCTCATAAACAATCATGTGATCATCATGAATTAAATGAATTCTCACTATAAAAATTCCCCAAGTCCGCATCCCACCTAGACGCACGCACGGATTAAGTTATTATCTGCACCTCTAACCGAGGCCACCTCTTTTGAGGCATGCATGAATGAATGAAAACTTATCTCCTTTCTAAAAATCTCATTTAAAACAACACCAATCTTGTTGATATTACAAGTCCATTCCATCATTATATTTTATATTATGGGTTAATAATTTATAGTATAATAATCATAATTTTCATCACAATCTTCAACGTGCATAGCATAGGTAATTAATCACAGTCTCAATCATCGACCAAATTCAAGAAAAAGGTAAACATACACAATCCAAGTCATTATCCAAATATACGTCAAAAGTCATTCACATTCAAATCAAATTTTCCAATTACTTGTTAAAAATCTTCATAAAATTACGTATTATATAAATAACTTTATGAAATCAGTAAAGGTGGCAGAGCCTCCTAGTTAGATCTCATAATTTTAAGATCTCAAATTATCATTTCATAAAATTAAATATTATATAAATATCTTAAAGTTATGAAATCAAAAAAGGTGGCGAGCTTCCTAGTTGATCTCATAATTTTAAGATCTCAAATTATTATTTCATAAAATTAAATATTATATAAATAACTTAAAATTATGAAATCAGTAAAGGTGGCAGAGCCTCCTAGTTAGATCTCATAATTTTAAGATCACAAATTATCATATGAAATATAAACAAATGAAAGCGGAAATATTTAAATATAAAGATATAAATATGCGATATTATAAATGAAATTTGGACTAGCTCAGTTGGTTAAGACATGACTGGAAACACTAAGGTCTTGGGTTCAAGTCATGCTCACTTCATTTTTAGTTACATATATATATTTTTATTTTTATTTTTTTTTTTTTATATTTGAAAATTTAAGTAAATTGCAACTTCTCTTACAATTCTTATTACTTTAAAACTTCAATAATAATTATAAGTTCATAAATTTTAGAACACAAATATTTTGAGATTATTCTAGAATTTTTAGAAAATTGAAAACTTAATTAAATTGAAAACTTAAAATAATTTAGAAACTTCCCTCACCTTGATTTCTTTTGGCTACTCTTTTGGAAGACTTTGAAAAGCTTTTGAAGGTTGAAAGAAGGTTGATTCTACTCTCAAAGTTAAATGAAATAGGTTTTTGGTGAATTTAGAAAAATTTGGAATTTTAGCAAAATAAGCTTATGGTTTTGGGAAAATTGGAAAAACTAAGATTTTGGTGTTTTGGTGCAAATGAATTCATGGCTGAAGTGTTCTCAAATGGTTTCTATTTATAGATGAAATAAAATTTAAAATATTATTAGTGGTAAAATTTAATATACTTAGTGGTTTTACCATAAAAATTTAATTAGAATTCTTTTTCTTTTTAGTGCACCACTAATCAGATTGGTGCTAATACCACTAATTTAGTGCATCCTTCCATCACTCCTTACATATTGCACTTGTCATAATTTTCACAATTTTTCTTGTTCACATTTTCTCTTGTACTCATTATATACATTATATTTTTATAAAAATATCGATAGGCCTATTAGCTCATTGGTTAAAGCATTCTGCTACTAACACAAGGTTGCAGTTTGAGTCCTAACATGTGACATTTTAATTTTAAAATTTTTAAACAATAAACTAGTACTTAATATATATCTTATATTTTATAAAAGTATCAAACAAATGTAGTAGCTTAGTTGGTTAAAGTGGTGGCTTAATAACTTGCAGGTTACAGGTTTGAATCCTGCATGGGTCATTTTAAGTTTATTTTATTTTTTTATTTTTTTATTTTATATTATTTTTATTTTTTATTTTTTATTTTTTTTTTTTTAATTCTTAAAATATTTCTCAAATCAAATATAAAATAAGATTTCTTAATAATAATATAATTAAAACAATAAATTTTCAGTAATTCAAATATAAAATAATATTTGAAACATCAAATAGTAATAAAAATGTCAAACAACAAATTTATTTTTTTTTATTACATTTTTATTTAGAAATGTAATCATAATTTTCTCAAATTACGTAATAATATTGCTACCCAATGATAAATTATTTTTGAATTACATTTTCTGTCTAATCAAATTATAACAGTAAATAGTTAATATGCACATTTTTATAGAATTTTTAGTAAATGTTTTAACTACGAAATTATTTATGAAAATTAATTTTGAGGGTGTTACATTAAGGATATTTGACTCAAAGCTACAAGAAAGAAATTTGCCTTTATCATTTGTGTCCACATCTAAATGTATGCAATTTTGACCAAGAGCTAAAGCAAGTTCTGGAACAAACACATCACATGGTAAAATAGAACACTCAAGAATAAATCATGTTGGAGGCCCAAATTCTTATCCAGGATTAATCATTGCATAACATTGCTAAGTCCACTTATCATGTTACAATCTTAGAAAATTGTCATGCTAGAATTCTCATACAACATCTCTTCAAGCATTTGAGAAACATGCAAATTTGTCACAGAACCTCAAATTGAACCTAAGTGCCAAAAATTACACAGTTCATTCTACTGGACTACAGAGTCAATGTTATACCAATAATATCACCCTCCATAATATGATGCAAACAATTAGGAGCTATACTGTAAACACTCATCAAACAACAGTTAATATTAAAGAGTATAAGAATGCTCCCTGTTGAAGACTTAGCCACAATACTCAGAGGTTGCTGCAAGTGCCCAAAATATGCATGTGCTTCCAGCAGTTCTCTAGCATCTAACAATTCACAAAAACAACACAAACTAACCAGACAGCAAACTAACAGTCAAATTCTATTCAAATAAAAGTCAAATAAAAGTCAAATACAGTACCATGAACTAAAGAGACAGTAAAATAGTCTAGCTAAGCTATATTAACCAAAAACTTAAACTTAAACAGAAATATTAAAGTGGGACATCAATCCTCATCTTCTGTCTCATCTTCTTCATCCTCAGTCTCCTCAATACTTTCCTCTGCATCTTCACTCTCCTCTGCATCTTCACTCTCCTCAATGCTCTCCTCTGCATCTTCATTATGGCCCCCATCAACCTCTTCACCATCATCATCTTGTTCCTCATTCGGTACTTTACTTCCAAAATCCTCAGAAAACTCTTCAAACCTCATCAAGTCTTCAATCATTTCACTGCTGAGTGGTTTGAATGGCGTCAACTTCTCTACTGGCATATTCATTTGGGCAGCTAAACTTCTCATGAGGGGCTCAAGTGCAATGCAAGTCTTATTCACTCTCCTCAATGCTCTCCTTCTCAGATTTTCTTGAACTACCCTCAGATGCCTCAATATCTTTTGCTGATTTGCAGCAGTAGCTGGAGCTTCTACCAATGGAGCTTTACCTTTGGACTTTGGAGTGGCTCTAGAAGTGGACGGTGCTTCTGGTGTGGCTTTGGATTTCCTGGACTCTCCTTTGGTGAAACTCACCTCTAATATGGCTCCCGGTCTCATAGGGATCAAACCCTCAGTTGAAACTCCAGCCTCAATACACAGCTGAGTGATGATGCTTGCATAAGGCGGGATCCCCGTCTTTTTACAAGTGCATTGTGTGAATCTCATTGGCTATGGTCAGGCCTACGTTCAGATACTCACCCTTCATTATTGTGTATAAGCACCAAATCCTCTTCTTTGTGATGGAAGATCTGTGCTGGATTGGCAGTAAAATCCCAAAGATAAAAGCCCACCAAATTCTTGCCTTGAAACATAATGATGAAGCTTTAACCTGAGTAACTTCGTTGTTGCGCAATAGACTGTCCTTCCAAGCTCCTTTACCTTCACATAATAACTGATCTATCTTGCTTGGTTCGGCTTTGCTATCGGTTCTATACTGGAAGATACAATTCCTTCCTCCTGAGAAAGGAATTAATAAGAGTCGGTTGATGGCTTGAGGTGAGAAAGAAATCTGCTTTCCCCGGACATAGGATGCATAGCGCTCTTCTTCATCATCACTTGTTATATTGGCGTAGAACTCTAGCACTAACTCTTGATACGCCGGGTATGCAATGTTGGTTAGTCCAGTCCATTTCCTTCCAGAAATTTCATTGCAAACTTCTTTATAACTAGCACGTTGAGAAGTATCCCCATTGCTTTCATCAATGTATAGGCTCGGGTTCATGTTGAATTTCCGCTCCACTAGCACTGCACGTGCCATAAAACGGGAGGCAAAGGTCTCTGCATGCTCCTGTGATTTGAATCTATGAGTATCATATTCTTGAATTTCTGGAGTAGCCTTGACTTTCTTGGTGGTTTTCTTCTTCTCTTGGCCTTGTCCTTTGGTAGCTCTATGTTTAGTTCTTGGTTGCCTTGGATAGGAAGAACCAGCTGGTCTATTGCTTGAAGACATAATTTCTCACAATTGAACCTACACAATCCAAAGTATATATGAGAAAAACATGCATGTACTTAACTAACAATTATCACCAACAAGAGCATGCATCTTCCTAAAAATTATAGTGTAGTTCAAAAAGAAATTAAATGGGAATTGCCAAAAGGAATGCACAAGTGATTACAAAATGGTTATGCTTACTAGGTTTGTGCACATAGAACATACTCAAAATTTCATTGAAGCATTTTAACAAACACTAAGTAGTCATGAATGAGCATATCATATTTCTTCCCAATTGCTTCACACCATGCATCTCCCAGACAATTGTCACCATACATTCACAAGCAATCAATGTTATTCATCAACAATCATCAAAACAAGGCCATGCAACACATTTAATTGAGCCAATTTCAATTCGCCCAAAAGGGGATCTAGGGTTCGAACTACCCATTTTCGAACCTTCATCTCACATAATCATGTGAAACATGCAATTGAAGCTTAAACAATGAAGGAAACAAGTTAAAATCAATGGATTGAACAACACACCTTGCTTAGGCCGAATGGGATTTGAGCACACCAAGTGAAGATTCTTGAAAATTAGCAATGAAAATTGAAAAACTAAGGTGAAAGTGATGAAGAATACAAGTCGAATCTACTTGTAAAGTGAAGTGATGGAGGTGAGAATGAATTGAAAGTGGAATTGCACTCTTTGGGAACCTCAAGCACAAGGGGATAAGAGGAAGAACAAAGGAACGCGCCACTCTTTGTGCCAAGGCGCGAGCTCATCAATCCTATATGTGCCAAGATGTGAAAAACGCGCCACCCTGTAAATGAAAAACGCGCCAAGGCGCGTTTTGGCATAACACAATTGCAGAGCGCGCCACCCAAGGGCGCCAAGGCACGTTTTGGCCGAACTAAATTGCAAAACGCGCCACCCAAGGGCGCCAAGGCACGTTTTTCTGCTACAAATGGCTCTTCTGCTAGCGCCAAGGCATATTTTTCTGCATTTTGGTTCAATTCTTCATGTGCTAAGGTGGGCTAAGGTGAGAACTAGTGATATTGCATCTTGACTCAACTTGTGCAAGCATTCTAAATCATTTTGGCTATAATTGATCTAGTCTCTGCACAAGGAACCTCTCAAACATGAGCATTCATTAAGATCTCACAACTTACCCATTAATGCTATTACACCTCACCTCTCTTATTTCTATCACTGAATTCAATGTAATTTCAATTATTTATTCATATATCTACTTGTTTATCTATCAACACAAAAATCAGATTTATTATACTCACTCATGTATTTACACTTCTACTCTAATCATCAAATTCTCTTTTCTTTTTGCTTTTCTAACTTTTAAACTATTCACAAGTATATCACAACAAGAAGTTACAGAAAAATTCTTTCAATTGGATGGGTTGCCTCCCACCAAGCGCTTCTTTGATGTCATTAGCTTGACATTTACAGAAAATGGATAGACAGGAAAAGAGTGAAAATAGAACGGAAAAGAGTGGAGGGAGAAAAGAAAACTCCCTCGGCCGCTCAAAGCAGCAGGGTGGGTGCAAGTGGTACCAACTCTTGCTCTATGGCTGTTCAATGGTGCTTCCTTGATAATGTTTGTAGCTTGCCCATTCACCATGAATCTGCCTTTGGTACCTACGAAACAAACATCCACCAGGATCAAATATCATCCAATCATCTACAACTATATGTAAGTCATTATTGATTAGTGCAAATGATTGATGATGCAGATATGTTCTATGATTAGTGCATGGTGGTGGTAGAAAAAATTTGAATGCCATAATCATAATTTTCCATATGTTCATTTTAATCTTGGCATCCAATTTGAACAATTTAAATGTTTCACTTGATCTACATCATAAATTAAAGCATGTGGAATATTGAATATCAATATCAACAACACCATTTAAAAGAGAGAGCAAAGGTTTAGAGTGTTTGAAAGTATCAAGATCATCCTCTACTCCATTTGCAATGTGTGTAGACATTGATTCTCTACTAAGTATAGGAATTTGCATTTGGACCTCCATTGATGACTTCTCTAATGACCTAGAAAAATATGCATCATCATAAGAGCAAAAGGCATTAGGAACAACTAAGAGGTCTAAATTATCAAACTCAATTATAGTCCATGCTCTAATTCCATAAGTATCTAAAGCGAAACCATT
This sequence comes from Hylodesmum podocarpum, assembly GCA_026586105.1. Taxonomy (NCBI): domain Eukaryota; kingdom Viridiplantae; phylum Streptophyta; class Magnoliopsida; order Fabales; family Fabaceae; genus Hylodesmum; species Hylodesmum podocarpum. The sequence continues at coordinate 11,561,437 of JALJEV010000623.1, read as the reverse complement.
AGTGTTGTTCATATTTTTGCAAGGAGAAAGAGTATGAAATGGTAAAGAAATCTTCCCTAGTGGCTGTTTTAATTCCTTGGGTGCTTCATCCTCTTCACAGTATGAGTCCCAAGGAAACTTGATGGACAATTCTCCACTAGGTACTAAGACATGAAGGTTTCGTGAGGAGGAGGGTCCGAAAACAACTTGCATTTCTTCTTTAGAAGTTACTCCTACATCACATATAAAATGAGAATTAGTATAGACAGAGGAAGGATTAGCAGAAACAATTAATTCACCAAACGTTTCCTTCTCTTGTCTATCCGTGACTCTTCTTTCTTCTATGTCTTGTTCTTTCAATTCTGGATCTTGCAGCTCTTTCTCTTTACATGCAACCTCCACTGCATCTCCTTTCATTTCTACAGCGCTTCCTTTCCCAACACCTTACCACTCCTTGTGGTATTAGCTTTGCACTCCATTGAAATCACAATAGTATCACTTGGCGATTTCCTTGGCTTCTCTCGAAAAGTTGCTTGGAAAGTCGGCCAATCTGTGATTCTAGATTCCTGATAGAAGCTTCTTGATTTGTGAAAATAGATTCAGTCCTTTGCATAAAGGACATGAACATGTCTTCTAAAGTCAAAGATCCTTCTCTAGGAACAGGATTCATGTTACAGCTTACTGGAGCATTTCTAGGTTGGTTGGTTGGGAATTTAGAATGGTTTGGGTTGAAAGGTAGATTAAAATTCTGGTCATATGAGGAAGAGTTAGGTTGCAGAAAATTATTGCTCCTATATGACAGATTTGGATGGTTTCTGTGGTGAGGATTATAAGTGTTTGTGTTGGAATAGGTGTTACCTTGAGGATTTCTCATGTAATTCACTTGAGCTTGCTCCTCAATGTTCATACCTAAGCCATCACAATACTCTGCTTGATGTCCTCCTCCACAGTAATCACAGATGACCTGGAGGTGCGATCTTCAGTATCCACGACCCATAGCATTGGAATTGTACCACTCCTCAAGTGTCATGCACCTTGTATTATCCATATTTTCTGTTGTATTTTCTGGTATAGCCTCTTTATTTTCTTTATTGGCCTGCAAGTTTCTCCTGCAAAATCTCTCAATTTTTGGTTCAAACAAGAGATTAGTTTCCTTAACTCTTCGCATAAACCACAAATCAAAAGGATACAGGGAATAACAAACAGATTCAAAGAATGAAAAAAAAATTAATGAAATTAAAACCGAACAAGTATGATTATTAACAACAAACAAAATAAACAAAATGTCCTAAGTAGCAAGCACGTTAAGACTATCGATATTCAATCAATAGTCCCCGGCAACGGCGCCATAAACTTGTTGACTTTTTAATATGTGTGTGTCAATCTTTCGGCAAGTGTACCGGTCGTCACAAGTTTAGAAATAGTGAGAAAAGGATGTCAAACCACAGAGACTAGTTGTGAATTATCGAATGCTTAATATGCTTGCTATTAGGACGAACAGTTGAGTGAATCATGTGTGTGAACTAAGTAATTATGTAAAAAGACAATTTACTGTAAAACAAGAAATGGAAAGCAATAGATGATTAAGTTTCAGAAATGATGAAAACAGTTAGGGAATAGGTTCATTCAATTCCTTCCTTCATGTAGCCAACTCCTATATCAATTCAATGGAAATCAATTAATTGGAGACTAGAATTTGTGATACCTTAGACTAAGCCTATTCCTAGGTCTTTAGTCACTTTGAATGACTTGTATAATCTCTAATCCCTTAGGTGAAAATAGAAATACATTCAAGAAGCGAAACAGATAAATTCACAATGTCTCATAACATGCAAGTTCTATCCCTAGACTCATGCACTGCTATAATGATGCAATTCCTCTCCTAATTCAATTATCAATCTTCCGAAGGCATAATTGAAATGAGAAACAAAAACTCAAGGAACAGTTCAATCCAATTCAAACAGTTAATATTCCTATCACTATTTGAACTTCATGAATAAAACCTCAAGAAATTGCATTAAGTAAGAAGAGATCAATCAATCAACTGAAATTACAATTGAATCAACATAGAAATTCATTACAAGTATTCTGGAATCGAAATCCCCTTCCCTAACCTAAAACCTAGCCTAACATGGAAATAGAAAAAGAAAGAACAAAAATAGAAATCAAAACCGAGAGAAGCTCCATGAATCTTTAGATCTTGCTTCCACAAGCTCCAATTCTTCAAGAATCTTCAAGGATTTGATGGAAAAGGATGAAGAACAAAGGTGGAGAAGAGAGAAAATTAGAAGCGTGCACGAGAAGCTAACAAGAAAAACTGAATTGTGAAATCTCCCTCAATTTCGCGCCCAAGGATCCCTTTTATAGCAGAAAAACGCGCCACCCTGTTAAGAGAAACGCGCCCTGGCACGTTTTTGAGTGAATTGGGGGCCTGAGCGCGCCACCCTGCGCGCCCTGGCGCGTTTTCAGCGCAAGCAATGCTGAAACGCGCCACTTTGTGCGCCCTGGCACGTTTTCACATGTAGGGATGCTCCAATTGGATTGTTTTGATCTTGATTTGGGCTTGCATCCTTGTTCTTCTTGATGGAATTTTCATCTTATGTCCATAGCTTCCATTCCAAGCATTCTTTCTTCTCTTCAATGAACCTAGAATCAACAAAAGAATGATTTAGATGACTTAAAAACTCAAGAAAACTTATAAAACTTAACAAAACACTAACTGAAGAGCTAACACTAAACAAATATGGTATTTTCAATGTTTTCTTGCCTAAACTACAACTAAACCTATTGAAAATGGATGAAAATGGATATAAAACTCCTAAGAAAACATGTATAATCTAACACTTATCAAGGTTGCGACGTGCATATCCTCCCCGGTAGTGCGCTGGTTGGTGGGACCGACGCGTGAGTTGGAGCGGGCCTCCTCCCTAACCCTTGGCTCCTCCTCCCGGTTGGCAACAGGGGTAGACCTACCCTGAGTTTCTGGGTTCCTTTGTCGTAGGGCTTGCAATTCTAGAAGATCGGCTTCCCGCTGTCGCTGGACAGTATTTAAATCTGCCTGTGCGGTCTGCAACGCTCTCTCAATTTCTCGATTACGTATTCGCAAAGCTTCCTCGCGATCATGCATCCGTGCGTTAGCCTCCGCCAACGCCGCATCCACCCGTGATTGAATGAGTTCTGCTACGGCGGGGTCTATCGTGGCGTTGGAGTTACTGCGCGTGCGAACCATCTAGGGATGTTTTGATTGCAAATTCAGAAAGTGGTGGTGGTGGGATAAAGAATTATCTCACCCCACGGTGGGCGCCAAATGTTCTCGCTGGATTTTGAGGTGGTCCGAGCTGAGCTCGGCCCTAAGAAATCCGGCAGCGTGAGGGGTTGGAACCCTCGTTGATGTGTGAGTGATTTAGATTTTATTTCATGTGTTATTGTCGAATCCTCTATTAGTATTTATAGGGATCGTAATTAGGGTTCCATATTCGTGGATTTCGTGGGGAAGATAGCTTCAGGCCCAAGAATCCCGAGAAATCAGGGAAAAGATATATGTCCATATTTGTCCAGATTTGTTCTGTTTATGTTGAGCTCAGCCCGGTCAGTGGGGTGAGCCCGGGTCCAGTGGATGAGCTCGGTGCTCATCCCCGGACCGGTACACTAATATTTTTAAATTTTCCCTCAATAAGAGTTGTTCTCGCTGGATTTTGAGGTGGTCCGAGCTGAGCTCGGCCCTAAGAAATCCGGCGGCGTGAGGGGTTGGAACCCTCGTTGATGTGTTAGTGATTTAGGTTTTATTTCATGTGTTATTGTCGAATCCTCTATTAGTATTTATAGGGATCGTAATTAGGGTTCCATATTCGTGGATTTCGTGGGGAAGATAGCATCAGGCCTAAGAATCCCGAGAAATCAGGGAAAAGATATATGTCCATATTTGTCCAGATTTGTTCTGTTTATGTTGAGCTCAGCCCGGTCAGTGGGGTGAGCCCGGGTCCAGTGGATGAGCTCGGTGCTCATCCCCTGCCCGGTACATCAGCCCCCCGAGCTCGGGCCAAGCGATTGATTGGCATTGAGTTAAGTCGCGAGATCGGTCATCCGAGGTATAATGTCAGGAAACGCTCGCGACGGTTGGTATTCCTTCATTTTAAATTTAAATTTAGTGGTTAATTTTTCGTTTAGTCTTGCGTTAGTGGGCCTTAAACGTGAGCAGTGGGCCGTTGCAGTTATGGGCTCGACCGTTACCTTTGGCTGGTAACGGCTCTTTCCCCTTTCTTTAAATGCGTTGAGCCCCTTCAGTTCCCAACTTTACTCTCCTCTTGCACTTGCTTTTTCGTTCTTCGTTCGCTCTCTTCTTGAAGTTCCCTTTTGCCGCCATTTTCGTTCTCCTCAGAGTTTCTCCCTCATTGTTCGTCTTCGTTGTCTCGCGTTCGCCTTTCTCGCCCCGTGTGGTGTTCAAGGCTACGTTCGGCTCGTTTTGTCTCGTGGCTGTCTTCCATTTCTGTTCTTCGCTCACTTAGGTATGTCGTCCTCTCACTCCTCTGCCACCCATAGCGTAGAAAGTTTAATTCCCCCTTCGGTTTCGGGTTCTGAACCTGAATCAACGGAGGCTTCTTCCTCCTCTGTTGAAATGTCCACGGCGGAGGCCAGCGTTGGCTCTGAACGCGCCTCCGGCGCCGCCGAGGTCCCCCTTACTAGGGCCGAGGCCCCACCTGCTCGGGTCGCCGAGGTCTCCCCTGCTGAGGCCGTGGTGAGATGTGTTGAAACTGCGACGGAGGTGTCCGGCGGGGCAACACCCTCCCCGGGTACCGCCGAGGAAGGGATCGCGAGGGAGGCCGAGGAGGCCGATCTTTGCGTTCCCATTCCTGACCAAGAGCCCGACTTCTCGTGGCTACTGGAGGAGGTGACGAGCCGAGTATCCTCCTTTGATAACCTAGAAAGTGTCCAGGTCGTTCTTGACAACTATGACATCCTAAGGGAGGGGTTTGAGGAATTGGTTCGATTTCAGACTTGCAAACGCCACCAAAGGGTTCATACTCGGACCCTGGTGTCCGGTGTATATGCAGTCACCGTGTATGAGTATATGTTTAGGGAGTACGGCATAGTTTTCCCTCTGAGTCGCTGTGAGACTGAGGTCTTGTCTTTCCTCAACGTCGCCCCTAGCCAACTTCACCCCAACAGTTGGGGCTTTCTCCGTGCCTTTCAGATTCTGTGCAAGATGCTCGGTGTCAGGCCGAGCTCTCGCGTCTTCCTCTACCATTATCAACTCAAGCACGACCCTAAGGTGGGCTGGGCTTCCTTGAGTAGTGCCCGGACTGGGGGGGCTTGCTCATCCCCTATGCCCAATCATACAAGAGATTTAAGGAGCGCTACTTCAAGCTGTCCCCGGTCAACAATAGGGTCGCCAAGGCCCTCTTTTTGAAGGACAATTTGACGCCCTCGTAAATATACCCGCTTCCCCGAGGACTTATTGACCCCGGGTGACAAAAATATAATACAAGTCCTGCACGGTCTCCCCTTGCCCATCAGTAGCCGAGCTCTGATACACTCGGCCCGAGAGGAGGACCCCTTTCAACACTTCCTAGGTAATAGTCCATAGTGTGTCCCCGCCTCTTATTCTCTAATGTCTTCTCGTCCGGTTTGTGAATCATTGACTAACATTATCTTGTACTCTCTTTGCAGATTCTATGGCGGAGAATTTTAGCCTAATTGCTGCCCTCAAGGCCCGCAGGTCGGGCTCCGGCCCCCGAGGTCGCGGGGCGTCTCCTGGTGTTCGCAGCCCGGCTCCCCGACCCCCTCTCCCACAAGCTACTCCTAGCCCCAAAAGGCTAAGGGTCGACATTCCAGAGCTCTCCCTGGGGGGGACGGGGACCTCCCCCAAGAGGCCGAGAGTAGACGAAGTCGCCACAGCCTCCCCTTCCCCGTGCACTCAAGCCGAGGTAGCAGTACCCGAGGCGGCCTCCCGGAGGGGGGATGTAGTGGACTCGACGGATAACTTGGACGGGGTTGAAGCCTTGCTGAGCCGCGTCACGGACATAGTTCGGCACGCCAAGGGGAGGTTAGCCGAGCTTGAGGCGGCTTCAGTTCGCCGCGAGCAGGAGTGCGCGGCCCGGGCAGCCGTCCTGGAGATGGAAGTAACGAAGTCCAAGCTGGCCAGGGAGGACCTTGAACGGGAGCTTGCAGCGGCCAAGGCTGACCGAGAGGAACTCCGGAAAGATCGGGAGGGGCTACAGAAGGAACTCGTCGCCTCAAAGGCGAACGAGGAGGAGCTCCAGGGCCGGATGAACTCAGCTGCCGATCGAGCCGTGGACGCCGAGGCGAAGGTGTTGAATCTGACCGAGCAGCTAGCTGCGGCCGAGCAGATCATCTCTGGTCAGAGGGCCAAGATGGAACAAATGGAAGAAGCGGCGGTATCCGGCTTCTGCTCGGGCTTCGACGGGGCGGTTCGCCAAGCATGCTTCATGGCCCCGACCTTGGACCCCGAGTCCTTTGACTATGTCAAGGACGTCGTGGACGGGCAATGGGTGGATCGAACCGACTAGGCTCTTGTCTTTACATTTGTATTGTTTTACTGGCCGGCCTTTAAGGACGGTCTTGGGTTGTAACCATGATTTCGCACAATGTTTGCTTTTTACCTTTATGTCATCTATCTTCACTTTACCACCTGTTTTATTATCATTGCTCTACTCCTCTTCCTTTTAACTTATTCCGCGCTTGTCATACTTGAATGCTTGCTTACGTTGATTACCCGACCGACCTCCAATGGGTCCAGGGTGCGAGCTCCCAGCTCGGGAAGAAACACGGTGAATTGGTAAAGGGATGCGATGTCTCCTTTAGCTCGGTAGCCGCCGAGCACGGTGAAAGCTGGTAGAGGGACGCGATGTCTCCTTTAGCTCGGTAGCCGCCGAGCACGGTAAGAACTGGTAGAGGGACGCGATGTCTCCTCTAGCTCGGTAACCGCCGAGCACGGAATGAACTTGGTAGAGGGACGCGATGTCTCCTCTAGCTCGGTAGCCGCCGAGCACGGAATGAACTGGTAGAGGGACGCGATGTCTACTCTAGCTCGATAGCCGCCAAGCACGGAATGAACTGGTAGAGGGACGCGATGTCTCCTCTAGCTCGGTAGCCACCGAGCACGGAATGACTTGGTAGAGGGACGCGATGTCTCCTCTAGCTCGGTAGCCGCCGAGCACGGAATGAACTGGTAAAGGGACGCGGTGTCTCCTCTAGCTCGGTAGCCGCCGAGCACGGAATGAACTGGTAGAGGGACGCGATGTCTCCTCTAGCTCGGTAGCCGCCGAGCACGGAATGAACTGGTAGAGGGACGCTATGTCTCCTCTAGCTCGGTAGCCGCCGAGCACGGTATGAAGATAAGTGTGGCAATGAAATTTCACTTTTATTGAATACTGACGCAGTGCCTCGTTTAAACCTTTCCCCGAAAAACCCTCCTTAGGGAAAAACCCGGGCTTAGGAAAAAGAGTACACTTCTACGACAAATGAAAAAATACAATGAATGTAACTTACCGAATTGAACACTAATTTAAAAACGGCATAGTCTAACTAAAATAGGGTTTCAAGTGACTTGCGTTCCAAGTTCTGGGTATAAGACGTCCACCCATCTCTTGTAATTTGTAAGCTCCGTTGTCATGGGTCTCGAGGATGCGAAAGGGACCGTCCCAGTTGGCAGCAAGTTTGCCATGAGCTCGGTCTTTCCTGGCCTCCCCGGTCTTTCTCCAAACGAGGTCACCCGGGACGAAAGACCGCTCTCGGACTCGGGAGTTATAACGGCGGGCTGCGCGTAACTTCGTGGCCAACTCCCTCACTCTAGCTTCTTCTCGGACTTCTTCAATAAGGTCGAGCTCCTCCCTGAGCGCACTCTCGTTATCGGAAGGTGTGTAAGTCAACCTCCTCCACGAGGGCTCTCCGACCTCAACTGGTATCATGTCATCGAACCCATACGTGAGGCGGAATGGGGTTTCGTTGGTAGAGGACTGGGGTGTGCAGTGGTATCCCCATAATACACTCGGTATCTCTTCCGCCCAATCTCCCTTTACACGTCCGAGCTTCTTCTTCAGCTCGGTAAGGATGACCTTATTGGCTGCCTCGGCCTGTCCATTCGTTTGAGGGTGCTCCACTGACGACGTCCGGTGTTGGATGCCGAGATGGGCTAAGAATGTACGAAAGGTAGCATCTGTGAACTGTCGCCCATTATCGGTAACCAGGCCTTGGGGTATGCCGTGCCGGCAAACGATATGCTTCCAAACGAATTTCTGAACCTGTTTCGCCGATATGGTTGCAACGGGCTCGGCCTCGATCCACTTGGTGAAGTAGTCGATGGCCACGAGCAAGAACTTGGTTTGCCTTTGCGCTGGTGGAAACGGGCCGAGGATGTCCATCCCCCATAAGGCAAAGGGCCAAGGTGACGAAACGAGATGGAGCTCGGTCGGCGGAGCCGTCGGCAACGAACCATGTTCTTGGCACTTCTTACAGCTCCGGACATAGTCCTTCGCGTCCTTCTTCATTGTCAGCCAGTAGGTACCGGCTCGGATTAACCAGGCCGCCATGTTCTTCGCCCCCGAGTGCATGCTGCAGATGCCTGTGTGGAGCTCGTCCATCACGTACTGTGTAACACCCTCAAAATTAATTTTCATAAATAATTTCGTAGTTAAAACATTTACTAAAAAATTCTATAAAAATGTGCATATTAACTGTTTACTGTTATAATTTGATTAGACAGAAAATGTAATTCAAAAATAATTTATCATTGGGTAGCAATATTATTACGTGATTTGAGAAAATTATGATTACATTTCTAAATAAAAATGTAGTAGAAAAATAAATTTGTTGTTTGATATTTTTATTATTATTTGATATTTCGAACATTATTTTAAATTTCCGAAGTACTGTAGATTCATTGTTTTAATTATATTAAAATAAATATAATGTATATAATAAGTACGAGAAAAATATGTAACAAAAATAGGGAAAAATATTTTTAGACTCATTATAATATAATATTGATGATAGAATAATCATATATGATATTTGAATAATGGAATTAAAATAATAAAGTATTTAAAAATAATAATAATAATAATAATAAAATAATAATAAAATAAATAAATAAATAAATAAAAGTTAGAAAATTCTGAACAAGTGCAATATGTCATGAGTGATGGAAGAATGTACTAAGTTAGTGGTGTTAACATCAATTTGTTTAGTAGAGCATTAAAAAGAAAAAGAATTATAATTTATTGTTTATGGTAAAATCACTAAGTATATTAAATTTACCACTAATAATATTTTAAATTTTATTTCATCTATAAATAGAAACCAATTGAGAACACTTCAGCCATGAATTCATTTGCACCAAAACACCAAAATTTTAGTTTTTCCAATTTACCAAAACCATAAGCCTATTTTGCTAAAATTCCAAATTTTTCTAAATTTACCAAAACCACTTCACTTAACTTTGTGTGGGAAGTAGGATCAACCTTCTTTCAACCATTAGAAGATCTTTCAAAGCATTTCCAAGAAGGAGAAAAATTAAGGTGAGGGAAGTTTCTAAATTATTTTAAGTTTTAAATTTAATTAAGTTTTCAATTCTAAGAATAATCTTAAAATATTTGTGTTCTAAAATTTATGAACTTATAATTATTATTGAAGTTTTAAAGTAATAAGAATTATAAGGGAAGTTGCAATTTATTTAAGTTTTCAAATACTAAAATAATGCATATTTAAAAATAAAATAAAATAAAATAAAAATGGTAGGAGCATAACTTGAACCCAAGACCTTCTAGTTTTCAGCCATGACCTAACCAACTGAGCTAGTCCAAATTTCAATTATAATACCGCATATTTATATTTTTATATTTAAATATTTCCGCTTTCATTTGTTTATACTTTGTATAATAATTTGAGCATCTTAAAATTATGAAATTTAACTAGGAGGCTCTGCCACCTTTACTGATTTCATAACTTTAAGTTATTTATATAATATTTAATTTTATGAAATGATAATTTGAGATCTTAAAATTATGAGATCTAACTAGGAGGCTCTGCCACCTTTACTGATTTCATAACTTTAAGTTATTTATATAATACGTAATTTTATGAAGATTTTTAACAATTTTAAAGAGTAATTGGAAAATTTGATTTGAATGTGAATGACTTTTGACGTATATTTGGATAATGACTTGGATTATGTATGTTTACCTTTCCTTGAATTTGGTTGATGATTGAGACTGTGATTAATTACCTATGCTATGCACGTTGAAAGACTGATGAAAACTATGATTATTATACTATAAATTATTAACCCATAATATAAAATATAATGATGGAATGGACTTGTAATATCAACAAGATTGGTGCTGTTTTAAATGAGATTTTTAGAAAGGGAGATAAGTTTTCATTCATTCATGCATGCCTCAAAAGAGGTGGCCTCGGTTAGAGGTGCAGATAATAACTTAATCCGTGCGTCTAGGTGGGATGCCGGACTTGGGGATTTTTATAGTGAGAATTCATTTAATTCATGATGATCACATGATTGTTTATGAGATTACATGCACCACCTTGAAATCCCAACTGGTAAAGTTTTACGATGATGATGTCGTATTATCGAGATGGTACCACATTGCATATTTTTGGAGTTGAGGTTGGAGCATGCATCATATAGAAATTTCATTTAAGTCATAATTCATCCTTTATTTATTTTTAATATGATATGTATTATATTGATACTTTTATATGATATGTATTATATTGATATTTTTTTTTATTAAGATATTGGAACTTACCCTTGCGTGTTTGTGTCTGTGGTTTGACACCTGTGATGATCCTGAATTTTATTCGGAGGAGCAGATTGACAGGTAGATTCAGTAATCATGTGTGGAGATGTCAAGGAATGTTATCTAAGATGAAGATTTAATGTAATAATGTGTATTTTATAATTGTCACAATATTACGTACCTATGTGACATTTTGTAAATAACTTTTGATGTATGGTTATGATGTGATTTATGTGATGTGTTTTATTTTTATGGTGACGTTTTTGTTTTAGCAAGGAAAAATATTTCAAGATTTTATTCGAAGAAACTTAAATGAAGGGAAACAATTTCAAATAATAATAATAAATAGATAAAAAGGAAAATATTTTAGCAATGAAATATAGAGAGGCGTTACATACTGCGCTTGCTCCTTGTTCAAACATTTGAGTAACGGGGTCGAGAAGCCTCTCCGGTAGAGCTCTTGATCCCTCAGCACATAGTAGGGAGCTTGATGACGTATCTTCTGTGCTTCATTCTTATCGTCGGGCACGGCGTTGTCTTGCAAGTATGACATAAGGGGAGTCATCCATGAGCTCGGTTCGGCTTTGATTGCGTAGACCTCATCCTTGTCCCAGCTCGGGGAGATAAGTACTTCCTGAATGATCGAATGGTGTTGTCCCCCCTTACGGGAGCTCGCCAGCTTGGATAGGATGTCCGCTCTATCGTTTTGTTCACGGGGAACGTGGATGATCTCGAACTTGGCGAAGTGGGAGATCATGTTCTTCACTCTGTGATAATACTGCTGTTAGAGGGGCTCTTTGGCCTGGAACTCGTCCCTAACCTGAGAGGTGATTAGTTGGGAGTCACTTAAGCATTTTAGATGTCGAACGCCCATGTCCCGGGCCAATCTGAGGCCGGCCAGATGGGCCTCATACTCAGCTTGATTGTTTGAGGTCGCGAACGAGAAACGTATCGCTTGTTCCAACACGAGATCGTCCGGCCCTTCCAGAATAACTCCTGCTCCGCTGCCTTTTTTGTTAGAAGATCCGTCAACTCTCAACGTCCAGCCTAGATCGCGGTCGCCGAGCTCGGGTAGCTCGGTGAGGAACTCTGCTAGGAACTGGGCCTTCATGGGTCCTCTAGGTTCAAATGTTAATCCGAACTCAGACAACTCCACAGCCCAGGCTGTCATGCGGCCTGCCAGATCGGGTCGCTGCAATATTTGTCTGATTGGGTAGTCTGACCTCACCACTATGTCATGGCTGCGAAAGTAATGTCTTAACCGGCGAGTCGTGAAGACCAGGGCGAGCGCCAATCTTTCTACGGTCTGGTATTTAGTCTCTGTGGGTTGGAGTGTTCGACTCACGAAGTATACCGGGGTCTGTACTCCGTCCACTTCTTTAACCAGGACCGAGCTGATGGCTACCTCTGAAACCGCTAAGTAGACATACAACGGAAGCTCGGGTGAAGGGTTGGCCAGGGTCGGTAAAGTGGCTATTTGAGCTTTCAACTTGTCAAAGGCTGAAGCACAATCGTCATTCCATTCAAAGCGAGCAGCTCGTTTTAATAGTGCGAACAGGGGCTTGCTCTGCTCCGCCAGCTTGGGCAGGAATCGAGATAGGGCAGCTAGGCGTCCGTTAAGTTTCTGCAAGTCCTTCAAGCAGGTCGGGCTGGGCATGCTAGAGATGGTCGTGCACTTGTCCGGGTTGGCCTCGATTCCCCTATGCGAGATCATAAAGCCGAGGAACTTTCCCCCTCCCACGCTGAAAGCACACTTCTCTGGGTTGAGCCGAATTTGATGCCGGCGTATTTCTGAGAAGATTTCTCTAAGGTCAACGGCATGCTGAACTTGGGTCTTCGACTTCACCACCATGTCATCAACGTAGACCTCCATGTTGCGTCCGATCTGGGCATTGAAGACCTTGTCCATTAGTCGTTGATAAGTGGCCCCTGCATTCTTGAGACCGAAAGGCATAACTTGGTAGCAGTAATTGGCCGTGGCTGACATGAACGCGGTCTTTGTTTCGTCAGGTGTGTACATCGGAATCTGGTTGTATCCGGAATATGCGTCCAAGAAGCTAAAAGCCTCGTACCCGGCCGTGCTGTCCACTAACCGGTCAATGCTCGGCAACGGGTAAGTGTCTTTGGGACAGGCTTTGTTCAAGTCGGTGTAGTCCGTGCACATCCTCCACTTCCCGTTTGACTTCTTGACCATCACGACATTGGCTAACCAGGTGGTGTATATTATTTCTCTAATGAAGCGAGCCTCCAGAAGCTTGCCGACCTCTTTTCTCGAACCACTAGGCGGCGCTCTTGCCTAACTTTCTTTCCGTGTGCCTTTGGCGGGCATGGGGAAGCAAGGACAGCTTATGACACATCAGGTTGGGGTCAATGCCGGGCATATCAGACGGCTTCCATGCGAATAGGTCTGCATTTTCTCGTAACGTGTTGATCACTTCATGGCGGACGGAGGCCGGCATGGAAGTGCCTATCTTGGTTACCTGCCCCGCTTCCGGGCCGAGCTGCAGTGGCTCAAGGGGTTCGGCGAAGGAGGGACGTTCTTCCTCGACCTCGGCCTGGAGGTCCAAGTCCAATAGTCCGTCGGTGCCGAGAAGAACCGAGCAGATGTTCGAGGTCGGCCTCCGCTCCTCCCTCTTAACGGAGTACGGCGCCACCTTCAGACTTCGGGCGTAGCATACCTGGGCAGTCCTCAGGTCGGCCTTGACAGTGACTATCCTCCCCCTTTCTTCAGGGAACTTCATGGCCATGTGAGGTGTGGACACAATGGCTCCCAACTGGTTCAGGGTCCTTTCGCCGATAATGGCGTTGTAAGAGGTGTCAGCGTCGATCAAAATGTACCTGACCTCCACCGTTTTATACGCCTCGCTCCCGCCAAAGGTAGTGAGGAGGTCGATATAGCCCCGAGAATGGACTCTTTCTCCTGCAAATCCGAGCAAAGGCTCGGGGTATGGCTTGATGATCGTCTTAGGCAGCTCCAACTGCTTGAAGACGGACCAGTACAACACGCCGGCCGAGCTTCCTTGGTCGATCAGTACTTTGCGGACTCGCCAGTTGGCGATGGTGCACGAGATGACCATGGGGTCGGTCTGGTCGGGGTCGTCGATGCTGAAGTTGGCGTCAGAGAATGTGATGGAGGGCAAAGTTCTTTTCTTGGGTGACCCTATGTGGTTGACGCTTCTCGCGTATCGATTTCGGGCCGAAGAGGTAGCTCCCCTTCCTGCAAAACCTCCCGCAATGGTGGTGTTGATGGTTCCCTTTACTTTGTCGGGGTTTTGATCAGTCCCTTTGCCCCAACCTCTGTCGGTGCGTTTACTTGGGCCATCTCGGGCGTCCCGGTCTTGGTCCCGGGACCGGGTCTTGGTGCTCGGGCCGGTATATCTCCCGGGGTGTTTCTGCTCCTCTTGTACGAATCTTCGTAGCTCCCCTGATCTAATGAGTCGCTCTATGAGGTCTCGCACTTGGCGACAGTCCTCCGTGGTGTGTCCCGTGTTCTAATGATAAGCGCACTGCTTAGTCGGGTCGGCGCCCACGGGAGATTGTGAAGCTTGCAGACGGCGAACTAAGTCTAATGCGCATGCCTCCCTAAAAATTCTATCCCTGGACGCATTTAGGGGGTGTAGGAGGTATACGAATTGGAGCGCGCTCTCTCCCTTGCTACGCCGGCGGGAGAGGAGGATTCCTTCGCAGGGGAGGCGGACTCACGAGCTCGACGCTTAGGCTGCGGCGTTATCTTCTATACTCATGAACCGGCAACACAGGAGCGGAGCTCGTTCTTGTTGGCCACCGAGGCTCGATAAAAAGGAGTCGGAGAAAGGGGCGGGGTTGACTCGCCGAATGGAATCCGAGGCGACAAGGTGGAGGTTCGGTATGTTCGGCGAGCCAAAGCGAAACGCGCCATATAGTCCCTGAGTGATTCCTTTTCTCCCTGCACCAGGTGATGCAGAGATATGGAGGTGGTTGGTGTCGGTCTAGCGTCCGCGAACCGGGCTTGGAAGTGCTCGTACAAGGAATTGAAGGAATCAATGGACAACGGTGGGAGGGAGTAATATCAATCTAGAGCTATCCCCTTCAATGTGGAGGGGAACATTCGACATAGCACGTAATCGTCATCTACGGTCATGGCGGCATGAGTGAGGAAGGCCCTCACGTGAGTAACCGGGTTCGTAGTCCCATCATATTTGTCATGGGACGACCATCTCCAAGACTCTGGAACCCGGACGGAGAGGATGGCCGGCACGAAGGGATGGAGGTTCCAGACCTGACCAAGGTCAGGTGTCCGAGGAGGGGGTCCGAGGTCGGCGAAAAGCTGAGCTTGGGAGGGACCCGGCCAAGCTGACGAGTTCGCAACCCGTATCTGCGAGATGTCGTGCCGAGGTGTGGAGGTCGCGACGTGCATATCCTCCTCGGTAGTGCGCTGGTTGTTGAGACCGACGCGTGAGTTGGAGCAGGCCTCCTCCCTAACCCTTGGCTCCTCCTCCCGGTTGGAAATAGGGGTGGGCCTACCCTGAGTTTCTGGGTTCCTTTGTCGCAGGGCCTGCAGTTCCAGAAGATCGGCTTCACGCCGTCGGCCGACGATATTTAAATCGTGCGATGCAACGCTCTCTCAATTTCTCGATTATGTATTCGCAAAGCTTCCTCGCGAGCGTTCATCCGTGCTTAGCCTCCGCCAACGTCGCATCCACCCGTGATTGAATGAGTTCCGCTACGGCGGGGTCTATCGCGGCGTTGGAGTTACTGCGTGTGCGAACCATCTGGGGATGTTTCGGGATTGGGAACTTGACAGTGGTTGTGGGATTAAGAATTATCTGGCCCCACGGTGGGCGCCAAATGTTCTCGCTGGATTTTGAGGTGGTCCGAGCTGAGCTCGGTCCTAAGAAATCCAGCGGCGTGAGGGGTTGGAACCCTCGTTGATGTGTGAGTGATTTAGGTTTTATTTCGTGTGTCATTGTCGAATCCTCTATTAGTATTTATAGGGATCGTAATTAGGGTTCCATATTCGTGGATTTCGTGGGGATGATAGCTTCAGGCCCAAGAATCCCGAGAAATCAGGGAAAAGATATATGTCCATATTTGTCTAGATTTATTCTGTTTATGTTGAGCTCAGCCCGGTCAGTGGGGTGAACCCGGGTCCAGTGGATGAGCTCGGTGCTCATCCCCTGCCCGGTACAAGAGTGTTTCATTGTTTGATTGCTGTCTGTAGTTGAAGGCAAGATGAGGATTATGATAAAGGGAAGATGAAATCCTTAACGCTGCTGTTATGAAATATGGCAAGAACCAGTGGGCAAGAGAATTTTAATCCGGTTTTGTGTTTTTAAATGAGTAGCAGGTGTTGTGATAATTAGCATAGTGCTCTTATTCTCTTGAGCTTTCATACATGTAGTGAAATCCACAACCTAATAATATGCCATTATGTCGTTAATTGTAACTTCCTTTTATTTTTAATGCATTATCCATTAATTGTTAGTTTTCACTGTCTAGCTATCTGTGCTTTATGTGTACAAGGGTTGATTTTTGAATTTGGTGTTATGTTTTGTTCTTTTGTGTTGAATATTTTCAAGAAGATGAAATGAAATGAATATTTTCAACAAGATGAAATGAAAGATGTACGAGTTACACCCTTTTTGATACACACAAGTAACTTGATTTCTGTTGTGGAGGATACCATCCCCTTTTTTTATGCAGATCCTTAGGTTTTATGATCTTACCAAATTATAACCCAAGATATATATTCTTTTTAAATTATATTCCCCTTTCCAACACCAAACAATTCAAGAATCATCATACAAACTAATGAAATAGAAATAATTTGGATCTGCCAATGTTCCATCACTTTTATAATTGAAATTTTGATAACGGTGTAGTTTTGAAAAATGGAATACTATGAAACCTCAGTCAATATTTTGAAACTTTCTACACTAGTGTTGTAAAGATTTACAAATTTTGTAAGTTTATCCATTTTTTATTTTAAAGGTGATGCATTCTTCTTATTGTTTATGACTTAATGTTTTCTCCCTTTTTGAAATTATTTTCAATGTCATGGTGGTACGGAAAAGACCTGTGAATTGGATCTGAAGTTCTCACACTTGTTGGTTATAGGTTGATTGGTTGTGTTATTCTCTGAATTTTGTGTTGTTCATGCTTACAGATATGGTCATATATATCATAAATTAGATGTAATTGTCCAAGTTCCACCTTTGTGTGTGTAGTGTGTGTGTGTGTGTCTTGGTGTGTGTAATGGTGTGTGTGTGTGTGTGTGTGTGTCTTTGTACCTTGTTCATGGTAGGCTGATAAGTTGATAAAGGAAGAGGCCCAGTATGTTTGTGTTGAACCCCTTGATGAATTTATCGAAGCACACAGGAACTGTCTCAATGATCTTATGTACTTCCCTACTCGTAATGCCTATGGTCTCTCAAGTCTCAAGTGTTGCTGGGAACATGGAAAAACTAACAGCTTTGAAGAATGAATTTGAGAATGTGAGAAACAAATTTGATGATGGTTAGGAGAAGATGGTACGCCTTGAGAAGAAGGTGATGGTTCTCACACAAGGCTATGAGGTATGTTATTGATATCCTGTAAGCAGAATGCTACATTTCTGTTTCTTGCACTGCCAGCTTGAATTGTTGCTGGTTTTGCTACTTAAACTTTTTTTTTTTATAATTAGAAAATGTTAGTTGCCACTTTTAAACCTAGTCTGTGCTGATTGTGTTCTTGTATAAGATCTAGCTAGCTAGCTTGTATTAATTTTATAAATGTTTGAGGATCTTTGTTGCTTGAATGCCCTCTGTAAAAATTGTTTTGTAATTGAATATCCGTCTGGTGCCCATTAAATAAACAAAACTAAAATTTGTTGTGGCTGAAAAATAGTTGGAAATCAACACATTAGTGGGAAGCTGTGACACTCCCATGTCAAAAATGGTGGGAAGTAGGGCAAAACTTGAAGAAAGCAGAATTCCTTTGATTGTTTGTGCTTGTACACAGGAGATATTTCTTTGTAATTCTAGATATTCTTATCTTTGTGTTGCCTGAATGTTGGTGTATTCAGTCTGGAATATTATATACTTTGGCTATTTCATTTTTCAGATTAGAGTTAAAAAAAGCCTATGGCTGCAAATTGAGGTCACTTTCAAGCAGATGGACATAGCTGCAGCAGAGTTAGAATGCTTTAAAGCTTTGCAAAAGCAGGAGCAGTTAGCAGCATCACATTGGATAAACAATCTGAGGGCTGAAGTGCAGAAGCAAAAGGAACTTGAGAAAACTTTGCAAAGTAGGTATGGGAGTCTAATTGAAGAGCTGGAAAAGATACAGAACATCATGGACCAATAAAGATTACAGGCACAGCAGAAAGAAGAAGGGGAAGCAAACAACCCTGCTTGTGTTTGTGAGTCAACTGAGACCAAGGCCGATGAAACTAATGTACAGGGTACAGAGAATTCTAAAGCTGTACCTAACTCGGTAGAGCATGGACATGCCCTCGCAGCTGAGTCATCTCATTGTGGAACTGCTGACCATAAAGTAGATATTGTGCAAGACCAGGCCGCTTCTAGCCCCAGTCATGACATGGATTTGGATTCGGATAAAATGTAAATGATACATGCCACTGAAGTTAATTTGGCAAATGCTACACCTGCTGCTGAGAATGTCTATGAAAAAGTGGAAAGTACCAGCACTAATGGAGTAAATAGTTAAAATGTATGGTATACAAATTATTTGGTATGTTTGCTTCTAGTCATTTGTCTTGTTATTTGATGAAGATGTCTTGGTTTATTGAATTTGTGCAGCCAGAATTGGTTTAGTCTTTGATCACATGGCAGAAGAATCAAACCTTTTTTTAATATAGCTTTGAGATAGATAAATACATCTGGCTGCATTACTTAGATCTCAGGGTGTTTGTTTTCTGATTGGTTTACATTCTCTTGTACTGTTTGAGCAGAGGCAGAAATATATAGACCTCCCCTCCAGCTTTTTTTCTCTTGGTGAAAAATGTTAGATGTTAGTAATTATTAATTTTTTTTTAGCAGTAGGGGTCGAACCTGTGATCTTCATACCAGTGATGGCTCCAGAAGCAGCAAATCTTTAAGTTTATGGCTGAGGTGGATTATTGACTTTCTTGTTGACATGCCCATTTTGATTTGGAGTTTAAAAATTACAGATGGACAGTGTAAAACAATTTTACACGATCATCCAATCATAAATAAAATTTTGCATGATTTTAAGGGATTTTGTTATTAAAGTTAACAAATTCATCATATATGGTGGGTGGGTTATGATTTATTGATTGTGTAAAATGTTTTACATTGAAATTGCATGAATATTTTTCTCTTTGATTTATTGTCAGTGGCTTGACTTATGTTCATTGGCTATGTTTTGTAGGATCCGGAGATGGACTTCTCCAGGGCTAAAATATCAGAAATGCTGCATTACTCTTGGCATGTTTTTTTGGGTCTGACCTTACTTCATACATTTGGTCACTGTTTAGTATCTTGCTATCTCTTTTTGGGTTGGGAACATAATTAACTCTGTTCATAATAGTTTATTTTATGGATAGATAATTTGCTGCAAAAATAGTATAAATGTCTTTAGAATAGTTTATTAGATAATTTTTCTTTCCATTATAAGTTTATGTTGTGACTAGCAATTGAATATGGGTCTGGTTGTCATCCCTAGTTAGTTTTAGCAATTTTAGTAGATTCATTACTACTCGGTGGATAGAAAATGAATCCCATGACATGTTGAAATAGACTCATCCAATTGCAGTTCATGTTTTATATTAACAATTTTTGTAAGCAATCATACATTTCTTTCATAAGGAGAGCATTCTGAAAACCATCAGGATTCTGAAGATCAATAACAAATAAGAGCTATACCTCTAAGGAAATGTATGATTATAGTCATTGCTTAAAAAATTATCCGCTAACATTATGACAATATATATCATAAGAATTTAACATTGGCTAATACTATACTTATACTTTATTCATTAAAGTATATTCTTCACTTTACTAGAGCTGTTTTTTTTTTCAAAGCCTGTCATGGACTTCAATCGTGTGTGTTATCTTCTTGGGATGCAAGATTTTCAAGCAACACTGCCAAAAGCACCAAATAGAAATTTTATTTTGTTAGAATTGTATCATACTCTGCCAACTTGTTACGGTATTAAAAGTTCCAATTTTATATAAAATATTTTTGCGAATGTATAATTGAAAATAAAGGATGGTGTATAAATATTACTATTTCTATTTTTATCTATTAATTTTGAAGAAAACTTTTACATCTATTTTTCTATCATTTTAAAAATTCTAAGATAATAATAATTACCATTTGTAATTATACTCTTATAGAACACTGTAGAAAATTATACTCTGGTAGTAAAGAAAAAATAATAATAGCATATAAAATGTGAACGTAATAAATGAAAGAGATGAAATATATAATTTTTTGGTGCATAAAGGTGAAATATATTTTTAAAATATTACAAAGAATTTTAGTAATTATAAAGAGAGTAATTATTTCTATTAATAGGTTTTTCTTGACAGCTAATTCTATAAATAGTTACAAAGTGGAAGAAATAATTTAGGAAGGGATAGCATATATGTACCTGAAGCCATTGGTGGATAGCTGTCAAAGAATGTACTAAGTACTTTTATCAAGTCCTGCAGAGATTTGAGCTCCCAATTAATTAAGCACCACAGAATTGGATGCATGCATTGAAATGCAAGATTATTAAAGAAAATTGTTACTGATTTGTATTAGAATCTTACAGAACCTCTATTAACTCTATTATAACAATAAATTAAAAAACAAATTATTGAATGAAGAACTTACTAATACTAGTTCACCAGGTTTTACTGGAAGCTCATCCAAGCCGTTTATCTCACTGCATACAATCATATTAAAATGGTAATAATAAACAGTTTAAGACATTAACATGTTTATAAATTCTGGATTTTAATAATCAAGCATATGGTTCCGTTAAGTACACAGAATATAATGTTATTTACCAAATAAGCAATCCCCCTTCCTCTTCTTTAAACCTAAAGAATCTGCATCCATGCGTGAAGGGTATTTTCTTTTCTTTCCACTCTGCAAAGAAAGTGAGGATATTCTTCAATCACACGCATATGCAACAAAATCATATTTTTATTTTAATTCATTCAACAGTTAATCAAACTGTTACAGAGTTATCTATGTTTTCTTTCACAGCCACATCCCGACATGTTTGATATTTTGCACCAACAACAATAAAAAAAAAATAAAAAATAAAAAACAGCATGCGTGTAACTTTTGTTGAAAAAGAATAATATCTTATTAAATAAAATTATAGATATTATTTAATTAGTCAACATATAGAGAATATCGTTTAATCAAATATAGTTGGAGGAAGATTATCTGATTAGATAAGATTTTATTTTTTTTTATATAATTAGATAAGATTTTATTTTCTTTTTATCTAGTCCTTAATTTATAATATTATAAATATAATATCTTGTGTATAAGAATTAAATGAAAGAATGAAATAGTAAATTATATTAATTTTTTCAAGTTGGTATCAGATTCTACCCTAAATGAAGATGTTGGGTCACACCCCTAGAATATCGGGTCATATTGAAGTGTAAATAGTTTCTACGCTAAGTTCAATTCTCGGCGTGGAATAATTTCCGCGCTTGAGAAATCCAATTCTCGGCGTGGAATAGTTTTCACGCTCG
This sequence comes from Hylodesmum podocarpum, assembly GCA_026586105.1. Taxonomy (NCBI): domain Eukaryota; kingdom Viridiplantae; phylum Streptophyta; class Magnoliopsida; order Fabales; family Fabaceae; genus Hylodesmum; species Hylodesmum podocarpum. The sequence continues at coordinate 11,539,980 of JALJEV010000623.1, read as the reverse complement.
AGAAGTCCAGTCCTCGACATGAGAGGGGTATGTTGAAAGTCAAATATTAGAGGGGAGTGAAGTCTCACATCATCTAGTGATGGGACCCTGTTACATATATATAAGTGGGGACAAACCTCATTTCACAAGTCGGTTTTGTAGAATTGAGTTAGGTCCAACCTACAATTTCTACAACTTTTTATCAACGAAGATGATTTTATTATTATCTATTTTAAAATTAATAATTTTAACTAGTCTTAATCAAAATTTTGTTTGTAAATTTACATATCTTTTAATTTATATAATCTCAACAATATTTCTTTTAATTAGATCTAATGAATTATTTGATTTAATTTAATAAATATAGAATTTAATTAAAGCGTAAAATGAGAAAGAGATAAAATAAAATAAAATATATAAATAATAGACGAAATAACTATTCAAACATAAAAAATAAAAAAAAGTAAAAAGTGGTGAAGTGACGTACTCAATTGCCATATAACAGTGGCCATAGGAGTGTCATGGAGATCTCCGACTTTGATATCAGTGACTGCAACTTTAAAATTTGAACCAAAGGCATCCATGACGGTCCACAAAAAGTCTATGACCTCCTGGAACAACCGACACCTTTCATTTCTTTCTCCACTAAACGTGAATAAAGTTTGTTTAAGTGTTTTTAGAAAAAGATAAACTTACTAATTTAAAAATTAAAATTAATCATTACTTAATTTTTATAAAAATATAACATCTTTTACAAAAATTACAATTAATTGATGAAAAATTAAATTTAACTTAAATTTTATTTTTTTCTCTTCTTATTTTCTTCTCTTAATTTTACAACTTTATCCAAACAAAGCTTTAACTTTATCAAAATTGAACCTATATCAACGGCAATCGTGTATTTTTTATTATAAATTAAAGTGATTTAGTGAGTGAGGTTTTCAATTTTTCCTTTATTATCACAATACTTTTTTTTTGACATATTTCATACATTATCTCCACAGTTGTTAAAATATAAATCAGTCAACCATTTTAAATTACATTTTTAATACATTTCTTTAATCATTTTAACTGGTTATTCATTTGTTTTGTCTATCTCTAAATTCAATTTTAAAAATTTTTATAAGTTTTTTCTAAAAATAATTTTATGTCACAATTTAAATTTATCTTAAATCTAAAATATATTTTACAAAGTAAAAAAAATATTTATAATATAAATTATTTATGAATTAAAAATATTTATTTTTTACAAATTTATATCATATAGTCATTTATCCTGTATATTATACAAACTAATAAACTGATTAAAAAAGATTCAACATAATTTGCTAAATATTTTTAATTAGTTAAAGAGTCTAAGATATGAATTATTAATACAAAAAAATTATACTATCCACCAACCAAAAATTATTTTTAATAAATAATCTTTGAATAATGAAAATCAATGACCTTCATCTAGAAAATATATATATATTTTTTTAGCAAATAATGATTTATTAGTTTTTGATAGAAAGGTAAGAGAAATTTGAACTCAGAATTTCTCTCCTTTTCTATTCTATACTTAGATTTGAAGTCCTCTTCTTAATTGTCAGGAAAATCTTACATCTTCAATTATATAATAATGATAGTGCATAATAATTAAACATGAAAACCTATATGACACTGTGTAATGTAATGAAATGTTAGTGTAAAATAAATAATGCAAGGGAAGCAAGAGAAGAGAAGTTGTTGACACCTGCTTGGTTCTGAAGGAGCTGTAGAAGAGGAGGTCCTGGTACACACAGTTATCAGAAAGTAATTGCTTCAACTTTTCAATTTGTTTTGAATTGAATGCATTGTAGAAATTTTCCACAATGGTTTTTATATCTGAATGTGTTGACCCAAACTCAGGATCTTCCCCAACTGGTGCTTTCCATAAGTCTATTAAGGGCTTCTTATTTTGTCCTACTAATGGAAAAAATGCACCTTTGGCAATTTGGTGTTTGGCAAAATGGTTGCTTAATTGAGTACTCTTTTTGCTTTGTAATTGTGCAATGCATGGTTGTGCATTGTTAATCTTTTTGGAGCTAATGCAAAGTCCTAATGTGGCTGACATTTGGGGTAGTGATGATGCCATGGCCTAGCAAAATTGCATTTGAAAATTGAATGATTCTATCCATTATATCATTACTATAGTTACTTGTTAAGTGGTCTTTGCATCTAACTTTTGGGTAGAATTGTATATAATTTTCTATTCAAGAAAAGAATGGATACTATTCCAAGCTTGCTTTTTCTTCGGTTCAAATAATTAAATTCCACATCTTTGCATCTAACTAGTGTACAGTGTATTCTTTGGAATAACATTATAGGGCCTCGGGCCCAAGTAAAGAAAACAAAAACTCCATAGATTTATTTGAAATAAATTTAAAAACATACAGAAAAATTAATTGTAAAATACTTTTATTACAAAATCAAATAATAACTTCTTCCAACTATTGGGTTGAAACAATATAGACTCGCCCTAAGCTATTAATATTGGTAGATTAAGTTGTTGACCTACCTTTTTTAAAGAATAAAATGAATTAAGTTATAAAATGTCTACATTTAGTTTTTTCTTATATCGAGATTATAAGCATATTTTGTGAAAGATAATCTTATGCAGATATAAAATATCCATAACATGATAAGACTTTTGTACGAAAGATAATCTTACTTAAATATATATAAAGTTATTGTATATAGTAAATCTCTCTTTAAATATTTAATATATTTAATTATTGAGAAGTCATATTTGAGATTACTAATTAAAATAAAAACACTAATTGATTTTTGTATTTTGATGGTTACTGAGTATAATTATTTTTAATATAAGGTACTTGTAAAAGAAATTGTACAGTTACCAAATGTTGAAAAGTATTTAAAAATATTACATTGAATACATTATACAAGGAAGAATCCATTATAAATTAAAAATTAACAAGATTAAAAATGAAAATTTTAATCTCAAAGAGTAGATTGACTCAACTTAAATCATGGAATGAATTCCCTTTCCCATACTAAATAAAAGTAAGATCCACACAAAAAAAAATGTGATTTTTCTCTCTTACCAATAACATCTAATAAGTAAAAGAAGAGTCAAACCATAAATCATGGATTAAGTAGCTTACTCACAGAAATTACATCACATGCATGATGGATATATATATATATATATATATATATTAAATCTATTTCCATATATATCATAAATGAATAAATCTTGAATTTTTGTGATTGAAAGATTATGTCTAACAAGTTGGTAGAGCAAAATCAAATTAAAAGAGTGTAAAGTATTATTGTTGTGGCAGATAATGCAATGAAAAAGCAAGGGTCCCTCAATCATAAATTATGGTGTCACAAGAATGTCTGTTTTCCTATTTTTCATCCATGATTTAATGAAGGCATTGTTACATGCTTCTTCTCATGCTTGATTTCTGGGCAAAACAAATCTAATTAATTAATTAGTTCAAATGCTACAGACAAAACGTTTCAGCTAGATCAACACACACACACACATGCATGATTGGATATTATTGAGTTACTATTGGTATGTTACTCATTTAAAACTTTGGCCCCTCCACACGTACACACTAATTATTTATCTATATCTTTTACAGCTACTACTATCTATCTATTTAATAAAATGAAATTTTAACTATTTATTTCAGGGATCATGTATTCCTTAAATTTGTTGTATTGTGTTTAATTATATAATATCTACATTCTTTTAATGAAATTATCATGTCAATTTTTATATTTGTATTTTTTTAAAATATATTTAAATTATTACTCCATTACTTTTCATTTCTCACACACACATCTATATAAAAAAATTTCATTTTTTACAGTAATTTCTCTAGATTTTTCTAATAATAATCAAAGTACATTAATTTTTTCAAAAATAAAAAAATACACATTTAATTTAATATATTAATCTAATCTAAATAAAAACACACACTAAATTATATCTTTTTGTTTGTTTATAGTTTTTTTTATTACCACTGTTCTTATAAGTTAAAAAAAAAGCAGAAGAATGTTTATTTATATTTTGTATGCTTCACTGTAATACATGGAATTTCATTCATGCCAATGGTACTGATAAAAGGAAGCATTTCAGATATATCAGGGTTAAACTTCTTTTTTAGGAGAAAAATAAAAAGAAAAAACAACTATTCCTACAAAAATCTAAATTAAATTATTTATTAATTAATTATAAAATTTTCACATATTTTAAAAAAGTTAAATAAAAGATTTTTTACAGATTAATTAGTGAAAAAAGTAATCTAATTTTTTAAAAAAATCTCAGAATTTTTTTCCTATACTCTTCTCTTAAAATCATACCAATAAAATTTACTGAAACATACCATTCCATAGAAGAAAAAAAATGAAAAGAAATGAGCAATATTATCTCTCTCTCTTGTTCCTCTCTCATGAAAAGATTCTTAACCAACGAAAGGCTCTCATATCACTACTTATATGTCGGTGAATCCTATCCTCTTATTTTGCTTATAATTTACGAATTGATGTTAAGCAAAATCTGGTCTACAAATATTTGTTCAACACTTCATTGAATAGGTGTTGATCTTTGGTAACACTTTTCAAATCTGATAGGTTTTTTATTATTATTAGTTACGTTTACAACACACAGGATTAGTACTTTATTATTTTATAAATTTTGAATTTCTTATTACAGTGAATATTTACTTATATATTTTATTTGGGTCATATGATATGGTGACGTAAAATTTCTAATAACATATTAAATTGAATGCCAAAAATAAGTTTTAGAAAAACTTTATCTTTTTTTTTTCAGTAAGCTTATCTAACTCGATTGAGATCACACCTCCAAAAATAAAAGTGTTTTGTATAAAATACATAAAAATAAAGAGAAAATTGGAGTAATTTATTTGTAAAATAAAGAAAAAGGTCCATAGCAATTTCTGTTTCTTCATAAGAAAGAATATGGAGGTCAATCTGGATTAAGATTAGTAACCAACAAGCATTAATGGATACTTTGGTATTAAGACACAGTTAATTAAATAATAATAAAAAAGAAAAAGTAGAATTAGCAGCTAATTGCAAAACACAAAAATAATGAATGTAAAAAATTAGTGACTAATGAGTAGTTGTGGTTGGGGAATCAGTTGTCCCCACCTTCCAAATCCGCAACTTATCCAAAGACTATGACCCACATGATCCCTAAACAGATACCCAACTTGTTTTCATCCCCAAATCACTCAACATCTCTTTTAAGTCCTCTGCTATTCATAAATCATTTTCTGTCCTCTAATTTTTTTCTCATCTGTCTGCTTTCTTCACATTAAAGTTCTCTTTGCTTTTCTCCATTAATTATTTCTTATCACATAGGTATAATAATTTATGGATTTTGATTACAGGTGTGCTAAAGGCACTGTTTAAAAAAAATGTTGTATAATTAATAAAAAATGTAAGAAGAATATGAATAACATGATTTTAGGCGTCATTTTTTAGTTAATAACGTGTGAATAATGATTAACATTAGCTGTAATTTAATATTTATAAATATAGATTTATTTAATCTCCATTTAAAAATGTCGTTTTAAGTGATGATAAAATTATATTTATCAAGCATTGTTTCTAAATTTAATTCAACCGTATAAATATAATATTCATGTGACGTGAAATTTTTAACTTTATGATAAAAATGGGATATTTCGAGTTTAAAAATTAAATAACGAGTAATTTAATTATCGACCCGCCAATAAATAATATATTAAATCTAATATTAATGAATAGATTTTAATATTATGTTAAAAATTTTAACTCTACTTAGTCGATTTGAAAGAATAATTTTAAAAATAATTAACTAATTATTTCTGTTTGAACCAAAAGAAAAAAAATCTACAATTAAATGGGACGCACAATTTTGATTTTCATGAAAAATGGATCTGATTTAGGTCATTATTAAAGGAATAATTGTGTGTAGAGTTAGATTTATATCACTAATAATTGGAAGGAGAAAAATGTTTATGTGTTGGAAGAAAGGAATACATTATACAATGCACCTATATTTTCCCTTAGGAAGGTCGTCGGCTGACTTTCATAATAAGGAAGAAAAAAACTTTATTAAATACATGATTTTGAGACCTTACCATGCATATATATATAACAGAAAAAGGTTGAGGTTGTGGTTTCTACCACTCTTTGATATTACTTATATGTGTATCATTATTTTATTAGGTGTCGCTTAGTCCATCTCAATGCTTGGATTCTTATGCCAAATTAGATGAACCTTCATTATTATGACTTGGGAATTTTGCAGCAACTCCTGTCATTTGCACCTAAAAGGAAAGGAAAAGAATCAAAAATAGAATTGCTGTCATGTCTTTCACATGTATGTAAGCAGTTTCTCTAAGTATCTTTACATATGAAAGGGATATACTTATTGGAAGAGTAACACTTACACATGCAAATTTAACAAATTCAACTGAAATTACTTTCATTATTTATGCATTTTAAAGTTTATATAAATTGAATATTTGTGGATATGTAATATTATAGTTGAATTTGTTTCTATTTTTAAAGGATATTACATGTTAAAGTAAAATTAATTGAAAGAATTAAATAATCTTTTTAAGCTTTATGAACTTTCATAGAATTTAAACCGAATTAGAAGTCTTAATTCAATAGTTAATAAGATTTAATTTATATATAAAAGGTTATGAATTAAACTAAGTAAGAAAGAACTAATCTAGAGGGGAAGCCTATCCTAAAGAAAATTGTGTATCTAGAAATTGTGCACAGGTCAATTTATAAATTTGTAAAAGACAATTAAAATAAACAATTATAGTTCCTTATATTTGTTCAATTTTGAGATAGAGATCTATGGATTTTATTATCTTCTTTGCATGTTGAATACATACAAGGAAAGTAAATAAGACTTCACAACCTTGAAGGTTTATCCACCATAAGAATGTTCTGTCAAATTGTTGTTGTTTTTGCCCTTTCTATGTTCCAAATAGGTATCTCGCTACATATAGCAGCACATGCACAGGACCCAGTAGACAATATAAAAAGCCAATCCAGTCATTTTCCCAAACGGATATTCTCTCTTTCATTAGATCTTGTATATTGCTCCATTACGCTCTGCTGAATCTTGCATGAAAAATGTTTTTAGATCTCATAGAACTATGGTGAAGAAATTTTAGTTTTATACTATGTTTGGAATCATTTATCTTTAGATGAACAATTGTTTACTTTCTAAAAGTCCCTAAAAAATAGTAAAAATAAGCCATTCTTTTAACACCTCTAAGAGCATTTCCAATGGTGTAATTATGAAGGAGTTGCATAACTCACTTTTTGTAGGCCCTACAATCCTACGTGAGATTTAAGAATTTGAATAACTTTTTAATTTTCTCTTGAACAGTGCAATAATCAAGAACTTAAAATGAGTCTTTTAATTATTTCAACAATCGCTTATATAAGCAACCTGTCACATCAAATGTACCAATAGTGAAACCGCATAAGAATTGGATTTTAATTTCAAGAATCCCATAGCCACCCCCAATTGAAGATTAGTTAGTTTCTAGCCATAAAGATCACTGCAAGGAAAGATTAATAGTACATACAAGATAGCCAAGTGAAGCAGAAAATCTTGTACCACCTAGTTTACCCATCAGCGTGCTTCTATTTTGTCTGCTCCTTTCTCCAGCCTTCAGCCTTTGCAGTAAATTCATCTCAAATACAAAAGTAAAACAGTGTTTGATGATTAAAGAAGGGTCTACATCTTCATCAGTAACCTTAAATTGAGATAAGAGACTTTCAATATCCGACCATGATGCTAAAGAGGGCATAGTAACTTAGAGAGACTAGTGCTGCTATGTTTGGATGAGATACAACAGTAGCAGAACACCACCTCATCATGTCAAGCAATGCATTAACTCTTCTTATTTTGTTTCTTAACATCTCTTTGTGTCCAACAATCTCTGCTCTGAACCAAGAAGGCCTCTCTCTACTTTCATGGCTTTCAACCTTCAACTCTTCCAACTCTGCTACTGCGTTTTCTTCATGGGATCCATCTCACAGAGATCCTTGCACATGGGACTACATAACATGTTCCAAAGAAGGGTATGTCTCAGAGATCATAATATCATCCATTGATCTACGTAGCAGCTTCCCCTCACAAATACTTTCTTTTAACCACCTCACCACTCTCGTCATCTCAAATGGAAATCTCACTGGTGAGATTCCAAGTTCATTGGGAAACTTATCCTCTTTGGTCACTTTGGACCTTAGCTTCAATGCTTTATCAGGAAGTATTCCTGAAGAAATAGGAATGCTATCTAAGCTGCAGTTGTTGTTGCTGAATTCAAACTCCTTCCAAGGCGGAATTCCAACCACAATTGGAAACTGTTCAAAGCTACAGCATCTGGCACTTTTCGACAACCAGCTATCTGGAATGATACCTGGAGAAATAGGCCAGTTAAGGGCTCTTGAAACACTAAGAGCTGGAGGAAATCAAGGAATTCATGGTGAAATTCCGATGCAGATATCAGATTGCAAGGCTCTTGTTTTTCTTGGACTTGCGGTTACCGGTGTTTCTGGGGAGATTCCACCAAGTATAGGAGAGCTTAAGAACCTGAAGACACTTTCAGTCTACACAGCACATCTCACAGGTCATATTCCAGCAGAGATTCAAAACTGCACAGCCTTGGAGGATTTGTTTTTGTATGAAAACCAACTTTCTGGAAACATTCCTTATGAATTGGGATCCATGCAAAGCCTCAGGAGGGTGTTGCTGTGGCAGAACAATTTAACTGGCACCATTCCAGAAAGTCTCGGGAACTGTACAAATCTCAAGGTTATTGATTTCTCATTGAATTCTCTGAGGGGTCAGATACCTGTGACTCTCAGTAGTCTAGTCTTATTGGAGGAGTTTCTTTTGTCTGATAATAATATTTATGGAGAAATACCTTCCTATATTGGCAACTTTTCCATGCTGAAGCAACTTGAATTGGATAACAACAAATTCTCTGGGGGGATTCCACCTGTCATGGGGCAACTGAAGGAATTAACCCTCTTCTATGCCTGGCAGAATGAACTAAATGGAAGTATACCAACAGAACTATCCAACTGTGAGCAACTTGAAGCACTTGATCTTTCTCACAATTTCCTCACTGGTTCCATCCCAAGTTCACTTTTCCATCTAGGGAATTTGACTCAGTTGCTGCTGATATCAAACAGACTTTCAGGTCAAATTCCAGCAGATATTGGCAGTTGCACCAGCTTGATCAGGTTAAGGCTGGGATCAAACAACTTAACCGGTCAAATTCCACCAGAAATAGGTCTTTTAAGAAGCTTGAGCTTTCTTGAGTTGTCAAATAATCTACTCACTGGAGATATTCCCTTTGAGATAGGTAACTGTGCTCATCTAGAATTGCTTGACTTGCACAGCAATGTGCTGCAAGGAACCATTCCTTCCTCCTTAAAATTCCTAGTTGGTCTTAATGTGTTAGATCTTTCTGCAAACAGAATAACTGGAAGCATTCCTGAGAATTTTGGCAAGCTCACATCTCTAAATAAGTTGATTCTAAGTGGAAACCTTATCTCTGGTGTGATCCCTCGGACACTGGGGTTGTGTAAGGATTTGCAGTTGTTGGATATAAGTAACAATAGGATCACCGGTTCTATTCCTGATGAGATTGGTCATTTGCAAGGATTAGATATTCTCTTGAACTTGAGTTGGAATTCTCTTACTGGCTCCATTCCACAGACCTTCTCAAATCTTTCAAAACTATCCATCTTGGACCTCTCTCACAACAAGCTCACAGGTACACTCACAGTACTAGAAAGTCTTGAAAATCTTGTGTCTCTAAATGTCTCCTACAATAGCCTTTCTGGTTCTCTTCCTGATACAAAGTTCTTTCGGGATCTACCTGCTGCTGCATTTGCTGGTAACCCTGACCTTTGCATTAGTAAGTGTAATGCAAGTGAAAATGGCCAAGGCATCAAGTCAATAAGAAATGTTATTATCTACACTTTCCTTGGGGTTATTTTAATTTCTATTTTTGTCACTTGTGGAGTAATTTTAGCTCTCAGAATTCAAGGCGGGGACTTTGGGAGGAATATTGATGAAGGTGGTGAATTGGAATGGGCTTTCACTCCATTCCAAAAACTCAACTTCTCCATCAATGATATCGTTACAAAGTTGTCAGAATCAAACATTGTGGGAAAGGGTTGTTCAGGAGTTGTTTATCGCGTAGAGACTCCAATGAAACAGATTATTGCAGTGAAGAAGCTATGGCCAATAAAGAAAGAAGAGTCACCAGAGAGAGATCTGTTTACTGCAGAAGTTCAGACCCTTGGATCAATAAGACACAAGAACATAGTGAGACTTTTAGGATGTTGTGACAATGGAAGAACTAGATTGCTCTTGTTTGATTACATAAGTAATGGGAGTTTGTTTGGATTACTCCATGAAAAGAGATTGTTCTTGGATTGGGATGCAAGGTATAAGATCATAATGGGAGCTGCACATGGTTTAGAATATCTTCATCATGATTGTATTCCTCCAATTGTCCATAGAGACATTAAAGCTAACAACATCTTGGTAGGTCCACAATTTGAAGCTTTTATTGCAGATTTTGGCCTTGCAAAACTTGTGAACTCCTCTGAGTGTTCAGGAGCCTCTCATACAGTTGCAGGTTCTTATGGATACATAGCTCCTGGTGAGTAAAAAAGCTTGTCATTCTAAAACAACTGTTCATTTTGGCAATGTGGCAATGTCCCTTTAAGAAAACTTTCAGTCTTACATCATTGTTTTGTCAAAAAGTCATTAAGAATTCAGTGCCTTTATACTTTTAAGACATTCCTTCTCTCTCTCTCCCACTCTATCTTTTGGTACATTAAAAATATTGTGTATAGACTTTAAAACATTCTTTTTATATATATATATATATATATATATATATATATATATATATATATATATATATATATATAATAGTTCCGTGAAACCATATTACAGTTAAGAGCTATATGCTACTTTACCTTTTTTATTCTTTATTTTATATTTTATGAGTTATGTCCATTTTGAGTCATTTTCCCTATACCATTGGGACCGCTGAGTAATCACAACAGCATTATCTGTCAAACTGCAGAATATGGATACAGTTTAAGGATCACAGAAAAGAGTGATGTCTACAGTTATGGTGTGGTGCTCCTTGAGGTCTTAACTGGAATACAACCAACTGATAACAGGATTCCAGAGGGTGCTCACATTGTCACATGGGTTAGCAACGAAATCCGAGAGAAGAGAAGAGAATTTACATCTATCCTTGACCAGCAACTAGTATTGCAGAGTGGAACAAAAACCCCTGAGATGCTTCAGGTGCTAGGAGTGGCTCTCCTCTGTGTGAATCCATCACCAGAAGAAAGACCTACCATGAAAGATGTAACAGCAATGCTCAAGGAGATCAAAAATGAAAATGATGATTTTGAGAAACCAAATTTTCTCCATAAAGGAATGGTTGCCAATCCTAAAGCAGCAGTTCACTGTTCCAGTTTCTCCAGATCATGTGAACCTTTAATAATAGAATCAACCTCTTCTTCTTCATAGCTACCAATTTGATTACTAGGTTTGTCAATTATTTATTTATTTATTTTTTCAAGTGACAATTTATTTGTATAGAATAGTATTATTTACTCTGGATCTTTCTCTTTAGGAGATATGGTCTTGTTAGAAAGAGAAAGACACAAATATAATTAGTGGATTCTACAACCATGATTGGTTATTGTTTAATAAAAAAGATGCCTTTCTCTATTTAACAAAGAGCATATGTCCATATCTTGTTACTCAAGATCAAGAACAAGATATTATATCTTATGGCAATTCCACACCATGCAATTATGCTCTTTCTGAAGATTATCTCTGCAGTACAAAACAAGTGAGATAATGCCAGAAACTTGCATCATCAGTGAGAATAGAACAAGTTTCTTGCAATACGGTATCAAACTGTTACTTGCATTGCACTAAAATCCATGAAGAAAATGCCTTAGGACGTAGTCCCACTCACACAATCTTAAAAGCTGCTTTTGCCGACAACTGTGACAGAAGTAAACAAATTAGTAGTGGTACCATGCCTTAGACCTTAGGTTCAATTAACCTTAACAATAATAACTTCTTAGAGAAGGGACCTAAGTATACAAACATAGCTTTCAAGGGACTGAAGAGATGATGGGCCATTGAAAAGCAAGAGTTGAAAACAGTGTCTTCTTTCCTGGCATAAACCTCTAAAGTGCAAAATTATAGAGAGAAGAGAAGAACCTGGACCACAATCCTTCATAAATTCTCATAACAATTATTTGTGTAAAGATAGAGATAGGTCATACCCCATGTTAGTGAAAATAAGTCTTGCTTTTATTCATGTGATAGGAGACCATCCTAGGCCCACAGATAGTTTGATATATGGATCTTTTCTCCCTGGTTATTAGAAAACAAGCAACATCAACATTAAGTAATTACTATTTTTCCCATATAAGTAACACTAATCTCTATAATTAGAAAGGTAATATATCATGTTCTTTTGCCCAATAACATTAAGTGTTGTGTGCAGTTCTGTTCATGCAGAAGAACATTTCATAATGACATGTTACTTTGTTACCAGTGGAAAGTCACAGGCTGCATGCCTAACTAGTTTTATTAATAATTAACATACCCTGTACTAGATTGGTTGGAACCATAATATAGGTAATAGTCCAAAAACATCTAAGACTCCGTTTGAAGAGGAAGAGACTCTGGGAAAGAAATGAATACAGTAGAATGAAGAGAAAATAATTATTTCTATTATGTAGATATAATAATATCACTATTATTATAGGTATAGATAAAAACACAATTTTAAAATCTTATGTATAATTCAACAGCACAAACTCCTGGTCACCATTGTAAACAAATAAATTATTCTTAAAGCAACATACAGAAATATAGCATCCAAGAAATATTTCACTCGATAATAAAATGATGGATACTATAAATGGCGATAAGACAATATAAGAATGAAAAATAAGAAAATACAGAAGAATGTACATGAGCAACAAATAGAACAAATGGAACACAACAAACAACCATGTTTGGAGGAAACAATAACGGTGTAGACAGATGAACCTACACTAGATTTTGGGACAGAACGGAGTAACTAGTGTGTTTTCAAGAAAAAAAACACAAACATGTATGAACTAACCCTACGTACATTACTTGTCTGGAGAAGAAGTGAAGAACTAAGAAACAGTCAAATGATGAAAGGATAATGACTAGGTTCAAAGACAAGAGACTTTCAATTTTAGAAGTCAAGGTGTATATGCTTCTAAAACTTTCTGATTGTATTTAAAGTGTCATAATTAAAAAGTGGGAACAGACAATGATGTTCCTTTCACGCTTACCAAAACTCCTGCATGATCAAAATTGATCTTTAAGTCTTCATGTACTATGCAGGTGTGTGCTACTATTGAGTGCTCAACATTGAGACTTAGAATTTTTTTTAATTATTATTAATAAAAGTTAAAGTGAGTTGAATTTTGAAATCATTTGAAGTTAAACTTTGAGGCTTAAAGATCACTCGGATATTTTCACATTACCTATCATCAACATTTTTGTTTGGTAACAAAATTTAAACTCATCCTTACAGGATATAAATTTGATTTTTATGGATTCAACTAGCTTTTATTCATAGTATTTTACATTTGATTTCTTTACACTTTTAACCATATCCTTACACATAAGTGGAGAGATCTCCTTTTTCCATTTACCCTTCTTTTATGGGAAAGTCAATGTGACATTTTTCATGTTTTTGAATACGTTGCTTGTGATTTGTTTAGGTTGATCTCCACCTACATATATGAAAAGAAAGTCAATCTTAGTCATAATCCATTTGCACTTTTACCCGTGATGGTTAACAAAATAAAAATTATGTCAAAAAGTAATTGATTCAAGTAGTATGAGATGTGATATAAGCATGTAAAGTTCAAATTCTGATTCATGATAACGGAGAAAAAACCTTATTGGGAAGAAGTAATCTATCTATGAATGACATCAAATTCGAAAAGAAATAAAAATTTTCCGGTGACCGATTGAGACATTTCTTCACAATCATGTGCTTAAAAAATAATAGAATGGAGAATTATTCCCTCTTCACTTAGAATCATACAAATGGAGTGAGAATAAAAGTTAAACAAATTAAATCTCAGTCATTTTTTTATGTCTTATAGAATTAACATAGCTTCCTCTATTTGACTTAAAATAGAGTGTAAAATGTTGAAATTCATGTAAAACTTTTAAAGAGTTTTTTTTAAAGATTTTCATTTCTTTTTCATGTTTTCTTTTCTACCAAACATTGCCGGAGCTTTTTGTGTGTAAACTAAGAACATCCTCAACTGAAAATGGAAGACTAATTCTTTTCAAAATGTAAAGATCACTAAAATGAATTTCACCTCTTCTAATGAGTTTCGCCTCTTTCAATAGAGTATTTTCCATGCACATAGTGAATAGTTGAAACCCTGGCAAAATACTTAAAGAAACTTAAGTAGCAAAAGACTATAAGCTAAAACTTCATAGAAAAAGTATCATTTGTATACCATGACAGGTTATTCAATCACAACTGAAAAGACCAAAAATTCCGGGTATGAAATCTTTTAGACTAAAGTAATAACGGCACACACATTTAAATTACAGGAGCCCACCAAAAAAAAATCAAATTACAGGTAAAGGGTCTTTTTCTAGTGAAGGTGACAAATTGATAACGCTTCTTGATCAGTAAAAATGTAGAACCAAGATTAGTGGACGATGACAATACAATTAAAAAGAACAGATCAAGCAAAATATTTTGGTACTTGTTTGGGGTCCATGTTCCAATAGCTTCGTACTTTAAAGTTACTTGGTTTACTTGTTTCGCCACATTAAAATGATTAGGCCATTTACATTGATAGAACTGGACCATGCTATGATGGTCTTTAGCAAGCCAAGAACTTGTAAAGTATCAATTATGAGATGAATCACACGGACACCCCATGATCATTTTTCAATGATGAGTCTAAAAATGAATGCATCAATTTACAAAGTAGATGATTCAGCAAAAAATAAAGCCATGGTATTTGTTTACCCTATATTAAAGTAGTCATAAAAGATAGGGTAATTGAAAACCTACAAGGGTTGCAGGAGAGATGTCACACTCACCCGTAAAGGGATGTCACTGTAATTTAATCTTACACTGTTTGTATATTTTGAGTTTTATTTTCATATATTAGTAATGTAAAAAAAATCACAATTTACCAAAAACTTGTATTATTAATCAGTTAAGAATTTCCCTAAATATGATTTGAAAAGTTAATAATAATCTTTTCATATATACTGCTGGTGCATTATAATTAAATTCATATTTTTATTTGTAACTCTCAGCATATAATTAAAACAACTAACATTTTAAACGATAAATGTAAATAATCAATTTCAAATACAGTTTATAAAAAAAGAAAATATAATAAATATGATTGTATTTCCAGGTGTCAATTAAACAAATGTCCTTATTGTTACAATTACAATATTACAATATAAGAAACAAAGACCAATGGCACAATCATATCTTAATATAATCATTAGCATGAATTATAGTACACAACTTAAGCGACACACCCCTTTCCTTGCAAGTCACACTTACGGAAAATTTAGGTGAACAGGAACACTGAATGGAAAGAAAACAATAAACAGCTGTAAGATTCAAATATGGTTAGTGACAATATAAAAAACATAGCAAACCTGAAAAAGAAACTTTAACTCACTGATTGATAGATTTTGAACAAGATAATTACAGTTTATCAATCAAAACTTCGTCCCTGGGTGCCACTTTATGCTGCATCCAACACTTCACACAAGAAGAAAAACAATGACCTTAAGCACTTGAATGTAACAACATAGACTTGAAAGATTCTCAAACACTTAAAAGGAGGAGAATATGTACAAAGTACCTAGGTTTTTGTGCTGATGGTACCGGTTGGCCACTCAAAACACGATCTATTGCCGTGCTTAAGTCTCTTTATATAGAAAATAAAATGGTTAGTTACTACTATGAAGAAATTAAAAATGTTAAAATAATTGTTCAATGCTAATTCAATATAAGAAACCAACCTTCCAGTGACTCGTACGTTATTACTTGGCCTTGAATCATCAAATTGACCATGATAAACCAGCTCAAATGGCCTTCGACCATCCTGTTATCAATTGATTAATTGATAGAAATATGCTATGATATACACTAACATTTGATTTGAGGGTTCAAATTAACCCCAAACCAAAGTCACCCAGATCAATGTGCAATACAATGAACAATATTGATTGTAATTACCTTTTTAAAAAGCAAAAATTCTGGTGTACAAACTGCTCCAAAATCTCGTGCAACATCCTGTGACTGCATCAAAAAACAATGCATCAAATATCAGTGTTTTACCAAATTACAAACAAGGATAACATCAGCTCTCCAATAAGTTGGTTACTTTCAATTATTGGCATTTGGGTATTGATTGTTATCAGCAAACAGCTTCTAGTTTTAGGATTAAAATATTAATGTTATTTGGATAATGCAGAACTTTTAAAACATATTATGAAATGCGCATATGGATAATAAATTATTGACATTCAATATCTATTTATGATTTTGATAATCATATGATAAAAAGAAACACATTAGTTAGTCAATTAAACAATTCAATGAAGAACATCATTTGACTACAACCTGAGCAAAAGCCTACAGCTCCCTTTAGCCTCTTTGGTTTAAGATATGACACATCTATATGGATTATACATGCATGTTTAAATAAGGAAACACAATTCAGATTAATTTTTCCATGTTGTCTTATGGATTTTGACCTTTAATGGCAGTGTTAACCAAGGTAAGGCACCTGAAGGATGTAAAAGTATGGCCTAAAAAGGATGATTTTTGTCACTGATTATGTAATAAATATAGAATTAGAGAGGCATAGTTGGAAATAGGCATCTTCATATCTATCAAAGCATGTGAACAAATAAAACAGGTTAAGATTTACTAAAGCACACCTCATCATATAGGTATGGGAAGGGGTAGTTAAACAGTTTAGCATCTTCGGCCATGAATTCTGGGCCATCCTGTGAGGCACAATTCCAAGTTGCACAAATCATTCAATACTTTCAATGTAGCTCTATTCCAGGATATGAAGTTACAATAACCTGGGGGTGTGTGGCTACAGAATTTGAAGATATAGCAATGACAGCAAGTCCTTTCTGTACAAAGAGGGAAAGAATATTCTTATAATGGATTTCACTTATGCAAGTCCAACCTGCTACTGAAGAAAGAAATATATTTCCTGCAGGGTCATTAATTTGGTTACCTCCATATAGAACTTTGAAAGCTTTACAATGTCTTTTTTCAAGTGCTTAACGAATGGACAATGGTTGCATATAAACATAACCTGCATGACCACAAAAAATGGGAAGGACAAACAAGCATTTTCACAACTGAGCTGGGAAAAATATCACAATGTCACTAAATTAGCAACTGGAGAAAGAGACTTAATTATTACCAAAACACCCATGCTTTATGCATCATAATTCATAAGTAAGAAAGAACCACCAGGACAGTTTATAAAACTTAACCACAAAATGGTTTCCCTCAACTTTTGGTGCACATGCAACTGAATCTAAGTAGTTTATATGAATGAAAACATGAGTATATCATAATTAAGCAGAAAGAAAATTACTCACAAGCTGGTATTCAGCAATATCTACTTTAATGTATGAATATAAAACTTGCATGGAAATAAATGCTACCTCTTATAATCAAATGAACTCTTTCTAATCACATATTCAAGGCTCCAAAAACAAAATAAGAAACTTGAACAATCAGTGAATTAAACAAAACAAAACAAAGTGGTTAAAAAAACAGAAAGAATGTAGCAACCTACCAGTAGAGCTGGATATACTTCAAAATCATCCAATGTCCAAACCTTCCCAGTAAGAGGCTCTGGAAGCTAATTGAAATTCAATCCATCCAAAAAATTTAAAAATAAAGAACTTAATAATTCAATGTTTCAAAGAAAATAATAAAACAAAAAAGGGAATATTAAAAACCTGAAATTGTGGAGCCCTGAAGCCCAAGGTAACACCTTTGGACTCGATTCTAGCAGCCCGAATAAGAAGCCTTGTTGGGGATGAGTTTTTGTTGCGTTGGAAGCGTAGAGGATGAAAACCGAGTTTAGAAACAGAGCATGATTGTGAGAATGTGAAGCGAGTTGCAGAAGAAGATAACTGCACAAAAGGTGACCCAATTGAACACACTTTGGGTCTCAATCTCAATGCCATTGCTGGGTTACTCCAACATTCACCTCAACCTCAATTCTGCTTCATCAATATCATCTTCTTCATCACTCGTTTCTCTCTGTGCTCGTCTTTTTTTTTTTTTACACTTTTTTTTTTCTTTTGGGTTGTGCTGCTCCTACTAATGGCTATTAATGGGTCCATACCCAATAGCCGAAGCCCAAATACTACGATCCATAAAAATTAAACAATGGGACTCAATAAAAAAATTTCTACCTTCAATTATTTTATTCTAACAATTATGTTTTACTCTTGTTTGTACGGGTGAAATTCAATTTCAATTTCAAGTAGCATGTGAAATTGAAATATTATTTTATTAGTTGATTTGTTTGGATAAAATATTTTAAAAAATTTAAAATTATGTCATTTAAAAAAAAATTAATTATATAAAATTAAAAAATTTAAAATATAAACATTTTGATTCCCTGTTTTTCCTTGTAATGTCTCGTTATTCCTATCCGATCACACTTTCTATTTCAATAATTAATATTTATTTTTATTTAATATTAAAATTTTAATTTTAAAATAAATATTTAAAAATAAAAATTTAAATTTCTTGAAAGTTAGATTATTTTATCTCAATAAAAAAATTAAATTATTTCAAAAAAAATATTTACAAAATAAAAGAAATTTAAATCAAGAATATTAAAATATTGTATATTTAAATTTCTTAAAAATTTTCAAATTCTCAGTCCAAACAGGGTTATTATGGTATTTAGTTATACACTAACTATCTCATAATAAGTTTATTAGCTTTTAAAATAATTAAGTTAAATTTATATTAACTGTAACTTTTTTATTAATTAATGACACGAGTTTTTAAACTAAGAATATATACCTAGTGAACTCTTAATTATAATATGAATATAAATATATATAGTTAAAAAAATTAAGTAAAAAATAAAAAGGTTAAATTAAATTATATGAAATATGAGATAAATGATTAAAAATGAAATTGCCACAGAGGAGCAACAACAATTTATAATAGGGGAAAGAACAGAAAAGTAGATACGGGGTGGTTTCCTTAATTTACTAATAACGGAAGGCAGGTCCACAGTTTGCATTTGAAAATGCTAATAGACAATTGGGTTTACATATGTTTTTTTTTGCCGACAACAATAATTTATCATTTGTTTTTTTGGCGCAGAAACTACTAATTTTTGTTCGTGAACAAACAATGGAAGAAAGCTTTAATTATATACGGCTAATCTGATTTTAGATTGAGTGATGGTAGACAATGCTAGCTGTTTCTAAAATGCAAACATCATATTGACACTATTAATCTATGGTTAGCTGCGTCGTAATTCCAAATATTCACAGCAAAATATTGGTGTAATGATGTAAATTGGATATTTATTTTTTTTCTGTAATTTTGTAATTTATGTAAAATGACTTGTAATTGGATGGTTGATGAAAACTTTGATATCGTGATAATGATTTAATTGTCTGACAATAGGATACAGTAAACTCATTAAATAATTTTTGAAAATGGACAGTAAATTTATCAAACAATCTTTTTAAACGGATCATAACCATATTTATTATAATGGGGTATAATGGAATTGACAATAGAACCGGCTAAACAATCTTCAAATATTACCAATGGTGCAATCTCATCAATAATAAAATATTAATAATTTTAAGATAGATTCTAATATGATATTAAAAATGTATTTGATAGATCTAATTTAATTTTATAAATTACTATTGAAGACTACTTCTCATTTGATCTATTATCTAGATATAACTCAATTATCTGTGCATGAGTGTTTAAAATTTCCCAAATGACTTAACTTAATAAAAGAAAAATTAGATAAGAAATATTTTATGGTGTTTAATTTTTAACTTATATCAAATGTTAGTTTTTGATTTAGAATTTAAACTGAAACTAGTGTCATCATCTTTCAGTGAACAGTGTTACTTGTTGAATAAATCAGTAAAATATAATTAAGAAACTTCCAAAAGAATCTAGCACGTTCACACTATCCATACATATATTACCTAAGTATAAAACTGAATTTTCTATGTAAATGAATAGCTTATAATATGTAAATTGTTAACATCAAAACTTCAACAAGTTATGTTTCCTCTAATAATTTTGGAACGTTTTACGTCATGGATGACGGAAGACTTTGATACAGAGGGAATCAAAGCGAGAGAAGTTAATTCTTTATGTGCATTATTATTTAAATTTTAAAAAAAGAAATAGACTCATATACGTGTGTGTATATATACACACGCATCTGGGTATGCTTTGGCACAAGATTGGATTATAAAGTTGGTGTTTATAACTATCTTAGTAAATTAATTGGTCCATCTAGAACTTTATTCACCTGTGAGAGATAGACAAGTGCAGGTTAAGTTGACTTGCACATAATTCACTTAAACTATTTTATTTTTTATTTTTTTCTTATTAATTTATATCATAATGAATGTCATTCAACCTGTTAAAATTTTAATATATTCTTTTTTTAATTTTATTATGATTATGTAGAAAAATGGAAGTTAGAATATGAGAGTATGTTGTGGATTAATTTTTATTTTATTTCAAACACTATTGAAATTTAATGTTAGCTTATGTAAGTATCTAGAATTTAACTTGAATTTTTTTTTTAATTTTTTTAATTATAATAAGTAGTACGTGGACCAACTTGTTTAATACACTCATTCATGGTAAATAAAACCATAATTTTATAGATTTAATATAAAGATGAATTGGATTAAATTTACCATTCACTTAAGTAAATATGATCAATTTACCCATTTTGATAATTCTTTGTATATATAATATATAATATAATATAGTATAACATAACATATTAATTATTTTAAAAATAAAATAAAAAATACGCTTGGTAATATTTACACAGTCAATATTAAAAGGTAAAAGACCTTTAAGTAGTCTCATATTAATATTATATAATTAATTTTAATTTCAATCATCCATGTATTTTTTTAAAACCCAATTTTATAATTTGTATTTCTCACCATTAGAACAATTGTCGCATAATATATGTCTATATAAAAGGTGTATTGAATAAGATTGCTTCTTATCATTCGAAATGAGAAATATAAATTATTCAATTTTATTCACGATCAAAATTTAAAAAAAAAATGTATATGACTTTTTTAACCATAACCTATTCTAATAAGGAAAATCTTAATCATTTGTTACTAATGACATAAAAAGAGAAATAACATTAACTAAATTACGTTGTTTTAAAAAAAGTTGAAAATGATTGATAAATGTTAGTTCCGTCAATATAAACCGGACTCATGTGTTATAAGAACCGTGAATGTAAATCTTATTATCAATATAAAGACATTACTAAACATTAATAGATAAAGATAAATTTTCAACTTGATAACTTCCTAATCTTAAACACCCAACTTACTTAAATTTTAATGTAAAGAAAAATGTTGGAAGTTGTTGAGAATCCCTTCTTCCTTCTTTCATTTTTTTGTTGCTTTATTTAAGTAAAATAAGACTATCTTCTTTGTTCAATTGAATTGTACAATATCTCCAATGATCGATGCTTGAATAAACATGCAGACTTATATTTCATAATTGAATGATGATGTAAGTGTAAAACTTTGAAAATTAAAGGCATTCCGCGTAAAATTTAATTGAAAAACGATCTTGAGATTTATGAATGAATCAACAACAATGAGAAAATTTGAGTCCAAAGGATAGGAACATAATAATGAAAGTTTTGTCGTGTGGTGGCTGGACGAGTTACAAAACAGAATAACTTTCAACACAAAAAAAAAATGATTGATAACCTAAGAGGTACTAACTAATGGTGTCATAGCAGTTTGTACGATATGTTAGCATCACCTAATTGTTTGCTAAAACAGGTTTTAAACTTTTCATTATGTACCAATGAGTGTTTCTCAAACGTAAGCCAATTGCCTAATTATGTTATTGTTTCGGATATTATAACTAACATGATGTACTAGCAGGGACTAAAATAAAAAGACCAGAAAATATTCTACGGTAGGAGAATAATAAGAATTTTTATTTTATCACTCAGTCATTGACATCTATAATAAGTTTATTAATTTTTATTATAGTTATTTCAAAAATTAAAAGTTATGTTTATTATATTTTCACTTAGTTAACAGTCTCTCTCTCTCTCTCTCTCTATATATATATATATATATATATATATATATATATTGTCTTTTTACACAGGTGCTGCTTAAAAATTAAACTTGTAATTCATATATTAAAGGGAATTTTGAGTTTTTTTTATTTTTATAAATAGCTAAAAATCAGAAAACAAAGATTGATAAATAGTTTTACACTGAAAATTGAAAAAAAAAATCAGAAAAAAATTAAAAGCTCAAAAAATCCCAATTAGTTCATATTAAAAAATATATAAAATAAAGAATTATATGTCGCAAAATATAGTTTTTCAAATCAATTAATCTAAAAATAACAATTTTTTGTATGAAATATGAATTACATGTCTCGCGGTACAATTATTTAAATCAAACACTAACAATTATTTAGAGTTATAAAATAAAATAAAGGAAAGAAGTAAAATTCAATTGTTGACTATCAAATAATTAAATAAAATAATTTTTAAACCATTAAATGAAATGACAATAAATACCAATTGAGTAAAATAATAAAAAAAATAACATAATTATTTTTTATTAAAATAGATAGGGTTGGATTGAGTTGATTGAGTAGAAACTCATAAACCCATAATCTAACCCAACCAAACCAATTAAAATATAATTGGGCACATTGACCCATCTAGGTCTCCTTTTTTATTTTTTTTTATTGAAATGGGGCAATATTTACAGTTTTTTTGGGTTGTTACATGAAGACGTTCCTCTATCATTATTAACAATCCTTCCATTTTATTATACAATTTTTTTATTTTATTTTCTTCATAAATATATTGTACTAAAATGTTGAATTAGACTAAAATAATTATAATTTAATGAGAATAAATTTAATGCAGAATTTAGAATTTTTATAATTAAATTAAATAAATTTTTAATATTAAATACTAATATTTTTTATTTTTTTTAAATTATGTAGAAATAATTTTTGTAATTATTATGTAAAAATATATTAAATTTAAATAATAAATATTATAAAAAAACGTAACACGTAAAATTTTGTTTTTATTCTTACCGTAATGTTTATTATTTTACGTAATATTTATTATTTAAATTTAAATATATTTTTACATATTTAATATATTTTTATAAATTTATTAGTATTTAATGTTATAAAATTTATTTATTATCATTAAGTCAAATTTATTTTTACGTATTTTATTTATTTTAAATTTATTTATTATAAAATTTATTTTAAATTTAAAAATATCAATATTTAATATTATAAATTTATTTAATTTAGTTGTAAAAAATCCTAAATTCTGTGTTGGATTTATTCCCACTAAATTAAAATTATTTTAATATAATTGATGTTAGTATTTTAATATAATATTTATGAAGAGAATAAAAAAAATTAAATTATAAGGTAAAGTCTTAGATTTAATTCTTACTAAAAATAAAATTTTTTAAATAGAATATTACTGAACGTAATAATCTAAATCTGTAAATATTTTCTAAAACTGTCCAAATAAAAAAATGACCCAAATGGGTTAATGTGCCATGTAATTGAGTTGGATTGGATATAGCCTCATTGCCAATTGGAACCAACCTAGTAATGCAAGATAGATTACTTGATAGATACATGCTAATGAAAAGTCACACTAGTTTGACAAGTTATAATTTAATAGCTTCTGAAAAAGAAATCTCTAAAAAGTTACTTCATTCATATAATGCTATAATCATTTTATTTTAAAAACTTACAAAGTTGGTTTCTACTTGTAATCAACCATACTTAATTTTCTGTTTATCATATGCCAAGCCTAACGCCTAAGGAGCAGAGCATTGTTATGGCCTAATATTTTGGTGTATTAAATTTTATTTATTTATTAAAATGATTAAATTGATAAATTATATTTTGGATATATCATAATTATAATTAACTGTTTTATTTCTTCTATAAAATAAGTTGGTGTAAACTCTATAAATATTTGTTAATTTATTGCTTGTACTTAAACCTAAAATAATTAAGATAGTAAATTTAATCTTAAATGTATTTTAAGAAAACCTTAATTTTAACATAATAATTTACTCTTTTTAAATAATAAACGAGTATAAATAAGAATGATAATGTACTAGTTTAGATGAAATTTTACACAAACAAACCTAAGTATAATTTTAGATTTATTAAACACTAAATAGCTATATTAAACTTCAACATGTATAACTTTATATTTAAAACTAAGTTTTATATACTTTCTACCTGTGGTAATAGTTAGAATGACATTTTATTATCACCCCAACGATGATGTAACGTAAAAAGCTATATATATATATATATATATATATATATATTAAACGGTACAATTAAAAGTTAATCAATATTATAAATATTAATTTCTTTTATAACAAAGATGTTAATAATTGTATCTACGTATGCATATTAACTATTTGTAGTATTTACATAATAAATATGTTAATATATCATGTTTGATAGATTATATTAATTATTTATAGTATTTAATCCTGACTAATTTAATTAAATAGGTTTTTCTAAGAGTTTAAATATAGCCATTTTATTAAATAAATTACGGCAAATCAAACTTTAAATGGTTGAGGTCATATATCCTTATCAATAGTCTGACCTATCGTTATAACTATAAGTTACTAAGTCTTAAAATTTTAAAAAATTTCATTTTTTTGTCATTGTGATTAAGAATTTTTATCATATATTCAAATATTTTTAAAATTATTATTTTTATTTAATTCATTAAAAAATTAATTTTAATTTGTGAATTTCCAGTCATTAGAAAATATAAAAAAGTAATATTTATTTATTGTTAAAAGAATTAATTATTTTAATATAATTTTGATAAAAATGTGACTAATTTTAATAAAAATTTATTGATAGTCCCTTTTATATATTTTCATACAAATTTTATTTTGTATAAAAAAAATTTCATAAAAAGGCTAAAAATAAATTTTTCAACTTTTTCTAATCTAAGAACAAATGAACGAAGGTATAAAATTCTTAAAAGGATTTATATTAAGAAAGTAAAAAAAAATAAAATAAAATTTTGTGATATTAAATTAAAAATAATTTATATACTATCATTTTAATTTGGCCTTCCAAATTTTTTGTAACCTGGTCAGTGAGTACATTCTTCCCCAATTAGGAAAGAATATCCTATTATTGTCACTCTGACGCGAGGCCCAATATTTAACACCAAAATGTATAAATTCTAAGTAGCAGCAACAAGGCTTCTAGTTGTGTTACTGCTAGCTTGAGATAAACGGCTAGATCCTTTGGCCTTGTCTATTTCATGCATGGGACCAATACAAATTTGATTTATTCGGATAATGTTTTATTAACATAAGGTAAGGGAGGGATTGATGATAACTACAAGGTCAAATATAAAGTCACCATCAATGACTTACAGAGGAAACTGATAGCACAATTATATTTTTAACAATTCAATAGAAAAAAATTAAGACCAAACTAGTTGTTTTACAGGATGTGTTGAACAATTAAATAATTGGCACGGTGGGCAAAGCAAGATTCACTCTTTGGTTCAACCACTTGATCCAAATTTTGAAATTTCTCTTACTCTCTCTCTATCTTGGAGCAAATATAATATACATTTGAATCAATTAATTACGGTTGGAAGTTCAAGGCTTCAAGCTAGATGTATTTATAAAGAAGTCTAGTTGAGTATTGGAAGCCATATATATATATATATATATATATATATATATATATATATATATATATATATATATGTATATATGTTTGTATTTGAGAGAAGTAGAAGAGGGAGAGGGAGGGAATGTAATAAGGAAATGAAGAGGAGCAGAGATATGGAGAAGAGATCAGAGATAAACTCTGCCATTGAAGAATTGTCCATGCTGGCTATAGTCAAACCTGGAGGAACTCATGAGATTGCACACATACCCACCAAGCCTTTTCTATCTTTATGTTACTTGATTCTACAAGTTCTTGGTTGGTTTACTTTGCTAACTTGTTTTTATTTGAAAACATGAATGTGATGTATCACCAAACACATTGTCATTATGCTTGATTGATGCTCTCTTGCAGATAAGATTGGACCAACTATGGCTGTTTTGAGACAAGACGTTCACCAGAATATTAAGGTACAAATAAATTTTTTAAGCATAGATAAACCGTCAATTGAGTTCAATTGAAGGAAAACTATTTCTGCATGATAATAAATTGGGGTCTTCTGTTTATTGACTAGTTGTATTGACTTCTAGTTTTTCGGTTAATAGCATATAATTTTACATTGCTTGAATAGTCAACTACCAATTATTAGCTTGTGCTATTAAGTTCTATGTCACTGCAGAGGTTGGAAGTGATGCATGAACTGAATCCCTCAGTGAATTCAAATTTGGTTGAAATATTGAAATCAGAAGCTAGCAAAGGCAACGCAAGGAAGAGGTCTAGTTGTAGTAAATCCTTTCTTTGGCTCACTAGGTACATATATTATATTGTTGTTTTCTTTTCCTATTTTGTTATTCCTCATACTTGTGGTTTAGGTTGTATTATCAGTTTCAGCTCTAAAAATTGTTGATAAAAAAGAACAGGCTAATAACTGTTTCTCAGATTGAGTAACAGCAAAAAAATTATGTTTCCTTGTATAGTATATAGTCTATACTTTCCATGTGAAAAATTGCTTAATATTCACTTACAGATGTGCCACTCTGCAGATCCCTGGATTTCACCTCAGCATTGTTACAAGCACTAGAAAATGATCCTAAAAAGAACATGGAGCAAATAGTGCAAGAGTCTTATGATGCAACCTTATCACCATGGCATGGATGGATTTCATCTGCCGCTTACAGAGTAAAAACCATTTGTCCTTTTCTTCCTTTTTGTTCAATCAATTTTATGCTTGTTGATGGATTTTGCAGGCTAACTTATAAGTTTCAGCTTGTCTAGTCATGGAAAATTTAATAAAATTTTTTACCTCACGAAATCCTTTGCTTTATATGGACAAAGTTGCATACATCGTGACCAAATTTGTGCGATTGGTTCCTACTGAACTTACATAAATGGTACAACAGGTGGCTATAAAATTGGTGCCAGATAATAAAACTTTCATGGATCTACTCAAGGAAAAAGATGAAAACTGTGACACCCTAAAGGAGAAAATGCAGACCATGGTTTCTTTGCTTGTGCCTTTTCTTGAGGATATTCATTGTATTCTTGTAAGCTTAATTTCGTGCTTCCAAACATAACACTCATCATTCATGCTCATTCAATTCCCTGTCATCTTACCTTTTGAATGTTTATCTTGCAGAAACTGTATAAGTTGGATAGGATTAAGTCAACCTGAAGATAGAAGAACTAGTGTACAGCTTTGTGTAGTGTATATTTTGGCTTCCTTCCCTCACTGTTTTCATGTAAATATCTAATCTAGTAAAATTTGGATCAACATGTAGTTACGAGTTTGCTTTTGGCTGGTAAATATAGATTTTATACATCAAATTATTATAAGTTGAATTCAAAGTTTATTATTTTTCTACAAGGAGGGTCTAATTTAAGGCTATGTTACATCCAAAAAGTGCAAAATTAATTAAAGTTGTATATGACAAATGTGAAAGTGTAATCTATACAGAAGGGGTGAAGTGTGTTACTTCTAGAAAAGTATTTTTCAAACCAAAGGAGAAAATCATTTGAGATAAAGTTGGCTTGCAGTTTCACTCGCAAACCTACTATTATCCTCTGCATTAAAATTTTTATCTAATTACGAGGATGAAGGCTGTGTTTGAATTAAAGTTGGGAAAGTACTTCTACAAATACAAATGCACAATAACGAATTCTAATGTACAAAATGAAGACGAAGAATTATTTATTGCTATGAGTTTAAAAGTACTTTTGTGTTCTTGGAGCTGAATTCCAAATAGGCACAAAGATGTTATGGATCAAACTCAACCGTACCTGAGATCCAAAGAGATTTGTGTTATTTCAATAATGTTTTATATTACAGTTTAAAGAGAAAAATACACTACTTAGAGGTAGTTGAGTAATTTCTTTGAGTTATATGCTTTGCTCTTATCGTGCACAACCATTTTCTTTTTATATTGGGTTATAAAAAAGGCTAACATGCTCCACTGTGCAGTGCTCACACAAAAATTTTCAAAGGTAAAATGATAACTCAACGTAATGTTTCACTTTTTATTAACGAGATCTTGTGATTGCAAATACGTCACTTTCCTTTTCACTTTCCAAAGATTTGTTGCTTCCACATGATATTGCTATTTTATTTAGAAGATATGTCAACCTTGAAGATACTGTTAAAAGTTCCTCCAAAAAAAGTGGTCCAAAATTGCCAGATTTTTTATTTTTCACTATAATTTCACGATTGAATACACTTGATTGAAAAATAATCATTACCTTCATTGCGTCAAAATCCTGAAAATAATTTCACAATAATCATGAATTGAACTTTACATTAGATGACATGTCGAGTATCATAAAATTCCATCCATCAAATGATCAATGTTCAAATGAAATTGATTTGCTTTAATCATAGTTGTCACCAATAGTTTTCTAGACTTCCATTTCCTATAGTCATAATCACTTTCCTCTAAGTGGAATATAAGAGTTTCAATATAGCACAGGAATCCAATGAATGTGTTCAAATATAGATCAAGTCCATCCCCACAAAGTGTTTTTGAAGTCACGTGAATTAGGAGGATCTTGAAGTGCAATGAGTGCAGCAACTAAGCCAGCATTGCTTGCTATGCTTGGCTCAGTGAACTTTTGGTTAGTCCTTTGATCCATGAAATTATCATTAGTGTCTGGCCCTCCCACCATGGCTCCCAAAAGAACCTGTGGATTTGGCTCTTTAGAGTTTAGCCATTTCTTACCCTCGTCACACGTTTGTGGTTGATTATTCCAAGGGATTGATGCACCTCTGTGATGAACCTGGAGAGGAAACTTGTCACCATAGCCCACTAAATAGCTAATTTTCGTAGGATTTTGCCCCAAGATGTAGTTAACCTGAAGAGCACATAACAGAAGGAAGCATAATTAGACTCTTTTCCAATTTATAGGAAGCAATGCATATAATCAGGACTTATGAAGTTATGATGGTAGGAATTTGCCTGAGAAGTAGCAAAATCTCGAAGCATTTCCACAGAGAATGCATCAGTCTTGCAACTTGCACCAGATATTTTGAGATGATCAAGGTAATCACTGTACAATTTACTGAGAAAAGATGCTGTAGCAGCATACTGGAGTAATGGCTCATTATCAGGTTTCAGGATAATCAATCCACCTATCATTATTATGTTTAACATGAATCATATACATAGATAACACACACAAGTAAATAATTCCAAACAAGCAAATGACGTATGTTGCAATTAATGAGAGAATTAATTACCAGGTGTCCTGCTAAAGGATTTATTGAATAGATAAGAACACATGAGTGCATCAGTAGAGTTAGATGAGAGTTTCAAAACGTCCTCATGAGGAAAGCCAGGGTCACGAAAGAATCGAATGCCGGTAAGCAAAATCTACAAGGATCAGTTTGAAAAGAAAATTATGCTAACACTGCTTCTTAAATTCTCCTGAAAATTCAGTCTGTGTAATGTAATGTGTATTGAATTTTAAGTTACCTCCACTGCATTGAGTTTGTTATTCCAATAAACAACACCTTTGTCAACTCTTGATTCATCACTCTTGGCTGATAGAAAAAGTTCAATTGCATTTTCAAGGTAATCATTGTTTTCAGTAGCAAGAAATAACCAAGTTGCTCCCCAAGCCAACTCATCTTTATAACTAGTTGAGTTATAAAGCTTTCTTGATTGTTTCCCACAGGCATCAGCTGTGGTGTAGGTCCCTTGTTTCGTAGAATTTACACTTGTGATTGCCTCAAAGAGGCTCTCTGCTGCTTCCACAAGTCTCCGTGAGTAATCTTTGTCTTCTTTGAATACCATCGATGCTGCAGATAATGCTGCCACAATTTCACCACCTAAATCTGAAGCAGAGCTATCGCAAATTGAAACTGGTCTCTCATATTTCATATCTTCCGGTCGTTGCCAGCAACTCAAATCATTAGGTTCATTGTTATTATTACTAATGGTACTTCCAACCTAATGAAATTGAACAAAACAAAAATAGAACAAATTCTATTTATAGCTATTGGTATGTAATTCAGAATAGGACTTATGGCACAAAAATTAGAATGAATCATCTCATGTCATATTTTAACACGAAATTTTTTAGCAGAAAGCTCTCTAGCACATTTTTTTTAACATACGTTTTACTATTGGTTAAAATTTATTGGAAATCATAAAATTATATAGATCTTACTTATGCAATGACCTCACTTATGTTTCTGCAGTTTTCAATAAATTTTAGCCAATAATAATAAGATTGTGTTGCTAACACTACTCTTTTAATATTACAAGTCCTGTCCAAATTTTGTGAGTATGTCTCATGATAGTCACAAAATTTGAACAAGGGGTGCATATTATGATACACATGAGAATATCCATTCCCTACAAAAATGTGTAACTTGCCTCGGAATACAGTGTAAGGTTCGATCCAGTTTTGGAATCTGGGGGAATGAACACCTTGAGTAGATAGTCAGTACCCCATTTAATAATGTCCTTGACATGATCAAGCTCACCTATATCAGCATATTTACTTTGATATTCCACAACAGTCCAACTCAACAAGGTCAAAGTATAAGCTGTGGTGAAGGTAAACTTAATATTGTTGCCAGAATCATAAAATCCACCAGTAAGATTAACCTTGGCTGAATGGTTACCATCATGTATTCCTGAGTCTCCTCGAAATTTCACTGGACTGTTCCTTGGATAGTACCCAGCTGCAAAAAATAAAATCCATTGTTGAATTACACCAACAAAGAAAATGAAATCTGTAGCAACACAAAGAGGAAGTAGTACATTTTTGTGCATCATAAAATGTAAGAGCCTGGTTTATTGCCAATTTTACATCGATTGAAGACCCTTGATGCTTGTGCTTCTGAGGTAAAAAGTGCACCAACAAAACAGCAGCTAAGATGCCAATAAATATTGTTACAGCAGCAAAAATAAAACAATGAAAGTGCTTTCTGTCAGTGATAACAAGATTGTATTCAATAGATTTTGGATATTGTGAGGGGATAGATTCATAGTCACTGGAAGACTTAGGAGCAAGTTTAAAGTCAAGTGCTATTGAGTTCCACTGGCTTGCTGAAGGTAAAAGGCGACCTGCCTCTGAAACTGTGTGCACATATCTCACAGGGTATCTCTCTGACTCAAAAGTAGATGACACTGTTGGTTGCATGATTGGTGAAGATTGCTATATTGGAAAGTGTTGAGGTAGAAAATGAAATGAACAAAATAAACCATGCACTCTCACAGAAGAAATTGGCTTCTAGGTTCTATCTATATTAGTTTGTTTTGCCTATAAGACAAGTAATATGCTCATACCACATGCCTGGTTGGAAAACAAGGCTGAGATATGTAGTTATTAATGCTACTTATGTGCTAAATTCTTACATTCACAGCTAATCACATTAATTATATATAACCTTGCATTTATCTGAGTTAGCTCCCATCCCCACCAAATAAAAGGGTTCAAACTTCAATTTGGGTGTAGAAAATTAGAAAATAATCTCTTGTATAATGTCTACAATCATGAATGTAAATGGTGTGTAGTAGTTAGCATATGTATTCATCTTTACTAATAAAACATATTAAATATAAAAAGTGACATTTTTTTAAGGTTAAATATTATTGTGAAATCGAATTTCTCAAAAGATAATCTTTCCAATAGTTGATATATAGTGGGTGTATTTGGTTCACGTAAACTATTTTGTTAGCTAAGCACCCTACAGATTATTTGATAAAAAAGTTATTTTAATAAGAAAATTTCATATTATTCATTACGTTAACATGTAATATCGTAATTGATTTGGGCTGATATTCCAAAGCATGGATTTGTCTTTTCTGTGCCGTCCAGATTATAGCATTATTACATGGAATCACTAAGGGGTGTTTGGTAAAGGAGGGAATTTTAGTTTCTCTTGAATAAAGTTAGGAATATATTAAAAAAATAAAGATGTTTTCAGAAAGCATTGATTCTTCAAACTGCATTTAATTAATTTTTTTACAAGATTGTTCGTATGAGCTTTTGTCCATGTTAGTAATTTGATAATTTTAGTGTTGAGTTTCACTATTGCATGACATTTTTTTATTAATTTTTGAAAATTTTGGTATAATTATACATGCAATCTCACTTAAAAATAACTAATTCACTGGGCAAGTTCCAAGTCACCATATGTCTTAACAACATGTCACTTAGAATTAGATTTTTATTTTTGTTTTAAAAAAAAGGCTATCACTGGAAGTTACTAATACGTGGCAGTTTTTCAAAAACTTACATGCTTAATTTTGATCTATATTAATATAAAAATTGCATTAATAGATTGGGGCGCAGCTGGGAAGGGTGAAAATTTTTTAATTTTAATTTTAATTTTCTTTAATTGTTTCATGTAAGAACTAGCTTTCAATTTTTTTTTTTTCAATTTTTTTCAATTTTTTTTAAGGTTTAGCTAGACACAAGCCGATTGACTACACAATAGGATTAAGAAGTTAAAATAAATTCAAGAGGAGTTAAAATTTATTTTTAATAGAATCATTGTTCTCATTTATATTTTAATTTTATTTTTCTTTCATTTTTTTTTTTTTTTTTTTTTTAAGAACCGGTGGGATGCAAATCCATTAATCATGTAATAATTTTTATTTTTTTTTTTGAGTTAGGAGCTAAAAAAAATCTAGGGAAGGTTAAAACTTACTCTTAATATATATATATATATATATATATATATATATATATATATATATATATAAAAAAAAAAAAAAAAAAAATATTGGGGGGAATCGCCCCCATGGATCGCTCCGCCCTTGTTGATAGTGAACCTTTTATTCACTTATTTGTCATGCATATTAGATTTAATTGACTGTTATTTGAGTTTTATTAATTCTTTTTGCTAACTCAGTTTTGGATTTGTAGATGTAAGTGGGTTTATTAGTTAAGCTTTGCTAATTTTTAGATTTTTATTTATTTTAAAATTGTCGTCTTATTTAGGTTATGAATTGAGTAATAAATCTCAAATTTGGATGATCTAAGATTCCCCTGAAAGATTAAAAATATCCAAAACTTTATCTCTCAGGATCTCAAATCAATTCAAAAGGATCTAATGTAAAAAATGTGTGTACCTAGTTGCCACTCCTACACTTAGTCTTCAGATTGTAGTGTTTTATCGTTTTCAGATTACCATGTATTACCATTTTGAACCTAAATCCTTTATTAGAATCCCAATTATAGTTTATGAACACTTTTTTTTTACCTTGATTAGTGGGTCTAACTAGATTCCATGAATTTAGGTTATTACCTAATGGGTCTCATGAATTCGACTACACATTTTTCTCATTTTGACAATTTTTATAGTTATGTTACGTGTTTCCTTTGCAAGATTTAGACCTAGTTTCACCTCATCTCTTTTTTTCCTTATTCTTAATTATTCTCCTATGTTCTTCGTGAATTTCATTTATGAACCTTTAATAAAAGTCTGAATTCGTGTATCAATTCAAGAATTTAAAGTCATGCAAGTAATATTTGTGTTTTGATTTCAACTATTAATTTAAGTATGTATGATTGTTTCTCTTTATTTCGATTTAAAATTATTCTCATGTTATAAATTCATTTTAAATTTAGAAACTGAATTAGAAAAATAAATAATTACCTAATTTAACTGAAATTACATTTTAAATTGAATAATATTTTAACCTAATTCCTACGTCAATTCAATTAGAATTAATTCCATTGACTACATTGCCCCTTTTTGATAATCATTTTACCTTCTCTCTCTATTTTTTTTTTTTCAATTTTCTTTCTCCAGTCTTTACCTTGCCTTAAAATTTATCCAAGACATGATATTTTTTGCCAGTCAAGATATGATATTTAGGAGACATTTTTCAAACATTTTATTCTATTTTTATTATAAATTAACAAATGAAAAATGAAACACTTCTTACATCTTACATCAATCGATGCTTATTCAAGACATGATTATAGATTAATCTTCGTTAATTTCATTTAAATGAATGGCTTAAAAAAGCGAACCATCAATAAAGTATTCGCATTAGCACTTAGCAGTAAGATTCAAAGTCACTACTATTAAAATTTACGAAACATGAGTCATATTCTTAATTCTTACCATCTTGATTAACTTGTTGAAAACTATTAGAAACTCATGTAATATTATTACACACTCTTACCATCTTGATTAACTTGTTGAAAACCATTAGAAACTCATGTAATATTATTACACACAGAGAGATATTTTGAATTTTCAAAGGCTGAGATTGTTGTGTCTGGTGGAAAGCGATTTTTGCAACAAATTGCATTGTGGCTTTGCAAGGTACCTTGGTCCACAGGGCGGCTATACTTTTAGCTAGCTTGGACTGTATGGCGGGGTTGGTAAGTTTCCACTTCTCAAATATTTTTATACCATTAGTATCTTCTTTATCTTTTTATTTATCACAATATTTAATTTATTCTATACTATATTTTTCATTCTATTTTTCTCCATTTGCAAAAATATTGTCATGATTAACATTAAACATGTAAATTTTATATAATTTCCTTGCTTGTACGGTGTATTCAGTTAGTATTTAATTATTTTTCCGGACGTATAATTACAGAGTATTGTGCTAAGGTGATGAGACATCTCTGTTACGTTACTATTAAGTTTGTCACAAGACATAAGGTCTAATGAAGCGTACGTAATCCCAAGAAGCTAATCAACACAAAATATTATCTATATGGGACACTAACCCTCCTACATCATTATTACTTACAAGGATAGCTGAGTAGATCTGCACCCACGCACTCTCAATCATAATTGAACACATCAGTTCGGTATATAACAAAAAATCACTTACATATTCCATTTAATCAACTCGTCAATCTATAAATATTTTATTCTCTATTTATAAGTATGATTTGACTCTCGTATTTATATAATCATCTCCCTCATTAATACTAACTAAACACTAATTTAAACATCAGAGATAATATTTTATAATTACTATTTATTCACTTAAAAATTACATCAACAAATTTCATTCATAATTCAGACTCATTAGAGAGAAACACAGAATATATATATTTTTTATCACTATTCTTAAAATCACACACACATATATATATATATATATAACCATCGTATATACCTCAACCTCCACCTTAACTCGGACCTGGGAGGAACATATGAAATTTACCTATTATTAATTACTATTCTTAGAACTACAAATTATTCTCGTAAGCGTACACTATAAATAGATACATTTTATAATTATTTTAACTACGCCAATCTTATTAATGATACTCCTTTTATGATTGCTATCTTTACTGGCTCAGTTTAAACTAATATGTTTGACACCTACGAATATTAAGCTATATCACTATATAAACCTCCAAGCTTTAGTGGGCAGGTCGGATTTATTGCGCATATATGTCAAAGATGACAAAGTTGACTGTATTGCTATAGACATGGCAGGAAACAATTTGAATTTTTTTTTTTTTTATCAGAAGAAAATAGTATATTGATTTAAACCGTACAAAGAGATACTAAAATCTATTGCATTATCTTTCAAGTTTATTAATTAGATAAAAAATATTGAATGAATGAAATGATATTTATTTTAGTTATAAGAGATAGGGAAGGGAAAAAGCTTTTTGGTGAAAAGAAAAGTTATCTTACGCCTTAGATGCTCTTTGATTTGGATACACCTTTTAATAACTATTTATATAGAAAAGGACAAGAAAATAAAATAAAATTATTAAATTTTGTTTATGGACTTCATCACATAATCATTCCATATGAGTCTAAGATTAAAACAATCAAAACTTAAGCTTTAGATCTATTAATAAAAGAATTATTTTTTGTGAATAAAAATTATAAAAAAAACCCACGTTCACATATAATAGTAAAAACACCACAAAATATATGTCTTTTATTTAAAGGAAGAAAACTTTCAAATTTTATTCTAGGTCCCACTTTTTATTTGGCCACTTATTATGGTATAGCATAATTCACAAATTTATCTCTTGAATGAATTTCATGAATGTCGAAGAAGTAGTTCACAATTCCTTACCCAAATAACCTTTAAACAAAATAACACACTTTTTTTCCTATGTGGGGAATTAAGGATGATTGAACCAAATTTATTTTTATTTTAAAATATTAGAAATAAATCAAATATCACTTAATTTTAATAATTATCATTTATCTTATAAATATTTTTTAAATAATTATTTTTATATATATTAAATGAGATCTATGAATAAGAAAAACTAGATACATCATAGATGAAGTTTAATCAACACTCTCTTAAGAATTATTTATTTCATTTTTCTCCTTGTTTTTATCAAGTCTAAAATATTAATTATAAATATTTTTTAAATAATTATTTTTATGTATAAAACGTGGTTAAGTTCAGCTGATTAAACACGTACCAAAAGAATTAGATACGTAAAATTAAATTAATAAAATAAAGACGGAAATGTACTGAACTTTAACCAAAGATAAGTACCTTTTCTCACTATTATTTTAAAAATATTCTAATTAATCCGTCTTTTTATATTTAAAAAATATTTAATAAACAACTGTAATAAATAGACAATTAAATAATTAATTATAAATTATAAAATATAAATATATACATATAAATATAAAATATAAAGAGAAAGAAATATACAAATATTTTATGAGTTGACTGATCGAATATTATAATTATTAATATAATAAAGTTATTCAAAGGAGAGGGGCGTTTGACAACCTTAACAAACTTGGTTTGACAACCATTACAATTATTATCGTATAAACTAAAAACTAAACAAAGCCACTGTTGCATGCACCCAGCAAAGACTGCAGATAAATGCCACCCTTCTAGCCAGTGTTCCTCAGTACAGGGCAACTTGCAACTGCATCTTCAACACTCCCATCAATGTCAGCACCTTTTAGGAGACCTCCCAGCAGTTCCGCAGGATCATAGAAAAACTCCACCTTCACTACTTTTGAATTCTCATCCAACTGTCACAGTAACAAACAATAACACACAAAAATTGCTAATTGAGTAACATTAATTAGTATTAATTATTGTAATTATTATTGGAAAGTTAAGTTACCGTGAAAATGGCCATTCCAAAGACTTCAATTTTGTCTCCAGTAGGAGCGTGGCCTTTGAAGGGACCCTCCATGTAGCCCCAGTGTCTGAACTTATACACAATAACAGGTGGTCCAGAATAGACGTGAAGAATTTCTAAAGCAAAGCCACGTGGGAATGTTGTGGTGAAAGCTTTGTGGGATGAATCTGCTGTTTCTGCATATGGATCATAAGGCCTCAGTTTCTCTGGAAGTGAGGTTTGCAACAGTGGGATATAATCTCCACCAAGCTTCCTTTTCTCTTCTAAACTAATAGGCTTCCTTCCTGTTATATAATAATCACAATTTACATAGGAATCAATTAATAATGTGTATGAAATTCAAACCATATAATAAAAATGAAAATTGAGTTTGCAGTTTGGTACCGTTTAAGCTGAAAGTGTATTTGTTTGGATCCACTGATCGTAAATCCTTGGTATCCGCTTTGTGAAACATTTCCATCTCCCAATTCTTGACTATAGTCTGGACCTCATGTTCAAGTGAACCCGGAAGCCATACCTGTCATGAAATAAATAATTCAAGTATTTAACTTACACAATATTTGTACTGCACAAATCAATACACACAGAGAGTGAGAGTAAGAGACCTTGGTTCTTCCTTCTTCAAATAGTTTGTTAACAGCGTCGTAATTTGGAGAGGCTCCAAATTTCCAATTGATGTTCTTCTCACTGTCTTCGCGCAAAAAGGTGCGGTATTTGTCCTCCCTTACACCAGATGCTGCCATCTCTAGTACTCTGCAGTTATTGTTTGTTCATCTTTCTTGCTTCTATGTATATATACATAGACAGAAAATTATTTAGTGGTCCCTAGCAATTCATAAGTATTTATAAGTATTTTACTTTTTAATTTTTTCTTTTTGGTATTTGTGGTTGTATCAAATTTTGCTTTTGCTATCTAACTTTTTTGTTTGTTATATTTTCGTCTTTATCTAACTTTTTAATAGAATATTCTCAGCACATAGTTTTTTTTTTTTTTTTTTTTTTTTTTTTTTTTTTTAATTTATACATATAGACTGATTATTAACATAATTATATCTTAACATCCATCACAATAATTTGATTTTTTTTTCTTAAATAGGCCTTTTTGGTATTAATAATTCACAGATTTATTTTTCAAATATTTTTATTCCTTTCCAAATGTGATTTAAGCCAATAAGAAACGAACCAAGAATATAATTAATTTTTATATCTATATAAAATAATTTTTAACATCCTAATAATATAGCTCATTTTACTCCTTTTTTTTCTTCTTTTAAATATTAAGGTATACTCGAATTAAAGAAAAAGGTTTATGGATCGTAGGATTATTAATTTTAATGATAAAATTCCTCGAAATCATGTAAAATTCTAACATATGATTAAATAACTGTCTAAACCTATTTTACAGCGTCACAGACCTTTAAACTCTTTTCATTAATTAAAAGTCAAGATCTAACTTCTTGAAATATTAAAATCTATTTAAAATATTGATTTTTCGATAATTTTTTTATATGTACAAATTTTCAAAAACCAAATCCTTATTTAAATTTTTAAAGAGGTAAGTAATATATCAATCATCTGCAATTATATTTACACCAAAAGTATGAAAATCTATTTAAAAGATTATGAATTATTCAAATTTAATTCATAATAAAAATTATTAAAAAAGTATATAAATCAAAAGACTTTCAGCCATGGTAAATAATTGTATAGATTAAAATCTTATTGGTAAAATTTTATTAACTTATCTTTTACATCATTTTAAAAGAAATGTTTGTATTTTTAGAGAAGAAAATAATTTAATAGATAATTAAAATACATAAATAATTTAATTTATATATATATATATAAATATAAAAAAAAGAAATATATATATATATATATATATATATATATTATTAATAAATTGACTTATTAACCGTATAATATACTGTAGCACAGTTGAAATATTCGTATAAACTAATGTTATGAAGTGATTGAATGATTAAGTTGTCCGCATCCGCACAGTATACCTCATGCATGACATGTATTTTCTTAATTTTTTAGATATTTTTCGTTTCGCGTGTCATATGTCAGTAATCAGTATGCACCAATAACGTTTCATCAAGAATCAGTTCCTAAATCATAATCCTCTCAACTGAACTATTCTAAACTCCTAAAAACTGCTGTTTTGGCAAGCATCTTCTTCAGCTGCCAAAACAGAACATCATATTCAATTCATACACCAATGAAGGACCTGGGCGTGGTTTCAGTGATGTTGACGTCACAGTTGTTGGACGTGATCGTCAACACTGTAAGCAAATCAGCCATGAAGAAGGGCATGAATAACTTTGTATTGGTTATGTACTCCAATGCCTTCTCAGCATGCTTCCTTTTACCCTTAACTTTACTCTTTTATAGGTGTAATAATTCACTATGCCCATTACTAACCCACAAGTTATTATTCAATTCAACATGTTTATAAACTTATGTGTTGGCATTATTTTCTAATTTTGTTTGTGCAGAAAAACAACACTTCCACCACTCACGTGGACCATGGTTGCCATGTTATTTGTCCTTAGCTTGTTCAGGTAATTATTAATTTGCTTCACTTAATTAACCATCTCTGTTGACAAGGGACTTTATATTTGCAGTAATATGCTTGCTTGTTCTTGTTTTAATATTCTTGTCATGTTTTTACCGGGTCTTGCAGTTGTTGTATTCAGCTGTTTAAATTTTTTGGAATAGCTTACAGCTCTCCTACTTTGGCCTCAGCACTCAATGATTTGATACCGGCCTTTACCTTCTTATTTGCAATTATTTTCAGGTTCTTCTTCACTCCTTTTTAACTCGAGATTCATGTTTCAGAAACGAACCCCTCCCCCGTAAAACGTTTGGTAATATTTTAGGTAGATATAAATAGAAATTGAGATAATTTGTAATGTAATGGTAAATATGTGATGCTGAATAATAGATACAGTAAGAAAAATGTAAAAATATGATTGGCTATAACTCTTTATAGTTGGGTATATAATTGTCTGTTTATAAGTTTTTAAGGTAGGTAATTGTTATTTCTAAACTTATGTGATTAGGAACTTGGGTTAAGCTCACAGAGCATGTGACAAAATTCGGAT
This sequence comes from Hylodesmum podocarpum, assembly GCA_026586105.1. NCBI lineage: Eukaryota > Viridiplantae > Streptophyta > Magnoliopsida > Fabales > Fabaceae > Hylodesmum > Hylodesmum podocarpum. The sequence continues at coordinate 11,499,170 of JALJEV010000623.1, read as the reverse complement.
AATGTTCCTTAGGTATTATTTATGTTGTTCTCCAATTACAATTGGAGTTTCACTCAATAATATAAGGAATCTTTTAATACAACTCTGATTATGCATACTACTGAGGTAAAACTTCGATTCCGATTAGATGACAGCACAAACAAGTACTTAAAAAACTGTGAAGTTTTTTCCTCGGAGTAACATCTGTGGTTAATCCTTACTATGCTAGTCTCTATTTCAGAAATATTAGTTTGGAATAGCTTAAGGTTGGTCTTGCATGATTTTCTTGGTTAATCCTTGAACTTATTTTTTGGTAATTGTCCATACAGGATGGAAAAATTAAATTGGAAAGCTAATAGTACTCGTGCCAAGTCCATTGGCACATTGGTATCAATCACTGGAGCCTTGATAATCACTCTATACAAAGGCCAGGCAATCATAAATAACTATCCATCTAATAAATTGTTTCCAAAAAGACTTGTTTTATCTGAGCAATTTGACTGGATGATAGGAGCAGTGTTACTTACGGGTCATAGCTGTGTTGTCTCATTTCAATTCATACTTCTGGTAATTAATGCAAATCTGAAACGCCCTTTTGGCTTATTTGCCACAGAAGCACGGCTCTGATATTGATTTTAATCTTGTTTAATAATTTCATATTTCTAGGCACGGATAATCAGAGAATACCCTGCAGCGCTGGCGGTGTTACTCATTCGCATTACATTAGCCTCTATACTATCTGTTCCTGCTGCACTCATATCAGTAAAGGATCTAAAAGCTTTGAGACTCAGATTTGATACTGAGCTGATAGCTATTGGATGTGCAGTAAGAATAGACAATGATGCTATTTAATTCCTATGTTAACATAAATCTTCTTGTTATGACATGGAATTAACTTGATCTTTTTCTGAATGCAGGCAGTTTTTGATGTATCCTTCAAAGGTTTTATCTATACATGGCTCACAGGGAAGAAGGGCCCTGTCTTTGTTACAATGTTTAAGCCACTTGATATAGTCTATGCAGTCATCTTGGGGATTACTTTTCTTGGGGACTCTCTCTATATTGGAAGGTATAAATCAAGGTTTTCTTAAACTGAACCTTTGCTAAGCGTTATTTTATCTTATGCCTTTCTACTACCTTTTTTTATACTTTTTTCTTTTCCCCTACCTTGTGTATAAGAAGTTTTAAAACACAGGTAGGAAAAGAATTTTCTTTTGTTAACAAATTAAACAATTTCAGTTTAAAATATATATTTTCGGTCCAAAAAAGTATATAATTACAGGGTCTAAATGAAAAAATATTTAATAGACAACTGTAATAGGCAGTCAATCAGTTATAAAATGTGGAGAGAGAGAGAAATACGTATATATTCTTATATTCTTTATATTCTTTGTGCCAAGTAAAGTCGGTCTAAATTATTAATTCAATTTATCTACAGTGTAATTGGAGCTGCCATAGTAGTTACTGGTTTTTATGCCGTTCTTTGGGGGAAAATTCAAGAGAAGTTGGAGGAAGACTGTACAGTCTACAACCCTGAATCATATGATACTGAGGTCCCTTTTTTGCAGAACAGAGAGAATGGATGAATAAAATCTTCAGGAAATTATATATACAGGCTGATTGAAGGCAAAGAATAATGAGAATGGATCCACTCTTGTTAAATATTTATATGATTATATCATGTAAAAGAATTGTGTCTATCTCTCTCTTTTTAAATCTACACAAATTTTAATATGGTCCAACTATTTAATTCATAAGAAGATAGAAATAGATACAACTCATGAATCAAAAGATGGCATAATTTGTTGGCGTTTTGCAGAAGATTTTACACCATGGAAAACTGTCAGAGAATGAATTAGTTCAGTTTTTTTTGCCATTGCTGGGTTAAATGCCACACAAATATCAATTAATTTTCTCTTTCTTTATCTGGTGACTGTGGACTTGTGGATTTCCCTATCTGTAGAACATATATGTATAAATATTGTTGAGAAAACAGGTGTACAGAGTCAACCATCATAAGTGAAAAAGAAATTAAAAAATATTAGGTTGTTTTTAATTTACTCTTATAAATTAAGAAATATAATTAATATTTTATATTAAAATTATGAGTTTAATTTATTTTTTTCCATTGTCCAGTATCATGTTTTACACTATTTTTTTTAATTAGAAATTATTATTCATATGATTTTAAAATTCTACTTTGGTTAAAAGAGGGGAAGAGAGTGAGAATTTTAACGAAAGAGAGGGGGAAGGAAAGGGATCCAAATATGAAAGAAAAACAATTTTTTTTTAATAAAACAAATACTTAAAATAAAATATTTGAAGAGAATCATGAAACATATATACGGATGTATATGTAAACATTATAAATAATAGTGTCTTCATGTTTTAAAATTAATTATAACTGTTAATCAAATATATTTTTTTAAATATTATTTATTATTTTTGTTTATCTCGTTTTTCTTATAACACTTTATTAGAAAACAGTTGAAGTTCCTAATCCAACCTAGTCTAATAAAGTGTAAAAAACGTATGGACGAAAAGCTGCAGTTTAACAAACCAAGCTCTCCACTTGTGCACAGCGAATTGTGTTAACTGGAAACTCTTGTCTGGCCAAAAGGGACATCACCCCAATGAAAGAAGTGTACGTAGTTGCAGTGATTTTGATAGCAGAGTTGTTGAATGTGATCGTCAACACTGTAAGTAAAGCAGCCATGAAGAAAGGCATGAATCAATTTGTATTCGTCACCTACTCCAATGCCTTCGCTTCCTGCTTCCTCTTTCTCTTAACCTTCATCGTTTATAGGTATACACTATACACTATACTCACGCATACATAACATAACCCATGTTTTATTCAATTCAAATTAATTTATCATTATGAACTTATCTGTTGGCTTATTGTTTTTTTCATTTTGCTTTGTGCAGAAAAAGAACACTTCCCCCACTCACGTGGAGCATCGTTGCCATGTTATTTGTCCTTGGCTTGATAAGGTTATTATTTGCTTTAATTACAATCAAAATTACAGTGTCATATGGGCCATTTAGGTGTTCTTTTCCTCCTAGAGGACTCCTAGGAGGAAAGACAAGAAGAAAATTAATTTTAATTTATAGAGAACAAAATTTCATATTTTTTATTCCATAGAGGGTCTTATGTATGCTTGTTTTTGTTTTAATCTTTGATGGATGCGGTTTTTAATTTTGTTCTTGTCCCTTTTTCCTGTGTGTTGCTTATTGCAGTTGCACGAATCAGATGCTCAAGTTTTTTGGCATAGGATACAGTTCTCCTACTTTGGCTTCAGTTCTCGCCGATCTGGTCCCGGCCATCACTTTCATACTTGCCATAATCTTCAGGTTCCTTTTACTTCACTACTTTCTAACTTTTGTTCTATCTCGTTACACATAAGCTTCACAAACTTGAGATAGTTCTCTTTTAATTTAACAAATTTTAATCAAGAGCACCCTGACTTATGGAACTTAAGATTGGCCTGTCTCAATATCAGAAATGAACACTTACTATTGCTAATGATAATTCCATTCGGGTTTTCTCTAAAATGAGTGAGAATAAAGTAAACAATCTCAATGATTGATGACAAAATTAATAAAGGGTTGATATTTCAATACATTCATATTTATTATGCATGTACAGGTAATATTGACAGTTGATTTTGTTGAGATTACTTATTTTAACCTCTAAAGCAATTTGCATACTATAGAGGAGCCAAATTCCAATGTATAAATCATAGATATTTATCAAAATACTAGTTTGGAATAGCTTATGGTATGTTTGGCAGAATTTTTTGAGCTTGGCATAAATTCTTGAACTTATTACAGTAATTGACCTTGTAGGATGGAAAAGTTGGATTGGAAAGCTAACAGCACTTGGGCAAAGACTATTGGCACATTGGTATCAATCACTGGGGCCTTGATAATGACTCTATACAAAGGCCAGACAGTCATAAAAAATCACCCCCCTTTAAACTTGTTCCCTGAAAAACTTATCTCTTCTATGAAATTTGACCAGGCATTGGGGGCAGTGTTGCTGACGGCTCATAGCTGCTGTCTCTCAATAAACTTTATACTTGTGGTAATCAATGCAAATCTGAAACACCTTTTAGAAATTAGCAACGACAAGCATGGCTCAGGATATTCGTTTTACTTGTTTCATATTTATAGAAACGGATAATCAGAGAATACCCTGCAGAGCTGGTGATAGTACTCATTCGCATTACATTAACCGCTATACTATCTTTTCCTGCTGCACTGGTCTCAGTAAAGGATTTAAAAGCTTTGAGACTCGGATTTAATATTGAGCTGGTAGCTATTGGATGTTCAGTAAGAATTGACAATTATGCTATTTCCTATGTCAAGTTAACATAATTCTTCTTGTGAAATGGAATTAACTTGATCTTCTTATTAATGCAGGCAATTTTCGTTTTATCCTTTGGAAGTTTTATCTCTACCTGGGCCGTAGGGAAGAAGGGCCCTGTCTATGTTGCAATGTTTACACCATTTCCAATAGTCTTCGCAGTCATCTTGGGGATTACCTTTCTCGGGGACTCTCTCAGTATTGGAAGGTATAGATCAATGTTTTCTTTGACTGAACCTTTGTTAACCGTTATTTATTCTTACACTAAATAATTTACTCTTAATTTGAGTTTAGTCACTTTTATCTAAATGAGATATTCATTGATTTTAGTCTGTAAATATTGTTTTAGTTATGTTTTTAATTCTTATCATTAAAAATAACCACTAGATAATAATATTCCAATTTCTTTTTGTAACATGTGCCATAAAATAATAATAAAAGAAGTTGATTTATCGTCGTAATAATAAGAACTAAAAATTCAACAGAAATAAAGTTTAGGTATTAAGACCGATCAAATTTTTAGTTTACTAATTAAAAAATTATCAAAAAGTGTAGGGAGTTTCCCTTATTCCTACATGTTTCTGTTCTGTATTATATCCCATTTCTTTTTTCTGCTTTCATTCACTCTGTCACATCTTTCATCTTATTTTATGCTTCTTTCTTTTTCTCCCTGTGAAACATAAATAGGAATAGAATTTCTCTTTTGTTAAAAAAAGTTCAACTTAAAACATATCTTTCAGGTCCAAGAAGGAATATATTACAAGTGTCTTACTTAATTTGTGTGCAGTGTGATCGGAGCAGGCATAGTAGTTATCGGTTTTTATGCTGTTATTTGGGGGAAAACTCAAGAGAAGGTGGAGGAAGACTGTACAGTTTACAACTCTGAATCACACCAAAATGAGGTCCCTCTTTTACAGAACAAGAGAACGGGGGAATAAAATCTTTTGGAAATTTGAGAATGGATGTTCACATTATTGTATCATATTATATAGTGAAAATTTGTGTGTATCTCTCTCTTTTTAAATGTACTCACAAATTTTAATTTGTTTCCACCTATTTAATTGTTAAGATAGAGATGCATACAAAGCTTTGTAGATCCTTTACTGAAATAAGTGCAGCAGGATCCAGGAACATATAGTATCGGAGGTAACAGAAAAAAACCCATTTTGATTTTCTTTAGGTAATCTAATTTAATATTATTATAGTGCCTAATTTTTATAATTTATTATTATTTTAATTCATATTTAAATGAAAATAACTCATAAAACTAAATATTGTAGTCACAATTAGACAGGACAAGTTCAAGCAGCTAGTTAAATTACTGGTGCATCTGCTGTGACTTTGTACAAGGTTCCTACACTTCCAGTGGACCCATCACCTGAAAACCTATCTGCAGCCAGTTTTCTCTTATTGGATATTCATGAGGATCGTTTCATGTAGCTGAATGTGTGATGGTTTCAGACTTTTGGTATAATATTTTAGGAAAAAACTTGGTGCAATTCTGTAAGTATTGTTTGTGCTTTTCTCTGACAATAATTGTGTAAATAGTCTTTATTTCTCGAAATTGAACTTTTATTTCGATAATCTTAATAATTAGAATTATATTTTGCATTGTGTTAATAGTCTATAAGTTGTTAATTAGTTATCATTAAAATTGGCTATTTTTCAGGCTTCTGTTCTCAAGAAATATCCAGCAAATCAAGTTGATTAGTTGTACTTTTTTTTTTCTGCGACTATTCTACCAGATTACTGTGACCTGTTTGGTTGGGGGAAAAGAAATTGATTAATGCTTGGGAACTCTGAAGTAGGTGAGGTTGTTTGCAATTATGTACTTGATAATTAAAAAGTAAAGTAAGTAGGTTAAATTATAACTAGCTAGTAAATACGGGCTTCCTGCAATATTACGCTTACACTTGTATATGGACGGAAAGTGAAACATAGAGAAATTAATAGAAGAGAATAGGATAGAAATTAAGGTTGTTTAAATGACGTGAAATAGAATAGAATGAAAGAAAAATATTATTGAAATGTATGCATGATTTTATAGAAAAAAATGAATAAAAATAAATGATTTAATTATTTTATCTTGCACTAATATTTTGAGGCTGATTTTAAAAATTAGAATAAATACATTAAAAAATTGATTAGATAATTCGTGGGGCAAGTAGTAGATTAGAAAATTGGGGTCTGGGTAATCCGTTAATTAGAAAAGGTTGGGTTGGGTAATTGATTAAATTACGTGGGAGGAGGGCGTTAGGCAAGGTAATTGTGATTAATTAATTTAGAAAAGGTGGGGATGGGGTAGTCAATTAAATTATGTATGGGGGAGGGGGTTAAGTTTGTTTGGTTTGGGGGAGGGAATTGATTAATTTTCTTTTGGGAGGGTAATCTGTTAGATTTGGTGGGGTTTAATTGATTAGAAAATTGTTCTGGGCGAGAAGGGGTAATTGATTATTTTTTTTTTGGGGGGGAGCGCATAATTCATTAATTTTAGGTGGGCATAATTGATTGATTAATGCATTTCCTTTTTCTTTTCAGATGTTTCTGTCATGAATTAATTGTTCATACATCCCACAGTGGGAACCCATAATACTGTCCTATTTAGAAACTAATAACGTTTCCTAGACAAAGACAATACATGCAGAAATAAGTCACAATGATGGAGAAAGAGGCCGAACACACATAAGTACACATGATATGATTTGAAAAAAAAAAAAATTGTTCTTTCCGGAATTCGAGCTTAGGGTATGATCATTAGTGCTAATCATGAAGGAAACTTATGTGGAGTGAGTAAAACCCGTAGAATACTCTCATATGCCAAAATTAATGTTTGACCATATATAAATGAGTGAGAGGATAATACATGATTACGAGAATTGTGGATATCTATTTATTATGAATTAAGTATTTATAGGTTAATTTGTTGATTAGGTGAAGTGTGTAAGTGGCTTCAGATCACATACTAAGCTGGTGCGTTCAATTATGATTAGAAGTATGTGAGTTAGCAGACTTACTCGACTGCCCTTACAGGTAATGATGATGTTGGAGGGTTGGTAACTCGTGCATATAATTGAACACGTGTCTCGTGTTGATTGACTTCTTAGGTTAGTCTTATGATAGACGTGACATAATATTATTAGTGATGTGATAGGGAGTCACTTGTCAACTAAACACGTGTCTACACGTATGTTGGAAAAAAGACCTTTATAGGTTGGTTAAACGAAGTAATTTTGCAACCAGAGCTAGTTAAAAAAAATTTACAACTTTGGCGTTGTTTTGAAAGGAGGTTCCACCAAAGCTGGCACCGAGCACAAAGAAGGCGGCACAAGTCATCACGCCTTTGCCACGTAAACTGATAAAAATGAAGGCACCATACTGCAAGGGTACCTCATTTATATGATATTTAAATGGAGCTCACAAAGGTAACATGACACGTGGCACCTCCACTAAAGATCCCTAATGTGTAGGACCACGGAAGTAATAATACTTATGGTGATATGTAGGGCCCACAAAAATTACATTATTTCTGACATCTCCTTAAAGATAAAGATTTATGTGGTGCTTCCGATGGAGGTCTTCTCTTCGATGGTGTCCTTTAAATATATATATATATATATATATATATATATATATATATATATCCCTTTTGTCTCAAACTTCACCCAGTGTAATTACATCTTAATCGATGAAGCGATTTTTTTCTTTTTATTTAATTGTATTAATTTTTATTTTAATTATTGAAATATAATTATATATTTTTTTTTTGCGGTTGTGAAAATCTTAGTATAGAAGGGTTTTATTTTAAGGTAAAATTTTTTTGTTAATAATATTATTTATATTAATTGATAAATAAATAATTTGTTGGAAATATTTTTTTTTTGTTGATAAAATGTGAAGATATGACATCTCTAATTATTGTTGTTGTATATATTAATGATAGAATTGTGGAAAGTGACACACGAGTTACATTTGAAGGGTTTAAAAGGGCAATACAAATAAAGCGTGGAATAAGGTATAATGCGTTTTTAAAAAGAATTTATAATAATTTTAAATTAAATTCTAATCAAGTTATTGAATTATAACGATAATTTTCATAGGCAATGAATATGTTTCACTACAAATCGTTGACAACGATAATGTTAGACCTATGATAAACACTTTTGGACAAGGGCATATGAGTTGTATAAAATTATGTGTAGAAGTAGTTATGGTAGATGGTGCGTCATCTGCGTATAATACGGTTGTAAATGAGACAAATATTGGTAGGTCATACGAAGGAGGTTCAACAAGGTTAGACAGTAGCGACAATGATGAAGATTATGTAGTTTCTGATTCATATGCCGAATCATCATCATCTAATGAAGAAGACCTTGATGACAATTTACTCGAATCAGATAACAATGAAAGAAACGAAGATTGTCGAAGTCTAAACCTTGACATTGAACCTAATGTTGTTGTTGAAACACAAACAAGTCGAAGTCTAAGCCTTGACATTGAACCTAATGTTGTTATTGAAACATAAACAAGTTAGTATGATATTAATACGCAAAATATCGTAAATAATACAATATATCGTCAAAGTAATAAGTTTTATGTAGGAGGAAAACATGAACCTTTTTGGCAAGGAACGTCACATTATACAAATATTGATTGAACTCACCCTCATCAAGAAGATTTATAATGTTATTATTAATTCAAACTAATTAGTTAGGTAGGAATTATATGTTGGCATGAAATTTGATAACAAAAAAGAAATGCAATTTGTTGTTAATCACTACATTGATGAATTTGTACCAATAAGCGAGAGTAGGTGAAATTCAAATCAGCAAAGATATGTTGTTTGTTGTCCAAATAGTAATTACCATGTCATTTTATATATGAGCAATTCAATCAAAAAGAACAAATAAGTAGAAAATTACAATGTGGTCAACCTCATACTTATTTAATTGTCAATCTGATTAAGATTTTGGTAGGTGGAATTCTCCCTAAACCATAACTACAAAATATTAAAAAAATTTAATCCTACTTTACAAAAGATTAACAATTAAAAGAATTATTACTATCTGTAACTACAAAATTAACTAAAAAAAATTATACCCATAACTTACTATATCTAAACTAAACAAACAAATTTATTATCCTAAAAATTATATTCCTATAATAAAATTTTCTTTTCAATAATTATAGCTATAACTAACTATAATTAAACCAAAAAAATATAATTTCATATCATTTTTATCATACTAAAAATTATTATTCGTATAATAAAAAAATTTCTATAAACTAACATTTCAACTCACCATTTCTATTCTAACTAAATTCATAAACTAACCATTTCTATAAACTAACTATTTCTATGCTCACTACATTCATAAACTAACATTTCAACCACAAAATTATCTACACTATCTACCTTAACAAAATAGTGAATATTTAATATCTAAGTAATAAGTTGAAATAAAATAAAATGTTTAATAAACATACCAGTCAAGTAAGCTGAAACAAAGGGGGGAAAACGTGGGAGATAAATTTAGAGAGAAAGAAGATAAGAAAATTGGGAGGGGAAGAGGGAGGGGGTGCCAGATAGAGTAAACAGAGGGGAGATTGGAAGAGTAAAACTTTTTTTTACTTGTACTATTTATAATGTGCGACCAAGCCCAATTAGGTCTTTTTTCCGACAGTTACATCACCTTAATAGAGTTAAATAAAAATAAAGACAATAACAAGCTTCCAAAAAACATTTATACAGTGTAGATGTGAGGGGTCCATATATCTAACTTATGTTCTTTAAAGAAGAAAAAAAGAGGTCACTTTTGTTCTCCACCAAAAGGTTTTTGTTTTACCAAGCTAGCATCTTGTAGAAGTGAATTTTGTTCCGTGTTCAGTAAAGACTCCTCCGTTCCAAAACAGAACAATGAAGGAAGTGGGCGTGGTTGCAGTTATGTTGATGGCTGAGTTGTTGGATGTGATCGTCAACACAGTTAGCAAAGCAGCCATGAAGAAAGGCATGAACAACTTTGTATTCGTCATGTATTCCAATGCCTTAGGAGCATGTTTCCTCTTTCTCCTAACCTTAATCTTTTATAGGTATAATAAACTATACTCAAACATTCATAACACATATTTTAATGAATTCAAAAATTTTATGATCATGAACTTATGTGTTGCTAGTGCAGAAAAAGAACACTTCCACCACTCTCCTATAACATCTTTGGCCTCTTGCTTGTTTTAGGATTACTCAGGTAATTATTTACTTCAGTTTTCTTAGTATAACAAACAATTACAATTTCAGTTTCATATAACTATCTATGATGAGGGGATTTATATATGCTTGTTTTTGTTTTAATCTTTGGTGGATCCGGATTTTAATTTCGTTATTGTCCCCTTTTCCTGTGTGTTGCTTGTTGCAGTTGCACGAATCAGATGTACAAGTTTTTTGGCATAGGATACAGTTCTCCTACTTTGGCTTCAGTTCTCTCCGACCTGGTCCCGGCCATCATTTTCATACTTGCCATAATCTTCAGGTTCTTTTTACTTCATTACTTTCTTACTTTTGTTCTCTCCCATTACACATAAGGTTCACAAACTTGAAGTAGTCCTCTTTTAACTTATTTTAATCAAGAGAAGAGAACCATGATTCATGAAACTTGGATTGACCTGTCTCAGCATCAGAAATGAACACTTACTAAGGATAATTCCATTCAAGTTTGACTCATTTAAAATAAGGATAAAGTAAATAATTAACAAAGCCTATGTGAGGTTGTCTATAATGATAAAGTAAATAATCTCGATAAATCCCGAGAAAAGCAATGGTTAATATTTCATTACGTCCATAATGTATGTGCTGGTATTTCATTACTACTGATTTTGTCATCAATTATTGATATTACTTACTTTATCATCCAAATTGTTTATTTTAGAGGAACCTAATCTCAATTCCTATAATTTTTAAGAAATATTATTTTGGAAGAGCTTATGTAGAGGTTTGGCATAAGTTTCTTGGTTAATCCTTGAACTTATTTGGGTAATTGACTCTACAGGATGGAAAAATTGGATTGGAAAGCTAACAGCACTAGGGCCAAGTCTATTGGCACATTGGTATCAATAGCAGGGGCCTTGATAATGACTTTGTACAAAGGCCAGGCAGTAATAAATAATCATCCACCTTTGAAATTGTTCTACCAAAAACTTGCTTCATCTATGCCATTTGACTGGTTATTTGGGGCACTGTTGCTTACAGCTCATAGCTGTCTTCACTCAATAGACTATATACTTGTGGTAATCAATGATAATCTGAAACACCTTTGGGCACATTTGCAAAGACAAACATGGCTCAAGATATTCATTTTAATTATACTTATTTCATATTTGTAGACACGGATAGTAAGAGAATACCCTGCAGAGCTGGTGGTAGTACTCATTCGCATTACATTAATCTCTATACTATCTGTTCCTGCTGCACTGATCTCAGTAAAGGATTTAAAAGCTTTGAGACTCGGATTTAATATTGAGCTGATAGCTATTGCATGTTCAGTAAGAATTGACAATTATGCTATTTCCTATGTCAACTCAACATAATTATTATTATTGTGACTTGGAATAAACTTGATTTTCTTCTGAATGCAGGCAATTTTCGTCTTATCCTTTCGAGCTCTCATCCATACATGGGCCATGGGGAAGAGGGGCCCTGTCTATGTTGCAATGTTCGCGCCACTTGAAATAGTCTTTGCAGTCATCTTGGGGATTACTTTTCTTGGGGACACTCTCTATATTGGAAGGTATAATTTCTACAAAGAGTTTAAGGTTACACATTTATCTAATCACAAATCAGATTTTGTATGATTTGTAAAGATTCTGTTATCAAAATCAACAAATCCACTGTATATGGTGGGTTGTGATTGATTGACTATATAAAATGTTTTTACAATATTTAGTTCTAATCCTTCTTTTTTTGTCACTCTATATCACATCTTCATCATATTTTATACTTCTTTCCTTTTTTCCTTGTATGTCTACTTAGGTTGTGTAATAAGTTTTGATATTCAGTTTAAAATATATCATTTCTGTCCAAGAGTCTAACTTAATTTGAGTGCAGTGTGATCGGAGCAGCCATAGTAGTTATTGGTTTTTATGCTGTTATTTGGGGGAAAACTCAAGAGAAGGTGGAGGAAGACTGTACAGTTTACAACTCTGAATCATACCAAAATGAGGTCCCTCTTTTACAGAACAAGAGAACGGCGGAATAAAATATTTGGAAATGATATATACAATCTGATTGTAGTCAAAGAACAATGAGAATGGATCTTTTCATTGTTCACATGATTATATCTTGTGAAAATTTTGTGCAAGTCACTCTCTTTTTAAATGTACATAAATTTAACATGATTATTTCATGATGTATATATATGGTGTATAGTATATTTGTATTATACAAATGGAGAAGTGCAACAACACAATTGTTTTAATGATTTTACATAATTTTCCATACCGAAGTTCGACTCTTGTGTGAAACAATTTGAAGCCAATTTTCTTTCATAGATGCAATTTGCATTTGAAACCAGCGGATCAACAACCAGTGGTGAAAAAAGTAGGAAATCACCTACAAACTCATCTGATCAGCCAATTTTCTCTAACTGGATAAAAGGATTATTTCTTGCAGTTGAATGTGTGATGGTTTCTGCATATGTTCAGTGTGTTTTTCTCGCAGTCGTACACTCAGAACGGACGTTCACTCATTCCAATGAAGGAAAGAGAAAGGCAACTCTTTCTTAACTTTGAGTTGAAGGCAGGTTATGTTAATGATTTTCGAAACACACTCATAAGTTTTAATTACTTGTGTGATTTCTATATTATTAAAAACCAAGGTTGTCATGCTCAAAAGTTTACGGCATAAATGTAGAAAACTTAATTTGTAAAGTTAATTGTTAGACTCTCCACAGTCTTTTTTTTTTAAAATAAATTATTTATAAATAATATATAAATTCACTTATAAATAAGATTTGTCATTTATCAATATTAAACAAGTAATTCATCAATTCACCTATATAGCAATACTGGGGTAATAAGTTTTTATAAATTCATTATTTCAAGTTCATATAAGTTTACTTATACCAATAGAACATGTACCAAATTCATCAAATTCACTTTAAGAACAAAGAGACAACTGAACTGAACATAAAACAACAAAACAAATTAGATGGAGGAACGACTACATAGGTACAAACCCAATAAGTCAATAACAATTGTTCACTATTGTGACGGAAAGGTCAAACCTCTGAATTGGACATGAACTCGACCTCAAACTTAACCACTATCTCAAGTATTAACCTTGACGGTAACAAGAAAGGGAAGGGCAAAGAGAAAATGGAAATCGATCGCTTGAGGTTTGACAACAATCGCTTAATTCTCAATTGTCCAACCGATCGGACGAATTACCGCTCAGCTAAAGGAAACCTAGGTCAAACTGCTCGCACAACTCAACTGCTCAAAACACAAATTATTTTGTGTTTTGTGCTTAGTGCCTAAACTTGTAAACTTAAGAGTTTACTCCGAATTTGCTAGAATTTACTCAAAAGGGAGTTTATTTCCGAATTGACTTGCTGAGACCCACTAAACTCTCAAACTCGTCGTAAGAGTCTAAGAGTTAACTCTAAATTTTAATAACCATTATCAAAACTTTTTTCATTTAATCCTTATATTTGAAATTATCTTTTTTAATTACTACACATATCATTTTTAATCTTTTTATCCTTATCTTAAAAACTAAAAGAAATTAAAATGATAAGGGATAAGATGGTATACACGGTGACAGAAGATATTTTTAAGTATAAATACTAAAGGAGAAAGTTTTTGTAAATAAGAACTAAATAAATAATGAAATCAATTATTAAGTAGTCATCGTGCTTTTGTGATTTCTACTTCTATTGAGAAAATACACAATAATTGGTTAACTATAATTGGCTACATTATAAAGTTTTATTCCTTTTGTTACTATGTCCATTATATTTACTATTATCTATTTGTTGGGAGAAAATACATTAAGTGCCAGGATCTAAGATCTTTGTGGAGGCTGTTTGCAATTTTATTTACTTGACAAGAAAAGTGTAGAATTAAGTATATACTTAGAAGTCTAAATTTAAATTTTGAATATTTTAATAAAAATTTTAAAATAATTAAAAATGAAAAAAATATTTAAATTTTTTCTTATTCCCCTCTGTTTTGTCTCTCCCTCCTCCCTTTCTCTTCTTTCTCCCTCTCTCTTTACTCTCTTCCTTTTATTCTTTCATTTATTTTTCTCACATCTCTCTTATCTCTCTTTTCTCTTTGTTACTTGGTGTCTTTCGTTCAAATAATACATCTAAAAATAAAATAAAATTAATTACTAATAATTTAAATGCTCATTTTAATTTCCTTCCATTATAAACTTTGTTCCTCCAAACGCTGATTTGGATATTTTCATTTGGGTCTGTTCAGATCTCCCATGCCTTTGTATTCGTCATGTACTCCAACCTTAGTTTCGCAGCATGCTTCCCTTTTCTCTTAAGCTTAGTCTTTTATAGGTACACACTCTACTTCATTCACACATATATAACATAACCCATGTGTTTTAGTACCGTTGTTTTTTATTATTTCTATATGATATTTTACTCTTCTTCAATCAAAATATATGATTATACTATTTTTATTATTTTTTAATCATAATATGAGTTTCTCTTTAATAATTTACATAATTATTCAATACAATTTAGACTATATAAATTATTAAGATGAAAATTTATTTCTAACTGAAGACTAATTAAAATAATACCTCAAGAATTATATATAAATTTTCTCTTAACAAATTTTTTTTCTCATGTCATTGTAAATTAATTTGAAATAAAATTGATGTTGTAAAATTAATTTAAATTAAAATTGATTTTGAATTAAAGTGAGACCAAACCATATGAACAATTACTTAAACTACACTAAGTCGCTAAAGTGAATTCAATACACATTTCGATTTCAGTTAATTTTCCACAAAAAGAAATACTGTAAAATTAATAGGATTCATAAAAATTTGGAGAAAACTATCTTCAATATAAAATTCCAAAATCATAAGTTGTAATCCCATCTCCATGACAATAGTGGTTTACCAAGATCCATACTTAAATTCCGGATGTTTTCTTTATCTTTACATTTCAGAAGCAACTTTGTCTTATCTCTGTACCTTCCTTTCTTGTATTCATGTTATTGTATCTAGGATGACCAAATCTATTATTTATCTCACTGGTAGTTATTAGAGAAAAGACGTGGGTTTCTTGTGTCCCTTATATGCAGTTTCCTTTACTTAATTGTCGGCTAGGGAACTTATTCTAAAACTGTTGCTGCACAAAATTTAACTGGTCTGTGTCCAAACAAACACACTTATTTACAGTAAAGATATTTCAATCCTCGGTGCTCCACATGCAATTTCAGTCATTTTCATTAAGCTCCACCACTACAGTTACAATTAGAAACACACTCATTTACACTTACTTTAGACGGACGAATGAAAAGCACAAAGCACTTCTACTTTTGTTGACTATAAATAACAACATCACAAAACAAGACACCATATTCACACAACAATGAAGGAATTGAGTGTGGTTGTAGTCCTGTTGGCAATAGAGTTTATGGACGTGGTTGTCTTCACTGTAAGCAAAGCAGCCATGAAGAAGGGCCTGAATGACTTTGTGTTGGTCATGTACTCCAATGCCTTTTCATCTTGCTTCATTCTTCCCTTAACCTTAATCTTTTATAGGTACATATGTCAATAGTTTTTCACCTTTAACCCTTATGTTAATGAATTCTAAACAAATATCTTTCCTCTTTTTTTTAATCGTTTTGACTTGCTAGGAAAAGAGCTCTTCCCCCACTCACTTGTTGCATAGTTGGCCAATTATTTCTTAATGGCTTGTTAAGGTATTTGTTAACTTCAGCTGCAATATATACATTTACAATTTTAGTTTAACAAGCATGTCTTTTGTTTTTTTATGGTTTATGATAGTACCAATTCTTTGTGGATTTGGTTTTGTTTTTTGATATTTTTTTCTTGGGACTTGTGTCTCTTGCAGTTGCACTGTTCAGATGCTCAGGTTTCTTGGAATAGGTTACAGCTCTCCTACTTTGGCCACAGCAATGTCTGATTTAATCCCTGCTTTTACCTTCATACTTGCTGTCATCTTCAGGTTGTGATTACTGTTCTCAATTCTCTATACAATTAAATAACTAACATTTGGTAATTAAAAAAAAAAAGAAACTGTTCCTCAACTCATTGTTAACTTCATGAATTGAGAACAGTAACTTGAGTTCTAAGCAATGAACCTTTGCTTGTTTTATCATGCATTAGTAGTAGATCTGGCATGATTTTCTTGGTTAATTAGTCCTTAAGCTTTACTCTTTGGTAATTGTCCATACAGGATGGAAAAATTAAATTGGAAAGCTTATAGCACTCGAGCCAAGTCCATTGGCACATTGGTATCAATCACTGGGGCATTGATAATTACTCTTTACAAAGGCCAGGCAATCATAAATAATCATCCATCTCATAAATTAACTTTTAGAAAACTTGTTTCATCTGAGCAACTTGATTGGACAATAGGGGCAGTGTTGCTTGCAGCTCATAGCTTAGTTCTCTCATTGTTGTTTATAGTTCAGGTACCCTTTTGGCTTATTTGCAAACAAGAAAAAAATAAAAACTCAAATTGGTATTGATTTTATTACTCTTACTTTGTTTCATATTTGTAGACATGGATAATCAGAAATTACCCAGCAGAGCTTGTAGTAGTACTAACTCGCGGTATAATAGTCTCTGTGGTATCTGTTCCAGCATCACTTGTTTCAGTAAAGGATCCTACAGCTTTGAGACTTGGATTCAATGTGCAGTTGATAGCTATTGCATGTGCAGTAAGAATAACAATGATACTATTTAATTTCCTATATCAGTATGAGTATTCTTGTTCTGAATTTCAACTAACTTGATTAATTTGGTGCTGAGTGTAGGCAATTTTCAGTGTATCTTTTAGAAGTATTGTCCACTTATGGGTCATGGGAAAAAAGGGGCCTCTCTTTGTTGCAATGTTTAAGCCACTTGGTATAGTCTTTGCTGTCATTATGGGTATTACGTTTCTTGGAGACTCTCTCTATCTTGGAAGGTATAAATTTATTTCATGTCTTAATCATATGGAAAATATTGGAGACATGTCCAAATATGATTTTTGTAAGTGTGAGTTTTATTATTAGAAAATAGCAAAATATATATTTAAAGAGGTTGAAAATGTTTGAGCCTAGGTTTTAATTTAGTTGCAAGATTGATTGCTTATTTATGGTCATAGCCACACTTTCACCCACTTATCCTTATAATTTAATATATTTTAATTTTAACTTCTGTAAAGTTTTTGTTTCATTTTTTCCTATAACTTATTTATTTTACAGACTTAGTTCTTATAAACTATTATTTTTTTAATTTTTAGTCCTTATAAAAAATATTTTACGAAGATCAAAAGAATAAAATAATTATTACAAGAATAAAAAATGGAATAAATAATCATTGCGTAGACTAAAAATAAAATAAAAACTTTACAAAATTATAAAGACTAAAATTGCAACAAAAAAAAAACTACAGAATTTTGAAAAAATACTAAATTACACAAACAAAAACAAATTTAAACCCATTCACTTGTTTTTTAAACTTTAAGTGCTATTCTATTCAATCTAGTAACATAAAAAATTTCTAAATAAAGCCTGCAAGTAACTCTAATCATTATATTTCATTAACATTAATCATTAATAACTACTATTAATGTTTATTATTATTTGATAAAAAGCAGATTTCACGTCTAAAAAAAGTTAGCACCTTGTTTATGTAGACAGCATACACTTCACAGGCACTTAACAGAAACCACCTCTAAAAAAAAGGAAAAGAAAATTCATGATGAAGATAGTCTTTATACAAGCTTTTATTTTCTAGCACAAGCTTTTAGTTTCTAGAATTATTTTTTCTTATGTTGTTTCTAAATATTTGGGTTTGTGTATATACAGTGTGATTGGAGCAGCTATAGTGGTTATTGGTTTCTATGGTGTTATTTGGGGGAAAAGCCATGAGAAAGCAGAGGAAAACTGTCAAGTCTTTAGCTCGGCTTCATACTCAACCGTTGTCCCTCTTTTGCAGGACAAGAAATTGGAACCATAGAATACTAGTCAATGAATCATACTGTGGAATTGAAAATTGTGAAATATTTGTTATTTTTCTAAATTTTATTAATATATATATATATATATATATATAGCAACTCTTAAATGTGTATGAAAATTATTTTTAAGACACTAATAAAAGAAAAGAATATTTAATATGTAGATTGTACATACCGAGCAGGGATGAAGTCGGCACTATCCTATAGGCCGAGCTTTTCCGAGCTCTAAGGATAGTCTTATCAAACTCTGAGAGGTGGCGACTTGATGTGACGTTTTCCCTTCCGGCTATTATGACCATTGGAACTCGTGAAGCTCCCTTGAGACCTACACGTGTGTCTCGAGCCAACCACATCGAGTATCCCGAGATTTCGGGATTTTCCCCAACTACCAACCGTCGGAACAAGGGTATAAATACCCTTGAGAGGTCAACGAAGAGGGCTAAGTCATCTTTCATCCTAACCTTTTCCTTAGTCCTCCCTCTAATACATCTTCTAACTTAAGCATCGGAGTGCCTTTTGCAGGTACCTCCCCCCCTTTCGTTGTGAGTGTATCCTACCTGATCGGACTCGGCCGAGGTGGAGGGCGTTCTCGCGCCCACGATTGAAGGAGCTCGGCAGTGCCCAGAATCCGGCGGAACATTTTGGCGCCCACCGTGGGCCCCGTAAAACACTTTCCCGGGACCACAAGGTACATGGTAAAGACGCGGAGTCAAGCTCATTCGTTTTCAGGAGGAACAGGGATGGATCCAGCATTGATAGAAGCCTTGAAGAACCAAATGCAAAGTTCCATGGCAGCGTTGAAGCAGCAAATGGAGCACGATATGAACCAATGGAGACAAATGCAAGAGGAGGAGATGAGGAAGCTCCGGGAGCAGCACCAGGAACAAATGACAGCTTTTAAAAAACAAAAGACAGCCCCTGAAGACAACACCGGTGAAGGAGAACACGCAGAATCAGTCCATAGCAAGCCAGCGTTAGAAGGACATAAGATTGGAGAAGAAAAGGAGAATGATGATCGAGAAAGGGAAGCACCAACTCCAGGACAAGGTCCGAGAGGGAAAGACCCGCGAAATCTCCCTCCCATAGTACAAGAAATGCCTTTCTATGACACACGCGTTCCAGAGAATCTAGGTTTACAAAGATTGACTTCATTCCATCCTTTTGTGCCAGAAATCATGAAGTGTAAGCTTCCAGAAAATGTTAAAGGAATAACCACCGAAAAATACGAAGGTGGGACTGACCCAACTTCACATGTGAAAGCTTACCTTACCCAGGCTAGTTTGGTATCCGATGACTTACGAGTTCATTGTCGTCTTTTTCTCACCACCCTGAAAGGAGTAGCTTTAGATTGGTACTACACCTTGCCACCACTTTCTATAAACTCCTTTGAATCTTTGTGTGCTAAGTTTGTGGCTAGATTTGCCGACTGCAAGCCCGTGATGACCGACTCCATCTCTCTGACAAGAATCCGACAAGGACAAGCGGAGCCACTTAGAAGTTATATGACAAAATTTGCACAAGCAAGCATGACCATTCCTGATCTCCACCCGGCGGTAGCCATGCATGCCATTAAAGCTGGTTTGAGGTCGGGACCGTTCTCCAGATCACTTTTCTCCGAGCCGCCACGCAACATGGACGAGCTCAGGGAACGGGCGGCCCGATTTATAAACATGGAGGAGAACGACGAGGACCAGAAAAAGGGGAGGGAGAACGACGAGGCCCAGAGAAAGGGAAAGGAGCAGCGTAGTCGGTATGATCGCCATTCATCACCTAGACAAAAGGAATATGAGCCGAAGGGGCGAGGACCTTCAAAATGCAATCCGTACACACCCTTGAATGCAAGTAGAGAAGTTGTCCTGAGAGAGGCCTTCAATTCAGATTTGATTCGCCCCCCTAAACCTTGTCCTACCCCCCGTAATGCCGATGTCAATCGTTATTGTAGTTTCCATCAAAACCATGGTCACACCACTGAGGAATGCTACAAGGTGAAAGATATCATTGAAGAGTTGATACAATCGGGAGCTCTTTCGAAATATGTAAGAAGAGAAGGAGAGACCGGGGGAGAAAGTCGGGAGAAGCCCTAGGGAAAGCAGGGGAGCTATTCTTACAGGGGTAATCACAAGTTTCGCCCGGATAAAAGAGCGACCTCCCAAAAGAATAAAACTCAAGAGGTAAGGGGAACAATTAACACTATAGCTGGAGGATTCGGGGGTGGGGGGGTAACATCTAGGGCTTGGAAGCGGCATTTGCGGAGCATAAATATGGTAGCTGATCACCCCTCCACTAGGAGTTTCCCACCAATAACTTTCACCGCCGAGGATTTTTCCACCAATAGCATTGACCATGATGATCCTATGGTCATCACTGTTATCATCGCGAATTGGAGGGTGAAGAAGGTATTTGTCGATCAAGGAAGCTCGGCGAATATCCTCTACTGGGATACTTTCCTCAAGCTCGACCTACTCCCGGGCGTGGTCAAAGATCACTCTGAACCTCTTCTCGGGTTTGCTGGGGAACGGGTCCACACACGTGGTTATGTCGAGCTTCTCACCACCCTCGGAGACGAAGAAGAGGGAAAAACTGTTCTGGTTAGGTATCTGTTGGTTGAAGCTCAAACCTCGTACAATGTCATTTTGGGCAGGAGAACTTTAAACCAGCTCGGGGCTGTAGTTTCAACGCTACACCTCGCGATGAAATTCCCAGTAGGGGCTAAGATCGTCACTGTCAAGGCTGACCCAAAAATGGCACGACAATGCTACGCTCAGAGCCTGAAAATTCAACCATACACCGTGAAGGCAAGCACGACTAGGGGGACCTCGCCTCAGTGCTTGAGCATAGAGCCAGAAACCTTGGACCTGGATCCCAGGACAGGTTTCGAAGAGTTCCGACCATTACCTGCCGAGAAAACTTTTCCGTTCCAGCTAGGAGGCAGGGCAGGCCAAGATGTCCAGATCGGAAAGACGTTGGAAGGGTGTTCCCGTCAGGGAATGGAGAGAGTATTGCTCGAAATGCCGATCTATTTGCATGGAGTGCAGCGGATATGCCTGGAGTTGATCCCAATTTCATATGCCATAAATTATCTGTGGTATCTGGGTCTCGCCCCATCGCCCAAAGAAAGAGAAAGTTGGGAGAGGAGAGGTCGTCCGCTGTCCGTCAGGAGGTGAGCAAGCTTCTACAAGTGGGTTTTATCCGCGAAATAAGGTACACTACATGGTTGGCTAACGTTGTAATGGTCAAAAAGGCAAGTGGAAAGTGGAGAATGTGTACAGATTACACAGATTTAAACAAAGCTTGCCCAAAGGATACCTACCCTTTACCAAGCATAGATCGCCTGGTAGATGCCACATCGGGAAGTAGGATGTTGAGCTTCCTTGATGCATACTCGGGCTACAATCAGATTCCCATGTACCCCCCCTGATGAGGACAAGACGACATTCATGTCCGACGTGCATAATTACTGTTACAGGGTCATGCCTTTTGGGTTAAAAAACGCTGGTGCCACTTACCAGAGGTTGATGGATCTGGTCTTTAAGGAAGAAATAGGGGAAATAATGGAGGTCTATGTTGATGACATAGTAGTAAGGTCGGCGGGAGTAGATGATCACTTAGTCAATCTACAAAGACTATTCGGTAAAGTTAGGAGGCATAATCTTCGGTTGAATCCGGAAAAGTGTGTTTTCGGGGTTCAAGGGGGAAAGTTCTTGGGATTTTTTATCACGGCCAGAGGGATTGAAGCCAACCCTGATAAATGTAAAGCAATCCTAGGCATGAAAAGCCCAACCACCTTGAAGGAATTGCAGAGGTTGAATGGGAGCTTAGCCGCTTTGTCTCGGTTCATGCCAAGGTTAGCCGCAAAGGCTCGACCATTGTTCAAACTACTGAAGCAAGCCTCCAAGTTCGAGTGGAACGCAGAGGCTGAAAAGGCATTTACGGATTTAAAAGAAACAATAGCAACTCTACCGATCTTGAAGAATCCCCCTAGAACTGCAGAGTTAAGCTTGTATCTGGCCGCCGCACACTCGACCATAAGCTCGGTCTTGACAACCGAGGAAGAAGGAAAACAACACCCCATCTATTTCGTTAGCAGAACGTTACAACCCGCAGAGGAGAGATATCAAGTCGTGGAGAAACTGGTATTGGCACTGATATTCTCGGCATGGCGGTTGAGGCACTATTTCAGGAGCCATAAAATCATTGTCAAGACGAACTACCCACTCAGGCAGGTCCTCCAAAAGCCCGACTTGGCCGGGCGAATGACAGCATGGTCGATTGAACTCTCAGAGTTTGGTCTGACCTTCCAAAGTAGGGGACCCATGAAGGCTCAGTTCCTAGCTGACTTCTTGGCCGAGCTCCCACCAGTTCCTAATGATAATGTCGACGGAAGTGATCAACTTTGGACTCTTCACGTGGATGGATCATCCAACAAAAAGGGGAGTGGGGCAGGAATCATCCTTGAGGGACCTGCGAATTTGATATTGGAACAAGCTGTTAGATTCGAATTTTCAACATCAAACAACCAGGCGGAGTACGAAGCCCTGTTGGTGGGGCTACGATTAGCTCAAGAGATGGGCGTCAAAAAGTTAAAATGTCACAGCGATTCCCAGCTCGTCACTGGTCATGTTAATGGAAATTATCAAGCGAAAGAGCCTCTCTTAGCCCAATATCTTGAGTTGGTAAAGAAGAACACAGCCTCATTCACACAGTTCAGTATGATCCACGTCCCAAGGGCAGCAAATGAGAGAGTCGACGTATTATAAAAATTAGCCAGTACAAAGAAGACCGGGCAATATAGAACCCTGATCCAAGAAACGATGACGAGGCCATCCCTCGAAGAAGTCATGTGTCTGACCCTGCCTTCTCAAACACAAACCCCCTCACCTTGGTATGATCAAGTTAGAGCATACTTAGAGGGGGACCTACTGACGACGACGATGCCCAAGCAAGAAAGATACGTCGCCAAGCCGCCACCTTCACCTTGGTCAATGGGGAGTTATTTAAGAGAGGGTTCTCAACACCGCTACTCAAATGTCTCGACCCCAACAAGCCGAGTATGTCCTGAGAGAGCTACATCAAGGGATATGTGGAATGCACACAGGGGGCCAAACTCTCGCCCACCGAGCCTTACGAGCAAGATATTTTTGGCCGACCTTGAAAAAGGATGCGGAGGAAACAACGCGAAAGTGCGAACAATGTCAGAGGTATGGTCCGATCCCCCGTGTCCCTCAAGAGCAACTCCACACCATGACATCCCCTTGGCCCTTCATGACTTGGGGAATCGACATCCTCGGACCTTTTCCTCAAGGCAGGGGACAGGTCAAGTTTCTGGTAGTAGCGGTGGATTATTTCACCAAATGGATTGAGGCAGAGCCTGTGCCCAGAATAACGGCTCAAAACATGGAAAGATTTTGCTGGAAGAATATAGTTTGTCGCTATGGAGCCCCTTACTCGGTCGTTACCGACAACGGCCGCCAATTCACCGAGGCCAGGTTCGAGACCTTCTTAAGAAATTTGAGTATCCTACACAAAGTGACTTCGGTGGAGCACCTTCAAACCAATGGACAGGCCGAGGCTGCCAACCGAGTTGTCTTGCGAGAATTAAGAAAGAGGTGGGGCGCGGCGAAGGGTTGGTGGGCTGAAGAGCTTCCAAGCATCCTTTGGGGATATCACTGCACTCCCCAGACATCCACCAAGGAAACCCCCTACCGTTTGACTTACGGCATGGACGCAATGATACCGGTTGAGATAGGGGAGCCCTCTCTAAGGAGAGAGTTGGCCCCAGATGTTAACCAAGAGCGTGACTTAAGAGCGGAGCTCGACCTCGTGGGAGAGATTAGGGACGTAGCAAAAATCCAGAACGAAGCAGCTCAGCTAAGAGCCACTCGGCGTTATAACAGTAGGATAAGACCAAGACTGTTTCTCCAGGGAGATCTAGTTTGGCGCCAGGTTGGGGTGGCCCGGAGGAATAAAGAGGAAGGCAAGCTCGCCCCCAACTGGGAAGGACCATTCCGCGTGACCGAGGCATTGAAAAATGGAGCGTACCGATTAGAAAACTTGGAAGGGAGACCTGTCCCCAGGACGTGGAATGTCACTCATCTGAAGGCCTACTACAACTAGTCTAGGTAAGATCATTGGATGAACTTTCTTTTGATAATGCCTCGGAAATGTTTTATCCTCGGATTTTGAATGAATCAAATGTAGCACTACTGATAGATTAAATGTAACGACCGAAAGCCACGTGATATTTTGTGAATTATTAAAAATTATTTAAAATGTCTTTCATTTTCTGAGAACATGAAATATGCCTTATAATTATTCAAGTACATAAGCCGAAGATTATCCCGGCATCACACAAATAAAAGCTCTAAAATGAGCTCAGAAAGTACTCAAGTACATAAGCCGAAGATTATCCCGGCATCACACAAGTAAAAGCTCTAAAATGAGCTCAGAAAGTACTCAAGTACATAAGCCGAAGATTATCCCGGCATCACACAAGTAAAAGCTCTAAAATGAGCTCGGAAAGTACTCAAGTACATAAGCCGAAGATTATCCTGGCATCACACAAGTAAAAGCTCTAAAATGAGCTCGGAAAGTACTCGAAGTACATAAGCCAAGATTATCCCTAAGCATCACACAAATAAAAGCTCTAAAATGAGCTCGGAAAGTACTCAAGTACATAAGCCGAAGATTATCCCGGCATCACACAAATAAAAGTTCTAAAATGAGCTCGGAAAGTACTCAAGTACATAAGCCGAAGATTATCCCGGCATCACACAAATAAAAGCTCTAAAATGAGCTCGAAAAGTACTCAAGAACATAAGCCGAAGATTATCCCGGCATCATACAAATAAAAGTTCTAAAACGAGCTCGGAAAAATACTCAAATACGCAAGCCGAAGGCTGTCCAAGAGTTATAAGAAAAGGAGCTTTAAAATGAGTTCGGAATAATATTCAAGTACATAAGCCGAAGGTTATCCCGGCATCATACAAGTGAAGCTCTAAAACGAGCTCGGGAGAACATTTAAATACATAAGCTGAAGGCTACCTAGGAATTATAAGGAAAAAGCTCTAAAATGAGATCGGAATAATATTCAAATACGCAGACCGAATATTATCCCGGCATCACACAACTAAACTATAAAGCGTGCTGCAAAAAGTAATGCAAAAATGTAGACCCGTCAGCTGAAACAACATAACTCAGCTCGAGTCTCCCCTTTCCCACCCTAGGGGCGGACAGAGATACACAAAGAAACCAAGATATCTCCATCTCACCCAAGGATGGACAGAGATACACAAAGAGATTGAGATCTCTTCTTCCTAACCCAAGGGCGAATGGAGATGCGCCAGGAGACTGAGACCCTCGGAAGAGGCACCCTCTGGAAATACCTCGGCTGGTCGTAGCACACCACAAGATCTGCAGAATCAGAACTTCTAGCTGCGGGACCAGAACTTCTCATTCCAAATATCATCCAACAACCAAGATTATGAACTAGTGAATGCAAAACAAAATGCACGGAAAGGGAAACTTTCCCATCTTTAAGAAAAGAAATCATAGTAACAAGGGAAAATATTGCGCTGAAGTTAGAAGAACAACGAGACGGTATTTATAGGCAAAGGAAAGCAAGTAAATAAATGCTAACAGTCAAACATCAAGTCCCAAAGCATGGACAGTCTAAAGTCATATCAAAGCTACGATTTACGAGGAGAAAGTCAGAAAACGAGGAAAAACACAAGTACCGAAACCAAGTTAGAAATCCGATGTCAGCAAAATTACAAGGTGCATTAAAAGAGCACCCAAAAGAAAATTCATCATTCGTCAACTAGTTCCCCATCCACCACCATCTTCTTCTCGTCAAGCCGGGAAATGTCGAGGTCGGGATGTAAAAGTCTGATTTGCTCCAAAGCACGAGCAAAGCCCTCCGAGAATGCTTCTAATCCGATTTGAGTCCGCTTCTCAACCTCGGCTTCAGCCTCTTCAGCTCGGTCAGCTAGCGCTTCATTGCAGTCATCGGCCTCGGTCAAAGAAGATTGGAGCTTTGCCGACTCCTCTTTAAGCGCAGCGATCTCGGCCTCTCGCTCCTGAACAGTCTTGCCAAGACCTTCACATTGGGCCTCGGAGGTCTCCAGCAGTTTCTTCAAAGCGTCTTCTCGAGCCAGGTTGGAGGCTACGATGGCTTGACCCTCATCATATTTCTGGCTCAACTCTTGGACAAACTCCTCGGTAGCCTCCCTCTGCTCTTTGGCCATCCTTAGCAAAGCCCGAGACTGCTC
The DNA here is from genome assembly GCA_026586105.1 of Hylodesmum podocarpum. Lineage (NCBI taxonomy): Eukaryota > Viridiplantae > Streptophyta > Magnoliopsida > Fabales > Fabaceae > Hylodesmum > Hylodesmum podocarpum. Next base: position 11,472,345 of record JALJEV010000623.1, on the reverse strand, counting down.
GACCTCCAACCCCAGAGTGTGGAGAGTCTGATCAGACTCCACCTTGTTTCTCAACAGCTCTTGCTGAGAGGCATGAAGGCTGTGGTTGGAGTTTTGGGCCTCTTGAAGGGCCTCCTTGAGCCTATGGTTGGCGGTCTGCAGCTCGGATAATTGGCGACGCGCCTCGACCCCGCCTATCACCTCGTCTCTGAAAAACCAAAGAAATGTTTGAGTTACCAATAACAAATGCACTTAACTTAGAGAGGAAAAAGAAATGACCAATCTATACCTCAAGTGGTGGAAGACGGCCACACTCTGCAACATCATCAAATAGGCACCTTCTACCGCCTCAGTGGTCCCGACGTACCGAATAAGCTCCGTGTCATACCGAGTGGGGAAGGCTCCCTCAATGGTCACATCTCCCATGCGAACCTCAGTGCCCCAAAGAGAAGGAGGTCCGGGTTGACGACAGGAAAGGTGTTCCAACCTTGGAGCACTTGAAGGATAACCATGGAAAATCAACCCCCTGGGAGCTAAGCGACCGAAGCTTGTCGAGCTCTCCGGGGGGATGTTTTCAGGAACAGGGTCAGAATCCCCTGCAGTAGAGGTGAAGGTGGGTTGAGCTTGTGGCACCTCGACAGTCGTCGGTAGAACCACGGGGGGTACCTCGGCAGTTGTCGGCATAACCACGGTAAGGGGAGAGGCCTTGGTGACCCCGACGGGAAGCTCGGGACCCCTCTCAGGGCCGCCCTCCTCAACCGCCAGAGGAGTTACAGAGGGGCCAGGTCGATTCTTATCCAACTCACCAACAGTGGTCGAGTCAGAGAGAACTATGGTGCTGGGGCGAGAAGTCCTCTTCAGCCGCTTAATGGGAGGTTTGTTCTGAGAAGGTGGAGCTTGAATCAGTTTCCCGCGAGCTGATCTCCCTTGGTCGGCCATCAGGTCTGAAAATAAAACACCAAGAGTGTGTTACAAAAATACCTAAGTTACACAAGAATGAAGTCATATGCACAATCAGATACCTAGGAAGTCGGCTTTGGGGTCCTCTACATCTGACAACCTCAAGACACGTCGGACGTCTAAAGGACGATCCAGTGCCATGAGCTTGTCAATGCTCTGTTTCTATTCGGGGAGGAGGTCGGTATCTCGCCAGGAGGTAAATTTTATGGGACGCTCGCTCCAATAAAGAGGAAATAGGGGGACCTGACGCTCGTCGAAGAGAAGGCGCCTACCCTCGGTATGGGGGATGGGTTTCAACTTGAAGAATTTATTTTTGAAGTTTTTGAAAGATTGGTGGTAGAGAGTGAAGACAGATCCGTACTGAGCCCCGTTAAGAGAGCACCAGCCGACTTTCCGACCCAGCTTCAGCTGGTGGAAGTATAGGAATACTTTAGCCGAACAGGTAAAAGCCCTCAAAAAGCCCCAGCTATTTGGATGAAGTTGGGAAGGGGCCACGTTCAGAAGCCTCAGAACTTGGCAGGCAAAATCACTAAGAGGGAAGGTGACACCGAAGTCACGAAACATGTGCTCATAGACATAGACGAAGTCGTCCCCATTAATCGTGGGCTTCATAAAAACCCTCTCAAAGGGAAAGCAAAGCTCTACGCGAACAAACTGCTCTAGACCCGGCGTAATGGGCGGGATTATCCTAACCAAGTCGCCCACCTGATTAGATGTCAGGTCGGAAGAATAGGAGTTCGCCTCATCTAAGACCCAAGCATACTCGGCTAGAGCCGGTGGGTATATCTTTTTGGGCCTTGGGGCGCTCCCCTTCTTCGGGGGCGCAACTACAGCGGCGGCAGCTTCGATTGCGGTGGCCGCTCGGGAAATACCAGCGCCCAACCTGTGGGCAGGCACAGCAGAGGGACTGGGAGTCCCCTCTGAAGAAAGGGACCCCCCTATGGGGGACACTTCTTTTGAAACCAGAGGTTTCACTTTGGAGGAATCAGAAGAAGAAGGAAGAGACATGGTGGCATACCTAGAAAAGGAGGTTGTTTTCAATAGACAAACGACTCGAACCACCACAGATGGAGCCCTGGACAGAGTGAGCGGCGACCGGAAAACAAAAGCAGCGATGAGCAGAAGAAAAGAAGAAAGGAAGACAACAACAAGACAGTTTTCGAAAAGAGAGAGGAGGGTAGCAAAGGGAGCAAAAGGGGTATTTAAAGACAAGGGCATGGAATGCCAACCGTTGCGGGCTTGTAACGGTTCCCGCCAATAAATGAGGCAAAATTTAAAAAGAAACGCCTCGTTTGCTACACCTTTGGAGACGAGCTTCCCGTAAACCCCAGCTTGTTGGAGAAGTTTTCATAAAAATCCTCTTCCGAGACTGAAAACGTATCTCGTCTTCGGATTTTGGGGGCTTATGTACATACCGAGCAGGGATGAAGTCGGCACTATCCTATAGGCCGAGCTTTTCCGAGCTCTAAGGATAGTCTTATTAAACCCTGAGAGGTGGCGACTTGATGTGACGTTTTCCCTTCCGGCAATCATGACCATTGGAACTCGTGAAGCTCCCTTGAGACCTACACGTGTGTCTCGAGCCAACCACATCGAGTATCCCGAGATTTCGGGATTTTCCCCAACTACCAACCGTCGGAACAAGGGTATAAATACCCTTGAGAGGTCAACGAAGAGGGCTAAGTCATCTTTCATTCTAACCTTTTCCTTAGTCCTCCCTCTAATACATCTTCTAACTTAAGCATCGGAGTGCCTTTTGCAGGTACCTCCCCCCTTTCGTTGTGAGTGTATCCTACCTGATCGGACTCGGCCGAGGTGGAGGGCGTTCTCGCGCCCACAATTGAAGGAGCTCGACAGTGCCCAGAATCCGGTGGAACATAGATTATGAATGAAAGAAACAAATCTAAATAACACAATATTAAATACATCAATAATTTTAGAATACTGGATTAGCATTTATCAAATTAAATGTCCCAGAATTTACAATGCCACGTATATCAATTTTTCCATAAACGGTTTTGGTTGGTTTGTTTTTACCTTTACATAGGAATAAGGAGAAAAGAAAACTTTAAAAGTAGACTCCCAACGTAAAAGAACTTACAAGGGTAAATATAAGAGAGGACTAAGTATCAAATTTTAATTTAGAGGTTAATCGATAAAAATGGGTAGTTATAGAAACTATTAATGTAACTACCTCAAGTTATAAATTTATTATGGAAGAGGTCTTTTTCTAACAGAGGTGGAAGAGAAATGAACATCAAAGGTTATGAAAATACATGTCATGTAATGTGGGTGGCGCCTGTATTTATAAACAGAGGTGGAAGAGAAATGAACATCAAAGATTATGACAGCGCATGTCATGTAATGTGGGTGGCGCCTGTATTTATAAATTTTGTGGAAAATTTTTGGCTATATATAAGATCTAATTTTAAATTAAACTTGGTAATTTTAGACCGATTTAATAGATTATTCAAGAATCTAGTAATTAATGTTGAGTTAAACTTTTAGTTTGATCAAATTAATTAAGTTTAACAAGTGTATGTTTGATGTAATATTGTTATAATTTATTAAAATGTAATCATAATTGATAATTTTTAAGTAAAATAGGTGGTATTGTTAAATACAAAATTGTCACAGCCAACCAAACAATTAGGCTAGACATTTTTAGAAAATAAAACAAATGAAGGTTTTTTTTTAAAAAAACTTATTTAATAATAAAAGGCCAGGCCAGTTTTAGGTCATATACAAAGTATTTTATGTTTAACAATTCAATTTTTTAAATAAATATTGGATATTAAGATTATTAGCATTAAATTTGTTACAAAGTATTAAAATTAAATATTTATATATATTTTTAAATGTTTAGCATTTTAACCTACAAAAGAGTCAAGACTATAATTTATTAGAAGATAACTTTATTGTTCTCATAAGAGGTCTTATTGCAAAACATGATTTTGAAAAATTAATATAAATATAAAATTAAATCTTAAGAAATGCTTTTATTATCTTACTTGAGTTAATTAAGTTTTTTATTTCTTAATTTTTTTTAAAAAATTAAATTTTAGTGCTTAATAAATTTTTGATTAACTCTTAGTTTCTTTTTAATACTTTAGTTTATTTCATTAAATAAGAACGATTAGGTGTTGATGTAATTAAATAGGAACAAATCATGTCACATTTTAAAATTAATATTTGATGATTAATTTGATGATAAGGAATGAAGATATTTATAAAAAAATAGATAAAATTTAAAAATTATTAAGAACAAAAATTTACAATAAACTTAATTAACCTTAATAAATTAAAAACTTAATTAGTATTCTTATCCTTGTCCTTGATTTAATGTTAAATTTCACAAAATAAATTCTTAAATAAACTTAAAGACTAGGTCCAGCATTTGTATGCATAAAATCGAGTCTTTGAGAAAAAAAGCTGCAATAATAGACAAGTAACCCAAATCAAAAGGTTTTAAACTTGCTTAATAAAGTGTAGCTTATTTATAGATGCCTTTGCTTATACTGTCATGTGATAAGATTTCACTCCCAAATGCTGATAGCACTCATGTTACATTTTTAACAATTCAATCAAGCTTCGTTGAAATTCATCTCTCTCTCACAGACTACATGCACATTGTTTTAGATATTGTCAAATTACTTTAAATATAAATAATAATAACAATTTAAGTTTTGAATGTTAAATTACTCATTTAGTATTTTCAACAGATAGAGCGTATTAAACATTATTGAAAATGTTAAATTTATGTTGAATAAGAAAATAAAACTAAATAGTAAATTTTGTTCCTCTTTTATACTAAAATATCATCTTTCAATAAATATAGGTATTCTTCTTTTTTATTTTAAATATATGTATTTTTCTTCCTAATTAAAGACAAATATATTATATTTCATTTTATTTATAATTTTTCAATTAAAAGTAATTTTATAACTAAAATATTTAATAATAATATTTTTCTGCTTTATGTTAAAATATATGTTTTTTCAAAATTATTCTATTATTCAATCCTAGAAATTGAAATTTAAAATAATTGAGAGGTTAAAAACTTAATTAATCTTAAAAATTTTGAATTATTATTTTAAATTTTAAATCAATTATAATATTAGGATGAAATTAATTTTTTTTTAATGAAAAATACTTAAATAATTAAAACAATATATTTTTGAAAACATAAATGATGTAAATAGAACCTTTTTCTCATTTGTCAAATATACTACATTTTATAAGTTTTGGAAAAATATCATGGTATTACTAAAATATTTTTTATATTATTCTATCATAAAATATTCGATTATTATATTCATATAATTTAAAAAATTAAAATACGTAGTAGAAAAAATATATACTACTATTATTTAATCATCTTTTACTAAATATAAATAAGTATTTCATATACTTACTATATTTATATTTATTTTTAATCTATTAACTTTAAAAACTTAAATTGATTAACAATTTTTTACAACCTATTGAGATTAAAAAATTTATTCTTTTTTATAGTTTAATTTTTTTTAATTGATTAAATTTCTCATTAATCAACTAGAGTTAATTTTTAAAAAGTTTAATCAGTTAATGAAATATTTAATCAATTAATACTAAAAATTTTAGTCAGTTAAAATGTTATTATTATTATTATTATTTACTTAATCAATTAAGACAATAAAAAATGGAGTAATAAAAAGAATCAAAATATAATTTATTTATAATTTTTTAATTATTTCTTTTCAATTAACTCATACACATATTTTGATAATATTTTTTCTCTATTTTTTCTTATCTTAGTTGATTCAAATAACATTTATTTCTAATCCATTCCAACTTTTTTTTTTTTCATTCACTTCATTTATTTTTTCTTTATTTTATTCCTGTGGTCTAAACATAACCTAACATTTATTTTTATAATGTTTTTTTTTCATTGAAATTTTTGAAGCAATTATTACTGGCCTGGTTGCCGCTACAGAACAAACCTTACCGAAGAGACGGAAGAGAACTGAAACCAATCATAAGAGAGTACGAAACAGAGAATGAAAGTTGACTCTTCCGTTGAATAGTTTTGTCCTCAAACAAGGTTGGGTTTTGAGTTCCGATTCCGACCATAACCTTAAATCAAACACTGCTCTTAACTGAATTCAAGATGGGGAAGTTGACTCTTCCATTTATTGGAATGATTATAGCAGAGTTTGCTCAGGTTGGCTTAATCATACTCAGCAAAAAAGCCATGGCACAAGGAATGACCAATTTCATCTTCATCTTCTATTCCAACGCTATCGCTGCCCTTCTTCTTCTTCCCACTTCCTTACTTATACACAGGTATTTTAGCCTATGTTTATCACTTTATCTATCTATTTTTTTTTCTTTCAATTATTGTCTATTGTCTGATTTGTTATGATTATTCTGTAATTGGGTTACTATACTTGCCAGATTTGAACGTCCTCCAATCACGTTTTCTACCCTCTGTGGATTCTTCTTACTTGCACTACTCGGGCAAGTTAAAAATTCTTACTTTATTATTATTATTATTATTATTCCTTATTGTGTAATGATACAACTGTGGATTGTATCGTAGTTTCTGAAATGTACTCTGTTTTGGTTTGTATTTTCAGTTATTTGGCGCAGGCTTTTGGGTATGCTGGGATTTACTATGGCTCAGCTACACTCAGTACATCCATGCTTAACCTTGTTCCTGGTTTTACTTTCGTACTTGCTGTTCTTTTTAGGTTCATCTCATTTCCTTCTTCTTGCTAATACCCTTCATTCATTAAGTACCGTAGCTTCATAACACTAGCATTTCATGATGTATTTCATTTATTGGGCATTTTTAAGTTCAATGTAATGTGAAGATTGTATGTGTCATATGATTGTTGAACACTTGAATATATAGGTGAAGTACACAGAACCGTAGAGTTTGGAACAAAATATTGATTCTATACAAGTTAGGTTTGATAAAAAAGGTTTATTACATGAAACTAGGTGTTGAATATCTGAATTCCATTTGGATGAATTTGTTCCAGCTCACCTGGAACTATTCTATTGAGCACTCTGGCCATTAGCCATCATCCTATTAGTGATGAATAATAAAGAGGAAAATTGGGGTTATGGAACCTTCTAGTTGGTTTAACTCTCGGGTATTCTAGGTTCTATAGATTGACAATTATGTTTTGTCTTGAAAATGAAAAATATTCCATTTTGTAGTTTGGACATTTGATACCAACATGATAACATTGTAATTATGTACTTATATAAACATATATCTAGATCACACGATGAATTGCAAAGTCTTTTGCGTTTATTTTAAAAGAAGGTTTCGTTATCCATTTGGTTCCTATAGTTTCACAAACTTCACCTTTTACACACAATAGTTTAAAAGTGGGTTTTTTTAGTCCCTACTCCCTACAATTCGAAAGTAGTATTTTTAGTCCTTATGTTTTACATTTTAATTCTCTTTAGTCTTTGTTTGTTATTCCTATACTTGATATCGTCATGTAATTTTTAATAGTATGACTAAAAGAGAATTAAAATATTAAGTATAAGGACTAAGAAGATCACTTTTTAAGTTATAGGGACTAAAAGGAAGTTTATAAAACTATAGGGACCAAGTGACTAGTTAAACTTTAAAATAATAGTATCCCTTCTGGATTTTGAAATCTTTTGTATTGTTTGCATTTGTGTGTGTTTCATATAAAAGGTTCACCAAACATGCATTTCATTTCATTATAGAGCAAAAATTGACATTGTTGTTCATTTATCAGTTGTTTGCTGCTTCAGATTTATCTAAACTTATCCCAGTTTTTGGTTTTAGAATGGAAGAGTTAGACTGGAAAAAATTTAGCAGCATAGCTAAATCATTGGGAACAATAGTATCAATTGCTGGTGCATTTATTGTGACTTTGTACAAGGGCCCCGCACTTTTGACAGGAGTGTCATCTGTAAACTCATCTCAGCAGCCACTTTTCTCCGAAGATTCTAATTGGATAGTCGCTGGAATATTTCTTGCAGTTGATTGTATAATGGCTTCAGCATATACTATTGTACAGGTGAAATTATCATAGTAGTGATAAAGCTCTCAAAATCTGTGATATCTACTTGCATGGTGCAAATACTCTATAATATTGATTAATAATAATTGGCTATATTTTCAGGCTTTTATTCTTAAGAAATATCCAGCAGAGTTGATTGTTGTATTCTTTTATTGTTTCTTTGTGGCCATTCAATCTGCTGTTACCTGTTTGGTTGTGGAAAGAGACATCAGTGCTTGGAGCTTGGAACCAAAATTAAGGTTGCTTGCAGTTTTATATTCGGTAATCAAAATGTTAATTGAAGTACCACTAACTACTGCATGATCTTTACCTAGAAGTCTTAAACTTGATCTGTAAACATTTTTAGGGAATCTTTGGCTCTGCACTTCAAGTTGGTATTATTACTTGGTGTTTGCACCAGACAGGACCAGTTTTTGTTTCCATGTTCAAGCCCATAGGAATTCTCATATCAGTGGTTTTAGGTTTCCTCTTCCTCGGCGATGCATTCTATCTTGGAAGGTGGGTTGTGTAGGTTATGTTTGATTGTACTATTCTGTTTATTTCATCTAACATGAACTCATTGTTGTTTTCAATGCAGTCTGATTGGTGCTACTGTCATTGTTGTTGGGTTTTATTCTGTAATATGGGGGAAAGCCAAAGATATTGAAGATGGTGGAGTGAGAAGCTTGGAATCAAAAGGCCAACAGACCCCGCTTTTGGAGGAAAACACCCATGAAGACATACAAGGGCCTTAGTTCATTTTAAAAGGGTGCTCCAATTCTGCCAACAAATAGGCAGTTTCAATTGTTTTACTCAGAATAAAGTAGTCAGGTTTGACTCAGAAGTATTTTATTTCTCTCTTTTTAATTATTTATTAATTTTTCATTATTAATTGGGGGAAGGTTTACATATATAGTAGTGTGTAGATATTACACTACGGTTGGAATTGAAAAATGACACCAACCTTTATAGGTTTATAAAATGCTTTATTTACCAAATCTCGGAGAAAATTGTTATTGTAATATCCTTCTGTAAAAGTAAGAAATCAGTTCATGCAAATATGAGAATCCTGTTGCATCTCAGAAAATAAGAAGTCTAGAAAGTAGAAACTACTTATAACAACATTCTGAAATGAAAATCCTACGGTAGCTAACAAATTGTTTGACAACTTATGGAAATGATTGTTCCATAAATTTTCAATGAAGAATAAAAATGTATGATTGCGAAAAGTGATATTTTATGCACAAGATAAACAAATTCCTCAAAAATATTTCTAGACAACTTTAAAATGTGGGTCAAATATTAAAGAGATCTATTACCAATCGATGTACGAATCTCCAACATGACTCAAAATTTTGTTGTCTCCGGAACAGTAAATGGAACAAATACAATCATTCCCCAATGTAAAAGCAGACCTCCCTTGTTTATAGTCTACAGAGGAGGATTGACTTTTATTTCCTCTCAATCAGTAATTTCTGAACATTTCTCTCCTATCTCCATTGAAAGAGTTCTATACAAGAATCATGACTAGGGACTTGTGCATGCCATGCAGTACAATCAAACATGTGAGTACACTAAACAATGAAGAAAAGTTACTAATTGAATTGTTATTCAGTGTCTGTCCTTTTGGTTCAAGGTTTGGTATAACTAATTTTGGTGAAAATATTTTTAAACTACTAAATATAATTGAGGTGTTCTCTTATCTCCAGGGGAACCTATGTTTTTGTTCTGATAATGTGATAATCGATTTTCTAACTTTAAAAAAGAGCCAGCACATAATCATCTAGTTTCTAAAATCACTTATTGATTTTGTTGGCATTCATACACGTTGACTCTCATTTGAGAAGGAAGTTTGATGATGCCATTTCCATGATTCCATCATGCTGGCAATGTAACTCCTATCATTTTGACTTTGAATGAATGAACTTGGTTATTATAAGTGGGTGAACTCTTTCAGGTAGATCAGTTGATCTTGACATTGGTCAATGGATATGGAAGAATGAGTGCTTGCTTAGGTGTGTAGATAATGATTGTTCCAATTAGTTATACACTTATGACCTAAGTATGCTTAAAAAACTAGTTCCAGAGTTACAGGTCAAATTATTTTTGCTGCGACGCAATAACTTGCTTTTAGGAGAATGATGAGTAAGTTAGACATTTTTGGTTGAAGTGGCTTAGTCAATAATTAATCAGTACTTAATTGTTAAGAGTAATATGGACATCTTCACAATACACACACCCAATTGATATTTTCAATCTACACTTTTTTCTCTTATCTCTCTCTATGGAGTCTATGAGCGTTTGTGAATCATTTTCGTAATTGGAAATGTAAATGAGGAAATTAAATATCTGATATAAGTAAATTATTATAATGTCAATTCTCGTATTAATTGTTTTAAAAAAAATCAGATACTAAATAATTAATTAGATAAACAAACTAAGACATTTTGTTTTTTAACATGTGGTGATTTTAAATTTTATAGATGTAAAGAAGTTTAAAATATGAATTACAAATATAACTTAATTCTATAAAATCCATTTTTTAAGATTGTTTTTCATTATATTTACATGGGATTATATTTATATGGGATTTCTAACATTAGGCAAAAGGAAACACATTTTTTCCAATTCCATAGTAAACTTAATAAGTCCAATCTACTAATTCCACTTAAGTAAATTTATGTAAATGGTTTTGTTTATTTAATAAAAAGCTTAGAAGTTTATGCCACTAACTTAACGGCAAGTATGTGATGCACATCATTAGATGTTGTAATTTTATCAGAATGTCATAAAAAAGAAAAAAAAACATCATCTCTTTTATATATATATATATATATATATATATATATATATATATATATATATATATATATATATATATATATATATAATGATATAAGAATTTATCTACTTTTTAGTAGCCGTCCAATAGGATGCTCCGTTAACACTATTTTATATCATTGACCATTTAAAAAAAAGAATTATATTCAAAACTTTGTGCTAGCATACTGTGGACATTAATGTATAAAAATGTTTTGGTGAGGGTCTCAAGTATATGAAGCAAAACATTTACTTTATTCTTTAGAGAAAATAAATAATTTACTGAAAAAGTAAAATAGTTTTAGATAGTCATTTAAAATAAATAACTATTTATGATATACTTATTAATTTTTATAATAAATACTTTAAAAGTCATTCCATTAACCTTTCAAATATTGAAGAACCAACAAGTGTACTATGTCAGCAGAACAAAAACTACACCATGGGCTTAGTTTGTTAGTTTGCCCCAAAATTTGATAGACTTTGTCAGCCTTATTACTTATTAGCCCACAAACTTGACAGTCGCACGAATATTGACAACAACTACTTTTAGTTTGATTCATCTTAATTTGACAAAAGTAGCGTTAAGATTCACAAAAAAATATTCCACATAGTAACATGTTCTTGAGATTCTAATTGAATCTTTCTTCATTACACGCAAATGACGCAAATGGGTAGCTTTCATCAGTATCATATTAAATATCCTCTAATGGTAGGGCCATAAAAGATGTCAGCCACAAGTGCATTCGCCACCGTACTAGAAAGTTTCTCCTTATTGGTCCAAATCATTCATATAAGTATCCCATGGTTAATTAACTCTATTAGATTAAGTAAAATAAAAGCCAAACAATAGTACACGTATAAGAGTTACTTTTTTTCCTCTCATCCATAATTTACTAACCTATTGTCGATTATAATATTATGATTATCGTTTATATTAAAGAATTTTCATCTAATTTATTAAAGTGATCTTGTTTATGATATATAATTCTCATTGATTTTAAAGAATTTTTATGTATGATAAGAATTAAACATGAAAAATAAATTAATGGTCTTTATAATGGGTATGAATTTAGTGTGGTTAATTAACCGTGGATTGTACAAGTGTGTTTTCACATGGTTTAAACAAAAGATGTTAAATCAAGAGGAAAAAGAAAAGAGGACAAATGATGAGACAACATGTGCACAAGATCTACACAAAAGAGAAAATTATTTGAATGATTTAAAACTCCCTCAGACGTCAGCTATGGTCCCTTGTTTAAGAATTTGGGACACTCGAGTTGCAACTTCACCTCCAAAGTAGCTTCCCCTTTTGGTGAAGGGTTAACTTGCATGGTCCCATCTCTTCCATTCTTCCCTATTAGTTTCTTATATTATGAGCAGAAACAAGTTTTTCAATACCAACTTATTATACAGAGATAGTGAGTGGGTTCTTTGGTGCTTGTGCACCTACTTGGGGTGGTGCACACACACACACATCACATATTCATAGCACACACTCAACAGTCCATCTCTAGATCTAGTTATAATTGTAACATATTCAATATATTAGAGTTATCTTAGTGAGAACACAACAAAGAAAATTCAATGGAGGCTAAAACTAAAATGTACGAAGTGGTGCCATTCATAATCATGGTGATTATGGAGGGTTGGACTATAGGACTAACAATTTTTGCAAAAACAGCAATAACAAATGGAATGAATCCATTTGTGTTCATTGTGTATACCAATGCTCTGGCCACTATAATAATGTTCCCTTGCTCCTTTTTATCACACCAAGAGAACAGGTCTATCTCTTCTTCTTTAGCCTTTTTATTTTCTGATCCTTATATTGCTAGTTAGCTATAGATGATAATACCTGCGTGAAGTTGTTTGCATGGAGAATTTGTTTTGGTTCAGATCTTCAATATTCTCTTTTTTTGACAGAAAGAAGAGGCCAACTTTTACTTTCTCTCTGGTCATGCGATTCTTGTTCCTTGGTTTTATAGGGTATGTATACATATTACATACTCTCTCTATTAAGGGTATTTAAATAATTGAATTAAAATTTATATAAAATTTGCTTGTTCCTTTGCTTTTTTGATGTCCTTCAAAGTATAGGCCTTAGATAATTATTTGCTCTCTATGTTGGTTAGCTAGCTCAGCAGTATTCATGTATGTTTGTAACTTTGTTTCACATATTGATGGATTTTGCAGGATAACAATAACTCAGAGCTTTTTGTTCATGGGTCTAAGCTATAGTTCACCAATACTTGTGTGTGCCATGGCCCACTTGCTCCCAACATTTAATTTTCTGCTCTCTCTCTTTCTCAGGTTCCTCAAAACTTTCAGTGATCTTATTTGCTTGTTCATAATATATCTTCATTGTCACCATGATGTTTATTTCCCACACATTTTATGTATATAAAAATTTTAAAATCTACGTGTAAAAGAAGGATTTAAACAACTTTGCAGGAATATATATAATTTATTAGAAGTGGATGTTAACTTTCAAAGTTCAAATTCTATACATCGGTAGTATAAAATATTTTACTGAAGTAATCAAACAAAAATTATGATAACCATAATATTTAAAATTATTATTAAAAAAATTAATAAGTTTATGGTATACCAAAATGATAATTACACTTTCAATAAACAAAGTATTTACTTGACTTTTATTCCGATCACTCTCCGTTATAATCATGCATGACATAATTAGTCAAGTGTTAAATTGATTATTCTTTATTATTTTACAAAAATAATTTTATGTAATGTAAGAGTTATAAGAGATTAAAAATAGTTAAGGAGAGACGGCGAGTATTCATTTCTCCAGATTAAAATATAAATAGAAAAATTCTGGACATAAATATAAATAAATATTAATTAAATTTTATCTTATTTAGTGATAATATTCTCAAAATAACCTTTCAATAACACATTTATTTTTATACAAATTTGAATTTGAGAGTATATACATAACTTATAAATCAATTTAAATTTAGAGTGTTTATTGATCAGGGAGACAAAATTGAATTTGAGAAGCCATGCTCAGCAAGTCCAAGTGATAGGTATCATGGTATCCATAATGGGAGCAGTGATAGCTGAATTCTACAAGGGACCACTTGTAAGACCCTCTTCTCACCACCTTAGACACACTAAGCAATTTCTTGTCTTCTCATCAACACCAGACTTTTGGTCTCTTGCTGGTCTTATGCTTGCAGCAGCTTTCTTCTCACTTTCAATTTCCAACTTTATCCAGGTACTTCTATTTTTCTTTTATTTTTTAAACCCCTTTTCATTTTTTTTTTTTGTGTTCTTAAAATCTACTTTTTCCTTTAGAATGAATGTTGGTGGTAATTCAAGTTTGTACTTTTCTTTTCACCCTGCTAGAAAGAAACTGTGCTGCAGTATCCAGAACCATTGAAGGTGCTTTCTTATTCTAACTTACTGGGGACGATCCTCAGTGCAATAGTGTCATGCATTGTGGAGAGGGACATAAATGCTTGGAAAATAAAACGTAACAAAGATCTTGTTCTCATTGTTCTAACCGTAAGTATCACATAGTTAACTATCATAATTTACATATTAAACAGTTTTACTCAATTATATCATTTTATAATTGAAGAAAAATATTTAATAGACATATACACCACGCAGATAACCAGACAATTAATTATAAGATATAAAGAACGAGAAATACGTATATATATATATATACACGTATATGTTTTATAAATAAATTGATTACGTATTTATAATTGACTATTAAATAAAATTATTTATAGAAATATTCTTATCAAAGTCAATAAATTCGCCTTGGTGTGTTGTGATTGACAAATGTATAAAATGTTGTACACAAGTCTTTTTCACCATATCTTTTTATCAATAAGAATCCAATACAACAATTCACGTGTCTGATCAACAATCAACTGAGTTAGAACTCTTAGTAGTTAATTATTGTTCATGTTGATATATATATATATATATATATATATATATATATATATATATATATATAGTTAAGTACTTGTGGCGAAACATATATATACATGTGCTGATGAGAAATATGTAACACTATGGTATAGGCAGTGGTGGGGGGAGTGATTCGTCCCAATATTCAATTATGGTTAACTCGCATGAAGGGTCCACTTTATGTCTCACTTTTCAAGCCATTTGGTATTGCCTTTGCTACTACTTTTGCTGTTTGCTTCTTTTCTAACAGCCTTCATTATGGAAGGTAATTTTATACTTTGTGTTTTTAAAGTAATCATGCATAAGAATTTTGTTGCACTTAATTTGTCTGTATCTCATCTCTATAATTTTTATTAATAATAAAAAAAAATGCAGTGCGATAGGAACAATTGTTCTTGGAATGGGATATTATACGATAATGTATGGACAAATCAAAGAAAATGAAGAAGAGACAAGCTGTGACGAAAGCTCAGATTCCTTGGACAAGAAGATACCTCTTTTGCAAGAAAAGTTGGAAGTGTAAATATAACTTCAAAAGACTATAGGGACAGAGGAATTCATCTATTTTCCAGAATCTTCCTCCAATCCATATGGTTTGATTCGTTTCAAACCGATTGTGATTGAAGTCTCTCCAGTGTTGAAAATATTTTATTTGTAATTAAATCCATCTTGTATATGTATGAATCATGAAACATGTGAATATATGCCCAAAAAAAAAGTGGTGTGGAATTTGAGACCTTTATATTTTCGTTGTACAAATTAAAAATTTCTATCTGTGTGTATAATGTACATGTATCTCCATCGTGAGTTAATTTTATTGATATATGTCATCCACATATTTATTGTTCAAAGATTCAAATTTCCAATCATGGTTATATAAAGAAGCCATTAAATCAACCAAAGTCTTAAAATATCATGCACAGTATAAGCATTAGGTAATCGACACTTCAAATCAGTGATACAATTGTGACAAGCCTTCTTTTGGTCGGAAAAAGACAGTCAAGATTAACTTCTCCACAAAAAATTAAACAAACTAAAGATTATGAATTAAAGTGCAAGATATTTTAGAAAATCAAAAGCTAAAGTAAAAGTTCTATGCAATCAGTACTATAGAGTTACTAGTTGAAAAACTAAAATTTATGATAGTTCAGGGAGATATTCAAAAGACCTTGGACTTTGGTTTATATTCTTCCATATGCTTTTGTTCAATTATCGTTTTCTAACATATTCAAGACGTGCTAAAGATTATTGTTAGAAATAGAGATCTCAACCTTGTTAGGATATCTATCTTTTTTGTGATGCCTTTACATACTTTTTTAATTTTTTTATTTTATCAAATTACTTAATGAAAAATTGTTTTCATGTTCACTCGGTAGATCCATCTGTTTTTCAAGGTATTTTTGTCTCTAGGCAACTTTACCAAATCAAATATTTGATTCTCCATCAAAGCTAGGCTGCAGTTCATTCTTCAAATTGATCCCTTTGATTTAACCCCTCACCATTTATACAAGTGGTACACATGATAATTTAAGCCTTTTTTTTCCACAAAGGAAGGGAGTCTACATCAAGACAGCATAAGTTCCACATATGAGTTTGACAAAGAAATAACTATATGTGGACACAGCGTAGATGAGATCTACCTCACTCATACTGGGCTTGGGCAACAGGCCCACCAACTTGACGAGAGCATGAATATTCGAGACAACCATTCTAGAAAGATTCACAAAAAAAAAATAGTATATTCCATAGAATAACATTTTCTTGAGATTCAGATTCAGTCTTTCTTTATTATACGCAAATGGACATGTTATATCAGTATCATATTAAATATTCTCAAATGGTATGGCCACAAATGATGTCTGCCACTAATGCATTCGCAAGCATACCAGAAAGTTGCCTCTTATTGGTCCCGAACTATTCATAAATTATACCATGGTTAGTTTAGTTAACTCCATAAGATTAAGTATAATAAGCCAAATAGTAATGGACAATAGTCCAAATGCAAGTGGTTTTTAACTAATGGTTTACATTAATATTGTCAAATTACGACCAAAAGAAAAGATGACAAATGAACAGAGAACATGTGATTATGATCAGCCTAAAAATGAAAATAACATGAATGATTTAAAATTCCCTCTGACTCTATCTTTGGTCCTTTGTTTAAAAATTTGGTACACTCGAGTTGCAACTTCACCTCCAAAGTAGTTTCACCTTTATATGAAGGGTTACACACTTGCATGACACCAATCTCTTCTCTTCCTTTCTCTTTACTTCTCATGTTAGGATCAGAAACAAGCTAATTACAGCTCAATAGAGAGAGGGTAAGCGGGTTTCTTGGTGCTTGTGCAAGCTCCTACTAGGGGCGCACACAACACAAAAAGATACTCAAAGTCCTTCTCTAGCTATAAATTATCATAGTATTTATATCACCATTTAGCATATTACTATTAGCACTATCTAAGTGAGAACACAAGAAGGAAAACTCAATGGAGGCTAAGTCTAAGATGTGTGAAGTGATGCCATTCATAGTGATGGTGATTATGGAAGGTTGGACCATAGGACTGACAATTTTTGCAAAAACGGCAATAACAAATGGAATGAGTCCATTTGTGTTCATTGTGTATACCAATGCTCTGGCCACTATAATAATGTTCCCTTGTTCCTTTTTATCAAACCAAGAGGACAGGTCCTTCTCTTCTTCTTTAGTCTTTATTTCCTTCTCGTTGTGATGCTAGCTAGCTATAGATACCTGCGTGAAGATGTTTGCATGGAGGATTAGTTATGGTTATCTATTCAATATTCTCTTTTTTTGACAGAAAGGAGAGGCCAACTTTTACTTTCTCTTTGTTCATGCGATTCTTGTTCATTGGTTTTATAGGGTATGTATACATTTACACACTCTCTCTACTAATGGTCTTTGAATAATTGAATGAAAATTTTATACTTTTTTTATGTCCTTCAAAGTAGGCCTCAGAGATAATTTGCTTGCTACTTGTGAAGTGCTAAAGTTGGTTAATTAGCTGAACAGGAATATTCATGTTTGTAACTTCACACATTGATGGATTTTGCAGGATAACGATGACTCAGAGCTTTCTAATCTTGGGTCTAAGCTATAGTTCGCCAATTCTTGTGTGTGCCATGAGCCACTTGATCCCAACTTTTACTTTTCTGCTGTCTCTCATTCTCAGGTTCTTCATCAAAACTGTGATTTGCTAAGTTCATTTAATCTCTTCATTGAGTTTTGACCATGATGTTCATTTGCCCTGTACTGAGATGGACCCAAAAATTTTGTAAGAGTGGAGGGAAAGCAAATAAATTTTAACATATATAGTTAAATTATTAAATAATAAAGTTATAAATATATAATTTTTACATGTAAAAGATTTAAAACCTACATATATAATTTTTAAAATGGAAAACAATAATTGGTATAAATGGATTTTTAGACAAATTTGCAAGAATGTGAAGTACTGAAATTTTTAAGTAGATGTTAACCTGCAATTGCAATGGAAAAGTATTTAATATATTTATACGAGTTAATAATTATGCATATCAATTTAATTTATACTGTTTATTTCAGAAAAACAGAGTTGAATTTGAGAAGCTCTGGTATCCAAGTCCAAGTGATTGGTATTTTGGTATCAATAATGGGAGCAACAGTAGCTGAATTTTACAAGGGACCACTTGTGAGACCCTCTTCTCACCACCTTAGACACACTAAGCAATATCTTGTCTTCTCCTCAACACAAGACTATTGGGTTCTTGGTGGCGTTTTGCTTGCTGCATCTTCCTTCTCACTTTCAATTTCCAACTTTATCCAGGTACTTCTTTTCTTCTAATTTTTAAACCCCTTTTCATATATATTTTTTTTTCTGTTCTTAGAATCTACCTTTCCCTTTTGAGTGAATATTGGTGGTGATTCAAGTGTTTTATTTTCTTTTCACCCTTCTAGAAAGAAACTGTGCAGCAATATCCAGAACCATTGAAGGTGCTTTCTTATTCTAACTTACTAGGGACCATCATTAGTGCCATTGTGTCGTGCATAGTAGAGAGGGACATAAATGCTTGGAAGCTAAAGCGTAACAAAGATCTCGTGCTCATAGTTCTAACTGTGAGTATTAACATGTGTATTTGAATTAAATAACTGAAAAGCATCCAGATAATATAACATATGCTGATGAGAATTATGTAACGCTATACTATAGGCAATAGTTGGGGGTGTAATTCGTCCCAATATTCAAGTGTGGTTCACTTGCATGAAGGGTCCACTTTATGTCTCACTTTTCAAGCCATTTGGTATTGCCTTTGCAACTACTTTTGCGGTTTGCTTCTTTTCTAACAGCCTTCATTACGGAAGGTAATTGTATTCTCTTTCACATCTTGACTCCTGCAGATAGATATTTTTGTACCTCCCGTTTTCACAAGTGATTATGCATAAGTAATTTGGTTCACTTAATTTGTCTGTATCTCTCATTTGGTTTTATTTGGAAAAAAAATTTGTGCAGTGTGATAGGAACAAGTGTACTTGGAGTGGGGTATTATACAGTAATGTATGGACAAATCAAAGGAAATGAAGAGACAATCTGTGACGAAATCTCAGATTCTTTGGACAAGAAGATACCTCTTTTGCAAGAAAAGTTGGACGTATGAATAAAACTTCAAAAAACTAAAGGGACGGAGGAATTCTCCAAGATTTTCAAGAATCTTCAAAAACCGATTGGGATACAAGTCTCTCCAATGTTGCAAATATGATAATTGTAATTAATTCCATCTATGTATAAATGATTAGACATGTAAATAGCGTACATCTTAAAAAAATGTGGTGTGGAATCTCAGATTTTCATATTTTTGTTGTACAAAAAATTCATCTTTGTATATAATAAATATATGTTGATGGCTAATCAATAGTTATATGTGATCTACTTAATCATGCACGCTGTAAGAGTGATGAACAAATCAAATCATTACACGTTTTGCCCGTACTGATACAATTTTGGCCAGCGAGCGTGGTCCGAAAAAACATTGGCAGTGTGAAAATTATGAATTGTATTACTAAAAATTATGAATTAAAGTATGATATTTTAGAAAATCCAAATCTACAGCAAAATTTACAAAGTCAATATTATTATCGGTCTAAGAAGCATGTCAATGTAAAAACATTTTATACCGATAAGTGATAACCAAACAAAATTATTTTTCTTGGTTATAATTTTTTAATATAATTCTAGAAATAAAAATATTTACTTTACATAATATAATGATTTATAAAAACATTTGCATAGTTAATTTATATATAATATTAACCATATATGTTAATGTATGGACTTATTATGGTCTTATATGGTATGGTATGGTATGACCATATTAATCTATAAATAAATGATGGCCCATACCTTGTAAGTCTTTTACCGTTGTTCCTTTTCTAGACTGAAAATGTAAGACTTTCTTTCCAACAAATAACTACCAGGTTTTTGCCCATGAGAATTGTTATCAGCCCATCACATGCTAGTACCTCTTCCATTAGCTGAAGAAGTTATTATAAAAAGAAAAACGTGGCGCAAGATATCTATACAAATTTTTGAAAGCTCACCAGACGATGTCCTTTTGGGTTACAATTTGACGTAAGAATCTATCAGAATTTTTCTATCTAGTATATGCAAAACTATACGTTGTTCAACTGTCAAACTGCTATCTTCTCATTCTAGATGCTGAAGGTTTGGATTGGAGATTTTGTCTTTTTCCGCTGGGCAAACCACTATCACTGACACTTCCTTCCACAAGTCCCTCATGAACATCAGAAAATTCTGTTCTCCATGAACATAGGGGAACAAGGTGACTGTCATCCTTGAACTTGGCACTTCTCCTCCGCTCCTCTTCATGGCGTTTCACATTTTCTGATATTTCATGGAAGGTTTTGTTTAACTTTGAAATACCCCTCTCAACAGGTTCTACCACATGTGAAACTGTAAATTTCATGTCATCTACAATCTGAAATAAGACAGCAGAAATAAGCACAGGTGAGTTTGACAAAGATAATTCAGAATATTGTAAGGTTTGAAATGTTCCAAGTGTTCCATATCTCACAATTTCTCCACTTCCAAGGACCACATCACGAACATTATGGGTAAATTTACGCCTCTCTGCCTGGTCATGTCGACTCAATCGCATTCTAGTTGAGCGCTCAGAATCTTGAACCTCAGCAGGATCAGGAGGAGTCCCTAGTGATGCATAGTCTGCCATCACTGCCACATTACGTACACACCTCTCTCCTCTTTTGTAAGGTACTGCAGGAAAGACATAAAGGTGTACAACAGCAGCAACTCCCATCTGTTAACAAATTTTGAGATGGGGAATCAAATAAAAAAAATGCCAACCAAGAACCTAAAAATTTTAGCTTGAACAGAGGCATCAAATAACATTTAATAAAGAAACTGAACAGAATATGCTACACACATAACTGCTGACTCACAGCTTAAAACTAAAACGAGTCCCAGTCTTAGTTCTAAAGCAAAGCAGCCATTGGTATGTTTATAAATATAGTATGCGCCTCCCCAGAGCTAACAATAGGGGAATCCTAGTGTACTAGACCACCACAGACTTGTGTTAGTGTGTGTGCACCCACATGTAAGCAGCATATCAGATGAGAATGAACAGAACTAAATTCATATGAATTCACATACATGATACAGGTATGCAAAGTCCACCCGTGCATCCTTATTGGCTAAAAAATACCCCCAATTTCATGTATCCATCTTTGTGACAAGATCCTGTTACAGTATAGATTTTCATACATAGATCATTCATGATGCTAAAAGTTTACCTGTTCTTAAGCACATTAACATGAAGATGACTGCATATATTAGTATTCCTTAAAAGTGAGATGATTTAGTAATGCAATATTCGAAATAAAATCAAAATTATAAAAAGTAAGAATGTCATACCTCTATGCAGATGATATAGTCTTGTATTCGTGTTTTCAGCTCTTGAGCCAATGATCCTTTAAATGCTCCCAGGGAAAAGAGAAATGCAACAGCCAACCCTTGCCACCATGTCAGGAAGACAATTGACTTAAAAGATAAAAATTTTGCCAATGGTTTTATTGGCTCCAATTTATCTTTAATGACAGAATAGAACTGTACAAGGCAATACAAGGCCCATGTCTGACTAAAATTAAGAATACATGCCAAGTAGGGATACCTGCAAGCACATAGGAGGATAGGGCTTCAACAAGGGTCATAAAATATGCCCCATTATTTAAAAGAAAGGAATAGAAAGGTATGAATAATAATCAGTGCACATGTTCACCAAGCTATAGTAATAACAATGAATGCACATGTTTTCAACTGGTATTCTACTCTGAATAAAACAAGAAATTTTATCCATGATTAAGAATAATCTTGGTGGGTGATAGTTGAGATTATATATTTACGAATAATGGTATGCATATCGTAGACACAAGCCAATATAACCTTACCCATATTTCCATTCAAACTTCCCCTCTCCATAAACCCCAAAAGACTGGAGGATCATTGCCAGCAATGCACATATCATTTTCAGTATCATCTGAAATGTAGGATTTAGTCAACAAAAGAAAAGGCATTGATTATTCTTTCCCAAAAAGAAAGAAATGAGGTGGAACAAAAGCAAAATTTACCAAAAATCCAACATACATATTGTACAATGCCAATTTTCACAGATTGATAGAAGTCGGTACCAAGACGCCAGTCTCTTAAGAAGCAATTTAAGGGGAATGGATGCTCTACAACTCCATATTCATATGATTCTTTTAGGAGAGGAGTGCTGGAGTCTGTTAGGCTCATACTCTCCATAAATTGAATTGTTTTGTCCTCACCACCTACAAGCAAGTGAAGCAAAGAAACCATAAACAATTTTGTATTGAAGGGCATGACAAATCCAACATAATTCAGAAGTTGTAAGGATGTACAACATCCTTTAATCATAACACTCAAGTCTCACAAATATTTAGTAGATTTTGATTTTTAAATTAGACTTGAGATTAGAAAAGAAGGAAACGAGGAAAATCTCCTAAAATATCTCAATCCTTACACTCTTGCATTACACACACACACATGAACAGTAGCAACAGCTGATGAAAATCATGTAGGTACACAATCTGTTTTGGCATACCTAGGCAAGCTATCAAATATCTTTCGAAGCAATATAATGCAAACGCCTCATAGCAGTCCCGAATAACTTCACAGTTAAATGCTGCACTGGAATCCAATAGTGACAAAAACTGCATCATAGAAGCATCAGAACTTACTAATACTATGAAAACTATGTTAAAAGGAAACCAAAAAGAAAAACTACCAAGGCTGCATTATGTACACAAAGCAGGCACATTACTACTAATGTTTGTTACAACTCACTACAGATAGTCCTTCCTAAAAAATAAAACCCAAGCTTTTCTGAAGTTATATTATTATATTATCAGTTAAACAAGAGCAAAATATTGAGTATGATATATATGCAAAGGTGGCAGCTTTTCTTTTCAGTGTCAATTATCAATGAGATATCATAAAGATCACTACTAGAATATTGAACATTTTCAAAAAGAAAAGGGAAAAGAAAAAACTTATTAAGATGCAAATGAAGGGGTGAAAAAAGGTAATTTAGTCTGACTTTGAAAGACATTGACATTAATTCTATAATGATCAAAATGTAAAACTAGTCCTTTAAGTAAGTATCAGTAAAGCTGAACATATAACCAAACAGCATGCACTAGCAGGTAATTCCAATATATCCAATGTGATATCAACAAAAGTTTGCCAAATGAAAGGAGTTGTACATGGAAAATTTCTTATATTCCATACCAAAAACAAAAGAAAAATAAAAATAACTGTGGTATTCACTACGATGAATTAATAAACCCAAGTAAAAGATGCTACATAAAGAAAGCAGATAGTATTTGGCCAAGTACTTAGCATCCCTTACCGATTCCAAGGCATAAACAGGAACCATGAGAATGAGACCAATCAAAAACTTCTGCTCCTGAATCAAAGAAAAAACATAGAAAATATTATGAAAGGAAAGGAAGATGTAATACAGAGGAGAAAATAGCCAAGTCAGTTGAAAGGTGCGGTTAAAAGAAGCGGTGAGGAAAGGGAAGTAAGGCATAACATAAATTTTAAAGATAAGATCTAAAAGTAAGGGAGCATAAGGAAAAAACCTCGGGCTGATTATAAGAAGCTAAATGCTCAAATATTAAATACGTGGAGAGGATAAGAGCTTCAAGCACAAATATACTTGAACTGAAGACTGTCCAGCTGATAGTTCCAGTTGACTCCACACCAACATTTAGGGGCCACATAGTCC
Source organism: Hylodesmum podocarpum (assembly GCA_026586105.1). Classification (NCBI taxonomy): domain Eukaryota; kingdom Viridiplantae; phylum Streptophyta; class Magnoliopsida; order Fabales; family Fabaceae; genus Hylodesmum; species Hylodesmum podocarpum. Next base: position 11,448,265 of record JALJEV010000623.1, on the reverse strand, counting down.
CTAATCTGCTAGTTGACTCAACAAATGTAAAAAGAAATATGGAACAACATAGAATATCCACCAAACCCATACACCAGAAACTTTGAATTTGTTGTAACAGATGGTCTTTCCTTGATTTGATCAATTCTATCCTTTAATATATTCCAGACAATCTAAAGGGTCTCCACTCCACAAAACCTTCTATTTCGTATAACTTTCCCTCTATCTGTCGTTTCTGTATGACAACCAGTACCCTGTTAGACACACAAAATAGCCACTCTTCTGGTACAAAAACAATTCTTCAAATTCAACATGCAACATGTAGAACTAAGATAGCCTGCCAACAGCTGCCAATGATATTTGCTTCCGATATATGTACAAAATCCAAATTGAAATAGGACAACTATCCAGCATTTATAATCAGATTACTTTAAAAAGAAGCTCCTAATTCTCTTTCAAAGCAAGTAAAGGTAGTTCAACTAGAAAGAAGCACATCCACTGTAAGACAATGGTAGAAGATTTATAATAATAAGTCTTAGAAACATTTAATATAAAAAATCTCACAGCTCTAATGAGTGCATTTGCACCAGAAAAATCAAAATCTCAAGCATCATTCAATTTCTGCAGACTAAGATATCAATAACTCCCAAATTCTTAAACTTAATAATAACTATATACCGAGCGCCATAGTTTGACAGAGGGATAGAAAAGTCAGCCACCAAAGAACTCAACTGGCATGATTTTTTTAATCATCAATAAAAATTACTGTCACAAAATAACCCAAAAATTTTAAAGCATATAGCCATTTACAAACTAAAGTGCATTGCTACCACATATCAATTATCTTTAGATAGACAAGATCATAGAGCACAAGCAAGCCCACCAAGAGTGTCCAACAGCAACATTCCTATATTAAATGTTTATATTGATGGAAGTGAATCTAAATAACAGATCGGACACATAAACATTGGCAACTTTTGTTCCATATTATCAAATAGAGAGACGAAATAGCAAACCCTTTCCATTTAAAAACTTTTAGTTACAAGATTTAGTCATGATATCTTCAAAGTAACATACAGAATACCACGTCCAGTATATAGTTTAAACAACACGCACACTTGTCTCTCAAAGCTGTCAGTAATTTAGTATTCATAGCTGCTAAGAGCAGCTAAGAGGACTGGAAGACCAAAAATCAAAGAATAATGCATATCAAAACAGAAATTCCACTTCTCACTAGCAAAAAAGGACGAATACTTAATTTTCTAAGACTGCAACCGTATTTTAATCCATTTGTTTACAGCACATAATTGCAATGCAGTTTACGGCATAACCAAGTAGCCAACAAAGCGGTGATCAAGTACATACTTCAGCAAAGTAAGGCTAAAAAAAATCGAAGACTAATAATATTCTAGAAGCAACCTTTCTTCTTACATTCCATTGACAAAACGCGTTTAACCGACACGGAATTCAGCAACAACCATCAATTCTCAATCCAAACAAATACACAATTCGGAAATCGCAGAGGTGCAATTCAGCAAAGAAACACTACATTTCTCGCGGCATATAAGATATGAGAAAAGGAAAGGGGAAAAAAGAGGCCAAAACCCTAGACCACGAGTATATGTGCGTACAGGTAAAAGAAATACGCCATAGGCCGAACCAAAAATCGAAGCAGCAATAGAAGGAAATAGAGATAGCAACGACTCGCAAAAACCATGGAAGGAAAATTGAGGAGAGAGTTCAAACCTTCGTTCAACGTTTTCTTCTTTTTTCCTGGAAAATCGACGTGGATATTTTCCGGGGAAATAGAAACGCTAGTAAACGAGGAGCAATCGGAGGATTATAAAAAACAAACAACAGAATTTTGCGTAAAAAAAAAAAAAAAAACACGAATTACGATATCTTTTTAATTTGCGTAAAAAAGAAAAGAGAGGGATATATGCTAACTTGACTGAGAAAGGTAGGTGTTGTGATCACAGAAGCAATGGGAGTCGTTGATTTGAATGATGTTTTGTTATAAGATTATAGCTGTGACGTTAAGGTGTGTAACCGTAGGGTAAAGTTAGAAGTTTATTTGTGACACGTCATCGTGTGTACGTGGAAAATTAAGAACTTAATGAAATGTTGGGACGTCAAATTTTAGATGAGAAATGCTGTTTGCTTCTGTTCTGCCTAACAGTCAAGGCTGAGCAGACTGGTTGGTTTGATTTGGATACAAATATGGGAAAAGATAAATTAATAAAGGAGAAATTAAATTTTTTTTAAAAAAAATTATCTTTAAGATGACCAATGGAAATAATATAATAAATGATGTATGACAAAAGAAATAAAATAAAAAGAGTTGAGAAATTCAATTTTCAAATATTTTTTTTTGGGTGAACATTTCAGTTAATATATACAAGTTATGATATGAAATGAATGTGAAACAAAATAAGTGTAAATACTAATATTGCTATTGATAAATTTAGTAGTAAAAATTTGGTAGTATATAATATAGGATGCTGACAAAGTTATCTTCTTTGCTAAGGATGTCTAATGATTATATGTTAGAGCACCTTTCAGCGTATACACGTGACGTAACAAACTTCTGTTAGCTTATTTCTAATTATTTAATTAAAAGGTTATAATTTAATTTTGTTTTCCTTTTTGGATTTTGCTTATCTCTTTAAGTTATAAATTAATAGGAAAGTATTAAATTTAAAACTGGGTGGTTAAACAAGGTAATACTCAAAGTAATAAATACTAATTTCGTTGACATTGTATTTGTATTTTAATAAAATTTAGTTAGAGTGATAACTTACAAATACAATTTTCGTATATACTTGTATGTATATAGTGAGTAAAAATAACTGACTTTAATTTTTATACTGTTAGTTAAGGTAAGAATAGATCTTTTAATAATTAAATTCAAAGACATATATTAGTTTCTCAATTTTAATATCTTTATGATCATATTTTTATAAGATAACTTCTTCTTGCACAATTTTTTGCCTAGTGCATTTAAATAACTATTTTTTAAAAAATTCAAATATTTAAAATTTATTTTGAATTAAAAGTGCAAGATAAAAATATAAAAATATACTTATTAAAAAGGAGGAGGAGATTTGAAAAAACACTAAAAAGATTAAAGGTTCAACCACATAACATAAAATAAAGATTTCCAAATTTGATTAACTTAAAAGTCCTATAAATAATCAAATTGTTTATTGATTATTTATGATTAAGATTGAAGAAGAGACAGGTCAATTGTCTAAGTAAATGACTTTTGAAAGTGTCGTTCAAACAATTAATTTTACTTAATTAAGATTGGTTTCATAAGCTCTAGTCACCCAAAAAAAAATTGACCAACAAATTTAGGTTATTTAAGTAAATTTTTGTCATTAAGCATATTTAGTTACTTAGCACAAAATTGATAGTTACATATTGTCTCATTTATGTGTAATGAGGTTTTTAATTATGTATTTGTATGTGTTAACAAAGTGTAAGCTTATGATGATGAGCCATGAACTAAGGATAAGATGAATAGGTCAAGAGATTTCTTGTAAATAATATCTACTAGCGGGCCGACCACCTTAAAGTGGGGTACGTATCTGCAAAGACATTCCAATGGTCAAGTCAATACATAATTGAGGTGTTTGAGGAAAAGTAAAATAAGTGAATTAAGGGTTAAGTTTAATGTACTTCCTAATAGGCATGTGTACTTTTATATATATATATATATATATATAAAATTGTGGAGTTGCGTGTTGGCAGAGTCGAGACGCTCTTTTTAAGACTAAACAAGTACTGATGGCAAGACTTGACTATGCTCTCTGGTGATTCAGAGATATTGACGATAAATCTATTCATCTGTCCTATCCAGAATAACTCGTCCGTCAACACAATGTAACTAGATAGGCCCCACACAGTACACCATGTAACTTAGATCTAATTAATTTTAGTCACGTGTGTTTAAGCTTGTATTAGTCCTTGGACTTATAAATAGACTTTTTCTTCTTTATAATAACATTAAACAATTATAAAGTACGGGTTAAATTTTATAACATGTACTCTATAATTCACGTAATATGTTATGTTTTATAACTTAAACTCGAAATATCTCTTTAGATATTTTAAAATTGAGTTAACTTTTACTTTTTCTTTAACTAGTAAGTTTTGATGTTATTTTTATAATTATTTTTTAATTGGTAATTTATTTTTTTAATATGTCATAAATGAGTTTCTATGCTTCATTAAGTTGTATAATTTGTTAAACTGTTAAGTCAAAGAATTATTCACCCTTTTAATATCTAAAAATTTGAGAATAAACTTAAAAAGTAAAAAATATAAAATAATTTTTAAAATATATTTATTATTATTTTAGTCTTTAAATTAACTTATTATTATTTTTGTCATTAAATTCTTTATTATCATTTTAATCTATAATTTAAAGACTAAAATGAAAATAAATGATGAATTTTAACAATTTAAATGCAAATAAATCTGTCAGTAACTAAGATGATAACATATTATATGGACTATCATTTTATCTTTCAAGAAAAAGAAAGGTAGTCTTTTTCTAGAATTATTATCACTTGTTTATTTAGGTACGGTGAAAGTTTTTATAAACCGTAATCGTGGAATTATTACTCCTTTTATTTTCAGTTGAAAAAGAAAAAGACAATGGGAGTGGGGCACAATAATTGGCACAATATTATTTAGTCTCAATGAAATATTGTCACAATTTATCTATGATTGAACATTCACTCGTTCATTGCGGAGCGAGGGATTAGCACTAGACCCACGGTCATGACATTTGCGTATTTGGTTCCAGGTGTATTTTATTTTATTTTATTTTTTACATTTCAATGTGATTTTCAGAAGATATTAGTTAAAATTTTCACGTCCTAAATGTGATTCCTTCCTTCTCAAACAGATTTCCGAAGACAAAAAATAGCATCAACAAACGCATTATATGATAAATAATACTGATCACAACTTAGTCTCGCAACCTGAACTTTATTATGGATCCGTAAATCTACAAATGGAAAATCTGTTGGTATACAAAAGAATGGGGCATTCATTACATGATTATACAAAATTATTGTTTCATTAGCAAGTGTCAATAAAACCATTAGACTTGATCAGCCAAAACGATGACCAAAAATTACACAAAAAGGTTTCTTTAATTGTACCTATATTTGTTCCGTGTCTACCTTTTACTCCACGAACAAATGAGCGGGGCGAATGGTTTTGTCCTGGTTTTGTCCTTGAAGTTCCCTTACGTATATCTCAAATCGCACTCATCTGCAACGAACCAACTAGTACCTAACTTGTTGAATGGTTGATGATAGCCTTTCACAGCTACAATGAATTAGTCTGATTCCACAGACCATGCTCCCTCTGTAACATTTTTTATACATATACTAGTGTTCAAAGCAGAAATCCCCAGCTTCAAGCTGTTAAAACCATATCCCTGGCCCCCAAGATGCAAAATGTGCCAGGATAAACTTCAGACAACAGTGGTGCTAGAACGAGCTACCATTTGAGCTTCTTCCAAGTCCCTTAAAAACCTGTGAGTTCAATTAGAAAAACACCTCTTGCTAAGAAATCCCCTCACATTACTAACTAGTTCAGAGTAAGTTGAATTCTTTACAGATAAGTAGAGCCCTGAACCACTCAACGAAGAACCAAATATCACAAAACCATCAATCTGTAAGAAAAATTGAAGACCAACCTCATAAACTTTATCACCTAAACCTAGGCAGGCCAACAACTCACTTCAAACAATACTTAGTTTCACATTCAACACATAACTAACTAGACCAAACAACCACTAATTTCAAGTTTTGCAGTCAACACATAACACAGACAAAACTGAATTGTCATTTTACAAACTAGTATCAATTTTAGAATGCCAAGTTCGAAGAAAAATTGGAACAAACAAAAGAGAACATCTCCACTAATCATACCTTTTAGAATTAAGAACAGAAGAGCCACCAAGTATAAAACGTAGGCCGGCATTGCTTGCATTCTGTAAAGCAACAGAGCGTGACTCCTCATAAGTTGTCCCACCAACAATGAAGATGATCACTTCCTGTGGCCTGCTTTGCACGTAGTCATCGACAACAAAACTCGGATTATTTCATAATTATATAATAAAAATTGGCTACTAATAAAAATTAAAAACTTCTATTGCACATGCACTAGTGTGTACTGGTCAAAAAGCTCTTTCCTAGATGATCTGTTAGGACTCAGGATGTTGAACAGATATTAAGCAGACCACTTAGCATTGAAAAATTCCAAAGTTCTAAATAATCTTTTTTTGATAAACTGTGCGTAAAAAAATTCAAATAGACCTAACGATTTGTGAAAGTATGGAAAGTATAGGGCATAGATTACCACATCAACGTGATGTCAATACTACCACATCAATGAAGTTATATACAGTAACAGCACAGATTAAGGTAGTTAAAACTTGGCATGGATACACAGAATTGGATCAGCATTTGCCTTCCCTTGGACACCATAACCACCATCTATTATGAGGTTCTGTACCATGGATAAGATAAACTAAAAGTATAATACAAAAAGAATTGTAGAATTCTGTGCCCATCAATGTGAATCCACTACTAAAACTTGGTTAATAATGTTTATCAAGACTCAAGATCTTCACTAATGTTTCCCCTAAGTGAAAGCCTATCCTACCCCATTGCATGTTGAATTTCCAATGCAATTTATCACATTGGTGGTGCCACATTACACTGCATACAATTAAAATAATATTCTACATTAATTTGACAAATAGTCAGTGCTAAAAACTAATAAGTTTGTTATTTATTGTCATTTCAATTAAATATCACATTAGTTAGAAATCAGGCAACAATGTGGTGGTCTCACTAATTTGGATAGAAACCAAGTGACATCAAGAAATTCACAAGTAAAAACAGTTTATAATTAATAGCAACAAACCTTCCCTGTTGAAAGTGATTTCCATAAAATGGGTAATCCACATCTTTCAACCTCCCTTTGACAATGCTTTCCATGATTTGAAACAGAAGTGGCTGGTGCTGGGTGTAAACATTCTCAACACCCTGCAACAAAATTCAGAAAGCAAGATTTTTAAGTTGAAGGCTTGGATCATCAAGGATAAGGCGTAATATGTTAATAATGATAATATTTTTATGCATACCTTCAAACCACGAGCCATGTTACGGGCAATATTCATTAGATCTCGATTTCCATAAAGATCGCCAGTTCTCTTGTCAACACCTGCTTGCTTCAGAAGAAACTGGACAAGCTGTTGTGCCACAACAAAGATATCAATATCAGTAACTTTCTCATGTAAACATATCACTGGCATCCATTCTATAAGCTGATCTTAATTTAAATTCTAATCTAATTGGATGTAAATTTCTACTCAGAGAATCCAAATTCCTAAGCTAGCAATGTGGCAAGACATCAACCCCAAACAATCTCGTCATTACCACTAAATTATCCAAGGATTAGAAGGTACAAGTTACCATTAGGTTTAAGGAATAAGGATAGACCTTCAGACATACATGCATTCTGGATCTGACAATAATGGATTTAAGAAGAAAAGCAACAGTACAGTTTAAATTAGTTTACCCCAGGTTTGTACTTGGCAGATCTAGAAGCCAGCTTGTTAAAGAGCTGCATTAATTGAACAGGGCTATCTTTCTCATATCGTAAAGCATACAGCATGACCAAACGTAGTTGGTCCACATCTGATATGCTTTCATTGTTTAGTAGATTTGTCACTGCCTGCAGAAGATTACATTAGAGACATGTTTTAAGGATTTAGCCAGTTCACATAATAACAATTACTAAGGAAAAATAGAAAACCATTTTTATGTTGGGGGAGGTGGTTGCTTCATGTACCATATGATCTGTTGTGTTATACATGCATTTTTAGGCCAAGTGAAAATAAAGATGAACATTATTCAAGCATTTTGGTGTTTACTCTTATGCTTCACAGTTGATTGTTATTTTCACTTTATATCAATGCTGGGAAGTGGGAATTCAAATGTGAATGAAGAAAACCCAAATTGGAAAAGAAAAGACTATGCGAGTACAGAGTAAGTCATAATAACTCATTTAATCCATGAAATAGTAACTTATGAGGGAAACCATATAAAGCTTATGAATTGTGAGCGTATCATATGAAAGCTAATAAAGACAGAAGAAAATTATTACAAGAAGGATAACATATACATTCTAACAAATATCTGAACTGAGAAGGAAAAAAAAATTATTGTAGATAATTTTCTGATTTGTCAAACTTCTCAAAATAGATCACTATACTATTAAAACTTGTAATTAGGTCCCTGAACTTATAAAACATTTTGAATCCAACTACTCTAAAGAGAAGTGTACTTTAGAAGATAAAATGCACTTACAATAGTTAATTAAAAATTAATGATTAAGATTGTCATAAACATCAAGTTCATGTTTTGTATAAGAATAAGTATAACAAACTTTGAAGATAGTTACAATGTTAATTGTTCATTAACTAATCAATGATCATTAGTGCACTTTATCTACAAGTCTACTTCCCTCACTTTTGAGGAGCCAATTCCAATTATTTTTGATTGGGTCCTTGGCATAGGGTTCCACCAAAGTTAAACAAAATACTCTCAACCCCTATTACAACTTTGAAGGCACGAGAACCTGTTTGAAAATATCACAGTAGTTTAAAGACCAGGTTGCTAGGTTTAATTATGTAGTAGGTCCCTGAAATATTTGGGCATGATCAAATATCTCTCCTTGTACTTTAAATACATAACAGGGATCAAGAATATTCCATTTAATTTTGACAGAACCCTAGCCCAAGACCTAATAAAAATTATTTATAAGTTCAAGGACCCAATTACAAGTTTGTAAAGTCTAGGGATCTATTTAAAAATTTTCAAAAGTCCGGGGAATAATAGATTAATTTAACATTGAACAGTCATCCAAGAACTTTTAAAATTTGAGTTATGGCAAGGGAGAATGTTTCAATAAATTGAGACGCTATAATATATACCTCAAAAGCAGCTCCTTGCCCTCCATTGCAAGCCAATTCCTGTTCTGTTTGTGAAACCAACATAAGTTTACGCTCATCAACTATCTTACTCATTTCGGTTACTAAAGTCACATGTTTTGTCACATTTCCATGCATTTTTCTGTACTCAGGGTAGTTATCAACAAATTTGGCCATGTCCTCTGCCAAGAGTCAAATCATAAAATTAGTGAATTTTATACGATGCCACCAAGTATAAATGAGTTTTTATCTTTGAAATTGTAACAGGTGAAAGAAATTTATTACTCTGATTTGTGAGAATAGAAAAAATACAAACCTATTGTTTGGATGTTCTGGTTACTTTTTGACACTTGCTGAAATTCATCAACCATCCGCTTGATATTCATACCTATATCTCCAAAATTCTCATACATGTTAGCTTTGAAAAAGGAATCTTGCTCAGATGACAACACAACCTCCTGTAAGAAGAAATGGAAAAAAAAGTTTTTGGTGAGCACAAAATCTATTCTGCAAAACATTTATGACATAATTACCAGTTTATGAAATGTATCCAACCTCCTGATCCTTCGGGAATTTACCAATGGATTTTAAGTCCACTTTGTTGTCTTCGATTCCTATTAATTCATGAACCATAGCCTGTATGGTATAACACAAGATATGAGAATTACTAATAAGATTAAACAACGTATCAGATTATGAGCACTAGACTTGTGTTAATCTCACAGATACCTGATAGGTCCATTGATTTAGCAAAGGGGTTATGGGATCATCCCTCCTGTCAATTACCAGCAACAATGGAGAAACTTCCATTCGCCTAAAATCAAAAAGACCACTTTCCTCTTGGTACATCAGTTTCTGTTCAAGCCCAGAAACATAAATTAGTTTTCACTGTGTATGCCAGCACAATCATTAATGATAGATATGGCATGTTGTGATACACACATTGCCAGAATGCCAGCCAAAAGAACATATAGATTGAGTTAGTGTGTACAGAAGTATGCTTGTGCTCAAAGAAAAGTTCTATCTGATGGAGAATCATATAAACATTGAAGATAAGCTTGAATTCATTGCAGAAACTGGTAACTGGTAAGCGCATTGCTAAAACGCATAAACAATTATTGAACATAAATAAAAAAATCTCCCAAATAAAACACAAAAAGAAATGCTGAGTTAGAAAAAGTGTCTTGAACTCACAGCTGCTTCCTGTGCGATCCTTTTTGCGATGTCGGATGTCCTTTGATACCTAATTACGGGTCTTCGTTTTAATGCCAAAAACACAGCTGCAAGACCATCAACAACCCGGTCACAGAAGCGCTGCACTGTTGAAGGATCTACTACAGCTGGGAGCATATACATGTAATGTGAAGGCACGTGCAAAGTGAAATGATAAGGATCAATTGCAACAAAATCAGCATAGAACTCCTGGATGATCAGGACAACAATTGTGTCAGAATTAAATTTTGCAGCGCAAATCCCATCATTTGAAATTGCAATTCACAACACAAAGGATGAGACAGGGATCAATGCTTCATGCTCAACAAAGAATGGAATCAATTGTCAGATATAGAACTAGATAGTGAATATGAAAACGATGCAATTATAGGAGGAATAAGAAAGAGGCAGATATCCTTCCATCCAGGACTTTTTCATGAGAACTTACAATATTCTTGAAACAATGTCAAATGATTTGTATTTTCTTTTTATCTACTTTAAAATGAATTCTCAGACAAGCCTCTATCGTCAACAAATTATCATCACAGTTCAGAAACCACAAGATGGTTATAGTAAAGTAGTCCAAACAGGAAGGAAAAAAGAAGCATGCAGTACAGTGCACCCATAAACAGCTACCTGAACTTGCTGGACAACTTCCTGCTCATCTGAATCAGCAAGTATGTGAATCTGAATGTCCTTCATTATGTTGGAGAAAACTGTAATTTCAGAATGGATTCACAAAGTGTCTTCATATCAATGGGAGAAAATTACAACAGGAAATTAAAATTAAATTCTAAAGGAAGGATTGCACCTAGATTTGAGCAAATAATTTAAAGAACCTACATAGGTGATACTCTCCAAATCTAGGACTAGCCAACTGACGGCGCAAAAGCTGGATATTCTCTGATGTGGGTCGAAGGAAGTAAATGGCCTTGAGATGCGACATTGATTCCTTTGACTTGGAAATAGAATCAATCAACTCTACCAAAAACACTTCTTTCTGAAGAAGCTCTGACTGTGAATACACAACACTCACAACACCTACCTGCACTCAACATCAGAACACCATTTCCTCTTAAACAAACAGAAGCAAATAAATTCTAAAAACCAAGTACCTTCAACGGGATGCTTTGTAGTTTTGAAGAAGTAAAACAAAATAGTATGATCCAATTCATAATTCTTTAGTGTCTTGGCCATAAAACCATAAGCAATGACTTAACATGGACATTTCAACATTACAACTTATAAGCAAAGTTTCAATTGTGGTCACAGGGCAGTTTCATCAGGTTTATTCATATTACAGGAAATCACGGACAAATGAGGCGATGCGGCCACATTCACTTAAAAAGCCTTGAAGTTGAGGTCAAAATGAAGGCCATGGACCGTTTTTAAAACCTTGTTTACAAGCATAATTTTGAAAGAGGTCACTATCATAATGATAATCAATCAAACAATTATAATTTTAAAATGTAGAGTTCATTTCCCTGGAAACAAAAACGTGAAGTGCATATATTCAAATAACGCGGAGTCTCACCGTCACTACACAGTATTCGAACTAGCACGAGTATGAGCAAATAATTCAGAACAAAAATTGAAAAATCCAAAAAAACGATCCAACTGTAAGCAACACATGCATCATATTCTTAAAAACAAAATCGATTGTTAGATATTTAGACCGGATTTGCCAACATTGTGGGAGATCGGTGCAGCGTACCGTTTGAGAATCGAGGATGAGAACCTTCATGCCGGAGATGTCCTGCAAGATGCGGTTGATGTATTCACGCACAGAAGCTGTGAGCACCATATTATGTATTTATATTAATCGAATCTGTCGGTCAAGACGATGAATCGATGAACCAGTTCAACACTTCAACTGCGGCAGAGGCGAATCAAGAAGGAGCAGAGAAACTCAGGGGTTTCAGACTTCACAATTCTGAATTTAGATCCACGACCAACCAAGACGACGAGCGCCGAGCTCCAACGCACCGTTTCGGAAGTTGGTTGTTCTAGTCTTTATGCCAATTTTTCTTGCAACAACTCTTTTACTTTATTTCGTTACCTCTTTTTTTTTTTTTTTTTTTTTAATAATATAAGCCAATTATTAATTATAAAATGCTTATAAAAGAATGAGCAAGATGAAATTCTTTATTATTTCCATATTCTCATAAACATTAAAAAAAATAATTAAAATTGAAAATGAAATTCTGTACATATTTTTGTTATTGGGCCTGGGCCCGGTGAAGCCCAAACAAAACTCGATTTTATTGATCATCATCACGTTGGCTTTGCTTTTGGAGCGGAATGGATTTGATTAAGGCTTGGAGGTTGAGCAGCACTTGTGTGATTCCATTTTCCTCAGTATCACATATCACTATCTCTCGGAATAGTTTCTCTTTTCCGTGTTCTACTTCTTCTCCCTGCACTCGTATAAATTCGCTAATTGCAGTTCCACGTGGCAGAAAGAGAGGCTCTGATTCAGAACCGATTCTAGAACCTTCCATTGTGAAGGAAGTATCACTCGACGAAGAAGAAGAGTTCCTTGACGAATTTGAATTCGGTACGACTGCGCTCTCTCTCTCAATTTTCGTTGTTTTATTGAATTCTCGGTTGAAGTTCTCGATTTCGCAGAGGCAGCGGAGGATGATGATGATGACGGAGATGAGTACTATGATGAAGAAGAGGAATTCGAAGAGGAGGAGGCTGGTGTGCCTTATGTAAGTTTTTGTTGCAAAATTAGATTGGTGAGATGTGTGTTTTTGTTTTGGAATATGATATGAATTTGCACGTTTTGAAGGCAGGTGATGGTGGCGCAGGTGGTGGAATCTCTCTCGCCGGAACGTGGTGGGATAAAAAAGCATTAGCCATTGCTAAAGAGGTTACTCTCTCTTTCCATGGCGATTTGCAGATTTATGCTTTTAAAACTTTGGTCAATTCCACCATTCAAGTTCGCATTGAGAACCTTTCCAACAAGTAAGTTAGACACTACCATACATTCTTAGTAGTAGTAAATAGTAATAGTAGTAGGGTTGTGTTATTTAGTCGGTTATTATGAATAAGGTATATCTATTGTGAACGGTTTGTGATGAGCCTTTACTTATTTTATGTTATTGTGGGGTCAGATATACTACACAGCTTACATTCTGGCTTTTTAATTATTTATGTGTATAATTTTGGATTTGTCTATTTGTTTATGAAATAGTGCATATCTTTATATGTAAGTATCTACGGAATTTGAGCAATAGATATAAATATGACTCGCGTGGTTAAATTTAACTGCTAGATAACACTGTTTCCTTCCCTGAAGTAATGTTATCTTCAAGTTTATCTTTCTTTTAGTTCACTTGCTCCTGTTATTCCGAGGTTTACTTCTTTTGGTCATATCTGGTATACCATGGTAGGCCGGTTGGGTGTTTAGGTCAAATTGCAGAATATGGAACCATTTGATCATGATGTGGGGTATTGTTACAATTTTATCTGTAAAGAAAGGTCTACAGAGAATGAAACTATTGAAGTTGAGTGCATTTTATTGGTATTCTTGTCTCCTACAGAAGTAAGAAGAAGAATTCAATTATACCATGTGCTTCCAAGTGAATTAGACTGGTGCAGAGTGCCTGATTTATCACAATTTCTGAGTGCAAACCTTTTTTGTGCCCCATAACAGGACTTTTCACCTTAGTATATTCAATTCCTATCTGTAGATAGTTCAATGAATGGATTTTTAGCTTTTAATTACATGAGCACTAACAAGTATTGATACTTTGCACCGTTTAATGCAATTTGTGGCTTGAATTTTTATTCCATTTTTGTACAACTGCTTCTGAACTTGCTATGATAATGAATGTATGGCTTAATTGTTGAGTTCTTCCTATAGGTCTGGTTCCCCCAGCATGGAAGATATTGAAGCCTTTTCTGCAACGTATAGAACAAAATTGGATGAAGCAGAACTTGCCAAATTTGTTCCTGACAATATATGTTTGGAGGTATTATTTCAAGGTTCTTATTGGCATTTTATCTTATCTTGGGGTTGAGATATAACTTGAGGTTATAACTATGATCATAATTTGTATGCGCAAATTTTGAAGTACTCAACTGTCCTATCAGTTTCACTTGTGGCTTATTCAAATCCACAGACAGCTTTGGTAAAGTTTTTTATATTTTGGAGCATTGCATTGTATGTTCTTTTATGGGACCAAGGCTATATTTCACCCTCTTGAATTTGAAGGATGATTCTAAAGAACTGAAGTTTTGATCATCAATGTTCCATATTATAGGTTCAGGTTATATTAGCATTTTATCTGATATGTGTTACTTCAGGTATCTTCTCCTGGTGTTGAAAGAATAGTTCGGATTCCAGATGACCTAGACCGATTCAAGGAGCGACCTATGTACGTGAAATATGCCATTAATGATGATTCAAATGATCTAGCTGCAGAAGGTGATGGTGTCTTCAAGCTTGAATCCTTTGACATGGAAACAAAATGTTGCACCTGGGGTTTGGCAGATGTGAAAGTCAACAGACAAAAAGCAGGGAAAGGAAGACCACTGAATAAAAAGCAAAGAGAATGGCGTTTAAGTACTCCTTTTGAATCCTTACGTTTTGTACGGTTGCACTCTGATATTTAAACATTTTGTTTTTCCCCCAATGTTGATGATTAGATTTGTACCTTTCGCCTGTATACGCGTCTATGTTTGTACCTTGTATTGTACACACACATAAAGAACTGCATGCATAGGTAATTGGAATAGTAAACACTTACCACATATTTCTCTAGTTCAAACTATTTATTTCATGGGAATGTATAGTATGATACAAATAAAGAGATGCAGAGACTATAGCAATATTGCATGAAAGGCCACATCTTTGAGGGATGTATCTGTGAGTATGTGACTTACATCACTGTTTTTGACAATGAGTTTTGGAGGAAAAGAAATGATTTTATACATCTTTTATCATTCAGTAAGTTAATAAGAAATTATTTGGACGGAACTTTTCGTCTATAAAGGGAACCACTACCAATGAATCATGAGAATTTCTCTCCATTCCTTTTCCATCATTTTTCGATTCTCATTCTCCTGTTTCTAAATGAGATTTTTCATGCCTTCGTCAAGATGAGATTAAATGAAGCTTAATTCTTTAGGCTAAAGTATGTTTGTTCCATCTCTTCATGTCTCATTTTTCTGCATATATATAAATGAATGGAATGGAGGAGGCTTAACAATTCGTTGAAGGCATAATCATTTCTTTATTTCTCAGATTGATTTAAAAACACTGAACTTAACAAGCAAATTCACGTATCATTTTCTTGATCTTCTTTGTAATGCGCAACAGATCCATCAAAATTTCGCCAATGCTCTGGTTTCGTTTGATTATTTTGTTGATTATTACGGGATGGGTTTTACCTATATTTTTCAAGGATTTGATCATGCTTTATTTTGATCATTGTGTAAATGAAGAGATCATGATACTTATTTTATGTATGTCCATTAAACCCTAGTTTGTTTTATTTATTATTTTATAATTTTTCTTTTACTTTGAGATCAGATACATGCGTGGATTATTACTTTATTTATTTTTTAATGAATCTATAACAAAAATAATATTAAAAACATATTATTTGAGTGATAATATTTGATCGTTAGTTTGATGGGACAAAAGATATTGTCTCTAAAGGAAGAAATATGATTTTAAAGAAGTTATTGAAATTTTACTGTGCCAATCATTTTGCTCTTATAGTATCAATTAATTACATCATATCAATAAAATTAAAATATACAGTGTTTTTATTGAACAAGAGAAATACAAGATGCGTTAAATAAATAGCATGATAAATAGAAATAGAAAAAGAAAACACTTAAATAATTTTTAAATCGCTCTAAAAATAAAGTTGTTTAGAATTCTTATGGGTGTATGGTTTTGTTCAAACGCTGGTATCATTTTGCACAAGTGACATTATTGATAATTTGAACAAAGATAAGTTACTTGCTAAATGCCTTGAATGTTATTTTGAATTTTAGTGTTGACAAGTACCATTACTGACTATGACGCACTTAAATCTTTCTTGTCACACAACAGCACTGAGTTTGGTAAGCAGGCTGCGAAAGGAGTTTGGTAAGCAAAAACTACTGTATCGAGGAAAAATACAATGATTTTTCTAAGAAATGTACTTTTCCTTAGCTACAATTATTTTAATATAACGGTACGCTGACTTCTTCATTTTTCTAGAATAAATTTTTAAATCAAATGTGTAGTTTTTTTGGTTATGTTATTAGCGTGAAGATAAATCTCTAACAAAACTTAATTGATTACATTATAGATTCAAACTTAATTGCATCCAAATTAATATAATTGTAGTTTAGACTAAAAAAATTTGTGTGCTGTGGTGTGTATATATATATATATAAGATTTATGGAATAGTCCTTAATTCATCTTAAATAAAAATAAGGTTAATTAACTCAATTAAAGATGATTGGTATATTCTTTTATTTACTTTAAGATAGTTAATTACATATATTTATTGTACCAATATTATTTCTTTAAAAATATAAGTGTATTGAAAGCATGAAGTGTATTTAACTTATTAATTCTAAAATGTATTGGATTTTTATTCGTATAAGTACATGGTTGTATTTGTACATTGGATGTATTGTAAATTTGAAATAAAGTAGCTGTACAATGAAAGACTTGCTTTTCTAAATTCTCACCCCGCGCATGGTTTGTAAAAAAGGTATAAAGTGTTTTGACCCTCTTTCCTTATCTTTTGTAAAACGCGGCCAGAAAAGTGAAAACCTTAAACAAAATTATGGCACTCGGTTAGAGATAAAACGACGCAAAAAGTCAGAAAAACAAGTGCGGCCATATTATAGCTAAGGTAGTAGTTGTCTTCCAAAACATCCTAACAGAATACTGTTCCGTTTTCGCGTGTTCTCTGATTGGAGGATAGGAACAAATAACATTATTAAACACACAAGATTAATATATAATCCCTCTTATGCAATGTATACGGATCATGAGTCTGCCACCCAAATATGTCCAAAACAAGATACCGACTTTGTCTTTTTGACTTGCGAACTTGTTTCATATTATTTTCTTATTCTTATCAACTTTTGAACATTTTTTATTATTTTTTGTTTGCCGTTGTTGAAAGTGTCTAGTGTAGTCGTAGTAAGTAATGTTGTTGCCTACTATGCTACTTTCTTGGCTGTATATCACTGATGGAAATATAGGAGTATACATGATATAATAATAATATTATTATTATTATTATTATTATTATTATTGTTATTATTATTATTATATTTAATTTTATTTTTCCTCACAGTTGAATGCAAAAATGAAAGCCTTATTGTTTGTATGTCATTTATTGATCTATGCAAATTCAGACCGTGAGGTGGGAATTTACCTTTTTGTTAAAGGGAAACCGGGATTCACGTGCTTCCTTCTTCGCATTAACAGAATTTGTTTGCTAAAAGATATGGTAGCTTAATTAATTCTATCTAGTCTGTTATTCTGTTCTATTAAAGAAATCAAGAAAAACCCAAATGCCATTTTCAGAAGGAAGAAAGGATAGAGTTTAACATATATGCCTTATCAGATGGGTTTATATGTAAGTATTTTTTTTACTGTAATATATAAGTATTAAATATGGAATAAGATAAATATATATATTTTTCTGTTCACAGACAAAATGTCATAATAAAATTCTACAATAATTATATTGAAAGTTACGGAAACCATATTTTTTAAAATTATTAAACTCTTCTTCTAATGAATTTAATTATTGATACAACCTTCTAAGGAATTTACATAAAAATTAATAAACATGAGTCATGAAGTAAAACTCGAATTATGTATTAATTAAATATTTTTTCTATAAACATATGTGAACAAGAAATAGAATATTTTTTCTATTTCTATTTCATCCAAATGACAATTATTATTTTTTAACATGATTCCAACTCGTGACTGTATATGACACAGAATGGGACGAAATCCAAAACAATGTTACTGAAAGAGATATGAAATAGTGATTAAAAAAGAAAATATATTTTTAAGCAGTATATAAGAATCTAGGATTCCTGAGGGAATGGATAAAAAGCTTGGGTATCTTGTGACTAGTGAGGAGGTACTTGGAGTTGTTGAGATGAAAAGGTGTTGGTTCGTTAGGGTGTTGGTTGTGGTGAGTTGTGCCTACTTGTTGGGCACTGTTGGAGTAGAAGGGTACCCTTCTGAGGATCTCATAGTGAGTTTACCTGGTCAACCAAAGGTTGAGTTCAAACAATATGCAGGGTATGTTGATATAGATGTCAAACATGGCAGAAGCCTCTTCTACTATTTTGTGGAAGCTGAGAATTCTTATGACAGCAAACCCCTTACCCTTTGGCTCAATGGAGGTTAGGACCTCTGCTCCTGATAAAATTGACTCTTTTTTTTTTATATGATAAGTATTAGTTGTGAGTAATTGTTGATGCATGTCAAGTTTCTACTTTCTACTAGACCTGTTATAGCTTTCTCTAACTTGTTTTTGAGAAATGAACTAATGAAGTCAATCTTCATTTTTTATTGTTCAATTGTTCATGTTTTTCTCTCATGGTGGAAAGCATAGGTGGTTGTAATTTATCTTTCATGGTACCTACCAATTCAGGCTGTATTGTCTTACTCAAAATCCTGTTTGCTTGGACCCCTCAGTGACAGATCCTCTGGATCAAAATTTTGATATGTTTATAAGAAATATGCAACAATTTTATTTTTCTGTTTTTTGAAAAACTATAACAGCTACATCAAATATATCAACCTAAAAAGGTTGATAAATTTTACTAGAACTGTCAAATCAAACTCCTTTAACTTAGATCAAGTACCATTGTTTTTCAGGCCCGGGATGTTCCTCAATTGGAGGAGGTGCATTTACTGAATTGGGTCCCTTTTATCCCAGAGGTGATGGACGTGCTCTCAGAAGAAATTCAATGTCTTGGAATAGAGGTATATTATGTGTGACACAAGTTTTCCTTGTGATATTAAAGAATAATTTCGGTGCACAATACATTGATTCAATTTTAATGATCACTTATGCTGATATTATGTCTTTTCATAGCATCAAATCTCCTGTTTGTGGAGTCCCCAGCTGGAGTTGGTTGGTCATATTCAAACACAACCTCAGATTATAACACTGGAGATGCATCCACAGGTATATAATACAAGATACCAATTAATATATGTTTTACTTTTTCTTCCATTTTAATCAAGAAGACTTTTATTAAGGCTAGCAACGAATTTATTTAATTAGCTACAGATAATTTCAAATGCTATACAATTTGTTTTACTAGGCATGAGCCATAGTAATCTTTTTATTTTTGGCAGCCAATGATATGCTTCTATTTATGCTGAAATGGTACGAGAAGTTTCCTTCCTACAGATCAAGGGAACTGTTTCTTACTGGAGAAAGCTATGCAGGTCCATTAAATTATAATCTTATCCCAATTTTAACAATTTATTTATTCATTTGAAACTCCCAAAACTTGGTCTCGAGTTCCAAAATATTCTATATAATGTATTAGCTGACGTTATTTACTTCAGATTTAACTTTTTATGCTACTATTGTTTATGCACATGCAAATGACTTATGTCATCATTCCTAGCAGGGGACATGGGACATGCTATAAAATTATTGCCCCAGTTTACTTTTCTTTTCTTTTCTTTTCCTTTTGAAAAAAAAGTGTTTTCATTCTCCTTTTTTTTTTTTCCCTTTTGAAGAAAAGTGTTTTTATTAAGTTATAGTATAATTTTGTCTATTGCTAACATTTATAACGTTATGCTTATGCAGGACATTATATACCACAGTTAGCTAATGTTATTTTGGACCACAATGCTCATTCAACTGGCTTCAAATTCAATGTTAAAGGAGTTGCTGTAAGATCTCTTTCATGTGATATCTTCAGTCATTAATAGTCATTAATTTAGTCATTTGTATTGTGGACTAGTCTCTGTTATCTTTCAGCTAGTGTTTTAATTTGAAACCTATTTAACTCCTTCCTAATTGACTTTCATGTGTTAGATTGGAAACCCACTTCTGAAACTTGATCGAGATGCACAAGCAATATATGAATACTTCTGGTCACATGGAATGATTTCTGATGAACTTAGCCTTGCCATTGCCAAAGATTGTGATTTTGATGATTATACCTTTACAGATACACACAATGTGTCTAAGTCATGCAATGATGCAATAAATGAAGCAAATGAAATTGTTGGCAATTATATAAACGACTATGATGTGATTCTGGATGTTTGTTATCCATCCATAGTTGAACAAGAATTGAGATTGAAAAAGATGGTACAATGCCTCTTTCATTTCTGTTCTTTTGAGATTTTAAAATATTCTTTTGATAAAATTATATACTAATTAATTTGATTACTTTAATGCAGGCTACTAAAATAAGCATAGGTGTAGATGTGTGTATGAGTTATGAAAGAAGTTTTTATTTCAACCTCCCTGAAGTTCAGAAGGCTCTCCACGCAAACCGTACCAATCTTCCGTACCGATGGTCTATGTGCAGTCGGTGAGTGATTCATAATTCTGTGAAACAATTGAAATCAAATTAATACCACTATTAGAATTTCATTAACATGATTTAAATCTTGAATACATGTTTACATTGTTTGTTTAGGTAAAAAAATTTGATTTTATGAAGAAAATAAGAATGTAAACGGAATTTAACTTCTTCCATGAGTTTAAATTAACTTATGTTCATCAGGCTTCTTAATTATGATAAACATGCTACTTCCTTTCTCTTCTTTTTTTTTTTTTTTTTTTTACATAATGTCTAATTATGTCTTCACATTTTCTTTGTATGCAGTGTCGTAGATTATAGTGACACTGATCCTGACATAGATATGCTTCCAGTTCTCAAAAGGATAGTTCAAAACCACATTCCAGTATGGGTTTTCAGGTAAATTTCTCAAACAAAGTAGACTCATCATCATTTCCGATTCATATGTACATTTTTTTGTTGTTCTACATTAATTATTTATGTTAAATTATCACAGTGGAGACCAAGATTCTGTTGTGCCATTACTAGGTTCTCGATCACTCATTCGTGAACTAGCTCATCAACTGAAGTTCAAGGTCACAGTCCCATATGGAGCTTGGTTCCATAAAGGCCAGGTACTGGTAACACTTTTTGCATGTTGAGAAAAATATTTTTTCAGTTATTACTTTTATGTTATGGTTCTATTATTTTATACTCATAAAGCTTATAGTTACTCATGAGTTATTTGTATTGTTCGTCATCTGTCAGAATTAGAGTTTCATATGAATAAAAATATTTAGTAGACAACTTTTCATAACTAGTTATAAAATGAAAAGAAAGAGAAAGACGATAAGTATATGTTATAATAAACATATGTTATGTGATTGAGTTAGCTGATTAGTTGTGGATTTGAAATAAAGGAAAGTTGGTACTTAAAATATTATATATATTTTTTTTGTTGTCTTTTATATATTTACTACAGTTCCCGAAGCTAAGCTATAAACTAACGTTGGTTGGTTACTTGATGGCATTGATATATGCATAGGTTGGAGGATGGGTAACAGAGTATGGAAATTTGTTGACTTTTGCCACAGTAAGAGGAGCTGCTCACATGGTACCTTATGCACAACCTTCAAGATCACTCCATCTCTTTAGTTCATTTGTACGTGGAAGGAGATTGCCAAACACAACACACCCTTCAATTGATGACTAAATAATTAAGAAGATGGATCTACCAGCCAACAAGTGTAACAAGTGGAAATGGCCAAGCAGCTTCTACTAAGTCTACTTGATTCTTAGATCTCAAGACTAAAGCCTAAAAGAGTAAGCAATGAAAAACGAAACAGGTGTCTATCTATAGGCCATTTATCAATTGTATTGGAAAAAAAAGGAAGTAATAATAATTACAAAAATATATATTCCGTGGCTGCATTGCATGCTTTTCTTTCTTTATTTTGAAGCACATACTGCATTAGGTGATGCTAGATGTCTAAGTAAAAGTATAAAGCTGTTTTTTCAATTTGATAATTAACATATTTCGGTATGAGTAATATTCATAACCTGTACACTCGATTATTCAACCCAACTTTTAATTTAAAAAGTTTTTAAGATAAAAAAAATAAAAATTAACAATCAATTTCTAATTTTTTTTTAAGATCTTACTTTTAGATTCAACATACAAAATAACTTTTAAATCTAAAAAATTGGTTCAGACTTCAGACAGTAGGTTAATTATTCAACTAGTCATTTAACTAGGCAAAAGTTATAAGACTTAATGACTAAAGGAAAAAGGGAAAGATGATAAGTTCAAATGTTTTCCATCAACAATAACTAACAAACTAGCAAATAAAGTCCATAAGTCCAAAAGTCCAAAAGCTCTCACAATCCTACAAGCTACGATTAATTAGTCTTTGGTCATCAAAATTATTTCAAATAATAATAATATTATTAAAACGTTGGTTGTGTTAGATCTATGGGTATTCTGCTCTATGGGCTTACCAGCCCACTCTATGGGATAACTAATATTTTTTTTATATATATAATTATTAAATTAAGATAAATTTATTTAAAATAAAATTAATATCTTATCCAATATTGTAACTTTGGTTGTTGTATTAGGAACTAGGAAGGGTCTCAGAGAGTAATCCTTCCATGACCTAATTTAAAATTTAAAGTGGTTTGGATTGTTCTTAAATTCTCAACTTCCCCAAGAAATAAAGCCTTGAATGAATCTTCAAGAACTTGAAGTTTGCACTTTGACTGTTCATTTGTTTAAGGGTTAGAGGCAAAACTCACCTTCAATCTAGTTCCAAAAGCTTGAGGCAAACCCTACTAAATCTAAAAGCAAATTTGGGATCACGATGGGAAACGATGCTACAAGAGACTCTATGCATTCTATAATTTCCTTGATATAAATTTGGGTCAACCTTTGACAGTTTTATAAAAAGAAAAAAATAATCATTGTAATGTCGTTTCACTTCTATAGGAATTTCCAATGGTTGTAGCATATTCCACTCTATGTTCAACCTTAGTATTTTAACAAGAAAAGTTGTCATACGTTCTATCACAGTTTTTTTGTTTCATTCCCAGATATATCTTTTTATAGGTCTCTATAGATTTCTGTCGTGTCAAGATGCATCTTAAAATTGTTTTGTGTGCTTTCTTAATAAAGATTCACCTCAATGAGAAATCTTCTAGCCTAAAAATTCTAATTTATTACTAATTATTATAATTTAAACTATTTAGTTAAAAAACAAAATTAATTTACTTATTATAATTTAAATAAATAATAAAATAAATTATTAATTATTTTTTAATTCAAATAATATAAGAAAATTAATAAAAAAAATTTAATTATAAAAATAAGAAATTCAAGATCAATTTTTTTAATAAATTCTTCAATTTCAAATTTATTACTAATTATTATAATTTAAACTATTTTAGTTATTGTGATGATTAATATAATTTATATTTTTAATAATTGTAAAATATTAGAGCATAAAATTATAATATAACTCTAAATATACATACTTATAAATAGTGCTAAATGGGTTTATGGTTAAGGCAAAGTGTTAGAGAAATCTAAATTAGTTAAATATAATGTGAAATTGTCATAAATTTTTTGATACTAAGTTCCATTCCTACAATTAAAAAAAAGTGATCATGACGGGTTTTACAACTTTGACTTGCCTTCACAAAGACGAGAGAGTTCAAACTTGATATTTCACTTTAATCAAAGTGTAAAGAAATTAAATTTAATTATCATGTCTAATAATTTTAAATTTACTCCTGTCAATTTATTGGTGAGATGGATCCACAATATTTATGCTTAAAATTTCATGGAGGTTAAATATTAAATATTACAATTTCAATTTCATAAGATATATACAACTTTCTAGTAGATTCTACATTTAGGAGGCTCTACCACCTTTGTTTGATCTTATAAATTTATAAGATACTTTTAAATTTTGGATCTGATACCTTTTTTTTTTGGTATCAGAGCCCTACATGTCATTAGGAAATAAATATACTAAATTAAGTATAAATAAATTTATAAGATCAAGCAAAGGTGGCAGAGTTATGATAATATAAATTTATAAATTGTCTAAAATAAATTAAATAAGAAATAAATAAACTGAATTTAGAATATAAATAGCGGAAGTGCTGGATCTAACAAGTCAATTAGAAAATAGTGCTTTCCTAGAATACACTGTAAGGTAAATATATATAAAATAATATAGAATGTGATGAAATGATATAATTCTGGGAACTTTTAAAAACTCAGAAATATGAATAGTATTTACTATTCATGAAAGTCTTCTGGATTTACCAGGCGATACCTCCGGGTCTTACTTCTGCCTCCTCATTGAGGTCTTACAACTGTCCGACTTAGTCAAGCCAACCAGTCTGCCCTTTCATAAATAGACCCATACTTCCACTAACTTCTGAGGTTCAAACCTTTCTCAGAAAAATATCATTTCTAAATCATATTCGCATATTTTATATATATTACCTAAGGTATCTAGGAAAACACAAAAAAAATTAGCCAGTCATGGCTTACCTTGTTACTTGATAATCTCAGGAAGAAAAGGAAGGAGAGTAGTAAGAGTAGAATACTTGGAATGAAAGCTTCTTAGGATTGTATTATATTGCTTCGCGTGTTTTTACAATGAAGAAAACCCTCTTTATATAGATAGGGGGAGGGTAGAATAGGAAATTACAAAAGCAAACTTTACTGTTTTAGAACAGTATCAGTACCTAGTTACAGAAACTAAAAACAAAATGGAATAGTGATACTACAATTATTTTACATCTTTGTCACTTCACTCTTTCAACTTTTCTTTCGGCTGTCGGTAAAAGATTCTTTTATCGGGATAAGGAGATAGATTCCTCCTTATCAGTCTCATTTTCCTCTATTGTCTCAGTCATGGAACATTCTGATTTTTCTGGTGGAGTTTGATGCTTCATAGATTTCTTTGTTTCTTTTTTCTCTTTGGAAATGCTGAACTAATTTATTATTATTTTTTATCTGAGAAGGGAAAAACATTTTCCCATTGTAAGTAGGAAAATACAGCTTTGTATTATGAGTTTCTTTGATAAGGTTAAATTCTCTTTCGTCGGTTTCAGAGAAGAACTAATTATATCCCATAACTTGGGCTCTTAACAAATTATACTGATAATTTATATTTCCTTGGACGTCCCAATTTTCATATTCGTCATTAAACAGACCAGAGTAAATCTTTATAACATGAGTAGCACAGCTTGAAGGAGTTTTTAGGCTGGCTGGGCAGGATTCTACCTTGAGTGTCATATGACTCATGGTTTCTGTCTGAAGAGAACTTATGGTTTCACTAATTATAGGACAAATGCCATCAAATTTATCTGCTGGAGGAATTAGTACAGAGCTGAGGCACCCATAATCAAATAAGAGTTTTATATAAATTAGAAGATCTTCAAAACATACGGTTTTATATTCTTCCAGGTCTATTTTAGCTTTTCTAAACAAAAATTTTATGTTGCAAGGGCATTTTTTGTCTAGAACTGTTTCACAGGCTTCAAAAGACCTGAGACAAGGGGATTTTGTGTTGAAGTAGGAGTGGATTTTTATATAAAGTCCTGAACAGATCCTTTTCTTGAATGGGCTTTGAGTAAGAATTTTTGTATAGTGATAAACTTTTTCAGATCTATTTCTGCTTCAAGGATTATGAACTTAGCTAAAGTGTCTTTGTAAGATTTGGGGATTTCCTTATTATTTATAATCACAAGATCTAGCTCAAGAGCATTCTTTATGATTTTTATATTTGTAGTGTTTAGCTCGAAAACTTTTTCAGCTTCGGCTAAAGTGTAGAAACCTTTATAAATGGGGTCTTGAATCCCTTCCTTTGCGATACAAAGGTCTTTAAAATTGGTAAAAATACCTTTATGAGGTCCAGATAAAAGGATAAAATTTATATATTCTTTTCCTGAAGGAGAGGCTTTGGAGAGTATGGTAACTTCTTTGTTGTCTGCATTGCAGAAATTACAGAGAGCACATATAATACCCCTTTTTACTGAAACAATAAATGTTTCATTATTATTTATAGCTTTGGGGATATTCCAAATATGGTCCACCAAAACGTTGAACTTTTCGTTCATTTGTTCTCTTCCATGATAAAGGAAGTGATTTGTAAGGATGGGTAACTCTTGGTCACCAAATTTCATTTTTTTTTTATATTGGGATAATGAAACTTCGAGGGTTTCAATTATTACCTGCAAAACGAGATAAAATGTCAGCAGCAACATTCTTTATTCCCTTTATATGTTCAAATTTAATATTTAATCCATTATGAAATACCGTTTCTTGAAAAAGAATCCACCTTTTATGAGGTTTTTTATCAGAAAAAATTTGGGAAGATGCATAGGCTACAATGGCCTCACAATCTGTCCTCAAAGTAATTTCATTTTTATTTATCAAAAATAGTTTAAAAGTGGTATTTTCCTGAGGCATACCTGCATACTTCCTCTGTAGGAGTATTATCATATTTATTTTTCTTTTTCTTTAGGATGGCTCCCCAGCCTAATTCACACCCATCGCATTCGATTATTAGGTAATCAGAATCTAAGGGTAGACTTAATTCTGGTAAATATTTTACCAAATTTTTTATTTCTTAGACTAATTTTATATCTTCTTCATTAAATTTTTTCTGTCCAGTTATAGAGGTTTTATTATACAGTGGTGTTGTATATTTGTACAAATTTTAATAAAGTTTCTGGCATAGTTTAACAAGCCTAGAAAAGCTCTTTAAGGTTTTTATATTTTCCATTTTATCGGGAAATTCCCTAATTTTTGTGGCTATATGGGGTTGTAGTTTTATTTTCCCATTACCTATTTCTGTTCCTAAAAAGGATATATGTGTCTTGCATATTTCCATTTTAGATTTTGATATTATCAATCCAAATTTTTCAAAGATATGGAGGATTTGTTTTAAATAGAGATAATGTTCTTCTTTTGTTTTAGAAAATATCAGAACATCATCAATATAAGTGCAAGTAAAATTTTTGTATTGCCCAAAAATATTATCCATTTTTCTTTGAAATATTTGTGGGGGCATTTTTTAAACCAAATGACATTACTCGCCATTCAAATAATCCTTCTGAACAGGAAAATGTTGTCCATCTTATAGATTCTGGATCCATTTTTACTTTTGTTATCTTTTAAAATTTTATTAAAATATTATGATTTATAACCTATTATATATAATGAATTTGGTGGAATCCTGACTTTAAATCAAATTTAGAAAACCATTTAGCATTCTGGATTTTGTTTATTAGTACATCTTTAGATGGTATAGTGTACACATCTATGTTTGTATTATCATTGAGTCTTTTATAGTTATAAACCATTCTGGTTTTTCCACGCTTTTGCTCACTATGTTTATTTACAATAAAAGCTGAGCTTCTATGTGGGCTTGTACTTGGAACTATTACCTTAAGATCCAATAAGGTTTCTATATGGGCTTGACATTCCTCTTGTTCAAAATTACTATAAGGAATATCTTTTGTTTTTATCACTAAATCTGGGTTAATGATATCTAATTTACAAATTACTGGGTCTTTTTCCCAATATTTTGTAGGGTCTTCTCCTATAATGCAAGATTTATTTAACCTATCAATGATTTCTTGTATGCTATCGAAGGTTATGGATTTATTGATCCTGACAGAATCATAATTTTCTTTAATGTTTTGTAAAGATAGATTATAATTAAATTCTATTTCATCTTCTTGGTTTTCATTAATATTTTTAACCAGGAAATTTTTATTTTTACATTCATCACAATCTTCATAATTTTCTTCACATTTTTTTATAAGGGTTTCACCACGATTCTCTCACAACTCTGATGAGATTTCATTTATGACTGGTGATATTTGAGTATTATTTGATATGAGCAAATAATCTTTTGTTATGGTAATTGACCTGTTTTCTGCTAAGATAAAGTCTAATCCTAAGATTAGTTGTTCTTTAGTAGGAGTTAAATCAACTATTTCTAAACTAGGAATGGTTATCTTTTTTCCAAACAAATCACAATTTGTAGATAACTGGATAGTTACATTTTTTACTTCTTGATTATGGATCATGATATCTCCTGACATAGTTCTAGTTTTTGTGATCCTATCACTTTATGAGATATTTTGTGGTGGAACTGATGTTTTACAGATTATAGAGTTTGTACTGCCTGTATCAATTAAGGCATTAAATATTTTTTCGGTTTGCTCCATTTTATTTATCCTAGGGAAATTTATTTTAACTAGGATGTGTAAACTATGATTTTTCAATCTGTTGCAAACAATGGGTATACAATCATTTTGAATTCCCATTAAGTTTATTTTATTTTCTCCTTCTTCAAGAACTGGGTTTTGTACTGGGTTTTGGAGTAAGATGTTTATTTCTTCTTCTAGTTTATTTAATCTATTTTCAAGATTTGCTATCCTACTTAAAATAGTTTTATCTTCTTGATAATATTCTTTTTCTTTATTTGGAAATTTTATTTTTATTTTTATTTCCAAGCATTGTTTACAAAAGTTTTTATAACATAAAGCACAATGTGCTCTTAATTCTTTAGATGGATACCTTCTACATTCTAAGCATTCAATATGTTCAGGACCCGTAAAGAATTGTATTTCATGATAACATGAATTAACATTTATATTCATTAAGAAATATCCTAATTTATCTAACATTTCACCATATTCATTATATTTTTCTTTTATGGGAAAACATCCTTGATCCTTTGAAAATTCATTTATCAATTTGTAATCATTTTCTTCTTCTTCGTCAGAAGTTTTATCAGACCAACTCAAAATAGAATATATTTCTAAATCTGTAGACACCGATTCATCTATAGGAATTAGGTTCATCCTACAACTCTTTATTAATTCTGCTTCCTTAGTAAAAAGGTTTGCTTGGTTAGGACAATCTCTAGAGTAATGTCCCGGTTTTCTACAGGCATAACATTCTAACTGTTTTGTATATGTTTTATCCTTTTTAATTTTTCTTACATGCCTAGTTCTATCTAGAGTAGGTTTTCTTACATTAGAACTTCTAATGGAATACCTTCTAGTAGGTTTCTTTTTACTATTGGGCCTGTATTGGGCTTTATTCTTTTTAATTTGTTTGTGATATTGTTGTGGAGTATAGATCTGTTTGCATATATCAGTATCAACCATTTTTAATTGTTTGTTTATGGTTATGTTTGTACATGTTTCTTCCATCACATTCATTATGTGTTGGATTCTACCTACTAGATTATTCATAACTGGTTCTACCTGGTCATCTTTCCAACTTTCTCTGATTTTTTGTCCCAATTTTCCTGGAAGTTTCAGGAAAAGTTTCTCTCCTAATGTTCTATCCACAAATCCTCCAGCTATGGATGCATACATTAAGTAGTCTTGAGTAAATTCTTTTATTTTGCCAAAATAACTTATTGACAATCTTTCAAGATTTCCTAAATAAATCTTTTGTCTAATAGTATTGCCATCATTTACTGACTAGGCAGTGAAAATTCTTTGTATAAGACTACAAAAATTATAAATGTTAGGACCTGGCTCAATTAGATTGGTCTGTTGCATTTCTGGGTAATTTTGTTTAAAAGATTCCCAACAAGCTCGGGCTATATCTCCTAAATATGTTTATGCAATAGCAATCATATCATTGCTATTTGCAATATATTTCTCATGGTTTGTTTTATAATCTCTTATCATAGAGGCAGCCCATTGTTCTATATAAGTAGGTAAGAGTTGGGGATCAATACTACCTATATTTAATAATAAAGATGCCATATTAAATGGGGGTTCTATGGACAATCTTTTTCCTCTTGATTTTATATTATCTCCTAATGAAGAATTAAAAGGGGTAACTATTTGTGTTCTAGGTATAAATCCTGGTTATAGTTTTTTGTAGAGTATTCAAAATTCTGATCTTGAATACTTGGTCCAGGGTCATCAGCCATAAAACCTTTATGTGTTTGTAAGGATATTACTGACATATTTTCTAAAGAATAATGTTCCTCAGGAGTTAATTTTTCAGATAATAATCCTAAATTTCTGTTATTTTCTTTTTTAGTTTGTATCCAATCTTCTAATTTTATATTATCTAATAGTTCTTCTATGACTGGTAGTTTCTTTATATGTAGTTTGGAAGAGGTTCTATGAAAATAGGAACTCTTCATTTTCTTCATCCTCACTAGAGTAATTCTCATTATCTTCTAATTCGACGAACATAAAAGAATTTCTAGGTTCTTGGGTTTCTTCTTCTTCTTCAAGGGAAGAATTCGAGTTTATATTTTCATAATCAGAAAATCTTATAGAAAGACTGTTCCTTCTATTAGTAATTATGGCTGTTTGTGGATTTGTTATGGTAGTATTAGTGGGGGGAGAATTTATATGAGTCTGCCATTCATGACCCTGATTTCTGGTTGACTCAAAAACTTGAGCAGACATAAATTGTATTCCATTAGAACTTAAAGAAGTTACTATTGGATCTGTGTTTATTTGGTATCTAGGTGATATTCTATCACTTATTCTGTCAATAAAGGTTATATCTAGGTATAAATTATTTCCTTGAAAATCTTCACCAAAACCTTGAGTTTGTACTTCTAAACTTATGTTATTTACAAAATCTCCTAAATTCATAGTGAAATTAGGTGCTATGTATATCAAAGAGACAACTTGATTAAGGTCTACTTCAATTATACCGAAAATGGCTTGAGAATTATTATTCCTGAATCTTCTATTAAACAAGACAAGGAATGCTTTTACTCCTACAAAGGGTCTAGATAAGGATCTTACACCTATAGTGATTAGCCCTAAATGGATGTATCTCCTTTAAGTTTGCACTAACTGTCTTCCAATTTGTTCTGAGATTAAATTTATAATTTCATGCTGATTGTCAGGCAAATGGAAATCATCTAGCCTTTGGTATCTATATAAACTAGTCCTATCAGTGTTTAACCAGTTTAGATTGTATAATCTCCTGGGGTTTAATGAATCTATTCTATTATTTGTACTGATATCAATATTATTGTTAATATCAATTATTTCTTCTAGTCTCCTAGAATTGGTATTTGTACGTCTAAGAAATCTGTCAAGAATTCCAGGACTACGATTTATATTTTCAGATAACGGAGTATGACTTGAAATAGTTTGTGAGGTTCCTGTGAAAGGAATAGTTCTATTTGAATTTCTATTCATTTTCTAGGTTTGGCAATAATATATTTATGAGTTCTTGTTGAACTAGTGTTGGGTGGTCCTAGTTTAAGTTTTTCTAGTTGAACACAAATTTGTTCTAGATTATCGTTTATGGATTTAATAGCTTGTAGATTATCAAACTTTTCTTCGATTTGTGTTATTTTATTCAATATTAATTTTTGAGTTTGTAAGATACTTTGTAAATATTCGATTAATTTTTTAGAATTATTTATACTTAATTTAGTATATTTATTTTCTAATGACATGTAGAGTTCTTTATGCTTAAAATTTCATAGAGGTTAAATATTGAATATTACAATTTCAATTTCATAAAATATATACAACTTTCTAGTAGATTCTACATCTTGGCAGAATAAGTTGCTTGTTTGGAAAACATGGTGATTGTGATTGGTGCGTGAGTGTGGGGATTGAAGGAAAATAACCTGCTGCCACGTCGCTTTCTCATTGACCCTTCTTCACACTTATGTTAGCTCAAATGTTGGGACAATGTCTTCTCGTACCTTGCTTTGGATTTCATTTGAGTTTGACACTCACCCAATATAATTCTTTATATTATTTTTCCTTAGGTTCACCTATGGATCTTAATTTTATACTCTTATTAATAACTTTCATAAATTTTTCCCTAAAAGAAAATCTTACATTTTCAAATTAAATATTACTATGTATACCGAAAACAGGGTTCAAACATTGCATAATATACTTGGAGCAAATATTTTCAAACCTAACATTACTGGGTGCATATCCAATTGAATTAGCTTATAGAGTATGAAATAATTAATTCTTAAGAGACTTCTCTACGTTTGAAATGTCCGTATAAAAAAGTATAACAAATTAAGAATGAATAATGACAAAAAGGAGCACTTATTTTATTAATTCGCCATTTCAGTTGTTGGATGTATATTGTCCATAGATATCTCAGTCAAACCGGATCATCTCATGTCACTAAAGACGAAAAATTGTCAACAAGTTCACAGAAAGGAATTGAGTTCGATCTAAACCAGGTTATTTATGTTGCTTAAAGTTAAATATGGAATCAAGGGAATTTATTCAACAAAGGGATAAAAACAGAAGTTAGTAGATGAAAACAAAACAAGGCATTTGTTCACTAAACTGTTATAGCATTTATTTACCACAACAACAAAACAAGTTAGTAGATGAAAAAAACACACACAAGGGGTCAGAGTTTGTTTGAGTAACTTAGTCCATTTCCTTATCAACACCGACAAAATTTAGTATACAATTTACCGTTCATTCGTCGTGTCTTTAAGAATTTTCTACTTAGCGTAGCCGAACCAACAAGGCATTCCATTTACCCATTAAGGAAATATAGTTTTAGTGACCATATTGCCCTCAACTTCAACTATATTTCTACCTTTTTCTTGCTGCAAACACAAGTACACAACCAACTTCTTCAACCACAACCACCACCTTGTGCATTAAACTCCCACCCTTCTCAGTACCACAAAATCTAATATTTCAGTTTTTCTTTTTTCTCTCTTTATTCTGCAATTCTCTGTCTCCAGACTTGCATTTTCTAGTCTTAGATTTTGGTTATAATTATAAATGTTATGTTTTTATGTTATGTGAGTTGGTTTCCCTAAATTTTGACATTCGAAGTAGCCTGTTTCTATTTTCTGATACATGAAAGTGGCATATTTTTATCTACCAAGTTCTTTAGCTTTCACATTTCCTTCTTAGAGAACTTATGCTTGTTATGTAAATATAGAACCTGGTTGTGATTGTTTCCTTCATTTGTGTGTTTTTACCATGGATATATGGAATAGTTGGTGGGATTTACAAATCATGCAGTTGCTTGGTTTGTTAAGTTTTTGGATTTCTTTTGCAAAGTTTAGGACTTTATTCTCTAGAGCTTTTGGTTTTGGTCACAAAGTTGTTAAGGGTCACTTTAATGCTTGGATCTTTGCTTCCTTCAATGGTTTGGTCACAGTTGGTTCTTTCATTTTCTTCCTCTTGGTCCTTTCCTGGGCTTACTTTTATGCATTTCCCAGTTCTCCCTCAGTGATTCTGAGTCATGAGTTTCCCAACAGTTCTCACTCACTTGTTCAGAGTTATGATGAGATTCCCTATACTAATCACAGCTCTAACTCACTTGTTCAGAGTCCTGATGAGATTCTAAAACCTAATGTTTCAATGGACTCATGCAATGTGTTTGAAGGAAGTTGGATAAGGGATGATAGCTACCCTTTGTATGATGCTTCTCATTGCCCTTTTGCAGAAAGGGGCTTTAATTGCCTTGCTAATGGAAGAAAAGATAGAGGTTACACTAAATGGAGATGGAAACCAAAGAACTGTGATATTCCAAGGCTTGATGCTAGGAAAATACTTGAACAACTTCGTGGGAAAAGAGTGGTTTTTGTTGGTGATTCTTTGAGTAGGACTCAATGGGAGTCAATGATATGTTTGCTAATGACAGGAGTTGAGGATAAGAAGAGTGTCTATGAAATCAAAGGCAACAAGATCACAAAACGGATAAGGTTTTTAGGTGTTAAGTTTAGTACTTTTGATGTTAGAATCGATTTTTATCGATCTGTGTTCTTGGTGAGGCCTGGTTCTGTGCCTAGACATGCACCCCAAAGGGTGAAGAAAACACTTAGATTAGACAAGATGGATGATATTAGCCATGAGTGGATTGATTCTGATGTTCTTATATTCAATTCAGGTCACTGGTGGACGCGGAATAAGCTTTTTGACATGTGAGTGGCTTCATTTTCTTAATAGTGATATGATTTGCATTTTTTTTGTATGTAGTAGTAGATATACATTTTAGTGCCATGATCTTGTTTTCTTTTTCTTTTCATATATTCAACATTGGATTTACTCCTCAGCAACATGTTTTATGATAAATTGATAATACCTTTGGACTTAATTTTCATCTTTGGATCCGTAGAATGCAAGCTTTGCTGGTAGTTTACAAATCACACATCAGTCATAATCCAAGGGCTGAAAATTCTTTAATATTTATTTTTTTTAAAAAAAAAACTAAAGATTAGGATCCTCTGCAGTTTTTAGTAGAAAGATAGATGTCACAAAATTTCATTGTCTTGGGTGTTAAAAAATATTCAACCTCATCCATATGATAATTTTGGGTACTTGCGGAGAAAAATGATCTTTCTAATTGTTTGTCAAGAGTATCACTGGAAAGATTTTAAAATTTATCACATTTTTCTGTTTCTAGAATACTTCTGTTGACTTTTACTTGTAGAAAACCAGTTTCTATAAAGAGAAGCTTTGTCAGGTCTGGTAAGATACAAAATAATGTTTTAACACAAATTTATTCAGTGGTTGTATTTGGTCTTCATAATTCTTCAGATGAGATGTGTATATACCACCAAAACTGACAAATGGATTTTGTTCGTAGTTGACAGTTTCTCAATTTGGACATGGTTTAAGTCAGTACCATCCTCGATGTTATTTAGTTTTGAGGAAATAGTCTATGCACTCACAATATAAAAGGATTTTACCTTGGTTTTTATAATAATTACCTTAAAAAGTCATATCTATAAAGGATTTTACCTTGTTGGTTTTTATAATAATTACCTTAAAAAGCCATATACTATCATGAATTCTGATTAGTTGACCGTGTACATTGATAGGACATAAAAATTATGTGATTTGGATATTAATCTGTTTTTAATATTTTTGTATCTCAGTGTATATATTAGTTTCCTCTGACTTTATGTACGTCTACAATTTGACTGTTTGATACATGACTAGGACTAAATGTTCTAATAAAAATTATCTACCAACCATTTGGTGCTAACGTGATTTCAGACAGGGGCTGGTATTTTCAGGTTGGTAACACACTGAAGCTTGGAATGCCAATTAATTCTGGTTTCAACACAGCTTTGCTCACCTGGGCATCTTGGGTAGAGAATACAATCAACATGAACAAGACAAGAGTATTCATCCGCACCTTTGAATCCTCTCATTGGAGGTGTGTTGTTTTGGAACATATTTGTTTGTTTAGCAAGTTGAGACAATGGCTAAATGAGAACCAAAATTAATATTTAGTCCACAATTCGGTTGGTAACACGAGCCATCAAACTTTATGATAGTTATGAGTGTTATCCATCAGAGTTTAATTATTATACATTATATGTATAAAAAGTTATATACTATTAATCAATCAGAAATCCAATATGAATTTTCAGATAATTAAAATAAAAGTTAACTAATTCATCATTGTCATATACTATGGTTTGTGATTGAATGACGATTTGAGATTGAATGAATAAACTTTGTTACATGATAGTGTATAGACTATTTACTCTATTAATCATTAAGATGTCTGTGTTTGTGGCAGTGGACAGAACCGTAATTCTTGTAAAGTGACTCAAAGGCCTTGGAAGAGAACTAATGGAAGGGAGAAAAGCCCAATTTCAGATATGATCAACAAAGTTGTCAAAAACATGAGAGCTCCTGTAACAGTTATGCATGTTACACCAATGACTGCATATAGAAGTGATGGACACGTGGGCACTTGGAGTGACAATCCTTCTGTGCCTGATTGTAGCCATTGGTGCTTACCCGGTGTTCCTGATATGTGGAACGAAATTCTCCTCTCGTATATGCTTCCAAAAGAAGGAGCAAATTAGCATGAGAAGTACCAATATTTTGTATCATTTAAGCCATAGAGCTTGTTACACAATTGTAGTCAGCATTAACCCTGTTAAGTTTTAACTTCAGGGTTTCACGGGAGCCTAATGTATATTGAAAATAATAAATGTTTAGGATTAAACTGGTGCTAAATAATTATACTGCGGGTCAGTGGTAATCATAGCATCTAACTTAATGGATTAGGAGACATTGGTAGTCTCTTACCCAAAAAAAACTATCTTTAGAAGACTTTTGTGGTAAGAATATTAAAAATTCTTAATTGGCAAAATGAACCTTCTAGAAAACTTAAATATTGAAAATTCTTAATTCAATGGAGAGGAGAAAAGAATCTTTAGGTGAGATTAAATTTTAATCAGAATGCAGATATTTTTAATAGTTAAAATTAGGTGACACACCCCAACATTCAGGAGATTTGGAGATTTAAGGGAATTACATAAAAATTATCCTTTTTAAATATACACATCAACAACAACAACAACAACTGAGCCTTTTCCCACTAGGTGGGGTCGGCTACATGGATCACACGACGCCATACTGCGCGATCATAAACCAAGGTTTCTGATATATTGTTAAGTCTAAGGTCATTCTTTATCAAAGTCCCTAGTGTCCTCTTAGGTCTCCCCCTACCCGTCTCACAAGACTAAGAGGCATGCACTCCACTCTCCTCACTGGTGCGTCTAGTGGCCGTCTTTGCACATGCCCAAACCATCTTAAACGATTTTCTACCATCTTTGCTTCAATAGGGGCCACTCCCATTTCATTTCTGATATATTCATTTCTCTTCTTATCTAGTCTCGTGTACCCACTCATCCATCTCAACATCCTCATCTCTGCAACCCCCAACTTCTTCTCTTGTTGTCCCTTCAAAGCCCAAGACTCACTACCATAGAGTATCACCGAATCGCGCATGATGCAATAAAATTTTCCCTTCAGCTTCTTAGGTATCTTGCGATCACAAATAACCCCTGAAGCATTTCTCCATTTTAACCACCCAGCTTGTATCCTATGTGTAATATCTTCATTAATTTCCCCATCACTCTGCACTATAGACCCCAAATACCTAAATTTAGTAACCTGTGGTATGATATCTTCTCCTAATTTGACTACCAAATCGCTATCGACCTGCACCTTACTGAACTTACAATGCATATACTCTGTCTTGCTCCTACTCAAACGCAAACCTTTCGATTCTAACGCCTCCCTCCAAAATTCGAGCTTGGCATTCGCTTCTTCCCTTGATTTCGCAATCAAGACTATATCATCCGCAAAAAGCATGCACATAGGGATGACCTTCTGTATGTCCCTCGTAAGTACGTCCATGACTAGGTTAAATAAGTAAGGGCTCAAGGCAGAGCCTTGGTGTAAACCAATACTTAAAGGAAAGTCCTTGGACTCACCTGCAGGGGTCCTCACACATGTTGTTATGCCATCATACATGTCTTGTATAACCCTGATATAAGCCACTCGAACGCCCTTCTTCTCCATGGCTTTCCATAGCACATTTCTTGGCACCCGATCATATGCCTTTTCTAAATCAATAAAAACCATATGCAAGTCTCTTTCCTTGTATCGATACACTTCCATCAACCCACGTAGAAGATAGATAGCCTCCGTCGTAGACCTTCCTGGCATGAATCCAAATTGGTTTTCTGCAATACTAGTCTCTGTTCTAAGTCTATGTTCTACCACTTTTTCCCAAAGTTTCATTGAATGACTTATAAGTTTGATGCCCCTATAGTTTGCACAGTCCTGGATATCTCCCTTATTCTTAAATATAGGTACCAAAGTACTCCTCCTCCACTCATTTGGCATTTTCTTCGACCTCATAATCTCATTGAATAACTTTGTGAGCCACCTAATACCTTGTTCACCTACACACTTCCAGACCTCAATAGGGATTCCGTCAGGACCAATTGCTTTACCATTGTCCATCCTCTTCAAAGCTTCCTTTACCTCTTCGTGTCGAATTCTACGATAGTAATACCAATTAAGTTCATCTTCTTGGGCTTCTATTCCCTCGATATTACCGACCGATCGTGGTTCCTCATTAAAAAGCGCACTAAAATACTGCTCCCATCTATCTTTGATGTCCTGGTCTTTAGTCAAAATATTACCTTCAACATCTTTAATACACCTAACCTGATCTAGATCCCTAGTTTTCCGGTCCCTAATCTTAGCTAGCTTGTAAATCTTTTGTTCCCCCTTCTTTGTCCCGAGATCCCGGTATAACTCCTCATACGCCATGGATCGTGCTTCACTTACGGCTTTCTTTGCCTCCTTGCTAGCCCTCTGGTACCTAGCCCGATTCTCATCATTGTTGGAACCATGTAAGGCCTTAAAGCACTCCCTTTTGTGCCTCACCTTTTCTTGCACCTTATCATTCCACCACCAAGATTCTTTATCTCTAGGACCAAATCCCTTAGATTCTCCTAACACAGCTTTTGCGACTTCCTTCACTTTCTTAGACATCTCATTCCAAAGCGAATCAGCAGTACCTTGTAACTCCCAAGTACCTTCTTCCAACAGCTTCTCCTCGAACTTGATTTGATTATCACCTTTGAGTTGCCACCACTTGATCCTTGGACAAGCAATCTGACAAGTTCTTTGATTATGACTCCTAAAGCGGACATCAAGAACCAAAACCCTATGTTGTGTTGTGAGACTCTCCCCCGGTATCACCTTGCAATTCGTACATACTCCTTTTTCCAAACTTCTAACCAAAAAGAAGTCAATTTGAGACCTTGAAGTCCCATTCGTATATGTAATAAGATGTTCCTCCCTCTTCTTAAAACAAGTATTCATAATCTTGAAATCATACGCCATAGAAAAATCCAGAATACTTTGCCCCTCTTCATTCAGGCCTCCAAATCCAAAACCCCCATGCACTCCTCTAAATTGCCTTGTCTCTTTGCCCACATGTCCATTCAAGTCTGCTCCTATGAAAATTTTCTCCTCCCGTGGAATTTCCTGGACCAAACCTTCTAAATCTTCCCAAAACCTTTCTTTCAAATGGGCTTCCAGTCCAACCTGTGGAGCATAAGCACTAATGATATTAATAGTTTCTTGTCCAACGATTAGCTTTAAGGATAAGATCCTGTCCCCGATTCTTGTAACATTCACTACATTCTTCTTCCACTTCTTGTCTACGATAATACCTACTCCATTCTTTCCTTTAATCTTCCCATTGTACCAGAGTTTGAAACCTGTGGTGTCTAATTCCTTAGCTTTTGCCCCCACCCATTTAGTCTCTTGTAGGCACATGATATTAATCCTTCTCCTTATCATAGAGTCCACTACCTCCAAAGATTTACCTGTCAAAGTACCAATGTTCCAAGACCCGAACCTAATACTACACTCCTGGGCTAACTTCTTTACCCGCATCCGCCCAGTAAAATGTGGGAACCCTTGCTCATTTAACACTACATCCGGGCGCCGATGCAGCGGCCCTTGCTCATTTGACACTGTATTCGAGCCATACAGCGCGTTACTTCCGGGTAACGACCTAGCATTAACGCATATATGATGTCGTGTGTAATCCATGTAAGGGTTTCAACAAATTTTTACGCTGGCTATTGAGGCCTAACACAACCCTCCTCCTTTCTCCGGGCTTGGGACCGGCTATGGTCCCAAAGGAAGCCATAGGCGGAGTTCCTTTTTAA
The DNA here is from genome assembly GCA_026586105.1 of Hylodesmum podocarpum. Lineage (NCBI taxonomy): Eukaryota > Viridiplantae > Streptophyta > Magnoliopsida > Fabales > Fabaceae > Hylodesmum > Hylodesmum podocarpum. Next base: position 11,408,487 of record JALJEV010000623.1, on the reverse strand, counting down.
ATATACACATAGGAGAAAAAAAAGAAATATAAGTCAACAAGGAGTGAGAGTACCGTGAATCTAGAGGTTGGTTAGAGGAGATAAATATAAATAGAAAATAAGTAATATTTGTTTAACGAGACAGAAAATAATGGAGTGAAATTGGAGGATAGAATTTGTCTCTTAAAAGCCAAGTATCCCTGCTGTGCTCTTTTCTCACACGCCCTATTTAATCAATGCACATTCGTTTATATTCATTACTCCATGTAGTTTAGTTCTATTATATATCATTTGATATGGTTAAAAACTTTACATTTGGTATCAAATTTTCTATCCTGGATACTTCACCTATGTATGGTTACCATCAGATCTTCTACTACAACAAATGAACCGTGTAAATGGGTTGTGTTGCTTTTGGAGTGTAAAAGAAAAACAAAGGGAGAAGTTAGGCATAGAAAACACTCTTAAATGGAATAGCTAAAGTATACAAATCACTAACAATCATTCTTTAAAAAAAAAAAAACTAAAAAATAAATTTATCCTATTAGTTAGTATGATTTTTATTTTAAATAAACAAATAATCTTTTGCAGTTTGTTAGTTGTTCCAATAGTTATATCATCAACACTCCTCATTGATTTTGAAACTACAAACTCCAAGTTTTTTTCTCAAGTATTCTAATATGATTTTTAGAAGTGTCTTAGTCAAAATGTCAACGTTTTGGTTCTCTATTTTGCAGCGCATTTCTTATTTATTATTCAAGAATTGATTCTCCCTCTTGAATTCCTTGATTGATTTTGCTATCTTCTCGATAATATTTCAAAAATCTTATTGCTCTATGACAATGCCTCTTGTCACTGTTCCTTAACCAATTTTTCCTCATATTACTTAATTTTTAAATCAACAAATTGTTTTAGCTTATTTCTTAACATGTCATCCTCCTTTAGTTGAGAAAAACACTCATCCTTTAGCACTTCAAGCTTATTACTAAGATTGTTGATGATGTGACTATTGGAACAGTTAACCAATTGCAAAATATTATATTTTTATTTAAAATAAAAATATACTAACTAATAGGACGAATCTGTTTTTTAGTCTTGTTTGTTAAGAATGTTTGTTAGTGGTTTTTATATTTTAGCAATTCTTTTTTCATATATATTTTATAAATACATGTTTCACATGTGAATACAATGAGTGTCTTCTATGCTTAGATTTCTCCCTTTATTTTTCCTTTGCACTCCAAAAACAACAAATTGGTATCTGAGCTCCTGTATCTTTGATGGATCTGTAAGTTGAGAGAAAAGAAACACATTACACAGTGGGTGCACCACCAATTTTTTATGGTGAGAAGTATGATTTATGGGCTCCAAGAATGATGAGTCATTTTGAAACGTTGGATCTCTAGGAGACAGTAGAAGAAAACTATAATACTCCTGAATTACCTGCAAATCCAAAGGTGGTTGAGATGAAGTATCACAAAGAAAGGAAGACAAAAATGGCCAAACCCAAAAGTTATCTTTTTTTTTTTTTTGCTGTATCAAAAATCATCTTTACAAGAATTATGAACTTCAAGTATGCCCAAGAGATTTGGGATTATCTTAAATTAGTATATGCTAGCTGTGAAAGAACCACAGACATGAAAGTGCTCAACTTGGGTAGAGAATTTGAGATGCAGAGCACGAAGGAGACATATACAATTAAAGGCTATGTTGATCAGCTGTTACACATAACAAATAAAGTGCGGCTTCTTGGGAAGGAGTTTCGTAATGAAAGAATAGTGCAAAAAATTCTGATTATTGTACTTGAAAAGTATGAATCGAAGATATCAACGTTGGAAAAGTCAAAACGATCACCTAGGAGAACTGATAAATTCTTTACAGACATAAGAGTATAGAAGAATGATGAGACAGGAGGAGGCTATACAATGTACTTTTTATACGAAAGCACAAAATTCTAGGAATAACAAAAAGGCAGAAAGCTTCAACAAGCAACCTTAATGTGAGGAATATAAAGATGTTTTTCCTAAAGATGTGCCACCAAGATTCCTATAAATGACTTAGCATCTTAATTTTGATAATTACAGAATGAGCAGACTGAAGAGACATCAAATGCAAACAGAACAAAATGAAGAGACATCATATGCAAATAGAAGAATGAGCAGATCGAAGAGACACAAATGCAAATAGAGCAGACTGAAGAGGCATTAGACGCAAATTGAAGGGGCATTAGACGCAAACTGAAAGACATCAGACGCAAACTGAAGAGACATCAGACGCAAACTGAAGAGGCATCAATTGAGAACTTGCAAAACCTCTACAACACAAAAAAAATCATGTTTTTTTGTTGATGTCTCTGATCAAGTTAGAAAAAGCCTGAACATGCGTTGACTCCACTGCAAACATTGATTATTTTGATTGATCTCCTTCACACGTTTGAAGACCCTAAGAAAAAGGACTAATGTTCAAATCTTCAGTTTAACGTATATACTTCACAGAGCTCTCTATAAAAGGACTTCATCATAGTGAGTTAAAGTTGGCGAACTGCACAACAAAGAAATTGTATTCAACTCTCGCTCAAGCTCTCAAGCAAAAGTTCGCTTACCACAAACTTAGAATAGATCTCATTGTAAAATCTCTCTCTGCGTAGAGGATAATCTTTCTTTAGAACATCTTTCAAAATCCACTATTGTGGTGCCCTTAGCCTGAGGAGGCGTGTTTCAAAGAATACCTTTGTATTAGCCTGTGGAGGTTGTGTTCAAAGAATACTTTGTTTACCCTACAGAGGTTGGGTCCAAATAATACTAATTTACCTTGAGGAAATTGTGTCCAAATAATATATGTATTTAGCCAGGAGTGGTTGGGTTCAAATAGTACTCTTAGTGGAACCTCGTGTGTTGCTTGGGAACCTGGATGTAGTCTTGATTAGACGAACCAGTATAAAAATATTATTGTCTTCTCTATTGTTTTATCTGTAACTGGGGATAATAACTTGAACAGTTTGATAACAAAATCAATCTTAAGAAGAAAACAATTTTGCGTCTGATCAAGCTTTGAAAACAACAGACGCAAACACATCGTCTTAAAGAAAAAACTTTTAGACAGTCTACACAATTCAACCCCTCTTTCTTGTGTTTTTGTATTTTACAGTTTGGTATCAGAGTTCAGCCTCTAAGGGTTGAGCGTTTAACAACTGCTAGAGGAAAAGATCTAGGATGGCAAACTCCTAGACGATGGTCATTGCAGAAGGCTCCTCTATGAACATACCTCCAACTTTCTCTGAGGATGACTATCCTTTTCGGATAGACTGTATGGAGATGTACATCAAGTCTACAAAATATAGACTTTGGAAGATCATAATAGAAGGAGACATTCCCCTGACCAAGCCTGAATCAGAGTGGGAAAATGAAGGATATATAATCGCGGAGCTCAACAACATGGCACGTTATGCCTTAACATGTGCTCTATCTAGGACATAATATATCAGATTCTGTGCCTACAAAGCAGTCAAAGAGCTTTGATATGCGCTGAAGATCTCTTATGAAGGAACTGAAGATTTCAGACCCAGGAAACCTACCACCCTTCAAAGAGAGTACGAAATGTTCTCCATGGAAAAAGGAGAATCAATAGACGGAATGTTTGGAAGATTCCAAACCATTATGAATGGGCTAGCTGCCTTGGAAATCACTTTTTCAAGAGGCCAAAACAATATGAAGATTTTGGACAGCTTACCTGCACTATGGGAAGCTATATCCACTATTATATCTGTTGGGAGAAATATGAAGACTCTTACTCTAGATGAGCTCATTAGTGCGTTGAGAGTGCATGAAGTACAGTTGTGTAAAAGGGGCAAGATTAAATTTCAAGAGCTTATTGCTCTACCCAACATTGATGAGCTTGATGGAGAAGAGTCAAGTATGAAGAAAGCATAATCAACAGACTCAAAAGACTCAGAAGATCCTTCTGAAGAAGAAATCTCCTTAATGGTAAGAAGATTCAAAAGATTGATGTTGAAGAAAGGGCGTGGCCAAATATTCTTCAAAAAAAGAGAATATGAAGAATCTAAAATCATCTGCAACGAGTGCAAGAGATTCAGGCATACAAGGCTAGAATGTCCAAAGCTAAGAAAGAAATGGATCCCCAAAAAGATTAGAAGAAAGAAGAAATAAGTCACTTGGATGATCTCGATGATTAAAGCTCATGGAAGGAAAAGAATGCAAATATTTGTCTCATGGAAAGAGACATATTATCATCTGAGGTAAATATTTTAAATATATCTAGTTCATTCTTATCTTCTTCATATTCAGATTCAGATTATGATTATGAGGATATGTCATATGATGTTCTTCTTACTAACTCACATTTTATAGCTCAAGAATATACAAGTTGCAAATCTGAGCTCAAAAAGGCTTTAAAAGAAATTAAAAATCTGAAAGCTATAAATGTCCAGTTATCTGAGAAAAACATATCAGATGAATCATCCTCTTCGTCTGATACTGAAAAGAGTCATCTTTTTCTTAAACTTGAAAATTTAAAAGAAGAAAATGAACTCTTAAAGAAAGATTTAAACAAGTTCACCTCGAGTTCTTCCAAGCTCAAAAATACTTTAATCTATAGAAGATCCCCTTTTAACAAGAGTGAACTGTTATAATCATGTGATATACGAAAGAAAGTCAAATATTAAGTCGTCTGTATGTAGAAGCATGCATGATTTTCATCTGAGGTCTCCGAAACAGTCTGAAGGTCATTTAATTATGACAGACGGAACCCTACAACTAACAAAGTTGGACCCAAGAAATTTGGGTACCAAGGTCACAAATAATTTTTGTTGCAGATGTTATCAACAGAAAAAGAGAATGCTTCAAGATGGTACAACCTGGACAGTGGATGCTTGCAACACATGATCATAAATATGTTTATCTGCCAAAATATCAAATTAAAGAATGAGCATATCTTCAAACGTCAAAACAATGAACCAGTTGTCAAAACAGACGCACAAGTCAATTCTGACGGAAGAAAGAAGCATCAAGAAGTGCAAACTAGGTCAAGTTTTAAAGACCTTTCTATATATGCTTTGGTGTCAAAAATTGAACTCAAAATCATTGAGGAAGCACTCAAAGAAAATGATTGGATTCTTGCCATGGAAAATTATTGGATTCTTGCCATGGTAAAAGAGTTAAACCAATTCACAAGAAATGAAGCAATTTGTATTTTACTTACTCTTGCTATTTGTAAGAATATTATTTTATATCAAGAGGATGTTAAAAGTATTTTCTTAAATGGTTTCATAAAAAAAAATTTAGGAATTGTTTCTTCTAAATAATTTATTCGTCTACTTGGATTATTTCATATACAATTAGCATCTGATTATTTCATATTAAAATGAAACGTTGCATCTAATCATAAGTTGAAATAGTCTGTCTGACTCTTCAAAAGACGCACCGTTATGTTATCGTTTAATATCTCTGTTGAGTGTACAGGAAGAAGCAAAGGAAGAACAAGAGGCCAATGCAAAATGGAAGGCTCTTAATAAAAAAAAATTGGCAAAGGGAAGAAGCCTGTTTCTTTTACACATCCTCATATGAAAGAAGATAACGGGAAGTTAAAGAAGGCCATAAAAGCCTCCCTGGTAAAAGTTCTTGAAATGGAAACGTTTGTTCCTTAAAAGGAGAAATGGAGAAGGTACATCCGGAACAACATCAACACCTGAGTCAGCTGATGTTGAATCTGCTCAGATTTAGAGATACAATGAAGTTCTGTCCTAACAACTCATTCACATATCTTTGAAGATTTTTTATGATTGTATCCCAAAGGGGAGAAGTTAAAAGAAGAAAAGGGGAAAGCAAAAGATCAAGGAGAAAAGAAAAGAAAAAAAAAAATGTGCACAGCTAAAGGGGAAGAAGAAAAAGAAAGATGCAAAAGCTAAAGGGAGCAAAATAAAAAAATAATAATAAAAAAATGAAAGAAGATCAGTCTAGGGGAGTCAGATGCAGAAGAAGAGAAGAAAAAGAAGAACAGGGGAGCTTAGAATATCTCTTTTATATATTATTCTCTGTAATTTATTTCTCTCATTTTGATAAGAAAAATTATGCTCTGATAAATACTGTGTGTTCTTGAACTAACATGTGTTCTTGAACTAACATGTTTTATGCAAGTTTTGTTCTGATGCTCATACAAGTGTTTAAGTCCGCTCTTATCAGTCTGAAGAACTCAAGCTCAAATGAAGATCTCTGATACAAGTTCAGTCTGTTAAAGATCAAGTTTCTGGACATGTCTACATCTCTCAAGCTCTGTACATCCTTTTGCTCTATTTCAAGAAGAAAATCAGGGATATGCTAGGATGATCTGTAATCATCAAAAATGGGGAGATTGTTAAGTCAAAATGACTTAGCATCTTAATTTTGATAATTACATAATGAGTAGACTGAAGAGGCATCAGGTGCAAACAGAACAGACTGAAGAGGCATCAGATGCAAAGAGAAGAATGAGCAGACTGAAGAGACATCAGGTACAAATAGAGTAGACTGAAGAGGCATCAGATGCAAACTGAAGAGGCATCAGACGCAAACTGAAGAGCCATCATCTCAAACTAAAGCGAATCAGATGCAACAAACTGAAGAGGCATCAATTGAGAACTGTGCAAAACCTCTACAACACGAAAAGAAAATCTTGCTTTTTGATGATGTCTCTGATTAAGTCAGTAAAAGCCTGAACATGTGCTGACTCCACTGTGTAAACATTGATTATTCTGATTGATCTCCTTCACAAGGACTAACGTTCAAATCTTTAGTTTAATGTATATACTTCACGGAGCTCTCTATAAAAGGACTTCATCACAGCGAGTTAAAGTTGGCAAATTGCACAATAAAGAAATTATATTCAACTCTCGCTCAAGCTCTCAAGCAAAAGTTCGCTCGCCACGAACTTAGAATAGATCTCATTGTAAAATCTCTCTCTGCGTAGAGGATAATCTTTCTTTATAACATCTTTCAAAATTCACTATTGTGGTGCCCTTAGCCTGAGGAGGTTGTGTTTCAAAGGATACCTTTGTATTAGCCTATGGAGGCTGTGTTCAAAGAATACCTTGTTTAGCCTGCAGAGGCTAGGTCCAAAGAATACTGATTTAGCCTGAGAAGGTTGTGTCCAAATAGTATTTGTATTTAGCCAGGAGTAACTGAGTTCAAAGAATACTCTTAGTGGAACCTCAGTGTGTTGCTGGGGACTGGATGTAACGAACCAGTATAAAAATATTGTTGTCTTCTCTATTGTTTTATCTGTTAACTAACTGGGGGATAATAACTTGAACAGTTTGATAATAAAATCAATCTTAAGAAAAAAACAATCTTGCGTCTGATCAAGCTTTGAAAACAACAGACGCAAACGCATCGTCTTAGAGAAAAAAATTTTAAACAATCTACACAATTGAACCCCTTATTGTGTTTTTGTATTTTACAACCACTTTTGATGGGAATCGAACATCAAATTGACTTGATGTTCGATGTTGTACTTCCTAACGGGCTAGCTTATAGGAACAACCCTCAAAAGACCAAAGAGATAGAAAAGCAAGTTGTTGATCTCAAAGGGTGGATGGAGGAAAGCTTGAGTCTTTGTGTTGTTCCTGTCATATTAGTGTCAAAGAAAGATGAAAGCTGGAGGATGTGTTCTATTGTAGGGCCATCAATAACATAATCTTCCCTTGGAATAGAATCTTCTGACTTCTGGAGCAATCCTCCCTTGCAGTAGAATCTTTTGACTTTTGGAGCAATTCTCCCTTACAACAAAATCTTCTGACTAGCAAAATTTTTCTTCTCCTTCAAGCTCTGCTTTGTTCTTATAATGTGGGACTTTGATTATATCTTAACAGTATTTATAAGTGTTTTATGGTCAGAGGTCTTAAAGTAAGCTAGAACCTCACTAAAGATTTCATCGGCCTACAACTCCCAAACTGACAGTCAAACCAAAGCAATGAAAAATGTTTGGAGACTTCGTTGCCTTACAGGTTCTAAACCAAAGCAATGGCGAGCATCATTATCTTGGGTTGAATTTTAGTACAACACTAATTATCATGGGTCTATTTGGATAACTCCCTTCAAATATCTTTATGGAAGGGAATCCCCACCTTTGTTAAGAGAAAGGTTGGAATCAAACTGTGGAGGAGGGTAGACTCTTACTTGAGGATCAAAATCAGATGCTGATAAGGCAAGGAATTGAAACAGGGCACATAATTGAATAAGGCAAGCCACTGATAAGAATAGGAAAGATGTGATTTTTAGTGTTAGAAATTTTGTGTATTTGAATCTCCAATCATACAGGATGAATTCCCTTGCAACTAGACCAAATAAAAAATTGTGCGCTCGATTTTATGGTCCTTTTGAGGTGCTGGAAAAGATTGGTGTAGCTTTATATAGTATTAAGCTTCCTGATTCAACCAGAATACTTCTAGTGTTTTGTGTTTCCCTTCTTTTTTCCTTCTTAAAAGAAATATAGGGCCCTCATTGGAATCGCAATCTCTACTTGCTATACTTACTAAGGAAGGGAAGGTTGTAGTTTAGCCAGAACAAGCCCTATAAACATACTACGACAAGTTTGGATACTTGAAGTTCTAGTGAAATGGTGGAACTTACCAGATTTTGAGAGCACTGGGTGTTGGCAGAATAGTTGAAACTAGTTTTTTCCTTCTTTTCACCTCGAAAACAAGGTAACTCTTTAATAGGGGAGTATTGTAATACACCCCCAACAGGCAAGAGATTAGGGGGGGACAAGATGACTCTTTAATTGGGGAGTATTGTAATACACCCTAACAGGCAAGAAATTTAGGGGGGAAGTACTGAGAACTTACCTCTTTTAAATATACACACAGGATTTAAGGAGAACAGAAAAAATTAACTAAATGAGAGATAAAAACACCCTAAATCTAAGGATTAGTTAGAGGAAAAAGAGAGATAAATAAAAAATAAATAACATATATTTAAGGAGGAAGAAAAATAATGAAGTCTGCGCGTTTATACATAATTTAATTCTAAGAACCTTACAATAAGGTGATGATAGCATCCTCAATTAATAATACACTTTCGTTTATACATGGTTTAATTCTAAGAACATTAGAATAAGGTGAGCATGCCTTATGAATAGAGTTGCATTTTATACAAACCTAGACTTCTTTTAGACTTAGAGAAATCAGAGACAAATTTACACCATAGTGAGAATTTATTCTTCTACTAACGAAACAATAGTAGAGTGAGGATTGTATCCTTGGATATAGTTCACCACCGAACGCCATAAAATTTTAGTATCTTAATCATGTTTCCCTTTGTGCAAATTTTTAGTATCTTAATCCATTTCCCTTTATCCTTCGTCTCTTCCCATTATACTTTTCTGCGTTTACTATTTATTCGTTACATTTTTTTTTCCTGTTTTCATCTGGTTTTATGCATTTAAGTTGGCGTTTTCTTTTTTTAATATAGGGATACACGACTAGTTTCTGACTAGCACTTCTATGCCATCTTAAGCATGAAGTCCTTTTTGTGGACAAATTATCTCAAGAACAACAAATCGACAAAAAAGACATTTTGTTTATCATGCATTAGACAATAACATACATTCAAATTTACACAAAAGTTCACAAATTCGATAATCCTAAAGGGATTAATATATGAAATTTATTTTCTTCTTCACAACCAGAAAGAGAACTCAGTCCCCCAACAGGGACTATGCCATCATTGTGCTGTAGTGTTACTCCTCCATACGAATGATGCATCTGATGGACTCCCCTTTCAGCATGTAATCAAAAGCTTTGTTAATCTCAGAAAATGGAACTGTGTGTGTTATGAATTTCTCCAATTCCAATTCCTGCAGATAAAGACCACATTAGTAATCAAGACATGAACATGAATGCCCTTAATTCCTTATAGAGTGGACAATTGAATCAATATATAAGCTTACCCCTTTCATGTACTTCTCCACAACAGAAGGAAGATCAGTGCGAGGTTTGTAGTTACCATAGAAGGTACCCTTAAGAGTCCTCTCATTCAAGAAATTCATTGGATGTGTTTTGAATGCATCATCTTTGCTTGGCACTCCAACAAGTACAGCAACACCCCAACCCTGAGAGCAACAAAATCAAGTTTCGTCCTTATAAAGCTTTATATAAATTTTTCAGCATCAAATAGAGAATATAAGTTATGATTTATGTACATCATGGACACATTCGAATGCTGAGATCATGGCCTGAATACTGCCAGTACATTCAACTGCACGATCCACACCTCCATTTGTCATTTCAGCAATTACCTTTACACCAACATTCACACCTCAATCAGAAAACATTGAAAAAATCCAGCTTTAAGAGAATAGAAATATAATAAACTTGTGTAGGTTTGTCCACAAACTAACCTCTTGTACAGGTTTGTTATGATCTTTTGGGTTCACAAATTCATTTACCCCAAACTTCTTAGCTGCCAAGAAGAACAAATGCCATCAATAAGTGAATAGCCATTTAATTTATTTGAGCTGAATCCCCAGGCATCTGTTGGAAAAAGAAAGTGCTCTATACCTTCTTCAAATCGGCTGGAAACTAAATCAACCCCGATAATTCTTGATGCACCAGAAATCCTTGCCCCTTCAGCAGCCTAGAATTTGGATAAAAAACAAGAGCAGGACTTAATATTGGTCTTTAATAATTCGCATAATAACTACAATGCTCACTCATAAACACGAACACAAAGGCATAAGGTTAACATACAGCAAGACCAACAGCTCCAAGTCCAAAAATAGCAACAGAAGAACCAGGTTTTGGTTTTGCAACATTGACAGTAGCCCCAAGACCTACAATACAAGCATGGATGAAAAATGTGTAACTTTGCTGTTTTTTCCAACATTTTTATCAACATATCACTATTAATATGTCAAGGTAGGGAAGTTCCAAACCTGTGCATATTCCACAACTGAGAACACAAATTTTGTCAAGTGGGGCAGCAGGGTTGACTTTGGCAACACATCCTGCATGGACCACAGTGTATTCACTGAATGTAGAAGTACCAACAAAATGGTAAATAGGTTTTCCCTTTATGGAGAACCTTGTTTGGCTGTCATGGATCATGACACCCCTGTCTGTGTTGATCCTGAGAAGATCACACATGTTGCTCTCCTCTGACTTACAATGTGGGCATTCCCCACACTCCCCTGTAAACACAGGAAGAGCATGGTCCCCTGGTTTCAGATGAGTCACACCCTCTCCTACACTCTCCACAATCCTGAAAAACAACATCATGCCAACAAAATTATTCAAAACATCAATTATTTAATGTACATATAAGAGAAAAAAAAAAAAGAATGTTTGATCCAAAGTATAGCATATATGGAAAACAAATAGACTTAACAAAAATGGAACAATAGTCCAAAGAGATCAAATATTAACATACCCTCCAGCTTCATGACCAAATATACGAGGAAACAATGGTTTCTGGCCCTGAAATGAGGATGAAAAAGGAAATCACGTTAGAAATATTTCCAAAAGCATGATTAATTAAATTAAACAACAGAAGAATTTTACATTTCAGATCAAACATCATCATCATTTTCTTATGTAATCAAATCAAACTACATCAAAATAAATAAGAAAATTTGTGAAACCTTATTAAATGTGTTGGTACCTATCTCTTGATCAATTTGCTAGCATTTGCTTAAGATCAAATTAACTATGGTTGGTGAGAAACAAAGGAAAATGCAAGTGATGTTAAAATAATGTATTGTGTTGTTACCTTAGCTTCCCAGAAGTAAACATCAGTGTGGCAAAGAGAGGTGTAGAGGATCTTCAGACGCACTTCACCAGCCTGCGGTGGTGCCACCTCTACTTCTTCAATCACAAGTGGCTTCCCTGCCTCCCATGCAACCGCAGCTATTACATTTCAATCAACTCATTTAGTTAGTAATCAAAAAAATAAAAAATATTTTTTTTAATAAAAAAAAATTCTTTTCAAGAAATGAAAAATAGGACTAGAACAACCTCTTTACAAGTATTATAAGTATGATAAGTAAAGGATAAACTCTTAAAAGAAAAGATTAAAAGAAGAGGGATGGTATCTATGCATAGCATAACAATTAGATTGCAGTGAGAAGATGGGTGGATGAGTGGATGAATCACCTCTGCATTTGATAACTTGACCAACAGTGCTCGACATGACTAATAGTTAGGAATGAGAACGAACGAGAATTGATGAATGAATTGGTGATCGGTAGTGTGTTGGATATTGTGGAATGACACAAAGTGTAGAATTTATTTATAGTGAGAAAGTAAAGAGAAACCATGGAAAGAATCTAGAAACAGAGGACAATACCACTTTGGTTAGCGCTGTTGTTTAGTTTACAGGCGGCGCCTTAGATTGTCGACACATGCCACGTACCTGCCAATAGTACCTGGTTTTTCCCCTGCTTGGTTTCATTCACTAAGTGCCAATGGTAATAATCGTACAATCCCATTTTCATTTTGATTTTTCTTCAACTCTTTTCAAAGCGATTTTCTTAATTAATTAATTAATAAATAAGGATTTATTTTATAAATTGATCATTTGTATTGATTTTATCTTTAAAGTTGTTCACTAAATGCGCTTTTGTTGTACGTAAGCATCATTAAATTAAGAAACTAGTTTGATTCCTGTGTACACAGATTCGGTGGTTTTCTCTGTACACGGATATTCACGAGTCAAATGAATAAAAATTAGTATTAATTTTCTAAGTTAAAAAATGATACTTTCATCTAAAAATTTGACAATTATTAATTGTACGTTTATAATATTTTAATTTACTAACAGTTAACAATTGATACTAACTCTACCTCAATCATTTTAAAAATACTCTTTTGAAATAAAATTTTATAAGACACGACAAGAACAGTTTAAGTCTTAAAACTAATGACAGATCAAGAAAACGACGTGCCACGACAACGGCGTATTGTCAAAGCAGGAGCACGACCGTAGGTGTTAACTATAACTTTTTTCTTTATTCCTTTTCCTTGCTTCGTAGTTTTCTCATCCACCGTCAATTTTTTATTGTTAAATTTAATGTTTCGAAATTTCAATTTTATAACAAGTTGGTCCTATAGTTCAATCAATAAGTGCGATTAGCTTGATCCTAAAAGTAATTTAAAATAACTCAACATAAAAATTAAAAGTAAGTCACAATTTACTTCTGAGGTGATCTAAATATAAACTTAATAACTTCACTCTCTGCTCCCTCGATCTTCAACTGAAGACGCATCCGTTGCAGTATAAATATCAATAGTTTGAACTCCAAAATTAAGCTTGATTTTTGAAACTGCGTGGATGTGTTTGGTTGGTCGATGAAAAGTATAGAATTAAGATAAACGATTAAAGTTTGAAATGATTGAAAAGTAGAAGAAAATTGGTTTTCTCTTTATTTTCTCTTAAACAGGAGAAAAAGGATACTATTGATTGTATTTCCTATATTCTTTCTACTTTAACTAAATACACAATTAAGTTTTGTGTCGATAGAGACAAAAAATTGGAAAAGAAAATAGACAAAAATAGAAAGTGTTAACTAAATAGAAACAAAGAAAAAATAGGATTCCGTCCCTGTTTTTTGCAGATACCCTAATGTTAAGGGAGACAATAATTATGGTAGTATTTGTTAGAAGCAAATATTTATCTGCAATTGGAACTTGATATATGCAACTTCACTTAACCAAGTTGGGGGAGAAAGGTGCGGGGAGCGTGTTATAGACATAAACAGATGGGCAAACGCGCTAACAGTTGAGACAAGAAAAGATATGCATTAAGTTATTTTTTTTCTCTACATAATCTTATCATGGTTGAGCTAATTTAGCCAAAATAACCAAGTCTAAAATCTTCACATCCAAAGTGTCATCTACCTTTACAATTCCATCAGTACCATCTACACCAATCAACTTGCCAGTGGCACCACGCAATGCCCCACCCACAATCTTTATTTTGTCTGATTTTCTTGGCACTACAGCCTCCATTTCATTAGGAAGAGCTGTAATCGTTTCCCCATTCCCACTTGACCCAAGAGCTACCTTGTATGAGCCATCCTGACAAGACAAAATGCCAACATCAATAAAACAGAAACCAATCAAATAGAACGAAAAGATAGCTTATAACAAATAGTGCGGCAAATTTTGCCTCAATTTAATGATCTCCTCATACAAATCTAAAATAACATGTATCTACAAGCAAGTTACTAGGTCAAAAGGTCACCATACCGAGAGAACCTCTCTTATAACTCCAACAGATTCCTCTCCGGCCCTGTGTACGTTGACTAATATATCTGGCATAAACCATGGCCCTTCGTGGTCCCCACCTACAAAATTAAACCACCAAATAAGAAAACTTACATAAGAGAAATACATTTTGAACTTTTGCCGAAGATTCAATCAAATCAAATAAGTAGTACAAGTAATACCAGGATTATGTTTGGAACAAAAATGGAAAGGCTAAAAACAAGATGTACATAACTGTTGATCACAGGTTGACAAAACAAACTAACCTAAAACAGGAGACATCATGTCCAGACCACCTGTTCCTGGAGTCATAGGCTGTCCTCCAGGGGTGCCAGGGAGATAAGATGCTGAACTTGGTGTCATAGGCTGCCCACCAGGTGTGGATGGTAAATATGGGCTTGGAGCATTGGCTGCAATACAAACCCAATCCCCGAGAATAGAGTATTAGCATAAAAATAAAACTACAAATATACTATTGATTTGAAGGGAAAAGAGATAGTGCTACCATAAGCAGAACTGTCACGCGGTGTTCCAGCTTCACTATAATTTCCACCTGGAGTGCTAGCCCAACCAGCACCAGGTGTTGGGGCTTCATATGGCCGTGAAGCAGGGCTACCGGGCTGAAAAGATTAAAGAGGAGAAACACAATAAATAAGGTTATTCAAATGAAATTGCAGAGTATCTCAAGTTTGTAAAATCTCCTGACCTGATACTGTGGACTGGCTCCCCAAGAGCCTGGATTTCCATCTTCCCAGTTATCCCTGATTTTATTTTCACCATCAGACATCAAATACAACAAACTTAATAGTGCAGCAGACTGTAAAGAGCTAAAAATGCTTTTAACTACCAAATTTCTTATAACCTTCAAGCTGTACTAACTTCTATTTAGGACACTGGGCATATTTGAAAATTGATTAACTTAGAAATTTTATTCTATTTTTTCCTTTACTTTTTCCTGTTGGACAAAATAATTTTAAAAAGGGCAGGCATACAGATTGGAAGGAGGGAAACTTTACATTATTAAAACAGAAACTATATGACAAAAGTCAGACAGCAGTATATATTATCTCGATGAGGAACATTGACGTTAGGACAAACCTTGGAGGACTCATTGGGGTATAAGGATTCCATGCTGGGTTTCGCATAGGTGTCCTCATTCCATCATGAATAGGCGTTGCTGCAGATAGCAGCACATTTAACAATTAACAGTTAAAACAATCAAACAACAGACCTGAGTGTTAATCCTACAAAATAAATGAAGCAAAATCTGTAACAATAAAACCAAACAAACCTCCAGGATCTCTCATAGGAGTCATATATGGATGTAAGGGAGTTCGAGAAGGATGCATCGGTGTTTCACTTCCCATTCCATAGCGAGATGTATCACTGGCAGAACAAAAAAGTGTCAGATGGTTGAACATTATCCAATACACACAAGGAATCACAAATCTATGTACGTATAACTTACCGATATGGGGTTACAGCCACATTGTCAGATATATGATTGCGGTCAACTGCAAATCACCAAGTCAGAGACCACACGAAGACAGAAACACATGCAATTCAGGTGTTTGACCCACTAAGAATACATACCTGTCACAACCTTCATTTGGGATTCCAACTCAACACGAACTGATGAGCCTTTATCATCTATAACACGGCCGCGATAACCTTTATAGGGACCCTGGCGTACTTTAACAGTTGTACCTACCAAGCCATCATGCCCCCTTCCACCCCTTTGTCTCCCTCCATGTCTCCCTCCAGCTATACCACATCCAAATAGATTAACATCAGACATGTTTTATAAAAAAAAAAAGGTACAACAAAAAGATGGACTGGTTCAATATTACAGCATATAACATGAGAAAAATTTAGACATACAATCCATTGGCCCTCCTCGAGAAAACCTCCTTGGGGACGGTGGAATACGACTTGGAGTTCTAAGACTAGCAAATCTTGAGTAGGCATCACCCTAGAGGAGAAAGGAATAACTTAAGCAAAACACTATCACAAGGTTAAAACAAAAAAACAAAACAATTTAAAATTGGAAATTTGGTACATTTCTGCCACCACTGGAGTGTGAACCTCCCACAACAACACATGATTGGGCCTTAGCACATATAAAGCCTGCATGTTCAAGATGATGGCGATCAAAGATAAACAAGATTCCTCTATATATGTGCTCCACAGGACCTTGTTTTCCCTAACCATAAAAACAAACAAACAAGTAAAAATGTATGAACAATATTATATTATCTTTCAGAAATAAATCTAGCCAAAAAACAGAATCTCACTTTGCAAGGACCATCAACAATCCGCACAACATCCTTTGACGATACCGTATTCTTAAGCCTATCCTGCACACTTATTTTCTTCTCTATCTTACACTTGATCTCTCTTAATTTAACTAGTACAACTTCAGGTCGGTCAGGAACCCCCTTAAGAACCTAGAAGAAGGGGAAAAAAGTAAAAGACATTAATGTAATGATAAATGTCTCAATTCTCAAATTCCAATAAAATAAAATTTTGAATCCTCAAGGTACTAACCTGAAATGCCTCACTTTCTACACGTATTATCACACCAAAGCTCATATTACTGCACCGTGTTAAATTAGAAGTGAGAAAACTTTGAACCATATCATACAGACTGCAGAGGCAAGCTGTTATGCATAATCTCGACACAAAAAGAGGCTTACTCTAGCAATACAAGATCACGGAGTTCATAGTCCCCAATTCTTGTAACCCCGGTAGTTACTTCTGAACTCTCTACAACATCATCTGCAAATACACGAATCTAAAAAGAGGATATTTTTATGTCATTTCTGCACTAAATATAATTACAGATTCACTAATCTTTCAGCAAATCTATAAAGGAACCATAAAAGATAAAACTCACATGTTCTTTTGTTGTATCAGATATTAAAATCAGGACATGCTGCTCCACCTTCACAACCATGCCAGTAGCCCCCTCTTGAGCACCAGTAACAACCTTAACATGGTTTCCAGGTTGAAAATATTTACAAAGTTCCTTTTCATTTACAGCAATAGTTTTCTGACAATATGAAGAAATTGTAATTAGACCATGAAAAAAAATTCATTAGTACTCATTAACATGTCATGGAACAAAACCAGTTAAATATCCATCTATACTTACTGGAAGCCCCCTCATTTCTGGTCCCTCAATTTCTGGTCTTATATGAACATTATCTTCATCAACTTTCTCTACCCGCCCCTTCAAGTTCTTTAAATCACCCTTGACGACAATGACAGTATCACCTTTCATAAAATGCCCTTTCTTTCTATTTGCAAACAAAGTTGACAGACTAGCTACATCACCCTCTCCATTCTCACCCGGTTTACGGAACTTGTCAAGCTCATCAAAAGTAGGTTTGATGTTCTGAGCACTAATGGATTTTATTGACACAGTTTTGTATAAGAATCCATCTTTGAACATCATGCCTCCAATTGCATCAAATCGCTCCCCATATGCATCACGTCTGTGCTCCACACGGATATGCAGTTCCCTGAATAGAAAGCAAAAATTTAATCAGACCAGGAACTGAAGTTTCCAAGAAACAGAAGATATCCAGTAACAGAATGGGGATAACTGGCATATGGCAACACCTTGCTTCATCAACATTCATAAAACGAGGAGGAGGAACAAAAGCCTTCTTTTTCACAACTTCTCTATTTTCCTGCATGACACAAGTGATTTGTAAAAAAAATTCAGACTCAGGCTATTTAAACTTCCAAGAAAGATAAACATTGGCCAAATAGAGTGCATGAATTTAACAAAAAACTGCAACATTCCTTACATTGCTTGCAAGAGCCTGTAAGTCTATCCTTGGAATTAGTTTTACAGTAACCCTCTGTCGTACATTGTCAACATCCACTACCTATAAAAGAGATATTTGACATAAATTAAAAAAACAAAATGGATGGTATTATGAATTTTCTAGCATGTGATGCATACTTTGGCAAGGTCCCCTTTATATGTACCAATCTTCATTCTAACCCAAGTATCTCTGGCAAGATCAATGGCCTTGCTTTCAACTGACAGAACATCAGTCATTTCTCTGATTGGAACAAGCGTTATTTTTTGGCCAAGTATATTGCGTAGACCTTTGCAAGCCTGAAAACATATGCAAAATATTTTAAAAAAAGAACACAATTTAATACATAAAGATCTGTGTTATTTATGGACAGACATTTCACATGACAAAACGTTAAAATACCTCTCTGACATGGGCTTCTTTATCTGCTTCCACATATATATAGTTTTTGAGATGATCAAGAGCAATAGCTGATCTGATTTGCAATTCAGACCCCTTATCGATGTACTTTTGCATGAGGCAAACAGCTGTTTCTCTCTCACGACCAATCTAATTAACAAAAAATAAAGAATACATGACATGCTTCTATATCCAGAACAAGGAAATAATCAGGAAATGGATAAGGATCATACTGCACATTTGACCATCCACAGCTTTGGATCTCTCACAGATGGCAAAAGAGCTTGTTGTTCTACATCTGTTGTTTCTTCATCATAATCCATTAGGCGCCGTCCATAACGTTCCTGGATGCTTCTGGCCACAGCTTCAAGATCTTCATGGTCTTCTTGGTGATGTGGCAGCATACGTCTATTTCGCATCCTTCTACCATCATCTTCTTCTGGCAGATCGGCTCCACCCTCAACAATGAAGTCTGTAAGTTTCAACAGCTGTTAACTTATCTACATGAATAATGGATGTGTTTTACACAAAAGGAGCAGAGAGCCAGAGAGACAGCACATTTACAAAACTATCCAACCATGTGCATAACAGTTTACCCAATGTTTCAGTCACAAATGAAAGAAAAATCTAGCTATCACAATAAAATATACATATACATGTAAAGGTCAAAAGGTAGAGATAAGAGAGGATAAAAACTTATGTTGATCTCTTTTTTAACTTGTTCTCCATAATCTTTTTTTTTTACTTTTTAAGGTAGAAAAATGTTTTAAACACAGCTTACATGCTTTTGTTTTCTATAACAAGTTTTCTGGGATTCTCTATCTTCACATCAAACCACCACTAACACCACTTCCTTTAGAGCATCATCAAGCTTGCAGAACTTATTGCCAAAACACTTCATCAAATAAATGCTTCGGTATTTCATTCTGAGAAATAATTCCATGAAATAATTCTCAAAAACAATAGAATCAAACAAGCCCCAAGTCAATAGACAACAATGTCAGTCATCTTCAAAAATAAAGAAAAGAAAATAGGGTAATCAGATGAGACAAAAATTATGCTGTTTAATAAACGCTCAAAAGACTGTCTTTGAAACTACTAATGTATTAAGATATCCTTCAATATTTAAGTTCAAAACATAAAACAACCAAAACCTAAAGGCGAGGGGAACAGAGAGGATGACTACGAATTATAGTACCAGATCCTGTAAAATGCTTTTGAGTTTTGAGCCATATTGACTTGTTTTACTGACTCTAGCATATAATGATAATTTTTTTTTGTTTATTTCAAATTTCAATAACCATTTGTTTTTCAAGCAGCAAGTAGCTCACCAAACTCGAAATCAAGAAAAAGAAGAACTTTAGAGTTACAGCTACAGCCGGCTTGCATGAATGCATCTCAACACCAACAATAATATACATAACATCATGATAATGAATCTACGCCATGAAAAAATAAATAGTGTTTTCTGTATTATAAAACATTTCTATCTGAATCACACAATGAATGGAGCAATTGTTGAATGAGCATAATGTCTACAGGCAAAAGGCACAACTAGTCAAGAGCTCAAGACATTGTGAAAATAACTTTCACAAGCTTTACTATAGGCTCTATTATTATTGTAATATATCTTGAGCTGTTGATTGATTGTGCATATAATATAAACCTTGTGCTTGTGTAAGGATTGTTCCAAACTTGATTCACTGTATGCTCATTCTAACCTTCTGTTTATATTTCAGGTTATGCTGTTTGACACCAGCAGGAAACTCTTAGATAGCAGGTTCCTTAAGAAAGCTCATGCAATAAACCCTGGTGAAGCCATTGCATCTGATTCATATTTGGTTCACATTGGTGATCATCAATAAAGTTCTACAGCAGATTCCAATGTTCTAGAAGACAAGTGTACCAATGTTAAGAGAATGAAGATGGACAATGGACAGAAAAAACTTCTCTCAAAACTGATACCCATGAAACTATTGGGAAAAGTGGTAAGAAGACAATTATTGTAGAGTGTAAAATTGATATAAATGGCCAGCTGTTTTTTGATGCATCATTTCTTTTTCCAGTTTTTTAATAGGATTCTTATTGATATCATCATCCTTTCATATTTCCAATCAATTCTTAAATATAATATAGCTGTCTCTCTTATTTCAAAATTCTGTTTTTATACCTGTTTCAAAATTGAAGAAAGGGTAAAAGAAAAAAGGGAGTATTCTGTGTATGTCAGTGGTTTACATGATTTGCTCAAAGAGCTGAAAGTTATTTACAAATCACAATGATGAATATACCTATTCTATTTAGTCAATCAAGTTAGTCTAATGTAATGGAATGCAATACAAAATTTATGATTTCAATTAACATACCAGAAAGTTGTAAGAAAATTAAATCTAAATGGAACAAGCAGTTGTAAGAATTCATAAGCTCTGATGTGCAGCATGCTATCCACATGTGTATATATGCCTAGCAATTATTACTTGCATAATTTTACCATCAATTCACTGAAACCAATAAGTGAGTCAGTGGATCTCATTCTTTTTTTTTTTCTTTTTCTTTTTAATGGAATCATTCATGTTTGAATATGATCAATTTCATCTACAGTCCATTATGTCAGTGGTAGCATTTGTTTTCTGGTTTGAATATCTTCATTGTTTCCATCTTCATAACTTCATTTAGGGCATCTTTGGTGGGAGGAAAAGAATAAGGGATTATGAAAATAGAGAAAAGACAAATAGGTGTGAAATAGAGTGGGTTTTAGGGGTATTTGGTTTGAGAGAAATGGAAAAGAGAGATATAGGAAGAAGGAAAAAAATTATTAATATAATAATGATAATCAATTATCAGTTTAAACAGTCTTGTTTTAAACTACACACAGGTACTGTAGAAAATCTCATTGATCTAGTGATGAAACAAATTGGCAAGGGGCCGATGGTTTTTTTCGGCTCTGCCCGACTATTTGGCTGATGTTAAACAAGACAAGATTCCAATCTCTTCACAATTTCTACACTACAAAATGTCAATGTTGTTAAATAATCATTATAGTGCCACAATAATCCTATAATGCGGCGCTTTTCAAAACCTCCGCCATAGGCAATTTGTGAAGGGAGGCCCCCACATAGGCCACAATGGCATGTTTATGCGGCGGAAAATCCGCGGTCGATAATGTTGGCATTAGTGAACACTAACATATCTCTTCCCTTTCAATTTAGAATTGTAGGTCCTATACACTACAGAATTAACTCAAAAACCAAAAAAGTTTCACAACCACTTTTCCAAATTGAACTCTCTACATGTCTTCTTATTTTTCATCAATTTGAGTTCAATTTTCGTTTGCTTAGAAACTAAATCCTTGGATGTGCCTCCTGGATTCTCTTGTATAATCAACAACACACCACCCAATATAATTTCATAAATGACAGTCATACACAAACAAAGACAGTAAGTTAAAAGTCAAAACAACTCCGCAAGCAAGTATTGGATCACATCGCATGTAATCTAATCAGAGTTTCAAATCAACCACAACCACCTAATAATCTTCGCACACCATCTAATTGAACGAGAAGACAAACTCTAAAATCCTCGTTTCCAACCCTAATTTCATTCCCATTCATATCTAATCAGATTTCCATCCAATCTAACCGCAAACGAAATTAACAAAAACAATAAGTAAGATAACAGAAGAAAAAACGCACCGTCTTCCCCTTCTTCTTCTTCCTCTTCGTCATCGCTGTCAACTACAGCCTCCTCATCAAAGAAATTCGAAGCGGAAACCTTCTTATACTGGCGCCTGCGACCGCCGCCGCCGCCACCACGACCATCAAAATCCTCGTCATCGTCATCCTCCTCCTCCTCGTCCTCGTCGACCTCCTCGGCGTCGTCGTCAATGAATCCAGATCTCCTCCGCTTCGTTCCGGCGGTGGCAGCGCGGCGTCCACGGTGGTCGACTTCATCCTCTTCGTCGTCAAAGGCAGCGACCTGCTCCTCCTCGTCGTCGTACTCTTCATCGTCGTCGTCGTCACGGTCCATTCCTCGGCGACTCATGCTGCAATCGCAAACCCTAAGCTTCGGATGTGAGTGCTGCTGCTAAATGGCCTACCACGGATTTATGCTAACATCAACGTAAAAATATTTAAATAACAAATTATATATTATATTAATTTGTAGGCGGAAAAATTGCATATGAGAGCTGTAAAACTTGGATAGGTGTATCTCCCTTTCACAGTCTCTCTCTGTAGCCCTAATAATTTCTACCTCCCTCAATTTCAAGCAAAACAGACTATGCCTCCACCTGGGTCTCTACGTTAAAAGATAAATAAAAAGTTGATCAAAATATCATATAACGAGTACAAATTTTGAATAATAAAAACTGATTCATTAATCACAATACTTAGCTAAGTTTTTTATTCGAAAAAAAAAAACAAAAAAAAGCTAATTTTTTTCAAAAATTTTAAATTATTTTTTTAAAAAAAAATTAACTTTTCAAAATTTCCTACGAATTAGTTAATAAAAGTTTTCTTATTTTTATTTTTATAAATTAAAAAATCCTTTCTAAAATAAAATATTTAAATTAATGACCAACTCTAATATTTGTTTAGCTAACTAACTATATATTTGTATATTTTCATAAACTATTTTATATTTTAAAAAAATATACAACAACCTTTCAAAAAAAAATATAAAAAATAACTAATCTTTAAAAAATATACAATTACTTGTTAGTTGGATGTGAAAAGTTGATTAACAAAATCTTATTTAGATAGATATATAAGTTTTAATCAAGTTATCATTTTCCTATAAAATAAAGAAGGCCAGCTATTTATGTTTGGCAATAATTTCACAGAGATAAGGTTATATTGTTAGTTAGTTGTGAGTTAAACATATCTTAAATCCTAACTGAACTTTGGATGGCACCGTGTCGATATGCAAAACATGTTTCACAATTCTTAACTCATATTCCACTCCATACTCAAAGCTGTGATTTATATATATATATGAATAGGTGTGCCTAAATTGTGAATTGCCAGACACTAATTCAATTTTGTATAGAAATTAAAAAAATTGAGAACTATCCGATAGTAGGATGAAAGTGTTTCTACATGATTAATAGATTGTCCAATCTAAGTTACTCCCTTAATCTTCTAATAATTAACTAATTTAATCGTGTTATGTTTACAAAGAAAATGCATACAATAATTCTTGTTACTTTTTATCATGTTATATTTGAAAAGAAATCAAGAGAACTATATAATATGATAATTCTACAAGCTATATAAGGTTAACTTAAGATGATGAAATTAATGAAAATGATGGTCAGATGCTTATAAATATACATGGAAAGTCGATTATCCTTTTTGACAAATATATCTATTGTATAATTAATAAGTTTTGATTAAGTTATTATTTTCCTTACATTGGTGTTTATATTTCACATTAGTTTAGCGAAAATAAAGTTATATTGTTATAATAAATTGTTAATAGAAATTAGCTTAAATACTTATTAAACTTTGGATTTCATTTACAATAGTAGTATAAAGGATAATTTTTTATTTACTAAAATATCTTGTTTAATAATTATTATTTTATGTAATTTATAATATTATTATATATTATTTGATTCAAATTTTAAAATAAGTGATAATGATAATTTAATATAAATGATTTGTTAAGGTTCTTGTTAATAGATAATACTAATTTAAAATAACTAGGTGATAAAGTTTTTAAATAATTAAAATCTAAATAAAAAATTTAAAATTAGTAGATAAGAAGATATCTTTCGAACACAAGATGATTAACATTCTTTGTTTTGATAATTACAAGACAGATGATACTTACAGACAAAGCAAGCTCAGACAATAGATGACCCATCAGACAAAAGATGATCCCTCAACATTAAAATTTTCTTTTGCATCTCTCATTTGAGAAATGAAATATGCCTTTAAGATGATAAAGGTCAAAAGATAAGATACATGGAAGCGACGACATAAACTTCGGATCATGCTTATAGAAAATCTTTTTGAAGACTTTGTTGTTTTCAAGATCTATCGTCTACTAAAGGGAGTTGAAGACAGACGATGTAACAAATACACATTTCAAATCTAGTCGTTACTCGTGGAAATTTCCAAAAAAGGTTGGACACTGTGCAAAACCTCTGCAACACAAAAAATAAATCACGTTTTTGTTATCCAAACTGATCAAGTCAGAAAAAGATATTGATTATCGCTAACTCCCGTTGCTCAAACATTTAATTATTCTGATTGATCTACTGATGTGAAAGCTTCAAGAAAAGGACAACGGTCAAGATTTGAGTTTAACGGATCTTTCGGAATCTGTTGTCTATATAAAGGTTTTCTCTCCTCAAATTCAAGTTAGCGAAAACGTTGTATAAGCTTATTCTTATCTTCGCTCTTGAATCATAGAAAGTTATTCTTCATTATAAAAACTCTCTCTGCGTAGAGAAATCTTAAAGTTTTTCATAAACTCTATACAAATCCACTTGTGTGGTATTTTAGCCTGAGGAGGCTGTGTGTGCAAAAAATATCTTTCTTTAGCCTGAAGAGGTTGTTTTTCAAAGAATACTTGGTTAGTTAGCCTGTGAAGGCTTTGTTTAAAGAATATCCTGTATTAGCCAGAAGTGGCTGGGTTCAAACAATACTTGTAACCTTTTTCACGGTTTGTAGTGAAAACTTAGTGATTGCTGGGTAAATGGACTTAGTCTTGTATAGAGGAACCAATATAAAAATAATTGTGTTTAAGTTATTTAATCTTGTGACTAACAGGGATAATTAAAGTATAACTTCATTCCTTAAAATTAATCTTTCAAGATAAATTTTTACATCGTCTGAACCAGTTTGAAATCAACAGACGATACGAGCAATTTTTAAATAACACAATTCAACCCCCCCTTCTTGTATTTTATTCTTTACAATTTGGTATTAGAGCTCAACCTCTAAGGGTTGAGCGTTCTACAGCTGTTAGAAGAAAATATCCAGATGGAGTCACAAGGGCCAATGTTTAGAGGTTCCTCCATGAACAAGCTGTCAGCCTTCTTAGGGGATGACTATCCCTACTAGGCCGACAGGATGGAGATGTACATAAAGTCTACTCAATATAAACTTTGGAAGATCATCACTCAGGGAGATATTCCCATTGTCAAACCCGAGACTGAATGGGGAAATGAAGAATATTCCCTCATGGAGCTCAACAACAAAGTTAGATATGCACTCACATGTGCTCTCTCAAGGACAGAATACAATAGATTTTGTGCCTACAAGACCGTCAAGGAGCTCTGGGACGCTCTATAGATCTCCTATGAAGGAACTGAGGACATTAAAATGAGAAAAGTTGCTACACTTCAAAGAGAATATGAGATGTTCTCTATAAAGAAGGGTGAATCTATTGATATAATGTTTGGAAGATTCCAGACAATATTAAATGGACTCACTTCGCTGGGAATCACGTTCGCAAAGGCTCAGAACAACATGAAAATTCTAGACAGCCTCCCTACTCCATGGGAAGCTATGTCCACTGCCATCTCAATTGGACAAGACATGAAAACATTAACTCTTGATGAGTTAATAGGAACATTGAGAGTACATGAAATACTTCTCTACAAAAGGGACAAAATAAAAGTTCAAGAGCCCATAGCTCTTCCATCTGTAGATGAGGTCCCTAAAGAAGAATCTGTCAAGAAAGAAAGAAAGAAGAAGAACAAGATCCTTAAAGCTGAAACGTCTGAATCTGATTTGTCTGACGGATCGTCTGAAGATGAGATATCTCTCATGGTTAGACGCTTCAAGAAGATGATGATGAAGAAAAGAAGAGGTCAACACTTCTTCAAAAAGAAAGAGAAGAAGTTTCCTGAAAAACCCTCAAACAAGGAGAAAGGCTCAGAGATCGTCTGCTACGAGTGTAGAAAGCCTGGACATATGAGATCTGAATGTCCAAAGCTAAAAAGAAGATGGAACCCTCGTAGAGACAAGGGTAAAAAGAGGTTGCTGGAGTGGGAAGACCTGGACAGCAACAGCTCAAACGGTTCCACAAAGGCAGAGGAAACTACAAACATCTGTCTCATGGCTGGAAACAATACTTCCTTTAAGGTAAATGACTCTTCTATCTCATCCTCTTCATCTGAGTCTGAATCAGAATCAGAAGAGATATCATATGATACTCTTTTAACAAACTCACATTTTATTGCTGAGCAATACAAAGTATGCAAAGCAAAGTTAAAACAAACTTTGGAAGAAAATGCTACTTTGAAATTTGAAAAAAAGTTGCTTAAAAAGGAAGTATCAGATGAAATATCATCTAACTCTGAAAAGAACATTTTAATTATTGAAATTGAAAGATTAAAGAAAGAAAATGATTCTTTACTCAAAGACATAACTAAGTTCACAAAAGAATCCTCCATGCTTAAAAATATTTTAAAATATGGGAGGGCTCCATCTGATAAAAGTGAACTAGGTTATGTTGAGCAGACGAATGAGAAGAAGACAAAATCTGTTTCGTCTACTCAAAAGAAGAAGAACAAAAGTTACAACAAGGTTCCAAATGATTATAAGAAAAATACAAAAACCTTGAATAAAAAGAAACCTTCTTCTACTAACAAAGGAGGACCCAAAAGAATTTGGGTACCAAAGTCACTCATTATTCCTATTGCAGATATCCTTAATAGGAAGAGAGAAGACTTCAAGCTGGTACCTGGACAGTGGGTGCTCACGACACATGACGGGAAATCTGTCTATGTTCCAAGACCTAAGACCAAGTAAAGGGTCTGTGTCTTATGGTTCAGGAAAAGGTAAAATCCTAGGGATTGAGACTGTTGGTAAGACACCCAACCCTCTCATCCAAAATGTGTCTTATATTAAAGGTCTGAATTTCAATCTACTTAACATAAGTCAATTTTGTGACAGTGGATATGAAGTAGCTTTTAACGCTGATGAATGTATAGTTAAGAATAAAGATAAATCCATTCTATTTCTAGGGAAAAGAAAAAATAACCTCTATGAGGTTTGTCTTTCTGACCTTAGTGATCAGAATGTAATATGTTTAATTTCAGCAAACGATGGACGAGATATTTGACACAAAAAACTTGGACATTTAAGTCTTAAGTATATTTCAAAATTTTTTAAAAAGGATCTTGTAAAAGGTCTGCCAAAAATATCTTGGAAGTCCAATTGTCTGTGTGAATCTTGTCAGCATGGGAAACAACTTAAAGCTTCTTTTAAATCAAAAAATGTTGTTTCCACGACAAGACCTTTGGAACTGTTACATATTGATTTCTTTGGACCCACTCAGACTGAAAGTCTTGGAAGAAAGAGATATGGATTTGTTATTATAGACAACTATACTAGATTTACTTGGATATACTTCCTAGCTCATAAACACGAGTCTTTCAATGTCTTTGAAATATTTTGTAAACGTGTTCAAAAAGAAAAGGGAATATGTATTGCGTCTGTGAGAAGCGATCATGGAACATAGTTTGAAAACTCTGAGTACAAAGCCTTTTATTTTGAAAATGGTATCTTTCACAATTTTTCATCTCTAAGAACTCCTCAACAAAATGGAGTTGTGGAAAGGAAAAATCATACTTTACAAGAAATGGCTAGAACAATGTTACATGAAAGTTCTCTTCCAAAATATTATTGGGCAGAAGCAATAAATACTTCTTGTTATATTCAAAACAGAATATTGATAAGACCTATATTGAACAAGACCCTTTATGAACTATGGAAAGGAAGAAGACCCAACATATCCTACTTTCATCCTTTTGGATGTGAGTGTTTTATCCTAAACACCAGAGATCAACTTGGAAAGTTTGATTCAAATGTGATTAAAAGATTTTTACTTGGATGCTCCAATACATCTAAGGCCTATAGAGTATTTAACTCTAAGACGCAAGTTGTAGAGGAATATACTCATGCAAAATTTCAAGATAACTCAAAGGCTGATAAAGAAATATCAAACCTAGAAAATTTATTTGATAATTTGAAAATCAACCCATCTAGTCAAAACTCAAGTTCAAATGATCAACCTGGTACAAACGTAAGAACAAACGAAAGAAATACAGACGAACCCTCTTCGTCTGCTGTTCAGCAACTTGATGCTCAAGCTCCAGTCAGAACTTGGAGGTTTGCTTCAAACCATATAGAGGATCTTATCATTGGAGATAGACATCAAGGAGTTCAAACAAGGTCAAAGTTTAGAGAATCGTCAGGCTATGCTCTTGTGTCAAACATAGAGTCCAAAAACATTGAGGAAGCTCTACAAGAGAATGACTGGATTTTAGCTATGGAAGAAAAGCTAAACCAGTTTACCAGAAATGATTTTTGGACTTTAGTAGAGAAACCAAGGAACAAAAACATCATTGGAACAAGATGGGTGTTCAGAAATAAGCTTGATGAAGCTGGAAAAGTGGTAAGAAACAAAACAAGGTTAGTAGCCCAAGGTTATAACCAACAGGAAGGTATTGATTTCATTGAAACTTTTGCTCCTGTAGCTAGGTTAAAAGCTATTAGAATTTTACTTGTTTTTGCTGCTCATAAGAATATCGTCTTATATCAAATGGACGTAAAAAGTGTTTTTCTAAATGACTTTATTGAAAAAGAAGTATATGTGAAACAACCTCCTGGCTTTGAGAGTTCGTCTCAACCAAATCATATTTTCAAACTGAAGAAAGCACTTTATGGTCTTAAACAAGCTCCTAAAGCTTGGTATGATAGACTAAGTTTTTTCTTCTTAAAAATGGTTTTTCAAGAGGAAAAGTTGATATTACTCTCTTCAAGAAAAGTGTTTCAAAAGACTTTATTATTGTTCAAATATATGTAGACGATATAGTCTTTGGAGCCATTAACGAATCCTTGTGTAAGGATTTTTCTAAGTTAATGCAGGATGAGTTTGAAATTACTATGACGGGAGAACTAAAGTTCTTCCTAGGACTTCAAATCAAATAGACGAAAGAAACAATCTATATCCATCAACAAAAGTACACAAAAGAACTTCTCAAGAAGTTCAAGATGGACAACACAAAGCCAATGAAAACACTCATGCATTCGACTGGCGCTAGTCTTAACAAAGACGAGTTAGGTAAGATCGTTGATCAGACGGTATACCGAGGTATGATTGACTCACTGCTTTATTTAACTGCAAGTAGACCAGACATTATGTTTAGTGTTTGTCTATGTGCACGTTTTCAGTCTGACCCTAGAGAATCTCATTTACAAGCTGTAAAACACATTCTTAGATATCTTATTAGAACCACTAATCTCTTCTTATTTTATAAGAAAAATAGTGATTTTAGTTTGAGTGGCTATTGTGATGCTGACTATGCTGGAGACAAAGTGGAGAGAAAAAGCACAAGTGATAGATGTCAATTTCTAGGCACATCACTCATCTCTTGGTCAAGCAAGAAACAAAACTCCATAGCACTTTCTACCACAAAAGCATAATATATTGTTGCTGCTGGATGTTGTTCACAACTTCTATGAGTAAAACATCAACTTGAAGACTGTAAAAGATAGAACATAAGAAGAGGGGTTGAATTGTGTTACTTAAAAAATTTGTTCCTTTCGTCTGTCCGTTTAAATATGTTCAAACGAAACAATCTTAATCTTCAAAGGTTGATTTTAATGAATAGACGTTATAGTTTGATTATCCCCGTTAGTCAAACACTTAATAAAACAAATACACAAGTATTTTTATACTGGTTCGTTTATGGAAGACTACGTCCAGTTACCCAGTAACAACTGAGTTTTCACTACAAACTATGAAAGGGTTACAAGTATTATTTGCGCCCAACCACTTCTGGCTATAACACAATATTCTTTGAACACAGCCTTCGCAGGCTAAACAACAATGGTATTCTTTGAACAACCAGTCTCCTCAGCCTAAAACACCACACAAGTGGATTTGAAAGAGTTCTTTAAAAAGAAAGTTTCCTCTTTGCAGAGAGGGTTTTACAATGAAGAGCAGAAGTACCAGAGAGCGAATTCACAATAAGATAGAATATTGAAGCGTGTTCGCCAACTGAACTTTGAAGAAGCGAAGTCTTTAAATAGGCAAAATCTTTAGAGATCCGTTAGACACAGAAGAAAGTCGTTGAGCGTTTTCCAAGCGAAGTCCAAAAAGGTGTCAGAGAGTACTTGAGTGATTGATGGCGTGTGCAGCGGATTTAGATAGCGTGTGCAGTACTTTTTCTGACTTGTACAGAGAATTTGACAAAAATGTGAGGACCTTTTCGAGATGCATATGTAAGCGCGAATCCCCATACTGATCTTGGATGCTTCTAATAAGTACTTCTTAAGATTTGAAATCTTGGCGCGAGTGACTCATACTTTGCTTCACTTCTTTGGCAGACGAAAAACTTCTTCAGCCTTAAGAGTTTTCGTCTTAGCCTATCGTCTGATGACTTGACTTGAGACAGACGAATGATTTCAACTTTGAGGGGTCATCTTTCGTCTGTGCTCATTGCGTCTGACTTGATGTTCCATCTGTAGATGTTTCGTCTGTCTTGTAATAATCAAAATTTTAGAGATGTTAATCATCTTGATCTAACAATCTCCCCCTTTTGATGATTACAGACCATACTAATAACTTTCTCAAGGAAACATCTACACAAGACAAAATTAGCTAAAAACAGTTTAAGTACAAGTCAGATTTACATCAAGACAATGTTTTCTGAAACAATACCTCTTTATAAGAATTGTTACATCAATGTGATGTAAACCATGTATAGTGTTACAAGGTATACAGAAAACAAATGCTCTTAGAATACATGTATAAATCTATACAAATTAATAAAGAATAAATTAAAACAGAGCAAAAACAAAACAAAAAAAAAATGCTAACTCCCCCTCAGACGGATAACTTCCTTAGACGAAGGCTCCCTCTTAGCTTAACACCACCTTTCCTTTCCTTCCTTCTAAGATATTCTCCCCCTTGGGCTGAGAATCATCAAAAGCTTCTTCAAGAAGGAGGTGTAGGCTTCTGTTGGACAAGTCCCATAACGATTTCCCTTAGCTGTTGCATCTCAGATGTGAGAGAGGCTTGATTGTCCTCAAGCTCTTTGTTCTTCTTCTCCAGATGCTCGCAATTCTCCTCCAATGCATCATACTTACGCTTCAGAGTGTGATACTCATCAGCGTTCACAACTTCACCCTCAACAACAGTAACTTCCACGTTATCATCATTCTCCACAAGAGGCGTTTGAGGCTCTTCAACAATAGGAACAGATTCATCATCTTTAATGAACACAGTTGGAGTCCTCAACAGTCGTAGAGTGAAAAGAGGAAGTGTGAGATATGCAGTGTAGTCTCTCTTCCATTGCCAAATGAACACTCTGTTGGGAATAGAGAGCTCAAGATCTAGATGTTCCTCAAACGGATGTGTATAAGCGTAAGCTTCTCCAGGATGCACCTTGCCACAAATTGTAGAATCTTCATCAAATGAAGTTCCGGAGCAAAAGGCAGAAGTGGCTTCATGATCTTCTATCAACCTTTGAATCTTGGGATTGATAGGCCTTGAGGCTTTGGCTTGAATGGATTTGAGGTGCGAGTATGCAGCAGACGAAAGTCTCTTGGGGATGTGCCCTGCAAACTTGAAGGTTTTGGGGACAGATGGAGTCTTCTTCTCCTTCCCTTTAGCCAAAAACTTGACCAAGCAATGTCGTTTCCGGTCTAAGACAATGAAGAACTTGGTGACGTTTGAGACTGTGAAGAAGATCTCTCTGACCTCATGGCTGGGTTTTGATGAAGACAAACAAACATCAACAAAAGGGAAGCAAAGTAAAAGAAGGTTCTTGAAGATTGTTCTCACAATGAATCAAGAGTCTAGGATCAAGATCTTCTGCTTCTCATAATATAAAATTTAAAAGGCACTTAAAGAAGTAATTTATCAAAAGGAAAACTAAAAAGAATTTTTTTAGAAACCAATTTGATCAGAGTTTCAAAATCTGTCAAAATATTGAAACTGGCATATGTTGTAATCGGTTACAGCTTTCCTGTAACCGATTATAAGATAACCCAGTGTTTCTAAATTTTCTCAAAATCAAAACATTGTAACCGATTAGCAATTTCTTGTAACCTGTTACAATGATTTTCAATATTCTTTTTATTATGTTACAACTGTGTTATGTAATCGGTTACAGGAATTTTGTAACCGGTTAACAACTTTCAAATTTCAAAATGTATTTGTAACGTTATTTTAGCTTGTAACCGATTTGCTCTTTTTTGTAATCGGTTAACAAGTTTCAAAATTCAAATTATTTTAACGTTACTTCGGCCTTGTAACCGGTTAGCATTCTCTTGTAAATGGTTATAATATTTCAAAATGCAAAATTATTCTTCTATAAATACAAGAAGCCCTTGTTGTTTTAGACACAGGACTTTCATTTCAAAATCAAACTTTTCTGAGATAAAATTGTTCTCTCTCATTTTTGCTAAGAGTTTTCAAACATTGCTTCTTGAGCCCTTAAACTATTATCTTTCTCTAAAAAACATTACTAGTAGGAAAATTCCACCTCTTAGCAATCAGCCATTGTATATTGTGATTCTCCATTTGTTTAAATATCAAGAGTGATTCACCATTGTGTATTGGTGAAAGAGTTTGTTCATTTACCGTGGTATTCGGTAAAGGGTTTGTATTAAAAAAAAGGGGTTCTTTTCTTAGGGAAGCGTGTAGAGATCTCGGGTGGAGATTATAACTCTGCACAATTTGTTTGAGAAGAAAAATCTTTAACGGTGGTTAGGGGACTGGACATAGCCTTCAGTGGTGGAAGGTGAACCAGTATGTGTGGTTTTCTCTATCCCTTCACTTTTATATTTCCGTTGCATTATTATTTTTATTATTCTGGTTTAAATTTGGGGAAGAACTTTTAATTAAAGGAAATACCAAATTAGTTGGAAAAAGCGTGTGAACCTAATTCACCCCCGCCCTCTTAGGTGACCATCTAGACTTACAGAGACGAGAGAAGAGAATTGAGATCCCATCATAAAGGGATAGTATCTCAACTCCTTCTTTGCTCTCCTTTCAATGTGATAGAAGGAAGCCAATCTAGCTTTTTCTTCCTTTCTATACGCATTTGCCATCAGCCTGAATGCTGTGTTGTAATCTTCAGGAAGTGCATGAGCAAACTCTTCGGGGTCTTCATATTCATTTAGGAGGATGGAGTAGCGGGGACAAATACCTGAACAATGTGGTCTTGTCCAAGGGAGAACAATTCCAAGAGTATGTCCTAGACCTACATACTCTGTTTGGTTCATTGGAATTGTGAAGGGTACAGGAACATGGCGATCAATGGCGTCCAGATGCCAATGACAACACTCTTTTGGCTCATAGATGGTGGAGCTGGGATCTCCATACCTGCAATGGTGAAATGAAGGGGCATTGGGTTCAAGAGGAACCTTCCACTTGATATTCTCTCTGATTGGAATGTGGGGTTCATAGCCAAGAGTTGGTCCTTCAATCACTGACTCAGCTAGATGATCCTTGTACTTGTTTATTTTTTTAAACCCTTGATGTCTAAAAGTGCCAGTTTTTCCCAAGGCAGACGCTTCAGCCATTCGCGTTGCTCTTCAGGAGTATAGATGAGATCTTCTTTGAAGTCCACTGGCATCAGGGGTTTGTGATAGATGATGGGGTTGACAAATCTCCCAAGTTGGAATCCCTTTTTACCTTTGTACTGATAAGGGTTCTTCAACTCAATATAGAGAGTATCCTTTACGAAGTAGTCTTCATCGTCTGCTGAGTAACCATCTTTAGCAGACTCAGACGATTCACCCTTATTGGAGATATCTTCAAACTCATCTCCAAGAATCTAGTTAGGCTTAACTAGTCTTTCAGCACAAGAACTCTCAGCAAATCTTCTCACAACTAGTTCTTTAAAGAACGAATAGTTAGTCTTGTGCTTAGGTGGAAGATCTTCTGGATTTAAAACCTCAGCGTGAGATCTCACCCATTGTGCATCCATCTTCTTTATAATAACATGTTCTTCATCAGACGAAGAAGATGCATATTCAATGATTATTACTTCAGACGAAATCTCCATCGTCTATAGATAGGATGCTTCTTCAGACGCAGCAGGTATCGTCTGATCACAAGCAACGTTGAGAGGAGACGCAACAATAGGATCAGAGACAGTTATCCTATGTTCGTCTTAGAGTGTTGGTGCAGAACCCTCCATAGTTGGAGCTTCTTCATTAAGCATAGTCTCCAATTCCTCTGCTAACTGAGCATTGTCCTTCTGGATCTGGGCAGTTTCTTCACTATCCATGCCCTCAGAAGTTGCTGGTGCAGACGCAGCTTCAAACGATCCAATGCCCTTAACGTTTTCGAGAAAGACTTTTTCTCTTTCAGCTTGAAGCAGCATAGAGACACTCTTAGCCTCTTTTAGTTGTCTTGCTTCGTCTATTTCTCCAACAATCACGACGCAAGCTTCTTGCTTCATCTTCTCTTTGCCTTTGGCAACCTTTTGAAGAACAATCTCTCTAGCTCTTGCTTTCTCTTCAGCTGCTTTCTTCTGCTTTTCTTTGTCTATAAGAATCTTCACAGACGTTACACCCTTAAATGTCTTCTTAACCCCTTTATCTTCATCGGGGGATATCTCCTTCTCCTGCGTCTTAGATGCAACGTGTTTTATTCTGATAGTCTTCTTCTTCTTTCTAAGAGGCTCTTCTTGAACATCCTCGAAAGGGACTTCAGATACAATCACAGGTGGAAGATGGATAGGTGTTTGAGTTTGTGTTTGGGCTTGTGTTTGGGTTTGTGTTTGGGTTTTGGCGCGTTTGATGCGGGCTCTATAAGGAGGATCTTTGGTGATAGGAGAAAGAGGAACTTCATCTTCACTCCTATTGTGATGAAGAAAACTAGGACTCAGACGCATCTTGGCAAAGGTGCTTCCTTTGACCTCCTTTCCTTCATCATGCCATATGACACCAGTAGCATCAAAACCTTGGTTTAAGATGATTTTGGAGAAGAGAGTGGCGTAGGGGATACTGCTCTTCCTACAAATATTCCTATTCTTCAATGCATTTATCCAATGGTTGAGAATAATGTGAGGAAGACTCAACCTTGCTTTCCTCAGATAGTAGTAGATGCAGAATCTGTCACGAGTACTCACATTGTCTCGTGAGCTTGTTCTGGGTGTGAAGATGTTGTAGAGAAGGTTGTGGATGACTCTGCCTGTGGGATAGAGATTCCCAGATCTTAGAAACTTGGGATCTTCGGGTTCACGAGCCTTTTCATAGAGAATCTTGTCGACATGCTCCTCAGACTCTAACCTTATCCAGTCAGCGCTATAAAAGCGCCCTTCATCTTTGCAGCTTCCAGCTTCAGCAATGGAGTCTATTGTGATTATATACTCCTTGTTGTCAATGGTACCCACAATATCATCATCAAACTCCTTCGCGTCGCTCCAGAAATCTGCGTAGGCCTCCATCAACCATGGGCCTCTCATCTCAGCGAAGTCTATCTAGCCATTGTGTATTAACATCTTTGATACCCTATTAGAGATGCCTTCTATGGTGGTCCTTGAAACCCACTTGCTGGGCAAGAAGAGATCTTGTGCAAAGAAGGTTGCTTTAGTTGCTTTGATGTTCTTGGCGGCCATTGTTCTAATTCTGAAAAGAGAGAAAGTGTGTGAATAAAATACTTAGAGATAGTAAGAATGCAGTAAGGAGTAAAAGAGTAAACTTTGAGAGTATTTATAGTCAAAGACAAAAACGGTTATAATTCATCAAACGAAAGAAGTTGAAACCGTCCCTGATTTGACGTGGTCCCATCATTGCCCTTTTAATGATTGATTTGACTTCTGCAATTCACATCGCGTGCTCTTCAATGTCCTAGAATAGTGCAATAAATGACAGACACATTTAATGCTGCCTTTAAGTTGTCCCTGCACACTTAACTTTAAATTAATTAAATAATAACCTTAAGCGTCACATTGAATTTTCTCGATCGATTCAACTTGATCAGACGCAATGTTTCGTCTTAACACGAGAGTGAAATATCACAACGAAGGCATTTAATATGTACAGACGAAATGAAATGCTCAGACGAAAAAACATAGTCAATTAAGTAAACAATTCCCAAATTTTCTTTAATGAAATTAAGGCGAGTTTTGTCTAAAGCTTTTGTAAAGATATCTGCCTATTGAAAATCAGTTTGAACAAACTGTATATCAAAAATACCTTTTTGAACATAATCTCTTATAAAATGAAATTTGATTTCAATATGTTTGGCTTTTGAATGTTGAATATGATTTTTGCTGAGATTAATTGTACTTGTATTATTACAAAATACTGGTATTTGGGTTTTAAACCTGGAGTAATCCTCAAGTTGATGTTTTACCCAAAGTAGTTGTGAGCAACACTAGCTGCAGCAATATATTCTGCTTTAGTGGTTAAAAGTGCAATGGAGTTTGGCTTCTTGCTTGACCAAGAGATTAGTGATGAGCCAAGAAATTGACATCCACCACTTGTGCTTTTCCTCTCCACTTTATCTCCAGCATAATCAGCATCACAATAACCACTTAGATTGAAATCACTACTTTTCTTATAAAACAGAGAGAGATTAGTGGTTCCAATAAGATATCTTAAAATGCGTTTAACAGCTTGTAGATGTGATTCTCTAGGATCAGATTGAAAACGTGCACATAGACATACATTGAACATAATGTCAGGTCTACTGGCAGTGAGATAGAGAAGAGATCCAATCATACCTCGTATACCGGTTTGATCAACGGTCTTACATGATTCGTCTTTGTTGAGACTAGCTCCAGACGAATGCATGAGAGTTTTCATTGGTTTGACATTTTCCATTTTGAACTTCTTTAGAAGTTCCTTAGTGTAAAAGACAAATCACAAGAAGGGGGGTTGAATTGTGATATCTAAAAAATTAATTTTCTTTCGTCTGTACCTTTCGTCTGTGGGTTTCGTCTGTGGGTTCAAAGCTTGTTCAGACGAAACAGTGTTTATCTTGAAAGATTGATTTTAATATATAAACGTTAAAGTATATTTATCCCCGTTAGTTAACTAGCAGATAAAATAAATGTACAGATATTTTTATACTGGTTCGTCTATTCAAGTCTACGTCCAGTTACCCAGCAACCACTGAGTTTTCACTACCAACCGTGAAATGGTTACAAGTATTCTTTGAACTCAGCCACTTCTGGTTATTACAGATATTCTTTGATCCCAGCCTTCTCAGGCTAAACAACCAGGTATTCTTTGAACACACAACCTCCTCAGGCTAAACCAGGTATTCTTTGAACACACAGCCTCCTCAGGCTAAAATGCCACACAAGTGGACTTGAAAGATGTTTCGAAAAATAAAGTTTTCCTCTACGCAGAGAGGTGTTTACAATGAAGAACAAATATCAGAATTGAGCGAATCCTTAAGAGTTAGAAAGAGATAAGCGTATTCGCCAACTTGTTTTGGTCGAGGTGAAGTCCTTTTATATGCATCTTCTTCAAATAGCTGTTAGACTCATTTGAATGCCGTTGAGAGTCGTTGGAAATCTTCTTGAGAACTTTCCAAAAAGAAGGTTGTCAGTTGTACTTGATTGATTGATAAGAGTCACAGCGGATATAGCGGACTAGGTTGTGCGCGCGATTTCTTTTTCGACTTGTACGAGAGATGTGACAAAAGGTTAAGACCTTTTTGACTTTGGTGTGTAAGCTCGAATCTCTATACTGATCTTGGATGCTTCTCATGATGACTTCTTTAGATTTTAAATCTTGGCGCGAGACTCCAAACTTGACTTCACTTTTGGATAGACAAAATATGTAATCAGTTGAGGTTGTTTCGTCTCATCCTTTCGTCTTAAGGCTTCACTCTTGGGCAGACGGAGACTTTAGCTTTGACAGTCTTCTTCCGTCTGTGCTTGATCCGTCTGATGTCTTGGCTTGTGGACAGACGCAACACTTTAAACTTTGAAGGCCCATCTTCCGTCTGAGCTGGTTTCGTCTTAGCAGGTCTTGATAACTTGATTTCGTCTGTCTTGTAATAATCAAAATCTTGAGGTGTTAATCTTCCTTGATCTAACAATCTCCCCCTTTTTGATGATTACAGACCAGACCACGAAATTCTGCATAAGACATGATTAGACAGAAACAGCAGTTTTATAAGCCAGATTTACATCAAGACGGTGTTTTCTGAGAAATACCTCTTTATAGATGTTTGTTACATCAATGTGATGTAATCAGATTATTACAATGGTATCCAAAACAGAAAACAATAACGAATTACAATGTATATGATAACAAATAAAGTAATAAAATTACATTGTATATTCTATACGAAAAATAATTTTACAACAGTCTTACTCCCCCTAAGACGATACTCCTCGCTCTTGTTTGCTCTTGCTCCCCCTCAGACGATGCTTTTCTTTCTTGCTCCCCCTCAGACTTTGCTTTGTACCATTCTTCTTTCCCTTGGGTTAGGCTCTTCCCTTTGAATTATGCTTTCTTTTCTCTCCCCCTTGGGCTGTGATCATCAAAACTCTGATCAAGAAGAAGGTTTTGGCTTTTTGCTCAGCAAGGTCATGACCACGTCTGTAAGCTGCTGCACTTGAGATGATAGAGAAGCGTGATTTTCTTCAAGTTCTCTGTTCTTAGCTTTCAAGTGCTGACAGTCCTCTTCCAAGGCCTCGTATTTGCGCTTCAGAGTCTTATACTCCTCAGCTTCTTCTATATCAGCTGCCTTGGGCATCTCCTCACCAGCCTCAACAACCTCCACCACATCAGCAATTGTCACTTGCGGTGTTTGAGGCTCCTCCACAAGAGGTATAATGTCATCAATGATGACCACTGTAGGTGATTTCTTCAGACGCATCGTGAAAAGAGGAAGATCGAGGTAGGTTGTGAAGTTCCGGTTCCATTGATAGGTATACCATTTGGTTGGAATGGATACTTCAAGCAGTGGCTGTTCCTGAGAATATACAAAAGCACTACCAGGGAACACTCTGCCACGAGACGGAAGAGTCCTCATCAAAGATGGTTCCAGAGCAGTGGTCAGCTACAGACGAAACCTTCTTTTCCTTTCCCTTAGCCAGATATCTGACCAAGCATGGTCTTTTTCTGTCTAAGACGATAGAGTACTTTGTTTCGTCCGTCACCAAAGAGGAAAACTGAGAACCCATCATGAAGGGACAATATCTTCCATCCTTCGTAGCTTGGCGATCGACGTGGGAGATAGAGATGTTTCTTTCCTTTGCTTCCCTTCGATATGCACCAGCCATCAGCCTGAAAGGTAGATTGTAGTCTTTTGGGAGGCAGTGAGCAAAATCTTCAGGATCTTCATACTCATCTAGAAGGAGAGAGTAGCGAGGGTTTATCCCAGAGCAATGGGGTCTCGTCCATGGGAGCACAATTCCTAGAGAGTGGCCTAAACCAACATACTCTGTTTGATTGAGAGGAATTGTGAATGGCATTGGATCATGGCGATCTATGGTGTTAAGATGCCAGTGTTTGCAGTCTTTCGGCTCATAGCGGAGAGAGTCAATATCACCATTTGTACAGTGATGAAAAACTGGTGCATTGATCTCGTATCGCAACCTCCACTTTGGATTATTTCTCTGTGGAATGTGGGGTTCATATCCAAGCGCTGGTCCTTCAATCTCCGACGCAACAAGATGACCCTTATATGCCTTTATGTTTTCTAGTCCCCTGATATTTAAATTCGCCAGAGTGTCCCAGGGCAGACGCTTCAACCAGTTGCGTTGCTCCTCTGGAGAATAGACAATATTTTCATCAAAATCCGCTGGCTTCAAGGGCTTATTGTATATAATGGGGTTGACAAATCTCCCCAGTTGGAATCCCTTCTTTCCTCTGTACTGATAAGGGTTCTTCAGCTCTATGTATGGTGTATTTTGTATGTACAAGTCTTCATCGTCTGCTAATGAAGCAGGCTCAGACGATTCAGCTTCATTGGAGGCTTCATCAGACTTCGCTCCAATGATCCAATCTGGCTTGATTGGTTTCTCAGCACAAGTGCTTTCAGCGAAGCGCTTCATGACTAATTCATTTAAAAATGAATAGTCCATTTTGTGCTTTGGGGGTAAATCTTCTGGATTGATCACCACAGCGTGTGATCTCCCCCGGTATGTATCCACAGATTCTTCATCAGACGAAGAACTAGCATCTTCAACCAGTACAATGCCTTCAGACGGAATTTCCATCGTCTGACTGTGGAGTACTTCTTCTTCAGATACAACAGGGAACGTCTGTGCTGGGCAAGCATTTAGCGGAGACGCAACAAGTGGCTCAGAAGAAGTTGCCATTTGTTCGTCTGGGAGTGTTGTATATGGAAGAGTCTCCAGTGTAGAGGCTTCTTCGCTTAGCATAGTTTCCAACTCCTCCGCTAGTTGGGCGTTGTCTTTCTGGATCTGGGCAGTCTCTTCACTGTCCATGCCCTCTGAGGTTGATTGAACAGGTAGTCCCTCAGACGATCCAATGCCCCTAATGCTTTCGAGAAAGATTCTTTCTCTCTCAGCTTGAAGCAAAATGGAAGCTTTCTTGGCCTCTTTCAGCATTCTTGCTTAGTGCATCTCTCTGACTATCACGAGACGCAAGTTTTTGCTTCATTTTCTCCTTGCCATTAGCGGCTTTACGAAGAGCGATTTTTCTAGCTTCGGCTTTCTCTTCGGGCTTTTCTCTCTTCTCTTCATCGCGAGTATTTTCACGAGACGGAGCTATTCGGATGTATGGTGACCCCTTCGTCTTCACTTGGGATACCGTCATGTGTCTTTGTTTTGCTGCCCGATGTGCTTGATTCGATAGTCCTTTTCTTTTTCTTGAGGGGTTCCTCAAGAACATCCTCAAAAGGAACTTCAGATATTATTACAGATGGAGGAGGTTGAGGTTGATTTGATGTTTGGGCTTGTGTTTGGGATGGTGTTTGGGTTTGTGTTTTGGGTTCTGTTTGGGATGATGTTTGGGCTTGTGTTTGCGGTTTAGCACGCTTGATACGGGCTTTGTGTGGTTCTTTGGGAATGGGTGATAGATGGGTGTCTTCATTTGGTGAACGAAGTAAAGAGCTTGATGTGAGATGCATCTTCGCAAAGGTGCTAGCTTTTACTTCTTTTCCCTCAGGGTGCCATGTGACTCCAGTGGCATCGAAACCCTGGTTGATGATGATGGTGGAGAAGAGAGTGGCGTAGGGGATACTGCTCTTCCTACGAATGTTTCGATTCTTCAAAGCACTCTCCCAGTGGTCGAGAATAACGTGAGGGAGGCTCATTCTTCCTTTTCTCAGACAGTAGAAAATACAAAATCTGTCTCGAGCACTCACATTATCACGAGAGCCTGTTCTCGGTGTGAAAATGTTGAACAGCAAGTTATGGATGATTCTTGCTGTGGGAGCGAGAAGTCCTGCTCTGAAAGACTTGGGATCTTCAGAATCTGGAATTTTTGAGTAGAGAACTTTGTTTACATGTTCTTCTGACTCGTTCTTCATCCAGTTAGGAGAGTAGAAGCGCCACTTCGGCCTTGCGGTTCCGGCCTCAATGATAGAGTCCACCGTAATAATGTACTCTTTGTTGTCAATGGTTCCAACGATACCATCATCAAACTCCTTGGCATCGCTCCAGAACTCGGCGTATGCTTCCATCAGCCATGGGCCTTTCGTCTCAGCGAAGCCCATCCACCCAGTGTGGTCAAACATCTTCACCACTCTGTTTGAAACAATCTCCAGAGTTTCCCTTGATATCCACTTGCTTGGCAAGAATAAGTCTTGAGCGAAGAAGGTGGCTTTGGTTGTTTTGGTGTTCTTGGCGGCCATTGTTGAGAATTTGAAAAGAGAGAATGAAAGCTTAGTGAGTATTTAGGTTAAAGAGAGTTCAAACAGTTTCAGATTGCAGTAAAGAATGAAAGAGTTATCTTTCACAAGTATTTATAAGTAAAGAATAAAAACGGTTACAATTCATCAGACGAAAGAGATTTTGAAAACGCCCCTTTTATGACGTGTCCATTGAAAAGCGTCATTGATTTGACATGTCTACATCATTGCCTTTTCAATGATTGATTTGACCTCTACAATTCCGATTGCGTGCTTATCATTGTCCTAGAATAGTGCGATAAATAAATGACGACACATTTATTGCTCTCTTCAATTTGTCCTGCACACTTGAGATAAACTTATTAAAAAGTAACGATTCGTCTGTTGAATTTTACCACGAAACTATTCAACTTGATCACGCAATGTTTAAATCTTAACACGAAGTAATGTACAGATTTAACAAAATGTGCAGGGAACAAATTCAATCAATAACTTCGACGAAACAATTTTCAATCATTCAAAGAAATAATTCCAAGATTTTCTTTAATGAAATTGAATCGTGTTTCATCTAAAGCTTTTGTAAATATATCGCGCCCATTGAAAATCGGTTTGAACAAACTGTATATCGAAAATACCTTTTTGGACATAATCTCTTATGAAATGAAAACGAATTTCAATATGTTTAGCTTTTGAATGTTGAATAGGATTTTTGCTGAGATTGATTGCACTTGTGTTATCACAGAATACTGGTATAAGATTTTCAAACCTGGAGTAATCTTCCAGTTGATGTTTTATCCACAGTAATTGTGAGCAACACCCAAATATGCAATGATATACTCGCCTGGTTGTTGAGAGTGCAATGGAGTTTTGTTTCTTGCTAGACCAAGATATTAGTGATGATCCAAGGAATTGGCATCCACCACTTGTGCTTTTCTCTCCACTTTATCTCCAGATAATCAAGATCACAAAAGCCTCTTAAATCGAAATCACTATTTCTCTTATAAAACAAAGAGATTAGTTATTCCAACAAGATATCTAAGAATTCTCTTTTCTGACTTGTAAATGAGATTCTTTGGGATCGATCGAAAAACGCCAGCAGCGCGTAGACGGACGCTAAACATGATGTCGAGTCCGCCTTGCGATTAAATAAAGGAGTGAGCCAATCATACCTCTGTATATCGTCTGATTTACAGACTTGCCTGACTCGTCCTTGTTAAGATTCGCTCCAGACGAATGCATTGGGGTCTTCATAGGCTTGGAATTTTCCATCTTGAACTTCTTGATAAGTTCCTTTGTGTACTTCTGTTGATGGATGTAGATTCCTTCTTTCGTCTGTTTGATTTGAAGTCTTAGAAAGAACTTCAATTCTCCCATCATACTCATTTCAAACTCGTCCTGCATTAGCTTTGAAAAAACCTTGCAAAGAGAGTTGTTAGTAGCTCCAAAGACTATATCGTCTACATAAATCTGGACTATAATAAAGTCTTTTGAAACGTTTTTCTTGAAGAGAGTGGTATCAACTTTTCCTCTTGAGAAACCATTTTTAAGAAGGAAAATCTTGATCTGTCATACCAAGCTCGAGGAGCTTGTTTAAGACCATATAGTGCTTTCTTGAGTTTGAAAACATGATCTGGCTGAGACAAACTTTCAAAGCCAGGTGGTTGTTGTTTTACATAAACCTCTTCTTCAATAAAACCGTTTAAAAAGGTACTTTTTACATCCATTTGATATAGAACAATATTCTTGTGGCGTAAAAAAGCAAGTAATATTCTAATAGCTTCTAATCTAGCTACGGTGCAAAGGTTTCAAGTAAAATCAATACCTTCTTGCTGATTGTATCCTTGTGCTACTAACCTTGCTTTGTTCCTTACCACTTTTCCAAGCAACTTCATCAAGCTTGTTTGAACACCCATCTGGTTCCGATGATGCTTTTGTTCTTTGGTCTTTCAACAAGGGTCCATACATCATTCCTTGTGAACCGATTAAGTTCTTCTTCCATAGCCAAAATCAATCATTGTCTTGAAGAGCATCTTCAATATTCTTTGGCTCCAGATCTGATACAAGAGCGTAGCTTGAAATATACTTCACTTTTGATCTTGTTTGAACACCTTGAGATCTATCTCCAATGATGAGATCTTCTGTATGGTTAGATGGAAACTTCCATGTTTTTGCAGTGGATTGATCTCCCTGTTGATGAGTATTAGACGAAGAGGGTTCGTCTATGCATCTATCGTCTGTCCTTGTATCGTCTGATCCTGTATCGTCTGACCCTTGTTTATCATCTTGTCTTGAATTCTGACCAGAAGGGTTAATCCGCAAATTATCAAACAAATTTTCTAGGTCGATATTTCTTTATCGACCTTTGAGTTATCTTGAAACTTTACATGGATTGATTCTTCCACAACTTGCGTCTTAGAGTTAAATACTCTATAGGCCTTAGATGTATTGGAATATCCAAGAAAGATTCCTTTAACCACCTTTGAATCAAACTTTCCAAGTTGATCTTTGG
Source organism: Hylodesmum podocarpum (assembly GCA_026586105.1). Classification (NCBI taxonomy): domain Eukaryota; kingdom Viridiplantae; phylum Streptophyta; class Magnoliopsida; order Fabales; family Fabaceae; genus Hylodesmum; species Hylodesmum podocarpum. Next base: position 11,363,756 of record JALJEV010000623.1, on the reverse strand, counting down.
TGTTAAGAATAAAGCATTCACATCTAAAAGGATGGAAATAAGAAATGTTGGGTCTTCTTCCTTTCCATAGTTCATATGGAGTCTTATTCAAAATTGGTCTTATCAATATTCTGTTTTGAATATAACGGGAAGAAGTATTAACGCATACGCCCCGATAATATTTCTATAGAGAGCTTTCATGCAACATAGTTCTAGCCATTTCTTGTAAAACGATTTTCCTTTCCACAACTCCATTTTGTTGAGGAGTTCTTGGAGACGAAAAATTGTGAAATATGCCATTTTCAAAACAAAAGGCTTTGAACTCGAATTTTCAAATTCGTTCCATGATCACTCCTACGAGGCCTTGATACAAAATCCCTTTTCTTTTTGAACACGTTTGCGAGAATATTTCAAAGACCTTGAATGACTCATGTTTATGGGCTAGGAAATATACCCATGTAAATCTAGTATAGTCATCTACAATGACAAATCCATATCTCTTCCCTCCAAGACTTTCGATCTGCGAGTGGGTCCAAAGAGATCAATGTGTAACAGATTAAAGGTCTTGTCGTGGAAACAACATTTTTAGATTTGAAAGAAGCTTTGAGTTGTTTCCCATGTGACAAGATTCACATGACGATTGGTTTTCCAAGATATTTTTGGCAAACCTTTTACGAGATCTTTCTTAGAAATTTTTGAAATATACTTGAGACTTAAATGTCCAAGCTTTTTATGCCAAATATCTCGTTCATCGTCTCTGTTGAAATCAAACATGTTACATTCGATCACTTTCGAAAGAAAAAGGCAAACCTCATAAAGATTGTTCTTTCTTTTCCCAACAAAAAAAGAATGGATTTATCTTTGTTCTTCACTATACACTCGTCGAGTTAAAAGCTACTTCATATCCACTATCATCACAAAATTGACTTATGCTAAGTAGATTGAAGTTAAGACCTTTAACGTATGATACGTTCGGATAAGGGTATTGGGTGTCTTACCAACAGTCCCAATGCCAAGAATTTTACCTTTACCGAAGCCTTTACAGTATGAGACGCACCTTTACTTGGTGCAGGTCTTGGAACATAGGCAGATGTCTCCCGTCATGTGTCGTGAGCATCCACCGTCTAGGTACCCGAGCTTGAAGTCTTGTCTCTTCCCATTGAGGATATTTGCAAACAGAACAATAAGTGACTTTGGTACCCAAATCTTTTTGGGTCCTTTCTTGTTAGTTACAAAAGGCTTCTTTTTGTTTTGAGCCTTTTTGTAGATGTTAGGAACCTTGTTGTAATTCCTTTTCTTTTGATCAGACGAAACAAGTTTGTTTTTCCTTTCGTCTGTCAATCGCTTTCAACATAACCAAGTCCACTTTTATCTTTTGGTGATCTCCCATATTTTAAAATATTTTCAAGGATGGAGGATCCCTTAGTAAACTTGGCTAAGTCATTGAGTAAAGACTCATTTTCTTTGTTTAATCTTTCGATTTCAAGAATGAAAATGTCCTTTTCAAACTCAGACGAAACATCATTTGATATTTTCTTGTCTAGAAACTCAATTTCAGATTTCAAAATTGCATTTTCTTCCAAAGCTTGTCTTAGCTTGGTTTTGCAAGTTTTGTATTCTTTGAGCAATAAAATGAGAGTTAGCTAGAAGAGTATCATATGATATTTCTTGATTCGACTCGGATTTCCGAAAGAAGAGGATGAAGAAGTTTCATTGTAATTTACCTCTGTTGAGACATGATCTCCGGCCATGAGGCATATGTTTCTTGTTTCTTCTTCTTCGAGGATTCCTCTGAGCTTTCACTATTGAGGTCTTCCCATGTTACTAGGCTTTTCTTGCCCTTGTCTTTTCTTGAGCTCCACCTCTTTTTCAGTCTAGGGCATTCTGACCTGATATGACCAGGTTTTTTACATTCATAACATACAACTTCTCTCCTTTCTTCTTTGTTGGATGACTCCTCAGGAGATTTCTTTTCCTTCTTTTTGAAGAAGCGTTGACCTCTTCCTTTCTTCATCATCATTCTTTTAAATCGTCTGGCCATAAGAGAGACTTCGTCTTCGGAAGAATCATCAGACGATTCTGATTCGGTTGAATCAGCCTTTAGAATCTTCATCTTCCTTTTACTGTCCTTCTTGACAGATTCTTCTTTAGGGATGTTTTTAACGGATGGAAGCGCTATAGGTTCTTGGACCTTGACCTTATCTCTTTTACACAAGAGTACCTCATGTACTCTTAAGGCTCCTATTAACTCATCAAGAGTTAATGTCTTCATGTCACGCCCAACTGAAGCGTAACAGCTTTCCTCATTCTGACATCTTCTGTGCCTTCATATGAGATCTTTAGAGCATCCCATAGTTCTTTGGCAGTTTTGTAGGCACAAAACCTGTTGTACTCAGTTCTGGAGAGAGCACACATAAGAGCATATCTAGCTTTGTTGTTCAGCTCCATCATTGAGTATTCTTCATTTCCCCATTCTCCTTCAGGTTTGACAATAGGGATATCTCCTTTGGTAATGATATTCCACAGCCTGTACTGTGTGGATTTGATGTACATCTCCATGCGATCTGCCCAGTAGGGATAATCATCTCCAGAGAACGCTGGAGGTTTGTTCATGGAGGCTCCTCCGGATAAGAATGATGGTCCTTGTGAGTCCATACTGGATCTTTTCCTCTAGCAGCTGTGTTTGTCCAACCCTTGTAGGTGAGCTCGATACCAAAGCAAAAAAGACAAATCACAAGAAGGGGGGTTGAATTGTGATATCTAAAAAATTAATTTTCTTTCGTCTGTACCTTTCGTCTGTGGGTTTCGTCTGTGGGTTCAAAGCTTGTTCAGACGAAACAGTGTTTATCTTGAAAGATTGATTTTAATATATAAACATTAAAGTATATTTATCCCCGTTAGTTAACTAGCAGATAAAATAAATGTACAGATATTTTTATACTGGTTCGTCTATTCAAGACTACGTCCGCTTACCCAAAGAACAACGAGTTTTCACTACCAACCGTGAAATGGTTACAAGTATTCTTTGAACTCACCACTTACGCTATTACAGATATTCTTTGATCCCAGCCTTCTCAGGCTAAACAACCAGGTATTCTTTGAACACACAGCCTCCTCAGGCTAAACTAGGTATTCTTTGAACACACAACCTCCTTAGGCTAAACCAGGTATTCTTTGAACACACAGCCTCCTCAGGCTAAACCAGGTATTCTTTGAACACACAGCCTCCTCAGGCTAAAATACCACACAAGTGGACTTGAAAGATGTTTCGAAAAACAAAGTTTTCCTCTACGCGAGAGGGTGTTTACAATGAAGAACATATATCGAATTGAGCGAATCCTTAAGAGTTAGAAAGAGATAAGCGTATTCGCCAACTTGTTCTGGTCGAGGTGAAGTCCTTTTATAGGCATCTTCTTCAAATAGCCGTTAGACTCATTTGAATGTCGTTGAGAGTCGTTGGAAATCTTCTTGAGAACTTTCCAAAAAGAAGGTTGTCAGTTGTACTTGATTGATTGATAAGAGTCGCAGCGGATATAGTGGACTAGGTTGTGCGCGCAGTACTTTTTCTGACTTGTACAGAGATGTGACAAAAGGTTAAGACCTTTTTGACTTTGGTGTGTAAGCTCGAATCTCTATACTGATCTTGGATGCTTCTCATGATGACTTCTTTAGATTTTAAATCTTGGCGCGAGACTCCAAACTTGACTTCACTTTTGGATAGACGAAATGTGTAATCAGTTGAGGTTGTTTCGTCTCATCCTTTCGTCTTAAGGCTTCACTCTTGGGCAGACGGAGACTTTAGCTTTGACAGTCTTCTTCCGTCTAATGTCTTGGCTTGTGGACAGACGCAACACTTCAAACTTTGAAGGCCCATCTTCCGTCTGAGCTGGTTTCGTCTTAGCAGGTCTTGATAGCTTGATTTCGTCTGTCTTGTAATAATCAAAATCTTGAGGTGTTAATCTTCCTTGATCTAACACTTAGTATACTTCTGTTGATGAATGTATTTGCCTTGTTTCGTCTGCTTGATTTGAAGTCCTAGGAAAAACTTCAACTCTCCCATCATGCTCATCTCGAACTCATCCTGCATTAACTTAGAGAAATCCTTGCACAAGGATTCGTTAGTTGCTCCAAAGACTATATCATTTACATATATTTGGACAATAATAAAGTATTTTGAAACACTTTTCTTGAAGACTGTAGTATCAACCTTTCCTCTTGAAAAACCATTTTGAAGAAGAAAAGAACTCAGTCTATCGTACCAAGCTCGAGGAGCTTGTTTAAGACCATATAGTGCTTTCTTCAGCTTAAAAACATGATCTGGTTGAGATGAACTCTCAAATCCAGGACGTTGTTTTACATATACTTCCTCTTCAATAAAATCATTTAGAAAAGCGCTTTTTACGTCCATTTGATATAGGATGATATTCTTATGAGCAGTAAAAGCAAGTAGAATTCTAATGGCTTCTAATCTAGCTACAGGAGCGAAAGTTTCAATGAAATCTATACCTTCTTGTTGGTTATAGCCTTGAGCTACTAACCTTGCTTTGTTTCTTACCACTTTCCCATCTTCATCATGTTTATTTCTAAACACACATCTCGTTCCAATCATGTTTTCGCTTCTTGGTCTTTCTACCATAGTCCAAACATCATTTCTGGTAAACTGATCTAGCTCTTCTTCCATAGCTAAAATCCAGTCATTATCTTATAGAGCTTCCTCAATGTTCTTGGGCTTTATATTTGACATGAGAGCATATCCAGATGATTCTTTAAGTATTGATCTTGTTTGAACACCTTGATGTCTATCTACAATGATAAGATCTTCTGTGTGATTTGAGGCAAACTTCCACGTTCTTATAGGAGCTTGATCATCATGTTGGTGAGCATCAGACGAAGAGGGTTCGTCTGTACTTCTATCGTCTGCTCTTGTGTCAGTTCTTGCGTCTGACCCAGGTTGACCATTTGAACTTGAACTTTGACCAGAAGGGTTAATCTGTAAATTATCAAATAAATTTTCTAGGTCTGATATTTCTTTATCAGCCTTTGAGTTATCTTGGAATTTTACATGAATTGATTCCTCTACAACTTGCGTCTTAGAGTTAAATACTCTATAGGCCTTAGACGTATTGAAATATCCAAGTAAGAATCCCTTCACTACTTTTGAATCAAACTTGTCAAGTTAATCTTTAGTGTTTAAGATGAAACATTCACATCCAAAAGGATGGAAGTAAGAAATGTTGGGTCTTCTTCCTTTTCATAGTTCATATGGAGTCTTATTTAATATTGGCCTTATCAATATTCTGTTTTGAATATAATAGGAAGTATTAATTGCTTCTGCCCAATAATATTTTGGAAGAGAGCTTTCATGCGACAAAGTTCTAGTCATTTCTTGTAAGGTACGATTTTTCCTTCCACAACTCCATTTTGTTGAGGAGTTATTGGAGACGAAAAATTGTTGAAAATACCATTTTCAAAACAGAAGGCATTGAACTCAGAATTTTCAAATTCTGTTTCATGATCGCTCCTAACAAACACAATACATATTCCTTTTTCTTTTTGAACACGTTTACAGAATATTTCAAAGACACTGAATGACTCATGTTTATATGCTAGGAAGTATACCCATGTGAATCTAGTATAGTCATCCACAATTATAAATCCATATCTCTTTCCTCCAAGACTTTCAGTCTGAGTAGGTCCAAAGAGATCAATATGTAACAGTTCTAGAGGTCTTGTCGTGGAAACAACATTTTTTTGATTTAAAAGATGCTTTGAGTTGTTTCCCATGCTGACAAGATTCACACAGACGATTAGATTTCCAAGATATTTTTGGCAAACCTTTCACAAGATCCTTTTTAGAAATTTTTGAAATATACTTGAGACTTAAATGTCCAAGCTTTTTGTGTCAAATATCTCGTTCATCATCTGCTGAAATCAAACATGTCACATTCTGATCACTAAGGTCAGAAAGATAAACCTCATAGAGATTATTACTTCTTTTTCCAACAAACAGAATGGATTTGTCCTTGTTCTTGACTATACATTCATCGGAGTTAAAAGCTACTTCATATCCACTGTCACAAAATTGACTTATGCTAAATAGATTGAAGTTGAGACCTTTAACATAAGACACATTTTGGATAAGAGGATTGGGTGTCCTACCAACAGTCCCAATACCTTGGATTTTACCTTTCCCTGAACCATATGATACAAACCTTTTACTTGGTCTGAGATCTTAGAACATAAACATGTCCCCCGTCATGTGTCGTGAGCATCCACTGTTCAAGTACCAGCTTGAAGTCCTCTTTCTTCCTATTACAGATGTTTGCAATAGGAATAATGAGTGACTTTGGTACCCAAATCTTTTTGGGTCTTCCTTTGTTAGTGGACGAAGATTTCTTTTTGTTTAAGGTTCTTTTATCTTTTCTATAGTTGTTTGGAACCTTGTTGTAATTTTTGTTCCTCTTCTTATGAGCAGAAAAAACAAATTTGTTTTTCTTTTTGTTTCTACTCTTCAACATAACCAAGTCCACTCTTATCAGACGGAGACCTTCTATATTTTAAAATATTTTCTAGCATTGAGGATCCCTTAGTGAACTTTGTTAAGTCTTTGAGTAATGATTCATTTTCTTTCTTCAATCTTTCGATTTCAGAAATAAAAGTATCCTTTTCAGACTCAAATGATTTTTCATCTGATACTTCCTTTTGCAGCAACTCATTTTCAGTTCTCAAAGTAGAATTTTCTTCCAAAGTTTGTTTCAACTTGGCTTTGCATAATTTGTATTACTCAACAATAAAATGTGAGTTAGCCAAAAGTGTATCATATGAAATTTCTTCTGATTCTGACTCAGACTCAGATGAAAAGGATGAAGAAGTTTCAGATTCAATTACCTCTGATGAGACATTGTCTCCAGTCATGAGGCAAATATTTGTAGTTTTTTCTTCTTCAGTGGATTCCTCTGAACTTTCGCTATCAAGGTCTTCCTAAGTCACCAGACTCTTCTTACCCTTGTCTTTGCGAGGATTCCATCTTCTCTTCAATCTTGGACACTCTGATCTCATGTGTCCAGGTTTTCTGCATTCGTAGCAGATAACTTCTGAGCTCTCCTCCTTGCTTGAAGGTTTTTCAGTGAGCTTCTTTTCTTTCTTCTTGAAGAAGCGTTGACCTCTCCCCTTTTTCATCATCATCTTCTTAAAGCATCTGGCCATGAGAGAAATCTCATCATCAGACGATCCGTCAGACGAATCAGACTCAGTGGTGTCAGCTTTCAGAACTTTGTGCTTCTTCCTTTTTTCCTTCTTAGGAGTTTCCTCCTTCGGCATGTTGTTGACAGTCGGAAGAGCTATGGGCTCTTGAACTTTGATCTTGTCTCTCTTACACAGAAGTACCTCATGTACTCTCAAGGCTCCTATTAACTCATCAAGAGTTAATGTCTTCATATCACGCCCAACTGAGATGGCAGTGGACATAGCTTCCCATGGAGGAGGAAGACTATCTAATATCTTCATGTTGTTCTGGACCTTGGTGAATGTAATGTTCAGCGCAGTGAGTCCATTCAATATTGTTTGGAATCTTCCAAACATCATGTCAATGGATTCTCCTTTCTTCATTGAGAACATCTCATATTCTCTTTGAAGAGTGGCAGCTTTCCTCATACACACATCCTCAGTTCCTTCATACGAAATCTTGAGGGCATCTCGAAGCTCTTTAGCGGTTTTGTAGGCACAAAATCTGTCGTATTATGTCCTTAATAATGCACACATGATGACATATCTGGCTTTGTTGTTGAGTTCCATAAGCGAGTATTCTTCATTTCCCCATTCAACCTCGGGTTTGACAATAGGGATGTTTCCTTGAGTTTTGATGTTCCACACCTGTACTTGGGTGGATTTGATGTACATCTCCATCCGATTAGCCCAGTAGGGTTAGTGTTGGACTTGAAGCTGAAGAAGTCTTTCCTAGTTTTAGTTTTGATATACATGTAACCTTGATCTTTATGATAGAGTGTATATAGGAGTTTAAATGTATTGAATGTTGTAGTTTAGGCTTTGAATGTGAGTTTTTATTCAATCATTCCTTAGAGAACTTGTCTTGAATCTTGTAATTTGAGCTAGAGAAGTTGTGAACCCCATTTTGTTTTGAAAAGAACTCAAAAAACTTTGGTTTTAAGGTTTAAGCTGAAGTAATCGATTACCCTGGAGCTGTAATCGATTACCAACAGACTTAGAAAACAGGGGAACTCAACTTGCTCTGGAGTAATCGATTACCACTCCATAGTAATCGATTACTTCGTGCTTGAAATGCAGAGGAAGACAAATTTCTCTGTAGTAATCGATTACCAACATCTGTAATCGATTACCACACTAAAATTCATCTCTAAATGGTTTTGAAACTGCTTTAAATGGAACCTCTTTGATTTATTTCGAAGAGAGAGATCTTTTATGGTTTTAAAAGAAAAAGAAAAGAAAGAAGAGAAAAGAAAACACTGGTTTTACAAGTTCTGAAAACACTCTTCAAAGATTTCAAGAAAAAAAAGATTTTCTCAAAGAGATGAATAGTGTGTGAAGGAAGTTTTGAAGGATTGAATACCTTGCTTATCATCTTGATCAGAACATACACACAGTGTAATCTTCAATTTCTTTATCTTTTGTTTTGTTTTGTTGTTTTGGTTTGAAACTCTTAAGAGAAGGTGTTCTCTAGGAAAAGAGTTAGAGGTTTTGAGAGAGGAACTCTCAAAGGAGATTCTTGAAGGATTCAAGAATTGGAGAGATATGTTCTTAGGTGAAGAACATAGAGAGTTTTGAGTATTTGATTTGTTTTGTGTTTGTGCAGAAGTGATTGTATTGAACACAAGATTATAGTGAATACCGATCGCAATGATTGTTGGGTTGGGACTTGGATGTAGCCTAAAGCTTTAACCAAGATAAATCTCTCGACTACTCTCTTCTCTATACCTTGACTCTACTTTCCATTGATTTCTTGCATTATATTTTCTTGTATCTTTCCGCTGTTATATCTCTGGTACATTGTTGATAATACAAGATAAAATTGAATCGGGAAAAGCGAGAAATAGTTTTATGAAGGGAACTTGAATCTATTCACCCCCCCTCTAGATTCATATAGGGACCAACAATTGGTATCAAGAGCTTTAACTAGTAAATCACTCTAGTAATCCTTCTTAGTTCCCTATAATGGCTGGTAATCTTTTACCCTTCATGAAGGAGCTTCGATAAATAGACCTCCATTGTTCTCAAAGTGATAACTATCCATTTTGGAAAGTTCGCATGAAGATCTTTATGGAATCTATTCACGAAGTATCCGGCAAAGTGGTAAATGACTACAAAGTTCCAATAAAAATAGAGAATGGAAAAGAAATAGAGAAACCTTTTGAAGAATGGGACATGGATGAGATTAGAAGGGCTGAAAATGACGCTAAGGCCTTAAACATCATTCACTCTGCTTTGAATTCTGATGAGTTTTTCAGATATCTCTTGCACTGACAAAAAAGAAGCATGGGAGCTTATCAAGGTTACCCATGAAGGTACTGCTGAGGTAAGAAGAGCTAGGAAGAACACACTCATTCAGGAGTATGAGACATTCAGAATGCTCCAAGGAGAGTCAATCATGGAAATGCAAAAGAGATTCACACACATTATTAACCATCTCAAAGGGCTTGGCAAGAACTTCATAGAAGAAGAGGTGAATGTCAAGATTCTGAAATCATTGAATAGAAAGTGGCAACCTACAGTGACAGCCATAATCGAATCAAAGAACCTTGCTACTGGACAAGTGTTTGAACTGTTTGGGAAACTCAGAGAATACGAAATGGACATGACTCGAATGGCGGATGAGGAGCAGAAAGACAAAAGAGCCAAAGGAATTGCTCTCAAGATAGACAATACTGAAACTGAATCTGGATCCTCTGAAGCTGAAAGTGATTCACAAGAAGACCAAGTGAACTTAATGGTAAAGAAGTTCAGAAAGTTCATGAAGAACAGCACTAAGAAGAAAATTGGTCAACCTAGAAAAGGAGTCAAGAAGCAGGATAACACTTCAGTTAAAGTAACTTGCTATGAATGTGGAAAGATTGGGCACTATAGGTCAGACTGTCCAACCTTGAAAAGAAGCAACAACACTGAAGTGAGAAAAGTTGATAGTGAAAGAAATGCCAGAAAAGAAAAGAAGAAAAAGAAGGCATACATAGCTTGGGATGAAGGCTACACATCCTCAACATCCGAAAGTGAAAATGAGGAGGCAAATCTGTGCTTGATGGCTAAAACATCCAATAAGGTATGTGATACGAACTCAATTGTGGATGATTATGATGAATTACATTCTGCCTTTTGTGAGCTTTATAATCAAGCTGAAACCTTTGAAAAAGAAAACATAAGTCTGAAAAAGGAAATATCCATGCTAAAACAGAAAATATGTGAACTAGAAAATGATATTTCAAAGTTAAAAGAACTCAACATCTCTGCAAACTGTGTTCATATGAAACCTGGAAATACTAAGCATGTTAAATACACTTGCACATATTGCATGAAATCTGGACATAAATCATATAACTGCATGATTAAGAAGAAAGGGATTTCCAGTGGCAAATACAAATGGATTAAGAAAGTAACCTGTAGCACTAACATGCATGGACCCAAGAGAAACTGGGTACCACCAACAAAATAAGTTCTTTTTCTCTTGCAGGAAAGCCTGGACAGCAGAAGCTCAACTTGGTACTTAGACAGTGGCTGCTCAAGGCATATGACGGGTGATAGAAGGAACCTGAGCACCTTCACACCGAGAGAATCAGGATCTGTTGTATACGGAGACAACAACAAAGGAAAAATCCTAGGCTACGGTACTATTGGAAATAAGGCAAACACAGTGATAGAAGATGTATTGTTGGTCGATGGATTGAGGTTCAATCTACTGAGCATCAGTCAGCTATGTGACAAGAACTACAGAATTGCTTTTGATGATGAACATTGTCTCATCGAACAAAGACTCGATGAACTTCTCATGATTGGCAAGAGATCTAACAACATTTACATACTGGAAGTAGATCATTCTTCTCCCTACTCTACATGTTTAACTTCTAATGATAATCTGTCTTGGCTATGGCATAGGAGAATAACACACATTGACACTTTGCATTTGAATAAGCTAGTTTCTAAAGAGTTAGTTTTTGGTCTCCCCAAGATTAGATTTTCCAAAGAAGGACTATGTGAGACTTGTCAAAAGTCCAAGCAGACAAAAACATCTTTCAAAAATGTAAAACATGTTTCTACAAATCAGCCGCTTGAACTCTTACATTTAGACTTATTTGGTCCATCTAGGATAGCTAGTATTGGTGGAAATCTGTATGGACTAGTCATAGTAGATGACTATTCAAGATTTACTTGGGTTTTGTTTATCAAGAAAAAGGATCAAGCCTTTGGAGTTTTCAAGGTACTTGCCAAAAAGATTCAAAACAAAAAGGATTTGAAAATCAAAGCTTTAAGAAGTGATAATGGAACTGAATTTAAGAATTGCTTTTTTGAAAGGTTTTGTGAAAAACATGGGATATCACACTGCTTTTCAGCTCCAAGAACTCCACAGCAAAATGGAGTGGTGGAGAGGAAAAACAGTCCCTTATAGAACTTGGAAGAACCATGCTTTGAATGAGCATATGATGCCTAAACATTTTTGGGCGATCTTGTGAACACTTGCATGTTATGTTCTCAATAGAGTCTCTATAAGACCCATTTTAAAGAAAAAACCCTTATGAGCTTTTCTATGGAAGAAAACCAAACATTTCTTATTTTAAGGTTTTTGGATGCAAATGTTTTGTTTTAAACAATGGCAAAGACCTTATTGGAAAGTTTGATGCAAAGGTGATGAAGCCATTTTCCTTGGTTATTCAAACACCAGTAAAGCATATAGAATCTTTAATAAAAGAACCATGTGCATTGAAGAATCTGTCCATATTAGATTTGATGAAACTAACACTTTCCAAAAGGAAAGATTTTTGCATGATGATGACACAGGTGAAGAGAATATGGACATTGATAACAAGCATCAGCAAACTCAACCTGACCCTGTACCAGAACAAGCAAAAGAGTGGAGGACACTTAGGAACCTATCACTTGACAATGTCATTGGTGACATCCACAAGGGGGTAACTACTAGATCCTCACGAAACTTGTTTTGCTATGATCTTGCCTTTGTGTCACGGGTAGAACCAACCAAGATAGAAGAAGCCTTGAACAATGAATTTTGGATCATGGCTATGCAAGAAGAACTTAACCGGTTCAAAAGGAATGGAGTTTGGGAACTTGTTCCCATACAAGGGAAATATGAACATCATAGGTACAAAATGGGTTTTCAAGAACAAATTGAGTGAAGAAGGAGTTGTGGTCAGAAACAAAGCAAGACTTGTGGCAAAACGATACAATCAACAAGAAGGGATTGACTTTGAAGAAACCTTTGCTCTGTTGCAAGACTTGAAGTCATGTTAGACTACTCCTGGCATATGCTTGCATCAACAATTTCAAATTATACCGAGATGGATGTAAAGAGTGCATTCCTGAATGGTTATATCAATGAAGAAGTCTATGTAGCTCAACCACCAGGATTCATAGATGCTACTTGGCCTACACATGTCTACAAACTTCATAAAGCCTTGTATGGGTTAAAGCAGCCCCTAGGCAATGGTATGACAGATGAGTAAGTTTCTCATATCTAAAGGATTCCACAGAGGTAAAGTAGATAAGACTTTGTTCATTAAGAACAAGTCGACTACATTCTATTGGTTCAAATTTATGTTGATGACATTATCTTTGGATCATCTAACCAACAACTTTGTGAAGAGTTTGTGAAAGATATGCAAGAAGAATTTGATATGTCTATGATTGGAGAACGAGTTTCTTCTTAGGACTTCAAATCAAGCAAATGGAAGGTGGCACTTTCATACATCGAGGCTAAGTATACTAAAGAACTTCTTAAGAAATATGATATGACAAATTGCAAAATGTCTAATACACCTATTTCTACTAACACTTATCTTGAGATTGATGAAACGAGGTGATGAAGTTGATACTACCCTATCTGAGGTGTTATAGGATCTTTACTTTATCTAACAACGATGGACGATATCATGTTTTCTACGTATGTTTATGTGCTAGATTTCAATCTACACCTAAGCAATCTCATTGGCTAACGTGAAGAAGATTCTTAAATACCTAAAAGGAACAATAAGTTGTGGACTATGGTATCCAAAAGGAACCTCACCACTACTTGTTGGTTTCGGTGACTCGACTTTGCGGTAGCAAAACGGATAGGAAAAGCACTAGTGGCACATGTCACATCTTCGGAGAATGCTTGATATCTTGGAATAGCGAGAAAGCAAGCTTGCGTAGCACTATCAACTCTATGAAAGCGAATATGTAGGCTGCGGGGAAGTTCTTTGTGCTCAAGCGATTTGGTTGAAACACCAACTTGAGGACTTTGGGCTAAAGATAGATCACATTCCCTTGAAATGCGACAACACAAGCGCAATAAGTATCCAAGAATCTGTCTCAAGACACTCAAGAACCAAACTCGGACATCACTTTATTAGAGATCACATCGAAAAAGGAGATTGTAACATTGAATTCATAGACACGGAGAATCAATTAGCGGATATATTTACAAAGGCATTTCCAAAGGAAAGGTTCTACAAACTTAGATCAAACCTCGGTATATTGAGTGAGGAACATCTAAACTAAACCTTCTTACTTGATTACACTTATCCAAAACTCGTTTTTGTGAAATTTTTTTGTGAAAAACCTTTCTTCGATAGAAATAATCGATTACCAAGGGAGGATAATCGATTACTTCATGTGAAATTCACTCTCAGGGAAGGCTTTTGGGATCGAGATAATCGATTACCACGACGTAATCGATTACCAAAGCACCGCTTTTCAAAATTGTAAGAAAAACCCCTGGAGTAATCGATTACCACGAGCGATGTCGATTACCACGAATATGCTTTTGAATGTTTTTGAGGAATCTCTTTTGAGTAATCGATTACCCATTTACTGATGTCGATTACCACGACTGTTTTCTCGTTTTTTCCTTCTTCCCTCTATATAAGAAACTGAGATAATCGATTTCCAACTGCTGGTAATCCATTACCTCGTTCTTGGGCTAATCTTTTGGGCTTTGTTCTCTTTTATAAGAAGTACAGGTGTGACTCTTCAATTCACCACTCAACCTCTTACTTTGAAACCCTTCATCTTCTTCCTCCAAGCCCTAGTTTTCTTTCTCAACAATGGAAGAACAAGGTAAAGGAAAGAGAATCAAAATGAGGGCAAACCGCTACACGAAGAGGAGATCAAAGGAAAGAAAAAGGTGGGAGAATCCTCCAAGAGGAAGAAACCTACCACCTCGGAGCAAAGAACCAGGAAATTCCTCCTCCACAACCACAAGTATCAGAAGTCAACCGGTGGTTCACTTCAAAGGGACAAGAGACACGGTTCAATCTGGATTTTGCGAACAAGGGTCTAGTTCCTCCGAAGATACTTGACCTTGGATGGCTTGACAATCGAGTTTCACATTCCAAACCTTCGAGGCGGCATTTGGAGAGGTTTGTAGGGATGAAAGGATTCATCTATCCAGATTTGGTTCGAGTTTTCTACTCCAATCTCAAACCGAATATGGAGAGGCAAACTGTGACCTCTGAAATCAAAGGTATCAAAATCTCCCTAACCCCTGCACACTTTTTGGATATTGCTGGAATTCGAAAGGAAGGGATTATAGCACATGCGGACAAGCTCGAGAGAAAAGGGTTTGATTTGCAAAAAGATTCCTTCTTCATGAGCCTTCGAGGAACCTCAACACTTTGGGAAGAGGAAAGAAATTCTAAAAGAGCATCGGCAAGAAAGTTACCTATAATATTGGTGGCCTCACACGAGATGATCGGCTACTTCACTACAAATCGTTTCTTTGGATCTTGGCTGCAAAGAGGAGCAAACCATACCCATTGAGGAAGACATGATCCTCATCGCTGCTTTAAAGAACAACATTCAAGTAGATTGGACTCATGTGATCATGGACAACATGCTGAAGACAAGGAGACTTCTTGATAATAAGTGTCCTTACTCTCTCTTTATTTCTAGACCAATTGAAATTTTTCAGATAGACACTACTGATGAAGCAAGAGAGTTAGTCAAGGATGTTCATGTCATCGGCGATGGAGCACTGAAAGAAGATGAGACTCATCAAAACCGATCTTGGATGGATCACAAGAGAGGAACAACAGGATTTTCCACAACAAGAGCATGAAGGAGCACAACAAGAGCAAGAGGAAGCACATCATGAAGATATGGATGAAGACAATTCTGGAGAGTACATTCCACAGTCTCGCTTCGAATCTATTATGATAGACCGGATGGATGAATTAGAAGCGACCGTCAACAAACGCATTGATGATCTGGGAAAGCGACAGGATCTGCACTTCCTAGAAATGAAGGACTTGATGGAGACTATTATGGAACGACTCAACCAGGATGATGACGACTCAGACTAGTAACTTCATCTCTACTTCTCTCTTTTGATTTGATATACCAAATAGGGGGAGTAGTATATGGTTTTTTAGTTGTTTAGTCTTTTTATATTTGATTGCTCTGTTTTGAATTGCTCTGTTTACTCTTTTGAACTGTTTTTTTTAGAAGTTTTTGTAATCATTTTTTTTTAATCTGTTTGTACCTAAGCATCTGACTTAGGGGGAGCAGATTAACACATTTGAAACTATTGGATGACTGTAATAACTAGATTTTAAAATTTCTGCAAATGATTGTCTTTATATATTTACGAGAATTGATATTTGTGACATGAGTTGGATGGTACATATAAGCGTATGTGAATTCTTGAATAGAAGTGATAGAAAAGGAAAAGAAAAACACTAACATTGCAGGACACATCAAAGCCATCATCATCTACATAAAGGATCAACTACACAACATTTGGTACATCAAAACCAAAAAGGGGGAGATTGTTGGACTTGAAGCTGAAGAAGTCTTTCCTAGTTTTAGTTTTGATATACATGTAACCTTGATCTTTATGATAGAGTGTATATAGGAGTTTAAATGTATTGATTGTTGTAGTTTAGGCTTTGAATGTGAGTTTTTATTCAATCATTCCTTAGAGAACTTGTCTTGAATCTTGTAATTTGAGCTAGAGAAGTTGTGAACCCCATTTTGTTTTGAAAAGAACTCAAAAAACTTTGGTTTTAAGGTTTAAGTTTAAGTAATCGATTACCCTGAGAGTCGTTGTAATCGATTACCAGCATTTAGAAAACAGGGGAACTCAACTTGCTGCAGAGTAATCGATTACCACTCCATAGTAATCGATTACTTCGTGCTTGAAATGCGAGAGGAAGACAAATTTCTCTCAGTAGTGTCGATTACCAACATCTATAATGGATTACCACACCAGAATTCATCTCTAAATGGTTTTGAAAACTTTTAAATGGAACCTCTTTGATTTATTTGAAGAGAGATCTTTTATGGTTTTAAAAGAAAAAGAAAAGAAAGAAGAGAAAAGAAAACACTGGTTTTACAAGTTCTGAAAACACTCTTCAAAGATTTCAAGAAAAAAAAGATTTTCTCAAAGAGATGAATAGTGTGTGAAGGAAGTTTTGAAGGATTGAATACCTTGCTTATCATCTTGATCAGAACATACACACAGGTGTAATCTTCACTGATCTTTATCTTTTGTTTTGTTTTGTTGTTTTGGTTTGAAACTCTTAAGAGAAGGTGTTCTCTAGGAAAAGAGTTAGAGGTTTTGAGAGAGGAACTCTCAAAGGAGATTCTTGAAGGATTCAAGAATTGGAGAGATATGTTCTTAGGTGAAGAACATAGAGAGTTTTGAGTATTTGATTTGTTTTGTGTTTGTGCAGAAGTGATTGTATTGAACACAAGATTATAGTGGAATACCGATCGCAACAGATTGTTGGGTTGGGACTGGATGTAGGCCGAAAGCCGAACCAGTATAAATCTCTGACTACTCTCTTCTCTATACCTTGACTCTACTTTCCATTGATTTCTTGCATTATATTTTCTTGTATCTTTCCGCTGTTATATCTCTGGTACATTGTTGATAATACAAGATAAAATTGAATCGGGAAAAGCGAGAAATAGTTTTATGAAGGGAACTTGAATCTATTCACCCCCCCTCTAGATTCATATAGGGACCAACAGTTAGTCATCACCAGAGAACGCTGACGGCTTGTTCATGGATGGCTCTCCAGACAAGAACGAAGGTCCTTGAGACTCCATACTGGATCTTTTCCTCTAGCAGCTGTAAAGCGCTCAACCCTTAGAGGCTGAGCTCTGATACCAAACTGTAAAAGATAGAATACAAGAAGGAGGGTTGAATTGTGTCACTTAAAAAATTTGTTCCTTTCATCTGTGCGTTTAAATATGTTCAGACGAAACAATCTTAATCTTCAAAGGTTGATTTTAATGAACAGACGTTATAATTTGATTATTCCCGTTAGTCAAACACTTAATAAAACAAATATACAAGTATTTTTATACTGGTTCGTCTATGTAAGACTACGTCTAGTTACCTAGTAACAACTGAGTTTTCACTACAAACCGTGAAAGAGTTACAAGTATTATTTTCGCCCAGCCACTTCTAACTATAACACGATATTCTTTGAACACAGCCTTCACAGGCTAAACAACAACGGTATTCTTTGAACAACCAGCCTCCTCAGGCTAAAACACCACACAGGTGGATTTGAAAGAGTTCTTTAAAAAGAAAGTTTCCTCTTCGCAGAGAGGGTTTTACAATGAAGAGCAGAAGTAACAGAGAGCGAATTCACAATAAGATAGAATATTGAAGCGTGTTCGCCAACTGAACTTTGAAGAAGCGAAGTCTTTAAATAGGCAAAATCTTCAGATATCCGTTAGACACAGAAGAAAGCCGTTGAGCGTTTTCCAAGCGAAGTCCAAAAGGTGTCCAGAGAGTACTTGAGTGATTGATGGCGTGTGCAGCGGATTTAGATAACGTGCACAGTACTTTTTCTGACTTGTATAGAGACTTTGACAAAAAGGTGAGGACCTTTTCGAGATGCATATGTAAGCGCGAATCCCCATACTGATCTTGGATGCTTCTAATGAGTACTTCTTAAGATTTGAAATCTTGGCGCGAGTGACTCATACTTTGCTTCGCTTCTTTGGAAGACGAAGAACTTCTTCCTCCTTAAGAGTTTTCGTCTTAGCCTATCGTCTAATGACTTGACTTGAGACAGACGAATGACTTCAACTTTGAGGGGTCATCTTTCGTCTGTGCTGGTTGCGTCTGACTTAATGTTCGTCTGTAGATGTTCCGTCTGTGTTGTAATAATCAAAACTTTAGAGATGTTAATCATCTTGATCTAACAAAGACTACTCCAGGTTTGAAACCCAGATCCCAGTTTTCCGTGACAACACAAGTGCTATCAATCTCAGCAAAAATCCTATTTAGCATTCAAAAGCTAAACATATTGAAATAAAATTTCATTTTATAAGAGATTATGTTCGAAAGGGTATTTTCGATATATAGTTTGTCCAAAATGATTTTCGATGGGCGATATCTTTACAAAGGTTTCTGGACGAAACACGCTTTAATTTCATTAAAGAAAATTTGGGAATTATTTCTTTAAAAGATTAATTTATTTCGTTTGTGTCTATTGTCTGTGTTTATCGTCTGATTATTTCGCGTTAAGACAAAATCTTGCGTCTGATCAAGTTGAATTAGTGAAAAGTCATTCAACAGACACAATGTTATTATTTAATTAATTTAAAGTTGAGTGTGCAGGAAGACACAATAAATGCAACATTAAATATGTCTATCATTTATTACTCTATTCTAGGAAGTTCAAAAGCATGCACCGCAACTAACAGAAGTCAAATCAATCATTGAAAGGGCATCAAATCAGGGACAGTTTCCATTCTATCGTCTGATAAAATATAATCGTTTCATTTATTTGACTATAAAAGTGTCAAAGTCTTCTCTTTTATTCTTTACACTACTAAGTAACCAAAATCTACTATCTCTCTCTAAGAACTTTCACTCTCTAATCTTCTTACTTTTCAAACTCAGAAAATGGCCGCCAAGAACACACAACAATCACCTGTCGAAGATGAAAGCTTCTTCGCGCAAGATTTGTTCTTGCCTAGCAAGTGGGTGAAAAGAATCACCCTTGCCAATCTCTCTAGGCATTCATGCGACATTCTGGAAAAAGCGGGATAGATGAAGTTCGCTTCATGGGAAGGCCCATGGATGATGGAGCCTTATGCTGAGTTTTGGTCTGAGGCCAAAATTGTTGATGACAACATTGTTGGAACCATTGGTGATAAGGAATATCTTATCAATGCTGAAGCTATTGCAGCCATAGGGAAGTGCAAGATTGAATGTATCATCTACAGCTCCAACTAGAATAAGGTATTGATGAAGCCCTCATCGATTAGACGTTATATGCAAAACCCAGAACGTCTGACCTGGCCAAATTTCTAAGGGCTGGGAACTTAACTGCCGAAGGAAGAGTTTTGCACAACCTCCTTTTCAACATCTTCACTCCCAGGATTGGGTCTCGCGACAATGTGAGCAACAGAGACTGTTTCTGTCTCTTCTTTCTTCTCAAAAAGGAGAAGGTAAGTCTTCCCCATGTGATTATGGATCACTAGGTTGTTGCATTGAAAGGAAGGGATTTTCGAAGGAAGTCAAGCGTTCCCTATCTTGCCATCTTCCCAAAAATTATCTAGAATCAAGATTTTTATATCAAGGGATGTCAATGGTATGCTAGTGATCATGAGATCAAGCAAGCCACCTTCTCCAGAATGCATCTAAATCTTGGAGCATGGACACTGATCTTGGAGCATGGACACTGAATGAAATGCATGAGAAGTTTCTTAATCTTAAGTCCTCTCAATCATCTTCTCAATCTCCACCTCCTCAACCACAAACACAAACCCATACACAAACTTCACAACTGCAATCATCTCCTCAACAAACTCGCCCCAAACAAAAACCCCTCATCAAAAGGCCAAGAAACGCACCCATTCCACCACAAACACAAGCCCAAATACCAAACCCTCCTCCACCTAAACCTAGAACGTAGTCTGAACCACCTGTACAAGTTACAGAGGTTCCTTTTGAGACGATAGAAGAAGTGCCTCTTGTTAGACGAAAAACAAAGTCTATCAAGTTGAGTATGCCAAGAATGGATTCGTCTACTCATGATAATCCAACTGCCAAAGAAGCATCTGAGGATGTTGAGTCTGCTAGAAGACGAGCAAACATTACTGAAAAGGCAAAAGAAGACGAAGTCCAAGTCTCAGAGAATGCCTTGAGAAAGGAATCTATGAAGGGAAAGAGAAAAGCTATAGTTGAAACTACAGTCATTCTCTATGAGAAGGAAGAATTAAAGAAGGCTAAGCAAGCCTCCATTCTCTTAGAAACTGAAAGGGAGCGTATGTTCCGGGAAAGCGCAAAAGGGATTGGATCGTCTGAAGCTATTCATGCTCAGACCACATCAAAGGGCATGAACAATGAAGAAACTGTACATATCCAAAAAGACAACGCAATCCTCGCTGAATAATTGTCTACAATGCTTAGTGAAGATTTGTCCCCAATGGAGTTAGAATCTTCTACTCCATTAGACGAACCAAGAGAAGATGCTGAACTCATGGTTTCGTTTCCCATTCGTGCAGTACCTCTTCAGACGGTAACTGTAGAGTCTGAAGAAAGATGTTGTTCACAGACGATGCAACTTTCGTCTATCATCTAATAAGTAGAATCTGGTTCATCAGATGAAGAAGAGTTTCTTGTCACAAGACATATGACACCTTTTGCAAAAGTTCCCGCTGAGGTCTTAAATGAAGAAGACCTTCCACCCAAGCTCAAAATGGACTACACCTTTCTCAACGATCTAGTTATGCAAAGGTATAATGTTATTGGGTGTGCTGAAAGGCTTGAGAGGCCTGAGTGGATCATCACAGATCATGTTGAGGAAGCCTCTGATCTTTCTGAATCTGATGGATCTGATTCTGGCAATGATGGTTATTGCGCAGATGATGAAGATTCTTTTGTGGAAGAGTCTCCCTACCTTGAATTGGACAACCCTTATAGGTATAGAAGGAAGAAAGGGTTCCAGTTGGGAAGATTTGTAAATCCAATCAACTATTACCAACCATTGAAGCCTTCTGACTTTGACATGTCAAGAAAATATGATAGTGCTGAACAGAAGGAATGGTTGAAGCGTTTGCCTTGGGATGCCCTTGCTGAATTGAAGATTAAGGGCTTAGAAGGTATAGACGATAACAAGTGTCACCTTGATGGTCTGTTGATTGAAGGACCAACATTGGGGTATGAACCAAACATCGTCTCTAGAGTCTCATCTAGAAGGACCATTCGTCATCATCCTGATAGGGCACCAGTTCATCATCACTGCGTATTTGGTGACTTCATGTTTCAAATCTCTGTCCCTGCATGCTTCTCTCATTGGCACTTAGACGGTGTGGATAAACATGACCCCTAACCATTCACCATTCCAATGAATAAGACGAAATTCATTGGATTAGGCTACACTCTTGGTTTAACTCTACCTTGACTCAGGCCTCATTGCTCTAGCGTTCATCCAACTTATTTTCTCAACTTCCAAGAGTATGAGACACCTGAAGAATGCTATCATTGTCTGCCTGTTGATTATGATGCGGCATACACTTTGATGGTAAGAGGTTATAGATATGAGATCAGGGATAGACTTCAATCCTTTCGTCTGATTCAAAACAGAGCAGAGAAAGAGGGACGCTTTCTACCTTTTCTCATGGGCTTTCAATTTTCTGCACTTGCTTCAAATGAGACCAAATTCTTTGTAAGGATGGATCGTCCGAGACCATGCCTAATAAGGTTGCTTGCCAAAGGCAAAGAGAAGAAGGAACCCTCTTCCCCCAAAGAGTTCAAGTTCACAAGGCATATTGCCAAGCGTCTGCCCCTAGTTGCTTATGCTTATCTGAAGGTTGTTCAGACTCAATCTTCAAGGCGTATCAATCCTTAGATGTTAAGGATGATAGAAGAACATGAAGCTACATCAGCCTTTTGCTTAGGGACCTCTTTTGATGAAGAGTCAGTCACTTGTGGCAAAGTCTACCCTAGAGGAGCCTACGCTTATACTCTTCCACCTCATATGCCTCAATATCTCCAACTCACAACCTTCAACAAAACATACTTCTGGCAATGGGAAGAAAACTTCAATTCTCAAATGGATTTTCCATTGTTCACTCTGCACTTGAAAGAGCCTGAAGTGGAACCTATTGTAGAGGAGGTAGAATCTGATGAAGAGATTGTTTTGCCTGTGTCTGAGCCTCAACCGTCTCTTCTACTTGAACCTGGGCCTCAACCGTCTATACCACAATCACCTCAATCATCTGACGATTCTGGTGATAAGTATAATGCTTTGAAGCGAAAATATGATACTCTAGAGGATAATTGTGAACTTTTGAAGAAGAAGAACAAGGAACTTGAAGAATCTCAACATGCTACAAATGCCAAGCTGGAACATCTTCAAAGTCTTGTCCTTTCACTGATGAAGCAATAGCCTACGCCCCAATAATCTTTTTGATGGATTTCAGCCCAAGGGGGAGAAGTATCAGCTCAGGGGGAGCATCTGAAGAAGATCATCATCTGATGAGAGCTCAAGGGGAGCGTCTATATATATTGGGTATCAGACTCAGGGAGAGAGTCTTGTATTTCTTGCAGTCTTAGCTCTAATTATTTATTATCTGTTTTGTCATCTGCACCTTGTAATCTTGAAATGTGATTACATCATTTTGATGTAACAACTCTATAAACGAGGTATTTCAGAAAACATCGTCTTGATGTAAATCTGGCATAACTGTTATCACTTTGCTAACCTTTGTCTTATGCAGATGGCCTCGTCTATCTAAAGTATTGGTATGATCCCTCAAACGAAAGATGACCCCTCAACATTAAAATTTTCTTTTGCATCTCTCATTTGAGATATGAAGTATGCCTCAAGATGATAAAGGTCAGAAGATACATGGAAGCCAGTAGACGACATAAACTTCAGACCATGCTTATAGAAGATCTTTTTGAAGACCTTGTTGTTTTCAAGATCTATCGTCTACTAAAGGGAGTTGAAGACAAACGATGTAACAAGTGCACATTTCAAATCTAGTTGTTACTAGTGGAAGTTCGCAAAAGTGGTTGGACACTGTGCAAAACCTCTGCCACACGAAAAGCTAATCACGTTTTTGTTATCCAAACTGATCAAGTCAGAAAAAGGTACTGATTATGCGCTGACTCTGCTGCTCAAGCATTTAATTATTCTGATTGATCTCTGCCATTGATGTGAAAGCTTCAAGAAAAGAACAACGATCAAGATTTGAGTCTAACAGATCTTTCGGAATCTGTTGTCTATATAAAGGTCTTCTCTCCTCAAATTCAAGTTGGTGAAAACGTTGTATAAGCTTGTTTTATCTTCGCTCTTGAATCATAGAAAGCTATTCTTTATTGTAAAAACCCTCTCTACGTAGAGGAATCTTAAAGTTTTTCATAAAATCTTTACAAATCCACTTATGTGGTATTTTAGCCTAAGGAGGCTGTGTATGCAAAGAATACCTTTCTTTAGCATGAAGAGACTGTGTTTCAAAGAATACGTGGTTAGTTAGCCTAGGAAGACTTTGTTTAAAGAATATCCTGTATTATCCAGAAGTGGTTGGGTTCAAACAAGGCTTGTAACCTTTTTCACGGTTTGTAATGAAAACTCAGTGATTGCTGGGTAACTGGACGTAATCTTGTATAAACGAACCAGTATAAAAATAACTGTATTTAAGTTATCTAATCTAGTGACTAACGGGGATAATTAAAGTATAACTTCATTCCTTAAAATTAATCTTTCAAGATAAATTTTTACATCGTCTGAACCAGTTTGAAATCAGCAGACGATACGAGTAATTTTTAAATAACACAATTCAACTCCTTCTTATGTTTTATTCTTCACACACTTTGTAAGTTACACAATATTTTTTAGATAATCTTTTAACTAATCAAAAAAATTTAAATTTTATGTTGTATCATATATTTAATAAGTTGAACAAAAATATTTATCTTGTACAGGATATTAGTTTCCAGCAAATCAAACTCAAACTCAACGTGGGAAAAACAAGATACAAAGATAATAAAATTATATAAAGAATATGTAATCGATCAAATCTAAATTATTTAAAATTAATTTTAATGAATTGATTTTATATTTAAATTCAAATTTTGGACTTTACGTCTAATCCAATTAACTTGAATATGAATTAAATAGTTATTTTAATTTGTGTATTTTAAAATTCATATTTGTTACATATAACAGTCGAATTTCATAACATTGTTCTAAAATCTTTTCCAATCAACATTAGTAAAAAAACATCCTAACTAATATTGATCGTAAAATTTTCCATAACATCAATTGAAAAATGAATGGATTGATATGGACTTATTCATACTTTGGTTAAGATTGATTAAGAATATATTTAAATGATGTTAGATGAAAAATTAACAAGCCGATGTCAATGGAAAATGTGTTAAAGAAAAACTACATTTGGAAAATATCTTGTCTAGTGTGTTCAAAATTTCTTAGACTAATGCCAATAAAAAATAACCATCAACACCGATTTAAAAATTCCCATCAAATACCCATTAAAAATGGTTTTATCCACGTAGACTAAGAATTACTATAATCTACTCGAGATAGACTATAAATAAATCTAAAAGAATATACATGATTAATGCTAACAAATTTTAAAACCTTGTCCCAATTCCTGACTAGATTTCATACAAGAGCATAGTAAGTACACGAACTACTCATAGTACTTATGTGTTTGATAAGAAGAGAGGATGCGGGAAATTTGACGTAAAAGAGTTTGATTCTAATAAAGTTTATACAAATGGATTCGGTTGGAAAATAAATACGAAAATGAGTTTATTTGGTCAAAGTTGTTGAGTTTTTAACGACTTCTCATAAAAAAAATAAATCATTCAAAAAATCAACTATTTCGAATAAAGAGAAAATAAGTCGTTTAGAAAACGAACAATTTCTTTAAAAAGAAAATAAAAAAAAGTTATTACGAACCAATATTCAAAAATGACCAAGATTGTATTTTCTGTGGATTTGCTCAGTTGTGTAATATTCTAGTCATTTTTACCTTGTTGATATCATGCTTGCCTCCCTAAGTTTCAAATCTTGAACAAAAATTGTAGTTTAACCTTGGATGTGTAGTGATCTTGCCACCAGAGAGCTTTCTTACACTTAAATTATCATTTGTGTATAATATACAACTTGAAGATGGAAGGAAGTATCCTCTTAACCCCTTCAAACAACAACCTAAAATGATTGCCTGGAATATCAAGGACACAGTATTGCAGATCTTATCTAAGTGAAACAACGATGAGGGATATGTAAAAACTAAATCTTTGAGTAGTCTTGCTTCTATGAAAAGGAAAGGTAGTTAATAACTTCTCTTTTTTTTTTTTTTTATCTTTATAAGAAGCTGTTTGTTTTCTAAACGACTTAATTTTTTTTTTCTTTACGTGAAATTGTTTATTTTTTGAATGACAAAAATTTAACAATTTTGACTAAACATATCCATGTATTTATTTTTCAAATGAACCCATTTGCATAAATTTCTTTTTTAAACAAATCCGTATATGTCAAATTTCCGAGGATGTGAGGGTTTTTTTTAGTTTTTGTTATTTGATTTAATTTTAAGGAGGGGATCACAGTGAAACAAAATTTCTCTTCATGTAATTTTCTTTCATTCTAATAAAGGAGATTTAGAAAGATCAGCATGGATTTAAAACATTTTAAGAAAGATTGACTGGAGCATCCTATTTATACTTCAAAATCCAAAGTTACAAGTGTATAAAAATAAAGTAATATTTTAAACATTTCCTCCCCCATTACGAACCAATCAAGAAAATAATTATTTTCCCATTTTTTCTCTTCTCAGCCAAACAAAATATCTAATGAAATTCCCTTCCTTACTCTTTTTCTTCTCAAACAATACACATAATATACATATCTCTATTCTTGTATTCAAATGCACGTTGCATGTCTCAATTTTAAGTTA
Source organism: Hylodesmum podocarpum (assembly GCA_026586105.1). Lineage (NCBI taxonomy): Eukaryota > Viridiplantae > Streptophyta > Magnoliopsida > Fabales > Fabaceae > Hylodesmum > Hylodesmum podocarpum. The sequence goes on along the minus strand of JALJEV010000623.1, from coordinate 11,337,638 downwards.
TAAAACATGAAATCTATACAACAAACGTGTAAAAGAAGACTTGAATAATCAAAATAGAAGTTTTGGAGCAAAATTGCTACAACAAAGATAAAAGAAAACCAAAAAAAAAAAAAAAAAAAAAAAAACACTTGATAGAAGAAGGGAAAAAAAAAAAAAAAAACCCTGTAGACTTTCCATCAAAATTGTAACTTGAATTTCCATAAAGCCCTAGGTTAATCATTTCACTAAACTTACAAAACACTCATTAAGCTTTGCGTAAGTGATGGAGCTTTGGAGAAATAAAAAAAAATTAACTAACAATTTTGTAATTATCACAAATTAAATCACCACAAAATATAATTAAATAATAATAATAAATTATTACATAATTAAGTATATGTTCGGTAAAATAGAAGAGAGAAATTGAATAGAATATGTTGAGAAAAATCAAAATCTTGTCAATAAAAATAAAAGACAAATTAAAATATGTAAACGAGAATAATCCACGTTCACATTTTAAAATAACATCAAAGTTTATATTAAAATAAAGTAGAAAAGTTTCTTTTAAAAAAATTTAAAAATTAAATTATATTTAACTTAATAAAATTAGTAGGTTAAGATCAATAATCATCTTAAATAAGAATGATAAATTTCTAACGCAAGAACTCGTAAATAAGAAAATAAAATTTTAATATAGAAAATGTAATATCCTGTATCAAAATCTAGATAAATAAAAGAATCTCTGCTAAATAGAAGATTTGGTAATAATCATTTTATTAGAAAATAAAGTCTCACGTAATCTAACAAGAAAATAAAATAAAAATATTTAAATTAAGGTAAGATATAAAATTATGAAACCTAAGCTTTTAAAAGTTTCTTGTTCTTTCCCTTACCGAATATATTTAACGACAAATACTAAGAAACAAAAGTTAACTACTAGATGTAATATTTGTTGAAAGTTACCGACACATATTGAACCATATTACTTTTTAAAATTAAAATATCATATATTATATTTAATTATTTATAAATAAAAAAATTAATGTATAAGTGAAATGTTAATAATATCCAATACAGTTCTAATCTCACATCTCAAGTAAAATAAAAATATATCATCTCAATTTTCTTTTATATACACAAACACATGTATGAATTGTATAAGTGACACGTGTTAGGCCAGAAACAGATACTCGTGTTGTGTTAGCATAAAAGATGAACAAATGTTGTTCCAGCTTCACAAGGACAATAGAACCGTATCCACAAAATTCTTGAAGCTCGGCTAGCTTATTAGGACCTCAACTTGTACATTAATCTTTTCATCCTATGATTTTCTGAACTCTTGTATTCTAAGCTGACCAAATTTTCTTCTACTTTCTGTCGCAAGACATAAATTTGCCTTCGTGGACATGGCAACAGCCTTGTCCACGACCAGTGTGCTTTGCTGGAGGAACATGCAGCAAATGCATACCTCACCCTCTTCACTTCAAAATGGAACTCTAAGAACTGTAGCTGCTTCAGCCTCAAAAGATAGAGAAAGTGATAAATGTTCCTCTTTGTTGGTGAACAGAAGAACAGTTTTGGCTTCTGGGGTTTCTTTGTTGTGTTTCCCGGGAGAGAGTTTGGCTGTGGTGAAACAAGGCCTTCTAGCAGGGAGAATTCCTGGTCTCTCTGAACCAGATGAACAAGGTTCGTTCTCTTTGTTTGGATTATAAAAATTTATTTTATTATTATTATTTTTTTGCATAGACAAACCATTCTACCATGTCTATTGATTAGTATAAATGTTTGTAGACTGTGTACTGTGGCAAAGAAAATGAATTGCATGATGAAGGATGGCATGGAACTAGTGTCAAAATCTGTAGTATAAATTAAACCCTTTAGGAAGTTAAACGCATGATGATGTGCAAATGAATTGATTAGTTTAAACCCTGAAGCAAAGCAAATGAATTACATGATGCATGATAAAGGGTTGTTTAGTTTAAAACTTGCCAATTGGTCTAACAGCACCAGCATTGGTTTAATACTTAGTATCCTCTAGGAGTGTTAAAAAGGTTTTAGTCTACCAGTTACCAAATGGTTCTTATAGTAAAGGAAAAAAATCTGGTCCATTTGTAGTGTTGATGCACGTGATGTTTAATTCTAAAATAAGTCATACATGTTTTCAAGTTCGAATTCCTTTTGTCCCTTTTGTTATAGATTTTAGATGGAAGTGTGATAATGTAGGCAAGTATTTGATCAGACAGGATGGAGGACATATCGCAGGCCAGATGAGAAGTCAGGAGGACATGGTGTTGGATGGAGTCCTATTATCCCATACAGCTTCAGAGTGCCTCAAGAATGGGAAGAGGTGATGCTTAATGAATGACCTCTTTTAGTTAACGTTGGAAAAAAGTCCCTATAAAATTTCTTTCTATCTCAACTTGTCCCTAGAGTATTAAAATGTTTTAAATATACAGTGGAAATTTCTTACAAAGACTAATGAAATAACTCACATTTCTCTCTTTTTCGCTGTTAGATTTTTTTTATCTTTTAATCTGAAATACATGTTCTCACATTTGTTCATATGGGAACACTATCTCACTTTCTTTGTTCTTCTAGTGGCTTGTTTTCTGTATAATTTCGCCAGCTTACCACTGCTTAACAGGTACCAGTATCAATAGCAGATCTTGGAGGCACAGAGATAGATTTGAGATTTGCTAGCTCTAAGGAAGGACGTCTCTTTGTCATTGTGGCTCCTGTTCTTAGATTCTCTGATGGTGAGTACTGAGTTTCCCTGATTTTCTTTCTACATCTTAGCTTTCTGGAGACAAGGAGAATATAATTGAAACATAAAGAACATGGATACTTCTATTGGAACTTCCATTTATCACTAGTTTCATATATGATAACAATTTTACTATGCATATATACAGATCTTGGTGAGAATGCTACAATAGAAAAAATTGGGCCTCCAGAGAAAGTGATCAATGCGTTTGGTCCAGAAGTGATTGGGGAAAATGTAGAAGGGAAGGTTCTGAGTGCTAGTGTAGCAGAACATGAAGGAAGAACTTACTACCAGTTTGAGCTAGAGCCTCCTCACATTTTCATTACTGCCACTGCAGCTGGCAATCGCTTATATTTGTTTGCCGTAACAGGCAGTGGTAGCACTATTTATCCTCTTCTAAATAGTTTCACAACATCATGTCTAATCAGCTAGAAAGTATACAAATAAACTATAAGAACTAACAGAAAATAATCTAATGTTCTCGTAATTGCAGGCCTTCAGTGGAAGAGACACTATGGCGATTTGAAGACGATAGCTGAATCTTTTCGGGTTGTATAATTAGAATCTTGTATGAACCCAGATATCATTGAAATGCAGCTTTCTGTATTTATAGTGTAGTACAACAAAGTGGTTGTTTCCAACTACTTTGTGATTGGGATTTATGTGAATCGAGAGATCATATATACAAAGTCTTTGTACCTTGAATATACCAAATCAGTTTTGTTACATTTGGAAGTTGCTGTACACATCAAATGCTAAAAAATTTTAAAGTGATATTTAAGAAGTTTAATCGCATTATTTTTTGACAGTTTAAAGTTTGGGGGAGGGGGGATTTGTTCTATTCCAAAGGCATTGTCACAGGTCTCGGTAAAGGCGTGACATGGTACTTCACTGATCTACCAATGAAGGAAAATAAACAGAAATTGAACTCAGAACTTCAATGGATCCTACCGACTAAGTTAACCTTCACTGGCTCTCAACGACTTCGCATGCGGCTTCAAAGCACAGTTTCCTGTCCTTTACTTAGACGACTCTTTGATCAGAATCACAAGTCAAATGGCTTTGCTAATCAAGAACTGTTGGAATATTGCCACATAATGGAGGCTGCAACCATGCATTGGTCTTGGCGTGGGGATCGCAGTTACAACTATTTCGTGCTCAGAACAGTATTTATTTTGGCATTTCACCTTTTTAGATTGCACTTTACCCATTCACGTTAATGAGACTTATTCACTTAATCCACTAGAGACACACAAGATTATTGAGCTACACCCGGGTGTCTTTGGAGGCCCTCCATCTTCCATGATCCTCTTCATCCTTTCGGCCTTCTCCCATTTTTCAGAAGCTGCGTAGATATTGGACAAAAGCACATTGTGAGAATTAGCACCTGTAACAGTCTCTTCACCGATCAACTTCATTACTTGTTCTGCCATGTTCATATCTGAATGAATCTGGCATGCACCAAGCAATGCACCCAAAACTGTGTCGTTAGGTTTCATTGGCATTCTTACTATCAAGTCATAAGCATCTTTTAACCTCCCTGCTCTGCCTAAGAGGTCAACCATGCATCCATAATGCTTGATGCCTATCTCAATTCCAGATGCCTCCATTTTAGACATCACTTCCAAGGCTTCACTAACCAATCCCCCATGAGCACAAGCCGAGAGTACTGTAAGAAAGGTGATAGCATCGGGCATAACATTGGAATCCCGCATCCTTCCAAAAAACTCAAGAACCTCCCTGCATTTTCCATTGTTGGCAAAGCCTGAAATCATAGCATTCCAGCAGAAGACGTTCCTTTCAGTGAACCTTTCAAATACCAAACATGCATTGACCAGGTCACCACATTTCGCATACATGTCAACTAATCCACTCAACACAAAAGGGTTCACAGCTATCCCTCTACGTTCTATAATGTGATGAATTTCCCTACCAACATCCAGGCTCCCCAGCTGAGCACAAGCAGATAAAACACTAACAATAGTGAACTCATCCGGCTCACACCCTTCAGCTCCCATTCCCTCAAAAGCTTGCTGTGCTTTCTCACCAAATCCATTCTGAACATAGCCAGCAATCATGGAGTTCCAAATCTCCAAATTCCGAACCGGAACCCGGTCGAAAACAGCCTCAGCCTCAGTGACATTCCCCTTCTTGAAGTACCCATAAATCATAGATGACCACACAAAGCAATTCCTTTCAGGCATAATCTCAAAGACCTCCTTAGCAGCTTCCATGTCCCCTTTTCTAGCATACCCATCAACCATCACAGTCCATGTTACCACATCCATCAACTCGTGGGGAGCCTCATCAAACAACCTCCTAGCAGTGGCAATATCACCATTCCTAGCAAACCCACAAATCATCTGACTCCAAGTCACTTGCGTTTTCTCCTGCATCTTCTCAAACAAAAAATTAGCAGATCCCATGTCTCCATTTCTCAAATACCCACTGATCATAGCATTCCAAGTCACAACATTTCTCTTAGGCATTGTGTCAAACACATTACGTGCATCTCTAACGACGCCGCATTTGGCATAGGTTGCAAGCAATGCGGTTCCAATGAACACGTCGCTCTCTGAACCGGTTTTGATGGACTCTGCATGCAAAGCCTTCACGCAGTGAAGAAAGGGAAGAGAAGCGCATGCCTTGAGTAACAGAGGGACCGCATTGGAGTCGTATAATCCTTCGTGACGAGTTTGTTTATACGCAAGAAGAGCGCATCTCAATGATCCTTGCTGAATCTTGTTCCTTTTTGTCCATGTGTTGACGTTAAAACTCTGCATGGGGTTCCTCGTAGTTGCTGTGTTGCATGTTCAACTACAAATTTTGATTCTACATCTTATGAATTAAAAGACTAAAATGTATATCATCTCATGTTGTAAAAAAGAATGAGATAATAAGATGTTAAGTTTAAATTTTATTATTTTGATAATATAAAGATTAAATATTTTATTATTCATTTATTTTATTCAATTTCACTATTGATAATTTGGGCTTTAATCAAAATTTAAATTTATAAAATTAAATCAATTTAGTCTTTTCCATCTAATAGAAGAATATGTCACTAATTTTAGTTAAAATTTAGTAAAAACTTAAATTTTTCTTAACAGAATTTCAATTGAAAAAATGTCTCATAGAATATAAAATCTTAAAAATATAAATTTTAATAAATTTCAACCACGTATTAAGATAACATTCAATCAATTTTAGAAATTAAAAATTAAATAAATTTAAACATTAATAGTGAAATGTAATTAAATAAAAGAAATAAGACAGGAGATTAAATAAGTAACATTGAATAATTTTTAAAATTAAAAATTAAATTAATTTAAACATTGATAGTGAAATGTAATTAAATAAAAGAAAGAAAATGGGAGATTAAATAAGTGAGTGGTACGGTTTTGTTGTAAGTGTTATGATTTTGAAAAACATTTACGGGATAGGGTGAGTTTGAAACTAATCACAGTCCGTAAGTTTATTTGGCAGGAGTCGTTGAACATCTCAATGATTCTAATTCTAGTTGTAAAGTCGTCGAGAGTCTTCGATACAGGTAAGTCATTGACGAAGCTAATGAGTAATGACTTCAACACAGTGAACATCGAAAAATAAAAAATTATTTTATTTTATAGTTGATTCATTTAATACTTTTTCATGTTCAACCTATGATCTGATCAGTAGTGACAAAAAGAAGCTTCAAGCTTAATTAAAAAAAAATGAAAATCAAAATAAAGATATATTCCAAACCCTTGGAGCTGTAGCTCTGGGTTTTGTTCTCTCGGTTAACTAGTTGGTCTAGTTTTAGAATTCTGTCGATCCAAGCACTCCATTTACGTCATTGCACATGTCTGTATAAAATATAAAGAGGAAAAGACATGACCAAGAAGCACTCTCACGTATGTTATTAAGAAGGAAACAAAATAGTAAAGAAAATGTGGTGCGTTCAGCGAACTCAGTTCGGCAGAACTTAGATACAAGTTCAGAATTTCGTGTCTAATACACTTATATCTAAAAATTAAACATATAATCATTTAAATGATTTAACTGGATGACATTCAACTTTTTTAAAAAGGTAATTATAGTCTTGGAAACTCATAAAGTTATCCTTCTAGTGACATGTACACCACGGAATAAGGAAAGTCAATTGATGAAATTCCTTACCTACTAAACTGTCAAAAGTTAGATATAAAAACGTAGAGTTCAACCTCTCATAAGATAAATGACATTTTTCCCTCTTAACTTTTTCTCATTACTTCTTACCTTACTCCTTCGTTGTTCAAGCTCAATACTTGGCAAAATCGAATAAAGGAGACCACAAAGTTGGTGAAGATTCGGAAACCTCAGCAAGCTAGATTTTGGAAGAACAGAAAATAATAAATGAAAAATTAAAAAAAAAAAAAGAGTTAGTAAGCCTGTCTAGGAGAGAGAGAAAAAAGGAAAAGGAGAATCTAATCCATAAAAGAAAAATTGTGAAAGTGTTGACAGATGAAAAGCTTGGTGGTACAGAGGTCTTCTACTACCACGTTCTAGCATGTAATTACCCTTCCACTTATAAAGAAATTATACTAATTACGACGTCTTTTATGGTGTGTAGTCACATGATAGTGATAACTATGTGTTTAAAGTATAAATTTGGTAGTACTTCGCTGTGTGTTTTTAATTTTCTGTTGTTGTCATATGAGGATACATATAGAAAGTGATACCTTATAACAAGTTTTAATTTTTATATATTTTATTTTATATAAAATTTCAATATTAACAATTTTTTATACCAAAACTATTTTTGTAGGTAATACAATTTTTCTTATAAAAATTTATTCTTAACATAATAATTTATAAAACAAATTTAATCCTAACTTAATAAAATTATTTTTCTAAATTAATATTTTATTTTTTCTAATATAACAGAAGAAAATTAAAAAAAAATTAATATTAACAATTTTCTATACTAAATTGTTAGTACAAAATAGTTTACATAATGAGTTTAGTTTGGTCTTTTAGCCAACTAAAAATTTTCTACACAATATCACTTTCTACACATACCTATGCCACGTCACAAAAAGAGGTTATAAATACTAGAAGTTTTTACATTTCCCACACAAGTCTGCTACATGTCAACTCTTAGTGGGAGGTATCACCGGATTTACACTTTCAATGTATAGATATCACATATCACCTCTTAGTGATAGACACTACCAAATTATACTTTCAACAGATAGTTACAACGTGACAATACTCGATAAGAGACAACACAGTTAGTTTACTTTCTTTATAAATAAAGGAGTAACTATGTGCTAGAACATAATGAAAGATATTACTCGTACTGACACTGACACTTCTGACAAAAATACCGCTAACATGAAATATTTTAAACCTACCCCAATTTCAACGTAAATATATGTTTTTGCTAACAAAACAATCTCCGTCTATCAGGAAAAAAAAAAATTGTAAGAAAGAGTCATTATCACTCAATGACTCCACTTCCCGTACTTCTTCCACTCTCACTTGCTGTGCAAATAGACGACTTCGTTCAAATTATCCCCTTTTATTAAATAATTTATAATAATTCATTTGAATCTATACTTCACCAAACTAGCCCAATTACTGCTGTTATCCTAAAATCTTATCCAATTACTACTTTTATCCTAAAATCTTATGAAAAAAGACTGTGCAACTTGTATGACGCTTTTAAAATTTATAGCACGGTGGAATGAGTGTAAAACAAAGACGCACTTAAAAGCCTTAGCATTGTCCCTTATGTGAGTCACGTGTACATGATTTTGATCTGATCATCACTGCTTCACTTTTTGAGTGTTGTTTTGGTTATATGGTTGAGTAAGTGTGACGTTTTGGTTTGGTTGAGTTTGTGTGTTGTTTTGGATAAAGGTCTAGTTTATAGTTAGCAATGATTATTATCTCTGTTTAAACCTTTATCTTCTGTGTTCCAAAAGCTCTTTTGTATTCTTCTCTGGAGCAAACTATTTCTCGGTTCTTATTACATCATGACTTACCTCGTATAGCGCCTAAGGAATATAAAGCTGCAATCTCCTTTAAACAGATTCTACCTATTAGAAAAGATTAAGTTTTTTTATCCATTCTAGAATCCATTATCCCTTGTTTTTTTAATCCTTTCAATAATGCGTAAGCATCACCATGTCTAATGTATTACATGATGATATATTGTTAAGTCGACTCAAGCATCAAATCCAACTTAACAAAGTGCGATGGCATCATGTCAATTGGCAACAAAAATTTCTTGTCCAATCAACAACGGACAATTGCTACCCATAATTACTAACATGAATTCTTTTACTAATACATTCTTGACAACGCAAATTATTTGCACCAAGTTATCATAAATATTCATTCATCATGTGTTGTGTTTTTATCATCTATAATGGAATAACTAATTTTTTTTAGGACACATACATAATATCATCTGTCATATGAGTCAAGATTTAATTATAAGATATAAGCTGTACCATTTGTGTCCGTTAGTGCCAATAAAATAAAATTCTTATTCAATGCGCTAGAAAAACAGGACACGGTGCGCCGTTATAAATTTTATTGGTTCTTACTATTGATAATTATTAAAAAAAATTATATAAAATTTTAAGATTTATGATTATCACGAGACATGTGTTTATTTATAATAAGAATTTTGATATGTCTTAATTTACTCAAAAAAAAAATTATGAAAACAAATTTTTTCTATTTATTTTTCTTTATATTCGCGACAGAACTTTAAAAGAATGGTATTTTGTTAGAAAGAGGATGTTATTTTTCATTAGCAATTATTCTTTAAAAATTGTTTCGATTAATTTAATTATTGTTCAATTTAGTTTTTAATTATTAATAATTATTTATTACTCTTTAAATAAGTTACAAGTCTCTCACATAACACTAATACTTACATTTTTCCATTTAACTTATGTTACTCGTGACAAAATAAATAAATAATTTGGATATATTATAATAAATAAATATGTTAAGTCAAGATGATTTAACATCTTAGTTTTATAATAACAGAAAAATTTGTTGTACCTGTAGACGGAAGGAAAGAGCATACTGAAGGAACAGACTGAATAGAACAAACTGAAGATCAGACTTGAGCAGATTGAAGGGAAAATATTGAAGGAACAGACGGAAGAGAACAGACTGAAGAAAACAAACTAAAGGAATAGACTGAAGAGGAGCAGACTGAAGCAACAGACTAAAGAGAACAGATTGAAGAGACATCAGATGCAAACAGAGCAGACTGAACAGTTGGAAACTGAAGAGTCATCAGATGCAAACAGAAGAATGATTAGACAAATCATTGATGAGCACAAGATGCACCCTCAAACACATACGCACAAGATGAAGTGTTCAAGTCATCAGGCCTCAAAGCTACATCAGACAAAAAACCTTTATTGTTTAAGACAGAGAACCCATCTCAACTTCAAGCCAAGTGCTCAAGAAGAAAGACTTTGAAGACTGAAGTTGAAGACGAAGGAAGGAGACAGACGAATGAATTCAACACACAACCCTTTCATTTATTCATTCGTCTACCTCGTTTAATGAAGTTCAGACGGAGTAACTTGCGCCTCAATTCAAATCTAATCGTTACTCGTAGAAGCTTCCAAAGACAGAATAGAGATCTGTGTAAAACCCCTGCAACACAAAAAGCAACCATGCTTTTTGTTGATGTCTCTGATCAAGTCAGAAAAAGCCTGTGCAAACATTAATTATTCTGATTGATCTCTGTCACATGTTTGAAGACCCCAAGACAGAGGAGGACTAACGTTTAAATCTTCAGTCTAACGGATACTTCAAGAAGCTCTCTATAAAAGGACTTCATTACTTCAAGAGAAGGTTGGCGAACTGCATAACAAAGAAATTATATTCAAGCTTCAAGCTTTCAAGCAAAGTTCACTCGTCCTGAACTTAGAATAGATCTCATTGTAAAACCCCTCTCTGCGTAGAGGATAAACTTATTCTTTCATCTTCCTAAATCCACTATTGTGGTGCTCTTAGCCTGTGGAGGTTGTGTTCAAAGAATATCTTGTTTAGCCTATGGAGGCTGTGTTCAAAGAATACCTTTGTTTAGCCTGCAGAGGCTGGGTTCAAAGAATATTGGTTTAGCCTGAGAAGGTTGTGTTCAAATAATATTTGTAATTAGCCAGGAGTGGCTGGGTTCAAAGAATACTCTTAGTGGAACCTTAATATGTTACTGAGGAACTGGATGTAGTCTTGATCAGACGAACCAGTATTGATTTATTTGTTAACTAACAAGGGATAATAACTTGAACAATCTAATAATAAAATCAATCTTAAAGAAGAAAACAATCTTGCGTCTGATCAAGCTTTGAAAACAGCAGACGCAAACGCATCATCTTAGAGAAAAAGTTTTTAAACAGTCTACACAATTCAACCTCCCTTCTTGTGTGTGTTTTTGTACTTTTTCAAAATAAATAAATTAATTAAACAAATTAAACCAGTATAATGTGTATTAAAATGACTAAATCATTTGATACATTCAGTGCATCACAATTTTATAATCAAGAATAAGAATTAATTTGAGTTATGGCAATAGTACATCATCTAATTTATGATTATTAAGTTGGAGCATATAATTGGTCCAACATAATATCTTTGTTGAAGATGAAACCAGTCAATATTATGCTAATATAAATATGCATACTGTTAGATGAAGATGATTAACATCTCAAGTTTTGATTAATTACAAGACAGACGGAAGCATTGCAAGCAAAGTAAGACTGAACAAACACAAATGGAAGATGTCTCCTCAAAGTTGAAATCATTCATCTTTCTCAAAGTCAAGTCATCAGACAGAAGATTAGACGATACTGTTAAGTCAAGATGACTTAGCATCTTAGTTTTGATAATTACAGAACAGTCTGTTGTGCCAGTAGTCGGAAGAAAGAGTAGACTAAAGAGCAGACTGAAGAATGATCAGACTGAAGAGGCATCAGAATGAATGTTCAGACTGAAACATCAGATTGAATGATCAGACTGAAGCATCAGACTGAATGATCAGACTGTATAAACAGACGGAAGAATGATCAGACGGATCATTAATGAGTTGTTAGATTAAGAGAGATTAATGACTCTAAGTTTTGATTTATTACAAGACAGACGAAACATCTCAAACAAAGTGTTACAAGCAAAGTCAGACGGAACAAGCACAGACGGAAGATGACCCCTCAAAAGTAAGGTCATTCGTCTGTCACAAAGCCAAGTCTTCAGACGGAAGGATAGACGAAATTCTTCAGACGAAACTTTCAAACCAATCTTAAGACTGAAGAACTGCATCGTCTGTCACAAGAGTGAAGTACAGCTGAGTAACTCGCGCCAAATTTTCAAATATGCTAAAGTACTCATCAAAGCTTCCAAGATCACTATGGGGATTCGAGCTTACCTATGCTACACGAAAAGAGTTCTCCTTTTCCAAGAAAATCTCTGTAACAAGTCGAAAAAGGACTGAGCATGCCATCTAATCCGCTGCGCTATCTATTATTTGATTGCACTCTGACACCTTTTTGGACTGCACTTAGAGAAAGCTCAACAACATTCTTCTGTCTCTAACGAATATCTGAAGAATCTGCCTATATAAGGACCTCATTCTCTCAAGTTTCAGTTTGCGAACACGCTTAAATTTTTTAAGTCATTGTGATTTCGCTCACTGCTACTTTTGTGTTTTACTGTATATCCCTCTCTGTGAAGAGGAAAACTTTTCTTTCATAGAAAACCTTGTAAATCCACTTCTGTGGTATTTTAGCCTGAGGAAGTTGTGTGTTCAAAGAATATCTGGTTGTTTAGCCTGAGAAGGCTGTGCTAAAAAAATATCCTGTAATAGCCAGAAGTGGTTGGGTTCAAATAATACTTGGAACCATTTCACGGTTCTTAGTGAAAACTCAGTAGTTGCTGGGTAACTGGACGTAGTCTTGAATAAACGAACCAGTATAAAAAAACTTGCGTGTATCTGCTTTGAGTTTGTAACTAACAGGGGTAATCAACTTATAACGTTTATTCATTAAAACTAATCTTTGAAGATAAAGAATTGTTTCGTCTGAACTGTTTTTAAACCCAACGACGAAAAGACCAAATTTTTTAATAACACAATTCAACCGTCCTTCTTGTGTTTTATCTTTTACATGAGCATAGTTAAGATGCACCCTCAAGAACAGACGCATAAGATGAAGTGTTCAAGTCATCAAGCTTCAAAGCAACTACATCAGACGAAGAACCTTCATTGTTCAAAACAAAGAGTTCATCTCTACTTCTAGTCAAATACTCAAGAAGGAAGACTTTTAAGACTGAAGTTGAAGACGAAGGAAGGAGACAAACGAATGAATTCAACACACAACTCATATATTTATTCATTCATCTACCTCGTTTAATGAAGTTCAGATGGAGTAACTCGTGCCCCAATTCAAATCTAACCGTTACTTGTAGAAGCTTCCAAAAACAAAATAGAGATCTGTGCAAAACCCCTGCAACACAAAAAGTAACCATGCTTTTTGTTGATATCTCTGATCAAGTCAGAAAAAGTCTGTGCAAACATTAATTATTCTGATTGATCTCTGTCACACATTTGAAGACCAAAAGACAAAGGACTAACTTTCAAATCTTCAGTCTAACAGATACTTCACAGAGCTCTCTATAAAAGGACTTCATTACTTCAAGAGAAGGCTAACGAACTGCACAACAAAGAAATTATATTCAAGCTTCAAGCTCTCAAGAAAAGTTCACTCGCCCTGAACTTAGAATAGAACTGATTGTAAAACCCCTCTCTGCATAGAGGATAAACTTATTCTTTCATCTTCCTAAATCCATTGTTGTGGTGCTCTTAGCCTGTGGAAGCTGTGTTTCAAATAATACCTTTGTATTAGCCTGTGAAGGCTGTGTTCAAAGAATACCTTGTTTAGCATGTGGAGGTTGTGTTCAAAGAATACCTGTTTAGCCTGAGAAGGTTGTGCCCAAATAATATCTATATTTAGCCAGAAGTGATTGGGTTCAAAGAATACTCTTAATGGAACCTTAACGTGTTGCTGGGGAATTGGATGCAGTCTTAATCACGAAAAAGGATACATCCTTGTTAGATCAAGATGATTAACATCTCTAAAGTTTTGATTATTACAAGTCAGACGGAACATCTACAGACGGAACATCAAGTCAAACGAAACGTGCAGACGGAAGATGACTCCTCAAAATTAAAGTCATTCGTCTGTCTCAAGTAAAGTTATCAGATGATAGGCTAAGACGAAAACTCTTAAGACTGAAGAAGTTCATTGTCTACTAAAGAAGTGAAGCAAAGTATGAGTCACTCGCGCCAAGATTTCAAATCTTAAGAAATACTCTTTAGAAGCATCTAAGATTAGTATGGGGATTCACGCCTACTTATGCAACTCGAAAAGGTCTTCACCTTTTTCTATCAAATCTCTGTACAAGTCAGAAAAAGTATTGCGCACGCTATCTATATTCGTTGCACACGCCATCAATCAATCAAGTGCTTTCTGACACCTTTTTGGACTTTGCTTGGAAAACGCTCAATGGCTTTCTTCTGTGTCTAACAGATATCTGAAGATTTTACCTTTTTAAAGACTTCACTTATTCAAAGTTCAGTTGGCGAACACACTTCAATATTCTACCTTATTGTGAATTCGTTCTCTATTATTTTTGCTCTTCATTTATAAAACCCTCCCTGCGAAAAGGAAAATCTTTTTTTTTTTTTTTTATAGAATTCCTTCAAATCCACTTGTGTGGTGTTTTAGCCTGAGGAGGCTGGTTATTCAAAGAATACCCTTATTGTTTAGCCTGTGAAGGCTGTGTTCAAAGAATATCGTGTAATAGCCAGAAGTGGCTGGAGGCAAATAATACTTGTTACCCTTTCACGGTCTGTAGTGAAAACCCAATTGTTACTGGGTAACTGGACGTAGTCTTGCATAGACGAACCAGTATAAAAATACTTGTGTATTTGTGTTATTAAGTATTTGACTAATGAGGATAATTAAACTATAACGTCTATTTATTAAAATCAACCTTTGATGATTAAGATTGTTTCGTCTGATCATAATTAAACACACAGACGAAAGAAATTTTTTCTTAAAGTAACACAATTCAGCCCCGCTTCTTGTGTTCTATCTTTTACAGTTTGGTATCAGAGCTCAGCCTCTAAGGGTTGAGCGCTTTACAGCTGCTAGAGGAAAAGATCCAAAATGGAGTCTCAAGGACCTTCGTTTTTGTCTGGAGGGTCATCCATGAACAAGCCTCCAGTTTTCTCTGGTGATGACTATCCTTACTAAGCTGATCGGATGGAGATATACATCAAATCCACCAGTACAGACTATGGAACATCATAACTCAAGGTGACATCCCTATTGTCAAACCCGAGGTTGAATGGGGAAATGAAGAATACTCATTTATGGAACTCAACAACAAAGCCAGATATGCCATCATGTGTGCATTATCAAGAACAAAATACAACAGATTCTGTGCCTACAAAACCGGTAAAGAGCTTTGGGATGCCCTCAAGATTTCATATGAAGGAACTGAGGATGTGCGTATGAGGAAAGTTGCCACTCTTCAAAGAGAATATGAGATGTTCTCAATGAAGAAAGGAGAATCCATTGACATGATATTTGGAAGATTCCAAACAATATTAAATGGACTCACTGTGCTGGACATTACTTTCACCAAGGCCCAGAACAACATGAAGATATTGGATAGTCTTCCTTCTCCATAGGAAGTTATGTCCACTGCCATCTCAGTTGGGGAGATATGAAGACATTAACTCCTGACGAGTTAATAGGAGCTTTGAGAGTACATGAGGTTCTTCTGTGTAAGAGAGACAAGATCAAAGTTCAAGAGCCCATAGCTCTTCCAACTGTCAACAACGTGCAAAAGGAGGAAACTTCTAAGAAGGAAAGAAAGAAGAAGCACAAAGTTCTGAAAGCTGACACTACTGAGTCTGATTCGTCTGACAGATCGTCTGATGATGAGATTTCCCTCATGGCCAGACGTTTTAAGAAGATGATGATGAAAAAGGGGAGAGGTCAATGCTTTTTCAAGAAGAAGGAAAAGAAGCTCACTGAAAAACCTTCGAGTAAGGAAGAGAGCTCAGAAGTTATCTGCTACGAATGCAGAAAACCTGGACACATGAGATTAGAGTGTCCAAGGTTAAAGAGAAGATGGAATCCTCGCAAAGATAAGGGAAAGAAGAGTCCGGTGACTTCGGAAGACCTTGACATCGAAAGTTCAGAGGGAATCCACGAAGAGGAAGAGATTGCAAATATCTCTCTCATGGCTGGAGATTCTGTCTCATCAGAGGTAATTGAATCTGTTACTTCTTCATCCTCTTCATCTGAGTCTGAGTCAGAATCAGAAGAAATTTCATATGATACACTTTTGGCTAACTCACATTTTATTGCTAAGCAATAAAAAGTATGCAAAGCCAAGTTGAAACAGACTTTGGAAGAAAATGCTACTTTGAGAACTGAAAATGAGTTGCTACAAAAGGAAGTATTAGATGAAAAATCATCTGAGTCTGAAAAGGATATGTTTATTTCTGAAATCAAAAGATTGAAGAAAGAAAATGAATCCTTACTCAAAGACTTAACCAAGTTCACTAAGGGATCCTCAATACTAGAAAATATTTTAAAATATAGGAGGTCTCCGTCTGATAAGAGTGGACTTGGTTATGTTGAAGAGTCAGACAAAAAGAAAAACAAATTTGTTTCGTCTGCTCATAAGAAGAAGAACAAAAATTACAACAAGGTTCCAAACAACTATATAAAAGATAAAACAACCTTAAACAAAAAGAAATCTTCTTCTACTAACAAAAGAGGACCCAAAATGATTTGGGTACCAAAGTCACTTATTATTCCTGTTGCAGACATCCTTAATAGGAAAAGAGAGGACTTCAAGCTGGTACCTGGGCAGTGGGTGCTCATGACACATGACAGGAGACTTGTCTATGTTCCAAGACCCCAGACCAAGTAAAGGGTTTGTATCGTATGGTTCAAAGAAAGGTAAAATCTTAGGTATTGGGACTGTTGGTAAGACACCCAATCCTCTTATCCAAAATGTGTCTTATGTTAAAGGTCTTGATAAGTGCTAATTTATACATGTTTTCCTAGGTGTTTTCAGTCCATTTCCATCTATTTTCAGTATGTTTAGTCATAGTTTAGACAAGAAAACAATAAAAATATCATATTTGTCTAATGTTAGTCTTTGATTTAGTGTTTTGTTAGTTTTATAGGATTTTCGTGTATTTTTAAGTCATTTTATCCATTTTCTTGTTAATTGTAGATTGATTGAAGAGAAGATAGAAGCTTGGAAGGAAAGCCCACGAACATAAGACGAATAATCCCATTGAAGCAAGAAAGTCCGTCCAATTCGTGCAAAATATGAAGTGCAAGTGGCAACTCTGTATCGTCTGTGGATGCGACAACAGACGGAACAAGCATCAAGCCTCGGACGCAACTGCATCAGGCCAAAAGAGTAGAGCAAACCAAACCTCAAGTTGAGCATCCAAGGCTGTTAAAATGGTATCGTCTGAAGAAACGCGCCAGGGCGCACTCATGGGGCGCCTTCATACCCTGCTTGCGGCAAAAATGCGCTAGGGCGCGCTCATGCCATCCTTACTTATTCAATCGCGCCAGGGCGCGAGTTCACTCAATACAGGGCGCGTTTCGTACCTTATGAAAGCTCAGACGAAAGATCTCACAGACGGAAGAACACTTAGCATGAAAGACTGTTCAATTTGTGCACTTCTCGAGACTTGCAGTAAGTAAATGAAAGTCGTAGTCATCCGTATCGTCTGAGGGTGTTAACGAAAGTATTGTCTGAAGGAATCAATTGAAGGTTTCATCAGACGAAAGCGAGCTCATCAGACGAAACCGAGCCACATCAGACGAAAGACTTGACAGACGCAAGAACTCTTGTTCCGTCTGATGGGTTGTTCCGTCTATACTTGATTCATCTGAGTTGTTCATCTATGCTTATTTCACCTGAAGAGCTATTCCGTGTGCATGCTGTTCTTATGGAGTTGCTTCGTCCATACCATTTTCCAAGTCACTTCGTCTGTGCTTACTTCGTCTGAGAGTGTTATGCTTATTTCATATGAGATGAAGCAAAGACAGACGAAGCCAAGACAAACGATACGAAGCAAAAGACAGACGAAGCCAAAACAGATGATATGAAGATTTCATCAGACGGAAGCAATAACTTGCAGTTACAGTTGCCACGCTGTCAGAATCAAGCAAGTTTATGCATTCAAACTGTCACAATGCACCTGGACGTGATTCCAGTAAATGGGGGAACACTTCTTCACCTATAAAAGGAAGTATTGGGCGTGAAAATAAAGGGGGGGATTCGAATTGTAAAAAAAAAATCCACAACTAACATTACTCTGTTTTTCCCTCTCTTACAAGTTTCTCTCGTTTTTCTCTTCTCCACTTTCATTCTCCTTCTCTCTCCATCAACCTTGAGATTCCTGAGTTTGTGAGTTGCGAAAGCATAATCAAGCAATTATGGAGCTTCTCTGGTGTTTGATTTCTGTTTTGTTTCTTTCTTTTCTCATTTCCATGTTAGGCTAAATTCTGCAGTTAGGAATGGGGATGTTGATTTCAGAATTCTTGTAATGAATCTCTTCTGTTAATCCAAGTGTAATTTCACCGAATTGATTGATCTCTTCCCTGCTTAATGCTTATTCTTGAGATTTAATTCATGAAATTCAAATAGAGATAGAGATATTAATGTTTGACTGAATTGAACTATTTCCTGAGAATTTGTATCTCGTATCAACTATGAGATCGAGAGATGAATAGTTGAAGAAGGAGAGGAAATGTATCACTATAGTAGTGCATGAGTCTAGAGATAGAACTTGCATATTATGAGATGTTGTAACGAATTCATCTGTTCGCTTCTTGAATGAATCTCTGTTTTCACCTAAGAGATTAGGGATGATAGTAGGCATTCAAAGGGACTAAGACCTAGAGATAGGATTAGTCTACGGTATCACGAATTCTAGTCTCCAATTGAGTGAGATTTGCTAGATTAACATAGGAAGTAGTTACTTGAGGAAGGAATCAACTGAACCAATTCCCTAACTGTTTTCATCATATCTGAAACTTAAACATTTACTTGCATTTCCCTAATTGTTTACAGTAGATTGCTTAATTAGTTACACATGATTCATTCACTGATTCGTCCTAATAGCAAAGCATGTTGAGCGTTCGGTAATTCACAATCAGTCTCTGTGGTTCGACATCCTTTCTCATCTTTTCTAAACTTGTAACGACCGGTACACTTGCCGCGGTATTGACATTGAAAATTTAGTCAACAAGTTTATGGCGCCGTTGCCGGGGACTATTGATGAATACCGATAGTCTTAACGAGCTTGCTACTTAGGACACTTTCTTTTACCTTCTTTTGTTTTCATAGATTTGTTTTCTTTATTTTTAGTTTTTTTTTAGTTTTCTTTATCTTCTTTGTTTTAATTGTTTTTCTTTTGATTTCTTTGATTTCTTTAATTTCTTCATTTCATTGATTTCTTTGTTTTCACTGTTTTTATTCTGTTCATATTGTTTCGTCTGTGGCAGATTTGTTTCGTCTGTAGCAGATTTGTTCTGTTTCGTTTCTATAGGTGTCTAGTTCTGTTTTCAGTAATTTCTTTTATTCTTTGAATCTGTTTTATTTTGTTTTGTTTTGTTTTTATTCTTTGAATCGGTTTTGATTTTTTACTTAGAATAAGTGCCTTTTCTTTTTCTTTTGTTGTTAATAATTGTTTCGTCATCATTTGAGCTTTCGTCATAATATCGTTTCGTCTGGCAGACTTGTTTCGTTTTGTTTTCTATATTTGTTTTGTTTTGTTTTCTAGAGTCATTCTGTTTCTTATTGATTTCTTTATTTTCTTACTTGTTGCGTCTGATCATACTATAGCTTATTTGTTTCGTCTCTACCTCTTTCCTTTTATACCCTTTTTGTTTCCCCTGTAACAAATTTTTGTTGTTTCGTCTGTAGTATAGTGTTCCGTCTGTGAATACTGGTATTATCTGCTCATTTTGTTTCGCCTGCTCATTGTGTTTTGTTCCTGTTTTACATAGTTGGTTGTTTTGTCGTGTTTTCATTAATTCTTTCATTCTTTGAATTTGTTTCAAGATCCTCGTATCCTTTTGATTTGTGGTTTATGCGAAGAGCTAAGGAAACCGATCTCTTGTTTGAACTGAGAAATTGAGAGATTTTGCGGAGAAATCAAAAAGCAAATAAAGAAAATAAAGAGAGTCTTCCGGAGACTATACTAGAAAATATGGATAACAATACAAGGCGCATGACATTGGAGGAGTTGTACACTCCTAATGCAATGGGTCAGTGGATCCAAATATTGCACCACCAAATGTTACACCAACAATTTTGAAATAAAACCTGCTTCGACACAATTAATAAGGCAAGAGCGTTTGGAGGTTTAGAGGAGGAAGACCCAAATCAGCACATTCATAACTTCCTACGATTTGTGGTACTATCGGGATGAATGGAGTGCCGACGATGCAATTGCAGAGACTATTTGAATTTTCGCTTAAAGGAGAAGCTAAAATGTGGTTACGAGTTTTCCTTATGGCTATTTCACTTGTTTGGGAGGACTTGGTGAACACTTTCTTAGCTCAATACTTTCCACCAGAGAAATACAACTACTTCAGAGCAGAAATCTCTTGTTTCAAGCAGAAAGATGGAGAGTCCATCAGTGAGGCATGGAGAAGATTCAAATCTTTGCTGAGAAAATGCCCTCACCATGGATTCTCTGATCTTCAGCAAGTCCATATCTTCTATAATGGACTACGGACGCACACAAGACTTCTAGTGGATGCGTCTGCTGGAGGCTCACTAAGGAAGAAGGATGCTCAAGAAGCAAGAGTGATCATTGAGACCATGGCGTCAAATCGCTATGATGCTCCCAGTGATTTCTACGGTGAGAGAAGAGGAATGATCGAGCTTGGAGCTAATGATGCTTTGTTAGCTCAAAACAAGCTGATGAATCAGAAGATGGACCAAATAATGAAGCAACTTCAAGTGGTCCAGCTGAATGCAATTCAGGCACCTCCTATCGTCTGTGAATATTGTGGTGGAGGACATCAAATGGAATTTTGTGAAAGCTTAGGGACCAACACCGAGGAACAAGCTCAAGTGAATTATATGGGAAATCCTCAAGGTAACCCCTATGCCAACACAAACAATTATAATCCTCACAATAGAAACCATCCAAATCTGTCATATAGGAATAACAATTATTTGCAACCCACTTCTTCCGCTTATAACCAGAATCATAAACAAACCTTCAATTCTAGGCCACCTTTCAATCCAAACATGCCATACAACCAAAACTTCAACCAGCATCAAAATCAAACATCTTCATCTAACCAGTATTACAATCAAAGCCAGCCACCAAATTTACCTTTCAACCAGACCCAACCTAAATTCCCAACCAACCAGCCACGAAATGCTCCATCAAGCTCTAATATGAATCCTACCCCGAGAGAAGGTTCGTCCAATCTAGAGAACATGTTCATGTCTTTTATGCAAAGGACTGAATCTATGTTCACCAATCAAGAAGCTTCTATAAGGAACTTAGAATCACAGATTGGTCAGCTCTCCCAAAAATCTCTCGAAAGAACTCAAGGAAAGCCGCCAAGTGACACCGTGATAAATCCAAAGGAGCAAGTGTAAATCCATTACCACAAGGAGTGGCGAGTGGTACTGGGAAAGGAAGTTGAAGAAGAACGAGAAGGAGATATGGTGGAAGAAGAAGACAATATCGAAAAATGATAGGCAATCGTCTGTGCCTATAACTCTCAATGAAACGAAAGAATCACCTAGAAAAACAAAGAGACAGATCCTAGCAGAAGCTGGTCAGACGGAACATATTTCACCATACTGCAAACTCCCCTATCCGCAAAGGTTAAAGAAGGCCAATGATGACAAGCAGTTTGCTAAGTTCTTCGACATCTTGAAGAGCTTGAGAATTAACATTCCATTTTCTGAAGCACTGCAAAAGATGCCTTCTTATGCTAAATTCATGAAGGAGATTCTGTCCAATAAGAGGATGCTGCTGGATGATGAGACGATAGCCATGACAGAGGAGTGTAGTGCCATCATCCAGAGGAAGCTACCTCAGAAATTGAGAGACAGAGGCCCCTTCACCATTCCTTGCTCCATAGGAGAAGTTTCGGTAGGTAAAGCTTTAATAGATCTAGGAGCCAGTATAAATTTAATGCCTCTTTCTGTGCTGCAGCAATTGAATATAAAGGACATGGACATCCAACCCACCATGATGACACTGCAACTGGCAGACCGCTCCACTAAACGTCCATATGGAGTAGTGGAGGACCTTTTGGTAAAGGTGGACAAGTTCGTGTTCCCTGCTGACTTTGTAGTGCTGGACATGGAAGCTGACAAAGAAGTTCCAATCATTTTGGGAAGACCATTCTTAGCAACTGGCAGAGTCTTGATAGATGTAGCACAAGGTGAACTCATCTTGAGAGTAGATGAAGAAAAGGTATCTTTTAACATATTTGATGCCATGAAATTTCCGTCTGATAAGTCACAGTGTATGAATGTTGATGCGTTGGAACCAATAATAGAAAATGCTGAGATTTTTAACTTCGCAACAGAGGAGGAAAATTTTGATTCCCCCGGTTTTGAAAATGAAAACCAAGAAGTTGAGAATTTCATAGCTGCACTAGAGACCAACACATCAACACCATCATGCGTTGAGCCATCAGACGAAACATCAGACGGAACATCTACTATGGCCAGGCGGAAGCAAACAAACCGAACCCAAGAGTGAGCTTAAGCAACTTCCTTCTCATCTTAGGTATGCTTTTCTTGAAAAGAATGACACCTTCCCGGTGATCATTAGCAATTTGTTGAATAAAAAGGAAGAGGATAAGTTGCTTAAAGTTCTGAAAGAATATAAGTCTGCTATTGGGTGGCAGATTTCTGATTTAAAAGGTATAAGTCCCTCATTTTGCATGCACAAAATCCTGCTTGAGGACAATTTCAAACCCGTGATACAACCTCAAAGGCGTTTAAATCCTATCATGACGGAGGTTGTACACAAAGAAGTCCTCAAACTACTTGATGCTGGAATTATTTATCCTATTTCGGATAGCTCATGGGTGAGTCCAGTGCAAGTAGTTCCCAAGAAAGGGGGCATGACTTTGTAATTACAAATGAGAGGAATGAGCTAATCCCCACACCAAACGTGGACTGGGTGGAGGATGTGTATAGATTACAGACGGTTGAATGAATCAACAAGGAAAGATCATTTTCCTTTACCTTTTATGGACCAAATGCTTGAAAGGCTAGCTGGTCATGCTTATTATTGTTTTCTAGATGGCTACTCTGGTTATAACCAGATTGTAGTGGACCCTAAGGACCAAAAAAAAACTGCTTTCACTTGTCCTTATGGGGTCTTTGCGTACAGACGAATGCCATTCGGATTATGTAATGCACCAGCTACCTTTCAAAGATGCATGATGGCCATATTTGGGGATATGGTTGAAAAGTTTATTGAAATTTTTATGGATGATTTCTCAGTCTTTGGGTCCACTTTCGAAAACTGTTTAGAAAATCTGACTTGTGTACTCAGACGATGCCAAGAAACTAATCTTGTTTTGAACTGGGAAAAATGCCATTTCATGGTGAAAGAAGGTATCGTCTTAGGACACAAAATATCTGTTAAAGGTATAGAAGTGGACAAAGCAAAAATCGAAGTGATAGAGAAGCTGCCTTCTCCAGTGAATGTGAAAGGAGTGAGAAGTTTCTTGGGTCACGCTGGTTTTTACAGACGATTCATCCAGGATTTTTCAAAAATCTCGAAACCATTGTGTGACCTATTGGTAAAGGAAGTGACCTTCAATTTTGATGAAAACTGTCTAAGAGCCTTTGAGACATTAAAAGAAAAGTTGATAACAGCGCCTATCATCACTGCTCCAGATTGGAGTTTACCTTTTGAAATTATGTGTGATGCTAGCGATTATGCAATAGGAGCTGTACTAGGACAGAGGAAGGAAAAACTTGTAAGAGTAATATACTATGCTAGCAGAGTGCTGGACAGTGCTCAAGTTAATTACTCAACTACAGAAAAGGAACTGTTAGCCATAGTATTTGCTCTGAACAAGTTCCGTCCGTACCTCATTGGCTCAAAAATAATAGTGTACACAGACCATGCGGCCTTAAAGTACCTTCTGATGAAACATGAGAGTAAACCAAGACTAATTCGCTGGGTCCTCCTCCTACAAGAGTTTGACATTGAAATTAGAGATAAAAAGGGGAGAGAGAACCTAGTTGCGGATCACGTTTCAAGGTTAAATCATGCTACAATAGAAGGTACTGATATCCCTATTTCTGAAACCTTCCCAGACGAAACACTCTTTACCATTTCTAATGCTCCTTGGTTCAGCGATATCGCGAACTTTAAGGTTTCCAATTATATCCCACCTGGCTTGTCTCATCAACAAAGAAAGAAACTGTTTTCTGATGCTAAATATTATGTTTGGGATGAGCCATTTCTGTTCAAGTGGGGTGTAGATGGACTCCTTAGGAGATGTATCCCTGAGGAAGAGGTTAACTACGTTACGTGGCACTTGTCATAATTCCCCTAGTGGAGGTCATTTTAATGGGGAAAGGACAGCCAAAAAGGTTTTGCAGAGTGGATTGTATTGGCCATCTATTTTTAAAGATGCAAAAGCCTTTGTACAAAGCTGTGACAGATGTCAAAGAACTGGAAATATTTCTAGAAGAGACGAAGGACCCTTGAACAATATTTTAGAGATAGAGGTCTTCGATGTGTGGGGAATGGATTTCATGGGACCATTTCCTCCATCATTTTCCCACACATACATCCTAGTAGCTGTTGATTATGTGTCTAAGTGGGTGGAGGCTATTTCTGCTCAGACGAATGACTCTAGGATAGTAGACGCTTTCATCCATAGGAACATTTTTTCCAGGTTTGGGGTCCCTAGAGCTTTCATTACTGATGGTGGAAGCCATTTTTGCAATAAGCATTTGGAGAGAGTCCTTAAGAGGTTAGGGGTGAAGCATAAAATTGCAACACCATATCACCCCCAAACCGTGGGCAAAGCGAGCTAGTGAATAGGGAGATTAAAAAGATTTTAGAAAGAACTGTAAGTCTGTCCCGAAAAGATTGGTCAAAAAGACTAAATGATGCTCTTTGGGCATATAGGACAGCTTATAAGACTCCCATTGACATGACACCATTTCAAATGGTCTATGGAAAGGCATGCCACTTGCCTGTGGAACAAGAGCATAAGGCGTACTGGGCCTTAAAATACCTCAATTCTGACTCTCATGCAAGCAGTGAGAACAGACGATACCAACTCCATGAGTTGGAAGAGCTTAGGCTTCAAGCATACGAAAATGCCAAGATTTACAAAGAGAGAACAAAGTTATGGCATGATCGTAAGCTTAGACAAAGAGAGTTTTACCCTGGACAACTAGTTTTACTTTATAACTCTAGATTAAGGTTATTTCCGGGAAAACTTAAGTCTAGATGGTCTGGTCCATTTGCTGTAAAAGAAGTATTTCCACATGGTGCAATTACTCTAAAAAACCTCGAGGATTCCAGTGAATTCAAGGTGAACTGCCAGAGAGTTAAACCATATCTCAGGAGATAACTGTGAAAAGGACAAGGTCTCTGTGGAACTTCAAGACCCTCTGTGACAGGGTCAAGTCATATGTCAAGCTAATGACATTAAAGAAGCGCTTGGTGGGAGGCAACCTACCCAATTCAGAGAAGCTTTCTGTGACTTCTCCTTGTGATATACTTGTGAATAGCTTAAGAGTTGAGAAAAAAAATAAAATAAAATAGAATTTGAAGATTAGAGTAGGAGTGTAAATATAAGATACAGTAGAGTAAATCTGATTTTTGTGTTGATAGTTAAACAAGTAGATATATGAATAAACACTTGAAATTACAGTGTTCTTGAGTTGATAAGAAATAAGAGAAGAGGTGAGGTGTTATACCGTTAGTGGGAGATTTTTGAAGTTTCGTCTGATACCCTGTTCACAGACGATACTAAGGTTTAAATCGATAGCTATTGTGTTCACAATCTTGGCACGATACTAAGGCGATCGAGGTTTCGTCTGATGCTTGCTCACAGACGGAAGCCTAATACTTGTACATTCTAAAGAGAGCAATCCCACTTTCTATCAATTCCCACCTTCACCATCTCACATTGCAAGTAATTTTGAGTTGATCTCTCCATTTCCTTCAATTTTGTTTCACTGATATTTCACTGTTTTAGTTCATTTTGACCATTGTTGATATTTTTAGCATCTGACCACTGTTGGAAAGAACATGGAAAGATAGCACCTGCTGCAAACTCTGTAAATATCATGGCTGGTCTTCAACAGGGAGTGTTCCTATATTCTATCGTTTTAAATATTGATTGATGATTATTTCGAGTACACTCCTTCTTTGTTGAACCATCTTACGGAGGTTGATTTCATTGGTATAATATTGACTCTGTAGTTCAGTAGAATAAATTATGCATACTCTGGCACTTAGGATCAGCTTGAGGTTCTATGACAAAGTTGCATGTTCTCAATTATTCGAAGAGATACTGTATGAGAATTCTAGCATGACAATTTTCAAGATTGACATGATTGATGAATTTAGCAATGTTAAAGCAATTATTAATCCTGGATAAGAATTTGAGCCTCCAACATGATTCTATTCTTGAGTGTCATACCAACTGAAGTGTCTTGTTCCAGAACTTGCTTTAGCTCTTGGTCAAAATTGCATACAATTAGAATTGGACACAAATGATAAAGGCAATTTTCCTTCTTGTAGCTTCGAGCCAAATAAGCCTTAACCTTCACATTATCCATTGCTAACCCCTTTGAGCCTGAATTAACCCTTTCTTTCTTGGATACTTGAGCTCATTACAAGCCTATATAAGTGAAAAACCAATGGTCCCATCACTGGAACTTAAAGAGTATTGGTTCCTTTGCTTAGATAATAGGTTTCAAGATTAAGTTTGGGGTTGAATTTTAGGGTGCATGTGTTGTTGACTTGAGGACAAGTCAAATTTTTAAGTTTGGGGTTGTTGGGTCTGGATATTGGTAACATTCTGTAGTATAGTGCATTCTCTTTTTCATATGCAGTCTCTGTTTTTCATGCATATTTGCATACCTTACAAAATTTTTATTTTTCTTCATGAACTGGCAAGTAGTGAGACCACTTAAGAAAAGTAAAGTACAAAAATAAAGAGAAAAACAAGAAAAACTGAAAAGAAAGAAAAAGAAACAAAAGAAACAAAAGGAGAAAAGAGAACATAGTGTTCTCATTGGTCTTTGTAGGTATCGTCTGTGAAGTATCGTCTGTGGGTATCATCTGTAAGCCTACAGACGAAATCATCAGACTAAAGGCTCAGACGATACTGGCACAGATGGGATACAGTGAAAAATAAAGAAAAACAAAAGAACGGAAGGAAAAGAAACAGAAGAAAATGCAGTTTAAAGAGCAAAAGAAATAAAGCAAGAAAAGAAAACAAAGTGGTTTCATGAGTTATTAGCCTTTCGTCTGACCATCATTCGTCTGACCATCATTCGTCTGTCCATAATTAATTTCGTCTGACCATATTAACTCATGCATATCATATAGGTTCTAACTTTTACTCTTTAAGTTCCTTTGATTTTTAGCTAGTACCTTTCTCTTTTAACCCACCTTTACCTAAGCCCCATTACAACCTTGAAAAAGACCTTTTGATTGTCCAATTTCTTTTTGAAGGCAGTGGAGATTTTGAGAGCTATTGCAAGCCTATGGTAACTGACCTTCTGATTGGTAATATTGAGAGAAACACAAACCCAAAACACTTGAGTGCTTGAGGGCAAACACTTAACTGGAGAGGGATTGTTTGATGTTGACTAAATTACATATTTTCATGTCAATCTATGGTTGATTGCTTATGTCTGATGAATTATGCAGTTCTTAAAAATGTTGAGTTCATGTTCAACTTTCATGGATAAATTGAGTTGGCGTAAGGAGTCAAGAATTGTATAATGAGTTTTTAGTGGCTGTTGAGCTCCGTGTTATACCATGCATATAAACCTCTGTAATGATGAAATCTATGTTTGCTTGAGGACAAGCAAAGCTTTAAGTTTGGGGTTGTGATAAGTGCTAATTTATACATGTTTTCCTAGGTGTTTTCAGTCCATTTCCATCTATTTTCAGTATGTTTAGTCATAGTTTAGACAAGAAAACAATAAAAATATCATATTTGTCTAATGTTAGTCTTTGATTTAGTGTTTTGTTAGTTTTATAGGATTTTCGTGTATTTTTAAGTCATTTTATCCATTTTCTTGTTAATTGTAGATTGATTGAAGAGAAGATAGAAGCTTGGAAGGAAAGCCCACGAACATAAGACGAATAATCCCATTGAAGCAAGAAAGTCCGTCCAATTCGTGCAAAATATGAAGTGCAAGTGGCAACTCTGTATCGTCTGTGGATGCGACAACAGACGGAACAAGCATCAAGCCTCGGACGCAACTGCATCAGGCCAAAAGAGTAGAGCAAACCAAACCTCAAGTTGAGCATCCAAGGCTGTTAAAATGGTATCGTCTGAAGAAACGCGCCAGGGCGCACTCATGGGGCGCCTTCATACCCTGCTTGCGGCAAAAATGCGCTAGGGCGCGCTCATGCCATCCTTACTTATTCAATCGCGCCAGGGCGCGAGTTCACTCAATACAGGGCGCGTTTCGTACCTTATGAAAGCTCAGACGAAAGATCTCACAGACGGAAGAACACTTAGCATGAAAGACTGTTCAATTTGTGCACTTCTCGAGACTTGCAGTAAGTAAATGAAAGTCGTAGTCATCCGTATCGTCTGAGGGTGTTAACGAAAGTATTGTCTGAAGGAATCAATTGAAGGTTTCATCAGACGAAAGCGAGCTCATCAGACGAAACCGAGCCACATCAGACGAAAGACTTGACAGACGCAAGAACTCTTGTTCCGTCTGATGGGTTGTTCCGTCTATACTTGATTCATCTGAGTTGTTCATCTATGCTTATTTCACCTGAAGAGCTATTCCGTCTGTGCATGCTTCTTATGGAGTTGCTTCGTCCATACCAGTATTTTCCAAGTCACTTCGTCTGTGCTTACTTGTGGTAGAGTGTTACGCTTATTTCATATGAGATGAAGCAAAGACGAGAAGCCAAGACAAACGATACGAAGCAAAAGACGAGACGAAGCCAAAACAGATGATATGAAGATTTCATCGACGGAAGCAATAACTTGCGATTCTGATTACTGCATTATCAGAATCAAGCAAGTTTATGCATTCAAACTGTCACAATGCACCTGGACGTGATTCCAGTAAATGGGGGAACACTTCTTCACCTATAAAAGGAAGTATTGGGCGTGAAAATAAAGGGGGGGATTCGAATTGTAAAAAAAAAATCCACAACTAACATTACTCTGTTTTTCCCTCTCTTACAAGTTTCTCTCGTTTTTCTCTTCTCCACTTTCATTCTCCTTCTCTCTCCATCAACCTTGAGATTCCTGAGTTTGTGAGTTGCGAAAGCATAATCAAGCAATTATGGAGCTTCTCTGGTGTTTGATTTCTGTTTTGTTTCTTTCTTTTCTCATTTCCATGTTAGGCTAAATTCTGCAGTTAGGAATGGGGATGTTGATTTCAGAATTCTTGTAATGAATCTCTTCTGTTAATCCAAGTGTAATTTCACCGAATTGATTGATCTCTTCCCTGCTTAATGCTTATTCTTGAGATTTAATTCATGAAATTCAAATAGAGATAGAGATATTAATGTTTGACTGAATTGAACTATTTCCTGAGAATTTGTATCTCGTATCAACTATGAGATCGAGAGATGAATAGTTGAAGAAGGAGAGGAAATGTATCACTATAGTAGTGCATGAGTCTAGAGATAGAACTTGCATATTATGAGATGTTGTAACGAATTCATCTGTTCGCTTCTTGAATGAATCTCTGTTTTCACCTAAGAGATTAGGGATGATAGTAGGCATTCAAAGGGACTAAGACCTAGAGATAGGATTAGTCTACGGTATCACGAATTCTAGTCTCCAATTGAGTGAGATTTGCTAGATTAACATAGGAAGTAGTTACTTGAGGAAGGAATCAACTGAACCAATTCCCTAACTGTTTTCATCATATCTGAAACTTAAACATTTACTTGCATTTCCCTAATTGTTTACAGTAGATTGCTTAATTAGTTACACATGATTCATTCACTGATTCGTCCTAATAGCAAAGCATGTTGAGCGTTCGGTAATTCACAATCAGTCTCTGTGGTTCGACATCCTTTCTCATCTTTTCTAAACTTGTAACGACCGGTACACTTGCCGCGGTATTGACATTGAAAATTTAGTCAACAGGTCTCAACTTCAATCTGCTTAGCATAAGTCAATTTTGTGACAGTAGATATGAAGTAACTTTTAACTCCGATGAATGTATAGTCAAAAACAAAGACAAATCCATTCTATTTGTTGGGAAAAGAAGGAATAATCTCTATGAGGTTTGTCTTTCTGACCTTAGTGATCAGAATGTGACATGTTTGATTTCAGTAGATGATGAACGAGATATTTGGCACAAAAAGCTTGGACATTTAAGTCTCAAGTATATTTCAAAAATTTCTAAAAAGGATCTTGTGAAAGGTTTGCCAAAAATATCTTGGAAATCCAATCGTCTGTGTGAATCTTGTCAGTATGGGAAACAACTCAAAGCTTCATTTAAATCAAAAAATGTTGTTTCCACGACAAGACCTCTAGAACTGTTACATATTGATCTCTTTGGACCTACTCAGACTGAAAGTCTTGGGGGAAAGAGATATGGATCTGTGATTGTGGATGATTATACTAGATTCATATGGGTATACTTCCTAGCATATAAACATGAGTCATTCAGTGTCTTTGAAATATTCTGTAAACGTGTTCAAAAAGAAAAAGGAATATGTATTGCATCTGTTAGGAGCGATCATGGAACAGAATTTGAAAATTCTGAGTTCAATGCCTTTTGTTTTGAAAATGGTATTTTCCACAATTTTTCGTCTACAAGAACTCCTCAGCAAAATGGAGTTGTGGAAAGGAAAAATCGTACCTTACAAGAAATGACTAGAACTTTGTTGCATGAAAGCTCTCTTCCAAATTATTATTGGGCAGAAGCAATTAATACTTCATGTTATATTCAAAACAGAACATTGATAAGACCAATATTGAATAAGACTCCATATGAACTATGGAAAAGAAGAAGACCCAACATTTCTTACTTCCATCCTTTTGGATGTGAATGTTTCATCTTAAACACTAAGGATCAACTTGGCAAGTTTGATTCAAAAGTGGTGAAGGGATTCTTACTTGGATATTCCAATCATCTAAGGCCTACAGAGTATTTAACTCTAAACCACAACTTGTAGAGGAATCAATTCATGTAAAATTTCAAGATAACTCAAAGGCTGATAAGGAAATATCAGACCTAGAAAATTTATTTTATAATTTGCAGATTAACCCTTCTGGTCAAAGTTCAAGTTCAAATGGTCAACCTGGGTCAGACTCAAAAGCTGACACAAGAGAAGATGATAGAAGTACAGACGAACCCTCTTCGTCTGATGCTCACCAACATGATGATCAAGCTCCTATAAGAACGTGGAAGTTTGCCTCAAACCACATAGAAGATCTTATCATTGGAGATAGACATCAAGGTGTTCAAACAAGATCAAGACTAAAAGAATCGTCTGGCTATGCTCTCGTGTCAAATATAGAGCCCAAGAACATTGAGGAAGCTCTACAAGATAATGGCTGGATTTTAGCTATGGAAGAAGAGTTAAACCAGTTTACAAGAAATGACGTTTGAACTTTGGTAGAAAGACCAAGAAGCAAAAACATTATTGAAACAAGATGGGTGAGAAATAAACATGATGAAGATGGGAAAGTGGTAAGAAACAAAGCAAGATTAGTAGCTGAGGGCTATAATCAACAGGAAGGTATAGATTTCACCGAAACTTTCGCTCCTGTACCTAGATTAGAAGTCATTAGAATTCTACTTGCTTTTACTGCTCATAAAAATATCATCTTATATCAAATGGACGTAAAAAGTGTTTTTCTAAATGGTTTTATTGAAGAGGAAGTATATGTAAAACAACCTCCTGGATTTGAGAGTTCATCTCAACCAGATCATGTTTTCAAGCTGAAGAAAGCACTATATGGTCTTAAACAAGCTCCTCGAGCTTGGTATGATAGACTAAGTTCTTTTCTTCTTCAAAATGGTTTTTCAAGAGGAAAGGTTGATACTACTCTCTTCAAGAAAAGTGTTTCAAAAGACTTTATTATTATCGAAATATATGTAGATGATATAGTCTTTGAAGCAACTAATGAATCCTTGTGCAAGGATTTCTCTAAGTTAATGCAGGATGAGCATGATGGGAGAGTTGAAGTTTTTCTTAGGACTTCAAATCAAACAGACGAAACAAGGCATATACATTCATCAATAGAAGTATACTAAGGAACTTCTAAGGAAGTTCAAAATGGAAAATGCCAAACCAATGAAGACTCTCATGCATTTGTCTAAAGCTAGTCTCAACAAAGACGAATCAGGTAAGATCGTTGATCAGAAGATATACAGAGTTATTATTGGATCTCTTCTCTATCTCACTGCAAGTAGACCTGATATTATGTTTAGTGTATGTCTATGAGCACGTTTTCAATCTGATCCTAGAGAATCACATATGCAAGCTATTAAACGTATTTTCACATATCTTATTGGAACCACTAACCTCTCTCTGTTTTATAAGAAAAGTAGTGATTTCAATCTAAGTGGTTATTGTGATGTTGATTATGCTGAAGATAAAGTGGAGAGGAAAAGCACAAGTGGTGGATGTCAATTTCTTGGCTCATCACTAATCTCTTGGTCAAGCAAGAAGCAAAACTCCATTGCACTTTCAACCACTGAAGTAGAATATATTGTTGCAGCTAGGTGTTGCTCATAACTACTTTGGGTAAAACATCAACTTGAGGATTACTCTAGGTTTGAAACCTAAATACCAGTGTTTTGTGATAATACAAGTGCAATTAATCTCAGCAAAAATCCTATTCAACATTCAAAAGCCAAACATATTGAAATCAAATTTCATTTTATAAGAGATTATGCTCAAAAAAATATTTTCGATATACAGTTTGTTAAAACTGATTTTCAATGGGCAGATATCTTTACAAAAGCTTTAGACGAAACTCGCTTTAATTTCATCAAAGAAAATTTGGGAATTGTTTCTCTAATTGATTAAGTTTTTTCCGTCTGAGCATTTCATTTCGTTTGTACATCTTAAATGCCTTCGTTAAGACAAAACATTGCGTTTGATCAAGTTGAATCAGTTTGAGAAAATTCAACAGACGCAAGGTTATTATTTAATTAATTTAAAGTTAAATGTGCATGGACAACTTAAAGGCAGCATTAAATGTGTTTGTCATTTATTGCACTATTCTAGGACTTTGAAGAGCCCGTGTTGCGAATTGCAGAAGTCAAATCAATCATTAAAAGGGCAATGACAGAGCCACGTCAAATCAGGGACGGTTTCAACTTCTTTCGTCTGATGAATTATAACCGTTTTTGTCTTTGATTATAAATACTCTCAAAGTTTACACTTTTACCTCTGACTACACTCTTACTATCTCTGAGTATTTTATTCACACATACTTCTCTCTTTTCAAAATTAGAACAATGGCCGCCAAGAACATCAAAGCAACTGAAGCAACCTTCTTTGCGCAAGATCTCTTCTTGCCTAGCAAGTGGATTTCAAGGTCCACCATAGAAGGCATCTCTAACAGAGTATCAAAAATGTTAATACATAATGGCTGCATGGATTTCGCGGAGATGAGAGGTTCATGGTTGATGGAGGCTTACGCAGAGTTCTGGAGCGACGCAAAGGAGTTTGATGATGGTATTGTGGGTACCATTGACAGCAAGGAGTATATTATTACAATAGAATCCATTGCTGAAGCTAGAAGCAACAAAGCTGAAAGACGTTTTTATTGCTCTGACTAGATGAGGTTAGAATCTGAGGAGCATGTAGACAAGATTCTTTATGGGAAGGTTCGTGACCCCGAAGATCCAAAGTTTCTGAGATCTGGGAATCTCTATCCCACAGGCAGAGTTATCCACAACCTTCTCTATAATATCTTCACACCCAAAATTACTATCACAATTCGACAAGTGTACCAGTCGTTACAAGTTTAGAAAAGATGAGTTAGGATTGTCGAACCACAGAGATTAACCGGTGAGTTACCGACTACTTAACATGCTTCTCTATTAGGACGAATCAATGAATCAATCATTTATGCAAAACTAAGCAATTATGTGAAATTAAGCAATACAACAGAAAACAAGTAAGGAAAGCAAGTAAATGTTTAGGTTTCTGAACAAGATAATGAAGAAGGTTAGGGTAATGGTTCAATTAATCCTTCCCTCAAGTAACCACATCCTATGTCAATTCACAAAGATCAATCGAATCGGAGATAGAATTCGTTATACTAAAGACTAATCCTATTCCTAGGTATTTAGTCCCTTTGAATTGCTACTAGAATCCCTAATCCCTTAGGTGATAATAGAAAGTAATTCAAGAAGCAAACAAATGAATTCATAGCATCTCATAGCATACAAGTTCTATCCCTAGAATCATGCATAACTATAGTGTCTACTTCCTCTCCTAATTCAACTATCAATCTTCCAATTATACAATTGAACTGAGATACAAATCCTTAAGGAACAATTCAATCCAATCCAAACACCAATATCCCTATCAACTATTTGAATTTCATGAATAAACCTCAAGAATCAGCAATAAACAAGAAGAGATCACTCAATCGAACGAAATTAAACTTGAATTAACATAAAGAAGTCATTACAAGAGTTCGAGATCAAAATCCCCAATCTTTAACCTAACGATCTAGCCTGACATGGAAACAAGAAAGGAAAGAAGAGAAACGAAATTCAAACACAAGAAATACTCCATAGAGGTTTGGTTCTTGCTTCCACAAGCTCCCAAGCTCCAGAAATCTTCTCGGTTTGATGGAGTATGAGAAGAATGAGGTTGGGGAAGAGAGAATCGTGCGGAGGAAGATTGGAGAAGAAGATAGATTCCATCCCCTATTTTCGCGCTCAAGGACCCATATATACTACAGCATTTGCGCCTCCTGTCTAACTAAATTGCGCCTGGGCGCATCTTGGCAGAGAAGAATGCAGATTTGCGCCTTGGTATCCAGAGTTTGCGCCTTGGGGCGCAAAAGTCCAAAAAGATATGTAGATTTGCGCCCTGATAAACTTGTTTTGCGCCTTGGGGCGCAAAATTCCAGAGAGGAGGGAAGAATTGCACCCCTGCTTGCCCTGATTTGCGCCCTGGCGCAAATGCTCATGCTTCCATGGCTTGGGCTTCAATTTCCCTTCTTCTTGATGGCTTGCACTCCAAGTCTTCATCTCAGGTCTAGGAGCTTTCATTCCAAGCTTCAATTCTAGCATTCAATCCATTCCTTGCTCCTATCTCCTCTTCATTCCTTCAATGAACCTACAATTAACAAGAAAAAGGTTAAAATGACTTAAAACCACAAGAAAGACCTATAAAACTAACCAAACACCAAATCAAGGACAAACATTAAACAAACATGATATTTTCACTATTTTCTTGTCTAAACTACAACTAGACCTAGTAAAAACGGATGGAAATGGACTAAAAACACCTAGGAAAACATGTATAATCTAGCACTTATCACAACCCCAAAACTTAAAGCTTTGCTTGTCCTCAAGCAAACCTAGAATTATGGTATAGCATTAGCAATATCAAACAGTTCTCACAAGTCAAGTGTTTACACTCAATCTCTCAAGTGTTTGGGCTTGTGTTTTCTCTCAGGGTTACCAATCAAAGGTTCTGTTACCATAAGCTTGCAATGGCTCTCAAAATCTCCACCGCCTTCAAGTATAATTTGGACAATCAAAAGGTCTTTTCATGGTTGTAATGGGGCTTAGGTAGAGGTGGGATAAAAGAGAAGGGAACTAGCAAACAATCCAAAGGAACTCCAGAGTAAAAGTTTAAACCTATATGGTATGCATGAAATAATGATGAAAAGAAGGAAAATTAAAGACAAGAACAAAGATTAATATAAAGCAACATAAACAACTAATGAGACCAACCTTGTTTTCTTTTCTTTCAAGATCTCCTTTCTTCTTGTTTTTAATTGGCATTTTGTTCTTCTTTCTTTTTCTAGATTTTGCTTTTCTAGATTTTTTTCTTTCTTGTATATTTTTGGCATTTTCTTCTTCTTCCTTTTTCTTTCTTTTGCTTTTTCAAGATTTCTTTCCTTGTAAATTTTTGGCATTTTCTTCTTTTTCCTTTTTCTAGATTCCTTTCCTTGTTTTTTTTTTAAGTGGGTCTCACTAATTGCTAAAACACGAAGGGAAAGAAAATAAAGTATCTAAAAAAAATGCATGGTATGAATGAAAAAGGAAAATGAAACTAAAATGCAACTATCTACCTGCACACAACCGCACCAATCTATAATAGACACCCAATATCAAATGACCCAACCCCAAACTTAGAAATTTGACTTGTCCTCAAGTCACAAGCCACACATAAACCCCAAAATTGCGAACCCAAACTTAGCAACAAAACCTATCATCTAAGTAAAGAAACCAATACTCTTAAAAGTTCCAATGGCAGGACAATTGGTTTTCCACTTATTTAGGTTTGTAGTGAGCTTAAATTCAAATAACGAAAAGGGCTAATCAAGGCACAAAAGGGCTTGCAAAAGAACATTTCAAGGACAAGGCTCATTTGGCTCAAGGTTACAAGAAAGAACATGCCTTTATCATTTGTGTCTAATCATACATGTATGCAATTTTGATCAAGAGCAAGAGCAAGTTCTAGAACAAAACACTTCAAATGGTAACAAACACTCAAGAATCGAATCAGTTGGAGGCTCAATTTGCCTTTCTAGGACTAATCATTGCATAATATTGCCAAATCACATGGGTCATGTGAAAATCTAGAGACAATTTCATGCAAGAATTCTCACACAATTTCCCTCCAAACATTGAGAACTCATGCAACTTTGTCATAGAACATCAAGCTGAAACCTAAGTGCCGAAATTTGCATATATTGTCCTTACTTAAGCCACAGAGATAATGCTATTCCAGGAAAAACAAACACTAGAGAATGCAACAAAATGGGGGGTGTCTCCCAAACACAAAATTAATCAGCAATTAGAACTATAGAGGGTAAGAGTACTCCCCTTTGAAGACTAGCGTTGATGCTTAAAGAGCTTGCAGCAAGTCTCACATTTCCATGTGTTTCCAAAAGTGCAGATTATCTAGAAATTCAAAATGACAATAAAGAAACTAAAAGAACAGGAACATAGGCTAATTATTCTACATCAGTAATATATATATATTTAAACAACATCATCATCATCATCACATTCCTCATCATTGGCTTGTGCTTCTTCATCTTCAGAAAACTCCTCAAACTTCATCAAGTCCTCTATGAATTCACTGTTGAAGGCTTCTAACGGTACTAATTTTTCCACTGGCAGATTCAATTGTGATGCAACAGTTCTAAGTAGGGGTTCAATTGCAACACATGCCTTTGTGCTTTCGTGAACCCGGCGAATGTTCTCTTGAACCACTCTCAAGTGGCGCAAAATCTTCTCTTGCTTGGAATCTGAAGCACTGGAAGAACTAGAAGGATTGGAGGTGTTTGGATCATAGGAGGTGCTAGCTATCGTGGCTTTACCCTTTGAGACCGTTGTGGTGTTGGCATCATGAGAAGCAGTAGCTGCGGGTATGGGTCTTGCTCTGGATACTCCTAGAGTAACATTTAAGTCCATAGTCGACCCTGCCCTCATAGGATTCAAATCCTCACATGACACTCTAGCATTAATACAAAGCTGTGTGATGATACCTGCATATGATATGGATCCCTTGTTCTGTTTGTGAAGTGCTTGAATCTCATTGGCAATGGTTAGACCGACATTAAGATAATCTCCATTCATCAAGGTATAAAGACACCATATCCGCTTCTTGGTTATAGATGACTTGTGCTAGATTGGCAACAAAATCCCATAAACAAATGCCCACCAGATTTTAGCTTTCAGACACAATGATGAAGTCTTCAAATGCTGAACACCGTTGTTATGCCATTCACTTTCTTTCCAATCCCCTTTTCCTGCACAAAGGATCTCATCTATGATGCTTGGATCAGCCTTAAGCGAAGCTCGATGCTCAAAACCACAACGCCTTGAATCGGAGAACGGAATCAACAGCAATGTATTAATGGCCTTTGGTGAAAATGATATCTGTTTCCCACGGACGTATGATGTGTAGAGTTCTTCGTCATTCCCAATGGTCAAGTTAGCATAGAACTCTAGAACAATATCCTGATATGTCGGGAATTTCATGTTGGCCAACATACTCCATTTCCTACTAGCAATCTCTTTACAAACCTCTTCACAAATGGACTGATTAGATGACTCATCATTCCCTTCATCTATGTATTGACTCGGTTTGAGGTTAAATTTCTGTTCCACCAAAACCGTACGTGCAGCAAACCGGGAAATAAAAGCCTCTGCATGTGTCAAGGATCGAAACCTATGTGTGTCGAAAGTGGGAATTTCCGGTTCTTGAGTTGCGGTTGTCTTGCCCCTTTTTGTAGATTTTTTCTTCTCTTGGCACTGCGACTTAAAGGCCCTATGTTTAATCCTGAGTGCTTTTGAAGAGGATGCAACTGGCTTATCTTGTGTTGTCATGGTTGTTTCTTTACAAGTGAACCTTCACAACTCAAATTAATGGAGAAAAATATGAGTGCATCAAGATAACAATAACACCATAAGGAGCATGTACTGTCATCAAGAGAATGTAATGAGAAGTAAAAATCAAACTCGAATTACCAATGGGAACACATAAGCAAATATAATCTGACCATGCTCACTAGAACTCCTCACGTAAACACAAAAAAGAATTCATTGAGGGATTTTATCAAATACCTTGTAAGCATGAATACACATAGACCAATTCTTTCTAATTGCTTTGCAAAATGACTTCCCAAGGCAATTAACCTTATTTACTTACAACCAATCAATCACATTGTTCCAAAAACATCAAAACAAAGCCATGAACAACATGAAAAGAAGCATTTCAAGGTTCGCACATAACATGTTCCTCCCCCTTTTTTTTCAAAAATATTGAATCCCCATTCCAATGATTCATGCCAATAATGCAATTAGAGATTAGAGAATGGAAGAAACAATTACTAATCAACGGATAGATGAGTGTACCTTGTATGAGCATAAGAAATTTGAATGCACAAAGTGAAGAATCTTGCAAATTTTTGAATAATGGAGAATGAGATGAATAATAGAGATGATGGAGATGAAGAAATTATTTAAGGGTTACTTGTGATGTGAGATGGTGGGAGTGTGAAGTGATGAAGAGTGGGAATGTCTTGCTCTCTTGAGATTTCTCAAGCACCTAAGTGAAGGAGGGTGAGTTTCAATTGGGAGGGGAAGTGGCCGCGCCCCCCCTTTTGTGCCTTGGCGCAAGTTTTGCGCCTCCTAACTAAGGAATTTGCGTCGCGGCGCATCTTGACAGTAAGGAACCATGGTTTGCGCCTCGCTCCTCAGCACAATTGCGCCTGGGCGCATCTTGACAGAGAGGGTCAATGATTTACACCTTGCTCCTAGCACAATTGCGCCTGGGGCGCGTCTTGACAGAGAGGGCCAATAATTTGCACCTTCCTCTTAACCTCACTCAAACTTGTGCACACACTCTAAGTCATGTTGTGTTGAGGTGCTCTATCCTACTCACAAGGGTCATGTCTAAAATTAATCATGCATTGAAGCCTCAAAATTCCCAGCAATATTACTACATCTCTCAACCTTCTCTTATTTCTTATCAATTCAATAACAATTGTAATATTCACTATTTATTCCTATGACTAATGTCTATCAACAACACAGATCAAAATTTACTATATTGTATCATATATTTGAATTTGTATCTAACTTCAAATTTTATTTCTATTATTGACAAATATGTAACTGAACCACAGATTTTAAAGAATTAGCAAATGTATCAACAACAAAAAGACTATCAACAGCTTTTCCTAATCACATGGGTTGCCTCCCATCAAGCGCTTCTTTAATGTCATTAGCTTGACGTGTAATCTTATCAAGGAGGGTCCTGAAGAACAATGGAAACCTTATCCTTCTCAATATTTCCACCCAAGTAGGGTTTCACCCTTTGACAATTTACCTTAAATTCCCTAGACTTATCTAAGTCTTCTAGAGTGATGGCACCGTGAGGGAACACTTCTTTAACATCAAAAGGACCTGACCAACGAGACTTGAGTTTTCCCGGAAACAACTTCAACCTAGAATTATAAAGCAAAACTAGTTGTCCCGGTTGAAACTGTCTTTTTCTAAGCTTACGATCATGCCATAATTTTGTTCTTTCTTTGTAGATTTTGGCATTTTGATATGCTTGGACTCTCAATTCCTCCAATTCATGGAGCTGATAAAGTCTCTTCTCACTAACTGAGTGAGGATCAGAATTTAAATATTTTAAGGCCCAATATGCCTTGTGTTCTTGCTCAACAGGCAAGTGGCATGCCTTTCCATAAACCAACTGGAATGGTGTCATGCCTATGGGAGTTTTGTATGCTGTTCTATATGCCCAAAGAGCATTATTTAATCGTTTTGACCAATCCTTGCGGGAGAGATTCACAGTCCTCTCTAGGATTTTCTTAATCTCCCTATTAACTAACTCTACTTGCCAACTGGTTTGAGGGTGATATGGTGTTGCAATTTTGTGCTTCACCCCAAGTCTCTTAAGAAATTTCTCCAAATGTTTGTTACAGAAATGGCTTCCACCATCAGTGATGAAAGCCCTAGGTACTCCAAACCTAGAAAAAATGTTTCTATGGATAAAGGCATCAACAATCCTAGAATCATTAGTTGGGGTGGAAATGGCTTCCACCCATTTAGACACGTAATCTACAGCAACTAGGATGTAAGTATGGGAGAACGAGGGAGGAAATGGTCCCATGAAATCCATCCCCCACACATCGAAAACCTCTATCTCTAAAATATTATTCAAAGGTCCCTCATCTCTTTTAGAAATGTTTCCACTCCTTTGGCACCTGTCACAAGATTTCACAAAAGTTTTAGCATCTCTGAAGATGGATGGCCAATACAAACCACTTTGCAAAACCTTTTTAGCTGTTCTTTCCCCATTAAAATGGCCTCCACTGGGAGAGGAATGACAGTGCCAAAGAACAGAACCAACCTCTTCTTCAGGAATACACCTCCTGAGGAGCCCATCTATACCCCATTTGAACAGAAATGGCTCATCCCATACATAGTATTTTGCATCAGAAAATAGTTGTTTTCTTTGTTAGTGAGACCATCCAGGGGGGATATAGTTAGAAACCTTAAAGTTCGCAATATCGCTGAACCAAGAAGCATCAGAGATACCAAACAAGGTTTCATCTGGGAATGTTTCAGATATGGGAACATCGCAACCTTCTATTTCGTCATGAGGTAACCTTGACAAGTGATCCGCCACTAGGTTCTCTCTTCCCTTTTTATCTTTGATTTCAATGTCAAACTCTTGTAAGAGAAGAACCCAGCGAATCAGCCTTGGTTTACTCTCGTGTTTCGTCAGAAGGTATTTCACAGCCGCATGATCTGTGTATACAATAATTTTTTGACCCAATGAGATAAGGACGAAATTTGTTAAGAGCAAATACTATGGCTAGCAATTCTTTTTCTGTTGTTGAATAATTGACTTGAGCACTGTCAAGCACTCTGCTAGCATAATATATGACTCTCATATATTTTTCCTTTCTTTGTCCTAATACGGCTCCTATAGCATAATCACTTGCATCACACATGATTTCAAAAGGTAAACTCCAATCTGGAGCAGTTATGATAGGAG
Source organism: Hylodesmum podocarpum (assembly GCA_026586105.1). NCBI lineage: Eukaryota > Viridiplantae > Streptophyta > Magnoliopsida > Fabales > Fabaceae > Hylodesmum > Hylodesmum podocarpum. The sequence goes on along the minus strand of JALJEV010000623.1, from coordinate 11,295,867 downwards.
CTGATGTTAATTTTTCTTTCAAAGTTTCAAATGCTTTCAGGCAAGCTTTATCAAAATTAAAAGTCACTTTCTTTACCAATAAATCACACAGTGGTTTTGAAATTTTTGAAAAATCTTGGATAAACCTTCGGTAGAAACCGGCATGACCTAAGAAACTACGTATTCCTTTCACATTAACTGGAGGAGGAAGTTTCTCTATCACGTCGATTTTCGCTCTATCCACTCCTATACCATTAAAAGAAACTTTGTGTCCCAAAACGATCCCTTCTTGAACCATAAAATGACATTTTTCCCAGTTCAAAACAAGATTGGTTTCTTGGCATCGTTTTAACACACAAGCTAAATTTTCCAAACAATTTTCAAAAGTGGAACCGAATACAAAGAAGTCATCCATAAAAATTTCAATGAATTTTTCTACCATATCACCAAAAATTGCCATCATACAGCGTTGAAAGGTTGTTGGTGCATTACATAAGCCAAATGGCATTCTCCGGTATGCAAAGATCCCATAAGGACAAGTGAAAGCAGTTTTTTCTTGATCCTTAGGGTCTACAACGATTTGATTATAACCAGAGTATCCATCTAGAAAACAATAATACGCATGACCGGCCAACCTCTCAAACATTTGGTCTATAAAAGGTAAAGGAAAGTGATCTTTTCTTGTAGACTCATTCAGCCTCCTATAGTCTATGCACATTCTCCACCCGGTTACCGTCCTGGTGGGGATTAACTCATTCCTCTCATTTGCAACCACAGTCATGCCCCCCTTTTTGGTAATTACTTGAACTGGACTTACCCAAGAACTATCCGAAATGGGATGGATAATTCCAGCATCAAGTAATTTGAGGACTTCTTTGTGTACAACCTCCTTCATAGTAGGATTTAAACGTCTTTGGGGTTGTATCACAGGTTTAAAACCATCCTCAAGCAGAATTTTATGCATGCAAAACGAAGGACTAATACCCTTCAAATCAGAAATCTTCCACCCAATTGCCGATATATGCTCTTTGAGAATCTTAAGCAACTTGTCCTCTTCCCTTTTATCTAACGAATTGCTTATGATCACCGGAAAAGTGTCATTTTTTTCAAGAAAAGCATATCGTAAATGAGAGGGAAGTTGCTTAAGTTCACAATTGCATTCATTTTCGATTTTTCTATCCACCTTAGGTGTTTCCTTTGGTGGTTCAATACATGATGAGAGTGAAGTGTCGGTCTCTTTAAGAACTACGAAATTTTTAACTTCTTGTTTTTCGTTTTCAAAACTTGAGGTACTGGAAATTTCCTCATCCATTTTGAAGTCAAAAATTTCGTTTTCAAAAACACTTTCCACTATGGGATCCAACACGTCCACCATCATGCATTGGGATTTTTCAGTAGGAAATTTCATTGCATCAAATATATTAAATGATACCTTCTCTTCATCTACCCGCAAAATTAACTCGCCTTGTGCCACACCAATGAGAACCCTTCCTGTGGCTAGGAATAGCTGCCCTAGGATAATCGGAACTTCTTCATCGGCTTCCATTTCCAACACCACAAAATCTGTAGGGAACACGAACTTGTCCACTTTCACTAGGAGGTCTTCCACTACTCCATAAGGACGTTTGGTGGAACGATATGCTAGTTGTAGCGTCATCATCATGGGCTGAATGTCCTGTATGTTGAGTTTCTGCAAAACAGAAAGAGGCATCAAATTGATACTAGCTCCCAAGTCAATCAACGCTTTACCTACTGGTACTTCGCCTATGGAACATGGAATGGTGAAGGGCCCACTATCCCTCAGTTTCTGAGGTAGCTTTCTCTGAATGATAGCACTGCATTCTTCCGTCATTGCCACTGTTTCATCATCCAGAAGCATCCTTTTGTTGGATAGGATCTCCTTCATAAATTTGGCATAGGATGGCATCTTCTGTAGTGCTTCAGAGAATGGGATGTTGATTCTCAAATTCTTCAATATATCGAAGAATTTGGAGAACTGCTTGTCATCATTGGCCTTCTTCACCCTTTGTGGATAGGGGAGCTTGCAGTAGGGGGAGATATGGTCATGTTGACCAGCCTCTTCTATAATTTGCTTCTTTGTTTTTCTAGGCGAATTTCCCACTTCAGTAAGAACTGTAGGTAAAGGTGTTTGCCTTTCATTCTTTGACTTATTTCCTTCTTCCACTTCATCTTCTTTCAACTCTTCATCTTCCTTCCCCAACATCTTACCACTTCTTGTGGTAATTGCTTTGCAGTGCTCCTTTGGGTTCACTATAGTGTCACTTGGAAGATTTCCTTGATTTCTTTCAGACAGTTGCTTAGAAAGCTGACCAATTTGTGATTCCAGATTCCTAATGGAAGCTTCTTGATTCATAAATATCGATTCAGTCCTTTGCATAAAGGACATGAACATGTTTTCTAAATTTGAAGAGCCTTATCGAGGAATAGGATTCACATTGGAACTTGTTGGAGCATTTCTAGATTGGTTAGGTGTGAATTTAGACTGGTTTGAGTTGAAAGGTAGATTGGGTGGTTGGTTTTGTGTGAAATGTTGGTTAGATGGAAAAGTCTGGTTTTGATGTTGGTTAAAATTTTGGTTATATGACAGGTTTGGGTTGAATGAAGCTTTAGGATTGAAGGTTGGTTTAAAATTTTGGTCATATGAGGAAGAGTTAGGTTGGAGGAAATTATTGTTTCTATAGGACAGATTTGGGTGGTTTCTTTGGTGGGGGTTATAGATGTTTGTGTTGGAATAAGTGTTACCTTGAGGATTACCCATGTAATTTACTTGGGCTTGCTCATCAACATTAGTCCCTAAGCCGTCACAAAATTCTACTTGATGTCCTCCTCCACAATAATCACAGATTACTTGAGGTGCTTGAATAGAATTAAGCTGAACTACTTGAAGCTGCTTCATAAGTTGGTCCATCTTTTGGGTCATCAACTTGTTTTGAGCTAATAGAGCATCATTAGCCCCAAGCTCAATTACTCCTCTTCTCTCACCATAAAAGTCACTAGGAGCATCATATCGGTTTGAAGCCATAGTCTCAATAATCACTCTTGCTTCATCCGCATCTTTCTTTCTTAGTGAACCTCCTGCAGAAGCATCAACTAACAACCTTGTATGCGACCTAAGCCCATTGTAGAAAATATGGACTTGCTGAAGCTCGGAGAATCCATGATGAGGGCATCTTCTCAATAAGGATTTGAATCTCCTCTATGCCTCACTAATAGACTCTCCCTCCTTCTGTTTGAAGCAAGAAATTTCTGCTCTAAAGTAATTGTATTTTTCTGGTGGGAAATACTGAGCAAGAAAGGTGTTCACCAAGTCATCCCACGTGGTAAAATATCCGTGAGGAAAACTCTGGAGCCATATCTTAGCCTCACCTTTGAGAGAGAATTCGAATAGCCTCAACCGAATTGCATCATCCGGCACCCCATTCATCTTGATTGTACTGCAAATCTGTAAAAAATTATGTACATGTTGATTGGGATCCTCCTCTTCCAAGCCTCCAAATTGCTCCTGCCTCACTAGTTGGGTGAGAGCAGGTTTGATTTATAAATTGTTGGCTGCGACACTAGGTGGTGCAATGCTTGATCCACAGCCTATAGCATTCGGAGTATACAACTCCTCAAGCGTCATGCGTCTTTGATTCTCCATATTTTCTGCAAAATTTTCTGCTATATTCTCTTTATTCTTTTTGTTGGCCTTCAGGTTCCTCCTACAAAGCCTTTCAATTTCTGATTCAAACAAAAGGTTAATTTCCTTGCCTTTTCGCATAAACTAAAATACAGCGAAAACAGGAAACACAAAAACAGAGTAGAAAGTATAAAAGTATTCGCAAGGGAAAACAAAACAAAACAAGTATGACTATGAACAGACAAGTAAGAAAATAAAATAAAATAAAATAAAATGTCCTAAGTAGCGAGCATGTCAAGATTATCGATATTCACTCAATAATCCCCGGCAACGGCGCCATAAACTTGTTCACTTTTAAAACTACTATCACAATTCGTGATACTAAAGACTAATCTTATTCCTAGGTATTTAGTCCCTTTGAATTGCTACTAGAATCCCTAATCCCTTAGGTGATAATAGAAAGTAATTCAAGAAGCGAACAAATGAATTCATAACATCTCATAGCATACAAGTTCTATCCCTAGAATCATGCATAACTATAGTGTTTACTTCCTCTCCTAATTCAACTATCAATCTTCCAATTGTACAATTGAACTGAGATACAAATCCTTAAGGAACAATTCAATCCAATCCAAACACCAATATCTCTATCAACTATTTGAATTTCATGAATAAACCTCAAGAATCAGCAATAAGCAAGAAGAGATCACTCAATCGAACGAAATTAAACTTGAATTAACATAAAGAAGTCATTACAAGAGTTCGAGATCAAAATCCCCAATCCCTAACCTAACGATCTAGCCTAACATGGAAACAAGAAAGGAAAGAAGAGAAACGAAATTCAAACACAAGAAACACTCCATAGAGGTTTGGTTCTTGCTTCCACAAGCTCCCAAGCTCCAGAAATCTTTTCAGTTTGATGGAGGATAAGAAGAATGAGGTTGGGGAAGAGAGAATCGTGCGGAGGAAGATTGGAGAAGAAGATAGATTCTATCCCCTATTTTCGAGCTCAAGGACCCATATATACTACAGCATTTGCGCCTCCTGTCTAACTAAATTGCGCCTGGGTGCATCTTGGTAGAGAAGAATGCAGATTTGCGCCTTGGTATCCAGAGTTTGCGCCTTTGGGCGCAAAATTCTAGAGAGGAGGGAAGAATTGCGCCCCTGCTTGCCCTGATTTGCGCCCTGGCGCAAATGCTCATGCTTCCATGGCTTGGGTTTCAATTTCCCTTCTTCTTGATGGCTTGCACTCCAAGTCTTCATCTCAGGTCTAGAAGCTTTCATTCCAAGCTTCAATTCTAGCATTCAATCCATTCCTTGCTCCTATCTCCTCTTCATTCCTTCAATGAACCTACAATTAACAAGAAAAAGGTTAAAATGACTTAAAACACAAGAAAGACCTATAAAACTAACCAAACACCAAATCAAGGACTAACATTAAACAAACATGATATTTTCACTATTTTCTTGTCTAAACTACAACTAGACCTAGTAAAAACGGATGGAAATGGACTAAAAACACCTAGGAAAACATGTATAATCTAGCACTTATCAGTACCATTGACAGCAAGGAGTATATTATCACAATAGAATCCATTGCTGAAGCTGGAAGCAGCAAAGCTGAAAGACGTTTTTATTGCTCTGACTGGATGAGGTTAGAATCTGAGGAGCATGTAGACAAGATTCTTTATGGGAAGGTTCGTGACCCCGAAGATCCCAAGTTTCTGAGATCTGGGAATCTCTATCCCACAGGCAGAGTTATCCACAACCTTCTCTATAATATCTTCACACCCAAAACAGGCTCACGAGACAATGTGAGTACTCGTGATAGATTCTGCATCTACTATTGCTTGAGGAAAGCAAGGCTAAGTCTTCCTCACATTATTCTCGACCATTGGATAAATGCGTTAAAGAATAGGAATATCCGTTGGAAGAGCAGTATTCCCTACGCCACTCTCTTCTCCAAAATCATTCTAAACCAAGGTTTTGATGCTACTGGTGTCGTGTGGCATAATGAAGGAAAGGAGGTCAAAGGAAGCACCTTTGCCAAGATGCATCTAAGCCCTAGCTTCCTCCATCACAATAGAAGTGAAGATGACGTTATTCTTTCTCCTATCACTAAAGATCCTCCTCACAAAGCACGCATCAAAAGTGTCAAAACCTAAACACAAGCCCAAACATAAACCCAAACACAAGCCCAAACATAAATCCAAACACAGGCCCAAACACAAACCCAAACACCTATTCATCTTCCACCTGTGTTTGTATCTGAAGTCCTTTTCGATGATGCTCAAGAAGAGCCTCTTAGAAAGAAGAAGAGGTCTATCAGAATAAAACATGTTGCGTCTAAGACGCAGGAGAAGGAGATATCCCTTAACGAAGATGAAGGGAATAAGAAAACATCTAAGGGTGTAACGTCTGTAAAGATTCTCACAAACGAAGAAAAGCAGAAGAAAGCAGCTGAAGAGAAAGCAAAAGCTAGAGAAGTTACTCTTCAAAAGGCTGTCAAAGGCAAAGAGAAAATGAAGCAGAAGATTGAGTCTGTGATTGTTGGAGAAACAGACGAAGCAAGGCAACTAAAAGAGGCTAAGAGGGTATCTATGCTGCTTCAAGCTGAAAGAAAAGAATCTTTCTCAATAGCATTAAGGGCATTGGATTGTCTGAAGGTGCGTCTGCACCAGCAACTTCAGAGGGCATGAATAGTGAAAAAACTGCCCAGATCCAGAAGGACAATGCTCAATTAGCAATAGAATTGGAGACTATGCTTAATAAAGAAGCTCCAACTACGGAGAGTTCTGCACCTACACTCCAAGACAAACATAGGATAATTGTCTCAAATCCTATTGTTGCGTCTCCTCTCAACATCGCGTGTGATCAGATGATACCTGCTACGTCTGAAGAAACATCCTATCTACAGAAGATGGAAATTCCGTCTGAAGTAATAATAATTGAAGATGCATGTTCTTCGTCTGATGAAGAACATGTTATTATAAATAGGATGGATGCATAATGGGTGAGATCTCACGCTGAAGTTTTAAATCCAGAAGATCTTCCACCTAAGCACAAGACTGACTATTTGTTTCTTAACGAATTAGTTATGAGAAGATTTGCTGAGAGTTCTTGTGCTGAAAGACCAGTTAAGCCTGACTGGATTCTTGGAGATGAGCTTGAAGATATCTCTAATAAGGGTGAATCGTCTGAGTTTGCTAAAAATGGTTACTCAGCAGACGATGAAGACGGCTTTATACAGGACACTGCCTATATTGAGTTGAAGAATCCTTATCAGTACAGAGGTAAGAAAGGATTCCAACTTAGGAAACTTGTCAACCCTCTTATTTATCACAAACCCCTGATGCCAGTGGACTTCAAAGAAGATCTCGTTTATACTCCTGAAGAGCAACGCGAATGGCTGAAGCATTTGCCATGGGAAAAACTGGCCTCCTTAGACATCAAAGGTTTAGAAGAAATAAATAAGTACAAGGATCATCTAGCTGAGTCGGTGATTGAAGGACCAACTCTTGACTATGAACCCCACATTCCCCTCAGAGAGAATGTCAAGTGGAAGGTTTGGCTTGAACCCAATGCCCCTGCATTTCACCATTGCACGTTTGGAGATCCCAGCTCCACCATTTATGAGCCAAAAGAGTGCTGTCATTGGCATTTGGACGCCATTGATCGTCATGATCTTGTACCCTTCACAATTCTAATGAACCAAACAGAGTATGTAGGTCTAGGACATACTCTTGGAATTGTTCTCCCTTGGATAAGACCGCATTGTGCAGGTATCTGTCCACGATACTCCATCCTCCTCCATGAATATGAAGACCCCGAAGAATTTGCTCATGCTCTGCCTGAAGATTACAACACAGCTTTCAGGCTGATGGCAAATGCGTATAGAAAGGAAGAAAAAGCTAGATTGACTTCCTTCTATCACATTGAAAGAAGAGCAAAGAAGGAATCGGGATTTTATCCCTTCATGATGGGATCTCAATTCTCTTCTCTCGTTTCTAACGTCACCAAGTTCTTCGTTGTCTTAGACCGAAAATGACCTTGCTTGGTCAAGTTTTTGGCTAAAGGAAATGAGAAGAAGACTTCGTCTGTCCCCAAAACTTTCAAGTTTGCAAGGCACATCCCCAAGAGACTTCCTTCTGCTGCATACCTGCATCTCAAATCCATTCAAGCCAAAGCATCAAGGCCTATCAATCCCAAACTTCAAAGGTTGATAGAAGATCATGAAGCTACTTTTGCCTTTTGCTTTGGAACCTCATTTGATGAAGATTCCACGATCTGTGGCAAGGTGTTTCCTGGAGAAGCTTTCGCTTATACACATCCGTCTAAGGAACATCCAGATCTTAAGCTCTCTGTTCCCAACAGAGTGTTCACTTGGCAATGGAAGAAAGACTACACCGCATATCTCACGCTTCCTCTTTTCACTCTGCGATTGTTGAGGACTCCAATTGTGTTCATTGAAGATAATGAATCTGTTCCTATTGTTGAAAAGCCTCAAACGCCTCTCATAGAGAATAATGACAACGTAGAGGTTCTTGTGGTTGAGAGTGAAGTTGTGAACGCTGATGAGTATCATACTCTGAAGCGTAAGTATGATGCATTGGAGGAAAATTACGAACATCTGAAAAAGAAGAACAAAGAGCTTGAGGACAATCAAGCCTCTCTCACATCTGAGATGCAACAGCTGAGGGAGATCGTCATGGGGCTTGTCCAACAGAAGTCTAAACCTTCCTCTTGACGCTTTTGATGATTCTCAGCCCAAGGGGGAGAATATTTTAAAGGAAGAAAAGGTGATGGATGCTAAGCTAAGGGGGAGCCTTCGTCTGAGGGGGAGTTAGTGTCTGAATCTGAGGGGGAGCCTTCGTCTGAAGGGGAGTTAGCATAGAAGGAAATTTTTTTTTATTCTTTATTAATTTGTATAGATTTATACATGTATTCTTAGAGCTTCTGTTTTCTGTATACGTTGTAATACTATACATGGTTTACATCACATTTTCAGAAAACATCGTCTTGATGTAAATCTGACTTTTGTTTAAATTGTTTAGCTAATCTTGTCTTGTGCAGATTTTTCCTTGGAGAAAGTTATTAGTATGGTCTGTAATCATCAAAAAGGGGAGATTGTTAGATCAAGATGATTAACATCTCTAAAGTTTTGATTATTACAAGTCAGACAGAACATCTACAGACGGAACATCAAGTCAGACGAAACGTGCAGACGGAAGATGACTCCTCAAAATTGAAGTCATTCATCTGTCTCAAGTAAAGTCATCAGACGATAGGCTAAGACGAAAACTCTTAAGACTGAAAAAGTTCCTGCTAAAGAAGTGAAGCAAAGTATGAGTCACTCGCGCCAAGATTTCAAATCTTAAGAAGTACTCTTTAGAAGCATCCAAGATCAGTATGGGGATTCACGCCTACATATGCAATTCGAAAAGGTCTTCACCTTTTTCTATCAAATCTCTGTACAAGTCAGAAAAAGTATTGTGCACGCTATCTATATCCGCTGCACACGCCATCAATCAATCAAGTGCTTTCTGACACCTTTTTGGACTTTGCTTGGAAAACATTCAACGACTTTCTTCTGTGTCTAACGGATATCTGAAGATTTTGCCTTTTTAAAGACTTCACTTCTTCAAAGTACAGTTGGCGAACACGCTTCAATATTCTACCTTATTGTGAATTCACTCTCTATTACTTTTGCTCTTCATTTATAAAACCCTCTCTGCGAAGAGGAAACTCTTTTTTTTTATATAGAATTCCTTCAAATCCACTTGTGTGGTGTTTTAGCCTGAGGAGGCTGGTTATTCAAAGAATACCCTTATTGTTTAGCTTACGAAGGCTGTGTTCAAAGAATATCGTGTAATAGCCAAAAGTGGCTGGGGGCAAATAATACTTGTAACCCTTTCACGGTTTATAGTGAAAACTCAGTTGTTACTGGGTAACTGGACGTAGTCTTGCATAGACGAACCAGTATAAAAACACTTGTGTATTTGTATTATTAAGTATTTGACTAACGGGGATAATTAAACCATAACGTCTATTTATTAAAATCAACCTTTGAAGATTAAGATTGTTTCGTCTGATCATATTTAAACACACAGATGAAAGAAATTTTTTTTAAAGTAACACAATTCAACCCCCCTTCTTGTGTTCTATCTTTTACAACCCTTTTTGAGAAGATCTCTGTACAAGTCAGAAAAAGGTTCTGAGCACGTCATCAAATCCGTTGTACACGCTATCTTTTCAATTGATTGCACTCTGATACCTTTTTGAAGACTTCACTTGGAAAGCTCAACGACATTTTTCATGTCTCTAACGGATCTTTAAAGACTTGCCTATAAAAGGACTTCACTCATTCAAGTTTCAGTTGGCGAATACGCTACAATTGCTAAGACTTTGTGATTTCGCTCATTGTTACATTTACACTTCATTGTATACCCCTCTCTGCGAAGAGGAACTTTTCTTTCTAAGAAAACTCTTTAAATCCACTTGTGTAGTACTTTAGCCTGAAGAGGTTGTGTGTTCAAAGAATACCTTTGCTTTAGCCTGAGAAGACCGTGTTTCAAAGAATACCTTGTTGCTTAGCCTAAGAAGGTTGTGTTCAAAGAATATCCTATATTAGCCAGAAGTGGTTGGGTTCAAACAATACTTGTAACCATTTCACAGTTTGTAGTAAAAACTCAGTAGTTGCTGGGTAACTGGACGTAGTCTTGAATAGATGAACCAGTATAAAAATAACTGTGTTTATTTTCCTTGAGCTTGTGACTAACGGGGATAACCAATGCATAACGTTTATCCTTAAAATTAATCTTTAAAGATGAGAACTATTTCGTCTGACCCTGTTTGAACCAATAGACGAAAGACTTAAATTTTTTAATTAACACAATTCAACTCCCCTTCTTATGTTTTATCTTTTACACATACAAACATTAATACTAGTTGATTTGAAACATATCATAATTAAGTTTAAAGTATCCATAACAAAATTCATAAAGTAAATATCATATTCAAAGACCATTAATAATAATAATGTTTGTATTTTCAACATATTCCATAAATGTTTTAGGTGGTAATCCCTTTGTTAAAGGGTTAACTATCACAAGGTTTATATTAATATGTGTAAAAGATAAAACACAAGAAGGAGGGTTGAATTGTGTCAATTAAAAATTTTGTCCTTTCGTCTGTTGGTTTAAAAAGGGGTCAGATGAAATTTTGTTCTTCTTTAAATGTTGATTTTAATAACAGACGTTTAACTTTGATTATCTCCATTAGTCAACAAGAAGAATAAAAACAAACAGAGTTATTTTTATACTGGTTCGTCTATTCAAGACCACGTCCAATTACCCAGCAACTATTAAATTTTCACTACAAACCGTTAAATGATTACAAATATTCTTTGAATACAACCACTTCTAGCTAAACAAGATATTCTTTGTCCACAACCTTCCTAGGCTAAACTACTAGGTATTCTTTGGAACGCAGCCTCCTCAGGCTAAGGCACCACAAAAGTGGATTTAAAGAAAGTTTCTTAGAAACAAATTCCTCTTCATAGAGAGGGATATACAAATGAAGTATAGAGCAAGTGAGCGAAATCACAAATGAGTAGCTTTTGCAGCGTGTTCGCCAACTTGAATAGATGCATGAGAAGTTCTTTATATAGGCAATGATTTGATAAATTTATTAGACCCATAAATCTAATTGTTGTCCTTTCCTTCCTTGAAGTCTTCAACTGTGTCAGAGTATAATCATGAATTTGACAAATTGCATAGCGGAGTCAGAACCTTTTTCTGACTTAGTAGAGATAATAGTGAAAAGTAGATTTACTTTTCATGTTGGAGAGGTTAAGCATGAGTTTTTATTTTGACTTTAGAAGCTTCTTGAGTAATATAAACATTTGAATTTGGCGCGTTACTTAGATGAAAAGGCTTGGACTTCTTCAATCTTGATAGATGATTCGGTCTTCACGAGCTATAGTTTGATTCTTCGTCTTAAGCATATCGTCTTAAGGCATGGCTTGATGATAGACGGATGACTTGAATTAAGATTATCTTTGGGGGGTCATCTTCCGTCTATGCTTGTTCCGTCTGACTTTGGCTTGCAATGCTTCAGTCTGATAGATCTCGTCTGTTATATAATTAATCAAAACTTAAGACGTTAATCATCTTGATCTAACAATATGTTCTATTGACATTCTTTGTTTCATATCTTCCTCTTTCATACAAATTACTTCATATGCTTAACACCTTTAGAGTACTTTTCGTTCTTAAAGAAAAATACTCCTTGAGAGTTATCACAATACAATTTTAACAGCCTAGCAACATCACAACCTTACGGGAATTTTACAAGGTCCAAAGTATCATTATGTTCCATGGGTTTTAACTTATCTTTCATGACATCTAACCACTTCTCAAATTTACCACAACTTATAACTTGTGCAAATGAAATTAGATTGTTATCATTAATGCTAAAGTAAGTCTTTGTTTCATGTAGATATATTACACAACCATTTGAAATAACTCGCTTTTGTTCTCTTTGAGACCTTTCAATGTTATTTCTTGTGGTTACTTTATAACAAGATCATTTTTAGTCATAGGTTCATCAGTGTATTGTTTTCTTCATTGTTGTTTGGAACAACAGGTAGAAAAACACTTACTATATTATTAGAGACACAAGTTAGAAGGACTTGCACTCTAACTTCTTTAATTTCTACAACTCGTAGAACTATACTTTCCCTGTTTTCACCATTTTCAATGAATCTTGCATTTCCAGTTTTAACAACTCATACTATATTTAGGATAATAAAATATATACTCCTTTGTTTTTTTTTTATAACTAATGAAATATTCACTTATTTTTCTTGTATTCAATTTTCCTTCTTGTGAATTATATATCTTTATTTCTTCTTGGAAACCCTAAACATGTAGGTGCCTTATACTAGGTATCTTACCTATCCATTGTTCAAAATGTGTCTTTGGAACTACTTTACTAGGAAACTAGTTCAATAAATACATAACAGTTTTTAAATCATGCATCTAAAAGGAAACAAGTAGAGATACATTACACAACATACTCCTAACCATATCATTAATGTTCTGTTACGTCGTCTGATACACTATTTTGTTGTTTTGTTGTGGAGTACTTGACATTGTGTATTAAGCACAAATACCACATTTTTGAACAAATTTAGCTAATGGTACTAGGTGTCACCCAGTTTCATCATATCTTTTATAATACTCACTTCTTCTACTTTTTTATTGAATTGTCTATCTACTTCATTCAAATAAGTATCTAAGACATATATTACTAAATTTCTAATACAATAAATAGGCAACAATTAATGTATATTAATACTCTCCTTTGAACGATACACCAACATACAATATAAAATATTACATAACAATTAAACATTATTTCACAACTAAACATATCTATTTACTAAACATATACTAATAGATATTACCTGTTATCAATGAGTATATAGATAAACTAATGCTATAGAAAAATCACCTACAATTATATTTATTAATTATAAGGAGCACTGATAAATATTTGGGCAATCCAAATTTCAATATACTCTCAAATCAAAAATCACATAATTTAGAACAATATCATCAATTTGAAACTAAATAATCTTAAAGATTTTGATTAACAAATCTATTATACACCTAATTCCAAAATAAATTATAACTATTATAGAAGGAAATTTAAATAAAATAACTCTTTTCCTAAGGCCTTTAAATCAAAGTCGTGATTCACATGCAAGTATCAAAACAATGAATCAAACACAAAATAATATGATTACATATAAGGGTTCATCCATAATCATATGAAAAAGGAAGAGACTACTTTCACATCCTACATATTCATTCGTGATAATTACCTTTTCTTAGATAACGAAAAACATGTATGACATCAAGTAACTTACAAATTTAATTTTGGAGTCTAAATTATTCACAATTGAAATAAATAAATATAACATGCAGCGAAAATTAAAATCCCGAAATCTGTTATTAGGGTTCATACATAATTGGAAAAAACAAACATTCGTAAAGAGTCATAAATTTCATAACCCCTCTCTGATATCACATGTAAGTTTTACTATCTCAAGATTAACAATTATAAGAAATCTACGGGATCTTGAAATCTAAGATTCTCACACTAAAATTAGATAGGGAGATATGCATTTATTCATAGTAAATATTTGGTTGGATCTCTAGAATTTCTCTCCCTTAACTTTTCTTTTCCGTTTCTCTACATTCGTGGTGACTAAGGTTTGGAGAGAACTTGACGTTGAGAAGGGGACCTATCCGTGGGAATTAACCCCTTTTAAACTTATATTTTCATTAATAATTATCTTTTAAAAATTACTTTAATTAATTCAATTATTATTTAATCTTTAATTGTTAATTAATTATTTATTAATTTTTAAATAAGTCACATGTATCTCACGTGAAACATAGATTCTTATACACATTCTTTACATTTCTAACTGATATGGATAAAAATAATAAATTTGAAAATTTTAATTTTTCAAGATAAACTAAAAGTTTATATAGACTAGGTGATAAAAAATAATATATTTATAAAAATAACATAGAACTGAAATAATTCTTAAATTTTACTAACAATGGTGTGGACATCAAAATACAATTATTCATTTAATAAATAATTTTATAAATTTAAAAAGGTAAAATTATTTTAAAAAAATAAGGATAATTATAAGAAAAAAAAATCTCATATATATATATATATATATATATATATATATATATATATATATATATATATATATCCTCTTATTCTTTATGAATTTTTGCTTTTGTGTTTTTCTGCCTGAAAGCAATATTCTTGTTCCTTTCTATTTAATATAATTTTATTCTTGTTGAAAGGATCAGGAATTTCATGGTGGATTTAACTGTTGGCAATTAATGAAATTCCCTATTGAGACCACAATGAACATCTGTCCTTAATGTGGATTTTACTGCTGGTAATGGCTAAACTGAAAACTCATTTTAAAAAGATCAACTAATTTTAGAAGAACACGTACTGACAATGGTACAAATTATGATGGGACATGTTTTATATTCTCATGTTCTATCTTAAGGCAATGATTCTCATTTTGTGGGCTATATACCACATTAAGTGCAGATTGATTTCAATAAAGCCAAAAGTAAACACATAACCAATCTTTAATAGGTACTAGAAGAGGGCAATACATGTGACCAAAATAGTCTTCATCTGAAGAGATCAATGTGGGGTATGATTATACTTCATATGGCTATTTTATTGACCCTTTTCCACACACTGGCTTAATATTCTGGGTCCTATGGCTATTTCTGTGAGCTTGAGGCTTAAGTAGAAATTTCACATGTCCTAGTAAAAATTTTAGCCATTTAAATTAAGGAATATTCGGTAACATGCTAATGGTAGAGTCTAGAGAAGTTATTGATAGGACTTAAGTCATGGATTGCTCCAAAAATAGGTTCAATGGCCAACATATTCAAAGAATGAAAAGGACAGATACAGAGAAAGTGAGAATAAGAATGATTCACGAAAAGCTTAACCATTTAGGCTAAAGGGTCCTAATTTAATCTCATGCAGCAAGAGTCATGATTCCCATAAAAACTTCCTTTCACGGCTTCTAAATTTTTGGTCGTTTGCTCTTGTAAATTTCTTCAGGAAGGTAAACTCAAAAAGAATCTACAAATTTTTCTTAAAAAAAGAGAATTTGTTTTAGAAAGAGCAGTAATCATTATGTACGTATGTCCGCATTTAAGTACATCAGACTTAGATTTAACTTGTATTGCTAAAAAAATTTGATTCCATGAAATTTGTGGTTCAAATAGACCGGTATGTGAATCAAAATTATTATTTAAAAAAAATTTGTAGTTTTTCTAAAAAGAAATTTATAAAATAATGTACCATTAGATAAAAAATTAAAAATTAAAAAAATCCTAATATCTTTACAACAACTTAAATAAAATATAAAAACATAAAATCATAACACTAAATAAATAAATCTAGGTAAATTTTCAATAATAAAAATTAAAAATCACAATAATAATTTAAATAAAATCTCAATAAATAAAATATTTAACTCTAAATATATTAATCCAAATAAAATTTAACAAAATAAAATGTCAGTAATAAATACTAAAAAATTAATAATAATTAAAGTAAAAATTAATAAATATATAAAAGTATTAATAATATAAAGTTTTGGCCCATAGACCTTCCCCAAATCCCACGGACCAAACTCATGCAGGACAGATTGAAAAAAAAGTTAGACTAATAAAAGAATAGAAAATTTTAAACACATATTAAACTCAGCTCATTATATTCACCCAGGTGACCATTGAGTAGGGTAAAGGAAAAAAATTTAAGTCTTTATAAGGAGCAAATTAAAGACTTGTAGAGATAAAAGCTAGTCTCATCACTTTTTGGTGGAGAAATTAAAGAGCTAAGAAAGCAAAACTCTTGATAGGAAGGTTGGCAATGTTAATTTCTTCAACACCAAAATATGCTTAATCCACAATTAGTCTCTTCTTGTCGGGTGGATCCATGATCTAATTTGGTTGTTTATGCTGGCTAGGTGCTATAAGAAAATGTTATTGAATGAGCAATGTTACAATTTTTTGATAATTTGTCCATGCACAATTTTTTAGCTCGAATGTTGTAATTACAGCTGAAACAGCAAAAAAGAAAAAAAAAAAAAAAAAAAAAAAAAAAAAAAAAAAAAAAAAAAAAAAAACAGAGGCAATATCACACTCTTTGGTCTCTTCATTGGAAGACCCTGCAAGTAATACTTGATTAGAATCTTATTTAGTAAAATATGTAATCATAAAGAAGAAATTTGTACCAATTTTTTATTTATTTAACACAAATATCTAAATGTTAATTCTTGATCTAAAATTAAATTACACTTACATTTTTCATCATTCTTAAATATGTATCTTTGCAGGAATTTGAATTTTACTTAAAGAAAAACAATATTTTCTTGATAAAATTTAGAATATAAAAAAAAGGTAATTAAGAAGAGAAAGGGAGGGTGAAATGAAATGAATAATGTCATCCAAGAGAACAGAGAAATAAAGGTTTCGGAAAGAAAGGTACGGTTCAAAATGCCAATAATAGAACAATATTTTAGATAAAAATTTACAAATCATGGTACCACCTTTGAAAGTCAAAAGTCAAAAACATAATTTCTTACAGGTGTTGTTGGATACGAAGAATAATTTTTTATTTTTATTTTAAATTTTTATTCTCTGAAAATAATTTTTTAAAAATTATGAAAACGAAAATTTTCGTTTTCATCCAAATATAAATTCTTTTATAAAAACACTTTAAAAAAATCAATCAAACATATTTTCACCCTTCAAACCAAACACCATTTGATCTTTTTACTTTTATAATAATTTCTCCTGTTCTAATTAACAAATTATAAGATTTATTTGATTCTTTTTTATAAGAATCAATCTAAAATACATTTATATCATTTTTCTATAAAAATGTTTTTAACTATGAGTTCCATAGAAAATAAATTAAATATCCTTAATATTAAGTATAATTTTTTTAAAAAAATTATAAATTTAAAATAACTTTAAAATTATTAATTTTTGAATTATAGTTTTTCCTGTTATGATACAATTGAATTCTCATTTATTTTAATTATATAATATTAATATAATCTGAGTGGCATATGCTAGTTCTAAGTTATATCTTACAAAAGATGAGAAAAATATTTGAAGTTACTCTAAACTAATGCAAGACTTCTATGACATATACTAATTTTTAAAACTACGATGTTGGATAAAAACATTTTGATATTGATCCAAAGAAATTATTTTTTCTTTCTATTCCAATCCCCTCTTAGGATATAATAGGGTGGACGTGACATTTTAGCCTACAGTATAACTAATATCTTTCTCCTCTTAACTAAGTCTAACCTACCAATAGGTTAATGTCTTTCTAAAATCAAACCTGTGACATGACCTCGCCTTTAATTAATTCCCCTCATTAAATCAAAGTCATATATACAACTAAGTCAGAGTTAACAGTTACTAAATACTATCAATGTCTCAATTCTTTTTACTTTAAGCTTAAACGTCAAGATTTGGTTATCCTAGTCATGTCAAATGAAAGATGTTGACCCACGGCCAACATAAACTACACACCCTCAATTAAATAATGGCAAGCAAATTGCGTGCAATCTTTGATTTCATCTGAATTAAGGTAGAATCATAACAAGTTAGGGGTCTTGGTATGCCATGAAACTTTGCGTCTATCCTGTGTTTTAATATCATTAATGTTGGTACGTGTCTGTATGTGGCCAAACAAAAGTTGGAGGGAAATCCACTTTCTAGTTTCTAAAGTTTGCACTTTCCAGCCACATATATACATTCAAGAAGAGCCTTAGGCCATGCCCATGCTCCTACCTTTCATACTTACACTATATATGATTCCTTTATAATTTGGTTTGCTAGGTTTTCCATTTGAATTATGGTCCCATGAAAATAAAGGTTAACTACATTATTGTTTCCTTTTATATATTTATTTATATATATACGTATATATATTTAAAAATTTAGATTAGGAAAGCACCTCCTTTGCAAAGTAGAAAAGATTGTGAACCCAACTAACAACAAATTTGACAATTAAGACAGTGGTGACTAATTTTATTAAGGCTTTAAACCTATATATAACGTGTGTATTTTTCTTTTATAACATAGTTTATGTTATATTTAAGTTAGTTAGAACTTAATTATCAAATCATTTGATTAAAAGATATAAATCATTATTACTTGTATGAAAATATACAAGTTATCAATCTCCTATGTCTAATTTCACATGATTTACATGAAAAAACATGATGTTTGGATGTGACAAAAGGATCCTAAAGTGAAGGTGAAGCAAGCTGATTAAAGTCTGGAACCAAGAATTAACAGCCTTGAAATTAGAAGCGTACTTCGCAGGTGAATTAAAAAAAAAGTTAGGTATATTTTATTCCTTGGGCCCTCCTTGACACTTGTATGCTATTTTTTATTTTTTTTACAGAGTTTTTATTCTTGTTGTTCTATGTAAAATATGTATCATATTTGGATTATGTGAAGAAGCTTTTGTTTTGTGAAGACGAATGATGTTAAAATTCTTATATATTGATCAATCTATATAAAAAATTTGTCATATTTGATTCATGTGTAAAAGGCATTGTTTCATGAAGACGAATGACATTTAAAAAATGTGCCAGACGTGTTTAGAGTAATGAGCTATACAATGCATGGCCAAGAAAATTAAAAAGAAAAAAAGTTGCGTAATGTGGTTGCCAGCATAGACGTAAATTTAAATTGTTTGTTAAATTATAGTTAATCACTTAATTTAATTTTTTAAATAATCATTTCATACTCAATTTTTTTATAAACGACTTTCACAAAATTGAAAATATTTTTTTTTTTTTGACAAAATCAATGGTTTTTTTTTCTAAAGGCTAAAATATGGATTTCTAAAAAGTTATTATATAAGTGATCGATTTTTATTATATATTCTTGTTATTTACAATTTATGAATCCATCTTTTCTTTGTTTTTTTTTTTTTTTTGAATAGTTTATGAATAAGGTTGAATGCACTAGCATGCTATTTCGCATGCAAGAATACATTTGCTTTTGAAATTACTCGAAATGATGTGCGTGACCTAATTAAAAAAAGATATAAATTACTCGTTAAAAAATGCTTATTATTAGAATAAATTACGAATACATTTTCTGTTCTATGAGATTTCAAAAACATTATTTTTTACAAAGCTTTTAATTATTTAAAAAATATTATATTATACTTCTTTTACGCATTAAATTAATACTTCTTAATTTTAAAAATATTATAATAAAATCTCTGTAAATATAATATTAAAAAGCAGACGACATGAATACAATCTAAAATATCAGGATAATTTAAGCTTTTTATTATTATTATTATTATTATTATTATTATTATTATTATTATTATTATTATTATTTTTTCATTTGTAAAGAACAAAATTATTTTCAGGTCCTTGTCTAGTTACAAATTTCATGATTTTTTTTTTTCTTCTTGGCCTTTGGCCTATATTTTTTGGTATTTGAGTTGAAATGTGACTGCAACTGTTTCTTAATGGCAGAAGGCAAACACAGGAGAAGTACACTGTTGCACTGCTCACATGTATCGTGTTGATGTCATGTGTAGTGTAGCTGCCTTATTTTGCTTTTAACTCATCCCGTGAGTTGTTATGTACAACTATGACAGTGATATATATAGCATAAGCATCTGCATTATTTCGGGTTGGCGCAAATCAGACACATGACAGAGACCCTTTACATGATTATCATTACGGTTATAAACCAAATTTGTTCTCAAACATCAAATACAAAGGATAACACCAAATACAGTACTATAGTTGTATTATACTGTATTTAACTTTGCTTGCACTAGTTACTTGTTCCCTTTTCCTATATAAACCCACTAACTTACCATTTCTAAAGAAACAAGGATTACTTGAGCACTTTGATTCTCTTAGCTCACAAGGTTATTTCTTCATTCACTTCTCAAGAAAGAAAACATAACAAAAGTTCAAAGGTTATGGATGTTGCACATTTTTTGTTTGGCATATTTGGTAGGTTTTTTTAAGCCTTATTTTAGTTTTACATGTGTTTCTCTCATTTTTTATTTTTTTTTATTACTCTGATGAAAGTTTTTGTTTAGGAGGCTTGGCTTCTTTAACTTGTGGTTGCTCTGTTTCTCATTGTTCTTGTTTATTGGTACAGGGAATGCTTCTGCTCTGTTCCTCTTCTTGGCTCCAGTGTATGTATGCATTACATAGCTGCCTCCTCACTTCTGTTATCACCCTCTTAAATTGTTGTGCCTTAGCTGTTTTCTTTCTCTCTTTCTTTCTTTTTTTCTGGTTGTTGGTGTGGAGATTTGATGGGCTTCCATGGACCCTGTTAAAGAGATCTCACGTTTCATTATCAGTTAGTATATGGTTAAGTCTAAATCTAAATTCTATGGTATAAAACTTATTCCAGTAAATATTGTTGGATCTATTGTATTATTTGTTATCAGTGATTATTAAAATACTTATAAATAATGCAAAATTTTTATGTTGGAAATATTTTGTTTTTAACATGAAGAGATGTGTTGGTATAATTAAAATAGTGTATCTAATAGTAAATTGAGGAATCTTCACTTGATGAGCCAGTATATATTTAGAGTAAAGTACGGAGAATTTAAAAATATTTTCACTTTTGAATCAATAATTTTTTTTTGGCATTAGAGTTCACTTTATTAGAATTCGCAAACATATTTTTTAAACTTCAATCCAAAAATAGGCTTAGTTTTAAGAGCTAAGTTTGGCTAAAATCCCAAAAACTATGAACATGGTTTAACAATTGAGAGATTCAACCATTTGGGCATACATAGATGTTGTCAAAAGTTAACATTTTTCATGTTGTTCTATGGATGTTTGGAATAGTGCAAGTTTGAGATAAAATCATGACGAGTTGGGATTTGTAGGATCACATTCAAGAGGATTATACAGAACAAATCCACAGAGAAGTTCTCGGGCATTCCATATGTTATGACACTGCTTAATTGTCTTCTCTCAGCTTGGTGAGCTTCTCAATTCTTCTTTTATTGTATTCCCTTTGTTCTACTTCCCTCAAATCTTCTGTCAAATCACGTGCACTTTCTTTCATATTTGTGGTCATTATTTTTGCTACTTCCTCCAACTGTCTTTACTTTTGCTTCACTTTTTCCTTTATATAATTTACCATTTCTTATTATACCCGGATAATATTTTTTCCGTATGTTGCTTTTTAATTGAAAAAAGTTGCTTGTTGGTTAATCCTAGAGGGGTAAAAACTAAAAAGTGTGGCCAATGCATGGTAGTGTAATTTTTTTTGGGGGGACCAATTTGTCGGACTAGAATTCTAATAGTGATTGAATTTTTCGCTTTCAATTGCTAAATAAATCTTAGCATATCAAACTAAATCCTAATCTTGCTAACTTCTTTTTTAGAAAACTATATCCTAATCTTCTTCTAGCTACTACTAAATTACACATCATTGCTTTATTTTGTATTTATACTCTTTGTCATTCTAGCAATCAATTTTACAATTAGACTTGCGTTAGCTAATCTAAGATTTAATTATATATGCTAATTCTATTAAAATTTAAAACAAAGAAAGTTCCTAGGAAAAATTTTTGTTTGGTTTTAGTCCCTTATGATTTTTATTACAATCCTCAGGTATGGTTTGCCTTTTGTGTCACCCCACAACATATTAGTGTCAACAGTGAATGGCACCGGAGCGGTGATTGAAACAATATACGTGTTGATTTTCATTGTAATGGCAGCAAGGAAGGAGAAGGCTAAAATTCTTGGTCTCTTCACCTTTGTGCTCACTGTGTTCTCTGCTGTTGTTTTTGTTTCACTCTTTGCTCTGCATGGCAATTCCAGAAAACTATTTTGCGGCTTTGCCGCCGCCATGTTTTCCATAATCATGTATGGCTCACCACTCTCAATTATGGTAAGCTAAGTTCCCATCTGATTAAATTGTTTTTATAACTGTTGATTCAGTATCAACTAAGCAAAATTGATTTTTTTTTTTAATTTGTTGTATATATTCACTGTTCATTTTTCTTAATAAAATGTTTTGAGTTATAACTCTATAGTTTTTTATTTTAAATGCACCATGAGGAATCAAATCTAATTATTTGTTTACTAAATTTCATGCTTAGGAAGATTGTCTTAAATGTTGGTTAACACGCTGTATAAATTGATTAATAGTTATATACTTATATTCAGCTTTTGATTCAAATAGCTAATTTTTGGGTGTGTGTTTATTGTGTATTTGAATCTATGTGCAGAGACTAGTGATCAAAACTAAGAGTGTGGAGTTCATGCCATTCTTCTTGTCGCTGTTTGTATTTCTCTGTGGCACTTCCTGGTTTATCTTTGGTCTTCTAGGCCGTGATCCATTTGTTGCAGTACGTGACTTCGAGATTTTAACACAAACAATTCTACGTAGTTTCATATTTATTATTGGCAGTGAAGTGGATTAGACTAAGGTTGAGGAATGATTTTTCAGGTACCTAATGGTGTTGGTTCTGCTTTGGGGACAATGCAACTGATATTGTACTTCATATACCGAGATAAGAAAGGTGTTGCACGGAAACAAGCCCCAACAGAGGAGGTATCTATGGAGATGGGAGACGCAAAACCCCAACAAGGGAAGCACTCAAATGCAAACGGAATTCAAGGATGAAATTTCAGGGAACATGTTTGGATCACAACACATGCCAAGAAGAACAACTGTTATCTTTGTCATTGGTCAGCTATATTGTCTGAAACTGAGAGCTAGCACCTCTATGATTTGATCTACTCTTATTTTAGTTCCATAAATGGCTATAATTTACTTCTTGCTAAGACCCTGGTTGGAACCTTTAGCCAATAATATTGCACGGAATCAAGCATGTTTGAATGAGTTTTTATTAGCTCCTTCCCCTGGTCTCAGGGATTTTATGTTAGTGGCTTTTATGTAAGGGTATAATCCACCAAATAAAAAGTGCAAATTTATCATTTTCAATGTGAAGAAGCTAAGAAGAAATACGATTTACTAAGATGACCATAATTTTAAATTTCTGAGGTTACAACGCTAGCTACTAGTATAAATAAATTTGAGAAAATTGAGAGAGATTAAGAATGATAGGATACGTGATCTTATGGCATTTTTTCCTCTTTTGCGGAGGTTTTGACTGAGGGATATTGAATGATTGATCAGTTGATGTGATTTAACGGCTATATAAAATTAGCCATATCAATAAGTTGAAGTAATATTACTGTTCAGCACTTAACATGATCATCCTTGTCCCAACTCTATCATCAAGATTTGTTGTTCTGCTTCAAAGTTCAATGGCAATGCATAAATTGCTCCTTTTCAGAGTTCTAATGGGAACACTTGTCGTTCTTGCGTGTGCTAACAACTGCAGCGTTAAGTTATGTTTTTTACCAAGCCAAAGCCAAGGAGCATATGTGCTTTTTACAAGTCTTCAAATCAGTCGCGTTAGAAATTAAGTTGATATCTTGAGAATGATCTCCTAATCAACCTAGTGGAGGAACTACATGTAAGAACTCTGACTCTAAAGTCCATCAAAAGTTAGAACAATATGGTGGCCAGGGAAGAATTCGTACCTATTATGTAATGTCGATGCCTAATCCCTTTGTTGGCTTTTAACTTGTGTTGGTATAAATAATAACATATGACAGTATTCAGATATTTGATCTATTATGAGCATTTTTAAACCATAGTTGTTTAAGTGCGTTGCTTATTTCAAATTTACAATGCAACATAGACTTAACAGCTCTTTACACACAATTTTTCTTCAACACTTAGTTTTCGAGTGAGATCCTAAAGTGAATTTTTGCCTCAATTTATATATACAGATGAGAGGGATAAATTTATTTTAAGAGTACCCGTTCATTTTCTTTTAATGTAACGAAGAAAGATGAGCCACCTATTATAACCAATAGAACACAATGTCAACTAATTATTTGCTCCAATGAGGAAAAAAAAAAAAGAATTAAGCAATGCATCTAAATTTTTATTAACTCACTTAACTAACTCTTGGCAATGGTCAAGGGTTTACCATTTCCCTCAAGCGGATAGAGAGCTCGTTGCTTATGTAGTTATATTATATGGTTTCTCATCGACTTGGGGTAGTATGAGAAGCTTCCATCTAATCTAAACCTATTGGACTATCTTGAACTTGAGTCAGGACAAGTACATAAATATTTTCCAACCAATTAGTGGTGTACGGGCACAAGGTGCCGACTTGTTAATGTAGTCCTGATCTTTGTGTAGTATCAGTGGCTTGCCTGTGGGGTGCTCCTTTGTTTTAAAGTGGTGTTTTGGCCATATCACTTAGGTTTCCTTTAGTATGCTCATTTTGTTTTGATGTTCTCAAGTTCTCATTATCTAACATCTGATATATGCATATGAAAATTGAAATGCATGATAATAACAATTTACAAATACTCATACCATCATGTACTTTATTATTATTTTCACCTTGCATATTGATTTATATTTAATACTGGTCCTATGGTCACTATCCTAGGATTCAATTCAACGTTATATTTTCATGTTCTTTATAAATCCTCACCGTGTGTTAATTTGATGTACTCCCATTAATGCCTCGTATCAGCAGCAACACAATTAAAAGCCTATGTTTCTTTTGTTTAATGTTTTTGAATGGGTTCCACATTCTCCTTAAAAGCTCGCCCGTCTCTGGCAATAGGACAATCGTGTTAGATCATGTTACATTTGTTTCCCGTGCTTCAATTAGGCTTGATCACGGGCATTTTTGTTTTGTACTTCTTAGTGAGGTTGATGTTTTAGCTTTGCCCTACTTTAGTGAGATAGGTGTATCATGACTTATATATTACTTTGGCGTGTAGGGCTAAAGTGAGTCAAAGTTGGGCCAGACTAACATTCAGCTGAAATGATGGAATACACTTTTTTTTTTATTTTTTTTATCTATATCCTATTTCATTTACATCTTCTATAACTCTGTTTTCTTTATATCCGTCCTAAAATTTAACTGGCTTTTGAATACTAATTAGATCTATTGAGACCTGAAATAAATAGGATGAGACTGGATGAGCAGATAGTTTAACAAAATATATTAATATTAATATTATATATAGTTAAATTACATAAAAAAGGAAGTATAAAAATAAATTAAGATATACTTTAATATATATTTAAAATTATATAATATTATTGTAAATATAAAATCATGTTACATAAAATATTTTCTATTAAATATGTTTTTTTATTATTAATACACTATTTTTCAAAAAGTTATACTTTTTCACACTAAATTGGATTAGGATGGCTTGAAGTATAACTTAAATCCATCCCAGAAAACTCCTTGTTAAGTTATGTTGAACCTACTTTGCTGTAATTTCTCGATATGAAATGTTATTTCTTCGTGTTCTGAATAAATTCTGTGTTGATTTAGCGTACTCTCATTATTGTCTTATATCAACAACGTTAATACGAACCTAAGTTTCTTCTGTTTTATCTTAATGAATGGGTTTCATATTGTCTCTATCATTTGGTGTCTTTCCATCCACATTCCTTCCTTGTTCAAGAGCTCCTCATGTCCAACACCATAATACCAACACGGGGTCCAGGAAATAGGTTTCGCCCTTAAATCGTTTTACATTTATTTCACATATATGTTTAAATTAGTTTGAGTCATGTGCATTGTGTTTCATCATTCTTGATGTAACTTTGCAATCAAAAATATTTAATAAATAACTTTAATTCGATAACCAGATAATTATTTATAAAATGATAAGAAAATTTAGGAAAAAATATTAATAAAAAAAATATATATACATATATATATATATAAGTTAATTAATTTGAATATTAGAGTTTAACTAGACTCAGTATTATATTGGGTTGATTTCATGTACTTCTATCGTATATCAACAACGCTATAATAAGCATAGGTTTCTTTTATTCTATCTTCTTCAACAGAATCCACTTTGTCTCTACTACTTGTTGCCTTTCCATCGACATTGGCGACAAAGAAGGCACAAATATCTCAGTAACACAAAAATATATGGATAACATGCATGAATAACACCATGCCCTATGAAATTGATCATGACCCTGACTAATTAGTCATGCATGACATAGCTACCTTAACAAGAAGGATGTAACAGTGCAAGTGACCAATTAAGCTTAACCATTGCACGGGAAATAAATGAAAACATATTTATTTGCGAAACCTAATTGTTAGAGCTTACATTAGTCTTATGATTAGATATGTGGAGTTCTTAAACAATACGAATATGGATGAAAAGGCAACAAATGGTAGCGATAAGATAGAACCCATTCAACAGCATAAAACCAAAGAAACCTAGGCTTTTAAAACGTTGATACAAGACAATAATGTACATAAGATCAACACATAAAGAAAATCTATATAAAACATAAAAATATAACATTGAATCATTGGAAAGTAATCAAAGGCCACTAAAGTAATATGTCATGACACACTTAACTCACTAAGAAACATGAAACAAAATATTACTAACCTTAACTGATATGCAAGAAAATTAAATGTAGTTAAACATTGATCCTACCGTGAAACTTAATTAGTTCTTGAACCCCACATTGGTCTAATGATTGGCCCTAGGGAAACTATCAATTTCTTATTGATGCACAAAGAGACTCAAATAAGATATAAGTAATGAGTCCTTAAATATAAGATTAAATTCGTCTCAAATTTTATAGCATAGCCCTCTAGCTTAGCCACAGTATATTTCGAATACTATTCAATCCTTTATAAATTACATGTATAAAATATACTCATTTTTTGTTCTTAACTTAATAGGAATGGCTCGTTTACTAACTTCTTGTTGATTTAAATAGAACTAAGATCGAATTTTTCAAGCAAGGTATCAAATTTAAGTTTTGTGCACGAAAAAAAAATAGTTGAGAAGGAAGACCATAACAACCACGTTCCCTGTCAGAAATTAATCACAATAAACCAATAGATACTTGGCACCAACATTATGATTAATAATTAATAAAAATAAGGGGAAATAACCCTCTTGGTTATTGAGAAGCAAAGTAAGATATGATCATTATAGGAAAAAAACGCTTTTTAGCAGTCATGTATGAACGGGTTAAAACCTTTACCAACAACTAACTTATAATTAACACATTCAGCTTGCATAGTAAAAGTATAATTCACAATCAAGTGCCAATAAATTCCCCATTTAAACTAAGAATTACATTCAGTAACAATACTGGCTCCAATTTTAATGGCCATTAAAAGTGGAGTTTAGATAACTTGTTACACCCATTTATTGTCCTTGGGTCGGGGCTGGTAAAAGTTAAAGAGGATTTATAACAGGAATAATTATTGTTAGTAAAATTTAAGTTTATTTGTTTTCTAAGGTATATAGTATTTGATTAAAGTCAATGTTAACGACGGTAATAATTAATTCTAAAAAATTAATAACATACAAACTTTCTAAATCAATCATACTAGAACTAACAGAAAATATATTTCATAAAATTCACAACAAGAAAAGTGTTATTGTGTCAAGTATTAACCATCACATTGACAAAATATTATGAAGAAAAGATAAAAACTACGCCATTTGGATTTAATAATTTATATCATTCTAAGTTCAGCAACTATAGCAATCATGGTCATATTACAAGGCATAAATTATAAATTTCATCTCTCAATCATAACACAATTAGCTTCGTGATGATCATAGTGTATGACTTGAAACAATAAAATAGAAATGCATATTATTTTTAAACTAAGATGCAACAGGAATATATTTTCAGAGAGCATAATATAATAACGATATAATCACAATCCAAAAAACAAAAATATATTATGATTGCAAATTCTTTAAAACCTTAATGTTAAAAGAGGTGTCTCTTAGTGTTTTATAAACCTCGAGAACAATAACTTCTTTGTAGTTGCACAATCAAATGATGACAAGCTAATAACTTCTCGTTGGAAAGAAATGTTTGCAAAAAAGAATAGATAGAATAATATTATATTGAGTCACTAGGGAGAGCACCAAAATCAAAGAGATTATGTTATCTATCTTTGCATGTATAGCCATTTACCACAGGCAAAGGATAGAAAGTATGCAGCAACTTTTTAGATGAATCTCGGATATCCTTCTAAATCAGGAACCAATGATTAGTCCATCCAAATACTGAGATTCATTTAAAGAGTTTTAATCTTTTCAAATATATTTTTCTATATGTATCAAAGGTTAAATCTATTCCTACATGCTTAAGATAATGCAACAATCGATGCAAACAAACAACCATAAACACGGTGAGATAAATACAAATCCTTCATAAGATTTTAACTCAAATTGGCTAAAATACACTTGACCATCATGTAGCACCCCAACAAATAAATCCACCCTCACAAAAGCATGGAACTGAACGTAATATTTATTTAAAACTCATTTATAACAGGCAGCAATTGAAGATTAAAAATATAAAAACATTCAAATGAGATAACAGTGGCGGCAATGCTTTGTGTTGTGCTCTCAAGTCCATTGTTAAGGATTCTTATAAACCTTACATACAATTGAACACTAAACATAATTTTATGACAGTGAATATAAAATATCTTTTGTTCAATACCAATCTAAGTAAAAAAATAAATAAAAATCTAGAAATAAGATGAGTTGAAGATCAGCATCTGAACTGCAGAGTTATTAAATTAAGTTTCTCAACCACAAAAACCATATCCAGAATAACATTTATGTACATCAATTTTCTTTAAGCTTGTGCATTTTCATGAAGTGACCCAAGTAAATCACTCAAGATAGAGGAATAACAGCACATCCTAACCCTAGCTCTTAAAGAATATAACAAAAAACTACAGACATTAAAAGGGCATGGATACTAATAAAACCTCAGTATGCAATGATTGATAGTAATGAATTAATTGGGACTTGTTTTGACTAGCATTATTGGCTAAAAAAAGCTCAGTTAAATATTCAACTATTCAATCATGTAAACTGGTGCATATTTGTACAATTGAAGTAATGGATGGTACTTTCAAGTACCACAGTCCATGTACCCAGGCATCATGGCTTATTAAAGTATATAGTGTCCCTTTAACTAATTTTTTTTTCTTAAAATTCCTTTCAAAATTTCTCTTTGCAAGCTTCATTTAGCAAAACAATTTTGAAAGGCTTCTTAAACCTGTTTAGCAAAACTTTTGTTCCTCAACCGTTCACTTTAATCTATATAAATCTTGTCACTTTCATTCAGTACATTCTCATTTTGTTTTTCATAAATGGCAATTGGATGCAAAATCTTTTTTACCTTGTCAACTCATATTTGACATCTCATTCCACTGAACCATAACTGCCCTGTTGAAACATAAAAAAAATGTTATTAAATAAGAACTGCACCTTTGTGTGCCACTTACATAAGGACATTTATAATATAAATATTATGCAGCGCTTTTTTTTTTTGTTACAATAATATTTTTTTAGGAAGATATAACTTGTTTAGCAAAACTTTTGTTCCTCAACCTTTCACTTCAATCTACATAAATCTTGTCACTTTTATTCAGTACATTCTCATTTTGTTCTTTTATAAATGGCAATAGAATGCAAAATCTCTTTTACCTTGTCAACTCATATTTGACATCTTATTCCACTGAACCAGAACTGCACTGTTGAAACATAAAAAAAATGTTATTAAATAAGAACTGCGCCTTTGTGTGCCACTTACACAAGGACATTTATGATATAAATATTATGCAGCGCATTTTTTTTTGTTATAAAATACTGTCATAGTCATAATGCCTTTGATATGATGGCCAAGGAAAAGCCCAGTGAAGGTCGACAATTGCACAGAACATTTGAGACATGTGCATTACACATGTTGTGTGATAGAGTAGTGAAAGTTCCAAAAATGCAAATTTCTATATTCTTAAAATATTTGAAAATGGTATCAGCAACCATTCAACAGAAGGCAAGCTTAACTATATATATAAGCTTGAGCAAACTGTGTTTCATATGATATACTCAAATTTAAATAAAGTTTGAGTTAGAAAAAATATCAAGGCACAAAATAATAGTAACAAATTAAATGGGGAGAAATGCAAAGAGAGATAGAGAGATTGGTAAATTACTGAGAAATCTGTTGCACGGTGGTTGTTGTGAAGAGAAACCCTAGGTTAGGCGTATTGAAGAGACTTCAAGCTAATCGTTGGGAGCAGAAACCCTAGGAAAAGCTGGTAGGTGGAGTCAAGGTGATTCCGTCGAAATAGAAAAACCATGGGTGCAAAGGTGAGACAAGATGAAAGTGATGAAAAGGTGAGATTTTAAGGTAGGATTCTAGGGTAGAACAAAAAAGGCAAACATGAGTGGGAACTGAAATTTGCAAATTGGGAAAAAAGGGGTTTCTGCTGTTGAGAGTTGCAGCAACAGATGAAATAAGGGCAAAAGTTTATCCTTGTGCTGGATTTGGGGCAAAGATGGACGGTGGTGATGAATTTGGGGACCAGATAGAAGGCAAAAGGTTGTGAATATTTTAAAGAAAACAAAAGAAGAAACTGGGAATTTGAAGAAGATGACATTTTGAGGGAAGCTAGGTCTCCACGGTTGATCAGAAACAATTGTAAAATTTACAATTATGAACCGCAATTTAATAACTAATAGTCTAATTTCCTCTGAAAAAATCTTATAGTCTAATTAGTAATATTCATTAGCGGCTATAACTTTAGGATAGAAGAAAGAAATTCCGGTAAGTAAGTTCATTGTCAGTAAATAATTGTCATTAAAGGCAATTTTTTTGTTTAATGAATATAAGCTATATTTTATCTTTAATTTATTGTTTTTTTAACTAATAAAATAGGATAAATTTTATTTTATTTGTTTTTCCTAATCCATTTATTGGTTAAAAATAATTTGTAAAGACAATGCTAAACTAAAAAAAAAAGAAATTAAAGTGATTTAGATAATTTTTTTCCGGCCTTTTTCTCCTTTATACTTTTATCAAACTTTCTTTTTAAATTTTGTCAATGATAAGCAAACAAGATCAAAACCAAGATATGATACCAAGTATGTGTGGGATCAACTAAGTTAAGGGAAATACTCAATCTCCACCTGAGGATAGGGCAAATTCGTACAAGTGAAGGAGATGTCAATAGGAAGAAAAATATAATGTGTGATACTTTTTATTATATTCGTGACACTGACTATTAAACTTAAGACTTTGTATATAATATTTCAATTAGACTCATATATAATATTTCAAATATTTATTGATCTGAACTAGTCATTCACATATAATAAATAATATGGTGATCGGTGAGAAAAGAGAGGAAAATATAAAAAAAAAATAAGATAAAAATTGAAATAGACATGTATATATCTATGCAGACTTCTAATTTACATGAATAGTTACAATAAAATATTATATATAATAGCGTTACTAATGTGAACAAATTTAACACCGATTGAGACGAAAGCGAACGAGAAAAGATCCATTTTTGTTTCAGAAAATAAATAATGATTTAAAAAATAAAAAGATATATACAAAATATAATTGAACAGAATCATTGTTCACGTGAAATATCCGAAAATGGCTTCCAAACAATTTTTTCTTTTGGTAAAGTAGCTTCTAGATCATCAAAATTTCCCAAAATTAAGAGTAAATGGTATTTTTAGTCTTTTTCAAATTTGAATATTTTTATTTTAGTTTTTCAAAATTTAAACAATTCTATTTACGTTATTTATATTCTTAAAATGTATTACATATTTATCATTTAAAACATTAATTTCATATTTACATTATTAATAATTTAAATTTTATAACAATTAATTTAACGTAGTAACAACTTTTAAATATTATTATGTTTTGAAAGATAATAAAACAATTTTATACGTCCATGATTTTATTGTAAATTCAATATTTTTAATATCAAAATATTTAATATTTAAAATTTAAAATGATACATTTTATAAACATAAAGGACGAAATCATTTTTTTAAAATCAAAAAATCGAATTAAAAAAGTGTTTAAACTCAAAAAAGAAAATATAATTCAACCTAAAATCTATTTTGCCTAAGTGTAGACTTACATTGAAGAAATCTACTTCAAGAATGTAAATTGATGTAAACATCGGATTCCTATTTTCAGTATTTTCAATTTTTGTCATTATCTGTCACTGTTCCGCTTAATTATAAGTCATCATTTCTAAAATTAAATAATTAATAGAAAGTTAATTACCTAATCGGCATTCTTTTTTTAAAAAAAAAAAATCAAAAACAAAACTGAATCTTGTGATCAACAATCTACGTTTCAAAATTATTTTCAGAGATATAACTCTGAGTGAGTTAATTAATTAATCAAAGAGTTATTTGTAATATCAATATATATTAACACAGATATTAATGAAACCCTCTGAAGAAATCGAATATAAACGTTGACAGAGACGGTTTTGTTTTGTTCACGAGAATCAAAGAACGCGTTAAATTAATTGGTGTTTTTTTCTTGCAAATATATATAAACTCCATCAACGATCGAATACCTCATTAATTAAAGCTAATCAATTATTTATTCAAATTATTAATTAATATTACCGATTAATCATTCCATCGATTATAATTAACTTTGTAACAAAAAAAAAAAAAAAGAAACAGATTCGCCATGATCAAGTTCTGAAAGCAAACAAGTAGCTTTATTGATTTGGTATAATTTAAATTTATTCAGAAAACACTGAGTACTAATAAAAATACTGCTACTCGTTTTTTTTATGAATCTGCACACAAGATTCTCACACTGGTGGCTTGGTTCCATTTTCATCAGGACAAGCCTTTGTCCCGTTCCCATTTTCACCTTCATATGCTTCATCATCTTCATCATCCTGCAACAATTTCTCACTAGATGAGGAAATTAAAGCCCAAAATAAATATATACATAATTGTTATTTATTTCAACAGAACACTTACACTGACATCATTGAGTGAGATATCTCCAATACTTTCCTCGTCAAAATCAACCTCAGGAGCAACCTTAAAACATAAATAAATAATCCCAAAATGAGTCGTGAAAAATACAAATCAATAAAACAAACTCAATATTTACCTTAAATGTAGAGAAAAAGAATTGTTGAACAAAAACTTCTTGGAGAATGGGGAAAGAGAATTCCTCTTCAAAGCCCGGTTGATTGAGGTTCTATACACACATTAATACAAAATTGAGTGAACATAAATGAAAAATTAAGAGAAATAGTAGATATAGATGGATGTAGATATACCTTGGGTGGTTGGTTCTCTTCTCTGATCGGAGTAGGTGGCGGCGCCGGAGGGACGGAATTGTCTCTTCCGAAAGGAGGAGGCGGAGGAGAGCGGTTGCATGCCATAGCTACTACAAACAGTGAGGTGGATGTGAATGTGAATGTTAAGGTTAATGTCATTGTCAGTGTGCAATATGTGCTATTTATAAAGAGTGTGCGTGTCGGAGAACCATAAAGGTGGTAAATTAAAAAGTTTGGAATTAAAGATTTTCTATTACTGTCAAAAAAGAAGGAAAAGAGTGATAAGAGTAATGATGGTTAAACATTCACCCCAACTCCAGTAATATGCTGTATCATCCAGTCTTTTTAATTTTAAAATTATTTATGAGTAACAGCTCTTAATCAAAATACTTAATTTATATAAGTTTTCTAAAACATATTTATTTTTAAATAGCAAAATAAAATTAAAAAAGGATTTTTTTTTTAAAAAAAATAATATTCAGGATTTGTAAGTTCAGTTATTCAACTTAATTTTTAATCTAAAGACAGTCTTTAAGGTTAAAATATAATTTTCACTTTTTAAGTTTTTATTTTTAACTTGTAAGAATCATTTTTGGAAAATAGTGTGGTCCTAAATTTAAGCTGTTTTTTAAGTAAAAGAAAACTGTTTGGGATAACGGCTGCAATTGATAAAAAGGGTTTTTTTCCCTTAAAAATAAGTTGGTTTTTTTATTTGAAAATTTTAAATTTATAATTATTTCTCAATAAATTTTTTCTCTAAAAGCATTATTTTTATTTCAACGACTTATTTTCTCTTTCATCTTTGTACATATTTTTTTCTTCTCATAATTTATTTTGTAAACACTGATATTTTATTGAATCCAAATCAAATTATTTATTTTGATACCCTTTTCCACAAATTTATCCAAATAAAAATTATTTCTTATT
Source organism: Hylodesmum podocarpum (assembly GCA_026586105.1). Lineage (NCBI taxonomy): Eukaryota > Viridiplantae > Streptophyta > Magnoliopsida > Fabales > Fabaceae > Hylodesmum > Hylodesmum podocarpum. The sequence continues at coordinate 11,261,441 of JALJEV010000623.1, read as the reverse complement.
ACAATTGATTATTTATATAATTTAATTTTCATAACTATTTCAAACATATTTAATAAAAAATTAAAAAAGAATAAAAAGTAATTTGAAAACATTATTACTTAGTAATAAATGTAATGTGTTGGTCATAAAAAAACTGAAAAAAAAGGTATGAAAATTAGGATTTTTAAATATACATTAAATATATGTGAGATCATCAATTCTGCTTTTTGACTATTGAATCAAAAAAAAATTGAAAAGAAAAATCTTTTAGCACGTGGTGCTACATAGTCACACCACAAAATGTAACTCTAATTGAGTGAATAAAAAATCATTTTATAGTTTAATTTTATTTATTTTTCTTTCATCATCCATCAATTCATTATATTTTATTATTTTTTTCCTTTTCTTTATCCCCTTGTCCTTCTAGAGTTCAGCCACATCATAAATATGTTCTACAGAAAAAATTATAAAAAATATTATTAACTAGTCTCAAATGTAACCATATCTTGGATATTCATGGCTTCTTGCCTTGTTCTTTCAATTTTCTACGTTTCACACACCAAAGCTAATGCCATCACCAGGTGTCATGAAAAATTGGATGGATAAAAAAATAAAGAAATAAAGAGAATGCAAAAAATAGAGTAAAATTTAAGGTGTTTGGTTTAAGGAAAACAAAACAAAATATAAAAGAGAAAATAGGAAAAAAAAAGAATTAAAAATTGCAGATAAAATCGATATACGTTTAAAGTAGTTTTAAACCACCCAAACCACAAACACAAAAGGAACCTTTACAAAATGTCCATTGTAAGACCTGTTTTGTTATGATCAGTGAACAAATGATGGAATAATTAAAAAGGGAAAATTAATGTAATTTCCTATAAAAATTATAAATTGAAATATCAAAATTTATTTTTCTGTTTGAATTTTTGTAGAATTTGAGTCTTTGTGCTCCCTAAAGTGAAAAACCCAAATTGAACTACAAGCAGACAGGGTTGTCACTTGAAGATTAATTATAATTATTACAATTTAATTAGAATTAAGTGTTGGAAAATGATTTTGAAGCATTCTTCTTCTTTTAATTAAAATATGCTGTTACTTTATTTTAATTCGATTTTGCTTTAAATTCAGTCAGAAGTTGAAGTAACAATTGACTTCAACGAAGATTCTGCACCCATAAATATTTTAATGAGTCATAAACTCAATAAATATATAATTCTATTAAAAATTATTTGATTCAAATTTTATCAAAAACATTGAAATTTCAAACAAATTAAAGATTGTAGAACTCATTTGTGTCATATGTCAGTCCCTAAATCTAAATTTAATCATTCCTTAATTTTGGTCTAAGAAGTACTTATATATCCATCCCAACCACCTAGTAGCTTAGTCAAGTAGTTGTCATAATTAATATATATATATATATATATATATATATATATATATATATATATATATAGACACACATCAACTCATCTTAATTAAAAAAAAATAATATTTGTAATTATATTTGTTAGAATTAAGGAGGGAAGAGAGAGTCGAGAAACGTGATAACAAAATTTGTATTGCATAAGTCAACACAAGTTTTAAAAAATAAAATAAAGAGGTAAATTTACAAAGAAGACTAAACTACTCTTAAATAATAATATTAATAATAATAATAATAATAATAATAATAATAATATATAAAAGCTCATAAACTCAAAAGTCCATAAAAGTTACATTATCTAACAATATGCTATGAATAAATTAATATTCTTGCAACAACAATATATATAAGATTTATTTCTAAATTTGCATGATTAAAAGCTCTTTTTTTCCTATACATCAACTAAAATTTTATTTATAATTAATTCAAACATAAATAGTATATATGTTCAGTTTTTTAGATGTTAGTAAAAAAGAATGAAAATGCCACAATTAATGATAAATGTGGTAAGCTTTCAATGAATGAGAAAAATAATGGTTCTAACAGATCACAAACCTCTAGATAATAATGTATATTTACATTCCTAATAGAAACCAAAGGTCATTTTTTGGAGTTGCACTTCCATGAAATATTAAGATCTATAATAGATTATGGTGTTTTTCCTCTTTTCTATAAAGTAATCGATTTCAGAATTATAATTATGTGCTCTACCTAGAAAAGTTTTATCACCTGGAAACCTTGTATTCAAAGCATCAAATAATTTCATTTCCAACCATGCCGTTATTAATTACATCATGAGGATTAACATCGAAATCCAACACTGTATAACTTCTCACAATATATATATCTCTATTTTCTCGCTGTATTATAATAGCACTAGTTGATTTGCATAGTGAATAAGCTTATCCGATGCACATACATTATATACTCAAATTCTTATAAAGATGAGTTCTAAATAAATTAAACGTACTCTTTTCAAAAAGTGCAGTCTTAAATTTATAATAGCATGTTTAATATCATTTTCTCAATTTTATTTTGTATCAAGTGAAACACAAGGCATACTACAAATGTAAATTTAAAATACATACATGACAAACTATTTACTGTTATGTTCTTTTTCCATAATAATTAATAAAAAGAATAAATTATTTGTTTTTAAAAGAGTATATACACCTGTGAATAGAGAGACTGAAAAAAGTCTAAGATTACTATATAAAATTTCATGTGTAGGTGAAAAAAAATTATAAAAGAAAAGTTGGTATGTTATTTTAATTGGATGCAAAATTATTAATTAGAAACATGTAATTAATTATTTATATATAAATTAATAGATAATCTATTACACCAATTATTACACAACTTTTCAGCTGAAGATGATCGAACTCAAGAAGCAGCAATTACAATGAGACCAAATCATGTATAGATTTTATTTAACTCTCTTTCTATATTGGTACTAGTTTATCTATATATCAACTTCACGAGTACATTAAGCACTCTCTCAAGCATACATTTTTCAGTACAAATTTATTTCAATTGACGAAATCACGGTGACATATCTCAGGCTGTTTTTTTCCCAAGTTTCTTTTCATTTTCCTTTTCTTTCTTATCAATTCCAATGGCAACTGATGCAAGCAGATCCATTCCACTCTCATATTGATCTTCAATGATCTTCACTTTTTCCTTTCCAGCAGCAAGGTTCTTCACTTCCTGAAACCATAAAATAAAAAAAATAAAAATCAACAACCCTAGTTTAATTCTAAGTTAATTAATTTCTCCAATAAAAACAATTTTATGTTAAATTACTTGAACCGAGGATTTTTCATCAGGATCATTCTTGTCAATGTAAACACGAGCAGCAGCAGCCTACGAATTGATCACCACAAACAAAGAAAATAAAAAGAGTAACATTATATATAAACATAAGGAAATTAAGAAAAATTGTTGATGTCAAATTAAACTCAATTTATGACAATTAACCCATACCCTTACCCTTAAGGCTTTAAATGTTTCTTCACTAATTGGTTTGGGCTCTTTGAATGCAGGTCTTGTAAACCTTGCTGGTTTTCTGCTTGACGACATTGATGAATTTGTTTTAAGAAATGTTTGTACTTAGTGTTTGAGAGATAAAATGTTAGGCAATGATGGTGCTATAAATAGAGAAGTTTGTTGGAACTAGGATGGGAAAGCATGCATATACATTGTACAAGGTTCTATGTTGGAAACAAACAATTTGTACGCATTCTTGACATAGTAGATAACTTTTTCAGAGTAAAACCCGTCCTCAGTGGACTCCACCTATGAATAGGGCCCACGGTTCGAAAGTTGAACGTTAGACCTATGTAAAATGTAAAAGTGGGTTATAATCTCTGCCTTTTTTTTCTTTACTGTTCTTTATTAAAATCTGCCCGTAAGAAAGGGATATGAAAGTTAAAGAAAAGATTGACCAAAAAATATTATAGATAATAAGTGATTTGATAAATAAAAAAAAAGGAATAATTAAGAGAGAATGAGATGAAATTAAAGTGAAGTAAAAGAAAAATGAGTGAATGATTATAGTTTTTTTATGATGCATTATCTTGTTTGAATTCTGATAAAAATGTTCTAGATGATAAGATTTTAAAATGTTAATATAATTGCATGACTAAATGAAAACTTTAAATCAATTATCAATTATGAAATTTTACTACACTTAATTCACGAAATATATTGACACTATCGTAACACCATTTTAGTTATCTAATGTAATGGTAAAGAAAATGTTAAATTATTAATTTGGTTTTAATATTTATTTATTTAATTTTTCATTATTAAACTCTACGACTAGTAATTAAATAAAATAAATAGATTAAATCTAGTAATCTAAAACTCAGTGTAATTTTATCATGTAAATATTTGGCTTATATTGAAAATGTTATGTGTGCACGCATTTCTAATGAATAAAAATAAAATTAACATAAAGACAAGGATTCTAATTCATTCACAAAAATATGAGTAAAAAATATTTGTAATATTTAAAGGAGACATTTTTACTTTTATATTTGAAAGAAACAAAATTATAAAAAAATTTTGAATTGAGATTTTATTATTTCATTCCACCATTATATAAATATTATAGTTACTTAGTAATGTCAATATGCATAACATAACACATTATCATGATATATATTTTTAAAATTTTATTTTCTATTATATTTTATTAATTTAATCTTTTAATATGTCTAATAAAATATAAAATAATAATAAATACATAAAATAAGATTAAAAGAATTAATTAACATAGCATATTACATTATCTAAATTGACACTATATCTATACAAGTATTTACTCAAATGTTTTTATCTTAAATATATTTTTACAGTGTAACCTAAACATTTCTAGTAGAGAAAATTTCCTTGAACCTTACATTTGCACATGTAGTCACAAACCGTAAAAAAGAAAAAGAAAACAGTGGGAATGACGTGTAGATCCTAGGAAAGCAAAGAAGCAAACTCTTATCCGATTAAGTGAAGAGAGTAACTGTCAATAAAAACGTGTCTAGTCTGAGTATCTTCTATTGGGCCGACTCCTCAAAATCAGATCAGATAACATTAGCATAGCTGTAGCTCAACCAGACTAACCAGCTATCATCAAGTTTGTAACCGTTGCATGTAACCTTGTGCTTATTATACAGCCACCTCACTTCCCTTCTAGAGAATACTTTCGACTTTTTTCAGGTCCACCGTTTCCTCTGTGTTTATAGTTAAGTTGTGTATTCCAACACTATTTTCATTTATATGTAAAGAGTGATTATCATTACTAATGCAATTCAAATTACATCTTCTGACACAATGTAACAAACTCGAGCGTTTTCTGCGCTTAGACAGTTTGTCTCTTTTATATATAATTCATTTTCCTAGGTTCCTCTCATCACTCATCATAACAAAAGGATAAAAATCCAATTACTTTTTCCATCTACTTTATTGTAAGTTACTTCTATTCGGTTCAACTTTGGAAATAGAGAAAATAAAGTAAAATAAATATTTTAATATTGAATTTTTTCCATGTTTATTTATAATTTAAATAAATTTTATAAAATAATGATTTTTCTGACTTTTTATTCTCTAAACATTATTATCTTATATTCATGACTTGGGTCATTTTATATATAAATATATTAAAAGATATGATTCTAGATAGATATATTCTTTTATAAAAGACCAAAATAAATATAGAGAGAGAGTTTAAAATTATGTTTAATTCATTATTCATTCTTCCTCCAAATTGTGTTATTACTAATATGTATAATATTAATTGAAAAATATAGCCAATAATTAATTTTCTTTTAAAAAAAATAGTAACAGGCATGAGCATCACCAGGGATCAGAAAATACTTTTAATTTCAACTAAAATGAAAAGGGAATTAATTGGTTTTAGAGTTTTTCTCTAAAAAAATTGAAAATAAAAACAATGTGAATGTAATATAATATTTTCTCCATTAATAGAAATAGAAATTATATTTTCAAACTAAATGACCGTAAGTTATAACTTTTGTATATTCTTAATATTTTTGACATTGGAAACGTGAGGATATATATAATTATATGTCATGCAATCCATACCTTCGTGGCAGATTCAATGTGTTTGGTTGTGAATATTGTGATGCCTTAAGAGAAAAAAAAAACCTGTTGAATTAATTGTGACTTGAGAGCATCTCAGTTCACTTTCTCTTGAATTTCATGTGTTCCTTTGACAATTAAAAATCATATACAATTGAAATTTAAAATTGCTTTTAATAGTGCTTTCTGGTCCAAAATATTTCAAAGAAAACTACACTAAAATTTATAAATTCCAGAATTAGAAAAACCAAATATATGCCGTTTTTCATATATAGATTAAGATTAATTAGACGGTGACTGCTAAAAGAAACTTGAATGCATTTTATACAAAAGAATTTAAGCAACCCAATGTAATTCTTGGTTATCCTTGGCCATATAAAATGAATGTTTCATTCTACTCTGGCTATTAATCTTATTTAAGTCAGTCTACCGGCACTTAGCAATATACTTTAATTAATGCAATATTGCATCCCTCGGAAATGATAATTATTTATAATTTTTCGAAATTTGACTTTCGTTATGTTTTCAAATAGACTGCTGCATTTATGGTATTATCTGCGATCAAGAGAAGAGTGCCTTTAATGCTTGCAACTCCATAAATTGAATATAATAATTAAAGTAGAAGATCATAAAGCAAAATAGATGATACTACATTCAATATTATTTGAGTCCAGAACAAGAAGACAATAACATTCCGAATTGAAAGCAAAGAACACTGTTCCATAATTTAAACAACAACAACAACTGAAATAAAGAAAACACAATACATAAACATAAACATAGACACAACTGAAGCTTTAGATAGCCTTTTCCAGCACCAGCATATTATTCCACCACCGCATAATGCTTCACTCGTTATCATCGCTGTCAGACAAGACAACATCCTCTTTCGGCATTGCGTTTCCCACTGGCACCAAACCCTAATACCACCAAAAAAATAATAAACACATCAGGTTTCAACATTTTCAGAGTTTCGCTTTAATTTTTCCATCAAAATGTTAAGGAAAAGTGTGTATAATTCTAATATGTAAAAATCTTCGGAAGCAAATTAAGAATCCTTCATTTACAGACACATGGTGCGGTTGTTCTATAGATCCTGTTACATTCAGAAAACTTTTGAAAGCAAGAAGATCTCGTGTATACCCCACACAATAGATAAAAATTCAGTTAATCTGATGAATTAAAAAATGAATTCTTATTACGAAATAGTAAAAATAATTTCAATTACAGTCAGGAATATTTTCAGGGCTTCCTCTTTGGTGTGAGACTTGATGATTTGGAGAGCTGCTTCCTGCAAAAAAAAAAAAAAAGAGAGAGAGAGAGAGAAATTAAAGTTAGGAGATTAAACGGTGGAGAAAAAAAAGTATAATAATGAAACTATAGAATTAAGAAAGAGAAATATGAACCCTGGCAACATGAAGTTCATCCCCAAGTAAAGTTTTGGGTTCAGCATCAATGGAAGAGACCCTTTCAAGTTTGGGAGGGGAAGGAGGCATTGGTGGGAGTGGCTTCTCAGTGTTGTCGACGACGACCTTCTTCTCTTCTGCAGGTTGATGGCTCATCTTTGGTTGTTTGAGAGAGAGAGAGAGAGAGAGAGAGAGAAACACACTCACAGAATTCTATTGTACTGAATCTACTCACACTGTTGGAAGGGTTGGGGAGGGATTAAATAGAACAAGTGAGGTGCTTAATGATGGTGATTAAGCTAATTGTAACCGAAAATGCTGCAGAAAATTGGCATCTTTGACTGTCATTATTATGAATTGAGTTGAGGGGCACAGCTGTGGTCTCAACAGATGAATTAACGTGGCAGCCATGGCGGGGAAGAAACAGAAACGCACATACAAATGGCAGTGAAACAGCTGAATATAGGCTTCTTAGGTTCTAGTAACGCATGAAACCAAACCAGGGTACAGTAGAAGCCAAAAAGGTTGGTTTCATTTTTCTCTCTTGGAGGTGGTTTCACCATTTACCATTATCTAGATAGTTATTTGCTCTAAAAAAAATCCATTTATCATATTTAATATATTAATGAAATAATGAAATATTTATTATATCAAAAACAAATATATATATATATATATAATATTTAATGAAAATATTTATTATTTTAATATTTAAATAATTTTTTCCCTAAATATATCCATCTTAGAGTGATTCCGTGTGGAGTTGTTAAACAAGAGTGTTTATGATATATACAGCTGTGTGCTTGTAATGAATACATCTGTGTGTTGAGGTAGATAAAATCTTAAAATCAGAGAGTGTTTCTAAAGGCACCTAGTATTTAAGGAGAGAGGAGAGAAGATACTTTTATAATCACTAAAAAAATAAAAATTTTAAAATATAATTAATAATTATATACATAAAGTAATTAATTTGTGAAGCGTATGCACAACTTATAAACCTAAGAAATGTTTAACAAGATTTTGTATTTAAATTTCTTCTCCAAATATATCTATTTTAAAGTGATTCCATGTTTAGTTGCTTAGTGGTAAGAGTGCTCGTGACAAACACGTCTATGTGTTGAGGTAGATAAAATCTTAAAATGAGAAAGTATTTCTTAATGTACCTAATATTTAAAGAGAGAAGAGAGAAAAAAACTGTTAAAATGGTTAAAGAAATAAAAATTTTAAAATATAATTAATAATTATATATATAAAGTAATTAATTTGTGAAGTGTATGTGCAACCTATAAAAGAAATATTTAACAAGATTTTGTATTTAAGTTTTTTCTCAAATATATCCATTTATAGTGATTCTATAAGGAGTTGCTCAGTAAGAATGTTTGTGATAATCACATTTGTGTGTTAACATGGATAAAATCTTAAAACGAGAGAGTGTTTCTAAAAACACCTAGTATTTAAGAAGAGAGGAGAGAAGATACTATTATAATCACTAAAGAAATGAAAATTTTAAAATATAATTAATAATTATATATAAAGTAATTAATTTGTGAAGTATATGTGCAACTTATAAACCTATAAAAGAAATGTTTAACAAGATTTTGTATTTAAGTTTCTTCCCCAAATATATCCATCTTAGAGGGATGCCACGTGGAGTTGCTTGGTAAGAGTGCTTGTGGTAAATACATTCGTTGAGGTGGACAAAATATTAAAATGAGAGACTATTTTTAAAGGCACCAAATAGTTAAGAAGAGATGAGAGAAAAAACTTTTATAATCAATAAAGAAATGAAAATTTTAAAATATAATTAATAATTATATATATAAAGTAATTAATTTGTGAAGTGTATGTGCAACCTATAAAAGAAATGTTTAACATTAAATTTTTTCTCAAATATATCTTATAGTGATTCCACGTGGAGAGTTGCTCAATAAGAGTGTTTGTGATAAACACGTATGTGTGCTGAGGTGGATAAAATCTTAAAACGAGAGTGTTTCTAAAGACAACTAGTATTTAAAGAGAGAGGAAAGAAGATACTTTTATAATCACTAAAGAAATGAAAATTTTAAAATATAATTACTAATTATATATATAAAGTAATTAATTTGTGAAGTATATGCACAACCTATAAATCTGTAAAAGAAATATTTAACAAGATTTTGTATTTAAGTTTCTTCCTCAAATATATCCATCTTAGAGTGATTCCACGTGGAGTTGTTCGGTAAGAGTGCTTGTGAAAAATACATCTGCTATGGTGGACAAAATTTTAAAATGAGAGAATATTTCTAAAGGCACCTAATATTTAAGGAGAGAGGAGAGAAATTTTTTTTTATAATCATTAAAGAAATGAAAATTTTAAAATATAATTAATAATTATATATAAAGTAATTAATTTGTGAAGTGTATGCTCAACTTATAAAAGAAATGTTTAACAAGATTTTGTATTTATGTTTATTTATAAATATATTTATCTTACAGTGATTCCACGTGGAATTACTCAGCAAGAGTACTTCTGATAAATACATCTGTGTGCTGAAATAGATAAAATCTTAAAATGAAAGAGTGTTTTTAAAGGTACCTAATATTTAAGTAGAGAGGAGAGAAAATATTTTTATAATTACTAAAAAAAATGAAAATTTAAAAATATAATTAATAATTATAAATATAAAATAATTAATTTGTGAAGTGTACGTGTAATATGTACGAAGAAATGTTTAACAAAATTTTGTATTGGAATGAACGAGATGTTTAAATTGAAAAAATATACATACCTTAAGATTCAATCTAATAACTAAGTACCTCATGTATGTATGTATATATCATTAAACTTGTTTTTAGAGTCTTGGTCCCAAATTCTTTTTTTTAGTTTCCATAATATAAAAATTTGTTTTTAGTCTCCACTTTTTATCACATTTGTTATTGGGATCAAGCTAATAAAATAAATATTAAATGAATATTAAATATAAGTTTTTTTATGTTCCTGATTAATATTTATTTTGATTATTTTAGCACATTTATTTTATTATTTAGTTTCGTAAAAAAGAAAAGTAGTTACTAAATGAGATTTATTATACGAAACAAGGATTAAAAAGTATAATTTAAAGAATTAAATTGTTGGGATACAGTTAAAGTTACACATCGGAAGACACATGAGTTTATAAATACACACAATACCTCCATTGATAAGAGACCTTTTGGAGAAAGTCTAAAAGCAAAATTGTAAGAATTTAGGTACAAAGCATATAATATCTCTTCAATATGGAAACATCATATAATATCTCTTCAATATGGAAACATATGTGTGAAACCCTCCTCAATGACCAACAAGTGGTATCAGAGCCTAGTTGGACTTGTCAATTGACTTAAGTAAGTAAAAGATAATATCTCTCTAATATGGAGACATGTGTGTGAAACCTTCTTCAACGACCAACTAGTGGTATTAGAGCATGGTTTGACTTGTTAATTGACTCAAATAAGTGAAACAATAATTAGAGATGAATCCTTGTAAAGGTGAGGTGGACTTACCTTGAGGGGATCCCGTGAATTGGAAGTCTTTTGGATGATAAGGTCTAGACAAGGTGTCTCTAGCGGCCAGGTTGTGGGTATCGTTGATATAGACTATCAGAATGGCGATACAAGAAGTAAGACATATCAACAACTTGGTAACCGACTTAAACGAGTGAAATAATAATTGAAGATGGATCCTAATAAAAGTTAGGTAGACCTATCTTGAGGGGATCCCTTATATTAAAAGTCTTCTTCGCGGTAAGGGCTAAACAAGGTGTCTTTGGTGGCCAGGTTGCAAGTGTCGTTGATATAAGCTATCAAAACGACGCTACAAGAAGTAAGACATATCAACGACTTGACAACCAGTTAATTAGATGAGTAAAACTATGATTGAATATGGATTCAAGTGAAGGTAAAGTAGACATATCTTAAAGGTTCCTTATATCAAAAAATTTCTTTACAATAAAGACTAGACAAGGTGTGTCTAGTGACCAGGTTGTCAGGTTACTGGAGTCGTTGATGCTAGAGTCATTGATATGAGCTATCGAAACAATAATACAAGAATTAGAACGTATCAGTGATAATGGGGAAGCTTGAAAAATGGTTAGGATACAACCTATAAACACACACAATACATCAACTAGTAAGACTTTTTTAGAGAAAATTAAAAAATAAAACTATGTGAATTTAGACCTTTTCAAATGAAGAAAACAAAAATAATAAAATTAGTTTATTTTAAAAAATAAAAAATTATTTCAGCCTTATATATATATATATATTAAACATGTAATCCCTTCCATAATAAGTGGCAAGCAGGCAAAGTAATAAATCTCACCATAAATATTATGTTAGTTTTTTATTTTTAATTTTTTTTTCATTCATACCTATAAATATATTTGCCATAACTTCTTTTTTTTAATATAAATTCCAATTAGATCGTTACTTGTAAAAGTATTTAATATTGTTAAACATCAACATTCGAACTCAAAGCTATTGATTAAGTTTAAACAACGCTATATTGTATTGTACCATTACCAATAAAGATTATCAATAATAAGGTTAATTTTCTAAAATTAGTACAATTGTTCGTTCATTTATTTATTTTGTATAAAAAATTAGGACAATATTTATTTATGACCAAGGGAATAATAACTTTTAACATGTTTGTGGTCCAAATAAATCTTAACTTGAATCTTTTAAATTAATTCCAATTCGAGCCTTATTGATAAACAATATATAATTATGAGGAGACATATACTAAAAGTGGTCAGCTAGTCCCCAATAAAGCTTAATCATCACTGTAATTGATACATATTTTACATTTATAATGTCACGACAAAAAAATACTATTTAATTATTTTTTAAGTAATTGAATATTTAATAAAAATATATTAAACGTTTCTAATGAAATCATGATTAGTATATATATTTTGTTGTAAGTAATAGTTAAAACTGTAAGATATCGTGACAAATTACAAAAATAACTACTTATAAGAACCAACAAGTACTCAGTTATGATTAAAATAAATCAGAAAAGTAAGACAAAATTTTTAGGTTTTTACAATAATAAAAAAATGATTAAGAATTTAAACAGAAAGCATGCGTATCACATTTTAGGGCAGAGGAAGACAAATATAAATATAATATATAATAAGAACATAAGAAAGATTAAAATAAACAAAAACAAGTGGCGGAAATGACCCACACATACAAAATCCACGTATAATTAGAAAGAATTTAAAATTTAAAATTTTTAATTAGAAATTCAATTAACTAAAAATAGATAATCTCAATTTCTAACTAAAAACAAAGAATTTTGAGATTCTGACGATGGTGCCCCTTTCAAATGTTGCTCCCTTGCATTTCACGTTACTTGCGGGCATTCTTCTCTTAAGTTCTGTCGCACCTCTCACTCCAATGTCCTTTCTAGCATCAATGTATTTGTTCTTTTTTCTTCTTTTTTTTTTTTTTTGGTTTTTTTCCCCTCTAATTTAGGAGTTTGTGTTTTTCATTCCATCATCAAAGCTCAATAATCGCGTTTACATGTGTAATTATTTAATTACCGAAATTAGCCACTGAATATATTTGGTCACTAACATGTACGCAAAATTATTCAATACCAAATTTCATCGCTATAAAACGGATTACTGATATTGTGACTAATATAAGTAACTTGGTAACTATATTTTTCAATTGGCAACTTAAAAGATTTTGGTCATTGATGTCATGTGAAATTAGCTAGCGAATTAAATAGGTTGCTAATGTCATGTTCTTAACAAAGATATTGTGTTTTGTAAAAAAAAATGTTGGATTCTTGGAAAAAAATTAAATTATGTTTATTTTTTGTTTAAATATAAAAATTTATTTATTTATTATAAAATACCTGTTTTAAATATAGTAAATAGATTTTTTGTTACGAAATATTGAAATTAATATATTAATATTATGTAATTTCATATAGTTATTATTATTGCAATTTTTTAATTTAAATAAATAAAATTATTTTAGTTTAATTTTTTATCAAATAATGTCAAAAAAAGCATAATTATTGTAATAATAATTATGCTCAATTCTAAAGGTAATTATTGATTAAAACCTAATAAAATCTAGTTGTAACATTACTGATTGATTATACTTGGCCAAGTTAGGTACAACTTTAATAAAGAATGACTGTTCAAAACTCGATAATGTTCAAGTGTAATATTACTTGCTAAAGTTTAAGTGTAATATGTGATCACAATGTATATATAATTGGTCAAGTTTAAAATGACTCAAATGTAATATATGAATTATAAAGGCTTAATAAAATTATAAATTTACAAAAATGATTTATTAAAGTCTAATAAGATTTAATTGTCACATTGATAATTGACAAAGGATTAATATAAGGCACAACATGACCCACAATACCTAATATGTCTTAAGTGTAGCATATGCATTGACTAAATAAATAAGGGCCATTAAAGTCCAAGTAAAATATATGTATTAAAGCTCAATAAAATTTAATTGTAACTCTAAAATTAACTAAGATCCAAGTAAAACATACACATTAAAAAGGACCTATTTTCCTTAAGTGTTCAATATGGATAGATCAAGACTAACTATAATACTAATGATGGACTATGACCCAATAAGACCAAAGTATAGCATATGCATTTTTAGTAAGGTACAATGGGCCTAAAGTGATTACTAATTCAAGCCCAATAATATTGTTCAATTGTTACACCAATAATAAATGCCTTTATACATGTATGATGTGCATTAACCAAAATTTAGTATGACTTGAGAGTTTCAAATGCATTCAAATTGATTACTTATATATATATATATATATATATATATATATATATATATATATATATATATATATATATATATATATATATATATATATATTTCAATTCAAAATTAATTCACTAATCAATATATATTTAAAAATATCTATTTGTCATAAATTTTAATCATAGAGTAAAATAAGTATTTATTTTTTGTAATATTCAAATTAATATACTTTTAGACTTTTAATATTCAAATTAATATCCTTAACCCACCTTAAATTATGGTCTCTTGGTGTTTTTATTGTAATAAGCAGGAGAAGATAGAAATACCTTTAGATCAAAGTATAAATTATTATTAAAAGAAATTCAATTTGATTCTTTAATTTTTCAAGTCACTTCAATTTGATTCTTTATATTGTTAATTGAAATTAATACTATTAAGATCTATTTACAATTATTAATAAAGGAGATTATCTTTATTGTAATTATTTTTTTCTCTATGTTGAACAATGTTATCATTTCAAATTTATGAAATTTAATTTATTTTTATGAAATATTTTATACCTCACAATTTATATATCAGTTTGTTACAATTTTTTAGTTTATTTGAAAATTTAAAATTATCAAATTTATTATCTTTCCGAATTTTATTTTGAATTAAACATGCATACCTTATTTACTTTATTTACTTGTCTCATCCCATTTCTCTTCTCTTAACATTTTCTTAATCATCATTTTCTTTCTTTCTTTACATTTATCGTCTTTTTAAGAAAAATTTAGTAATTTGTAAATTTATATAACGATTCATATTTACAGTATAAAAAATAGAAGGAAGAGGAAGAAATTTGGATCCAATATGTGTAACGATGGTTATTTGGATCTAAGAGTAAATTTACTCCGTTCTCGAAAGTGTGACATAAGTAAATGAGTTTTTAAAAAATTAAAAATAATAAAATAATCAATAAAAATAAAATATATTTATTATTTTAATTTCTAAAAGATACATATAATTATTTTAGTTATTAAATTATATAATTTATTATATTTTAACTACTCAATTTAGTTATCTATTCTCATTTTAATCTCATAATTAAATATTAAAATATAAAAAATGATATAATTCAAGGAAAGAATAATAATAAATATCTTTTAACAACTAAAATAATATATATATATATATATATTAATTATATATTATTTTATTATTTTTTATATTTTAAAAATTATATTATTTTATCCACAGATTTTTAAACTAAAATGTAATTTAGTCTTTAAACAAATGATGTGATTTTGATATCACCCGTAACGGAATTTTTCAATGCTGGTTGATGCACTATAAATCGGACATATATTGACCACTGCGAAATAATTAACATGACGACGATAACTAAAAGAGGATAAACTGTCAAACATTATAAACTGAAAATTAATTATAAGAGTAGAGGATCAAAAATAGCCAAAACATATTTGCGTCTTGTCTGAGTGCTTGCGTTTTTACGAGGATAAATCTGATTAAGATAATAAATTTATATAATTTTAATTTTTAAATAATTTAAAAAATTATAGTCAATAAATGAATTTAAAAAATAAAATAAATACTAAATTAAATTAATTTCTAAATTTTATTAAGTATAATATAATTAAAAATAACAATTCAAATATATAAATATAACAAATAATTTTTTTAAAATCTAAAAAATAAAATGATCTAATATTAAAAAATCTAAGTTATGAAGTTATATATATAAATATTATTATATTTGATTTTATTTTAATTGATCATTATACTTTAAAATATTTATATATAAATTATCTTGAGGTTTAATTATTTTCTAATTTATTCATAAAATTTATTGTTTTTATAAATAGTTTCTGTTATAAAATTAAAATTAAACTACACAAAATAAAACTTTGGAGAGTTGGACATTTTAATTTTGCAGTTTCCAGGATAGTTTGATAAAACAAAAAAGAAAAGAAACACAGATATAGTTCCACACAATACACTTTTTATTCTCATACTCTTGTTTCTCTTCTTCTCTTCAAACCTTACATCTATTCACTGCATAAATTTATTCATGCATCTTCACCACTGCACACCGGAAATCAGAGAAAGAGAAGCACAATGATCACTCTCCTCCAGCAACAACAACACCTATATCATCACTGTGTGTGGGAGGTCAATGTTTCTTCTTAATTGTTTTTAATTGAGTGTCAGGGAGGGTGTTGTTTCTTCTTCTTTTGTTCTTTTTTCTCTTTAAAAAAGACTATTCTTTTGCGTAGAGTTTGATTCTTTCTTCAATTTTTGAACAGTGTATTTGTTGTTAATGGTTTCTATGGTGCTCTTACTAGTGTGGTGTGTTAGCTGTGAGAACAGTGGTGCATCTTGCTTCATAATTTTTTTTTGGTTTGTATCCAATCTATATATCTCACCGTGAAAAGTTTCCTTTTAATTTTTTTGGTCAGTCTTTAATTCTTGACGTTGAGAAACCACCACATATATTGCGCGCGCGCGCACAAACATTTATATATATAACAATAAAACAAAATTTAGATGCTCACAAGTTTTTGATGATTGAGTGTTTAATGACGTGAGGAGCCAAATCAAGTTTTGCATATATAACAATAAACAATAAATTCTTGAGAGGCTGAAACAATTTTTTAATGGCGAATTTTTTGATAATTTGTCGTTAGATTTAGGTGCAGATTTTGACAATCACAAGAAGTAAAACAAATTACCAACTCCCTCGAGTTAAAGATCCTTCGTCTCCTGTAATTAAGGCCGTTTTATTATTAATGCAATAAGGTCATCAATGATATGATCCTTTCCAAAATATGTTACTAATCTTGGGTTGTTTAATAAATTGTTGTTATTTCCAGGATCATATCTTAAAATGTGCTATATGTAAGACGGTGAGTAGTTTTGAAGTAGACATATTAAGATTGAGATGGAGTGCTAACTGACGTTAGTCTTTATCTTGTTTTTTTATGTGTCATGTGTACTGTGATTGGAGATTGCTTAAATGCTACTATTACAAGTACAAAGGTCATGATGGTAATGCTTAAATAAGCATTTGGGACTCTGAATAGTTATTTAAACATTTCAACTTTGGATCCTAAACTAAAAATTTAGAATAACACAACTGCAGGTCATATCACACCTCATTATAGTAATCCTATGTTGAGTTACATACAACATAGCCATTCAACCCACAAAAGTTCCATGTAATTTATATTTCTCTATTCAGTGTATTATTTGCCATGTGTGCTTCAATGCTTATTCAAGTTATAATTAAGGATCTAAACAACTATCAGAGCCCTTTTATATAAGCAAAAGGTATATTAAAATTTTTATTTCCACACTTCCCATTTGCAAACTTGGTAAGCTGAAAGACTTGAACACTCTTGGTTCGTTATACATTGTATTTTTTAATTTAAAATTTCTGATGGCTTCTACCCCTACCGTTTAATTTTCTATCATTTTTAGTAACATGTCTTGGATGTGAAACATTTTGGTGAACCAATACCAAAGCATGGTATATTTACTATTGCCCACAAACCCAACATTTTGGTGGACCAATACTAGGACCCATAATTTTGTCTTTTGAAATTGATAAACCTTTCTCTACGGGTTAACAAAAATGTTCATATGTATACTCACATTTATGATTTTAGTACACTCAAAAATTTATACACACACAAATAATTTATTAAAATTATTACAGTTTAATTAAAATTTACACAAATGTTCATATTGATTTAAAACGTGAGTCCAAGATTTGTGGGTTTACCACTAAGCCATGGGTTACATCGCAGCCGAAGAATTACATTATTATTATGATTACGTGAGAAATTGAAGAAAATGAAGGTTTCTCTCTTGGTTCTTTCAATGATGGCTGACGGTTTTTTTAAGTTTATTAATACACATTATAATATTTTTTTTCTATTACAGAGTGTAAAACTGATTTTGTATTAAAAAAATCATTTTCTTTAACTACGAAATTAATTTTAGAATAGTAGGTTTATAAGATGTTACCCTCACTCGTGAGAACTATTTTTTTTCACAAAATTAGCACTCTCATAAAAACTATTGTTATAAATATAAAATAGATAATGATGTTTTAAAACATCTATAACAACAGTTCTACGTCACAGTAGTCAAATACAACAAAATATATATATATATATATATATATATATATATATATATAGTTCTATTTTAGGATATACAGAACTATTTTTCAATTAATATAAGGCAACAAAGTTCTACCGTAGCATATCCAGGCAATACTCTTAAACAATTGTTTTATTTTATTTTTATTTTTTTTTTTGTTATCATTAACCTTTGAAAATTATTAGTTTTTTTTAAGTACAATAACCCTTTTAACTTTGTGAATATATAACATTTTTTCTTATAAGAAAACAATTTTAATGGTAAGATATAGAAATTTTGTTAATTGAGAACAATATGCATATCCAACCATTTAACTATATATATAAAAAAAGAGTTTTTATTTGATAAAAAATATATTTATTAAATTCAAATAAACTAATTGATCAATATTTACTATAATAATATAACTTGTATGCACCACATTTTGATTGAAAAAAAAATAGTGTATCATATCATTAATAACTAAAAATTTTGAAATCAACTAAAAGTTATGATAATAAAGACAAATGATTTGGGTCTTTAATGGATTTTCGTGAGATAGAATGCCAATCATAGATCATTTTTCTAAATTTCTAGCTAACTAACTAGCTTCCAAAATGATATTTTACCCCTAAAATTTAAATTAATACATGACACTTAAATTTCAACTGTGCAAAAAAAGTTTTAGTCTTCATCTTCCACTTCCATGTTTACATAAGTTATATTTATATCATCCTTGTCCATCTAAAGGTTAAAAAATCAATAATTTTTCTTATATACAATTTTCTCTATAATATCATAAAACATTTTTATAAACAAAGATTTAATATATATCTACGTATAAATATATAGAAAATTCAAACCATCAATGTTTTATATATTTAACAAGAAACAACTATGGTGTATATATATATATATGTTTGATTTTAAATATAAATATCCTCTTTCAAAAATATTTTAACATTTCTTGGAAATACAAGTTTTGGAATTACTCTAACACTTTCATATTTTTTCTATGTTTTCTCCAAGAAATTCATAAAGAACTTCAAAGAATTTGTTTTAAAAAGGCAATCTTAATTGAATGTTCTCACTGGTTGGCATTCATGATACTCATATGTGATCAGAATCTATATTCTAAGGTGTTTTCTAATTGATCTTTTTGTTTCCATTTTAAAATTGGGTTGATTACTCTAGGAGAAAGGTCTCTATAGATAGAGTAAGGTTCTTTGAGAAAGGTTTTCTCAAATGTTTGGTCTTGGAGGTGCTAAGGTCAAGGAGAACGGTTCTTTGGGTTTAAGAATTGGTAGTAGTGGGTGTTTTGATTTCGTTTTTGTGTTGCTTGTGTAGAGTGAAGGTAAAGAACGCAAAAGCAATCATAGTGGAAAATCAATTGCAACAATTGTTGGGTTGGGACTGGATGTAGGCAGTTGGCCGAACCAGTATAAACCATCGTGCAATCTTCTTTTTCCTTATATTCTTTATCTTTTGTCTTACGATGTTCTTTAACTTTGATTAAACGTTGTTTTACGTTCGGTAATTGACTCGTAATCAACTAAAACTGGTACAGTTAGATATTGCAATTGATTACGCATGCCTATTGGTTACTAACGTGTTTCTTGATTTTTCTTTTATGCTTTCCGCTATTCATCTTTGATCTATCTTGTTTTTTGTCTTAAGGATAGATAGTTAATTAAGAATAGTATTTGTTTGAATTAAAAGAAAGTAGAAACCCATGAAATTAGGCTACCTAGGAACTAGAATCTATTCACCCCTTGTAGATTCACTTGTACGGACCATCAATTACAAATTAAACTATTACAACTTTAACAATTTTATATTAATAAACTTAAAATTAATAAATAAATTAGGAATAACTTTATCTAACTTTTGTATTTGATAAAGTTTTAGGTACGAATGAATGTTCCAATGCAAGTTATAAAATAGTTCTAATAAACAAAAAAAGAACACTACCTATATTGTTAAAAAAAAATTTATACACATCAATATTGATGTTCATGTAGAATCATAAGAATAAAAAATTGATGAAAAGTAACAACAAAGAATGTTATGCATACATTATAGTATATTACATATTTATAATATGTCATCGTATGAGCATAAAATTTATCCAAGTGTCATCAAAATCATCTCCAACTTTTCTTTCTTTTTTTCTTATAACTGAAGGTTTTTCAATGATTGTTAATGGCAAGTCATTCCTGACTAATACAACTTCACAATTTTCATCATTCAAACATAGATTTACAATATGATCTAGGGTTTACATTGATACAATTGCTAGACATTTGATATTAATTATTCTCTTATATTGAAAAAATCTCTTAGGAAAGTCTTCGTAACATAGTTTTTATTTGTACTCAAAAGATTTTGAATATAGAGAAGCATTGATGAACTTGAGAAGTTAACATAAAAGGATCATCCATATAACATCTCTTGTTGAACTGAACACAAATCAATCCGTACTTATCCTCTTTAACTTCTTACCAATCACATTTAAACAACATAAACGTGAAACTACTATTATAATCCACCTCAATTATTTCATTAATTCTTCCATCATAAATTACTAGTTTTGTTATTGAATTTTCATCTTTAGATTTTGCAAAGCTCTAAATTACTGACTCAAGTGTCATATAGCTAATTTTTTGTTTTATATCTAGCATCACATTCCTTTGTATGAAGTCTATAACCATTAACAACATACAACCAACAAAACATCATACAACTTTATTTGGTCTTCTAGATAATTCTTTCAATTGGTCAGAAACATCTCCTGACAAAATACATTTTTGAACCATTCAATAAAATCTTGCCCTGAAATTTTTTCTTTGTTCCACCTTTTCTTTTTATTGAAATTTCCATTTTCATCCTCATTCCCCTTAAAATTAAAACTGTATTTATAAAATAATTGTATCACATTTCCTTTATGTAGTGAAAACTTACAAGAATATTTATTTACTTAATAAAATCTAGGATATCATTACAATTAAATAAGATGTAACAATAGATTCAACTATTTGAATTGCAATCCAACAAAATGGATTCACCCGTTTTCTATCTTCCAATAGGATAACCAATGTTAGTAAAAAAAAAAAAAACTTTTTCCCCACACCATCTCGAACAGAGTGTCAAACATTCTTCAACAAGTATCCCTCAATAATAAAACCTTTTAGCTAGTTTTTATTACATACATAACTCTTTTATTTACCCAGATATTTTTCTTGAAAGTACATCCACAAAAATTGAATAAGTCATCCCAACTTTTTTTTCACCAAAATGAACATCTTAAAATATTTGAAACGCAACCATCTAGTAGCTTTGCATTCTTCAAGACAACACGAAAAATTGTCTTCTTACTTGAAGTTGTAGAAAAACATGTTATAACAAACATTAGATTTTTACCTTAATTTATTTTTTCGGGGTGAAATTTCTTTCTAATACTCATTTCTTACAAGTCAGGATGAACATTCTCATGATCTTTTGTCTTTCCTTTTATATTCAACAAAATCTCATTTATACTATTAAAGACCTTTTTCTTTATATGCATGATGTCAAAGGTTATGACATAATGTAATGAACTTCGGTAACTAAATTTTTTTTTATCTTTTTTATTCTTATCAAATACATTAATAAATTCCTTTAACCATTCTAAGATGTCTTCCTCAAACTTGTGGAGGTTTGCATTCTATTTCCCTATTGTAATCTCGTACATTTAACCTATATTTATGAGTCGTCAGTAAAAATAAAATAAAATTATGATTCATATAACACATCTTAAAACTATTGTTCAATCAAACTAAATTAATGTTATAATTACAATAAAAACGTGCTAACTTTCCTTTTTTTCTCACTTGCTCAACATAGTATATTTAAGAAAATCACTAATAATTCACAATAGCTTGCATTTGATAAGTTTAATTTAATTATGCATCATATGTTTTTATATAAGAATAATTAATCATAAATTAAATTTTATAATTTTTTAAAGATTTTATTATTAAAATTAACAAACTTATGATCGTAGTTGATTAATTATCTAAAATATTTTAGACTAACAAACAGTTATTGTATTGTCAACCATATATAAATACGTGTAATGTATTTTATTAATAAAGATAATTTTATTTATTATTAATATAAATTCCTATAATTATTAATTGATAAGAAATATTTTTATTTTAATTTTAAGACAAGTATTATAAAATTTAACATATATCATACACAATAGTATAAATTTGTATATGGTCTGAATAATTCTGCTATGCAATAATAATTAACATTCCATTGCCAATAAACTAACGCTAAACTTCCGTTTTCTTTCTTCGGCCATTTCTCGGTCGCTCTAACATCTTTTTTACTAGAAAAAAATTACTAAATACAATTTAAATACAGTTAGGTGCATTTGAAAATCTCGTTTGTTATTAATTTTTTTATGAGTTTTGTTACATTTTCACATAATTGGGTATAAAAAAATTATTAGCAAATTTTTTATAAAAAACCAATATTATTAAAATTTAAAAATTAAATATAGAATAACCAAAAATAGACTCTTCCAAGTTTCAACACATACTATATTCTTCAGTAAAATAAATAAACAATTTAAAAAAAATAAATAAATAAATAAATAAAAATCCTATATTCTCTTTTGATGACGTGGATGAAAGAATCTTCTTTTGAAGTAGCTAAGGCGAGGATCATCCAACTGTCACATGATAAGCTTTATATTCATATCATTATAAGCCTTAAACGACCGTTACGTCTGTTTGTTATTCACTTACATAACCGTGCTTTTCCGTCAACTAACGTGACCCAAATCCCAACGCGTTTCATGTCATCCATAACCCATCGCATTCACATCTCATCCCATAATGATCTACATCTTCATGATGTCATGTTATCATTAACATCATGCATCCCATCGTATGACTCAGAAACTGCTTCAGAATGTTCGCGTGTTGTATTTCGGGCGAGCGATTTCATGGTTCTTCGAATTTTGGTGTACCAATCTACCTTGAATTTGGAACCGTTGATTTTGTTCGTAAAATTAATCGATGGCTGAAAAGCGATGTAGGCAATTGGCTGAAAGTCAAAAAGCTGAGTCCCATTCGATCGATTGTTTTCTTTCTTGTATGTGATTTTAGAAATTTAAATTCTCGTACAAAAATTTTAGAAAATACATTTTTTTTTTGTAATTATTGATAAAAATAAAAAAGAAGCTAAAAAATATTTCTCAAGTTAACCAAACATGCCGTTGAATTTTAAAAGATTTGCCTACAATACCACAAATAATTTGGAAGACCTTGCCCAAAAAAATCATGCAGTTCCTTCCTCCATAATCCCCCAAAACGATTCCCATTTTCTTTTGGTACATCACAGAATCCAATTTGACGTATAACGCGTTAATTTCAGAATACATACATGATCTCAAAATCTCTTCACTCCTCCATATTTTCTCTCTTATTTCACGTCTAAGAATATTTTAGACAGTATTTCTGTAATCAGTAAAAAAATATCCATACAATCTTCTTAAACTATTTTTTTAATCTTATTTTCTATAATAATTATCCTTCTTATCTTAAAATTTAAATTAAATTTTAATATATATATATATATATTTATATAAACATAATCACATTATATAATGTATCTAGAGGTGACAATAAATAAGTTAATTTAGACGAGACTTTTTCTTTTTTAAGGCTGGAATATAAAATAATTTTTTTTTTCAGTATGGTCTTGCTTAAAAAGTCAAATCTAACTCATAATCTAATAAGTCAATCTTTTACTCTAAACATATTTAAACGAGGTTTATTTGTAAAGTTTATTAGGAAGATTTATTTTTAAAATTTGTTTAAAAATTTTATTTAAGTTTGTTTAAATCTTTTTATTGATAATTTATAATAAAATAATATTGTGTTATAATGATCAGTAATTTTTAATTTAAACTTTAATACATGTGTTTGAATTTATAATATCAAACTCAATGGATTGACGTAGATCTAAAATGAGATTAAATATCTAAAAACTTAGAAGTTATATTTTTAACTTTAGAGTGAATGGGCATTGATAACTAGTAACCAAACACTAACTCTATGAGTAGAAGCAAATCAAAATCTAAATATTTTGGTAAGGAAAACAATGAAAATTTTAATAGACATAAAGGATATAACATAAATATGAAAAAACGGATAAGAAAGCAACGTTAGGTATCACTATGCCTTACAATGAGAGTGCCCGTATTTCATGCCTTCATGTTTGTATCACATCCCGCTTTTAGGGTTTCTCCTGTTGCTGCTATTCATTCCTCCTGTGCGCCGTCGTTTTATTCAATTAATAAGGATTTTATTACATGTTTTTCCTTGTACAACAAATTCCTTTTCGCATTATTCATAAAATTAAATAGTAAATACTTCCTATATTTTTCTAAAAATAATTTAAACAAGGATCATAAAAAAAAATTATTATGTAAAAATTAGTTTATATAATATCAGTGACACATAAATTAATAATCTTTTTTAAAATATGATATGGTAAATAAGATGATTTCATTGTCATAAATACTTTTAACTGTACTTTTAAAATAAAAACTTTTAATTATGGTTAGATTTAGTCCCCTAGAATGAAAACAATAATGTGAGACTTTTATCAACTTATGAAGATGCATAAAAAAATATCAACTTATGAAAATTATGAGTCCTTTTTCTTTGTTTATTAACTAAATTCCTAGTTCTTCTCAAAAAGAAAATTGTATTCTTAGTTTCTCACTATATTCTTAGTTATTATAGACTAAAATTGAAAACCCTGTTATTATATTGGTCTTGTTATAGAATGAGAAGAAAAACGATTAACAGTGTAAGTGTCAGCACTATAATAAAATGGTAAAATCCTTTGTATAAAGGTACAGTTAAGGGTAAGGGCGTGTCAAACTGTGAGTTGATTTCAGAGACAGTTAAGTGGCGGGACCTTGAAGATATGGACGTGTCAAAGAACAAAAAATAAAATAAAAGAACAATGTGGACCCACGTTGACGAAAATCTCGATCATTATAGATTAAAACTTGAGTGTATTTATATAAGGATTTAATTATTGAACGATGTATATAATTAATTAGTGAATTGAATGTGTTTCGAAATGGCTAAAATCTTCGGGAAATAACTCTACAGTCAATTCAATAATGTGACATGTGTGCAGTTAATCCATTCACTGTAAAAATTTGACAAATCTAGTAAAACTCCCAAGAAAATGATAATTTTAACATATTTTTATTGGTAGATAAAATTTATGAAAATTTTAATATTAAATATAAATAAATTTATTGAATAGAATACTAGATAAATGCCCGTAACACTCTCGGTAATACTTATACAGTGTCCTGAACAGAATATAAATTCTATGAAAATGATAAAATCTAATTTATAATTAGTTTGGAAATGAGGAAGGAGCCTATAGTTCATACGAGTAGTTATTATTTAAAGTTGTATAAATATATCTTTATATTTTTTAAATACAGTAGTTTATGCGACGAAAACATCCCATGTTATTAATAATAGAGAATTTGAAAATAAAAATGTTTAACATGTAATAATATGAGTTTTTAATTAAAAATTATATAATGTCTCTTTTTTGTCACTTATTTATGTAATTTTATTATTATTGTCTTAATCTCAATTGTATCTTTGTCATAGTTGTATTATTGACTTCATTATTGTTGAGATATTCTCGATCATATCTTTGTTATTGTTGTATTGTCGATTCTACTATTTCTTTGTCATGTGTATTTTTATCTCTGTATATTATACTTTTATTCTTGATATCATTTTCTTTATATTTATGTCTTCATATATTATATTTTTGTTTCTAGAGACGTTGGGAAGGGAACAGGAAGAAAAATTCTCATGAAACAAGGAATACTCTCCAATTCTATCCTAGTGACATCTATGCATCAATTATATTAATAACAACAATAAAATTTTTTTTATATAATATTAAAATTTTAATTAAGTAATTTAAATTGATTTTTATGTTTATCCATATGGTAGTTTATCCATATGGTAATTCATGCTAAAAATTATTTTTCTTTTAAAAGAATACTATAAAAGATTACTAGTTAATATTACAAAATTAAATTTTCATAACCTATTTTATAACCACGTGTACGATGTCATTTATATAGGAAAATTCTTGAGATAACGTCGGATAACTCATAAAAAAGATTATAATCAGAAATCAATCTACTTTTATTTTAAATAATTAAATAATCCTAAGTAAAAATTAATTAAAAATAGACATTTAACGATCAATTAAATTAGATTTACAATATTAATTTTTAATCGATGTTAAGAATATTTAAAATTAAAAACTATCACTTTTAACGTTGATTTGTACAATCAACATTAAAAGTATTTCCAATGTTAATTTCTATCTTAACATCGATATTAAAAATGTGTCTTTAATATCGGTTATTAAAAGTAATCGACGTTAAAAGTAATTCATATATTAGAAAAAATGTTTGTGAATCATTTAGTTTATTAACCCACATTAAAAATAATTAAATAATTTTTTTAAAATCTCTTTTTATTGATATAATATTCATATAGTAAAGCATGTAATATAACATATTTATAAACATTCAAACATAAGTAACATATTTACAAAATCATATACTTGGAGTTTTGAAAAATCACAACTTACAAAATTTTTGGGGAAAAAAGTTATACTCTAATAAAAAAATAAGTAGGATTCCGAATAAGGTCTAACCAGTATATTATTCAAAACAGAAATCATAATCTTTCTCTATAACATGTGACAACTTTAAATGATTAAAACAAAGAATGATAGCAGAGAATTAGTAATTATTCAATGCTTGACAAAAACCGAGAAATTAAATGGTTCCAATCAACCAAAATCACGAGTATAAATCAAATTTATATCAAATAACATTATTTCAGCTTAACAATAGTCATAAGTTTTCAAATTTCAATCCAATCAAACACTTAGAAAGAGAGTTTTATCAGTTACAATGATACATGTGACTTCAAAAAGGAAAAAAAAAAAAGAAATTGAATCAACGTTTTGCATACAATGCATGTTTATAAATGAAGCTTCTATTATATATAATACAGGGACCTAAAATTAAGAAAACATAAAAATTAAAATAGATCGAGATCTTACACGAACGAGATTCTATGTTTAACTGTGTTTCTTCACTTTTAAGTAATTGAAACCCCAAAAACCTTAAAAATTAATGGCAATTGTTAAGTCAAGATGATTTAACATCTTAGTTTTGATAATTACAGAACAGTATGTTGTGCCTGTAGATGGAAAAAAGAGTAGACTGAATAGCAGACTCAGACTGAAGCATCAAACTGAAGGAACAGACTGAAGAGCATTGACTGAAGAAACAGACTGAAGCATCAGACTGAAGAGGCATCAGACTGAAGAGTCATCAGATGCAAACAGAAGAATGATCAGACGAATCATTAATAAGCATATTCAAGATGCACCCTCAAGCACATACGCACAAAATGAAGTGTTCAAGTCATCAAGCCTCAAAGCCACATCAGACGAAGAACCTTCATTGTTCAAGACAGAGAGCTCATCTCAACTTCAAGTCAAGTGCTCAAGAAGGAAGACTTTGAAGACTGAAGTTGAAGACGAAGGAAGGAGACAGACGAATGAATTCAACGCACAACTCATTTATTTATTCATTCGTCTACCTCGTTTAATGAAGTTCAGACGGAGTAACTCGCACCCCAATTCAAATCTAGCCGTTACTCGTAGAAGCTTCCAAAGACAGAATAGAAATCTGTGCAAAATCCCTACAACACAAAAAGTAACCATGCTTTTTGTTGATGTCTCTGATCAAGTCAGAAAAAGCCTGTGCAAACATTAATTATTCTGATTGATCTCTGTCACACGTTTGAAGACCCCAAGACAGAGGACTAACATTCAAATCTTCAGTCTAACGGATACTTCAAGAATCTCTCTATAAAAGGACTTCATTACTTTAAGAGAAGGTTGGCAAACTGCATAACAAAGAAATTATATTCAAGCTTCAAGCTCTCAAGCAAAAGTTCACTCACCCTGAACTTAGAATAGAACTGATTGTAAAACCCCTCTCTACGTAGAGGATAAACTTATTTTTTCATCTTCGTAAATTCACTATTGTGGTGCTCTTAGCCTGTGGAGACTGTGTTCAAAGAATACCTTGTTTAGCCTATGGAGACTGTGTTCAAATAATATCTGTAATTAGCCAGGAGTGGCTGGGTTCAAAGAATACTCTTAGTGGAACCTTAGTGTGTTGTTGGGAACTGGATGTAGTGTTGATCAGACGAACCAGTATAAAAATATTGTTGTCTTATTTATTGATTTATCTGTTAACTAACAGGGGATAATAACTTGAACAGTCTGATAATAAAATCAATCTTAAGAAGAAAATAATCTTGCGTTTGATCAAGTTTTGAAAACAGCAGACGCAAACGCATCGTCTTAGAGAAAAAGTTTTTAAAAGTCTACACAATTCAACCCCTCTTCTTATGTGTTTTTGTACTTTACAATTTGGTATCAGAGTTCAACCTCTAAGGGTTGAGCGCTTAACAGCTGCTAGAGGAAAAGATCCAGGATGATGAACTCCCAGACGATGCTCATTGCAGAAGGCTCCTCCATGAACACTCCTCCAGCTTTCTCTGGAAATGATTACCCTTACTGGGCAGACCGGATGGAGATGTATATCAAGTCTACAAAATATAGACTTTGGAAGATCATAACAGAAGGAGACATTCCCCTGACCAAGCCTGAATTAGAATGGGGAAATGAAGAATATACAATCGCAGAGCTCAACAACAAGGCACGTTATGCCATAACGTGTGCTTTTTCTAGGACAGAATATAACATATTATGTGCCTACAAAACAACCAAAGAGCTTTGGGATGCGTTAAAGATCTCTTATGAAGGAACTGAAGATGTTAGACTTAGGAAAGCTGCCACCCTTCAAAGAGAGTAAGAAATGTTCTCTATGGAGAGAGAAGAATCTATAGACGAAATGTTTGGAAGATTCCAAACTATTCTAAATGGGCTAGCTGCATTGGAAATTACTTTATCAAGAGCCCAAAACAATATGAAGATTTTGGACAGCTTACCTGCACCATGGGAAGCTATGTCCACTGCTATATCTGTTGGGAGAAATATGAAGACCCTTACTCTGGATGAACTCATTGGAGCACTGAGAGTGCATGAAGTTCATTTGTGTAAAAGTGGGAAGCTGAAAATTCAAGAGCTTATTGCTCTATCCAACATTGACGAGCTTGATGGATAGTCAGAAGATTTAGAAGATCCTTCTGAAGAAGAAATCTCCTTGATGGCAAGAAGATTCAAAAGATTGATAAAGAAGAGGGATCCCAAAAAGATTAGAAGAAAGAAGAAACAAACCTCTTGGGATGATCTTGATGATGAAAATTCAGACAAATCATCTGAAGAAAAGAATGCAAATATCTGTCTCATGGCAAGAGACATTTTATCATCTGAGGTAAATCTTTTAAATATATCTAGTTCATCCTCATCTTCTTCAGATTCAGATTCAGATTCAGACTATGAGGACATGTCATGTGATGTTGTTCTCGCTAACTCATATTTTATAGCTCAAGAATATATAAATTGCAAATCTAAGCTCAAAAAGGCTTTAGAAGAAATTGAAAATCTGAAAGCTATAAATGTCCAGTTATCTGAGAAAAACATATCAGATGAATCATCCTTTTTGTCTGATACTGAAAAAAGTCTTCTTCTTCTTAGATTTAAAAATTTAAAAGAAGAAAATGAACTCTTAAAGAAAGATTTAAACAAGTTCACCTTGAGTTCTTCCAAGCTCAAAAATACTTTAAAATATGGAAGATCTCCTCTTAACAAAAGTGAACTTGGTTATAATCTTGTGACAGACGAAAGAAAGCCAAATATTAATTCGTCTGTATATAGAAGCATGCATGATTTTTATAACAGGTTTCCGAAACAGTCTGAAGGTCATTCAAGAACCTATGATAGACGGAATCCTACAACTAACAAAGTTGGACCCAAGAAAATTTGGGAACCAAGATCAAAAGTAATTTTTGTTGCAGATAGAAAGAGAGAATGTATAAAGATGGTACAATCTGAACAATGGATACATGCAATATGTGATCATCAACATGTCCTTGTTCCAAAACAATAGATCATGTAAGAGATCTACCATCTATGGGTCTTGAGAAGACATATTCACCAATTCAGATGGAAGGAGCAAAATTTTCAAAGAATGCAAACAGGTTGAATTTTAGAGACCTTTCTAAACGTGCTTTGGTGTCAAGAAAAATTGAACCCAAGTGCATTGAAGAAATGAATTCAAATATCTATTGAATGGAGCTGAAAATAATGTTTTAAGCAAGGTGAGTTGCTCATGTGTACATCCAAAAAAAAAAGATCTTTGATATTAATTTATTCAAAATGCTTTTCAAAGAGTCAATACTCTCTTACAAAGAATTTAAACAAATCAATGTTGAAAACTTAGAAATAATTATTTCATCTGAATAAGTTTTCTCGTTTGTTTAAATTTCTATCGTCTATCCTTATCGTCTATAGACAAAACACTGTGTCTGATCATTAGTTGAAATATTCTATCTGACTCTTCAACAGACGCAATGTCATCTTATCTTCTAACATCTATGTTGAGTGTACAGGACAAAACTCTTTAATGCTTTACATATGTCTAGCTTTTTAAAGCAAGAGACACATTATCCTTAGATACACCTCATCAGACGAAAGAAGGTAATGAGAGATAAGAAGGCCTTGGAAGCCTCCGTGGAAAACCCAGAGGATGCAAAAGTTTTAAGAAAAGATGTTTTTGATGATTGCAGCCCAAGGGGGAGAGAAATGAGAAATAAGGATGAGAGTGAAATAAGAATGGAAGAGAAAATTATTGAAGAAATAAAAAATGTGTACAACTCAAGGGGAAGAAGAAAAAGAAGGATGCAAAAGCTGAGGGAGAGCAAAATAAAAAAAATGAAAAGAAAATATTAGAACAGATCAGAAGTTGAGGGGGAGCATAATACAAGTGTTCAGTCTGAAAGGAAGTTCAGATGCAGAAGAAGAAAAGAGGATGAAGAACAAGTTAAGGGGAGCTTAGAATAGCTCCTTAAATTATTATTCTTCATTATTCTTTTTCTTTTTCTTATTATGTTAAGAAATGTTGTGCTCTGATCAATTTTATATCACATTGATGTAATAAATTCAATGAAAGGAGAATTTCAAAGAACATCATCTCGATGTGATTAAAATGTATGATCTGATAAATACTGTGCGTTCTTGAACTAACATGTTTTATGCAGATTTTGATCTGTTACTATTTCAAGTTCAGTCTGATAAAGATCATCTCTCTAGCTCTGATACATCCTTTTGCTCTGTCTTAAGTATAAGATCAAGGATTTGCTAGTGTAGTCTGTAATCATAAAAAAGGGGGAGATTGTTAAGTCAAGATGATTTAGCATCTTAGTTTTGATAATTACAGAACAGTCTGTTATGCCTGTAGACGGAAGAAAGAGCAGACTGAATGATCAGACTGAATAGCAGACTCAGACTGAAGGAACAGACTGAACAACATAGACTAAAGGAATAGAATGAAGCATCAGACTAAAGAGACATCAGACTGAAGAGACATCAGACTAAAGAGTCATCAGATGCAAACAGAAGAATGATCAGATGAATCATTAATAAGCATAGTCAAGATGCACCCTCAAGCACAGACGCACAAAATGAAGTGTTCAAGTCATCAAGCCTCAAAGCCACATCAGACGAAGAACCTTCATTGTTCAAGACAAAGAGCTCATCTCAACTTCAAGTCAAGTGCTCAAGAAGGAAGACTTTGAAGACTAAAGTTGAAGACGAAGGAAGGAGATAAACGAATGAATTCAACACACAACTCATTTATTTATTCATTTGTCTACCTCGTTTAATGAAGTTCAGACGGAGTAACTCGCGCCCCAATTCAAATCTAGTCGTTACTCGTAGAAGCTTCCAAAGGCAGAATAGAAATCTGTGCAAAATCCCTGCAACACAAAAAGCAATCATGCTTTTTGTTGATGTCTCTGATCAAGTCAGAAAAGGCCTGTGCAAACATTAATTATTCTGATTGATCTCTGTCACACGTTTGAAGACCCCAAGACAGAGGACTAACATTCAAATCTTCAGTCTAACAGATACTTCAAGAAGCTCTCTATAAAAGGACTTCATTACTTCAAGAGAAGGCTGGCGAACTGCATAACAAAGAAATTATATTCAAGCTTCAAGCTCTCAAGCAAAAGTTTACTCGCCCTGAACTTAGAATAGAACTGATTGTAAAATCCCTCTCTGCGTAGAGGATAAACTTATTTTTTCATCTTCCTAAATCCACTATTGTGGTGCTCTTAGCCTGTGGAGGCTGTGTTCAAAGAATACCTTGTTTAGCCTGTGGAGGCTGTGTTCAAATAATATCTGTAATTAGCCAGGAGTGGCTGGGTTTAAAGAATACTCTTAGTGGAACCTCAGTGTGTTGCTGGGGAACTAGATGTAGTCTTGATCAGACGAACCAGTATAAAAATACTGTTGTCTTATTTATTGATTTATCTGTTAACTAACAGGGGATAATAACTTGAACAGTCTGATAATAAAATCAATCTTAAGAAGAAAATAATCTTGTGTCTGATCAAGCTTTGAAAACAGTAGACGCAAACGCATCGTCTTAGAGAAAAAATTTTGAAACAAGTCTACACAATTCAACCCCCATTCTTGTGTGTTTTTGTACTTTACAACAATAAATTGAAACCCTTAACATCAAGGCTGCACAAAGAAGTGAAATGAGAATAGAGGCGTAAAAAAGCAGAGAAGGGGAGAAGAGCAAAGAAGAAAAGTGAGTACTCGGAGGGTTTAGGACAAAGGATGGCAATAGTGAGAATCCGGTAGCGGTGGAAAACCCCAACAACGTGGTGGAGAACCCCATGAAGAGCGCGGTGGGGGGCGAGTACGACACAACTGAGGTACAAACAACGGGTGTGGCAATGGCATGAACGACAGAGAAGAGTAAAAGAGTAAGAGAGAATGAAAATAAGAGAGAAAAAAAAGTGTAAAGAAGAGGGCAAGTCAAAAGAAATAACAACGTGAAGACGAGTGACATGGAGAATGGATTTAAAATTGCATTTCATATATTTTATGTCGGATATAGAATCGACATGGTATTTCTATTTTATATTAGTCCTTATTATAAAGATTAATAACATCAATTTTTATACCAACTTATGTCAAATAAAAGACGTTAAAGGTTATTTTTACACTAACGAGAATAAACTTCTGCCTCAATAATCTTCAAAAGAAGACAAGACAATACTACTTTAGAAAAGACATTAAACTAATTTATACAAGATACTCAATCAAGCATCAAAATATATATACATAAAGCTCCTCAATCAAGCATCAAAATATATATACATAAGCTTTTTCTTTTTTATTTGTATCCTCTCTCAATACAATTTATCAATTTTCATTTTATTATGCTAATCTTCTATATTTTTGTTTGTTAATTATAATTTAATGATAAAAAATTCTAACATAATTGATTTTTGAATGTAAAACATTAATTTTAAAAAATATTTTTAACAAAGATAATTATTATAAAATATATAAGATTCTATGAATATTACACAATATAGTTAATATTTCTAATAAGAGGTTTGTTTCTTTTATCAGTATTTTTCAGTAATTTTAATGTGGTTAATAAATAATATTTTGGATCAACCATATTATTAGTG
Source organism: Hylodesmum podocarpum (assembly GCA_026586105.1). Classification (NCBI taxonomy): domain Eukaryota; kingdom Viridiplantae; phylum Streptophyta; class Magnoliopsida; order Fabales; family Fabaceae; genus Hylodesmum; species Hylodesmum podocarpum. The sequence goes on along the minus strand of JALJEV010000623.1, from coordinate 11,227,284 downwards.
TGAACATATGGTTGATTTTATTAATAATTAATCCTCACAAGAGAACTTGTTAACTATTTTTTAGTGGACTTTGTCTTTTAATTTTTTTTTTATCTACAAAACTTAAATCTAAAAATATCACTTACTGGATATCCGACCCAATTTTACATGTACATTGATAATATAATGGTGAAATTCTCAAATAATTTGCAGAATATATATATATATATATATATATATATTTGAATTATATAATTACTGGTAAATTAATTATAAATAATATAATAAATTAAATTTATTATCTTAATAATGTAAATTACAAATATTATGAAATTGTATATAAAAGTTATGGGAACTCAATTAGGACCTAAGTGGGTTGCCTTACTGAAGTTATGCTAATTAAATCAAGTTATAATAATTTGTTTAAACAACCAGTTGAAAGACAAAAATTTAGAAGCACAATTGACAATCCTAAGGAACAGTGTAAGATAATCACCACAAAAGTGGTAAAATTGTAAAACCAGCCGTAAATTAAGTATCATGTGAGTTTTATAAGAAATGATATAAAGAAAGAATGAGATAATATTGTTGGAAGGAAGAAAAATAAAGATGATAAAGAAAATGGTGATAAAAGAAAAAAAAGGGTAAGGGAATCTACAAAAGAATAAATTAAGTGAAAAAAGAAAAAAATATTAGGTTAGTAGATGAAAAATCTCCATTGTGAAGAACTAAGAAACAAATCTAAGAGCATGTAGACAAATCATAAGAATTTATTTTTTTAATGGGAAGTTACCCTCCTTTCTTATTTTATATTTTTTTATCGACAAGATAAAGTATTATATATAATACAGGTACAGGATGTACCCAAATCCGTATTAAAGATTAAGACTCAAAGAAAGTCAATATCCAAAAACATCATTTGGTTAAATCCTATTTATGTATGCCATACATAAATATATACCCTCCTTATATATTAGGAAGAAGAAGGAAAAAGGACGAGCAATTTGCTAAGTTTACAGAGATCTTAAAGACCCTTCAAATTCAAATTCAAATTCAAATTCCATCTGTGGAAGTAACAAAACAAATATCAACTTGTGCAAAATTTATGAAAGAGTTGATTGTAAAGAAGAATAAGTCAAGAGGATAATGAAATAATAAAGGCTTTAAATGAGGAGTGTGGTGATATAGTTGTCCACAGAATTTATTTTGAAAGCTAGTTACGTTAGATGTAACAATTATTTAAGCACTATATAGTCTCAAATGACTTTATTATTTTGGGTGTTGAAGATTATTTTGAATGTCCTTTAGTATTAGGAAGGTCATTTTAAACCATTGAAATAGTTTTAATTGACACCATAGAAGCATTACTCGGATCAAAGATGACAAGACAAATTTTAAAGTGTTCAAGGTCACGAAATATCCATATGATTATGATTATTGGTTTAGAAAAGATAAATTGACACTTGTGAAGAAAGAAAAAAATTGTGAAGGTAAACATTTCAATAAAAAGTACAATGGGTAAACATATATGCAATTCTTATCATCCTAAATGTAATGGGTATGCTTAAGATTAAAATCATGAAATCATAAAGATATTGGATAAAACACTAATTCTTCATAGGAGAATTGAGCAAAGAAGTTTGACCATGCAATTTAGGTTCTTCAAAGCACAGCCTATAGGCATGTCTTCATATGAATTCTTCCATGAAAATCACTCCATTGAGTATTTTTAAGAGTTATTTTTCTTTTTCATCAAGAGTGCTTTTAGGAGCTATTGTGTCATTCTTATTGAGTCATGTCTTTTATCTTATTCTCATGTTTTAAACATTAAATTTTTTAATTACTTTCGCAATTGTCTAAAGTCTAAACTACTTGAATTCTCTTTTAATACTCCTATATTATTTTTATTTTTAAATTAAAATTTAATATTTCTATAGAAAATTATAACTAGTTAAAAATAATTTTCAAACACAAAATAAACTAGCATTTACTCTGTGCACTGCAAACAATAATTATTTATTTTATAAACTAAAATTTATAATAAAAATAATTTATATATATTAAGTTATAATTCAATTTTGTAATAAATAAATATTGAGAAAATAGACTAAGCACTATAAGTCAACAATGTAAATAATTTTTTATTGTAATTTACAACCCATCAAATAAGTTTATCGACATTTACAATAGGTAATATTTGATTATTTGACATAATTAATAAACTCATAAATATTTCTAAACAAGTACATTATATTTTAGATAATGATAAAGAATTCGTATGGTGATATATTTTTTTAATAATTAAATTTTATATTTTAAAAAAATAGAATGCAATTTAAAAATAAAGATAAAAGTATGCTATTATTGACAAAAAATACTCATAAAAACATTTTTATTGAAGATAGTTATTATAATTTATTATTTATGAAGAAGGTTTATACACAAACATTTTAGTGTGCGCCATATAAAAAATAAATTTTTATTTTCTATAATTGAAGTTTATAATATTTTTTAATATATATTATATTATAATTATTTGATTAGATATTATGGTAAATAATTTGTTTGAACATATGAATTATATTATAAATATTTAACTAATGTCCTGCTTTACACTAAAGAATATAAGGAATAGGTAGGAAAAGAATGGAAAATTCTTAATTTTTTTTATAAATTTTACTATTTCATATTTTATTTCAATAAAATATTTTAATTTATTTTATTATATTCTTAATTTTTTTTATAAATATTACTATTTTATATTTTAGTTTATTACATTCTATTTCATTTCCGACCATGAAGAAGATTATAGGAATAGGTAAGACTGGTGTAATTAAAGAAAAAATTCAACCAAACACATTGGTATAGATTAAGGTTAACAAGGTTAGTTAAAAACTAATTATGATACTAATTGGGTACACGCAGACACATGCTAAAGTTGAAAGTGAGGTTAACTCGATAAATAAAAGAATAAACGAAGGACATATTGGTAAATGCACGGAACAGTCCTATGTGCTAGAGATAATGATAATGATACTACTGATATGAGATAACATCATTATGAATGGTGATGATGATGATAAACCACAACATGGTGCATGTGCATAAAAGAGGCGCAGCGAAGTAAAATGGGATTTGACTTGATAGAGAAGAAGAGAGAGAGAATAGAAGCAAAAAGAAAGGACCAAAGAATGAAGAAAATTCAATCGGATCGAATACAATCTTGACGTCCGCAATGACCCTTTCTCTCTCTACTTTCTCTCTCTAAAACGCACCACGCCATGAAGCTGAAGCTGAAGCAGCAGCTACAGCCACAGTGTGTTTCACTGAGATTAAAGACGATACTCTCAAAACCCTAGACACACTCTGCACGCTTATAGTGGACGCGAATTCGGAACACCCAAGTTTAAAGTTCGAGGCTTTTCGTTCCTTCTTAGTTCGTTGATCAGTTCACAGATTCTGTCACTGTTCAATTTCGCAATTTTCAACTCTTGGTGAGTCATGGAAAGTGTTAACGTGGCACTTCTAACGTTTGACCATTTCGCCTATGTTTCTGTCTCTCTTTTCTTCAATTACTGCGCCCCATTTGTCTCATTTGTAGCTCCGGATCGTTGATTCGCTTCGATCGGTTGCTATTTTTGTAACCACTTTTATGAAATTTATGTTTTACACTTTTTTTCCCTTTTTCAATTGAGCTTTGAGTTTTGCAAATTGGTAATTCTGAACTTGTAGCCTGGGGTTTTATTGATTTTGGTGTAAGATGTGTGTGTTAATTTAATTGAAGCTTACTTTTTCTTTCTTTAAATTTTTAAGTCTAGTTTTGGTGTTATTTTTTCTTCTTTTGTTTCTTTATTGGCAATTATTGTGCGCACTGGTTGATGGGTTGGATCTGAGAAGTCATGCGTTGTGCAGAGATTCAATCGAGAGCTGTTTGGAGGTTGCTCATTTAAGGGAAATTGTAATGTTCAGAATAATAAAAAAAAGTCTATCTTGGTTTTGGTTTTCTTTGTTGTCTAGCTTGTGTTTGGTAAAACTCAACACCACATGCTTCTGTTGGATCACTGTGAATACTTTTGTCTTGAACTCTAGGATGAAGTAGTACTGTTTGGGTTGAACGTTGTGAACGTGCTCAGTTTCTTGCAAGCTTTTGTGTAATTGTAGTTTCTTGAACTCGTGTTTTACATAACTTAGTTCTTATGCTTAGGTGATTGCTTGAAGTTGAAGACCATAATATCAAAAGATGGTGCCTCCCGGGCCACCCACTCCCATTGGTGGTGCCCAGTCTGTTTCACCCTCCCTTTTGAGATCAAATTCAGGTATGTTAGGAGCTCAAGGTGGTTCCATGCCGTCGCAGACAGCTTTCCCTTCACTTGTGTCACCACGCACTCAGTTCAACAACATGAACATTCTAGGAAATATGTCCAATGTAACTTCCATACTTAATCAGTCTTTCCCAAATGGAGTTCCAAATCCCGGGCTCTCGGGTCCAGGAAATAGCCAGCGTGGAGGGATTGATACCGGAGCTGAAACGGATACACTCTCCACCAGTGTTGGCAATGGAATGAGCTTCAATAATTCTCCGGCCACATTTGTACAGTCAAATATAGTAAATGTTGCTTCTTCAGGTCAAGGTCATGGTCAACAATTTTCCAACCCTTCTAGTAACCAGCTGCTGCCAGATCAACAGCATTCCCAACAGCTTGAACCTCAAAATTTCCAACACGGTCAGCAGTCAATGCAACAATTCTCTACTCCCCTGAATACACAGCAGCAGCCGCAGCTGCATTTTCAATCAATTCGAGGAGGGATAGGAGGTATGGGACCAGTAAAGCTAGAGCCCCAGGTTAACAATGATCAACTTGGACAGCAGCAGCAACAACAATTGCAGTCGTTGAGGAATCTTGCTTCAGTAAAATTGGAACCACAACAAATGCCGGCGATGAGAGCTTTGACACCTGTTAAAATGGAGCCCCAGCCTTCTGATCAACCATTATTTTTGCAGCAACAACAGCAGCAGCAGCAGCAACAACAGCAACAACAGCAACAGCAGCAACAACAGTTCCTCCACATGTCAAATCATTCGTCTCAGAGTGCTGCTGCCCAGATCAATCTTTTGCGCCATCACAGGCTTTTACAGATGCAACAACAACACCACCAGCAGCAACAACTCTTGAAGGGAATGCCTCAACAACGGCCCCAACTACCACAGCAATTTCAACAGCAGAGTATGCCAATGAGATCTCCTGCAAAACCAGCATATGAGCCAGGGATGTGTGCTAGGCGGCTGACACATTACATGTTTCAACAACAACATAGACCTGAAGTAAGAACCAGTTTATTTATTGACCTTGTTCTGTGTGTGAATATCGGATGCCCCATTAAGTAATATATTTGCACTTTGATTTTATGTAGGATAACAATATTGAGTTCTGGAGGAAGTTTGTTGCTGAGTATTTTGCTCCCAATGCAAAGAAGAAATGGTGTGTTTCTATGTATGGAAGTGGAAGACAAACTGGAGTTTTCCCTCAGGTCTGTTCCTAGAGGGAAAAAACTATAGACTAATTATGAATACTGTATAATCTTATCTAAGTGAATGAATTATCTAATAGCGTGTTTGACTGTACTATACTCAGTGATTGGCATCTTGTTTTTGTTGTTGCGGTTGCCATATTTTAAATTTTAATGTCTCAGGGCTCAAGTAACTATTGTTTTAAATGTTGCCATGGATAGTTTTATGGTTTTCTAGAAACCAAATTTAGTAGTTTAATTGATGCTAAACATTAGTTTAACCTAAAAGTTGAATTCTTTAAATATTTTCAGGATGTATGGCACTGTGAAATATGTAATCGCAAGCCTGGCCGTGGATTTGGTAAGTTTTGTTTCTTTGGGGTTATTTTTTCTGCATTTCCCTGTTTAGTCTGTTTTTGGTTCTTCATGTTTGAAAGTTGGCATCTTAAAACATTTGTCAAATATATGCAAATGTGATTTTGTTGTGCTATTCTCTTTCTGAATGGTCTTCTTTTCCTTTTTTTTTCAGAAGCAACTGTTGAAGTTCTTCCACGGCTTTTTAAGATAAAGTACGAAAGTGGTACTTTGGAAGAACTACTTTATGTTGACATGCCTCGTGAATATCATAATTCGTCTGGTCAGATTGTTCTAGATTATGCAAAAGCAATACAAGAAAGTGTTTTTGAGCAACTGCGTGTTGTTCGTGATGGTCAACTTCGGATAGTTTTCTCTCCGGACCTGAAGGTTATATATAGAAATATTAACATTTAAGTTTTTAATGAAAAATGCTTGTTATTGTCAGTATTAACTTTCTTTATATGAAAAGAAGATTAATTGGCACTCTCTTGCTTACTATTTCATTTGCAGATATGTTCTTGGGAATTTTGTGCTCGGCGTCATGAGGAGCTCATCCCCAGGAGATTGTTAATCCCACAGGTTGCCTGTAATTGAATCATGAGAGGACTTTGTAATTATAACTATTATATTGTTTGTTTATATAAAACATAAATAGACAAACATACTTGGCTGATTAAATAGTGATTAATAAACTTATTTATTCTCTGTTGATTGTTAATCTTGATAATCTTTTTCTTGTCACTGTAGGTCTGTAGTAAGTTTTGAGATTGTCATTTGATGAGATGTTTGCTAGGATTTATGAATTCGTGGTTCTGTTTTTAGTATTGTGATTATTAGTTTGTTAGAAATGCCTTTTGTAATGCTTGTTTTATGTTGTAGAGATTCTTTTAGTATAGTGCTTGCTATGCATTTAGATATTATAAATTATGGTTATTTAGTCCTGTCATTACTTATCATTTTTGATATATACAGGTTAGTCAACTTGGAGCGGTTGCTCAGAAGTACCAGGCTTTTACTCAGAATGCAACATCCAATATATCTGTTCCAGAATTACAAAATAATTGCAATATGTAAGCCGATTTTACCATTTATTCTTTATGTTAAAATTTTTTGGTTTTTTGTTAATGTTCTATTTTTACTGATTCATGCCGTCTTTAAAACTTGAATATTATGTGTGTTAATCATCTTGTACCTTTCTTTTTAGAAGACCGTGGAATGACACGACCTCCTTTTGAATAGGCATTCATATGAATGTTTCACCATGCTTATCTACTTTAGAGCAACTCCAACTAGAGTTGCTTCTACTGATCTTACAATTAAGAAGTGGTTCTTTGTAAATTGCCACTGGACCTCTGAGTTGGATCCCGCATGAAGAACACATAACGACTGTGTTCTTGTCATTAAAAAAACCTTTTGTTTACTTTCAGATTCAACTTAAGAAAAATAATTATCACTCACTTTCTTTTCCTCGGGAGCCTTTTTGATGACTTTCTTCTTTGCTGCCGGCTTCTTTTCTGTTACCTTCTCTGCTAACTTTGCTATTCTCAAATCTTGTTATAAAAAAACATTATTTTAGTTTCAGATTTAACCGAAGGAAAATAACTATCATTTACCTTCTCTGCCAGAGACTTTTTGATGATCTCTTTCTCCTCCGCTGGCTTATTCTCTGTTAGCTTCTCTGCCGCCTTCGCTGTTCTCAGATCTTGATTTGTTATTTTCTGCAACCTAAACAATGAATTTAAACGATTGACCAACTGATTTGTCTGTTTGTGTTTTGTACTTTTTCTCTTGATGTGGGTATGTGACTGATTTGTATTTTTGTAATGTTTGCTTTACTTGGTGATTGTAGTTATTTTAACATTTTCAGGGTTCTGTAATGTTTGTAATTTCCTTTTAATGTCCTTTCAGGCAATTTTTTAACGCTTGAGTGGCCAGTTCTATTTTTAACATTTGCTGTATAAAGCTGAAACCTTTTGTTTTGCTTGTTTTTAGTTACTCTTTTAACTTGACTTGTATATTCTTCTAAATTTTCAATATATTTTTTTTTTTGACAAAAAATTATTGAAAGAACATATATATTGTATATTTATAGTTTCAAAATTAAAATATTAATGGATTATTTATGTTGAAATAAAAATAAATATAAAAGTTCAAAGACGTTGGATAATAAGTGGGACCCAATTTAAGTTCTTGGTGATTTCATTGGAGTAAAAGTTACCGAGGTTCTTAAATATGACATGGTAGTGTAGGGTCCACTAAAAGTAGGTTAAGAACCCATGGATGAGTTCAGGATTTGAGATGCTTTTAGTAAAAGGTAGTATGCAACTCTTTATACTCTTTTTATATGAGAAACCTTGCTTGGCCAGTTCTTGAAAACAGTGTTAAGATGTCCCAAATTGACTAGGAAGTTGGAATATGACCAGAATATTCCATGTAAGACTTGGGCAACCTTCCCCCCTTTAGCTAGCTTTTTGGAGTGAGTTAGGCTTGATCTGTTTCTCACATATAAATTTGTATAATTTGATTTTGTTTGGTTCTCAATGAAAATTGCTGCTGTCACAACATTCAGGGATGTGTTTCATACTTTACACAGCCATTTCCTAGTTTTGTATATTCAATTTTCTGTTGGTTGTGTTTACTGTCTACAGTTTGGATTGCATTAGCCCCCTTTCTCTTGATCACTTTTTAACTTAATTAGGTTTTCATTTTATGGAAGTTTCTGTTTTTTGTCTAATAATGCCATATGCTTCTTTTCCAGGTTTGTTGCATCAGCCCGTCAGTTGGCTAAAGCCTTAGAAGTACCATTGGTTAATGATTTAGGATACACAAAGAGATATGTGCGCTGCCTACAGGTAGTGTTCCATTCTTAAGACATTGCTTACCTGATCGCATATCTTTTTCCAAAATTATTATGTGTCTTTTGTGTTGCTAAAATATAGCAATTTTGCTGGGTTTTGTTCATGTTTGTAATAAGATCTCATAAGAGAGTACTTATGGCCAGTAATTGCTGGCTGATGTTTGGTGGTGCTTTTATATTTCAGCAAATAAATAGACTTCTGTATTTTTTGGAATAGTGATTATGAAGGGCTAAATAAATCAGGAATTCTGGCTATTTGACCATAATGAGAGAAAGTTCATTATTTGTTCCCTCTACAAATTCTGTATTTATAAGAGTAAATTAACATTTTTATCAGGAAAAAAATGAGTTTCATTTGGAGGATAATCTCCAATTTACTATTCATACTCTAACTGAATATGACAAACTTTAGTTTATTGTTTCTTACTTGTTTATACTGCAGATATCCGAAGTGGTAAATAGCATGAAAGACTTGATAGATTACAGCAGAGAAACTAGGACTGGACCTATGGGTAAGTTAATAATTTACTGGTTTATTCCTAATTTGAAAGTTTGGTTATGAATGTGTCTATAAATAATTGAAAAGAGAGCAGCTGCTCCCATATAGTGTTCCAATGTTGATTTCCCATTTCTGAATTAAAAATGAGCTATGTATATAAATTGGAAGTTTTGATGCATTTAGTGTATGGTTTGGAAGTTATGTGAGATGGAATATAGTCTCTTGGAGCCTGCATTCAATTTATGCCTTTTATAGTTAGAAGGGAGAGAAAGAATAGTTACTTAACAACCAAGGAATTACTAATTTTTGTATACCTATCCAACTGATTCTCTTGGTCTTCTGCTTTGGAATCTGACTTGCAGACATAGTAGTTGGTATGATTGTAATGATAAAAAGAGAGATATTGAAGGGAATCAAGAGCAGACAAATAGAGTTCATAATGCCTCCCCTAAAGATTTATTTGTTGGAGCTTACCTGTTAGGCTATTACAATTTGAATGTTGAGATTGGGAGGGAAGACTTCTGCTTTTGCCAGCTGTTTTACTTTTGTACTTAAGTTCTGTTTCTGTAGCCTTGTATCACTGTCTTTGTTAGGAAGATTTTGTTGTTTTCTTGTATTAATAGTTATTGCGACCTGTTTGATCGTGATAGTATGTATAATGGAATTTCTTTTCTCCTTTTCCAATTTTTTTGCCATCTCTCAGAGAGCTTAGCTAAATTCCCTCGGAGAACAAGTGGTGCATCTGGACCACGTAGTCAAGCACAACAGCATGAAGAACAATTGCAGCAGCAACAGCAACAAATGGTGGCCCATAACTCAAATGGTGATCAAAACTCAGTACAAGCTGTTGCTATGCAAATAGCTTCTAGCAATGGTATGGTAAGTGTAAATAACGCTGTCAACTCAGCATCCACATCAACCAGCACAAGCACTATTGTTGGACTTCTCCACCAGAATTCTATGAATTCTAGACAACAAAATTCAATGAACAATGCAAGCAGTCCTTATGGAGGTAGCTCTGTTCAGATTCCACCGTCCCCAGGTTCCTCCAGTACAGTGCCGCAGGCCCAGCCAAACTCATCTCCTTTTCAATCACCAACACCATCTTCTTCTAACAACCCTCCACAAACATCTCACCCTGCTTTAACATCTGCCAATCATATGAGTAGAGCAAACTCACCAGCCAATATTTCCATGCAACAGCAGCAGCCATCTATTTCTGGTGAACCTGACCCTAGTGATGCGCAGAGCTCAGTCCAGAAAATCATACATGAGATGATGTCCTCCCAGATTAACGGCTCAGGTGGAATGGTTGGTGTCGGTTCTCTTGGGAATGACTTGAAGAATGTAAATGGTATTCTGCCAGCGAGTGTCAATGCAGGGCTCAATGGCGGCAATGGTCTGGTGGGTAATGGCACTCTGAACAGTAATTCAGGAGTTGGCATTGGTAGTTATGGCACAATGGGTCTTGGTCAATCTGCTATGCCTAATGGAATCAGAGCTGCTATGGTAAATAATTCAATTATGAATGGAAGGGGAGGAATGGCATCTCTTGCTCGGGATCAAGCTATGAATCATCAACAGGATTTGTCAAACCAACTACTTAGTGGACTAGGGGCAGTAAATGGTTTTAATAATCTTCAATTTGATTGGAAACCTTCTCCATGAGAGCCTTTGTAGATGGTATGGATGTTGTGGTATTGACAGTGCTCATGCAAACATGAGTAATGGTGTTGCCTTCAGCCCCTCGTGATGGCAGAAAATATTTGGGTTGGGTAGTGATAGGGCGTAGGCCACTGTGCCAATATATATGGTTTTATATATAAAAAATGAAAATTTGTTGGCTGGTTGTGTGGCTCATGGGGCTGATTTTTCTTGTGAATTCAAGTGTAACCTTTTATATTTATTTTTCTTATGAGCTTTCACAAACTCATCATCCTTGATATACGCACAAACTCGAAGAAAGTGACCAAGTTTTGGGATACAATACGCAAATGGTTGTTGAGGGATTAGTTAGATATTATCCCAAGCAATGATCAATTTGAGGTTTCTTTGCACAAGGAAGCAATCAACATCACATTGAATGAAGTCTGTTTATCGAATGTAACATGTACAAAATGAAAAAAAAGGGTACAAGTATTGCATAAAGTGTTAAATCACAGATGGAAAGAACTTATAAACAGACACGATCTATTGCCATATCGGGCATTGTAAAGAAAGAAAGAGAATGAAATTTGCAATATCACTATTATCACTTCTCCCATTCTAGTCCTTTCCTTTGTAGCATTGTAATGCATGCTATTATTTAACATTTTCTAAGTTTATAAATCAACATATTTTTCCACCGTTGCGGATAGAGTGGACTTGGGAACTGCACCAATTATGCTTTCTTTTTTCTCTCCATTCTTGAAGAACAGAACTGTTGGTATGCTTCTGATGCCGTACTGTGTTGCTGTGTTCGGAGAATCATCTGTGTTAAGCTTGTAGCATGCAATTTTTCCAGCATATTCCTTTGCTAATTCATCGATAACAGGTGCTATCATCCTGCATGGACCACACCATGGTGCCCAAAACTCTACCAGCACAGGCGTCTCACTTCCAATAACAAGGTTATTCCAGCTTGAGTCAGTTACCACTTTAACTGCCAAGTTTAAACACATGTATTATTATTTCGTCCAACAAGACACCACATAGAGGGCTAAGTCACTTAAAGCTATTAAGGTGTTGTTTAGTAATTAAAACTGCTACCTAAATGCTTTCTGATGCTATATGGGAAAACAGATTCAGAATTCAGTACAAGAAAACAAAAACAAACTTATATTACATCAATTTCAAGATGAAATTGAAAAATCAATCTTCTACTTAATTCAAACAAAATACATGGCTGCAAAAATGTCTGCATGAACTCAAGCACTACAATGTCATATTCTGAGTGTACATGAAGTTTTAACTTGTAGGAAGATAGTATATAGTTACACCTGTATTCTATTGTGGTAAACATATTCTAATGTAGTTTGGAAACTAGACTATCCAATTTAATACCTTATACTCCTGTATTCTATTGTGGTAAACATATTCTAATGTAGTTTTGGAAACTAGACAATCCAATGTAGTTTTGGAGACACTGAACTCAATAAAGGTTTAAACTAGAGGGAACCAAGCATCTGGCATAAATAGTTACCTTCATTTACTGCTTCACGAGCATTGCAAACAAAACGGGATTTTCTGTAGGTAGCACCGGTTGAGTAAAGCGATGGATATGACACTTTTGAGTTTAGCATGGATTTCTTGAAACCTCTGTGAGTTGGGGAAGCAAGCTTATCCCTTGAAGTTGAAAAGAATGGAGAAAGGCATTGGGGTGTGCCTGCTGTAGTTACTCTTATACAGTTCTCCAAGGCCATGCTGTGATGCTTTTGTGTAAACTCGAGTTAAACAAAAGTGTGGAAAATGTACTCCCACAATTGTGGATAAGTTCCTGTCCTGTGCTTGTTTTCAATTTATTTGGTTTCATTATGCAGTATTCCCGTATGTGGATATTATTACAAGATTGTGAGGTTCTAAGAAGGCTCAAATTCATGTGGATGTCATTTATGTTTTCAAACCCCCTCAACTTTTTTTATCTCACTAAAAAGTACAAATAGCCCAAAATTATAAGAACCAGAAAAGGAGTAGTGCATTAACTACATAAAAGGAAAAAAGATGTAATAGATAAAAAGTAATTCTTTAGAACCGCTTTTTCTTTTTTACTCTAGAAGATCTAAGTTTTGATATATAATTGACTAGATTAAAGTTTTGTACATTTCTCGCATCAAGTGGAAGATGACTATTATGTTTGTCATATCATCAAAATTATAGTATAATAAGCGTCAATTGCTTATTTACTCGTACAAATGCAAACAAAATTGAAAGCAGTCTCATATTTTAAATAATTGTTCGAATCAAGCTTCAACAAAATTAATTGTCTAGAATTGATGTTATTTCACCTCCACGAGATCGTGTGGTTCTCAATGGAAATGAAGGAATGCAAGGTCCCCAAGTTATGATTGGAATCAACCAATCCATAAACGCTCGAGTGTATACCATCTTTTGATTATTTTATGTCTGATCAGTATATGTGTCTCATAGGCATGTTTATCAAGAACTTGAAACTATTTATTACTGTAGCATATAATCTATAATAACTTGTAATTGAAACCTCGGATCTCTGATGGTGATTATGGGACAGTAAAATTTGTAATTGAAGAACAATTTTTCTGGATTTGTTCTCTGTAATTGGTATTAATCTTTATTAATGATAATTTAAAGATAAGTTTAGAAAAATGTCCAAATGATATCATCGAATACTCAGGTCTACTGACGTGTATTATTTTAGCTTAAACAATAGTATCGAGTTTAAGTCTTGAGTATGCAATTGCATTGTATATTCGAAAAGAAAATTTTATCACCTATAGTATTCTTTCTTAACTTGAATAGAATTGTCTCCGATAATTTGATTGTGGTTTATGAAAAAAATGTCCATTCTTTTCAACTTCCTTAGATGATTGTGACAAGACCACTCAACAAGGAAGCATAGAGTTAATGGTCCACCTAACTCTTAACATCAAGATAACTAATGAATAATTTCGTTGTCTTTAATCTTAAGAAGGAAAGATTCTTACTCTCATTCCTGTCTTCGAGAAACTCTCTTCCTAGGCAGACAAATTGGAAGTTGGAAGTACCTTATCTGTTTAATAATTGACAACCAATGTCAAATGCCTTTTTATAAATTGTCCATAATGGATCAACACGTTAATTTCATAATTTAGATAAAGAAAAATATTTAATAGACAATTATAATAAACAGATAACTAATTATAAAATGTGAAAGAAAAAAAAAATTAAAAAAAAAAATTAATAAAAAAATATATATATTATGGTTAGTGAATTAACTGATTAATTACGTATAACATATTTTATTATATGTATAATTCACTATAATTAACCACGTGTTAGAAAATCTGATACCAACATGTTAACATGGATTATTGGATATATTTCAAGTTGATTACTATTTGTTCGATGCTGCCCATCATTTTTAGAGGATGTTCATCAAATGTTTCGAATGAAAAAATAAGAATTCAAAACCTTAGAGCGATTGTGTCAGAACTCAGAAGTAGCACTAGGTGACAGAAAGAGATGGGACGCAATCTGTCAATGACAAGAAATGCTTAAAGTCTATGATATCTGTGTGCGGAGTGGACCACATCTAAACTTACTTTACGAGTTGCTTTTATTTTCCTATTTCAAAATGCTTCTCTGTTTAGTTCATTTTTCACACACTGACAGTGATGCTTTTCATTTTTCTGAGGTAGTGAATTGTTTGTTGGAATTCAATTGCGATAAGATGGTTCAGGAGTTCTCAACGCTGATGGTTTTGTAAAATCTAAATGCTTGTTCTGAGTAGATCCAATTTTATTCCCTTTAATTGCAAAACTACTACATTACCAATGCACCAAAACACACCTCCTCACAGATAAACTGTTGTAGGCTTCTGAAATTTCCTGCTAATCTGTATCAATGTACCATTTACTGGAACCTTGTTATGCTTTAGTTGTCTGTTTCGTTACATGTGTTGTTTTGTCTGCTTAGTGTATAATAGGACATCAGAAGCAAAGACAAAGACATTATATTTATATTAGTGTATGATTTTATTCATTTATTTTGAAAATTATCAAATTAGAAAAGATTTATTAGCTTAAGCATGAGCATCATTGCTTTATGCTCCCTTGTCCTCCAGCCAAGTTAAGCAAAGCACTTAAATAAAATGAAAATTCATTATCAGCTTAAGATTGTACGTTAGTATACATGTGGAGAAGCAAGCAAACACTACTATAATAAGTATACCAGAAGTAATCTACGTACTAAACAAGCAAGCAAATACTGAAACACTACATTACCAATACTAGTATGAGTCTGTCACCTAACACAAATCATTATCTTGGTAACTTCCATGCTGAAGCAACAATCAAGTTTTTGTCTTCCCAACCAAAATGAAGTGCTCCCATTTCCTCCTTTATCTTGTACCTGTCGCAATACATCACCTTAATGAGTGTTCGGATTTCATTAGTCACATTTTTGCTCATTGGGGATGCAGTGAAGCCAGCCATTGTCATCCTTGCTCTCCATTTTCCTGCCACTTCATACCGTTCTATCCTATCCTCGCCCTCACACGCAACAACATTGACAATGTCCCTTGCTAAGCATTGCCTTTCAACATTCATTCTGTCTTGGCTTTCTCTAGGAAGAGTAACATCAAGTGACTCAAACACAGCAGAGTAGTAATTGTAGGCCTCGACAAATCTAGGTAAGAAGGGGGTAGTGTTTGTGTTCACATCTTGCTCTACAATTGTCACAAGCTTTGGATTCAAGCTCTTCACCAAGCGAAGAAGTTTGTCACGTTCGTTTACCGTTGAAACGCTCTCATCAGGCATATGATGAAGCTGGAATGCGAAATTCACCACAAGTGCTTCACCAGGAGTACAATTGAACATTGCTGGGGTTACAGTGGAAGTCCTTGATGCCACTGCTTGAAATTCAAATGGCAAACCAAGTGCTTCTGCGAGTTTTTCTAGTCTTTGTCCTATGTTCTCTAGGCCTCCAACAGATCGCTGCACAGACTCAGGATCATCAACCCCAGTCAATCTAACATGGGGTGGATTTCTTGACCTTGAAGCAAGTGTTTGGATTAGATTTATGTACTGACTTCCTTGATTGATGTCAAAATCTATGATATGAATCTTCATGTCATCTTTCACTGCTTCTGTTATTGCATTATTAGCAGCAATAAATCCAAATTTGAAACAAGGACAAATTTCAAACAGTATCTGCATAGCTGCTAGACGGTCTGAAGAAGGAGGTTCCTTGCATCTCAGGGCTTTGTAAATACTTTTTCCGGATTCAGCGAGGCGAGCTGCAAGTCCCTCAACCATATATGCTGCAATTCTTTGAGAAGGCTCTCCCTGAATTGAGACCATCTGCCTGAGATTGTTTATCATAGATGACCCTCCCTTTTCATTTCCTTCTGAAAGTGCAATAGCACATTCATAAAGCAGTTGTTTGGGGGTGAGAGAAGTTTGTGACACTTCTTTGATGCTGCTGCTGCTGCAGCAGCTAATATTTGAACCTGAAGAGGACTCTTTTGGTGAAGAATCATTGAGCAGCATATTCTGCATGGAATCAGCCCACTCAGCAATGTCAGGATCAATTTCCATGCTTTGAGCAGTCTCAAATATGTCTTCCTCTTCTTCTTCCTCCTCCTCAGCATCACTATCATCAAGCAATGCCCTCTCCAATGCTTGTAGTTTTAATCTCATTAGACCATCATCGTTGCATGAATCCAGGCTTCCACTCTCCATCATATCTGATCCAATGTTGGACTGATAACCATCATGATGCCTTGTAGACATGAAAGAAGTATCAAATGTCTTATTAGCAATCATTGAAGGTCCTGAACTGGCTCTGATCTGGTAAGAAGAGGCTGCTTCAGGGTCAATTGAATTTCCAGAGATGCTGGAACTAGATGGTTCTATCAGTTCTTCTAGGATGACTGTGCCCTGGTAGGAGAAACAAAAGAAGAAAACAAACTTAGATGAACTTTTCTGGTAGAATTTTTAGTCTATGTGAATATGAAAAAAAAAATATACACTAGATGCACTTGTGAGTTTTCAGGCCTCATTTAACAGATAAAAAAGGGTCAAACAATCATAAATCAGCTGCTTGATTATTCACCATGTTCAAATTCACAAAAGTTTTTGCCTGAAAAAACTAATGCTCCAGGTTAAGCACATCTCACATAATTTATGCAAGTATCTTTTCCCATCCATAAAATTGTACTAATCATATTCAATGGAAACAGAATTTGGTGCTTTCAGACGAACCACCATGGTTGAAATTGTTCAAATATGATCCCACTTGGCCAACCACGGGAATGCATTTCAAAATTTTTTTTCTTAAAAAAAAAAGTTAGTTATTTGATTCAGTCAAAGATGAGTTGACATGGCAATTGAAATTCCCCTTTAGCCTAGCAAAGACCATTATACCTGACATAGTGGTCTTCCCTGTATTTAGAAAAGTAAAATAAATATTAAAAAGCAATTGTGTGCTTTATCGTTTACACTACGATCTTCTATATGCAGTCTGCAGATTCTAGAATCCAATCCACAAAACAAAAATGCAATCTTGAAATCAAATTAAGTGCTCCAGAAACAAAAAAAAATATTGATCGATGATTCTTCATACCTAATACATTCAACTACTGCAAATACTAACATGCTAGTTATTAAGAGACTAGTGAAACAGCTAGATTCTGATTCAGTTTGATTACTTGGTTAAAACTTAAAAGTGATAACCAAGCACGAAATTCTTTCGATATCATCTACATCTTTATTTGTCTTTAGTAGCACTGGCAGAATCTAGTGGCAGCAAAATCCACTACAAAGACAGAATATTTTTTTTAAGACAAAAGAAAACAATAATCCCTGCCAAAAACCAATTCTTGTTCGAACTCGCAGCCCAATATATGAGTAGATACATCATGTGATAGCAACAGAAAAGGCTAAACATAACCCTTTGGAAGCAGAGGCCAATACAAGAAATAATTAAAAATTTTATTCAGAATCATATGAATCATACTATAGTCTATAACATGTACCATCTACTGCTGATTGAGAATCAGTTTTACTACGACTGCAACAGATAGTACCATATATCAGAAGGAAGAATCATAGTTAAAGTATTTAAATCACAACATCTAGATTCTCCATGTAGAAATTAAAGATCAATTACCACATAGAGTAAGTGTACCTGTGAAATTAGAAGCCAAGAAAAACATCGTACCCTGTCATTTTGAACTCACACAGATGAGGATGAACCTTGGAATTGTGTCTAAAGGGATAAGAAAGTTTACCATAGGTCTTTGACTAGTGCCATAGAGATATAGCCAAGCCAAATGGAAACAAACCAAATGGAAATAACACTGATTGAATGTTTTCTATATTAAAAATTGTTGGGATAGGAGTTTAGGTTGGTAGAATACCAACAAATATGACAAAAGCCAATATCAACAAGAGGTAACTTTGATAACCTATTTATATACAAGTAATAAATAATAACTGTATAGAAATGAAGAAAACAACCTTTGAAGTTTGAATCTCATAATGATTGGACAAAATAATGGATGTCAGTTTAGAGGAATTCAGCAACCTAATGAATAAACAGCGGAAATTTCACTCCATATATTCTTTGAGGATGTGTTTCAATCATATTATAATTATTGTAATTTTAAAAAAATATACTTTTTTCTGTTGAAAGATCAAAGGACCATTTTGCTTTTTAGAATGTCTCTGTGATTGATTGAAGACTTTAAAAAACGAAATAAAGCTTTAGTATAGATGATAAGAACTAATTAAAATTTTTATTTTATTAGATTAAGAACTAATTAGACGAAATAAATTTTTAAAATACACTATTTGGAACTTAAACTAAATAGAACTAATTAAATGATAAGACGAAATAAAGCTTTAGAAAACGAAAAGTAAAATACAAAGTTTAATTAATTCTTAATCTAAAATTTTTATTTTATTTTTTAAAGTTATAGTATAGATGATAAGAACTAATTAAACTAGATGAAAATCTTAAGAGGAAAACAATTAGTCTTATTCATTCGCACTAATAAATTAAGCTAAGAAGTTATCTTAACTAACTTGGATCCTCTTAAGCCACTACACCTGTTACTGCACCATGTAACTAAGAAAAAGGCATAGGAATAAGTGGAATTCATTTTTGAGGAATGATACATGAATACATATTTTAATGCAAATAAAGTTTTAAATTACACTTGTAGTTATTTCATTGCATTTTTTTTCAATATACTGTAGGATATTGCAAACAATTTTATAAACATTTTAAATATCTTGATGTTGTTGTTAAGATTACAGCCACAGATAGTTTTTAAAACTAGTTGCAAATATTTTATTGACACTTGTATTTTTTTTTTACATGTGTCACTACATCATATTTGTACTTCAACCTAATATGTTTGTTTCTCTCTCCAGATATATACATGAGTACAATTTCTTTAGTTCGATTCTTAAGAATAAAATAAAATTTTTATTTCTTATTTATTCAACAAGTTTCTCGAATTCGCAAGTGGCAAGCAAGTGGAAAAATAATCAAAGACTTCCATGGAAGATCAAAACACTTGGTTGAATTTCACTGCAGTATTGTTTCTACTTTTACCCTCAACGTATCTATCATTCTACATATGACTGTCTAACTGTCTTAATGTTTATCCTCACTTTCATTAGAAAACAAAAATGTTTGTAGTGACTTCAAACGTAGTATGTACATAGTATATACGTAACATCGGTATTCACGGCAAACGAAATTCCTACACTGTCCTTCTGCTTCTAATTTATCTTTCACCCGACACCGACAACCCTTTGGCAAAACGAGGTAAATGAAATAATTCCATTAAATTAAATATTATATATAAAAATAAGTTTATTTTGGTGAAAGCCCGAATTTGTTTAACAACTATAAAATAAAATGAAAAGTGTTTAGGATTTAAGGTTCGGTTTAGAATTTAGAATTTAGAATTTAAATCATGTGTTATATTTTAATCGGAAATAAACATTCCATTTATTTTAATGGGAGAAATGAGTGATTAATTTTAACTTTCTTCTATCTTGTAATTTTTTTAAAACTGAATCAATTAAATCATTTTGTCTAACCCTTCTAATTGTGGTGGCAATTAAGTCTTTTCGTGTACATGACCATTGATATAGAAGAAGAACATAGAATTTTACAATTTTACAATTTTACAGTGCCTCTTTGACGTAAGATCTTACGTCATATAGGATCTCTGCTCTCTTTGTAGGCGTGGAATATGATGGAACATTAATAATAAAAAACAATATGATCGAACAGGAATGGCAACAACTGTTGCAACTTTCTATTATTAAAATTGCCGAAATACTAAAGAAAAGTAAAATAAAAATGAACAGGATTTTGTCCTAGTTGACAGAGTCAAAGTTTCTCAGGGTCGTCTTCTTTCCGTAGTTTAGACTTTACTCTTGGACACCAATGAATAGCTATATTAAAATCTAAGCTTTCAAGAATATTGTTAAATCTATTCGATTCTACTAATTGTTATGATAAACAAAGGATAAAGTAACGAGGAATGAAACCACATTCCAACTAGGTGAAGTAACATGTCCTTTGAATATGATAAGTCCCTTGAACACATATAAATCCTCCTTATTTATATAATTATATTTCAATAGCGTTGTGGGAAAGTTATAAAAAAATAAATGTTTACGATGTAATACAAGAAGTCACTTTTTAATTTGAAATATAAAAAAAATTAAATTTTATTGCGCGGTTAGGTTTTCCTTTTCGAATGATTTACTTATTATTAAATTTTTAAACATATATTTTAATAAAAAAAAAACTAAATAGTCATCTTGTTCTCTAACATAGGTGGAAAGTGTATGCAGTAGTTTTGTGAGCTCTTGTATGAAACGAATCAAATGTGTCATGAATCACAAGTTAGGATTAAGAATGATTACAGAGTTGAATTTACATAGTGCCTCCAACGAGTAATGCCCACTAGTTTTATATTTATAATAATATGAAGTCATAGTCATGTGGCCCATCTTATCCAAATAAACCAAATCAGGGGAGATGGATTGAGGGATAAGCAAATAAGGATAACTTATTAAAAATAAAAAAGGCATTCATTATTTTTCTGTCTCTATCATTATTAATTACTCCACTTATATTCTTTGATTTTACTTATTAGACTCATTACACTATATTTAGATGGATCATCGATGAAAACAGACACTTAATTGTTAATGTAATGTGTTTGAGGATACCCATTCGTTGGATGATTTGATTTTGGTTAGGGTTATGACAATGAAAAGTTTTCAATAGTGTAATATTACGGGTCAGTCTGGGATGAGTTTTATATAATTTTTTTTTAGAAGATAAAAACAAGAAAAATAAAATAAAATTTACTTCTTTTTGAAAGTTAAAATTAGTTTTTCATTAATAATTTATGAAAATTCATTCTTTTAATTTGTTTAAAAGATACCGAGACTTCCTACAAATTAATTTTTAAAAATTTATTTTAAATTTTAAAGAAATAAATTTAATTTTTTCTTTTCATTTTTTTCTCATATAAATCGAAAAAATATCTACACAATTCCTATGTTAGTATTTTCAATAACTTAAGAAAACAGTGGTGGCTATGGAGAATTTGAGCATAGTATTCGACAAAAGTAAAGTAGTAGCTAGAATGTTAATAATATTCTTTCAAACTTTCTCATTATTATTAATTAAAATGTATTAATTTTTAATAATGGAGTACTAAGAGACAAAACTATTAAGTAATTTTTTTTAAAAGAAGCTTTGTCAAAATCTTAGTCTTCTTCAAAATTCAAGATTTAGGTTGTATCAAACCAACCACATTTGAACTTAAATAACCAGAATTCACACTGTTTAAATAAAAGTCATCTGGAGAAAGAAAGAAAGCACATGGAAATTAGGTTGCCTTTGACCAGGAAAACACTGTACATTTTGCAAACATTATGTAAGTTGAGTTTGTGACAATGATAGTAATTGATAAGCACTGATCCAAAGTGTACACGTCTTTAATTTAATTTTTTTTTTACTTTTAATTTCTTTGGTCGAGAAAGTCAAAAGTGCACACCTCCAAGTTCATTCTTCTGACTAGTATTCGATTATTCGTAAGTTTGATGAAACTAACGTAAAATTAAAAGAACACGATGTACACAGAAAATAGGCAAAATCCCTGTGTTGTTTTACCGTATTCCTGTTAGGTAATTTAAAAGTGGTCGACGAGTGAAAGGAGTATAGTTTAATTAGTTGATCAAGCTGTGTCAGTGTGAGTTTTTCAATTTTTTTAATATTTTATTTGAATCTTATAAATAAATAAGAAAATTGGTCTTCATGGTAAGGCTTCAGAGAACTAGCTATAAGGGTGGTTCTCAATTTTATTTCTTTAGAAGTTTTGCTGGTCAAAGTTTATGAGTTCAACATTTGTAGCTTAATTCTACCCTTCTTGAGACCTTAGGCAATGTCTTTGAGCACATCTCACTTTTATTCCATCTCCTATTTTAATGGGCTAATAATAGTGAATGGGCTTAATCCACTTACAGTTTTTCTTTCGGCAACATGCAATTTTCTTCTTCTCACATTCCGAATTTACAAAACTGGATACATGATTACATTACATATCAAAATAGGGTGTATGAGGAAAAATAGGAGAGTGTAAGAAGAAATATCCGTCTCCTTAACCCAACTGCACACTAAAACCATTGAAGCCCAAGAGGTATATTCTGAAGTTTTTTTGGGCCAAGGACTACTATTGAATGAGTTCATTTTCATGAAATGTTCGAAATGTTTGTTTTCACTAAAATCATGGACCCGTGGATGCCTTTAAGAACTTATCCTTCGAAATGTATTTAAAAAGTACAGGGTGAATTTTGCAGAGTGAGAGAAGTAATTATCAATTAGCATCTTAGTTTTTTTTTTTTTTTTTTTTTGAGGAAGTTATTCCATGGTTACTCTAAAAACTAAAATTACTTTGTGTTATACATTAGAAATTGACCATTCGCTGTTTTCTCTTTACTAAAGAAATTGACCATTCTTAATCTATAGATAGTTAATTAATTGGTAGGAAAGCAATTTGAGTCAAATAACAAACCAACATGCTAAAATGTATGAGGACAGGGTAGTTTTTCAATCAATGTATTAACAAGTTGTTGTTGGCACCCAGAAAAATTTGTTGTGGATGATAAAATTAAGAAGATAAGTGAACCAATAAAATTCAGTTGAAGAGTGAGTTGTTGGAGTATTAAGATCAGTTATTATTAAAGTATCTGTTAATTTGGACATAGCTAACTGAGACTCAAGTGATGGAGCATTGAGATTATCAAGAAAAGTATCAGATGTCAAAATGTCATCTATTGAACCTTAAATTGATTTGGAGAATATTATATTAGTCCAAGGGAATATTAGTAAACTGTGAGTAAGGCCAGTCTAATTATTTTACGGTGTTAGTTGACAAATATTTTTCAACAATGATAAGGGGTTTCCTTGATGATTCTAGAAGCTTTTCTGAATGTTGATTATAGGATTCAACTACTACAGTGACAAGGGAAATGTGCTTCCTTACAAAATAGGAACTAGTTGCCAAACTTTATGATAAATGCAAATTACTAAACTTTGGAGTTATTGGTGTATTTAACCCGGGGTTGCCTGTTTTTTTTTTTTTCTTTCCTTTTGATATATTATAGAGTTAGATATTTTTAATTACTCTAATTTAATTTTAGTCACTAAAATTTAATATTAATATTTGTAGTCTCTTAAACACTATTTAATGGCGACTATAAAATACTGTATAAACTAATTTGGTAGACTAAAATAGTTTTTTTATAATTTGATGGCTAAAACTATTAATTTAAAATCTAGAAAATTAAAACCCAATTTAATCCAAAATTGATTTTCCTTTCATTTACGGCATCCATTTTTTTAATCACTCAAACAAATTTCTCCAAGTAAAAATCTGATTAAAAACTTAATTAAAGATCTTTGGTATGATGAATAAATGTAACTAATAATCTTAAAATACATAAAAAAATTAGATCAATCTTTGATTGAGTTATTTAATATATTTTTACTGAAAATAAATTAAACAAACCTATCTAATAATAATAAAAAAAAAATAGAAAGAGATGAACCAAAACATATCAATTCTCAAATCCATCCGAAAAAGTAAAGTAATCATCTACAAAAGATGTAAAAGCATAAGTAAATAAAACACCATTGAAAAAACTGATAACACATGACATTTGCAAAGTATATAAATATGTGTGACTGTTCTCGGGAAAATAAATCATTGGGTAAAGTATTTTCACCATCAATCATTACAACTCATCAATTTATCGTGAATTTATTTATTTTGATAATAAAATTTTTAAAAATTTAATTCATAATTAATTTTTAATATTTAAACTCAAAATAAAATAAAATGAAAATGATGCTACATTTAGTTACCGTCAAACTTTGTAATCAATTATTATCCAAAAAACTGGTGTTGTCTGACAGGTATAAATAAGCCACCTGTTTAGGTATTTTTCTTCTAAAATGTCAAAAATTTATTTCTTAAAAAGTTAAAAATAGTTTTTTATTAAATAATTTGAAGAAAAATCAGTATCTTTTAAAAAAATTTGAAAAAATAAACTTCTAATTAATAGAAAATTAAATTTAACTTTTAAATAAATAAATTTATTTTTTTCTTCTTATTTTCTTTTCACTAAAAATTCGAAACTTTGCAAACAAGCCCTGACCTCTCTCACATGAGCGGTAAGATAAGCCCCTCTTCTCAAGTTTTCTTCTGCTGAAATGTAAAATAAATTAATGAATGAATATTGTAAAATAAAGAAATCAAAACAATATTAATTACTAGTATATTGGGCCCAAGTTAACAGGCTGATTGTGCATAACTGAACCAGTTTGGGATAGTAAATTACGTAAATTAACTATTGCAGGAACAGTAATTTCTTCAGCTAGTTATTAAGAAATTGTTAAAGTTATAGATTAACTAAATCATTTGATAAAGGTTCACACCACATTTGAAGAAGTTATGAAATTGAAAAATGTGGTGGAACAGGATAGTTGAGTTTTAGCAATATAAATAGGTCATGTACTTATTTTGTTTTTTTTTTTGTTCCTTTTTTCAAAACCCAATTCATCAATCAATATCAACCATCTCATTTAGAGTAAAGTAAATTTTATCCCCTAAAATTTGAAAATGGTATTAGTTTTTTCTTTAATTTTTTAGAAATAAATATATAAGTTATTAACTTTTATATTTGTTATTAAATCTGGTCCTTAAAGTAATATAAATAATATTTATTAATTGTTGATAAACATTATATACCAATATTAAGAATGAGATTGAGAAAAAAAAAAGTGAATGGTTTTTATTTCTAAAAATTAGGTACTAAATTGATACCACTACTAAAATTAAGAATTAAAATAATATTTTATTATTTAGATTTATCTTATTATTCTTTATAACTTTTATTATATTTTATTATGTCATTGGTATCCTCTAACAGTCTAGCATAATAAAAAAATTAATCATGTGATAATATTATATCTAACTAATTTTCACGACTAGGATGGAACAAGTAAGGGTGATCATGTATTAGATTTTTAAAAATTTAAACTAAAAATTTAAATTAATAGATTGAATTTAAAATTTAAATTTATATATTTTTTTAAAAAAAATAATTTAGAATTTTCTAAAACCAATTTTAAATATGTTTTTAGTTTAAAACTAGTTTTAATAAAGATTTTTAGTTTAAAATCAATTTCAAACCAAAAACTAATATAACCCATGTTTCAGTCTGAAGCTATATCTTTGTTACATCCATAATAACTTCAATTTTTTCAATGGTTATCTCTTTCTTGAAACAGTAAAAAAAGTTCCAATATTTTTTTCTTTTTAAAAATTTAATTAGCATGATGAAAATTAAAGATACATGATATTATGTTCATCCAACATTTGAAATGGATTGCACAATAGCAAAACATACGGGAAGGATATTTCATATTGATAGATTCTCTTAAAATATTCTAAGACATCTTGATTACCTTTATCATTATATTCTAAATGATTATTAGAATTAGGTTGAATTTCAGAATGTACAATTAATGGCCTTCTATACTTTGGACAAGTGCAATCAGGTTTAATTTCAAGATGATGAGATGATAAATGGACACAGAAATTCGTGAATCCCCAACAAGATAGTCTCAAACCACTTCAAAGAAATATACTAAAACGCGTTGTCGGACTTGATTAATCACTCTTTGTTGTTCAAAATGAATGGCTTCGTTTTTGTAATTGTCTAATTGTTCCAAAGTCGTATAAATTGAATTAATTAAATTCAGTTTTTCTTGTTCTATTTCAGAATAGCCATTCACACGAAACCGATCCGCTTCCGTTTCTTCTTTCCTTAATCGAGCCTGGGCCCTTTCCAGTTGTTCAATGGCCCCTTCCAGTAGTTCTTCTGAATTTCGAATAGTAATGCATGTTTTCAAACAGATACCTTCACACCAACAACACTAACACTTAACACCACTATGGTTACACCACTTGTTGAAACAGTGTGTTGTAAAGAGATTCATGTAATGTATATAAAACTTATAAACCAAACTACTTGATCAAAAGTGGAATAAAATCAAAATACCAACAACAACAGCCTTGGTACCGATGTCAAATCCTTCCCATTCAGTTCTATTCTTGACTTCTTCACAATACTCAACAATTGTGATCTTAACCGATCAAATCATTCAGAACATAAAGCCAAAAAAAAAAAAAATAGTAACTATGGAATCTTAGAACTAAGTTTCCAAGAAAATAAGCAATCTAAATTTATAAACGTTGATGGTCTGAAACATTTCATATGAGAAAGAAAAAAGTTAATCCACTTACTTATCTATTAGCATACAAGTCAAATATTCATCATTAAAAAAAACATCATAAATCCTACACTACTCTTCAAGAAAAACAGTTGTTGAAATGACAACATCTTGTTGAGAAACCAAACATGTAAAACAACAAAACAAATTCATTACAGAATGAATATTTTAATTCAAACATCATTATAATTTTGGAACATCAAGATACCTTCATGAAAATTTTGAAGCTCTTCAAAATCATAGTCCAATAATGATTGATAAGGTACTTCTTTGAGCCAATCTTGTATACAAATCAATGCTTCCACCTTTTGTTGTGATAGAGAACTATGATATGGGTTAAGAACCCTTCCTCCTGTACTAAATGAAGACTCAGATGCTACTGTAGAAACAGGTACAATTAATAGCTCTCATGCTATGTTTGACATGATTGGAAATCAACATGAATTCATTTTCCACCAGTCAAGAATATTTAGATTAGCACCTGTATCAAGTCCTTCCTATAAATACTTTAGAAGCTCAGATTTGTTATTTAGAGTATCCCCTGTTGTTTTAAGAAATTTATCCCAACACATTCTTTAACTTTCATAAATATGTAAAGTGATGATCTAATATATCTTACTGCCCCACGAATTCTTAAAACAGATTTGTCAACCTTTTTCATCCATTCCTTCACAATTAAGTTCAAAATATGTGCACAACAACGTATATGAATGTGCTCCCCTTTCAAAACTAAGTTGTTCCAAAGCAACAATTGTAACACCCTCAAAATTAATTTTCATAAATAATTTCGTAGTTAAAACATTTACTAAAAATTCTATAAAAATGTACATATTAACTATTTACTGTTATAATTTGATTAGACAGAAAATGTAATTCAAAAATAACTTATCATTGGGTAGCAATATTATTACGTAATTTGAGAAAATTATGATTACATTTCTAAATAAAAATGTAATAAAAAAAATAAATTTGTTGTTTGACATTTTTATTACTATTTGATGTTTCAAATATTATTTTATATTTCGAATTACTGAAAATTTATTGTTTTAATTATATTATTATTAAGAAATCTTATTTTATATTTGATTTGATAAATATTTTAAGAATTAAAAAAAAATAAAAAAAAAAAAAAATAAAAAAATAATAATAAATAAATAAAAATAATATAAAATAAAAAAAAAATAAAATAAACCTAGAATGACCCATGCAGGATTCGAACCTGTAACATGCAAATTATTAAGTCACCACTTTAACCAACTAAGCTACTACACTTATTTGATACTTTTATAAAATATAAGATATATATTAAGTACTAGTTTATTGTTTAAAAAATTTTAAAATTAAAATGTCACATGCAGGACTTGAACCTTCAGGTTAGAAGTAAAATGCTTTTACCAACTAAGCTAATAGGTTTATTTGATAAATTTTAAAAATATAAGGTATATAATAAGTACGAGCGAAATATGTGAACTTAAAAATAGAGAAAAATAATTTTTAGATTCTTTATAATTTAGTATTAATTATGGAATAATCATATATGATATTTGAATAATGGAATTAAAAAAAAAAAAAAAAAAATAATAATAATAATAATAATAATAAAATAATAAAATAATAATAAAAAAATATATATATATATATATATAAATAAAAGTTAGAAAATTCTGAACAAGTGCAATATGTCATGAATGATGAAAAGATGCACTAAGTTAGTGGTGTTAGCACCAATTTGATTAATGGAGCACTAAAAAGAAAAAGAATTATAATTAATTGTTTATGGAAAAACCACTAAGTATATTAAATTTTACCACTAATAATATTTTAAATTTTATTTCATCTATAAATAGAAACCATTTGAGAACACTTCAGCCATGAATTCATTTACACCAAAACACCAAAATCTTAGTTTTTCCAATTTTCCCAAAACCATAAGCTTATTTTGCTAAAATTCCAAATTTTTCTAAATTCACCGAAAACCTATTTCATTTAACTTTGAGAGTAGAATCAACCTTCTTTCAACCTTCAAAAGCTTTCTCAAAGTCTTCCAAAAGAGTAGCCAAAAGAAATCAAGGTGAGGGAAGTTTCTAAATTATTTTAAGTTTTCAATTTAATTAAGTTTTCAATTTTTTTAAAAATTCTAGAATAATCTCAAAATATTTGTGTTCTAAAATTTATGAACTTATAATTATTATTGAAGTTTTAAAGTAATAAGAATTGTAAGAGAAGTTGCAATTTACTTAAATTTTCAAATATAAAAAAATATATATATATATATAACTAAAAATGAAGTGAGCATGACTTAAACCCAAGACCTTGGTGTTTCCAGTCATGTCTTAACCAACTAAGCTAGTCCAGATTTCGTTTATAATACTGCATATTTATATCTTTATATTTAAATATTTCCGCTTTCATTTGTTTATATTTCATATGATAATTTGTGATTTTAAAATTATGAGATTTAACTAGGAGGCTATTTTTATGATTTCATAATTTTAAGTTATTTATATAATATTTAATTTTATGAAATAATAATTTGAGATCTTAAAATTATGAGATCTAACTAGGAGGCTCTGCCACCTTTACTGATTTCATAATTTTAGTTATTTATATAATGTTACAACAACCTAAAATTATGAGATCTAACTAGGAGGCTTTTAGTTTATTGATTTCATAATTTTAGTTATTGATATAATATTACAACAATTAATTTTTCTATACTTTGAATTTGGATGATCTTTGATTTGAACTTGAATGATTTTGGATGTGTATTTGGATCATGACTTGGATTATGCATGTTTACCTTTTCTTTGAACTTGGATGATGATTGAGATTGTGATTAATTACCTATGATATGCACGTTGAGGATTGTGATAAAAACTATGACTATTATACTATAAATTATTAATCCACAACGTAAAATATAATGATGGAGTGGATGTGTAATATCAATGAGTTGGTGCTGTTTTAAATGAGATTTTTAGAAAGGGAGATAAGTTTTCATTCATTCATGCATGCCTCAAAAGAGGTGGCCTCGGTTAGAGGTGCGAGATAATAACTTAATCCGTGCGTCTAGGTGGGATGCCGACTTGGGGATTTTTATAGTGAGAATTCATTTAATTCATGATGATCACATGATTGTTTATGAGATTCTGTGCACCACTGTGAAATCCCAACTGGTCGGTAAGTTTTACGATGATGATGTCGTATTATCTGAGATGGTACCACATTGCATATTTTTGGAGTTGAGGTTGGAGCATGCATCATATAGAAATTTCATTTAAGTCATAATTCATTCTTTATTTATTTAATTATGATATGTATTATATTGATAATTTTATATGATATGTATTTTTATTAAGATTTTTGGAACTTACCCTTGCGTGTTTGTGTCTGTGGTTTGACACCTGTGATGATCCTAAATTTTAATTTTGGAACTTACCCTTGCGTGTTTGTGTCTGTGGTTTGACACCTGTGATGATCCTAAATTTTAATTGGGGGAGCAGATTAACAGGATAAATCTATTGGAGATGTGAACGAAGGATAAGCAAACATAAGGATTTTTGTGAATAATGTGTATATTATAATTATCACAATATTACGTACTATGTGACATTTTGTAAATAACTTTTGATGTATGATTACGATGTGATCTATGTGATGTGTTTTATTTTGGTGACATTTTTGTTAGCAAGGGAAATTATTTTAAAATTTTATTTAAAGAAATCTAAATGAAGGGAAACATTTTCAAATAATAATAATAATTGGATAAAAAATGAAAATATTTTAGTAATGAAATACGTCGGGGCATTACAGTTGGTATCAAAGCCGTATGTTTTCTTGGACTTGTGAATTTTGAGCTAACCATGTTTTTGTTGTGATTAAATGATTGGTAGAAGTTATAAGGTGGAGTATAAGATTGTTTGTTTATGTGCTCTATATTCTTGTGTGATTGTTAGTTGATGTGCTTTGTGATTTTATTTTCTGTAATAATAATAGATGGCTGGAGGAAATGATAAGGCAATTGCTGAGGCACTCGAAAAACTTGCCCAAGCAATTGGAAGTCAAAATAGGAACAACAACGAACATAATGAATATCGTGGTCTGGAGCGTTTTCAGAGGAATAATCCGCCTACTTTTGGAGGTGGATATGACCCTGAAGGTGCTCAACGATGGGTAAGGGAAATTGAGAAAATCTTTCGGGTAATGGGATGTTCTGAGGATAAAAAGGTAATTTTCGCAACTCATATGTTGGTGGATGAGGCAGAATATTGGTGGGAAAATGCTTACCAGTATGAAGCGAAGGAAGGAGAAACAATAAAATGGGGAGAATTTAAGGAATTGTTTTTAGAAAAATATTTTCCTGAAGATATAAGGAATAAAAAAGAAATGGAGTTTTTGGAATTAAAACAAGGGAACTTAACAGTAGCTGAGTATGCGGTTAGGTTTGAAGATCTAGTCAGATATTCTACACACTACCATGGAAAAGATGGTGAAAGGTCAAAATGTGTTAAATTTTTAAATGGTCTCAAGTCTGAAATAAAACAGGCTATAAATTATCAAGGTATTCACCAATTTCCAGTGCTTGTAAATATGTGTAGAATATATGATGAGGATTCTCGTGCTAGAGCTGTATATTATAAAAATAAAAATATTGGTGGACCCATTAAAAATAAAAGATTTGGGTTCGAAAATAAAGGGAAACCATACCAAGCTTCTCAAGGATTTAAGGAACGTTCTGCTGGGAATTTTTCTAAAGCTCCTATGAGAAATCGTGAATCTAATCCTGTTAATGTCAAGTGTTTTAAGTGTGGAGAATTTGGACACTATGCTTCATCGTGCAACTGGTGCTACAAATGTAACACAAAGGGACATCTAGCAAAAGATTGTCGAGGAAAAGGAAGCATGTCCGAAAATCCGTCTGAAAAACCGAAGGCTCAAGGAAGAATTTTTTCTCTTAATGGAACTGAGACTTCAGAACCTTTGATTCGAGGTAAATGCTTCATAAATGAAATTCCTTTAACTGTGTTATTTGACTCTGGTGCTACTCATTCTTTTGTGTCATATTCTTGTGTACAAAAATTGAAACTCCCTGTGTCTTCATTAAACTTTAAATTAGAAGTAAATACTCCAACCGGGACTTCGGTTTAACCTCGATATCTCGTGTCTAGATCAAAATAAAAATTGGTGATAAAACTTTCTGTCAATTTGATTTGTTTACCCCTTCAACAAATTGAAGTTGTTTTAGGTATGGATTGGTTGTCCACTAATCATGTTTTGTTGAATTGCTTTGACAAAACAATTATTTTTCGAGACTTCGGAGGTGAGTAGGGATATTGAAATTGTTTCCATAAATAAAGTCTTAAAATCTTTAAAGGAAAACAATACCCAAGTATACATGATCACCGCTAATGAAACTAAATCTGAAAATGAGGTGAGTAGTGTGCCAATAGTAAAAGATTTTACAGAGATATTTCAAGAAGTGGATCAATTACCTCCCCGAAAGAGAAATAGAGTTTTCCATTGATTTAGTTCCAGAAGGACCAATTTCCATAGCACCATATAGAATGTCTCCGTAGAATTAGCGAAGTCAAGAAACAAATTGAAGAATTGTTAAGTAAACAGTTTGTAAGGCCTAGTGTATCACCCTGGGGAGCTCCAGTTTTGTTAGTTAAGAAAAAGGATGGAACCATGAGAATGTGCATAGATTATAGACAATTGAATAGAGTAACCATTAAGAATAAATATCCACTGCCTAGGATTGATGATCTTATGGATCAATTAAAAGGAGCTTGTATTTTTAGTAAGATTGATTTAAGATCAGATATCATCGATTAGGGTAAAATCCGAGATATTCCAAAATCGCTTTCGAGACTAAGTTATGGGCACTATGAGTATTTAGTTATGCCTTTTGGAGTGACTAATGCTCCAGCAGTATTTATGGATTACATGAACCGAATTTTTCACCCTTATCTTGATCATTTTGTAATTGTATTCATTGATGACATATTAGTGTATAGTAAAACTAGGGAGGATCATGCCAAACACTTAAATATAGTATTACAGATTTTAAAGGACAGAAAAACTTTTTGCTAAATTATCTAAGTGTGAATTTTGGATGGAGAAAATGAAATTTTTAGGTCATGTGATATGTCGGGAGGAATATCTCAGATCCATGTAAGGTACAATCTGTTTTTGGAATGGGAGAGACCTAAAAGTGTAACAGAGATTAGGAGTTTTCTAGGATTAGCAGGATATTATAGGAGATTTATTAAAGATTTTTCTAAAATAGCTTTACCTTTGACTACCTTGACTAAAAAGAATCAGGCATTTATTTGGACAACTCAATGTGAGGATAGTTTTCAAACTCTAAAGGAAAGATTGACCACAGCATAATCGCCCAAAGATTAACTTTACCTGATCTCAAAGAACCTTTTGTAGTATATTGTGATGCATCTAAAATGGGTTTAGGAGGAGTATTGATGCAAGATGGTAAAGTGGTAGCATATGCTTCTAGACAACTTAAGATTCATGAGAAAAATTATCCAACCCATGATCTAGAATTAGCTACCGTAGTATTCACACTTAAGATGTGGAGACACTATTTGTATGGAACTAGATTTGAAGTATTTAGCGATCACAAAAGCCTTAAATATTTATTTAGTCAAAAAGAATTAAACATGAGACAAAGAAGATGGATGGAATTTTTAAAGGATTATGATTTTGAACTTAATTACCATCCCTAAAGGCTAATGTGGTAGCAGATGCTTTAAGTAGGAAGTCTTTGATTATGTCTTCACCGATGATTAGAGAAATGGATTTATTAGAACAATTTCGAGATCTTAGTTTAGTGTGTGAAACTACTAATACGAGTATTAGATTAGAGCTTTACAAATTTCTAACACATTTTTGGAAGAAATTAGACAGAAGCAAGAATTTGATCCTTTTCTCGAAAACTCAAATGGAAATTTTGAATCAAGGAAAAAGTAGTGAGTTTAAGATTGGAATGGATGGTATTTTGAGGTTTCAAGATAGAATTTGTATTCCTAATATAATAGAAGTTAGAAAAACAATTTTGGAGGAAGCACATAAAAGCAAATTAAGTATTCATCCTGGTGCCACTAAGATGTACAAAGATTTGAAAACCATGTTTTGGTGGCCTCGAATGAAGAAAGAAATTTGTGAATATGTGTATTCTTGTTTAATTTGTCAAAAGGCTAAAATTGAACATCGAAACCCTCGGTTTATTGCAACCTTTAGAAATACCACAATGGAAATGGGATAGCATATCTATGGATTTTGTGGTAGCTTTGCCAAAGCCCTAGGGGATTTGATTCAATTTGGGTTATAGTAGATCGTTTAACTAAGTCTCATTATTTTATTCCTATTAATATTAGGTATTCTTTAGAGAAATTAACTAATTTGTACATAGGTGAGATTGTAAGATTACATGGTGTACCATCTAGTATTGTATCGACGACAGAGACCCTAGATTTACTTCAAGATTTTGGGAGAGTTTACATAAAGCTTTAGGCACCAAATTAAAATTAAGTTCAAATTATCATCCCCAAACCGATGGACAAACTGAAAGAACAATCCAATCTTTAGAGGATTTATTGAGAGCTTGTGTTTTAGAACATAAGGGTTGTTGGGTAGACTTTTTGCCTTTGATAGAATTTACCTACAATAATAGTTTTCATTCTTCCATTGGTATGGCACCTTTTGAAGCTTTATATGGAAGAAAATGTAGAACTCCTTTGTGTTGGACTGAATCAGGAGAAAGTTTAATTTTAGGACCTGATATTGTACAACAAACATCAGAAAAGATTAAGTTAATTCAGGGAAAAATGAGAACGACACAAAGTAGACAGAAAAGTTATCATGACAAAAGAAGAAAAGATTTGGAATTTGATGTTGGTGATCACGTATTCTTAAGGGTAAATCCATGGACTGGTATTGGAAGAGTTTTAAAATCCCGAAAACTTTCACCGCGTTTCATTGGTCCCTTCCAAATAATAAAAAGAGTAGGCCCTGTGGCTTACCAAATTGCTTTACCTCCAATTCTTTCTAATCTTCATAATGTCTTTCATGTTTCACAATTTCGTAAATATATTCCTGATTCATCACATGTAATTGAGTTAGATGACATACAAATAAAGGATAATCTAACCTATGAAGCATTACCAATAAGAATTGAGGATAGAAGAATCAAAACCTTAAGGGGAAAAGATATTCCTTTAGTAAAGGTTATCTGGAGAACGGATGATGCAACATGGGAATTGGAAAGTGAGATGCAGAAAAGC
Source organism: Hylodesmum podocarpum (assembly GCA_026586105.1). NCBI lineage: Eukaryota > Viridiplantae > Streptophyta > Magnoliopsida > Fabales > Fabaceae > Hylodesmum > Hylodesmum podocarpum. Next base: position 11,192,231 of record JALJEV010000623.1, on the reverse strand, counting down.
TATCCTACATTATTTCAATGAGGTAAATTTCGAGGACGAAATTTCTTTTTAGGGGGGGGAGAGTTGTAACACCCTCAAAATTAATTTTCATAAATAATTTCGTAGTTAAAACATTTACTAAAAATTCTATAAAAATGTACATATTAACTATTTACTGTTATAATTTGATTAGACAGAAAATGTAATTCAAAAATAACTTATCATTGGGTAGCAATATTATTACGTAATTTGAGAAAATTATGATTACATTTCTAAATAAAAATGTAATAAAAAAAATAAATTTGTTGTTTGACATTTTTATTACTATTTGATGTTTCAAATATTATTTTATATTTCGAATTACTGAAAATTTATTGTTTTAATTATATTATTATTAAGAAATCTTATTTTATATTTGATTTGAGAAATATTTTAAGAATTAAAAAAAAATAAAAATAAAAATAAAAAAATAAAAAAATAATAATAAATAAATAAAAATAATATAAAATAAAAAAAAAAAAAAAAAAATAAAATAAACTAGAATGACCCATGCAGATTCGAACCTGTAACATGCAAATTATTAAGCCACCACTTTAACCAACTAAGCTACTACACTTATTTGATACTTTTATAAAATATAAGATATATATTAAGTACTAGTTTATTGTTTAAAAAATTTTAAAATTAAAATGTCACATGCAGGACTTGAACCTGGAACCTTCAGGTTAGAAGCAAAATGCTTTTACCAACTAAGCTAATAGGTTTATTTGATAAATTTTAAAAATATAAGGTATATAATAAGTACGAGCGAAATATGTGAACCAGAAAAATAGAGAAAAATAATTTTTAGATTCTTTATAATTTAGTATTAATTATGGAATAATCATATATGATATTTGAATAATGGAATTAAAAAAAAAAAATTAAAATAATAATAATAATAATAATAATAATAAAATAATAAAATAATAATAAAAAAAAATATATATATATATATATATATAAATAAAAGTTAGAAAATTCTGAACAAGTGCAATATGTCATGAATGATGAAAAGATGCACTAAGTTAGTGGTGTTAGCACCAATTTGATTGATGGAGCACTAAAAAGAAAAAGAATTATAATTAATTGTTTATGGAAAAACCACTAAGTATATTAAATTTTACCACTAATAATATTTTAAATTTTATTTCATATATAAATAGAAACCATTTGAGAACACTTCAGCCATGAATTCATTTACACCAAAACACCAAAATCTTAGTTTTTCCAATTTTCCCAAAACCATAAGCTTATTTTGCTAAAATTCCAAATTTTTCTAAATTCACCAAAAACCTATTTCATTTAACTTTGAGAGTAGAATCAACCTTCTTTCAACCTTCAAAAGCTTTCTCAAAGTCTTCCAAAAGAGTAGCCAAAAGAAATCAAGGTGAGGGAAGTTTCTAAATTATTTTAAGTTTTCAATTTAATTAAGTTTTCAATTTTTTAAAAATTCTAGAATAATCTCAAAATATTTGTGTTCTAAAATTTATGAACTTTAATTATTATTGAAGTTTTAAAGTAATAAGAATTGTAAGAGAAGTTGCAATTTACTTAAATTTTCAAATATAAAAAAATATATATATATATATATATATAACTAAAAATGAAGTGAGCATGACTTAAACCCAAGACCTTGGTGTTTCCAGTCATGTCTTAACCAACTAAGCTAGTCCAGATTTCGTTTATAATACTGCATATTTATATCTTTATATTTAAATATTTCCGCTTTCATTTGTTTATATTTCATATGATAATTTGTGATTTTAAAATTATGAGATTTAACTAGGAGGCTACCTTTACTTGATTTCATAATTTTAAGTTATTTATATAATATTTAATTTTATGAAATAATAATTTGAGATCTTAAAATTATGAGATCTAACTAGGAGGCTCTGCCACCTTTACTGATTTCATAATTTTAGTTATTTATATAATGTTACAACAACCTAAAATTATGAGATCTAACTAGGAGGCTCTCCACCTTTAATTTTCATAATTTTAGTTATTGATATAATATTACAACAATTAATTTTTCTATACTTTGAATTTGGATGATCTTTGATTTGAACTTGAATGATTTTGGATGTGTATTTGGATCATGACTTGGATTATGCATGTTTACCTTTTCTTTGAACTTGGATGATGATTGAGATTGTGATTAATTACCTATGATATGCACGTTGAGGATTGTGATAAAAACTATGACTATTATACTATAAATTATTAATCCACAACGTAAAATATAATGATGGAGTGGATGTGTAATATCAATGAGTTGGTGCTGTTTTAAATGAGATTTTTAGAAAGGGAGATAAGTTTTCATTCATTCATGCATGCCTCAAAAGAGGTGGCCTCGGTTAGAGGTGCAGATAATAACTTAATCCGTGCGTCTAGGTGGGATGCCAGACTTGGGGGATTTTTATAGTGAGAATTCATTTAATTCATGATGATCACATGATTGTTTATGAGATTCTGTGCACCACTGTGAAATCCCAACTGGTCGGTAAGTTTTACGATGATGATGTCGTATTATCTGAGATGGTACCACATTGCATATTTTTGGAGTTGAGGTTGGAGCATGCATCATATAGAAATTTCATTTAAGTCATAATTCATTCTTTATTTATTTAATTATGATATGTATTATATTGATAATTTTATATGATATGTATTTTTATTAAGATTTTTGGAACTTACCCTTGCGTGTTTGTGTCATGTGGTTTGACACCTGTGATGATCCTAAATTTTAATTTTGGAACTTACCCTTGCGTGTTTGTGTCTGTGGTTTGACACCTGTGATGATCCTAAATTTTAATTGGGGGAGCAGATTAACAGGATAAATCTATTGGAGATGTGAACGAAGGATAAGCAAACATGAGGATTTTTGTGAATAATGTGTATATTATAATTATCACAATATTACGTACTATGTGACATTTTGTAAATAACTTTTGATGTATGATTACGATGTGATCTATGTGATGTGTTTTATTTTGGTGACATTTTTGTTAGCAAGGGAAATTATTTTAAAATTTTATTTAAAGAAATCTAAATGAAGGGAAACATTTTCAAATAATAATAATAATTGGATAAAAAATGAAAATATTTTAGTAATGAAATACGTCGGGGCGTTACAACAATCTTTTTTTTCAAGTGTAGTATTCCTATGTCATTCGAGGCAGCATTATCAATAGTTAAACTATAAACACGATTTAATCCCCACTCATTCAAACATAACTCAACAGATTTAGCTATATATTCTCCTGCATGACTTTTTATCTGACGAAAATTCAAAATCCTCTTATTCAGCTTCCACTCATTATCAATGAAGTGAGCTGTCAAACACATGTAATTCTGATTTTGACGTGAAATCCATGTATCGGTAGTAAGACAAGCTCTCTGGCAATGATGTGAAAGAAATGACTTCAAGTTCGCCTTCTCTATATCCCATAATGTCACAATATTACGCGCTAAAGTATGACGTGATTTAACATTAAATCTTGGTTGCAAGGCATTCGAATATCTGATAAAAGCAGGATGCTCTACCAATCGGAAAGGAAATTCAGTTTCTACAAACAACTTTGATAATTCTTTCTCACATGAATCTTGATCAAATTTGTCATATGAAGGAGAGTTAATATTCCCATCATTTGTTGATGATGAAGCTATTTTTTGCTTTTTATTCCTTTCTTGGTCGACATTGGGGCTTCTTAACACATGATTATTCATTAAAGTTGTTCCATTCTTATACCGAATTATGGCATGACAATATCTGCACATAGCCTTTTTATCTGACTTAGGCTCTAGTGGAATAAAATGTTCCCACGTAGAGCAAATTTTACGTTTAGGGTGAGGAGGTCTTGCATTTACAGAGTCGCTAATTGTTGGAGGAGTAAAAGCCACATGTGTATGAGACTGAAACATTATCTTCATCTCCAATTGATTACATAACTTTAAGGAGAGTTATCCAAATTAGAGAACAACAATTGATGGAATTAGCACCTGCTAACCAAAGAACTATAATAAAATGGAGAATTGCGACTTATTTGAATCTAATCAAATGGGCCTATTTCAACGAGACAAAGCGTCTTCAACATGTAATTTTAGCTATAACAAACTTGCATATCTGGCAACAAGTGCAAGAAGCATGTTGGTAAAGTTAGTATTGTGGGTTATAATGGAAGAAGGGAGAAATGAGATAGAGGGGAATCATTTTTGGCTAGATTTGGGTGGCTATTTATCCAAACAGGGCCTAACATCAGGGGCTTTAAACACAAGCCCAACTCATATATTAATTTTAACCTGTACAGATAAGCTTGTAAACTAATACTAATTCTATCACTTAAACATCAATCATTAGTGGTGTTAGATCAAGATGATTAACGTCTCAAGTTTTGATTAATTAAAGAACAGACGGAATGTACCAGACTGAAGCATTGCAAGCCAAAGTTAGACGAAGCCAGCTCAGACGAAAGATGACTCCTTAAAGTTGCATCTTATGAAGTCATCGTCTGTCAGTGATAGACCAAGCATGCCTAAAGATGAAAGCTCAAGATGAAGACTCAAATCTTGAAGATTAGACGAAGTCTCAAGCTGAAGCTTTTAAAGACCCATCGTCTATCAAGTCTAGTGAAGTTCAATCTAAGGCGAAGTAACTCGTGCCAAGATTTCAAATCTAGTCGTTACTTAAGAAGCTTCCACTTTCAGAATAGACATTCACGCTAACCTCTGCAACACGAAAAGTAAATATACTTTTTGGTGTTATCATTGATCAAGTCAGAAAAAGGTTCTGACTCCGCTGTACAAATTGTCAAATCTATGATTGTAATTTGAAAAAAGTTGAAGACTTCAAGAAGGAAATGACAACAGACTGATTTCTGAGTCTAACGGATCTATCAAATCGTTGCCTATATAAAGGACTTCACCAACACTAGTTCAAGTCGGTGAAATTATGCTTGATAAGCTATTCATCTAAGTTTCGTTCTTTAGCTCTTGAACTCTGTTATTCATTTGTAAACCCTTTCTCTGCGAAGAGGATCTTCATTTCTTAGAAACATCTCAAATCCACTTTTGTGGTGCCCTTTGCCTAAGGAGGCTTGTTGGACTTGAAGCTGAAGTAGTCGTCTTTTTTTTTAGTAATCGATTACCATATATCAGTAATCGACTACCAACAGGTTGAGAAATCAGGGAAGCCCAAAACACTTTGGAGTAATCGATTACCACATCCTAGTAATTGATTACTTCGTGCTTGAGATAATAGAGAAGGCAAAATCTCTCTGGAGTAATCGATTACCACATTTTAGTAATCGATTACCACACCAGAATTCATCTCAAAAAGCTTTTGAACTGCTTTAAATTGAAACCTCTTTGAATTGATTTTCAACAAGAGAGATCTTTGAGTTTTTTTTAAGAAGAAAGGAAGAGCGAAAAACTGTTTTTTCAAAGAACACAAGTTCTAAGAATTCTCTTCAAGATTTTAAAAAGATTTTCTCTAGAGATGAAGAGTGTGTGAAGGATTGAATATATTGGTTATAATCTTGATCAGATCATACACAACAGGTGTAATCTTTACTGATCTTTATCTTGTTTTTGAATTTCGTTTTTGGTTCAAGACTCTTAAGAGAAAGTTGTTCTCTAGAAGAAGAGTTAAGGAATTTGAGAGAGGTGCTCTCAAAGGTGATTCTTGAAGGATTCAAGAATTAGAGAGATATGTTCTTAGGAGAAGAACATATGTTTTGGTTATTTTGACTTTGGTTGTGTTTGTGCAGTGTGTTTGTATTAGACACAAGGAATCATTATAGTGGAAAAACCGATCGCAACAGTTGTTGGGTTGGGACTGGACATAGGCCGAACGCCGAACCAGGATAAATCTCTGTCCAAGCTTTCTCTCTACCTTATCTCTTACCTTTCTCTGTATTTCTCGCTTTACAATTTCCTTTTATGTCCGCTGCTAAATCTCTGAATTGTTATTTGTAACTCAGATAAAATTGAATCGGAAAAGAGAGTGAGAAAAGATAAAATTGAACGTAGGGAACTAGAATCTATTCACCCCCCCTCTAGATTCAACATAGGGACCAACAAGGCTGCGTTTCAAAGAATACCTTTGTATTAACCTGAGGAGGCTATGTTCCAAAGAATACCTAGTTGTTTAGCCTGAGAGGGTTGTGTTCAAAGAATATCTGTATAGCCAAAAGTGGTTAGCTGCAAAGAATACTTGTAACCATTTCACGGTTTGTAGTGAAAACTCAGTAAGTTGATGGGTAACTAGACGTAGTCTTGAATAGACGAACCAGTATAAAAATACCTTTGCCTTTAACTGTTTTATTGACTAACAGGGATAACTATCAAAACATTTTATATTTAAAACCAACAGTCAAAGAACTTAAAGTTTCGTCTGACCATGTTTAAAAACAAAAGACGAAAGGACAAAATTTTTTATTAATACAATTCAATCCCCTTTCTTGTGTTTTTGTCTTTTACAAGTGAAAACTAACATAATGGCAGTAGAAGAAACACATATAAAACCTATGAATGCATAATACAAGAGATAAAACCCATAAAATGGTAAGGTAAAAAAGTCAAGTGAAGCAAAGCCATAAAATAGCCTTCCACTACCTGGTGGCCCGTATGCAAGACTATTGACCATAACAAATTACATGAATATGTTTTTTTAACTAGTTCTTGAGAAGTATCACATCCAAACTATTCAACGGGGTTTTCATACAAAAAAGAAATTCCAAATTGGTAATAGTATAACTTGGGATTAACTATGTGCAGAGATGTGATAAACAGTCATTTCTTAAAAAAATTATACCACAAAGATATATTATAAATTTGACACAATATTATGATAATATATATATATATATATATATATATATATATATATATATAAATATATTCTAATTTGACTACACATTTTTAGTTCTTAATACTTCCAACTTCAGTATCAAATTATGGAAATGTTGATAACATGGAATAAAGAACTAGAAGGAAAGTACCACAACTACATGTAATTTAATGAAATTAAACTTTGATTTCTAAAATGAAATAAAAAATTTCTTATACTTTTTTATTTCAATACTTCGACACACAAATAAAAGCATCCATACCTCGCCAGGTGCATTAAGGGCATTCATGGCCTCGCTAAGGCTATGGTATTTCTTTGTAGCAACAACACCTATAATAGCAGTACCTAAGAGCACAGATTCACTTTACCTTTATGGTGCAACCTGGGAAAGTTATAAACATATTATTAGAAAAATAAATATCAAATAAAGATTAAAGCATCATCCATGTCACTCCTTATCATTTGAATGCAGAGGATGTGCTGTCATTTTTCTTCATAAATTAAAACATTAAAAAAAATTAGATGAAATCCAGATGATGGAACAACTTCAACCTTGTTTTTGTAGGGGACCATAACATCCCACACACTTGTGTTATTGTCGAGGGAGGAAAAAGTGTGCTAAATTAGATAGAGAAATTCTTGTGTTAGTAAATTAACACTTGGAGTATGCTTATCCTTTGTAATTGGTATATATAGAAGGTAACATAACCTGATTTACAACTATTCAATTGTCATGATACTTTGGGGCTTGTTGCAGAAATTGAAATTAAGTTATTAGTCATCACCAACTTTTATTTAGTAGGTAAATGTTTCATAAATCTTCTTAAAAATTGATTGTATAGCTCATTAAGAACTTGGGTTTTACACTAAGGTTTTTAAGTTACAGGCACTATATTCATATAAGCCAGGAATTGGATACTAGCCAGAGAAGTCACAGAAGGAGTTGGCAGAGCACAAAATAATCATCTTAATCCACAAAATAATCACAGCCTTATTATGCCACTCAATAATCAGGCAAACCACAAAATCATGTTGAAAGAAAAATAAGCAAAATCAGATTGAAACCAAATCAAGAACGAAAAGGAAAACATCTGAGAGAACTCAATAACCTTGGGCGCGACGGAGCCAATTCGAGAGAGAGTGAGAACGCCGGTGACAACATGAACCCGGGAAAATGCTTATGCTCACAACAATACATGATACTCAGAACAATGTGTAAAATCCAAAATCAGCGTTAGAGATTTTCAATTCAATTTCAAGGGAAAAAAGACTTTGGTTTTTATATGGTTTGTAAATGGAACTTGGTTATCCAAATTAAGAAATAAAGTGGAAACTGAATATCACATTGGGTTTAAAATTTGAAACAAAGGAAAACTAATTTTTTTTAAAATAATAAAATACAGACTGGGCCAGATCTAAAAATTTGCCAGATATGGTTACTGGATTTTTTTGCTCAACCCTACAAACAAGTTTTCTGGTTAAATTTAATTCTTGTTCACACTTAGGCATTAATTAAGCGTTCATTACTCAATAAACAAAGTCTTATTCTTAGCACAAATCATCTGATTATTTTGAGGATCATTATGAGCTATTAGTGTTGAACGTTCAACAAATACATATTTCAAACGTATGATTTTTTTTTTTGTGTTTTTCGTTACTGTTATCCTATATTTTCACCAAGGGCATGATAATATACAGACATTTTGACCCAAATAGGATCATTTTAAAAAAGAAAATACGAATATAGGCCCGATTTAAAAATATTTACAGCCGTGGGGCTGTTTTGAGAGAATCCGCTCGAGTCCAGGACGACTCCAGCAACGGACTCGCTAAGCGGTTGAGTGGGCCCGATACAAAACTGGACCCGCCCAGCCCATGAGCATAACCAAAAGCGGATCCGGTCAGAGGTTGGGCGGATTCAATGTGGCAGGGCTAACCTGGTGTAGGGCCTAGCGAAACCACTATTGTATATACCCCAACGAGGTAAATTTTTAATCATTTTTTTAAAGTTTTTATTAAGTTGTTTATTTTAATGTTAATTTTTGAATTATATTTTTTATAGAAATATTTTATAAATTTATTTTTGAAAAAAAGGGAAGGATGATGTAAATTTTTGAGAAAAATTTTATTTGAAACGTTAGTTTGAATTTAATATTATGTTGATTAATATTAAATACTGATATTTTTTTATTTTTGTTGTAGATACATTGTTGAGAAATGACTTCTGCAAATATAATTGTTGTGTATATCAACGGTAAGATAAATGAAGATGATGGAGGTGTCATGTTTGATGGATCAAGAAGAGCCATGCAAATAAAAAAAAAGGAATAAGTTTTAAATTGTTGAAGAATAGTATTCGTGATAAATTTAAGTTAAATTCAAATGAAGTAATTGGTTTCATCGTAACTAGATATAATGTAAGAAATAAATTTGTTGTCGTGCAAATAGTCGATGATGGTGATGTTGAGTGTATGATTAATAATTATCTGAAACAAGACATTGGTCCTATTGAATTGTGTGTAGAAGTATTTGTAGCAGGTGGTTCATCTTCAATGCACAATTTACGGACAATCGAGACAAATGTTCATACTTCCTATGAAGAAGATTGTGCAAGTTTAAACTTTAGCTCTGATGATGAAGATTACACTATATCTGATTCAAATGTTGATTCATTAGCTGATGAAGATGTTGATGGTAATTTATTCGATTCGGATAATGAGTAACTAAATGAAGACAACCGCAGTTTAAGCATTAATCTCCAACATGAAGTTTATGGTGAGTGTAGAAATTTACTATTTAATTTAATTATTTGAATTTGAATTTGTAATATCCTGTTTGTGAATATGAATTTATTAATGTCATTTTAATGAAGGTGGTGGACAACAACTATTTTGGCAAACAACACCACATTATACAAACGTTAATTGGGATCATCCTGATCAAGAAGACGGTTGGGGTGTAACTGTTAAAGAGATCTGGAAAGAGGACCAAGAACTAACTGTTGAATTGGAGTTTGATAACAAGACCGATGTTCAAACTGCTGTTGCACGGTATTTGATGAATGTGCATCAAATGATGACGATCAATGAGTCCAAACCAACAAAGTATGTTATTCATTGTCCAAAAAATAGTCGTGTTTCACCGTGTCCTTTTTATATGCGGGCAATAAAATCAAAGAGGACAGAAAGATGAAAAGTTACGCAATGAGACAGACCTCATACTTGTTTAAACCCTAGTATGATTCAAGATCATGTACATCTTGATTCAAATATGATCAGTATGTGCATTGTGGGTAAGTTTAATACTTTTTAATAATTATTCAATTTTTGGCATTATCCTAATGTGGAAGTATAAGCATTAAATTTTTTAATTTTGTAGGTGTGATTAGAAAAGACCCTTCAATTAAAATATCACTAGTTCAAGAGCAAATTGCAAGTGAGCTTAATTATAAGATATCTTACAAGAAGACATGGTTAGGGAAGCAACAAACAATGACACTGGTTTACGGTGATAGAGAGGAATCGTATTCTAAACTTCCTGTTTGGCTTAAATACATGTAAATTTATTCCCCAGGTTCTTTTTATGAAATTGTTGACGAAGATTATTTTGTTAGCGACACTCTCATCCCTAACTACCAACAATTTAAGCGTGTGTTTTGGACTTTTCGACAATGTGGTGATGCTTTCAATTTTTGTAAACCAATAACACAAATTAATGATACTCATTTATACGACAGATATCGTGGTACATTGCTAATGGAAACAACACAAGATGGGAATGGAAACGTTTTGCCTCTAGCATTCGCTATTGTGGAAGGTGAAACCTTACTATCGTGGTCGTGATTTTTGTCTCATTTACGTCAACATGTCACGGACAAGACCGGGATTTGCATAATTTCTAATTGACACCGTAGCATTAAATCGACAATTGATGAGGCAAACGGATGGATCAGAAGGCACAAACTAGCGCATACCAAACTGCCTCATAACTCTGTCAGGCTTATGCCAGTTAACAATGTGGAAGCATATAAGTGGCCACACCTCGCCAGATCTCATGGCCAACCACTGAAATCACTGGTAATAGACTAAAAACTGCACCAACATATGGCTACCACACAAATTGCATACAAATAGTTGTGTATTGTTAAATTTAGTCACCAATTAAAAAACATGCTCATTTAAAAACATAAATTAAACCATTATCTATACCTTATGAGTTTTCAACAAGTCCAGCTTACGTCGAACATCAGTAACGTCATGGTTGATAGAAATCCTTTGTTGAACCGATATTCATCTGTAGAAAAAAAATAATACTCAATAATTAGTTTAACAATTTAAATTATTATAAAGTAGATAAAAAAAATCGGTGAAACCTTATTATACTTGTGACCAAAAGGTGTACCCTGATCACGGGTAGTCATGACTAGTGGTGCTAAACATGTAAATCTCTCTTATGCCCATAACTGTGTGACCACCGACATCCCGCCAAATGAAGCAGTTTCAACACTAGTAGCATTACACAACTCCCTATATAAGTAACTAAGGAGAGCACTGCCCTAGGCAAATTGCCTCGTCTCTGATAAGTCCTTTAAGAACTGGAGATATCTAAGAGGCACCTTCGAGCTCTGTTTATCAACAAACATCACTTCACTGATGAAGCGTAATATCCAAGCTCGAGTGGAACGCCTCAGTGCCTCAACATCACTAAGGAATGGAGTGACATCAGCAAACTGATCTGTCAACCAAGACAACTTCAAATATGATCCTCTAAATCGTCCTACCTAGGCCTGACACCTAGTAGCTGCTCGCACATCCCAATCTCTAGTGGTAGATCCCAGAAGCGGTCTATCATCGATCGGTATACCAACTAATACTGAAACATTCTTTAATGTAATCATACACTCACCTTGCGGGATGTGGAAAGTATGAGTCTCAAGTCGCCACCTCTCTATGAATGCACTAATCAATACAGAATCAAGCTTCATATAATCAATCTTGCATGTCCAGTAGAACCCAGTCTCATTCAAGTACTCAACAATAGCCTCAGGAAACATATGCTGCCCCTGATACATAGGCATCGCAGTTTGAATTTCAACTTTCGGTTATCTCTCGTGCTCCATATATGTTCAGAGACATGATAATGTTGTATCTATAGAACATCCTTCTCAATGAGACCTGACTAAATCCTAATCTCATTGGCAGAAGATGAAGAAGTCATCATACACCTATTATATACATAAAAAAATATTAAATGTCAACAATCTAATTATTTAAACTTATGAAATTAATTAATTAAATAAAAAGTTAAATATTATACATTAATAGGTGCTTCAAATAAATTAAATGATAACCATAATGTTTAAAAAATAATTAATTTAATTATAAGTATCACATAAAAAAAAATATTTATGTTAACGTAAATATAAAAAGAATATTTAACTATAAGTATTACATAGATATAAAAATAACGTATAAATAATAAATTAACTACAAGTATTACCTAAAAAATTTCACAATAACTATTACATAAAAAAAATATACGTATTACGTAATAATCAAAACGTAAAAATAAAATTAAAATTTAATAATACGTATTATGTAAAAATATACATTTAACTATAACTATTATGTAGAAATCAAATTAATATTAAATAATAAACATAACGTAAAAATAAAAAATAAAAATTTACGTATTAAGTAAAATATAAATTAACTACAACAATTACTACGTAAAAATATATTTAGATTTAAATAATAAGTATTAAGTAAAAAAAATGTATTACAAAAAAATATAATGATTATATATAATAAAAAAATTATATATAATTAAAATTCTAAACACTTTTTCTATCTTAACAAAGTTTTCTAAAATTTTATTTTTATCTAATCTATAGTTTTTTTAACCACTTATATTTTTTTAACTAACTACCTAAATTTCTAAACATATATAATTAAAATTCTAAACATTTTTCCTACTAACAAAGTTCTCTAAAATTCTATTCTTACTTATACAATAGTTTTTCTAATAACTTATAATTTTTTTTAACTAACTACCTAAATTTCTAAATAAATATTATTCACTAAATCCTCTAAACTAACACTATATTACTAAAATTATAACAATATTAAAATTTAAACTAAGTTACGATTTAGTACCTCCTAGATTAATCGAGCTATATCAATCGGACCAAAGTATAATCAAGTGGGGACCAACTGCTTGAGTGGGACCAAATTGCTTAAGTAGAAACCGATTTTCTGAAAGAAAAATAGTGACTTGCGGATGGAGGAAGAAGAGGAAAATAGAAAAGAAAGAAGAGTGAAAACCGTGGGAGTGAAAGTAAAATGGGGACAGAGGCCGTCAAAGTAAAATTGGATTTGTCTAAGACTGTAGCGTCTCAAGATCTGCCAGATCCGGTATAGTTAAGCAGATTTTACGAGAGCTTGACATATGACACAGCTCATTGATTCTGCCTCAACAGTGAACATATCCTACTTCACGCTTATGGGCTGGGCGTTTCTTAACCGTGCTCAACCCGCTCAACAATTTAGCGGATCGACCCATGACCGTAATATTTTTATAAATAACCCTAATTACGGGTCAATCTGCCTAATATACGAAAAAAGTGTATTAATTTTGTATGATCATATGGTGTTACATAATAAATTTTGAATGAGTGATTGACAATAAAGAAGAATTGAATAATACAGTGGTAATTACACTGCATGACGCACTGACATAGAAATACACAAATTAAAAGACTATAATATTGATCTATAAACAAATAGCAATGTTCATATAATCCAAATTAAAAAAGAAAAAATAAATTGGAAAGATATGCTGCCAAAGGACGAATAAGACTACAGCCCCGCCAGAAAATAAATATTCAAAGAAAGCAGCCAAAGCACGATAAATGAAGAAACAATTTCCTGTAGGTTGATTGCAAGTGATTAAAAATTTTAAATCAATTCTCATTTTTCTTCTAACGCAATTAAAATTCAACTTGGTGGATAATCTTTCTTTAATGGATTTTCTGATGTTTAAGAATCAATTAACCGATCGCAACCGATTAAAACAGTTTATGATTTAAGTTGATATGTATAACAATAAAACAATTTACTTCACACTCAATCACTCAACTCATCGACAACACATGTATTTATAGATATGCTATCAAATATTTTTCATAATATAATAATTAGGAATATCTTCTTATTTATCATTTTCGTTTAACAAATATTAATTAACAGAAAACTTCAGCAATGAATCGCGGTAACTTTTTCTACAAAATTCTTGAGTCCACTTTATAACACCATGAAAACATAATGTAGGTATTATTATTTATTATTATTATTTTTATTATTTATACTTTTTATTTGCTCTTCAAATAATTTGCTGTTTTAAAAATAATAAAACTGCTGATTTTATAAATGAATCTTTCATTCAATATTAATGTGATATTAAAGTTATTGAAACACCATAAACATGTAACACGTGTGTTTATTGATTAATATATCGAACACCAACTGAAAATGATTATTCTACTAAAAATAAAATCGTCTAAAATTATTCCATAAATTGCTGGACGTAAAATAGAAAGGAAATTTGTTTCTGTCTTTTGTTAAATCTTTTTAATAACTTACTATAATATAATAAGCCAATGAATTTTTTCTGATTTATTTTCAATTACCCCGAAAAAGACTTGTAATTCAACGTAGTTATGATTGACATCAATTATGAAAACAATGATAGAAAATTTAAACATGTTGACAATAAAGACAAGTTCAATAACTATTATTCTCTAATAATGAATATTTATAAATTTAGAAAAATTTTCATTATAAATTAGATACAGCCTTTTGAAGGATTATTATTAAAAGGTAAAGTCAAATGACACTGTATCATTATTGCATATTAATTATCTCTTAATAAGTATATGTATTTTTTTTATAATTTTAAAAAATTTAATTTTTAAAAAATAACCAAAAAAATAAAAATAATATATACTACTCAGTAGTAAACGATAACATAATAAACACCTTGTTAAAATAGGACTAAAATCTCAAAGTTAAAAAAAACCTTAATAACAACAAAATAGAAAATATGTTATTTGGACACGTGCTTCTTTTACACATGATTCTATTGGCTGAGCTCACAATAACAGGCATCCCCAGTTCTTAATTGCTCCTCCAGCTGTCGATTTACCGAAAATGATAAGACAGATACATCACTCAGCACAAACAATTAATCAACGCAAGATTAACTAGTGGGATCGAGGTTCATTAATTAACTAGTCCTATATGTATAAATTCATCATCTAATTAATATTAATACTAATTTACCACTACATCAAGGTCAGGTCTCCCTATATTAATGATGTTAATATGGAAGAACTATATTTTAATTTGCACTTCTTAATGGGTACTTAGAATCGGTAGGTAAGATGTCATTCTATTGTTATATAAGTGCATATACATACCTATTTATTTTAAGCTATATTCTTTATGCAATATTTTATTTAGTTTAACTTTTTTCTTCACATTGTACAATCCTATTTTAGCTATATTCTATTGTATTTTTTTTTTTCAAAATAATTTGTCACTTAATTAGGTTTTGCCAAAAGTTGACAACCAGAGAAGGCATTAAGCAGGTTTCGCCCACATAATTAGTCACAATGATCTGTTTCTAGTCAGCAATCAAGACTAAAAAAATGTTTCAATCAAATGACAAAGTAAAGTAGCATCCATAGCTCAACATAATGACAACAAATTGTAAACTGTTCCCCAACTTTGATTTGAACTTCCCATCACGTTTAAAGAAAAAAAAAAATTAAAGCATACAGCTCCACAGATTTGGATTAGGCTCAGAACGGATAAAATTAAAAAGGAAAATTTTATGTCTAAGCAATTTTCATACAACATTTTTTTATAATTAACAAAAAATAGGCATAAAAGAGATAATTTTTTATAAAAAATATGTAAAAATAAAAATATCTTACTTTGTAAGAGTAATTATTCTCATGTTACTATTTTTTTATCATTTCATTATAATCCATTTAGCTTTTATCTTTATCTTATTCTCTTCATTACATGTTATATTAAAACAAGAATTATCTCTTATATGTATATATATATAAATAATAGGTATATTTTTAGGCCAGATGATCACCTTCTTTCCATTTAGAAATCCATGGACATTTATCATTTTCTTTAATGAAAACACGTGCTAAGCTACTATTAAGTGGATATTTTGGCAATTTCAAGCTTCTAACACACATAGAAACGTCCATGCTGAATTTTAGTTTGCCTGGGTCTTGTTTATGGGCCTGTAGTTGCTAATTAGAGCCCAGATTGTAAGTTGCACTTGGACACATGTTGTGTGACGAATTGACAATAAGCACGTTGGACTAAAAATTGGTTGATACATAATTAGTTGAAGGAATTTAAGCGTTGATAAAGTAAAACGGACAACGAACAGGGTAGCTGTGTAGGTAGGTGAAGTGTCATTATCTTGTGCCACTAACTATACCATTTTGAAGGTATATCACACCGCAGAATGGGGACGTCGCTTTTCGCTCAAACTGCGAGACAAGAAACAAACCCACTAATATTATTTGCCAACGAACCGTACCTCACTTGTTCTATAATTAAATAAATTAATCAATTTCACACTCAATAGTTTTATTATAATATACTATATATTAATTAATTATTCATACTTTGTATTGTATCATATGTATGCTTACTAGAGCAAGAAATTGAACTCCAACACACTAACACATTCTTATGGGTTACTTCACCCTTGTCGGATTACACGTCAAATTAAGTGTTCTTTGAACCTGTGTTAATTAGTTTACCATCTTTGAACATGAGTTATACCATGTTTGGGCTGACGGCACGTTAAAAAGCAAAAACAAAAATGTTTTACTAAGTTTAATTCAAAGCAACAAAAATAGTTATTCATAATTTTTTGTGGTAGAGGAAAAACTTACGTACAATTCTTTAGAAATTATTTATTCTTTTCTTCAATTAAAATTAACGTTTTATATTAGTAATTTATATAATTAAAATTATGTTAAATTATTATTTAAATTTATTAAGTGAAACTCTGATTTAATTGGAGAATAATAAAAACAAAGAGAACTTAATTTACCTTTTGTCCATTTCATAGTTATCTAAACATGATTTTAGACTTAGCTAACTATTTCATCATGTAAGAAAAGCAAGTGAAAAAATATCTATATAGGTACAAATTACAAATATGATTGGAGATGGATAGTAAAGAATGTGATTTTATTTTTCCTAACTATATCTTCTTGACTTTGTAAAAAGTCCAATTGGAGGGAGTGGTGAACTTTGGAATACTATTTTCCGCCATTTGAATTAAATGAAGCTAGCGTGGTTGTAACAGAAAATATTTAATGAGAATGACAAAAAGGGTAAGCTGAGGAAAGTGAGGGTGTGCTAGCTGAAAAAAAATGTGTCTAAATACAGTGTTGTGTACGAAAAAAGAGTTGGATGAAGGGAAGAGTCAAAGCAGTTTGTTGAAGATTTTGAGGAAACTGTTTAAGGTGTGAGTAATTATGATGATGAAAATGGTGGGAACGTTGCTTAGGTTACGTGGTGGGGAGATGAGAGAGAAAAAGAAAAGGTGGTATGGTTTTCATACAGAGACAGTTGAAGGAAAATGGATGTTTGTTTTGTTTGCATTCACTGTTTGAAAGCTATTTCAAACCCTTCTATTCCTGCTTCTCTCACACACACTAGCATGTAGCACTAGTAACATCATTTTAACGGTCTATTTCTATGTTGTTGTGGCACATACATATATTTTGCTTTGAATCAAGCAACAATATAGATATTTAATGTATTAATTGGCAATTCATGAAAGATACACTACAATGTTACCTTCTTATGATTCCTTTAACAAACAACTTCTCTGAAATATGACCTTGTGCACAAAGTTACTTTTACAACATGTGGCACGATAGTACGTTTTACCTTATTATAACATGACATTTACAACATTCAACCAGAAAGTTTAGTTGATTTAATGCTTTGGATCGTATTCTTGTTGTTTTATAACTAATTAATAGCTATAATTGTGTACGGTTTAAAATAAATTTTTGCAATGTACATCGGAATCAAGTCAATTCTCAAAGTTGGCTCCTTCATATATATACCGACGATGCCAGCTAACAAAGTATCAAGGAAAATCTTCTTATACTTTATCTGTTCAGTCATAACTGCAATGTGGAATAAATACAGAACAGGAGTAAAGTATTAATTAGGGTTATTTTGGGAAACTAAGTTTTGTCATGTTGTTATCATTAATTAACCTAGTACCTTTTTTATGGTTGTTTAAGATTGCAATTTCATCCACCAGAGTTAAACCTTGAAGGGCTTTGTTTCTCTTGAAGTCGTTTTCAAATTTGAGGGATTACCTCAACTTAATAGTTCAGTTTCTTCTTAATTTGCTCTTTGCTTAGCTAAGTAATAGTCCATACCCTATTAATTTAGACGGGTCATCTTTACATATATGCAATTAGTTTGATTTTTTTGCATGGTGGTCAGCCAAAATATATATAGACTATATATAATTAATTAAGACGCCTCTAGAGATTAAAGAAAAAAAACTTTATATTTAAGATTGCATGCACTAAGAAAATGTGCATGTGTTTGAATTGAAGAGTCTTCAGGTGGTATATTTAGCAAGAATGCTGTTGGATGAAACGGGTCAAATTTTTGGCTTTGACAATATGATCTTCATGAAAAGTTGCGTACAAATGTAAGGTTACAAAAAGGATTAATGCATGATTATGAATAAATCAAACGTTTTCACTTTGCAGGATTAGTACATTATATATGACTCGACTTAGTCTTACTTGTGACCGGGAATAAACTATTACCAGTTAGTTATGTGCAGAATTTCAATCCTTAATAACGCGGTGGAGACCAAATATTTTCTAACATTTTTCTAGAAAATAATTTCTTGTAGATAAGGATTCTCATTCAAAATTTATTTGCATTTTACAGTTACCATGTTTCTTCGCGAAAACTCAAAACCAACTGTTTCCATACCTGACATGTCCAGTAATAGTTTTTATTGTAGGTGAATTATATCAATTTATATGCTTTTTAATACCTTAATTTCTATCATTTGTTTTCTCTTATCTCATTTTACTATCTATTTTATCCAATATTTTCCTCCCTTTATTTCATCAGTCTCTTACTATTAATGTATATATATATCCTTATACCTATTTATTGAATACATTAATTCTCTTTTGCTGATAAAAAATCAAAATCATGTTAAAAAAATGGGGGAAATGGTCAATTGGCTTTCTATAAATCAAACCTGATATGATTAAGTGAGACAAATCAAATGTAATCAAAAGTGAAAGTCTAGCTCCATGTACCCCACATTGTTATATACATATATATACACTATATAATCCTTTGATACTACTATTCCACGAGTATTTGAGATGAAACCTATGTTGCTATCCAAGCCCCGTCACGTTTATGTTTAAGTACGGATAACAATTTGGTTTTTTAAGAAGTGATTCAATTGTTGTAGGGTAGACCTACCAAATTACTATTAGATATCCATTTAATATCAGGTTAACTAAAGGTCTATATATATATATATATATATATATATATATATATATATATGATTATCGATAATATCTAAGAAAATATTATAAAAAGAAGTGGTCTAATTTAACTAAAAAAAATTAGGGTTAAATAATCTAATTAAAGATGATTAGTCAATTTTGTTATATACTTTATTATGAGTGGTCATGTGTATTTATTATGTAATTATCTTTGATTGGAGTAAGTTAGACAACCTAATATTTTTTAAATGGTGATAAATAAATATTATTAAATATCAATAATTTAATAGTAAAATTTTGTTGTGACCAAATGTATGTTGATGTTTACGGACAAACTGTATTGATATTTTGATGGGAAGATAAGTGTTTGATTTCGTGGGGTATGAAATCTCAATCGGTTAAGAAACACATTAGAATAATAGTTACTTCACTATGTGTTTCAATGTTTTATTTGACTTGCCATCTGCATGGAATTGAAGAATGAAAAACAATGGGAGACGGTTTGGAAGTACTTTTCTTGATGCTATACTTACACGGCATTTTAATTAATCCTTAAGATTAAAACTGATTTTGACAGCTCTCTGACTCTCTCCCATGCCCATCAAAGTTAATGCATGACCAGTGATTAATAACGGTTAAATTAATTTGCATAAAATTGAGGTCGTGTTTACCAGGTTAATTAATTTAATTTACTGTATCTTTTTGTTATAAACAATTAAGAGTATCGTTAAACTAGTTAACCTCGTCCATTTTGCCATAATTTTTCAAACAATCCTACATCACATGGAGATTAATTCTCTACTACATAGCTATTTGAATCTGAAACGATTAAAAGACTCTTGTAGCCCTTTATAAGAATTTTATATATAGTTTAACAAGGAATCAAACGTGTAAATTGTTGTAAACCTTTGATACTTATATTCAATAAAAAAAAATTACGTAAATGCATATTTTTCTCCATTTTTACCCTTCCTCTTTTTCTTTAATTTTCCAGAACTACTTTAACTATAAGACCCGGCCCCTCTTCAACTGAAAAGAAATGGAAACATATTCTTTCCATTTATGGCTGTACTTTACAAGATGCAAAAAGAGAATTAATGGACACATAAAAATAGGTGTTAATCTGTCAACTTGATTTGTTCTCTTCCATAGCAAAATGGTATAAAAATCAATACACCCGTCCAAGGTCAAATTAATTAATTTATTGATGTTCCAAGAAGTTAATATTAATTTTTGAACCTAACGGTGAAAAACTTGCTTGAACCAACTCAAAAAGGAACTATTGAAAAGGCTTTTTTTTAAAAAAAAAATAAAATAAAATTGCTGGGAATACTATAAAAGAGCTTAAGCAACCACCTCATCCATTTTCCCATTATTTGGATCACAAACCCTCAACGTTTTCATACGAGAAGATGAGCATGATTCAGATAATGAAGTTTCGTAAGAGTGAGCCTTTGTACAATTAATCGTGAAGAAATATGAGGAATGAAAATTTTGAATTGATGAAGTGGCTGAGGCCAAGTTTTTATACACTTAATGTTCATGGGATGTTATCCTGTTTTAAAGTTTAAGTCTTTTATTGAATAATGTTAAGCGATAAGGAAATTAGGTAATTTAAAAGGTTTAGGACTTGTCTACAATAAGAAAACAAAATCAAAGGAATATTACTTGTCACCTTTCTTTATGTATAAGAAAAAAGGTTTATTATAGGAGAACAGATTTAAATATTAATATGTTTGGTTATTTAAATATTATAATGGAGATGTTTTGTTTCTCTAACAATAAATTTATTTTTTTTAGGAATTGACGTATAGTCTTTTCGCAAGTATTATTGTTTGTCCATTTGGTAGGAAGAGAGAGTAGGGAAGAAACAAAACATCTCTTCAGCTAATTGTTGCTGATCTCCTTCAATATCAGAGAAATTTAAAGAGAAAGGAAGAATTTAAAACAATTTAAGTGTCCGAATAAAATATTTTAAAATTAAAAAATAAAAGAGTACGAAGGTAAACTATTTTTTAATTTTAAAATCCATTTCTTCCTTTAATTTTATTACCTAGAAAAAAATTATTTCTTTTCCATCAAATTTTAATTTGCTTCTCCGTTCGTCTTAGTTAACCAAAACGTTCTACCAAAATTTCTCCATTCTCCTTCCTTACATTTAAACCAAACAAAAGTCCCCATCTTTGGTTATATATGTTGATATATGAAGAATTAAATTGAAAACAAAACCCACAGTTTGTTCTGATTCATCGGCATGATTTTACAGTCAACATTCACATGATCATATTTTATCCTTCAAATTAATTAATGATGATTTGTCAATCCATTTTTGACAAGGTATTATAAGCACATTGCTCTTACAACTATTTGGTGAGTTAATAAGAGGTATTTGAAAGTGTTTAATTGAACTTATAGATTACGCTTTTTTATCTGTTATTTTAATAAAGTCCCTTCAACTTATTTCAATAAACTTGATTTTATAATTAATAAATACATTCCTGTTAAATAATAAAAACTTGTTAATTTTTATTAACTAATTACTTAATATACTGTCCATTTAAACTGCACCTTAGGCCACCTTAAATGTGCATGCCTTTAATATCACCAGATTTAATCTGCCATGTTTCTAATTTAGAGCATGATGACTTTAGCTTTACCAACTTTCTTTTGCATTAACTAAAGAGTATATTTTCATCCACTACACAAGTTATTGGAGTTAATAGCCTGGTGAGCAAAAAGGGGCAAAGTTCAATTGATGACAAATTAATTTCACTTATATGATAATATATGTGAATATTTTTTTTGACACAGAAATATATGTAATACTAAGATACATTTTTTTCTTTAAATTTTTATATCGTTTCAACTACAAATCTACAATGGAAATATATTATTCTTTTTAACAGAAGAACAAATTAACATATAAATTAAGTAATATAAAACCCACCAATTCAAATTAGTAATGAAAGCTAGTTGAAAGAATTTACATATGATTCAGGTTCAAATGTTATTATATAGCCATATTATATGCTAAAGAAATGGATAAACACTAAAAAAATATTTCAAGATACGAGCACAAATGTGCTACCCCTATCCTGTACAAGACATAAAAAAGGTATATATACACATCACATGTTGTTTTTGTATCACATTATAGAAATAAAAATTTTGGAAGGATTCTATTTTGTATAACAATAAACAATTTTGTAAGATTGATAATTGTCCAACAACTTTATCTATCGATATTGCTTAGAAACTGCTTCATTTTATCAAGGTCGCAATTACCTGATATGGGAAATCAACCACAGTCTTCGATCAAGGAGAGACGTCCCTTTAATAAAAACTATACGGTAACCAAACAAGTGGATTTGATTACCAACGTCGTGCAATGGTTTATATATAATAATTGAGGGAATTTGAAAAGGAACCGCAAAAGGAATTTCATTTCATTATTATTATTTTTTTATTTTCTAATGATTAAAAAAAATCAAAGAGGAATATGATAAAGAAGTTAATTCATGAATTAAGAACCAATGACATATTATAAGGTCACTATTTAAGTACATGTATTCAGAGGGCACAATCTGTCGTGTGAAGACAACAAAAGTGACTTACCATCCACAACCCTAAACCAACCCCTTTCCCTCTCTCCACTTTCCTATATATCTTGTTTGAGACTTCTCTTTTGTGTGCTTGATGTTCAAGATTTCTCGCCGCTAACTTCAACATAACAATATTATTCTCTACCCTCAGCTTGCATCCACAGTAACAGTACCTTCTTCTTCATAATTTCTATGGAGGATTCTTCAGCTGGTGAAGATACCAAGACTTGTCCCCGTGGTCACTGGAGACCCGCTGAAGATGAAAAGCTTAGACAACTTGTTGAACAATATGGTGCTCAAAACTGGAATTCAATTGCTGAGAAACTCCAAGGAAGATCAGGTATATATAAATTATTATTTGCTAGAAAATAATCTTAATGCTTAGTAAGTCATGCCAACCCTTCTTCTAACACTTTATTTCTAATTATTATTCATGACAAATAATTTTTTTCTTAAGGTCTATCATAATTATATAAACATCATAGATACACATATAACCAAATTAGTTTCAGTTGGATTAATTGTAACCTCCTTGTTAATTAAAAATCTTAGTGATATAAGAGTAAAAGATTCAATTCAAGGGTTTATTATTAATTAGCTTGAATGAAGTAATACTATCGGCCGGAGCCAATTTGATTAATTCCTTACGTATTTGATTAATCCGATGAAGTTAGTTAATCATTATATCCAGCGGTACATACTTCGTATTAAAACAATTTTTTATCTGCAAATTAATACAAAAACATAACATATACAGATTTGTTCAATTCTTCGCATAAAAGTCATGTATGCATGTCTCTGTGTCTGTGATTAACTAATTAACCTTAATCATATGATAATATTAATTTTGGTTCCTTAATCAATATAATTTGCAGGGAAAAGTTGCAGATTAAGGTGGTTCAATCAGCTTGATCCAAGAATTAATAGAAGGCCATTCACGGAAGAAGAAGAAGAGAGGTTACTGGCGGCGCATCGCATTCACGGTAATAAGTGGGCACTCATAGCAAGACTTTTCCCTGGGAGAACTGATAATGCAGTCAAGAATCATTGGCACGTTATAATGGCGAGAAAACAAAGGGAACAGTCCAAGTTATGTGGGAAGAGAAGCTTCCAAGACGTTTATAACAATAACGATTCCAACACTTGTTTATTGTTTCATGAAAAAAGAACATCGTCACAATCTCAAGAGTTATTGTTTAGTACGAGATTCGGGTTAGAGAATGGAAGATTCTTTGACTTTCGAAACCTCAACAACAATAATAATAACAATAACACTCCTTCTAGTTCTCTGGCGTCTTGGAATTTTGCTTCTGTGCCAACCACCACGAACGGTTCTACAGTAGTCATGGATACACTTAGAAAAGGAGGGAGAGATAACTACTTGAACACTTCTTCTTCTTCTAATATTTATCTCTCGGAATTTTCAAGAAGCTCAGATAGGTCTTTTCTTTACAAGTTTTATCCGAATTCCGCATTCTCGCTTCCTAATTACAAGAGGCTTGTTCCAAATCCTTTTAGGTTCTTCGGTTCTGGTGATGATGATGATGGAAGGATAAAGGGAGACTCATCCACATTCACAAAGTTGAAAGATTCTAAAGAGAAAGATCATCAACAAACAAATGAAGATGAGACCAATATTGAGGCCAAAGAAGTTCCTTTCATTGATTTTCTTGGTGTGGGAGTCTCTTCATCATAATGATGATCAATGAAGGGTTTAATTATTTAACTTCCTTAAATGATGATGATGATACTATATTATCTGTAGTTTAATTAGCCTTCTAGTTTTGTCACCCTTCATTATGAATATTCTAGTAGTGTTTAGCGCAAATAGAATTTTTCTAGTTTAGTTTGTATCTGGAGCTGGTTCTCGTAATTACTAGAGGCCTTAACGTTTTCTCAGGTTGTGTTTAGAGTGAAATTTTCCTAATTTTTTTTTTGTTCATAACTTTCAACTTTTCTTGTCTTCGTCTGAGGAATAAAGCTTTTGAGTGTTGATGATCTGATTAAGGGTAGTGCATGATTAGTGTGAGATACACGTTTGATGCGTATTGCTTGAAGGTATTGAACATCGGCAGTCATTGACTGAAATGTCTTGTCTCCATATATGTATGGCAACTTCGATTTTAAGCTCTCACAAACAATTAAAGTGGTGCCAGATACCGCTATGTTTTATGTCATATTAGTATATATTTATATTCTTATATTATTTTATATTCATACATATATTACTAATTGGAAGAGTATTTGTAACTAAGTGTAGGTGTAATTTCTTAATGAATACAATGCATGCATTAATTCTTCCCTGCTCAAGAGTTCACGAGATTGATATGATGCCTGGATATTATGATTAGTCATTGCTGCATGTGTTTGCTAGCTGTGTAGAATCTCATATTTGTGATCTATTTAATATGAACTACGTTTTAAATGTTTATAGTTAAAAATTAATTCATAACTGAGATTGGTTTCTGATATGCATTATTGGCAGCAAAAGTTTGTCTTTTGCATGCATGATGATTGATTGCGAGTGACTTCTACCTAGCTAATTGTCATAAGCTAGAGTTATCAAAATTGTGTGCTGAATGATTTTTTGAGAAGGCCACTTAATTTATTTTATAAGTAATTAATTTCCCCTAACAACTTTAAGTAGAGATACATATTATAAAGTCGTTAAAAACTCAAAACCATATCACACGTAAAGTTTCTTATGTATTTAATTTTCTTTTCAAAATTCTCTAAACAAAATTGTCACAAAATCCTTGGTATTGGTATTATTGGAATAAATTATACAAATTTTTCCTGACAATTCGTCAAATTCTTTTCAATACTTCTTCTTTTGTCTCGACACTAATCATTGTTAATTGTTTAAAAATACAATGCAATATTCCTATAAACTGCTGATAAAAAAATAATATTCCTGGCGGAGCCACGTTGTGGGTCCGGGGGCAACTGCCCCCCTAAAATTTTTGTTTTTTTTATTTTTAATATATATATATATATTAATAATAATTATATATATTAGTAATAAATAATTATATATATATTAATAATAAATTTAATATTAGTATATATAAATTATATATATATATATATTAATAATAAAATTTATATATATATATATATATATATATATATATTAATAATAAAATTTATATATATATATATTAATATATAAATTTATTATTAATATATATATATATATATATATTAATAATAAATTTATATATATATATATATTAATAATAAATTTTAATCTTTCCAAAATTTATTTTAATTTTTTTAAAAAATTATTATATAATTAATAAGTTGTGTTTAACAAATTTAAAAAAATAAAATTAAAAATTAAAAAAAAAATTAAAAAAAAATTCCAAACAAAATTTTGTCCCTCCCACATTATTTTTCTGGCCCGCCCCTGCCTATAAACATTAGGAAAAAAAGGAGTTGTGCGCAATCATAATTAAGAAATTTCACTAAGATTTAATGTTATTTACTCTTATTATTTTTGAAAATATCTTTTACACGTCATATTGGGTTTTCATATCAGTTATTATATATCGAAGACCAAGATAACATAATTATTATGATTCAAGTTGGTAAAAATGTAATACATTTTAACTTCGGTGCATGTCTAGGGAGAAATACGATTTAGTGTGAGAAATAAGACGATTAAATTATAATTAATATATTAAAATAAATTAATTTTAATAGCTAAATTTTTTAAAAAATTAAACATTAATTAATCACATAAAAATTAAATATTTATAAAAAAATTATCACAACAAAAAAAAAATATTTCATTAAAACTGTCCCAGCACGATCATCGTAAATACAATGATAATTATCATGATTATATATATATATAAAAGATCCTCTTCATAATAACTCTTACCTCTTTAATCTGTTTAAAAAATAGAAATTTAAATAATATGTATACTCATTATTATTATCATCACTTACAATATTAAATAATTATTATTATGGATATTATAACTACAGAAAAATACTGATCACAAGCATAGTTATGACAGTGGTCACAGCATTCATAATAAAAATTACAATAATTATATATAATAATAATAATAATAAATTATAATACCAATTAGTGCATTCATATTATAGTTGCAATAAATATAATAATAATAGTAATAAAATTTTTACATAACATAATGCGGCTAAAGAAATGGTTGCAATAGATTAATAATAATAGAGAAATTAAAAGATATGATAATCTTATCTTTTAAATATTTAATATTTATATAATTAATTAATGTTTAATTTTTAAAAAATAATTAAGATTAATATATTTTAATATAATATGTGATCTCTCGCTTTAATAGATATATATATAGTATGCGCACGTGTGAATTTGATCAGTAAGAACAAATTATATATAATTATAAATGCTTCCCAAACAGGATTGGGTGGGCAGCTACGTAGCTTAGATACATCTACTACGTATCCTCCGAACTTGCAACCACCCAAATATTTTTTCTATCCTTTAGATATTAATTCTGACGTAAAATGGTCACTGAAATCAAACAATGACGTCATAACTGTCAATTTGGACATAAGCCAATAAAATGCGAAGAGAAGGAAGAGGAGTGAAAAAACTGAAAAGCTATGTTAGTAAGCCACGAATAATGTATACAAGATGGTTTCAATGAGTGTATTATTAAAAAACTTAATTGAAACCATATACTTCAAAAATTTCAATATATATATATATATATATATATATATATATATATATATTCATTTTAGTGCTAAACGTGTAAGTAATGGATGGACTTAGGCATCAATTTCGCAATTAAATGTAAATGGCGAAAGTGTGCTCTTACTAATTGGCAAAATAAACATGATCGCTATAGTGTCAATAAACCATAGGGAAATACACAAAAGGAAAACTTATTAGATCTTAGAATGTTTGTAAACTGAAAGGTAGAGCAATTAAATGAAACCGTGATGACTTTAAGAAAAATGTAACAAATTAAATAAAATTTAGTTTAAGTTGCATGAATTATACGCGTTTTAGTTAATGCTATTCCTTTGTATGGTAACTGTAGTTTTCATACCACGCACGATTATCCGGACACAATAAGTAAATCAAATTGTGTTTTATAAAGAAATACTTGAGAAGAAAAAAAATAATAATGAATTTTTAAATATTAAAATTAATTTATGTATTAAATAGTCTATAGAAGCTTTTATATTTGGTTTGTTTAAAAGATACGAGAGCATCCATAAATTAGTTAATGCAAAAATTAATTTTAAATTTTAAATAAATGTTTTTTTATTGTTTTCTTATTTTTTAATCCTAAAACTAATTTTCAAAAAATTAACCTAAACCCACAAAATAAATTTTTTCTATGAACCGTCGAATTTGGCTGGTTGACAAAGCATAAAGCATAGTAAATACCCATGTTTTGCAGGTTCAATGCGTAAAAAGTTAATTGTAGATAATGCAACTAGGTTTAGACTTCTTGAGAGTTTGAGATTTTTTTAATAGGAAAAATGTAGTTGGGAGGGAAAACTCCACTAAAAACCCTCAGTCAAGTTCCCTAATAAAAATTACTCATAGAAAAAAATATGGATACTATGCACAAATGACACAAATATCAAAAAACAAATAAAATAAATTTAAGATGACTAACTATCCTTGGACACCTTGATCGCACAAAAGAAGCATATTAGGATTCATTAGGGTTTCTTTATAACTACTTCATATACGTGATGTGAACATTTTATAATTCCAATAGAATTGTTATTTTACACTGGTTAAAAAAAAATATTTTTTATATTAGTTATTAACATGTCCGGTTATTAATGAAACTAATGTAAAAGGAGTTTACCTAAGATAAAATTTGACATATTTTGAAAATGAGAGTACCAAAAGTGACTAAATTTGAACTTTTAAAATTTTACACAAACCAAAAATATATTTTAACTCAATAATTTATATTGAAAAAGTTCATGTTAGAAATTTTTATAGTAAAAATTTTAAAGTAAAAACTCTAAATACAAGAAAATTAACTAAAATTTTAAACCTGAATTATTTTTTAGTAGATACGTACTACGACTCAAATTTAAAATATTGCTTAAGAAAATGTCAACAGAGAAATAAAAGGCAATTGCTAACCAAACATGACACAACCTCACGAGAAGGGCAAGGAAAAGAAGATAATATCAAATGAAGAACTATAGTGTTTAAAATGTGGCGAATTGAATTGAATCTGCTTATTATCAACCAATCCGAGCTAGACCGGTGCAGATTTAGTTAGTTCGTAACTCACATCTATATATGCCATAAAACTTGCATGTTTCTTTAGTAGCAAAATCTATATGCACATCCTTCATATAAACGTTACGACTAAATTTATTGATTTTCATAAAATTTTTCTAAATTATAAAAATTAAATTTACGATGGGATGATTTTGCAAAAAATTTTTACATCTTTAGTATATGATTTTAAACTCAACAAAATTGAAGAAAAGGTTAGTGTGGAGTGTAAAGCGTTCTAGATATATGATGAATTTAAATATGTCGATTCTGATAACAAAATACTTATAAATCATATAAATTTTGGTTATGTGTAAAATTGTTTTATATGATCATTTCAAAATAATAAAATTCTAATTAATTATACATTATTATATATGATAACTTTATAGAATTTGATAAAATAAATTATGTAAAATTTTATTTATAATTAATTGATGGAATAAATTACATTTAAGTCCATAATCTTTCAATTTTATTTATAATTTATTTACTAAAAAATATAGACAATGATGATCAAAATGTCAAATATTTCAACTTTAAATCAAATTCATTTTATTCTTAATTATAACTAATTAAGTCACGGTTATTTTAAATAGTAAAAAATTTATTAAGTGGAATAATCGAGTTAGTAAATGTGACAAATAAATGATGCCAAAAAAAAGGTATATTATAATTACATAAAACATATTTTTTAGTTCTTTTAAATAAACAAATTAAATGCTAAATTTAGTTTCACTCCAACAAAATGTGGTTAAAAAGAGTCTTTATAATCATTTCTTTTATATATATATATATATATATATATATATATATATATATATATATATATATATATATATATGTGTGTGTGTGTGTGTGTGTGAACGTATCAGCAGAATTAATTTTTGAATTTTGTAGATAATATATGGCAGAGAGACAAAAATAAAATGGTGAAAAAAAATAATATAATACATTAATTAAGACATTTCATGTCACAAGCCACCTTATTATAGTTGTTGATGAAAATTGTAATATGACTAAATGCATGCTATGCTACTACTGAATAAAGACAACAACTATGTAAAAGAATTATAAATTAAAAGTCAATAATATCTTTCAAAGAGATAAAATTAAATTGAACTAGGTTTATAAAAACATATTTATGTATATCTTTTATATTAGATGTTTATGTCTACCAAGAAATGGCATATTAGTACATTATTTGATGAATTGAATAGCAAATTAAATAACTCATAAATTTGTCAAATAAAGTAAAAGATATTATTACATAATAATAATTTTTTAAGTTGATTATAAAGCATGTATATATAATTTTTTTCAAATCAATTACCCACTTAACTTTAAATACTTTTGTTTTTTCATACGTATAAAGCGTGTCATTCTTCTAGAACAACGTAAGCATAAAAACCTCCATAATTTCAGCAAAAACTTAATTAAAGTAGCTAGTGCCGGCAGTTGGCTGGTATAAAATTAAATAGTGAACAATTGCTTTCTATATATGAGTCAAGTAGAATTCACCATCCAAATCAAGTGTCACACTTGTACACTCATGTTAATTCCCAATCCCAGCTTTTCCTTTCTGATTTAACCTATGATTATTATATAAATTATATATTATTAATGTTTTTCTTTAGATTGCAGCATTCGTTGCATCATAGCTTCTAGTCATAGACTCATAGCCACTATATTTGACATATGTAGCTACATAGAGATCTTTGGGCATTTGTTGAATTGCTCGCACTACGAATCTGTCAATTTGGAAGCAATCTTACAATACTTCTAAACTTTTGTAAAAAGGGGAATAATGATATATTAATTGTTTAGTTGTAGCATATATTTATTCAAATTATAATAAATTTTATATTTAATTAAATTGATTCAATATAGTAGATAAGCATTTATTCATTCACTTTGAGAACGATTATATTTAATTTGAAATAGTTTCATCACCAGGAGACTTTGCATGAATAAGATGATATTTTTTTCTGTAGTTAAATACATACATATATATATATATATATATATATATATATATATATGAAGTATACTACAAAATTATCAGTTCCACGAGGAATAATTAAGGAACATGGATACAAAGTACACTCTAACTACTTATCTTTTTACATCCACTATGAAAACTTTATAGTACCCATGAAAGCAAGCATTGAACTTTAGCTTATCCACTTGGACATTTCTCTTTATACCTTATTTAATGTTTTTTTTTTTATACGATGGTGACAATAAAATTATCAAACTTACATCTTACGATTTCATATAAGTTACTGAATCCCTTTATCGATATGTTAATCCAATTTGAGTAACCTAATTGTAAACCAATTATTATGTACAATTATTACTGTACAGTCTACGTTAATTTAATTCGAAAAATAATTATAATTTATTTATTCTTTATTTACCAAAAAATATTTACTATATTTTACAGTTAGATAGTCTCTCAAACTTATTTTTTTTTTCAACTAACGATTTAACTCTATATTGAAACTTTAAAGACCAATGTCACGAGGTGTATATTTTGATAATATTTTAAAAATTTAAAATATTTTATCATTTTTTCGAGAATATGAATTTTTTTATTATTATTAATTATTAATTTATTATCTTTTAACTACAATTTAATTATAAAAATAATCTTAATTTTATAACTATTAGTTACACAATTAAATTCAATTTTAATTATTATAACTTTTCCTAAATTCTAATAGAACATTTCTATTTGATTTTCAGGAATGGATATAGCCTCAGTTCTTTTCTCCCTTTTATATTTCTCTAAATTTTTCTTCCTATCAATTCTGTTGCCTGGGAAAGAAGTTCCTGTGTGTTAGTTAAGATCTCTAATTTCAAAGAAAATAAAAGGTGAGGAGGGTAAAATAGTATACATGAGATCAGAGTATAATGTAGAAAAAAGAAACATTAACAGTTATAATAATAACTAACTTTAGATTCTATTTCTTTTATTGAATCTTTTCCTTTTCTTTTTTAGTACTTCGTCGTTACTTATGTTGTCACATGAATTACTAATATGGTGTTTGTAGGTGGTAAATGTACGTGTTATACTTAGATTATACTCGGATAATTGACCAATAAGTTAGTGAAAATCAGAGTCAATAACATGATATGATTCAGCTTCAACCATATACAATTCAAGGCACATATAATATATATATATATATGGTGAAACTATATTGAAAACCTCATGATTTAATTATTTATAATTGATGTATTATTGTTGATATTTATGACTTATTAGGCAAGAGTGGGGTGTCAATTTTTTTTGGCCACCGGCCTGCTTCTTTCTGTGTAAAGTAAAGGTCTTATTTCTTTCATTTTCTCATCGAATATTGATGCTTATTTCTTGCCTTTTTGACGTAGTTAAAGGAACTAACTAGTAATTAATACTAACGAAATTGTGGACCTAACCCAAAGCACTTAATTGGGTTCCACCACCGCCCAAATCACCCATCTTTTATAATTTCCATTTAGATGGCTCATCATAATCATACATACAAGCAAAGCGGGAAAAAAAAACAACTAAGAGATGAAAGAAAGATTAAGAGGCCAATAGGAAAGGACTAGTCACTCTCGAAAGACATTGGAGCCATGCCTTAATGGTCTTGTTCCACACTTGATTTTAGTTTTTCTATGAATGGATCTCTTTCTTTGTTCTAAAGTATCCTTTTTTTCATCCCAAAGACAAGATAGACGTACATTGACATGATGACCGTTAAATACGGGCAATTGTATATTTTATCAATTAGTTGATATCAATCAAATATCAAGTACATAATACAATACATCCCGTTAGAATTATATATATATATATTAGTTACAATAATGTAAAAATTAATCTAGAATTACCTGCAGATAAAAGTATAACTCAGTTTTAGATTCTTAATCATATTTAAATAGCTATTTTATTGACATATATAACATTTATGAACTCATAGTTTTTTTTTTCTGCCATGATAAAAAATAAATTTGAGTTCTTATCATGTTCTTAGTAGGTCCCACAGTATACTAAAAATAATGAATATGAAAGTACTATAAATATTATATCTTTGTTTATCGCAAAATTTGTGACTCTGGGTTTCTTATAAATAACCAATTTTCCGCGTGACATTCAAATTAGTTTTGTCTAATGGTTAAATTTTTTAAGAATAGTTTTTTTAGCTTTAAGAACTAAAATAAAATTTGCACTTGAGATGACTTCATAGTATAGTCTATTTATGATAGGTTACAGATCTCATGGAGAAAATAGGGAAAGTAATATAACATTTGAAAAGGTTCAAAATACATCATTATCACTGATTCCGCTGGTAAATAAAGGAGACTCTAATATTTATCATCTATGATTCTGCCACTATTTCACTTTTGCTTCACTTTTCTGTCTATCGATTATAATTATTGTATTATTATTTTCGCCTCAGATTTATCTTTTAATTAAAGAATAAAATATATTATCAACCTAATGTCCAAGAGATTGTTTAATATACTTTAAATAGAAGTGAATTAAATAACTCAATTAAAAATATTACTTTTTTATTTATTTTAAGATGATTAATTATATATATTTATTATATTAATTATTTTAACTAAGTAATTTAACATCATTTTTATTTAAAATAGATTAGATAACCCTATTATTACTACCTTGATCTATTTCTCTTGATTAATAATGTATGTTAGTGGCTGACCGTATTAGTGATAATAATAATCATAATGATAAGATGATATATAGTATATATTATTGATGACATTTTTTTATTTTTATATTTTTAATAATAATATGACTGAATAAATTTATTAGAAATAATATATATAGTAATATAACATTACTTTAAATGTTGATAAATAAGTGTTACTCAATATAAATAATTTAATGAATTTTGTAATGTAAACTTTTGTTTTTCGTTTTAATCACGTTATCAGCGCGATCCAGTGACCTTAGCAAGAGGCCAAGAGCAACTTTTTATCCAAAATCTTGATTGACAATTTTTAAAAGGGTCTATATATACATATATTTAACTAGTGCATCACATGTTTGAATTTTGAGCAATACAAACTAAATTTTATTTTGAACAAACGGTACTATTCTCTAAAGGTAAAATAATTAAATTTTAAATTTTTTATCAACAATAAAAATTATTTTTGTTTGCTTTTGTAAATAAAAAGACCTCATTCATTTATTTACAAAAAAAAAATCCTGTCTCACGGATTAGTAGTGGCAAAAGAATGATTCTTTCGAGAGAGTTGGATGAGGTGTTTTTTTTTAGTCTTTGGGTCCCGAACTATATTAATAAGTTATTTAAGCTATTATCGACTAGGAGATGATATCTATAATAATCATTTCATTCTTAAGTAAGTATAAGTATGTAAGTATTTGTGAGAATAAGAGAATGATAAAAGTAAGAAGATATTTCCTTAGGAGTAAACTCCTATTTATATATTGGCAAATGGTTACGTGTGCCTGGTTGAGAGTGTTGTAATCATACTGACTAGTATAACCGATCTTGTCAAACAATAATTACCTATGAGGGGTCAGTGACGTTATAGATTTAGAGACACGTATTCATCCCTAATTAGTTAAAAAGATTGAGCCTAAGTCTTTGCAGGCCGACCTTTATCTTCTCATTAAATGCATATAAGATCAAAGTTTCACATCAATTTAGCAATGATAATATTAAATGTGAGGTGCCTGTCACTCACTACAGTGTTGATAAGACAATTTAAAATTACTATAGTGTTATTTGGGGTAGCAATTTCGTTAACTAAATTTGATTCACTATTTTTAATATATTTTTATTATTAATGGCATTATATACACATAATAAATAAAATGAATTGAAATATTCGAAATATTAAAAATTTCATAAAATAATCTGTTAAGGTCTTTCTAGAATGCTAAAAGGGCACAAGATATATAGCTGCATGATAAAATGAAAGGACAAATAACTACTATCCTAGCTAGACTTAGAACATTCAAGGTTAGCTGAACTAGTAGATATCTCCCTCATACAGTGTCAATGAAGAGATGGACAATGATAGATAATCGTTTGGCACGAGTGGTGTCGAATCAAAGCTTCACGGGTGGGCTGCAACAACTTTATCAAAGTTATTCACTCATTTCTACTTTAATTGCTTTAATCATTTCTTCCTATCTTAAACCTTACCATAATCTCCTCCGTTAAGCCCCCACAATTCACGCCACTAATTTTCTGTTTAAATTTCTGTCCATCTTTACCTTTAATTTTCTGGTGATTCCCCCATCAGGCCACCACAAATTGAACATCTAGCCTAGCCACTAGCCTAGCCACTGTTACTTTTGTTTCTTTGAGATTAATTATGGAATTGCTTATGTACTAAATTGCTTTTTGATTAAATGATTAATTGTTTAAGATAAAAAAAAAATCATGCACACCATAAAATGTCTTCAAACTTAACTAATTATAATGAATTCTTCGACTTTAGTAACATAATTCTCACAGATAAAACTATTATACATAATAAATATTTAATCCTTAAATTTATTAAATTAATGTTATTGTTAACATGGCACATAACTAATTAAGGATTTGAATTTAACTTTCCCTTTTTTCATAGATACTGGTTCGATTTTTCTAACACATTAAAATCTTTTTGGTAGTCAATTTTCTTCGAAGGTATTCTTGATTCGCAGAAATTACTTGAATAGTTAACTCGAAATAAAACTGTTTGAGATTTAGATATCTAAACTAATCCTTTGGATGAATTTTTTCTGGCAGTTCCAACATGTCATTATTGCCCTGCTAGCACTAAGAATCTACCATTTTTCCAAAAAGTTTTAAAAAAAACTATTATACAAACATTGATGTTAAATATTTGGAATAACTTTTATAAAAATGAAGTTCTCACAAAAAAGAAATAACTATATTAAAAATCAAATTACGTGTCAAATGCCAAGGACACAACATAGACCAAATTATTATTAATATAGACCCCACTTCATCATACAGTTGAACAGTTAAAATGTAGAAGGTGGCAGTTATGATGCGGTACCACTTAGTTGCATTCGACTTTAATAAACGAATCATTGAATTGACCTTAATAATTGAAGAAAAGCCACCAATCTGGCTCTGCTGTGTCCTTATTCAATCTTATATTAAACAAACTTAGAACCCCATAACGCGACACATTCAATTCCACTATTAAAGGCATAGCAAGCCTCAACCTTGAAAACCAACACAACCAAGATTCGCTTAATTGGCTAGTTGTTAACTATAGCCAAGTTCTGCCTAGGAGAATGTCTCAGGGAAGAGGCAGTGCATCTTCACCAACGTTAGTGTTCACTTTGATTTCTCTACTGTGCATGTTAGTTCTTGTGGAACATGCTCATGCAGCACCTTACACCGTTGGAGGACCTGGGGGATGGACTTTCAACACTGACACTTGGCCCAATGGAAAAAAGTTCAGAGCTGGTGATGTGCTAAGTAAGTTAATTTTAAATACTACTAGCTAGACTACTTATTAATTATATATGTTACTTTCTTAATTTTTTCAAATTTGTAGAGATCAATGTAACTATACAATGTGCTAATTGTTGCAGTCTTCAAATATGATTCATCAACCCACAATGTGGTTGCTGTGGACAAAAGTGGATACGACAGCTGCAAGACACCAGCGGGTGCTAAAGTGTTCAGTTCAGGCAAGGACCAAATCAAACTTGCTAGAGGGAAGAACTACTTCATATGTAACAACCCTGGTCATTGTGAATCTGGGATGAAGGTTGCAATTAATGCAGTGTGATTGTGTTGAATCGAAGTGACAACTTAAGTTAATGTTCAATTAGCTAGCATTAGTAAATGTTAATTAATGTGTGATCATGCATGTATGTATGTACTTTTTTATATGAAGCTGTTAAGTATATTAATCACTGTAGTTTTGTGAAGCAAGTGGGAGTAAGATAATGGTCCACTAGTCACGGGCTCTTCTTAGACATTGGATCTGCATATTCTGAAACTATTCTAAGTATCAGATCCAATTATTATCTGTATCTGTGTGTCGGTGTCACAGTGTGTGGTTGTATAACCGAATATATTGGACTCCATTAATAAATTAAATTTCCTATCTTGCTCCACTAGTCCACTTAATAAGGATGACGCCAAAAATTTTGTGTTAGAGCTATTACAAGTCGAAGTTGAATTGTTGTGTTTTTGAACATGGAAACTCAACTAATGCTTACCCTTCAGCTAGCCAATTATCCGTCTTGTGGAATAATTAATATGGTTTGATTAACTTTTCACGGGAAAGGTGAACCACACTGACAAATCAAAATTGAATGACATTAGAAATCATAATCGATAAATTAGTCCAAACATTCATCTTTACCTTGTAGGATAATCTCAGTTTCTTGTTATGAAAGAAATGATCATTAAGCACTATGAATTGTTGCTGTTAATTTAATATTTTACTCTCGGCAAGTTATTAATTAACTTGAATAGAAAGTTATATCTTAATTATAAATTATAGCTTTTATTAAGAAATACTCGCACTATTATAAATCATCATCTAATAATGCCAGTTTGAAGTTAAAATATACTATTATGTAGACACAGTATGTATTATATGTAGTTTAGGCATTAAAATGATTGTCTATTTATAATTATTTTTAATATAATACACTAAAATAATTAAACCTAATAAATGTTTTATATTCCAAATGAGTCTTTCAATACAATTTTTTTACATAATACAATTTTGTTATGCTGGCCGTTTACTTGCTTTTTCTTTCTTTATTTTTTTTTATATATTTTTTTGGTTTATGCATATTGATTTAGAGTGTTTGAAAATTTCGCATTAAGATTTAATACATATTTTTAATATAAATTTGAATATAAAACACTAATCACCTCAAACTAGCTTTTAACTAAAATTAATGAGTAAATAGTCATTTTCATCTCTAAATTATGTATATATTTTTATTTTAGTCCTTAAAAAAATTATAAAAAGGTTTCTAAATTAATATTTTATTATTCATTTTAATTCTTTGACAATATATATTATTTACTAATGTCAGTTTAGATGATGTAATATGTATTAATTAATTTTTTAATCTTATTTTATGTATTTCTTTTTTATTAATTTGATCTATGTTATATGTTAGTATACCCAATCAGATATGAAATTAGTTAAAATTAACAGAAAAAATAAATTAATTAAGATTAAGAAAATAAATTATACATATGAGTTGACCATTAATATGTTATATTATATAATAGACACCGATGAATAACAGATACGAAGGACTAAAATAAGTATAATTGATATACTTTTTACAATTTTTATGCTAATTCAGATTTTTCTCTGAAATTACAAGTCCTCTTTTTTTTTTCTTTTTGCATTTTTTCTATTTTTTCCAGAACTAAAATAGAAATACTTTTAACCCAAGGACAAAATTAATTTTATAAATGCTTAACTAAACACAAAATTAATGCATGCAAGTGTACAAGACTATTATTTAACATACATATTAGGATAAGACTTAAATTCTATAAGAAAATAATTTATTTTACACTATATGCTAATTAAATACATAAACATTTGGCAAATTTGCTTTGGAGTTCAAAAGTTATAGTTAGATTTTTTTTTTTCTGGTCATCATGACTAGTTGGATATTTACAACAGGCAATATGATCAGTTACTTTGGCGGGCCAAGGCCGGAAATGAAACCATACAGCTGAGCCAATTTATTTCTACTCAATCTATGATTTACATATTAAATACTTTCTTTTATTTTCATTGTAAGAAAAAAAATCCTTTACTTTTTATCCAAAATCAAAATAGAATGATTTAGACATGCAATGGAATGTAATTTTTTTTTTAAAATTATACTTTACTAATAAATTAATATTTTTAAGAATAATCAAATTAATTATGATATAATTAATTCTATTTTAATATTAATTAATTTAATCACGACACATGTAAATATTTTTAATATTAATCAAATTAATTACAATATGATAATTATTCCTTCAATAATAATTAAATAAATTGTAATATCAGTTACCAATTTTAATAATGATATAGTTAATAACAGTATAAGTTATTCTTTTTAATATTGATTAATTTAATTCAGAAAAAAATCATTTTAATTAATTCTGAATTAAAATATTATCATGTGATTTCAATATATATATATATATATATATATATATATATATATATATATATATATATATATAAAAATGGAAAGTATTCTCTTAGCAAAATATGGAGTGATCTTAGCAATAGCGGGGTGAAACGAGCAATTTCCCAAACTTATGGGTCGACGCAGGCTCGAATAGAAACGCCCGATGCTGTTGTCGTTGTTGGCCCATACCCGTTTTTTAGCTAATCAATGACCAAAGAAAGTTATTTAAGATCATTTTCAATTACAGTAATTAATAATTTTAAAAATAAAATTTTACAATAATAATGCACTCTTAAAATAAAATTTATATTAATTCCAAATCATTTTTGTTATAAATTTATATATTAATTAATTAAAAAAATTATTATGAAGTCAATAATTTTATTATATATATTTACATTGTTTGTGCCATTCTATATAAATATATATAATCTCTTAGAAATATTATGAAAATATTTCATTTGATATTTTAATGAATTAGATACTTGTTGATGCTTGGCATCGTATTATATCAAACACAAGTTAAATATTAATTCCACATGAGATCAAACACAAATTTAAAAGAAAGATATAGAAAGTTATTAAGCGAATTAAAAATGAACATGTAATTAAAGTTTAAGCTGCGCAATGTTGCACTGGTAGAAAAATCCTCTATGATTAGATGAGATCTTTAATACAAAGAAAGGACAATACTAATGAAACGTAAAAAACAGGGAAGTATGTACACTCAATTCCTTGTCAAATGTCAAAGATTTGTAAGCTTGTAAATTGTATTTGTCCAAGAAAAAGAAGCTTGAAAGAGTAGTTTTTTTTTTTTTTTTTAAGAAGGACAGACATTAATAAAGAGTTGACGAAGAATTAACGTGGAAAACAAAGCGATATTTAATTATTTATTCTCAGCTATGGTTAATTATATATTGAGAATTATTCTTATTCTTAGTCTTTGCCTCGACTTAGACGTTAACAATCATGCAAATAATTAAATTGGTATTGCCGTCCTTCCTGGAAAATATTATAAAATATTATAAAAGAGTAATTTAGTAATTAGGTATTCTAATCTCTTGTCTTCATCAATGTAGTAATTGTGAAGAACAAATACTCTAATCTCACCGTGTTCTTCATTGAGCAATCTCCAAAGATAAACAAATACTCCTTCAGGAAAGGTAAACCTCGTTTAAGACGCTTAAGACAAGATTAAATTTTTTTTAATTAATTATGAGTAAACCCTTCTTAATGCAAATGTTATCCAGCGTCTCTTAACATTATTAATTAAGAATCTAGTAGAATTTTTATACAGTTTGGATACTCAGTTAAAGATATTAAATATATTTTAATCATTTACAAATTAATTCTCGTTATCGTTTTTAATAGAGTTTAAAGATCTTCGTTTAATAATATTCTGTTTCAAAAAATTATTTAACAACTAACATAAAATTATATTCCGAAAAGACCAAGTTACACTATAACTCTTTTAAGGAATTTAACGATTATAATATATTCATCACTGCTTAATGACCTTAAGTTTCTAGATAAAAAAAAAAGTGTTTGTTACGCTGCAGCAACTAAACAATACTGCATGTTCTGTATTTTAGTTATTTTTAACAAGTACGAGTAGTTAATTTATTTATATAATAATAATGCAACGTATATAAAGATCGAAAAAAAATTATTATAATTTTTTTTTATTGTCATGTTGTATAATTTAATATTTAATTCTTCGTCGAATTTAAACAGGGAACATAAAAACTATTCTCATTTTCAGCTATCAAAAGGTGAGGCTAACAGTGGAATAGCATGCACAAAGTTTCGGATTAAACATTGTTATCATTGTATATTAAAAACTAAACAAAACTAAACAATGGTTCTAATATTTATACCATTTTGTGTGTGGCCACACTGTTTCTATTTTATTCATATAGTTTTACACATTATCAAGAAAGAATCATTATAGCAAATTAAAAAAAAAAATTAAACAAGAAAAAACCATTGACTTTAGTTTTTGAATAGCATATTATTATAGTTTAACGTGTGGGGTAGGTTGGAAGCAAAAAGAACAAACTGAGTCTAATTCCAGCTTTAGGCAGATTCTCTCAATCAA
This sequence comes from Hylodesmum podocarpum, assembly GCA_026586105.1. NCBI lineage: Eukaryota > Viridiplantae > Streptophyta > Magnoliopsida > Fabales > Fabaceae > Hylodesmum > Hylodesmum podocarpum. The sequence goes on along the minus strand of JALJEV010000623.1, from coordinate 11,150,581 downwards.
GTCTTCTCCCTCTCTCATATATTCTCAACCCAATAACAGAACAAAACCAAAACTCCATTGAAAGAAAACAGAATTAGTCATGGACAGAGAACAAGAAGAGATGCAATTCCTAGGGTTCTTTGGAGTCTACAAAGAATCCTACAAGATAATCATCTCATGGAGGAAGATCTTCAGCAAGATCACCCTAACACTAATCCTTCCTCTCTCCTTCATCTTCCTCATACACATCGAAGTCTCCAACATCATCTTCAGAAAGATCAAGCACAACATAAACGAAATAATGGAAACACCAAAAGACTCACCCCAATACCAAAACCTCTCTCACATGCTCTCTTCAGAGTGGGCAACGTTCTTTCTCTTCAAGCTTCTCTACTTCACTTTCCTCCTCATCTTTTCTCTCCTCTCTACCTCCGCAGTAGTCTACACGATCGCTTCAGTTTTCACCTCAAGAGAGGTAACCTTCAGTAAAGTCATGAGCGTTGTTCCTAAGGTTTGGAAGAGACTCATGGTAACTTTTTTATGTACCTTCGCGGCGTTTTTCGTCTACAACTTTTTGGCGGTGCTGGTTTTTGTCATATGGGCACTTACAATTGGAGGAAGAAGTAGTGATGGTGGTGTTGTGTTTTTCTTAGTGGTGTTGTTCATCTTATATTTCGTAGGGTTTGTGTATCTAACAGTGGTGTGGCAAATGGCTAGTGTGGTGACCGTGTTGGAAGACTCGTGTGGGGTTAAAGCCATGGTGAAGAGCAATGAGTTAATAAAGGGAAAGAGGTGTTTGTGCATACTAATATTTTTTACTCTTGTGATTTCGTTTGGGCTGGTGCAGTTTTTGTTCAAGAAAACGGTGGTGCACGGATGGAGATTGGGGTCTGTGGATAGAACAATTTATGGTATAGTGTGTTTGGTGGTGTTCTCTCAGCTGTATTTATTTCAACTTGTTATCCAGAGTGTGCTGTATTTCGTTTGCAAGTCGTATCACCATCAGAATATTGATAAATCTGCTTTGTCAGATCATCTTGAAGTGTATCATGGAGAGTATGAACCTTTAAAGTCTAAAGATGTTCAGATGGAAGAGTGCCATGTCTGATTGGTTGTTACGTTAAATTAATTGTAACATCATTTGGGAAGTGTATACATGATATAGTTTGTTGGTGTTATAAGACATATCTTTCTATGTGTGGAATTAAAATGAAGCAGATATGTGCTGAATCCATAAATGATTAACAAAGCCTATACCTTAATGTCCTTTTGTTTCGTTTTAATAATTTTTTTAAGTTTGTTACTTTTACCTGTGATTTTCTTATGATTAGTGGTATTAATCAGCAGTTTAAAGTTGGCGTATATGTATAAATGTTTGTGCGTGAGAAGTCTGACTTGGTCTCTTGAATATTCGCCAGGTTATAGTTTTGGAAATTTAACATATATTTAGATAGTATATAGCTATATATTAATTCGAGATAAGTTGCAATTAATGGTTTGTGGTGAAGTAGTCGTAACCACGTGAACGTGGCGTGCAGAGTAAAAGTCGTTGCATGTATTAGAGATAAGAGCTTTGACTATTTGGTATAAAATCTTAATATGAAGCTTCCATCAATATTCCCTTCCAACGGGACTGCACCAAATGAATAAGAAATATCGTCTATGTATGACTATATTTAATTAACCAATTAAATAATTAAGAAATAAAAAGAGAGAACGGTCAACAGAGGGACAAATTGATTCGGAACATGAAAACACGGTACAAGAAACAAAAATACAAAGGATTGAAAACACGTTTTACTTGTATTTCCACAGAAGAAAAATACAGATACGTTGCCAGTAAAATATTTTACGCTTATAATTTATTTTTTTACTATATATTTTCTTTTATTTTGATAACAAAAATCGTTAAAGATTTTATAAAATTTAATATTAATTAAGTTTTTAATCTCGTCAAAATTTTAGTTTATATCTTTCTAATTTTAGTATTTCAAGAATTTTCTATCCATAAAATTAGTCTTCATCGTTAAAAAAATTCTATTAACTCATGACATGTATGTGACTTTAAAAATTGACAAAAAAATTTGTCATCATTTAAACGGTCAGAAATTCTACATTTAAAACTTAAATTATAGGTGAAGAATAATCCATAGCTTATAATTACAGGTAAAGAATAATCCTTATATAATTTTATAGGATTCAGTTATATGCATAATATATCCGCTATTAAACGTGTGCTTCTCCAATGAACACGTAGTCAAGTCCATATGCTCACCGGCCAACTCGTCATCAAACCAAAAGCCCACGTAGACACGCCAAATTGAATAAGGATTTTCACAAAAACAATTTATGATTAGGAGATTATAAATTTAATTAATCTTCAAATCTAGCTTCTGATTAATTAAAACAAACTGTAAAATGAACTTGTTACAAGGGTTAAAAGAAATCATATGTACAAGAATTATTTAAATATAATAATTTCATAAGAAGCAAAAACATACCATTTATTACAAAGATTAAAAGTATATTTAGATCTTTTATGTAATATTGTATAGATCACCAAACGGATACACTCGTGTTGGGTCTCAGCAGGTTAGTAAATGTGTTGCGTTGAGATATTTTTCTTCTCACATGATCGATGCTGGAAAAACAAATGGAGGAGAAAGGTACATGCAAAAGGATTCCGTCGACGAGTTTATGTGAGAAAATGTATATAGAGATTAGATTATCGGTCTTCGAGGAATAAGTAATTACAAAGTAACTAAAATAATTGTAAAATAAAGCAACCAAACTATCTCTATACATTAATTAATTATAAAATATCTCTTTCAATTATCTCATTTTTTACGGGTCATGATTTTTTTTTTCTTTTTGACGGATAAAATAATCAAACTACCTTATTTTCTGTATTTCTTCTTCTTTTTTTTTGCTTAATTTTCGTAACCATCTATCTATATTAATTTAAAAACGTATGTATTAAAATTTAATTAAATTACTTATTATAAATCTAAAGCATAGTTTGTATAATTAAAAATATTTTTATTACAAAATATAATTAATCATTTTCGTTAAGAATTATAATTATGCTATAATTGTACAAAAATAAATAAATAATTAACTTATCTATATAAATATATAAATCATCAGCTACTGCCTAGTGTCGCTAAATAACTTACTAGGAACTCCCTGTTGTTGTTTTTTCTTTTTGTATTTTTTCATCGCTCACTTTTTTTATAATTTTTTTCTGTTTCTCTTTTTTAACGTGAAACCACGATTGCTTATCTAGTTTAATATAGATTACAAGCTAAATTAATAATTGCATATATAGAGTCACTATCTGTGAAATGAGAGGAAGTTGTGTCCTTTATTCATCAGATCGAAGAAATTGTATTTGAAGTTCGAGTTGATGAGGACGTACGGGACAAGCCTTGCTCCTTAATTTGGCGTTGGAATGATTCATGACGACTATTCTCATTCTTACTCGTAACATTCGCCTTAGTTTGTCTTATTCTTCGGTTCACTCTCCTTCGTGATAAAATCAAAGGTCCAAACTCCTTGCTTTTCCCAAAACTCCTTGCTATTCCAAACTCATTTATTATAAATTTTGAATAAAACAACTTGGTCAAAGTTAGACAGCTTAATTCGTAAAACTTACTAGATATTGAAACTTGACTGGTATAATAATTTGAGCATTGAATTTACCATAGAGGGCTAAAATGATTGATTTTTAATAATAAAAGGCTAAGGTTTATCCTCATTTGTATACACAAGTTTCATCTCTAGGTGACGAGGGACTTCACATCTCTCCCACGCCGAGGACTGGACTTCTGTGGAAACTATTCAAACGAATGCTTCAATACGACCCAATATTTAATGGGTAGTCCAATATTGGTCCTACAACGGATGATCCAACATCTTCATCGACATCTAGGATAGCCTCTGATATCATGTAGAAATTGTGGGTTGGGCCTAACTCAACCCCACAAGACCGGCTTATGGGGTGAGGTTTACCCCACTTATATACACGCAAAAGGTCTCATCTCTAGGTAATGTGAGACTTCACACTCCTCCTATATTGGACTTCCAACAATATTTACTTTATTTCTTATTCACACGATACACGATAGAATAAGAGTTTTTTTATTCATATAACATGATATTTTGTAAGAGTATGATCATGGATAATACAATTTCATATTGGAATGTTAAGTTAAATAAAAAGTAAATTATATCTTTTGATTTTGATAATTATATATTGTAAAAATTTTATTTATAAAATAAATCAAACTAGCTTACAAAGCAAGATGGTTCGCTAGTCAAGAGATGAGTAATGCATTTTAGACTAAGATTTTGTAAAAACTAATGATATTATAGATGAAACTTGGAAATCAGATAAGTATCAGTTCTGTTTGTCAGTTGTTCTCTAACATACCTTAATTAATAGAAATGTATTTTTTTTAGAGTCTCATCAGAAAAACTCGTTATTTAGAATAAATATGAGGAAGTCAACTAACTCCTCTTGAAAATTCTAATAAAATTAGAATAAAAGATGATATTTCTGATACAAAGACATGCATAAAGAAGAATATATTAGTTTAGAGTTAAAAAAGACTGTGTGTAAAGAATACTTAGGTTAATCAAAAGTTGTTAGAGTTTAAATAATACTTGTTATCTTTTATTATTTAAAATATTAGTTGTTGCTAAGAAATTAGACATAATTTTAACAAGACTAACCAGTATAAAAATAATTTTTATTATTTATATTTTTTGCATTTATTCTCTAACCAGGCTGCATTATTTTACAAATTTTTTTTTCAAGAAAATTCTTTTATAAAAACTTTGAAAATCTTTGTCTAAAAGCTTTAAATAATTCATTTAAATTTGATAAAAAAAAATTGCAAAATTATTTTTAAAATACAATTTAACCTATTTTTGTGTTTTTCTCTTTACATGAAAATAACCCATCATAAAATAACTAATATAAAATTTGATATTATATATAATATTATTATATTGTTGAAAATTAAAATAAAACTAATTAAAATTAAAATGAAAAAAAACATTAAAATGAAAAAAAATAAAAAATAAAGCTAAAGCAATACAGCGTAGCCGTCTAGTCGATCGGATTCAGTGTCGTTACTGTATTTTATAGGATTCAACTAAATATATATGCTGCTTAATTCGATTTCTAACATGTATTAATTCGATTTCTAACATGTATTAATTCATTTCTAAACAGGGTTGCTTTCTAGCTCGGGGACCAGTCAAATTAATTGCTTTTTGATAGAATTTTATAGACACAATAATTTAGATTAATTCAAGTCAGTCTAAATGAATACGTTTAAAGTTCCACATAATTTTTCCGACACCTATTTATTTCCTTTACAAAATTCCAACCCAAAATATGGGGTATACAAGAACCTAATAATCTTGTCGTAACAGAAGACTTGGTCTTAACAAGCTAAAGACCAACGGGTTTAATGAATTGGTAAATCATATTTTCACATAGTTGTGTGGCATGCATATTGATCCATCTCCTTCCACTATAAAATAGTGATAACTTACCCATCCAACCTCACCAAACCATTAACATAAGCATGGACACAGAACAAGAAAAGATGCAATTTCTTGGGTTCATTGGTGTCTTCAAAGAGTCCTACAAGCTCATATTTTCATGGAGGAAAATCTTCAGCCAAATCACTCTCACTCTCATCCTCCCTCTCTCCTTCATCTTCCTCTTTCACATCCAAGTATCCTCTACCCTCTTCGGCAAAATTGCACATGACTCTGAGGATTTAACCAAAACCCCACCTCACACACCCAAATACCAAAACCTTGTTGACAATGTTTCCTCTGATTGGGCCACGTTTTTTCTCTTCAAACTTTCCTACTTCATTTTCATACTCATCTTCTCTCTCCTTTCCACCTCCGCGGTGGTTTACGCCGTCGCCTCCTTCTACACCGGCAAAGAAGTAACCTTCAAAAAGGTCTTGAGCGTTGTGCCTAGGGTTTGGAAGAGGCTCATGGTAACTTTTTTGTGCACCGTTGTTGCTTTCATTGTTTACAACGTCATGGCGGTGGTAGTTTTACTCATATGGATACTTACAATTGGAGTAAAGAATGGTGCGGTTGCGATTCTATCGATCATAGGGATCATATATTTAGTGGGGTTGGTGTACCTCACAGTGGTTTGGCAACTAGCTAGTGTTGTGACCGTGTTAGAAGATTCGTATGGGTATGAAGCCATGATGAAAAGTAGGGAATTGATCAAGGGTAAGATGGGTTTGTCCATATTGATTGTTTTGAAGCTCAACGCTTGGTTTTTTCTTATTCAGTTTTTGTTCACCATGGTGGTTGTGAATGGATGGAAGTTGTTTGGTTTAGGGTCAATGGACAGAACAGCGTTAGGGATTGTGTGTTTCTTGTTGCTGTCTCATTTGTTCCTGTTGATGTTTGTTATCCAAACTGTGCTCTATTTTGTTTGCAAGTCTTACCACCACGAGATTGTTGACAAGTCTGCCTTGTCTGATCACTTGCAAGTGTATGATTGCTATGAGACATTGAAGACTAAAGATGTTCAGCTTGATTACCATGTCTAATAGCAAGCAAGATATAAAACACCAAAATCATATACCTATATACACACATGTATATGAATAAGAGAAATTATGTAATGTAAATCAAGTCCATTTAAGGACATTTGTATGCAGCCTGTGGCTTTCTTAGCTCCTTTGCTGAAATAATGGAATTAAATAGCTTTTAAATTTTATAATACAGGCTTGCTTTATTTTTGGTCTTTATATATATAATATATTTTGAATCTTTTAAGTTGTTGTAAAATTACATTTTATCGTTTTACTTATTAATAAATAGCTCATTCGAAGAAGTCTTTTAAAGTATATGATCTGAATTTCAATTTCTACTCACATATAAAAAAATTTGTTTGAATAACTACAAATATTGTTAGATCTTTTAAGGATACTATTGAAATTTTCCCTCTACGATTATATACAATTATATGCATAAAAAATCATTTAGTCCTTTATTAAGTGATTAAGTACTATTTGATGGAAGTGAAATTAAGTGCATATTAGAGTCACGTTATATTAAGAAATTAAATATAAAAAAAGTTATATATGAATAGAGATTAAGTTCACCGGCTTGTAGTACAGTAATCATTATTGTTGCAAAAAGTTTTCACATCCAAAAAAATTGGAAAAATAGTATATATATAATCTATACGGGCATTTAGGAGTTTGCTCACGATTAAATATTATAGCAAAAGACTTCACCATGAAATATTTTTATTATTAGTATGTAAAAGACTTTATAAGGTATTACTTATATAATAATGAGACACTAATTAGAATAAGTTCCGTGAGACTAAATTCGATTACAATTTATTGATAATTCTTTTACTCGTATTTTGATTTAAATGAATCTTTGTAAATAATACGTTCATATGCTCTTCTCCTAAATGCAGCGCTTTTATTATTAACTATTCTGAAGATTAATGGAGGTAGTGTAAAGCGGCAATTTTCTTGATTAATATATAAGTCGAGTTTTCTAATCTTAAGTTCTTTAACAAGGACAAATTATCATCACTATCAGTGATAAATTTTTGATAAAATGGTATTTCATGTTAATATGTTTGTAACTAAAATGAAAAACTAGACTTTTAGCAAGATGTTAATATGTTGGCAACTAAAATGAAAAATTAGACTTTTAGTAAGATATATAACACTTTAACTGTTACTGAATAACAACAGAGAACTAGCTTATGCTTTTCCCAATTCTTTAGTCATAACATCTCTTTTGTTGTTTTTTAGATAACCACATACTTAAATTGAGTAGTCGTGAAAACAACTTTAACTTGAGGTTTAAACTTGTAACTCGCGACAATACTTCCTAAGGTCAAAATGTAACTTGTGGTGCTTTTTCTTCCATCTAAATCTCCTCCCAAATCTGCACCAGAGAAACCATGTAAAGTGAGATTACTATTGTCAAAGTACAAACACATTCTTGAGGTATCTTTTAGATATTTTAGTATCCACTTTACACCTTGCTCCTTTCTAAGGTTTGATAGCAACCTACTGACAACTCTCACTACATATGTTATGTTAGGTCTAGTACATTACATCAAACTCGCTATTGCAAACACATATTACATCATTTACATGTAACTTTCTTGTTTATTTATTTTTAAAGCTTGATTCTTTGAAAGCTTTAAATGAGTTCTATGGATATTTTTGGTTTTGACATCTTTAAAAGTTAACTTCTAAGAAACTTTTTTTATATATTTATTTTGAGACAACTTCAAAATACCTTTTGAAGAATTTGTTTAGGTGGACCAAAATCTTTTATCCCAAAGCATTCCACCAACTACTACTTCAACCTGTTAATTCTTATTATACTAGACCCTATAATCAGCATATCATTAGCATATAAAGCAAGAATATGTCAACATACTTCTTAACATAACATCAATGATCTACATCACGATTGTGAAATGCAAAGTTGCTCAAAACTCATTAAACTTTTTGTATCACTATCTTAGTGCTTGTTTCAAACTATATAGATTTTTCTGAAGCTTGTATACTCATTTCCTAGAACATCAAAGCCTTCTAATGGTATCATATAAATGTCTTCTCCAAATCCACATATAAGAATGTAGTTTTAACATGTAATTGTTTCAAGTGAAGTTTCTTTACGACTACAATACTCAAGATATTAACAATGGTAGTCATCTTGACAACAAAAGAAAAAATTGTTGTGAAGTCAATTCCCTATTTCTACAAAACACTTTCACTATAAGTTTTTTTTTTGTATTTTTGTTGTCAAGTTCTTCTTTCAACCTGTAAACCCACCTGTTTTGCAAGACTTTCTTTCCTTCAAATAATTTGGTTAATGACCATGTTCCATTCTTTTGAAGAGATGTCATTGCTAACTCCCATTTAATAGATTCATTTCCTTACATGGCCCCAACAAAATATTTTGACTCACCAACATCCGTTATTAACAAATAATGCAATGAAAGGGAATACCTTTATGGTGTTATTGGTTCTCTACTAGATCTCCTTGATAGGATCTTAGGGGTTTTCAGCACTACTGTTGGTTTTGGTTCTAACTCTGGCTCTACCTCTGCATCCTACCCTTTGTTGGCTACAAAACTTTCTAAGATTTCTTCCAATGCTACTTTCTCATCGAATTCTATAGACTTATCTTTATAAAACATGCACTTATTAAAAATGACATTTCTACTTCTGATGATTTTCCTGTTTTAATTATCCCAAAACTTGTAGCCATACATGTCAGTTTCATAGTCGATAAAATAATTTCTTTTTCCCTTGGGGTCTTGTTTGTCTTTATTGTCAAAGTCTATTAGAACATATAAAACACAACCAAAAACTCTCAAATGTGAAAGATTTACATGTTTGTTAGACTATACTTCTTCAAATAATCGATAATTCAAAGGAATTGATGGTTTTTTGCTAATGAGATAGGCTTGTTGTATTTATCTCTTTTTCCCAAAACACCTTGGGCAAGCTAAACTAGATCTACATGCATTTAGCTCTCTCATTTAAGGTTTTATTCATCTTTTCTACCATACATTTTATTTAGGTATTCCTTGTATTGTTTTGATCATTCTGATCTTATTTTCTAAACAAAAGTTATTAAACTTCTGATAAACATACTCTCCGCCATTGTCGGATTTCAGACTTTGAACCTTTAAACTTATTTATTTTCAACTTCTGTTTTCCACCTTTCAAACACAAAAAAAAAAACATTAGATTCATTTTTTAGAAAATAAGTCTATACCTTTCTTGTCACCATGAGCTTCATTCCTTTATCACTCATGTGCCTAAACCTTTTATGTCATAAAGAGAAACTGTTAATAACCTTAGCAACCGCTACCATATCCTCATCTCCGACCATGTAAAGAGACCTTCATTTATTTCCATGAGCTACAACCAAATTGTCTTTCGTTACCTTCCAAACTCCAACTCTAAAAGTGGTGTGATGTCCCACATCATTCATCTGCCCTATAGATATTAGATTTTTCTTTAAGGCAAGGATATGTTTGACATTATGCAATGTCAACAAGGTCCCACTAGAGTTTCTGATGTCAATATCACCTCTTCTCATAATATCAAGAGATTTTCCATCTACCAAGTATACTTTTCCAAACTTTCCAGAAACATAGTTAAATAATAGTTATAGAGAAGTAGTGTGCAATGATGCACATTTGTCTACAACCCACGAGTCAATAAAATCATCCAAGTTGAAAAGTAATGCTTATGTACATTCATCAATAACTATATTTGAGGATTCATCATCATTCTCTTTTATCATTATTCATTTTCTTCTTCTTTGGGCCTTTGCATTAGTTGGTAAATGACCTCTTTTATCAAAATTCCAACAAATAATATCATTCCGGACTTTTGTCTACCCTCCCCCTTTAGACTTTGATCTGTCTCAACCTTAATTCTAACCTTTTTGGTTATTCTTTCCTCAGCTTTCAGTATCCAATACTGAATTGGAGGCAGATTGATTGTTTACACTGAATTTCTCTTATGAAAGTCTTGAATTAGAATTAAGTCACGATTTCATTGACTTGTAACTTGTGACTCCTTAAAAAATTACTAACTATAGTGATTGCTCTAGCCCAACTATCCAGAAGGGATGATAGTAAAATTAATGCCTTCACCTCATCATCAAACGCTATCTGCACTAACAAATATAAGTCAAGAATCGTATTAAATTCGTTAAAGTGATTAATCACATAATTACCTTCACCCATCTTAAGGTTGAATAATCGATGCATCAAATATACTTTGTTGGCTGCAGATAACTTCTCATACATATTTGATAACGTCTTCATCATATTTGCAGTGATATTTTTGTTCATAGTGTTGAACGTAACATTTTTGGCAAGTGTTAATCTAACCACACCAAGAGCTTGTCAATCCAACAACTACTATATGCTTGTTGTTAGATCAAGATGATTAACGTCTTAAGTTTTGATTAATTACAAGACAGACGAAACACATCAGACGGAAGCATTGCAAGCAAAGTCAGACTGAACAAGCACAGACGGAAGATGACACCTCAAAGTTAAAGTCATTCGTCTGTCCCAAAGCCAAGTCATCAGACGGAAGATAAGACGATACTCTTCAGACGAAGTTTTCAAGGTAACTCCTAAGATTGAAGAAGTACATCGTCCGTCAAGAAAGTGAAGCTGATGAAGTTGCTCTTGGAAGATGGTCCAATGCAGCTCCGAATTGCCCCAATCTAGCCTTCACCGTGCACATCACCATGGAAGCCAAACACAAGGTATCTCGGCCATGGAAGTGTTTAGGGGTTTTCGGTGTTATAAATCAAAGTAGAAAATGAAAGGGGTGAGGAATGGTGGTGGCGCCAAGGAGGAGACTCCCATAAGCCTAGGAGGAACCGCCACAATGGTTGAAAGAGGTCATTGATGAGATTCAAGGTCTTCCCTAAGGGAACAAGAGATATTCTCTCAAAAAAGCTTAAAAGCTATTCTTCATTAATTTGGCAAAAATTCCTTACATCAAATTCGGCCAAGGCTTTTATAGGAAAACCTTGCTTGGCCATCAAGTTTCCTAACCATGGTTTATGGTTCCTTAAGCCTAGTTAAGGCTAGCCAATCCGTGAGCTTACCTTAATCCCCAAGTAACCATGCTAGTTACTTGGTGATTAAGGAAGCACATGGCTTCACATGGCCTTCACATGGGTGCACATGGGCTTGTCTACCATTTACACCCATGTGATTAGCCAAGTCATCAATCCTAATCACTTGGGATTAAAGGTTGAGATCCCTTGATTAAGTAAGGCACGAATCCTAGCTTAAACAAGGTTTCTCCCTTAATTCCAAGTGATTTCCAAGGTTCTTCACAAGTGTTTTGCCGAAAAGTGGTGCATTTGAAAATCTTTGTGTGAACCTTGTTTTCTTGGGATTTATGGCTTGCCTAACACTAGGTTAACCGAGGGCTTTGGACCCTTTTAAAGGAAGCACTGAAACCCTTTACATAAGACTAGTATCCTTTGGTTCATACAAGTTTACAAGTAGATTACATTCTCCTAGTCCTATACTAATAGCCTCTTGGTCTTGAAGCTTTCGTACTTCTTCCTCTAGCCTTCTTTGCATGCTTCTAGTGATCGTCCTTGATGTTCCTACATCAGAAGATCAGACGGAGTAACTCGCGCCAATTTCAAAATCCAAGTGTTACTCTCAAGTGTTTCCAAGATCAGTATGTGGATTCAAGATAACCTCTTCAACACGAAAAGGCTACACCCTTTTTGTGAAGATCTCTGTACAAGTCAGAAAAAGGTTATGAGCGCGCCGTCAAATCGTTGTGTGCAAGCCATCATTTCATTGATTGCACTCTGACACCTTTTTGGGGACTTCACTTGGAAAGCTCAACGGCATTCTTCATGTCTCTAACGGATCTTTGAAGACTTGCCCATAAAAGGACTTCACTCCCTCAAGTTTCAGTTGGCGAACACGCTACAATTGCTAAGACTTTGTGATTTCGCTCACTACAATCTTTGCACTTCATTGTATACCCCTCTCTGCGAAGAGGAACTTTTCTTTCTAGAAAACTCTTTAAATCCACTTGTGTGGTATTTTAGCCTAAGGAGGCTGTGTGTTCAAAGAATACCTTTGCTTTAGCCTGAAGAAGCTGGGTTTCAAAGAATACCTTGTTGTTTAACCTAGGAAGGCTGTGTTCAAAGAATATCTTGTATTAGTCAGAAGTGGTTGAGTTCAAACAACACTTGTAACCATTTTACAGTTTGTAGTGAAAACTCAGTAGTTGCTAAGGTAACTGGACGTAGTCTTGAATAGACGAACCAGTATAAAAATAACTGTGTTTATTTTCTTGAGCTTGTGACTAACGGGGATAACCAAAACTTAACGTTCATTCTTAAAATCAATCTTTAAAGATAAGAATTGTTTCGTCTGACCTTGTTTGAATCAACAGACGAAAGGATTAAATTTTTAGTTAACACAATTCAACCCCCTTTCTTGTGTTTTATCTTTTACACTTGTCAACCCAACAACTACTAATTTAATTGCTTCATGTTTTCTAGCTTCTCCTCTATTAAGGATTGATACAACTTCTTCTTATACATGTAATCTTCTATCTGCATCTTCCAGAATGATGAACCAAATCTTTTTTATGTTAAAAATCAGACAAAGCTGCAATTAAAAAACATACCAAGGTATATAGATTCTAATACCAATTGTTTGGAGCAAATAAAAGAGAGAGTAAAGAGAAAATACAAGAATTTAACGTAATTGAGTACACGTACCTACGTCCACAACTATACTATGAAGTATTTTTATTATATATATATAAAAAACTTTAGAAGTGTTACTTATATAATAACACCGAAACGTTAGATTAAATCAAACTACATTTTATTATCAATAATATTATTAACTATGTATTTTTCTTGTAATAATAATTTATTATATAAAATATTTAGTTAAAAATTGTAGGTTTTCTGGGTGGAAAGTTAAAAGATGTATCATTGCGCACGTCTATTGACCTTTCTAAGCACAGGCACCATAACATATACAAAAATATTAAAAATGTTGATAACCGATTGAAATATGTTTATACAATCATATTGGGTATCCCAAAAAATAAAGTAAAGATCTATTGACCAAAGTCATGATCAATGACACTGGCTCTTTAAAGGCATGAAAGGCTTGTCTGTTGGGCCTATAGATGCATATGGGATTGGTCCGGGTCTAAAGCCTAACTACTAAGAAATTTAGATTATGTTTGAAAAAATTATTTCCCATAATTTCAACTATTACTATTATTAAAAAATTGTAAGTAAAATAATTTTAATTTTATGACAAAAACTTAAAGCTTCGTACGAATTTATAGTTCATACAGTTGATTGTCAACCGGTTTATTTGTAAGAATCAGCAGGACTATTTTATTTATATTTTTTTAAAATCATAATATTGGCATTGCTGGAATTAAAAATTAAATTTGTCGAAAACTTCAAGCGTGTTCGCTCCCAATACAAACTTTTATCATTTATGACAAAATACATTAGTCAATAAAAACTACCTTTATACTTGTAGTGTGTTTTTGAATTGTAGTTCTGAAAGTAAAGTTTGGTTGAACTTAATTTTGTAAACTCAAGTTTGATTGAAAATAGGATTAATGTGACTGAATTTAGCTTAAGTACTCTTATTTTAAAATTAATTTTATTAAAATGAAACTTGTTTTAATGATATTAATAAAAAAAAGTTTCAAATATGTAATTATTTAAATGTGTGTAAATTTTACAATGTGATATTTTTCATTATATTCTAGGGGGGGGGTAAATAAATGTGTTAATAATGGTAAACTTTCTAGCGAGTGCATCTATTTTCTTAAATTGCAAAATTTTTGTCATTCCTTTTAACTAAGCTTATATAACCGGTTGGAGCTAATCTAAGGTAGATTTCCACATCTACTTTTTTCCCCCAAAAAAGAAATGATTGGTTGAATTCTTTATTAAACTCTCTGTTATATATACGAATACGAATACGAATGCGAGTAAACCTCGTTCACAATTTAACTTTTATAATAAAGAACGAGATTCGAGCAAGTACTTAGAACAAATAAAAAAGTAGATATAGAAATACAAAAGCAAAGACATGTATATATATAAGCGGATACTTTATTAATGATGATATATATATCACTTTACATATATATATTTCTTTTTATTTTTCGAAAAGAAAAGGACATAGCTGATCACAAAACAAAAGTAACTCAAACCAAAACCAAAAACCATATATGGGATATATGATATGTAATCCATAGACAGATGGAAGAGTCATTCCTCTAAGAGTTTGAGGAAGGCATAGTTGGCGGCACCACCAGGTAACTTCCTTGCATTAACAGAGAGACTGATATCACGAGCTATACGCTTGGCATCAGAAGCAATCCCATCTAACCCCATTCTTGAAAATCCAGCGCAGTAAAGACCATTTCCATTTTCTCCCTTCCAGTGATTTGGAAATCTTTGTTTAGGCATTCCATTCTCATTGAACAGGTCCCTGTAATCCTGCATATGGAAATCACACAAACATTTGTTAGGGCCTGTCTAAGCCACATTCTAAAATCAACCATTCAACTTATTTGGACAAAAAATTTATTCTTCCATGTATGTTATATGCACCTTGAGCCACTTAAGCACAGTGCTGTTGTATCCAGTGGCAAATATGATAACATCAAATTCACCACTTTTCCCATCCTCAAATTCAACCGTCTTTCCATCTCTGATGCCTGTTATAGCTGGGAAAACCTGAATATTAAAAGTGACAATTAACCGAATCAATATAAATCATCAATGTTAATTAAAAAATTAATGATTAAAAAAAAATATTTATATATATGTCTAGGTGTCTAGTGATATACCTTAATTTCGCCTTTCTTAACCCTACCAACGCAACCAACATCAATGGTAGGGGTAGTGCCACCCTTTTTCTTGAGCAGGAAGGGTCCCTCCGCTGGCCTGACCAAGCCATACTCGGACATGTCTCCGTACTTGAGCTTGCTCATAAACATCATAATCTTGTCCACCCTCTCCATTTTCATGTATTTCAGCAAGGTCATTCCAATGAACACCATTTCCTTGGTGAAAAAGTGAACCTATATATATGGATATGTGTAAGATATATTCATATAGCAATGAGTCATCTCTAAGGCGTTCATTGAGTCGTAAGAGACTTGCCTTGACCTTTTTGAAATCATGAGACGTGGAAACAAATAACATTTTATATATAATTTTTATTCACACATTTATTATTAAAATAATACAATAAAGCAAAAGAATATCCATCTTAATTATTTTTTTTCAAAAAAACGTCTGATTTGACTAAAAGAAAAATATCATCATTCACTTTTTCTATATTAATTTATATATTTGACTGAAAATATATTTTAAATCCCTTAAATTTAGGATAAATTAAGGATTAAGGGCATGCTTAAATTTATTTTTATTTTTTTATGTATACGTCTTGTCATGTAATAAGAAGAATCCACGTAAAGGGTATGTAAAGGAAGAAATGACTTACAGGACCCCTAATAACAATAGAGGTATTAGCATTCCAGTTAGAGAGATCATAAGCGATCTCCATACCAGAATTGCCACAGCCAACAACAAGGACATTTTTGCCATACATGTCTCTTCCATTCAAGTACTTGCTGCAATGCATGTATTCTCCCTCAAACTCTTCAAGGCCATCGACCTTTGGAATATAGCCTTCACTATTCTCACCGGTTGCGACCACAAGAAAATCAGCCACGTAAACCTCCACAGCATTATTTGATACAATGTCCTTCACAACAACCCTCCATTTCCCACTGTCGTCATCGATAGAGGCTGACACCACATTCCGGTTATACCTAATGGCAATCTTGAAACGGGCCACATATGTGTCCAAATAACGCAAAAAATCAACCCTAGGGACAAAGGTGGGAAAGTTAGAGGGAAAGGGCATGTGAGGGAGGCTGCAGAAATCTTTTCCTAAGTGAAGTTTCAAACGGTCATAGGTTCTTTTCCTCCAAAGAGATGCATGACAATCCTCTCTTTCAAGGATCACATTGGAGATTGAAAGTTTGTTGAGACATGCAGCTGTTGCTAGGCCTGCAGGGCCAGCACCAACAATCACAACAGGAACTTCAATCTCCATGTGGTGGTTTAGGTTTTGCTCTGGTGGTTTTGGATCTAATTTGGTAATGAAGTGTAGGTCTTGGTGCTGCTTTTATAAGCATATGGCTATTCATCCAGCCAGTGATTATGATTCTTATTTTAGTTTTTTCCTTTTTTTTATTATTAAATTCTATATTTTGGTCAAGACCTCTGGAATTAGAAAATTCAAGAAAATAAAATAATTAAACTTTTTAGTTGCTTTTGGTCAAAAATGTTCTTTCTTTAGTCATGCATTAATAATATTACAGCAAAATAGGGATATTTACGTTTACAGCCAACAAAGCAAATTACTATGGGACGTGACAATATTACTTTTAGTAGTTTTTTTAACGGTTGCCTTTTATTAGATTTTTAACTTTTTATTTTTGGATTTTCAACTAATTTATTATTTAGCCATTCTCTGGTTTCTTCATTCCTGTTCCTGTTAAAAAAAAAAATTACACCCACACTTCTTGAAACAAATCTTTTTCTAATAACTCTCTTATTTTTACTCTAATGTATTAACTTTTTTAATTATTTTTCAATATATTATACTAACATATTTTGTTATAAAAAATAATATTTATATATTTTTTATTCATATTTGTATGCCTACACGTTAATTACCTTGTATATCTTTAAGAGAAATCATGTACAGTTTCAAGGAGTATTTATTATTAATGAGTCAAGGAATTCTAGTAGAAATTTTATTATAGTAATTAACAGATAAAGAATAAGATCATCCCCACTTTGCGAATCTTAGTAATTAAATTTTACTATTTTAAAAAAATTAAGATTGCTTGAGATTTTTGACAAGGATGGAGAAAGGAAATAAATAAGTTGATGAATAGAAAAAATTATATTAAAGTATTTTTTATTCGATTGTATATCTTTAAAAGAAGTCGTGTACAGTCTTAAGAGATCTTTATCATTAATTTGTCAAGGAATTCTGGTATAATTTTTCCTTATGAAAATAAAGAATAAGATTCATCCACATTTTGTGAACCTTAATATTTAAACTTTATCATTTAAAAAAAATAATGAAGTAAGGTAGTTTAAGATTTTTGACAAGGATTAATAAAGGAAACAAATAAGTTGATGAATAAAACACTTTGTTAAATTATTTTTACTGAATGTGGACAAATTGATTTACACAATTAATATATCACATTGGTTATGTATTTAGGACAAAAATGAAATGGAAATTAATATTTCATCAAAAACCTAAAGCATCATTTAATATAAGTTTTTATTGTGTTAAAAGGTCACTTTTTAAAGAATAGAGGAAGTAATAATTAGGAAAAATATATTAATAAAAAAGAAAGTAAAACATATTGACACATATAGTTTTTGTTAAATTCTTTCTAACATTTTTTTTCCTTTTTAAACTCTTTCATTGATTTTCAATTATTCAAAATATATTAGATTCATTTCTTAAACATGATTAATAATCTCTAGTAATAAACTCATTTTATTATAAAAACATTTTTGTATACCTTAAAAGAACATAAAGAATCACGTAAAATCTCAGGAATGTTTTCTTAATATAACTAAAGTTTATTAAAATCATAAAATTGTCAAATATAATTTACTTCTTTGACTTTAAAATAAGTGACGTTTAAGATTTTGCGCATCGATTGAGAAAATAAATAAATAAATTAATAAATGAAATTTTTTTAAGAACATCGTTGTTGTTGATGGTAGAAAGTTTGATGTACTTATATGCATTATACTAGAACTAAATATTATTAATTTATTGATGGTAGAAATTTTTATTGATACTATAATATAAATTAAAATTTGGTACTGGAGTTCATTGATTTAATGATTATAGAAAATTCTATACTCATACTGATAAATTAATTACATCTGACAAAGATTTAGCGAACAAAGTAGATTTTCGTGACAGCGGGTATGTTAGATCTTGGGTATATAGTCAAGAACATTTTGTTCCAATGTCAACTTAGATGTTAGTAGACAGTAATTAAGTAGTATTAATGTATTTAATTCTTTTTTACTAAGAATCATATTAAATACCCATTAAAAATTAACAGTATAAATATATCAATACATTTTTGTGTTTTATTTTCATAAATATTTATTTAATAATTTATGATCGGTATTTTTTAACATTTTCATTGACATTATCTTATAAAAGAAAGTAATTAATACTAACTTTAAAATATATTTCCACAAATGCTTTATACAGAAGAAAGAAATAAAAAAAATGTAACAAATTAAATAATTAATAAAGAAAAGTAAAATAAGAATCAAAGAATTTAATTTAGATCTAACTATATAATGTTATTTTTAGATTCGGATCTTCAAAAGAGTAAGCAATGCAAATTTAATTATTAAAAAAATTAAAAAAAATGATATTGCATGATAAATTATAGATATATCAAAATATCAGTTATTATTTTTTTTCTATATCAAGGATTTATATTATCTATTGTTTTACCTTTATTTACTTTTGAGGAAATTGATTGATCTGAATATTTTAATACTATAATATAATTATAAATTATTAAGTTGGATATTTTCTCTAGAAGACTGGTATATTGAAAATCTGTGGGTGGAACAATTAAGAATCTAGAAGGACCAAATTAAAATTCTCAGTGAAGTGAAAGGTGAAACAAATTAGTCTTAGAAGCGGTATGCAAAACTTTTGCGCCACCTTGCAGTCTGCATGCTTACCTGTTCCGAATGACAGACACGTAGGTTTTGATACGGTGAGATATTAGTGTTTATCTTCCTTTTAAAGATTATAGCAATAAAAATCCCTGATTTTACTCAACTTTATGTTAAGCGTTGCGACCGAAAGTTTAGAAAGTATGTCCTACATCAGATATAAATGAATGAGTTAATTGAATAGCTATCAGAGATTTGACTTATTGGTGTGTAATGGTCATAGATATGCGATTTGTGCAAGGAAAATATGTTCTGTGGACACCTCAAACAACTCTCACCTATGCCTTATGTTTTGTGTGACACTTAGATTTTGCATTTCTTTTGTTTCAGATTTTGCTTTTAATTAATAATATTTTTTTCTTGGAGAAAAAGAAAGAAAGAAACACACTCGTCTACACCTAGTCAAAGATAAGTTTTTCTAGAAAAAGAAAATAGAAAGAAGTAATAAATGGAATAAGTTATATGATGCGAAAGGAAAACTAATGTGAATGAAAAATATTTAAGACCAAACTTTATTATTGTATGTAAGATTATTGATGATATTTAAAAAATATTGTAAAATTATTTATAAATTTTAATAATATTTTAACAAATGTATCATCTAAACCCATTATAAATTGTTATTAGTAATATTCATTTTATAATATTTCATAAATGATATTTTTAAGTATCATATGCATATTCGTCTAATAGATAAATGAATAGTAAAAATTCTTTACATTTATACGAAGGTTTAAATTAATGTATAATTTGGAAGAATATATTAATTAGAAACTAGACGAATTGCTATATATAAAAGATAAATATATTTTTAAATGATTATTTTTAAAAGTTAAGATATTTATTTGACATGAAAATTTATGGCAGCTTTCTTCAATTGACGAAGAATAAAATTCTAATGATATCATTAACGTGTAACACGCTTCTAATTCTAACAGATAAAAATAAAAATTTAAAATGATTGAACTGTTTATATAAATTTTAAAGAATAAAAATTGAAATTAGAAATTACTTTAAACAAATCAAAATTCTTAAAGTGTTATTTTTCAAGTCTTTTAAGACTTTTAATTATAAATGATCTTTGTATAGAAATTTATTTTAAATTAAACACAAATCTTAGTAAAACTTTTTATTTTTAATGATAGGTATAAACTTGAAGAAATTATATATAAAAAATATTTATTACGAGATTATATTTTAAAAAATATTTTATTAACCTAAAATAATTGGATCAAAAATATTTATATCAGTTACTTACTAAATATAATGAAACCTTAATTAATTATCAGAACTAGACATAGTCTTATAGGTCAATATAAAATTTGTATCTATCTCTTTGTTATATTTCAGTGTTTATTAACAATATGGATTGATAATTATTTGTTAAAAATATTTTGTAAAAATATTTAAAAAAATATAAAAATAGTTTTAAAGAAATATTTTGTCTATTCTAAGAAGCTTAAAAAAAATAATTATCATAATTCAATATTTTTCTTGTATTTTTTTTCTTTATAAGTATTATTAAAGATAGTAAATAGTAATTCTTTTTTATATTAATAAATAAATATGTAAATAAAAAACATAAAAAGTGGGTTAAATTTTGTTTTAAAAATATTTTTGAAATAAGTCTGATAACTGTCAAATGCATATTTTTACAGGAAATATAAAATGTTTTTCAAATAATGATAATGATTACATTCAACGTCATTTTATTATTCAATATAATAATAAAGTAAAAGATAAAACATAAATAATTTTTATACTAAATTTTATCAAGATTATATATAATTTATTAAACAATTAAGATTTCATTATAACATGGTGAATATAATTATTATTTGATCTCAATCACTTCTTCCTAATCCAAGTATTTTTTGGTTACAATCTTTCCATGTTAACAAAATCTAAGTATTATTTGGATTCAGTCTCTTTAGGTTAATAACTCTAAGCATTGTTGGGTCTCAGCCTCTCTACGCCAATAACAAGTACTTTTTATTGCAGTCTCTTCAAGTTAAACTACCACAAAGATGTTGATTTACAAAAAGAATTATCTAACTTAGAAAAATTCAACTTCTATGCAGATAGGAAAATACAATGAAAAATATGGATAAAAAACTTTTTACAGAATGTATGATGTCATACAAAGATAATTTTTAGAGCATTCATTATCACTTTAAATTTTAAGTTTTAGCTTGAAGCGGCCATTAAATTCAATAGCTTCAAAATTTAATAAAAGCATGTTCAACGTTCCTTTACATTAAATGTGTTCTTGAGTTGTCAACTTTAAGAGATAATGTTTTGAGGAATTCGTACACAAAGGTTATATTTTTTCTACAACAGATTTTCGTGTCAGAAAACATCTTCTTTAACTCTGATAAGACACGCATTTTAATGAAGATTTAGTTAACTTCCTCTGTTTAATTGAAATGTATGTTTTGCTTTATAAAACTTGCATAAAATAACGTTTTAATTGGAATCTACGTGTAAACATAATAGACAAAATTGATATTTATCTTAACTTTTGAGACTTCGTCTATTACTTCATTAATTTGATTTAAGTTTCATCTAAGACGCAATATTCACTTTGTCTCATTGCTTCAAAAGTCTGAAAATTTCGATCATTTTATAAGTTTAGACTTTTATCTTTAAAATTTTGTAATTATTAAAATTAAGAGATATAATTTATCTTTAAACAAATTTGACTTAACATACGATATTAAATATCAATAATTTGGTAGTATTTTCATATACTCATTTAGTAGTATTTTACATATATATATATATATATATATATATATATATATAATCAAATTTTATTTTTGTAATTTTAAATAAACTTCACTCGAGTGAAGTGTTAAAAAAAGGTTTATATTAAAAAGGTGTTGTTAGAATTTTGTTTAGAAGAGAAGTAATGATGAAGCTCTCAAGGTAATTTCAGGCAAGAGAGTGAAAAAGTATCATAGTAGCTATCTCAAAACAATTAAATATTATGACCAAAACTGCAAATTATATTTCATGTGAGTAGTATTGGAAAACATTACATAAAAAAAAAATCTTAAACAATTTCATGTCAGCCACCAGTTTAATTCATTGAGATTGGTTGGACACAAATACTTAGAGTCATTGAAGTAAAATCCTCTTATTGTGTGTGTTGAGGTTTGAACCTCTCATATCTCAAAAAATATTCAAATGTGTACTAGTTTCTATCTAATGATTTGATCTATTTGTAAATTTATTTATAAAACTGATATTTTATGTATATTTTGAGTAAATGGTTTTTAAAAGTATTCAAAATAAGGTTTGTTCACTTAGTTTATTTAGTTCGGTCAGCAAAGCAAGAAAGTGAGCTTATTTATTTTAAAATAACTGTGTCCAAAACGAACATCAAAGGTTCTATGGTGTAGTGGTTAGCACTCTGGACTTTGAATCCAGCGACCTGGGTTCGACTCCCGGTAGGACCTTTTGTAATTTTCAATATTTTAGAGATATTATTTAATTATTAAATTAACCAGCTCATAAACAATTTAAGGATGATATATAAGTATAAAACAATTATTTTTGTATGATTGATTGTGACGTAACACTGTATGATTGATTTTTATAGCATTTTATCATCTTTTTTTTTCTAATGGACATAACTAGAATGGTTTAAAAAAAAATTAAAGCAAATGGGCTTTGTTCAAAAGATTACATAGCTATGGATCCGTTTCAATTGTAGGTTCCCAAACAAAGGACGCATTGGGTGTAGGCCTAGGCCAGTGTGTGAAAGTGCCCAAACTGAGATGCGGTCAGGACCAAAACATGCAACATAAAAAATGTGCACAGGGTGCGTTCAATTTAGTTGGTCCACCTGGCGCAGCGGTATTGGTGGAAAAAAAATCATTCTGGAGGTGATTCAGGCTTGAGAGCATTGCGCCTCAGACTTTGGCATCGAGCGTTGCCTTTTACGCGGCATTTCTTCTCCCATTTTTCACTTTCACATATCCCTACCAAGAAACTAAAGGTATATATTTGTTTAAATTATAATTATTTTAATTTCTATTCTATTTTTTATATTAATACTGTTATATTGTTTATAAATTATATTAAGATGGTAAAATTCAGAGTCAGGAAAATATAGCACAATGTAGAAATATAGAAAAATATAAGTAAAAGAAAAAGATTATTCAATTATAGTAAAATTATTGAAATTTTAGTTAGAAATTTTTTAGTGTATGACATTATTTAGTTGTTGTTAATTAGTATTTAGAAATATATAGTAGATGATTTTTGTTGATATTGTATTTAGTAAAATGATTGATATTTTAGTATCTTAAAATTTTTGTAGTGTACGAATTTTGTTGATATTGTAAGAAAAAAAATATTCGAGTGTAGTAAGTATGTTGATATTTTATAATGTTGAAGTTATTTTAGTGTATGAATAATTTTTTTGATATCGTAGTTAAAAAAAAATTGAGTGTTAATAAAATTGTTGCTACTTGGGTTATTTGAAATTATTTTAGTGTATAATTTTTTTAATATTGTAGTAAAAAAAACTTGAGTGTAGTAAATTTTGATACTTTAGTGTTTTGAAATTATTTTAGTGTATGAATTTTGTTGATATTGTATTAAAAATAAAAAATTTGAGGTAGTTAAATTTTTTATATTTTATTACTTAGAAATTATTTTAGTGCATGAATAAATTTTTTGATATTGTAGTTAAAAAAAAAGAGCCATTATAGTAAAATTATTGATATTTGAGTAGTTTGAAATTATTTTAGTGTATGAATTTTTTTAATATTGTAGTTAAAAAAATAGTGTAGTAAAATTGTTAATATTTAGTATATGAATTTTTTTATATTGTCGTAAAAAAAGAAAATTAGTGTAATAAAATTGTTGATAATTTATTATTTTGAAATTATTTTAGTTGATGAATTCTGTTGATATTGTAGTAAAAAAAATGTATTAGTTTAGTAAAGTTGTTGATATTTTAGTATTTAGAAAATAAATTAAGTGTAAGAATTTTTTTTGATATTGTAGTAAAAAAAACAAATTATTGTAGTAGTTTTTGATATTTTAATAGTTTGAAATTATTTTAATGTGTGAATTTTTTTAATTTTGTGGGTAAAAAAAATTGGATGATAAAATTTTTAATATTTAAGTACGTTGAAATTACTTTAGTGTATGAATTTATTATTTGACATTGTAGTAAGAAAGAATTTAGAAAAATTGTTGATATTTGAGTATTTAAAATTTTTTAAAATTATTGATATTTGAGTATTTAGAAATTATTTTAGTGTATGTATTTTTTAATATTATTAAAATTGTAGTAAAAAAATTTTGTTCAATTAATGGCACATTATCTTTATGTGATGGGGTTAAAATTGACTCAAGACCTATTGAGATAGATGTGTTATAGATACAACAATATCATATATCTGAGCATATCTGGAACGGCGGACAAAATAAAAGATTGGAATTTAGACGAGTTGTTCTTGTGTATCAGGGTCAACCAATGTTTCCTGGTGCCCTTGCTCCATACTTGAACAAGACTGGATTTTTCAGGGTTTGCCAGCTTGATTATCTAGAACTTGATGAGGGATTGTTGCATGCATTTATTGAGAGGTGGAGGTCTGAGACCCACACATTCCACATGCGGTATGCGGAATGTACCATCACGCTAGAAGATGTGGCGGTGTTGCTCGGTTTACCAGTAGATGGGAGTCAGTGATTGGATTGACGCATGGTTATTGGGCTGAACAGGTAGAGGCTTTACTGGATGTAAGGCCAACACCTCAAGGTTTAAAAGGATCCTATATTAAATTAAGTTGGTTGAGTGAAAATTATAGTGGTATTACTTTGTTTCTTGGTGACACCAATGCATTGCACTAGTACACTATTTGGCCACAGGTATTAAAATAGTAAATAATTTTGATTGCTTATTATTAAACAATTTTTATGGATTAAAAAAATAAATAATTATTGATGTTCTTTTTTTAGATGGCTTTTGGTATATAGTAGAAGATCGTTTGATGGTGATATGGAGGTTATACGATGCTAGTTAGATTTATTAAAATCACACAAGGTTAAATTTCTTAATTTTCACCCAAATAATTTCAGTAAATTGTTTAACGTAAGGTTAATTTGGTTTTTGATGTTGTTTTTTTTTTCAATTCCTACGACAACCATATTCTGGTGTGGTTTTTAATGTTACCAAAAAGTTGTTAGACTGACCACAAGATATGAAGAGATGTGGTGCCATTGATATGTTTTCATATTGTTGAATGACATCAGCTTGATAAGGTTATTCAACAATTCAGGTTGTAGCAATTTGTTCCTTCTATGTCATCTCAGACCTAGAGTCTACATCAACTAACATTAATAGGCAGAGAAAACAACAATTGGTTACAACTTCTTCAACTTGTGCTGCAGATATGGGAAAATCGACTATAGCTTGTCGACTGGAGGATACCACATACAGAGTCGATGAGCTACAATGACGAGTACATGGTGTGGTATAGGAAAAAGGCAAAGTTTTATGTTGATAGGAAAAACGCACAAATGGCATGTCTAGTATAATATCTTTAACCATGAAATATTGTTTTAATTTACTACTTATCCATAACTAACAAATGACTAATCGCAATTTCTTTTATTAGGGTTACATAACTGATGTTCTATTCTATATGACAACCCCTAAGGGGTAGTTGGCACATACTACTGATGACTTGCTACATCTTGCAAGAAAAATGGTAGTTCTTGTAAAATACAAATACACAAGAAGAGGGTTGAATTGTGTTTATCAATTAAAATTCTTTCAGACGATGCGTTTTTGCGTCTGTATAAAATAATTTTGATCAAACGCAACCTTTAGATTATTCTTCAAAGATTGGTTTTAATTAAATCTGTTGTTTAAGTTATTATCCTCAGTTAGTGAACAGTTAAAGATAATCAAAGCAATAATATTTTTATAGTGGTTCGTCTTATAAAAAACTACGTCCAGTTACCTAGCAACTTGTTGAGATTCCACTAAGAGTATTCTTTGAACCCAGCCATTCCTGGCTAACAATACAGATATTCTATGAACACAGCCTTCTCAGGCTAAAGTGGTATTCTTTGTCCTTAGCCTCCACAGGCTAAACTCAGGTATTCTTTGAACACAGCCTCCACAGGCTAAACAAGGTATTCTTTGAACACAGCCTTCACAGGCTAACCAAGGTATTCTTTCAACACTTAGCCTCCTTAGGCTAACAAAGGTATTATTTAGACTTCAGCCTTCACAGGCTAGAATCACGGTATTCTTTGGACTATCACCTCCGCAGGGCTTGATGCAAGGTATTCTTTAAGCACTTAGCCTCCTCAGGCTACAATATCACCACAATAGTGGCTTACAATAAGTTCAAATAGAAAATATCTTCTACGCAGAGAGGGATTTTACAATGAGAATTCTATTCTAAGTTTATGGCGAGCAAACTTGTTTTCTTGAGAGCTTGAGCGAGTAAGAATATATCTTTTATCAAAGTAGTTCGTCAACTTGAACTCGCAGAAATGAACTCCTTTTATAAGTGGTTGTGTGAAGTAAGTGTTAGACTGTAAAAGTTAACGTTAGTCCTTATCTTGGGTACTTTCACATCTGGCAGAGTGAGCAATCAGAACATTTAATGGAAAGTTAGCGATTGTCAGCGTGAGATCTGCCTTTAACTTGATTCGCTCAGAGATTTCACTAAAACGTACAACTGCTTTTCGTGTTGCAGAGATTTATTTTGAAATCCCTTTCCACCTTTAGAACATTCTGAGTAAGGGTTGAATAAGTAT
This sequence comes from Hylodesmum podocarpum, assembly GCA_026586105.1. Classification (NCBI taxonomy): domain Eukaryota; kingdom Viridiplantae; phylum Streptophyta; class Magnoliopsida; order Fabales; family Fabaceae; genus Hylodesmum; species Hylodesmum podocarpum. The sequence continues at coordinate 11,123,389 of JALJEV010000623.1, read as the reverse complement.
GTATGCACGAGTTACTCAAAGTCTTGAACTTTAAAAGGAGTAGACGAATGAATAATTATAATGTGTTGAGTGTTGAATTCATTCGTTTGTCTTGAACCTTAGTCTTCAAATCTTCACTCTTGAGCACATGACTTGAAGTTGAGACGCGCTTTCCATCTGATCTTCAAAGTTCTTCGTCTGATAGTAGATACTTGGGATATGACGACTCAAACTTTGCATCTGGAACATCTAATGTTTTGAGGGTGCATCTTTCGTCTTATGCGAGTAATGATCTGTCTGATCATTGTCCCCTCCGCGTTTGTAGATGTTTTCGTCTGTCTTGTAATTATCAAAATTAAGATGCTAAGACATTTTGACTTAACAATCTCCCCCTTTTTGATGATTACAGACCATACGAGCAAGTTCATTTTCTTCTTCTGAAAAGAAATCTTCATGAGTGTATCAGAACGAAGTAGACGAAACATCTTGAGCTTGAGTTCTTCAAACGATAGATCACTCTTGACATATTGTGTAGATGACAGAATGAAATCTACATAAAACATGTTAGCTTAAACACACAAGATATATCAGAGCAAAAGTAAAACATATCGAGATGATGTTCATGGTCATTTTTCTTTCATTAAAAGATTATTACATCAAAGAGATGTAATTTTATACAATCAGAGCAAGAACACTAAAATAGAGCCACATGCTCTAAAACAGAAAAGAACATAAAATAGCTCCCCCTGAGCCTGATCTTGTTCTTCATTTTTTAGCACATCTGTTTCTTTTGCGTCTGACTCCCCCTCAGACTTATCATTTTTCTCTTCTTAGCTCCCCTAGAGCTTGATATATCTTCTTTTCAACTCTTTTGCGTCTCTTCCTCTTCTTTTCAACTCCAACATCTTCTAACTCTTTTGCTTCTCTTCCTCTTCTTTTCAACTCTAACATCTTCTTTTCTTCTCCCCCTTGGGCTGCAATCATCAAAACATCAAAATGATGATATCATTTGGTTCCAGATGAAGACGATGCGCCAGGATTCTGTTTAGCATAAATATGTATGCACGAGTTACTCAAAGTCTTGAACTTTAAAAGAAGTAGACGAATGAATAATTATAATGTGTTGAGTGTTGAATTCATCCGTTTGTCTTCATCCTTTGTCTTCAACCTTAGTCTTCAAATCTTCACTCTTGAGCACATGACTTGAAGTTGAGACGCGTTCTCCGTCTGATCTTCAAAGTTCTTCGTCTGATAGCAGATACTTGGGATATGATGACTCGAACTTTGCGTCTGGAACTTCTAATGTTTTGAGGATGCATCTTTCATCTTATGCGAGTAATGATCTGTCTGATCATTGTTCCCTCTGCGTCTGTAGATGTTTCCGTCTGTCTTGTAATTATCAAAATTAAGATGAATAGACATTTTGACTTAACAGTTTTTTTTATTGATATGGAGCGTGTCACACAGCCACCCACCAATGCACCACCAGCTAGCAATAGATTCGCGGTCAACGACCCTCAAATTCTTCGTAACAGTCGAGAGATGTTTGGTCTGACACACAACTGGTCGGCCGTGAGTTATAAGCCATATATTTTGTCGTCAATGCCACAGAGGGGAGATGAGATGTACTATACACCCAGTCAGTTTACACAGTTGTCTTCTCAGATACCTCCTATTTACTGATATCTAGCTGGTAGTAGTCCACCTCCTCATATTCATATCGGGGATGCATCAACTTCACAGACTTGGGCATTTGATCAGCTATTTGGTATGTCTCCTATGTAAGGAGAGGGGTTGGAGATACACACCTTGAGCACATGGGTTTGCCATGGAATATTCCTAACGATATTTCACATATGGACGATTTAATTGGTGTGGATCTCCGACCAGAAATTGATGCAAAGGCGACTAGTAGATAACAAAGGCCAAGAAAAAATTCCGATAGACATGCGTGAGGATAGGACAGACCATGTGAAACTAGTGATACATGGCTAACATTGATTTTTTTTTTTATTATGTTTAGTATATTTTGTTTGATCACTTGACATGTAAATTGAATTTTTATCATTTGTAGTCATTATTTTATCTTTTATCTTTATATTCTATTATTTCGATGCAATCCATATTGTTTTTATAAGATTTATCGAATGTTAGTAATTAGAAAACTTATAAATAAAATTAAAACCAAATATACAATAAATTATAATGCATGTTATCATAGATTAAACAACAAATTAACAAATAATGACAATAATTATGAAGAAATAAATAACTGAAAATTATTGATTTCAATCACGTTTGAGTTAGAAAGACAAAGTCATATATTATGGTTTTCTTGACCACATCTATTATATTTTTTCTTCCTTTGTGAAGGTTCAACCCAATCCATCTCATTTTAAATTTTTGTTGATTTTAATCTTTCTTTACCTCAAATTGTTAATGGATCATAAATTAATTTGCATTCTAGCTCAACAGGTTCGAATGCATCTTCGTTTTCTAAAGGTCACCAATCAGTCGAATATGCTTTTAAGATATATTCATTTTTGATACATCGTCAACGTCCTGAAAGAAATCGATCGATACTAACATGTCCACACATAATAATAATATGTGAACTTGGATAGTAGAAAGATGTAAACTGACCACACAGACAATATATATTGGTCAGATTAATTGTCCACATATTCCCACCTTTTTATGTCAATGGATTGAATGTCTCTCCAATCTCAAATTGTGTTTGATGAATGTCAAAAACACACACAACGTGGGAATATATGTCTACTTGATTTCTTTGGATAATTTGCATTATTCTCGAATAATAAATATGACAATCACTAAGCTCTTCATGCACCCAACGACCTCTTTCGACGAAATATTCACACGTTGACTTCACCAAAACTATTATAGGAAGATTTATGCAGCCTTTTAGAACTTTATTTATGCATTTAGATAGATTTGTGGTCATGTGGCCATATCTATGTCTTTCATTGTTGTAGGTCATACTCCATTTTTCTTTCAAGATTCCTTGGATCGAACTTGCGATCACAGGGCTCTCTTTGCAAAATTTCTCCAAATTTCTGTCAAAAATATATTTACAAGGATTATAACCTAAAAAGAGAAAAACATACAAATGTCATTAGTTTCAATAAACTAGTGCAAATAGTATAAGCTCAAAGAAGGTGATAGAAACTACTAATCCCAAACTAACCTAACTTCACCAACATTTGTTTTTGTTTTTGGTTCTTAAATCTGTGATAGAAATTTGAAGCAATGTGTCTGATGCAGTACACATGGTAAGCGTTAGGTCAGCTCCATTCAATTGTCTCATTATCAATAACCGACTTTATGCTCCGATGTCGATCAGAAATTAGACAAATTCCTGGTTTATTTGTTACATGCAGATGTAAGTGAGAGAGAAACCACAATCAACCTAATAGAATTTCACCTTCAACAACAGTAAATGTAAGTGGTAATATATAGTCATTTTCATCTTGCGTTGTTGCTATTAGTAGTGTTCCGCAATATCTCTTGTACAAGTGTGTACCGTCTACCTGTATAATTGGTTTACAAAAATTAATAGTATCAACACATTGACAAAAAGACCAAAACACACGTTTCAATTGGCAAAATTCACAAACTAGAGTGTTGCAAAGAAAATAATCGTCATGAAATATTTAGTAGTAAGATTCCAGAGAGTGAATTTATATGTATTTAAGCCAAACAGGAAGTTCAACATATTATTCTTCCTAATCGCCGAACACCATAATAATTACTTTTTGTTTAGCTAATCATGTCTTCTGGTATGATATCTTATAGTTAAACAAACTTGTAATTCTCTCTTGAACTAGTCTAATTTTTATTGAAGGATATTCCCTAATTATACCTAAAAAAATTAAAGGTTTTTAACAAAATCTTACAAAAACTATAAATTTGTAATACATAAATAATATTAAAATAAATTTAATTTTACTTAACCACAATGCATGTACTAATCAAATTTGAATCAAGATTAACATGGTCTTAAGTCCAACTGGAGTTTAAACATGTGACCCACCTCATTATGTGACTTTTCATCTTTCTGTCATTTTCGATTTTATAGCCGCATATTAAAAAGACAAGGAGATCCAACACAATTTTTTGGGCAATGAATAATATACATTATTGATTTGGACTTATGCACCATCACCGTTTGGTGCACATTCATCAGGTATCGAGCTACAACATTTTACACTTCAACTTTGTTGTCAAACTCCAAACTAACAATTAATTCTTATCTAATTGACCAATTAGAATCAACATTTAAACCATATAAAGCTTCTTAACGGGGTAGTCTCAGTCAATGTTTATGTAATGTGGCGTTGTTTGTCAAACAGTTGTTGGCTTCCACCTACATTAAAGTCACATTAAAAAGTATGTTTTAATTAAAAAAAATAGTAAATATTAAATTAAGTTACGTTGACCTCCTTATGTCTCGACAATAGCATGACGTTGTTGTATGTTAAGGCTTAAACTTTATTCATATTTGTTTCTTTCGTTATCATCCGATTCAGGTAAATTATCATCAAAATCTTTTTCATTGGATGATAATTCAATGTACGAATCAGAAACAACATAATCTTCATCATTGTTGCTAAAGTTTAGCCTTGTAGAATCTCATTCATAAGAGCTACTAACATTTGTCTCAATTGGAATCGCATTATTCACGGATGACGTCACACATGTAACAACTACTTCAACACATAATTCTATAGGACCATTGTCCTTTTGTTGAAGAAAATTAGTAATCATAATGTCAATATTTTCATCGTCTTCCCTACCAAATATCTTGTTGTTAGAGATCCAATAACTTAATTAAAATTTATTTATTATATATTCTATTTTTCAACAAATTAAAACTTATCCCATGTTAAATTTATAAAGTTCTTCTTAGTCATTCAAACAAGACTCCTTCATTAATGTCGATTATACTTCCATTAATATAGACAACGATAATAATTATAGAAGTCATATCTCCACAAATATTCTAAAAAATAATACCAAATTAAATATTATTAAAATAAATATAATGATTATTAATTTATATAATCAAATTAATTTAGCCCTAGTATAAATTCACCACACCTTGTTAAGAACTATTATTACTTAACTCTTCCTGTAAATATATATATATATATATATATATATATATAATCATTAAAAAAAATGTCAAAAAAATTAAATTCTGTTCTTGTCTTTTGTTGATTTAGTGTGCTGAAGAGAAGGGAAGGAATATATATGAAATTTGGGTGGGTCTTGCTTGCACCACTTTGTGCCAAAAAGACCTAAAAAAGCATCTTAACATGTGATGCGTCTACATAAAGCCATAATGGCCCCAGTCTGTTGACGCCAACAATGGCCCAAGTCTGTTGATGCCAACAATCAAAGTACATCCTTCTTAAAAGGGGCCTAAAATTTGGGCACCGTTCTTTACAACAAATGCGTCTTGGGCATAGAACTCCTAGCCTTTGGGTGCTTAGACTTACTAAATGCACCTCCCACAAAGTGCCTCCATATAAATAGGCCTCACTCATAATAAGTCTATAGTCAGGCTCAAATTGATATTTTGCTCCTGTAAAGATCCTAGTTATCTCAATTATCCTCTTTTTCTCTTTTCTATATAATTTTTTTGTATTAAAAACTGTATAAAATTATTGTATGATAAAATTTCTCTTCATAATTATATAAACACGATAAACGACGATTTGTTATACATATGGTGTTGTTCTTGGCCAAGACTTCAAACCCTATTGTGAATTCAAGTTTGTCCTCCTTATTAGAAATTAATTTCCGGTTACTTGGTAGACCTGCTACAACACTTCAAAGACAGCCATTCTTATCTTATCCAAGGCTGTGTGTACTTTTTCTTTCAACTTGTTCTAATACAAGAAAACAAAAGGATTAAAAAGCAAATTCATAAAATAACAACGGCCTTCTTTAAACTCGTCAAAATTGTCCAAAAGACTAAAATGAATTAGTTAATTTTAAGGATTACTTAAATTGTTAATTTTTTAATTATTTCGACATTTTTAATCCTAATATTAAACAAAACGGTTAAATATTTCTTTGATTCTTTCAACATTTTTAATCCTAATGTTAAAAGTTAAATATCGATATAAAAATTTTAATTTAACAAAAAACTAGAGCTTTAGATGAAAAAAAATAAACAAAGAACTGAAAATTAAACAAAAACAAATTTAAAAGAACAAAAATTGACGGGAAAAAAATCAAAGTAAATGAGGATATAAGAACTTAACTAACCTAATTTTAAGTTATTCACTTAAAAATTTGAATCATTTGACACCCTAATTTTCTTTACAGTAAAAAACGGTGAAAAAAAATTTATCTAAACTGGACTTTAGTCAAATCCACCAAATTTTCTCAAATTGAAGTGAAGCCAGCGACACAAAAACAATGTGCAAATATACTTCCATGAAACCATACAAATTTAGAAGTCCGTATCTTAGGATTTACTTAAATATAAATCTAACTAGGAACAAACCAGTTTTTGCATCCAAAATGTCTGAAGCTTCACAATTCGGAGATTAAAACAAACCGAGTTTAAGACACAAGTTCAAGATGTACATAATAATCTAGATATTAAAGTCTCTTTATGCAGACATACATATATCTACAGGGAGTAATTTCGCTTCTTTCACTTCTCTGGGCCCTGGAGGGGCACTTCCTAGAAGTGTGTTGTGTTCAACTTTCAAAGCATGAGCTTCAATGAGCAGGATGAGTGAAAGTGGTGAATGCACGGTGTGCATGAGCAGCACAGGCACATTGCACAGTGGTTAAGTTGAGGCAACCACTCATGATAAGTGAGTGCCTCCCTGAGCATGTGTGAAGTGAAGGGAATGAGTCACAAACTGCTTGAACAGCAGAAGGGGTGAGTGCAGTGCATTGGCTAATGTTCAAAGTCCTTAGGCCATCTTCATCATTCACAGATCCCCACATCCTGTTATTCACCTTGCTGTGTGCAAGGGAATACATTGCTCTGTCTGTGATGTTCTTGCAGTAATACAGTCCAAGGGACCTCAGATGGGGGCATCTGTTTGCCAAAGCAATCACACTATCATCTGAAATATCAACATACAAGTTAAAATTGTACTCATCATTGAATGAAAAAAGTATTAAAACTTAAAACCAATTACAGGAGTTTTTGTAATTTGCATAAAGAAAGAACTACAAGGACCAACAGAATATACATTATCAAACTGAATATTTGAATTGTTTGATTAAAGGCTTGTTTAATTCTGATTTCATTTCCTATTTTCACTTTGATTTGTGTTTGTAAAGTACATAGTAAAAACAATTTTTTACTGTTTCATATAAACAATTAAAAATAGACATTGTTTTCTCTAACCAAATGGCCCTTGAACTACCAAAATGTGACCAATGATTTTGGAAAGAGACTTACAAATTTAAACTACCGAATTTTTGAATAAATTACCTGTTATACGGACACAGCCACACAAGTCAACTGTCCTAAGATCAGGACACCCGTATGCTAAACTAGTCACTCCAACATCACCAACATTATCACACCACCCAAGGTTCAAAGATTGTAACTGATTGCAGTATTGTCCAATAGCCTGAATTTCATTTATTCAGAGAGTTATAATTCAAAGCCATCTTAATCCTTATATGATTATAAAACCAACTAATCTACAACAATCTTGCCTGTAATGCAGTATCAGATGCAGCTCTAACACATCCACAGAGATTTAGAACTTTCAATTTTCTGCAGAAACTGGCAAGGTAGGCCAGAGCATTGTCACTAAATGCTGAACACCCACTGATGTTGAGTTTCGTGAGGTCACGACAACCAAAGGCAATAGCATAGAGTGAACGATCAGTTAGCTTGAAACTTTTGCTAAGGTCCAGGATCTGCAGTTCATGACAGCATTTTGCAATAATCTCAACAGCATTATCCTCCAGTTGAGGCTTGTCTTGACGGAGGATTAGTGTTTGCAATTTTGCGAATTTAGGAACAAGAGACAGGACCAAGTTATTCATGTTCTTGCTACACCTGAAAAGAAATGAATTACACAATTTTGTTATTACTTCCTTTCATGAACTTCACTTCAAATATCAGTTTTTTTCCCAACATAGAACATAACAACAAGCACTGAATCAAAAGAAGTATTCCTCAAAACCACTAGTTTCATGAAGATTTTCAGAGGAAAAAATTGGAAGCAAATGAAGGACTTAAAAGAAATAAATTTTAGTCGCCCAACAAAAAGTCATTACCATGATTTCCATGATTTTAGTCGCCTAGCAAATACCAAATTGACTTAAAAGTAAAAATTGGGTACCCATGATTTCCAAGGAACATTAGAATTTTAAAAAACTTAAGATGTTCAAGTTAAAAAGTTATTAGACATATTACAGAAGAAAACACGCACAACTTTTGTATCTTCTAATTTATTAGGGGGTGAAAGAAAACACACAGAGAGTTCAGTCACAAAAACACTTTGGCGAAGAAAAATTAAGATTTAAAACAACCCCACAACAAGTACCCCATATATATTGCACCACATTCTCATCAGAAAATCCCAGATTATTCTCAAGTAATTGAAAACATGCCATCAAATTCAGGGACTCTCCAACCCCCTAACAAAGCAAGCAATTCAACTCAGTGCCAAGAAGAAAAGGGGGCAAAGTAATCATCATAGGAAAAAAACACAGTAACAGAATCAGGAACTGCAGCACAGTAAAACTAACTCAGACCAAGCAAAAACAACCAAAAGAGAAAACTTAACTACAGCAAAATCCCAAATTGATACAAGCAAAACAAAAGAATCAATAAGATCAAACAGAGACAGATAAACACAGCCTCAAGAGAAAAATAATATACCATGAGAGGGATAAACGAGCAAGGCCAAAGTAAATAGCATCTCTCCAACCACGACAGACTCCAGAGGCTGTGATCACGGTTTGATCATCCACAAGAGACAAGATTTGCACCAAAAGCTCCACAGGAATATCCTTCCACTGGTTGATCACCCCAACTTTCATCATGTTTACCCCTTTCTCACTGTTCCCACTACCAGCCACCATCATAAGCTGCTCAAAGCACAAGTTCAAGTCCTCAGCCCTCAGATTACCCTTTCCAACCATTTCAGTTACACCTCCACAAAAAGCTTCCACTTTACCAGCTGTCACAAAAGGAAAAAACAAAGGATAAGGCATAGGAAATCTCTAGATTTAAGGTATCAAAAAAATAGAGCTTGTAGCAAAACGATAATCACCACAAACCAAGAAAAACCCACGCCGACCCCAAGGCAATTTGCAAGGAAAACAACAAAAACATAAAATAAAAATTAAATAAAGGGCATAATCTTATTAAAGAGATTCAGCACATTACACAAATACCCGTCACTTGCTTCTCAATTACATGATTAAGACTTTATGGAAAGTTTCAAACTTGGCACTAGTGGCTCAACAGAGAGATCAATTCACAGGAATGACTGAATATGATTATATGATGAGAGAAAAAGTCCCTTTCTATTAAATTAGGCATGCATAAAATTAAAATCATGAAGGGGAAGAAGGGAGAAAGAAATCATCAGAAACGAAACAGCGCAAAATCAAAATCAAAATCAAAATTTTTGCTCTTAGACATGAAATTGAAAACACAACACAAATACAACATAACTATGATTTATCTGAGAAACAAAGCAAATACCTTGGCTCGTTTTGTTGTCTCTTTTTTTTCTTTGTTTTAGGAACAGAGAAGCTTGGTTTGTGCTTCCCTGAATTGTGTGTGGGATGAGAAGGCCTAAAAAAGAAGAAAGGAAGAGCAAGAGAAAGTGGCAAGCAACGTTAATCTGCCACGTGTCCATATGATGAATATGGCAGTGACAGGTTAAGTGGGTCCCAAGTAAAGTACTCTACTTTGATGACCATGGTGGTCAGCACCAGACCGGAAAACTAGTGAAGAAAAAAGGTTAAGAATTTCTATATTCCTTTGAAATCAGAATTTCTATATTATATAAAAATATATTTATTTTAATAATTTTAATTCCTATATTAATTTATCTTACTCAAATAAAATCATAAATTATTTATCCTTCTGACAAGACACTTTTTCACGTTATCTTCTAAGAAGCTATGAAATTGTGTACGTTCGTTGTTTAATGAACCACACTAATTACTTTACAATTTAAAATAAATTATAATATATTGAAATTAGTGATAATATAAAAATGGAAAGAAGCATCCCGTGTTCAAGTTTGTGTTTGTGAAAAACCGAAACCGCCCCGAAAAGCAGAAAATGCCAGAAAGCATGGGAAATGGAAGAAAGAAACCAAGAAAAAAAGTAGGATTTGCGTGCTGTAACGCAAAATTTCCTTCATTTGGTTTAATTTTACGTGTCTTTTTTTTTGTCGTTGTGATTCTGATCCCACAACTCAAGATTGCAAACTATTTAGAACTTAGCCTATTCTATATTGTGAACCTTATCAATCAATTCCCTATCAAAAATTGAAGGGAAGTTGTAGATATAGGACAAAAGTCACGTCTAAGGGTTGCTAACATGCAATTAAACACCATGATGTGGAGGTCACCTCTCTAATTATTAGTTAATCAATCTGTAATCATGTTAACAAACGGTATAGATCAGTAGTTATTGTATCTTCAACATCATCCTGCTAATGGTTTCTTAAATTAATTAGTAGCGTGTGTTTAATATAAAATTTTTGGCGCCTCAAAATAAAAGCCATATGATTTGCTATGGTAAAATTACAGATTTATTATAATAGTATTTTTTTCTATAACATAACTAATATATTGTCATATATTTTTTAATGTCACGCTAGATTCTTTTGCGTCCTTCCATATTGAAAGCACCTGAACATAAGGCCCTACAGAATTCGAAGCTTAATGGTATGGGTATTTGATTGTAAGCGAAAACATTATTTTAATGTTTTACATGTGTTTGATATCTATTAGAAGTCACTAGGAGACACCAACTTCTAAAGAATCTTTTTTAGCAAAAATGAACTAAAACGAGAAAGACAGAATTTTTAAAGTTAATTATTAATAAGAGGCTGTGGAAATTAGTTATTTGAATGCCAATTTAATAAAAAGAAAATATTATAGCTTGTTCATAGGCATTTTAATATGACATATCTAAGTGTGTCTGGGACAGATTAGACGACTTGGCGGTGGCGTCTTGGAAAACCATACCCAAAAGAATTGATTTGATGTAATTGTTTTTATGTTTATCCCTTAATATCTCTATGCTTTTCCGTTGAGGAGGTCAATCAAGTAGTCATTATAGAAAGATAAATGAGAGTAATACACTTGTTAATACATTTTATTATTGTTTAATTATTAATTAATATTTAATGGAATTTATAAAGTTATTGAATGAAAAGTACGTGGAATTTATAAAAATGTACTATTTTCAATAATATTAGAGCATTATTTTTAAAAAAAATTACAAAACATTTTATTAGTATTTTTATGATTAAGTATTTAACATGAAATTTATGCATTTTTGGCAACATTGAGTAGAGAATAGTCTTTATTTACGCCGAATGCTGTTCCTAGAAGTGTATGAAACAACCCATCACTTGTAAAGATATTTTATATACTTAAGTTAGTTATTGTAATCATATGTGAGATAAGTTGTTTGTGTGTTTACACGTAGTATGGAGATAAAGTCCAAATATTTTTATCTTATATCAATTATCTCTTGATAAAATTATATTTATTATTGTGGATGATTCTGATAAAATTCAATCTTATATTATCTTTCTTATTTATCTTCTTAAATTATATTCTTTTATTATTTCTATTAATATGAGATAATTCTGATAAATTTCTATCATATTTCTCTATCTTGATTATTTTATTAAATTATATTCTAGAATATTGGCCTTTTCTATCGAAGGCCAATGGATTCATTCATCACCTAACCCATACGGTGTACGATTTACAAATTTTATCTTCTCGCTTTCATGTTTTCAAAGGTATGAACATTGTTCACAGTGAAACAAAGTGCAAACGGGGTTCTCAAAATTGTATTCTTTCACGTTCAACTTTATTTTATATTTTACAATCAATTTTAATAACCAATTCACTTACGAAATATATATATATATATATATATATATATATTTCTTTTATTAATTTTTTTATTTTTATTTCTCTATTTTCATATTTTATAATTAATTATGATTATCTACATATTATAACTATTATATTTTTTTCATAAATAAAAGAGAAGTCTTATTTTTGGCGCACATTTGACATCTTCAAATATTTATATATTTTGAACAAAAACTGTTTTTAGATTAAATTTATTAAAGTCAAAACAATTTCATGGATCTCTTTTTATTGATTGGATTTCTTTTGTCAATTTATAATTTATATCCTTTTGTAAAAATTAAATGGAATTTTACCTATATAACACTAATTAACAGTTAGAATGTAGTGTTGATGTGACATAACAGTAAGTTTAGTAATATAGTAGGATGCTTAACAAGAATATAAGTACCTATGCCTCTATTGAAACGTACTTAGATGGATAAGTGTTTAAAGAAAAATGATGTTTTAATAAATATTGATATTCAGGAATAATTAAAAAATAAAATAAAAACTAAAATTATTAATTATAAATATAATGTAATTAAACTGTGGGTTCATATAAGACCTGTAAAAGGAGTATTTGTGAAGATATTATTTTACAAAAATGATATGTATATATATAACTCATTTTAATATTATTAAATACTTGTATAAACATTTTCTATTGTCCGTAATCTACTTAATTGCTATTTTCCATTATATTTTTAGATAACAAATAAATGTGTAGATATAAATGAAAGAGTATTTTGGAGAATATTTTTGTTTCAAAGAATGATGGTTTGTTATCTTAAAATAAATTTTGTTAGAAAAAGTGATGAGAGTGAGTCGGTTGATGAATTTGACTTACTCTAATGTACTTAATTGATGTGTTAAAAAATAATAACAATGTTGTGGTAAGGTCTTAAAATAAAGAAAAAAAGAAACATAGTTCTCAACTCAAATCAGATTAACTGCTTAATCCATACATGATATTTCTGATTAAAAATAACTTAGTCGATCCAAATAACTCTAAAAATTGGACTATTTTCAAAATAAGTAATAACTAATAAAAAATCCTTACATATGCCCATGATGTTGAAAGTGTTACAATACATGTATAAGTGGAATTATTATTACCTATATATAGCAAAAAGTAGACTGAAAATCGTTTGTCTACACTTTTGGCAATGATTTATTTTATTATTTTTAAATTTTAGCAACGATTTTTCATTGTTAACATGAATTACAAATATTACAGTAATATATGTGTCACTACCTCCATATACATGTCAGTAATTCATCTATTTGTCATCTTCATCACTAGATGGCATGAGAAGTTTAGATTTACGTGCAGTTTTAAAACTATACACTTGTTATCCGACTGCTATTACATCGATTAATAGATAGTTCAATAATTTTATGGATCATTGTAGAATACAGTTACACCATCTTATTCAACAAATTAAATATGAAAATACTAAAATTTAAATTTTGTTTTATTTTAATTCAAAGTCTCGTTTATATTATATCCTTAAATCTAATATAGTAAATAATTATACGTTAAAATGTGAAATGATGATTTATAATTTCATTTTGACAAAAATTATATATAAAATAATTTATAATTTTCTTGTATTTTTTTTTTCTACACGTTTCATTTTCATGTTGAGATCTTAACATTAAAAAGAAAAAGAAAAAAATTTGAAATATGAACTCATATATGAAAACCCATTAAGATGGGAGCACATTGCAACTGTGTTCGGGTTTTTCTGTTAAAATGGGCACAGAGAAAATTGGATTAATAGGAAAAGAAATACACGAAGGACTAAATATATTGAATTACTGTATACTAGATATTTATTTATGATTGTTATCTTAAAAACTGGTAAAGTATGATCCAAAATTTCTGTAGAAAACTCACCACTAAAATTGATCCTTTGCGTTACGCAATTGGACACTAGCTCGTAGTCCCCACTCTCCAATAATTTGTGCAAATTGCAAGCTGATAAAAAACAATGCAAACAGTGAAAGCAGCAAGCCTAGCCTAGTACCTTCTAATATAGATTTAATTATGATCAGGACTCAGGAGAATAAAAAATTTGATTGATGCTACCGTCTGATATTTATACTTGTAATCATTTTATTTTATTCCACATAGTACAGATAAATTTTTTGGGATGTAATCTTACTCATGGATTAAAGTGATTACCAGTTTTTTTTTTTAATTAAAGAAAATAAAGATGAGTCATATATGAAATAATTTTTTTACTTTATTTTAATTTGAATATTTTTAAATATTATTTAATTTAATTCTCTTCCACCTTATAAATAACTTTTGGTTTCACGAATTTTAGTTAATTTAAAATTATTTTATGTCAGTTGATCTATATACTTGTTAATAAAAATAATCATATTCTAAATTTAGAAGATTTGTTGGTCAAGTCATCCTTAACCTTTTCCCATTCCTATTGCAATTTTTTGTTTTTATCAAAACAATAAAATATCTTTATTAAAAACTAGCTCAAAATCACTTGTTTTTATGAAATTTTAAGATGATCAATAAGTTTAACGTTGTTATGTTGTGTTACATTAATAATTTTTTAAAAATATAATTAATAAATAAATGTATGTTTAGAATATAGTTAGAGTTGTTGTTCATATATTTCAATACAAATCTATTGAATGAAAGTAAAATAAATATAGAAACAAGTATTATAATTCTTTGATAAAAATTACTTTTATTTTGAACATATTTTTGCAATAGAAATTTAAGCATAACTTATGTGACGGATAAACTTGATTCTGAATAAGAGAAAAGTTAAAAAAAAATAATTAAAATTGTAAAATACAAAAATAATAATATTTAAACACCTTTTTATTTTAAACATCTATTAATATTTCTTATTTTCTTTATTTCTTTCTTCTTATTGAATCTATTATCTATTATATTTTTTTTTTCTTATTTTCCTTCCCTATTTTGATATTTGATGTCTACATATTTTAATATTTGAGTATTGAAATATACTTTTCATGGAAGTAAATATTAATTCAGCTTTAAAGATGTGCAAGTGGAGTGATTGTGTGTTGTTGCAGCTTTCGGCATTGTTGTCTTACATGTTTAGCTTTAGTACTTGAATTTTTAACCTTATTTTAATTCAAACAAGTACAACATGTCTTTGAGGTTTGAGCAAAGGAAAACCATGAATTCCTTTACAAGCAGGAACGGTCTACATACGCAGTGAATCTTGCAGCAGTTTTCGTCTCAGTGCATTCCATCATATCAAATTATCAATGTATTAAAAAGGAAACAAAGGTAAGTGGTTCACGATTTGAGGTGGAAAAGCATTTTTAGCAAACAAAGAAAGAAAGTACTAGAAGCATGGGGATTGATTCAAGGATTCATATTTTTTGGTGAATAATAATATAATTTCTTTTCATTATTATAACTTTTTTGTTACTAACTATGCATTTTTTCAAAAAGTACAAAATACTATTTTTATAAATATAAATAAAAATATTTGTTTAAAAGATTTGCAGATCGATACTGCCTGAATACTTCTTGAATAACAACATCTTTTAATTTTGTTAATTTAAAAACTAAATTTTTTTTAATTAAATAACATTATTAAAATTAACTATATAAAATTGATTTATAAGATAAGAATTACTTTATTTATATATTAAATAAATTTTATTTTGAAATATTAGTGGATCTCTAATATAATAATATACTCCCTTACATTAAAAATTAGACACTTTAAATATGAAAAATTAAATAATAAATAAACTGATAATTTAACAATAATAATGAATAATTTTAAAATAAATTCTAATATCATTTTAAAAGTATAAATTATAATTTATTTTGACATATTTTTAGACAAATCTCAGCATATAAACAATACGCAATTTACAACATTTCTATGTTTCTTTCATAAAAGAAGGCATTATTATATTTATAGATTAAATTCATTGATACATTCATAACCTACATATTAAGCTAAGTATAATCAGTACGTTTAATTTGTCTCCTGTTCAGATGGAAATATTTGTGCAATGTCTCCTCAGAAAACAATCGTATGTTACGTCCTAAACGTTGTAGAGAAGATTAAAGACAAGAAACTAATTTGAAATTTAAATTAATAGAAAGTTAAATTAAAGTTAGTTTTATTTTGTTTTGGATCAAACAAAAACACATTATTATTCATATTTTATTTTATTTTTAGTATGGAGAAACTGGAAACGTATAGAGGACATTTCTTTCCTACCTGCCTGTATACAACTAATGTCATCTTTATTCTTGGAACAATTTCTTTCTTTTGAAATAAATATTTTTTTTTTGGCAGGGAACATAAACTTTATTCTCTAAACCAAGAGTAGTACATAAAATTAGAATAAAATAATCTACATTGCAAGAGTGATAATCGAATTTAAGATTAAAGAGTGATAATTGAATATATATATATATATATATATATATATATATATATATACTATTTAAATAATTTTATATATAAATTAAATATAAACAATTTAACCATTTTTTATATTTTCATTAATGAGATTATATATATATATATATATATTATATATATACTTACTAATAAGAAATCAAATCTAATTTATACCAAAAAAAAAATTATTATAATAATTCCAACGAATCCTTTCTCGTGTATTTTAACACACCGTATATAATTATTTTATAGAGTTATATCATTTACAACTTCGTAACCATAATAATAACAAAAGTTGATCATATGTAATGTAAATCAACACTTATAATTATCAATGACTAGTCATAATTCATATGTATAACATCATAATAATAATAATAACTATTAAAGTTATTTATTTATAATTGTTAATAATTTGATAAAATTAAACATATTTTATAATAATCATGTTTATTTATCATTAACTATTTATAGCATAAGATCAATTACATATACACAATTAATCATGTATCTGGAGATATGCTAGGTGGTAAAATATCGGTGGCATTATGGTCATTATTTAATAAGTTATATCTAACATGATATTGTTATTATTTCACTGTGTAAATATTTTATATTGAAAATACACGCAAATTAAACTTAAAAGATAATAAAATATAAAGTATTGTTTAGTTTGAGTGTTTTTTATTTTTATTTTTATTGTAAATAGAAAATAAAAATAAAAATGTGTTTGATTGATTATTTTAAAAATATTTTTAAAATTAGATGAAAATAAAGAAATATTATAATTCTATTTTTATAATATTTAAAAAATAAAAAAATACCATAAAATAGAACACGATTAAAAAAAAAAAATTCGTATGTGATTATAAGACGCGGTTACTTGTATAAATTAATATAATAACCGGATTTCCACACGTTACTGTCATTAGATAATGAAGAAATGAAACGTACGAAACTTGCAAGTTGCTCTGAAAATGGTCTTGACTGAGGGGATAAATAAATTAAGAAAAATAAAGAACCTATAAACGGATAAAGTATAATCAATACAGCTTTTTCTGTTCTGTTACTTTTTTTCTCTTATAAATAATTTTGTAATTCCAAACACTTTGTTTTCTCAGTTACTTGACGTGCTATATCTTATCTTAAGCAGTACAAGTAACGGCGTTGACCTGTTACCATTATCTGTCTTTGCTTTCGTTCCAAAGTTCAAACCCTGCATTGCTGGACGTACGTAGACCTAAATTCTATTACTTTATGTTTATCATTTAATGAAATCATTAAGAAACTCATTGACATCTAATACTTTAGTTACAATCGAATAATGATTAAGTTGATATTATTAATATGAGTATTTTTAACCAATATTTTACTGATATTGGTGAAGATTTTTTTTAAAAAAAATATTATATGAATTATAAAAGAATGAAAAAACAAATTATAAATAATAAAATATTAATTTCTTACTAAAAATATTTTTTTAAATTTTTTTAACCAGTGTTCTTTCTTTATATAATAATAATAATAGTAGTTAGAAGAAGAAGAATAGAAATTATAATAATAATTACTAATTTTTTTTAACCTTAATTTGATTATGATTGAAAAGAAAGTAAATAAAAAAATACTTTATACTTTATCTGAATTTTTGTTTCTAATGCTTTATTTGACCGAGAGGAGAGGGAAAGAAAAGAAAGAGAAGAGAAAAGGAGAGAAAGAGAAAAAGAAAAAGAAATAATGAGAAGTAAAATAATATTTTTAGTTATTTGATAAAAAAAAATGGAAAAAAATTAAAATATTTCTTTTTTTAATTTGGTGGTTATAAAATAAAAAGAAAGAAAATAAATAAAAATATGAAAAGAGATAAATATCCTTAAATTTAATTAAATAATATAATAATTAAAAAAATTGAATTCACGTATTTCTTAGTTTATATTTCTCAATTTATATGGAGCATTGAGATTCTTAAGGTCTACAAAAGGCAAAAGAACATCATTGTCATTTGTTACTAGTGAATATGATGGTCAGATACAGTCTAAGTGGAACGTATTCCCATGCATCTGCTGTACCATTAACTGCAGATTCAAAACATACTATGTTTGTGTATTTTATAATTGACATACAAATAATCTCATATAAATTTTTATATTCCTTACTTATGATATCAAGATTTTATGTAAAGAATAAGTATTGTTTCTGTATTTTATAATTAACATATAACTTTAATACGGTGGCCAAGTTAAATTTTATAATTTTCTAAAAAAATGTGAAATTTTATTACTGTGATTCCCATTGCCACAAGAAGTATTTTATTTTACGAAAAGGTAGAGTATAAGATTAACTTGTTGAAGATGAATATACTCCATAACAAATCCTATTCTCCATGATACTTTTCCTTTTAGTTCAGCCTATCTTTATCTCTCTCGTGTTCTGTTTTCTCGTAACTTTTTAGGTTCATTGTTTGTCAAATATACCTTTTCGAGGTCTATTTCATTGCATTAATGCCCTTCTATGTTCTATCTTCTCCTCTCTTTTTCTTTTAGACATTGCCCCTCTATTCAGTCACTTAGAAAACGCATTGAATTATTTTCGTCAAACTTTTTTTTGTTGCCATCCCTTATTTTTTTTTAATTTAAGAATTTCAATTTCAAAATATATTAAATTCTATTTTTGAATTATATTTTGAAATATTTTTATACATTCTTTAAAATTTCAATTCTTTAATATAGAAGGGCATGGGCCTTTGAGTTCACCCTGGACTTTATTTATAAAACGGAGGATGTTCTTTTTTCACATTTTCAAAATTTAATTCCATACTAATGAAATTAAACGTGTACAAAGGCATCATTGAAATAAAATTTGACAAATATAATTAGGAGAAATGAAGTTAGAAAAAAAAAGGGTTGCAAATTAAGCCCTTAGCCATTTCCAAAAGGCCCCTTTGTCTTTGTAGCCCAACAGGGTTGTTCATGGATGTCTAGGCCAGCCCAACTCAACATGGCCGAGAATAGTTACTACTAATTACATTTATTTACTTATTTTGACACTGTTTCTCTTATTAGGTGATTCATAAATTTCATTAAATACTCGAGTCTCGCTCCTCATGTACTAATTTTCAAAATGGAGGGATCCATAACAAAAAAAAAAAAAAAAAAAAGAAGAAGAAGTGATAATTAGAGTATTAATATATAGCTAATATCCTTCTGTTTTTTATAATAGGGAGTGGTTTTTAATTAGTTTAACATTTATAATTTTTTTTATAAACCATCGTGTTAATCCTTGAAAATGAAGTGTTTTAATTTAACTCCTCAAGTAATAAAATTTAAAAGAGATTTTAAAAGTGCAATTACTTATCATCATCTTTAGTTTTTAGGATGAAAATGATGATAAATAGTTAATTTATTATTAAAATAATAGTAAATACTTTCGTCCAAGACTAAAATGAATAGCTAATTATACTGTTAAATATTGTTTTTGAATTTGATTGTGTTTAGGAACTAAAATGATAACCCTTCAAATTTTTAAAAGATGATTTGTTTTTTTTAAACAATGAAGTGGGAAAATAAAAAGACGTCTAATATTATCAACAAAGTGTCAATTACATGGTAAGATTATCAACAAGGAGTTGTCCATAACACTGTGACTGCCAGCAAGGTAGGCCAATGATATCTATACTTTATTGTATCTAGATATAAAATGTAAAACCTAATGTTTCTTTCTACTGGTCCTGTAAGTTATACTAATCTAAATAAATAAAAGATAATTGTTCAACAGAAAAGGTGCTGGTTACTAATACACATCTAATTTCTGAATGGATGTATGTTATCAAATCTCATTTATGAAAAGGTTAACAAGGGCAGAGAATTAAAACAAGATACATGAAAGATGAGGAAGGCGTAACACAAGTGAAACATTATTCTGACATTAATAAGTGCATGGATTATAGTTGAAAATGTGGTGTACTACAGATTCAATGAGCAAAAGTAAAATAACATACAAGTAAGATAACATGAAAACAAGGATTCTGATCCAATTGAAAAAAGTATTATTTTAGCCATACGTACTTTTACAACAGTGATCTAAACATATCCTAGTAGGTGAAACTCCAAGCACTGTCCATGTTGAAGACACAAACATTATTTTTTTTATATACACCAATACGAGAATGTGTCTTTTACAAAGCAACTATATCATATATGCATGATTATCAATCAGGTCAAGAACCTTTCGAAAAGGTTACCAAAGAAGAAACTGGTGTTAGCCCATCCTCGGGTCTCTGGTGCTTTGGCATTGCTTGGCACTCTTTTCACATCAACCATCATTGTCTTACCTATTTCTTTACCAAGTGCTTCTATAGTTTTCATATCCACTGGGTTCCCTGATGCATCCTTCACGTAGAACACATTCAGTGCTTTTTCCCCTCTTGTTGATACACCTGCTCTACACACTGTCAACCCATTCTCTCGTAGAATCCTTGTTACTTCAGACAACAAGCCAACTCTATCCTTTGCACACAGCTCAAGGCTCACACCCTGTGTCCACAATCCAGAGAATTCAATAGCCAGACTTCAGATATTCTCTATATCTTGAAAAAAAATAAAAAGACTAACATTACGAAGAAAATGACAATAAAGAAGATTATTGACTGCTGTAATAACTACTTTTTTTTATTCATAAGAATGGAACATGGATGTGAGAGGTTTTACAACAATTCACACAACTTGTTCAATCAATTGAGCTAAATCTCTTTGGTTTTTTTGATAACTACTTTAAAAGTCATTCATAAGATGATTTCTAATTGGTTGACACTTAAAAAAATCTTTACACCGACTTACTGTGCTTGAAAATTAAACTCATGATAATCTGCATGCCTGTGACTTTACTGATATTCAATTTGTCACAACCTTAATTTGATTATGATTGAAAAGAAACTAAATAAAAAAATATGTTGTCCTTCATCAGGATTTGTATGTTTCTAAGATATAGGGATGTGGATGATATTATATGGAGCATATAGATTCTTAAGCTCTATTGAAGGAAAAAGACCATCATTGTCACTATTGAATATGATGGTAAGATACAATCTGAGTGGAACTTAGCCCCGTGTACTAGTTGATAGCTGCAGATGCAAAATGTATTGTGTTAATTTCAGAAAACATTCAATTGTAGAATCACATACACTACATACTGGGTAGAATAATAGCAAAACTGCTCCTAAGGATCATGAAGTCACTGGCTAAGGTAGTTAAAATAAAGATTACAGTAAAACTTACAAACGAAACCAAAATCTTTCATAGAGCAAGTAAGACTTACTCGGAGGAGAGGTTTGAGAAGTCTCTTTGTTTTTTTCTGGCAATAGTTAAACAAACATATAGAAATCAATTCAAATGTGAAAGTTACCTCGCTTATTCTTCTTCGAATAGCAGCTTCAATGCATTTGACGACCCTTTCTTTCTCTCCTTCAGTATCAAGTGTGCATCCATCCACATGCCGAATAAAGTACTCCTACAAGTAAAACATCAACTCTTTAGTTCACATTTCTCAATTGGGTCTCACTACTTCTAATTTAGTAAATTAATCCAAGTTTGAATATGTTTCAGTTCTTACACCCTACATGGTTCAAACATTTTGGAACCAATTTGAAGCAAATTTAGACGTACATGAATTCAATAAACATAATTAGAAGTAAAACCAAATTGAGAAAAGATGCATCTTCTATGGATATAGATATTCCTTTTGTCTATAAAACAATTTTCTGTTTCTTTCCTTGAGCCATTTGAAGGCACAAATCCTCCAAGGAATTTCATGTTTTTAATACAGAATTTTTCTTAAGAAACCAGATAAATTTGTTACAAACAATTAGTTGCACCCTGGATATTTGAATCAGCAGTCATACAAATTATACATGATTCACAAATTAACATGAAAAGCAGAATATGTAATTAATATACCTGGGATGCATAAGGACCATCTGATGAGATTGTGGCATGGAAAACAACATATTGCATATCAGTAAGAGTGCAAACAATGTCAAACATGAGTTTTGCCCGATCTTTGCACTTAACACTGACCACTGAGTACCCTTTTTCCTCACAACGTTCTATTGTGATCTTTGGCCTGAAGGAAGGAGCACCATTAACATCTGTTGCTACTCCATAAATTTCAAAATCTCGATCAGCAAACAACATTTGGTGAAGCCGCCGATCCATATGAGTGAAACCCATGGAGAAACTAGTCCTAGCAACTTTCTCATCATCACATCCACGTAATATGTTATTGAGCTGCTCCTCCATAAGAGATAATCTGTTTGGATCATCCACAGCTTGGTTTGTAGCATTATTGACATAAAGAATGCAAGCGATTCGCCTGTTATGAGTCCAAACTTCTGCTGCAACAACATTAAAATGCAGGTTTGCAAGGACAGCTGATATCTCAGACAAGAGACCAGGGCGGTCTCTGCCAATTAGCTCAATGGCTGTATGATCACCAACAGAATGCACTCCAACCCGCTTGTTTGACCAATTTTTCACCCCTTCTATGCTCTGGCCCTTTGGTCCTAGAGCCTATTGTAAGAAAAACTGTTAACAAGTATCTCTCAGTATTTGATATGCATAATTATTCGGGTGCTATACTGCTATGCAGTTAAGCAAATGTTAGAGTGAGCTGTTGGCTACCAGTAACAGAACCAGATCACTGGTTTCTTACTTTCTTGATTTCTTCTAGATTTATGAGTAATGTCACTATGATGTATCTGGTTTATACTACAATTCATAGTTCTTGATGGAACAAAAAATAGGAAAAATCAATCATGATTGGTTTCTTTGAGACATAAAGTTTATTCTTCAAAGCTTTCTCCCTTGATAAGTTTATTTGTATACATTAAAAGAGTTGTGCTACTTGAATTTTTTACCAATAAATTTTATGTCTTTCACATTGTGGTTAGGTAGTTGCCATATTTAGTATAAGAATATATCAGATAAATGTGTTAAAGAAAGAAGATGGTTAGATAGTTACCTTTTCAATGAAGTCAATGGTTTTGATATCTGTTATCTTTTTTCCCTGCTGATCCGTGACATGGAATACTGTATTTCGTTAGATGAACAAGTTAGTTGCTTGAACATTTGATTCAAGCAGGAAGTGTTCGGGGACATGTGATGTGTGTATGCTTTTGTGTGTGAGAGAGAGTAGAGTAGATATTGTTTGTCCAAAACTCATGTCAAACTTTAGTTAACAGCTTTTAATTAGGCAAATAACAAGCATGAACAAGACACATCTGTGTATTTATTAATGTCTGTCAAGTAAAAAGTTCAATTCAGTCACAAACATACCATCCATAAACCATCCCCCATCAGAAGATATGTAAGCTTTTGTAATTATGAAGTCAAGGTCTGTCAAGATTTGAACAACTTCCAGCAGAATTCCGGGTTTGTTAACACTATCAACCTGTAATTTTTAGGAGGGATAGTAAAAATACATTAGTAGAGGATAACACTACAGATGCATATTGCATCTTCTAATCTCCAAATAAATTATTCTTTCAAGAACTATGAAAATCATGATCTGAAGACAGTGCAGTGAGTATCTTTATGGTGCAAATCAGTTACAAGGAATAAATAAATCTTTTAGCATAAGGTGGATAAAATTTAACAGTGTTTTTATCTGTTTGAATTTGTAACTATACTCTTCATGAACTTAAATGTAGAACAGAACAAAATATTTCCAGGTAACGGTTTCTGCAATGGCAATGAGATATCCTAGGTGGATTGATTATATCATGGTCCTAAAGTAAAATCAAGTTTGACTGAAGTTTTGACTTTAGGTTGAAATCTCAGAGAGCTAATGAAATCTCATTGGACCAGTAAGTTTGAAAATTAAAAACCAAAGCTCTAGGTTCAACAAACTTTAAGCACCTCATAAGCTTGGCTTCCTAAGAAACTCAATGGCCAAATCACAAAGCACAACTCTCATGGAGGTTACGGAAAAAGTCATAATTTATAATTTTGAGAAATTATACCTTGATCAGTGTACAATCATGGCAACTATCATTATCCACAGAGACCCTGCAAAGTGTAAACAGAGTTCACCATCAACAAGTCATTTCTTTCCAGGTTCTAGAAAGTCCCACTATAAACCTCAATGCAAGCAACGTAGGCAATGCAATAAGGGGTTGGGCCCTTTACTCCACTTGGGACTAAGTTGAGTATCACTTTTCATAACAAAGACAAATGAGGAATCAAAGCAGCTTTTAAAATTTATATATTGTTCCATTCTTATTTAGTGAGGCTGAGTTAATGCAGTTGAGTGACATTTAGGTAATTTTTCTTTTGGGTACATACACTTGGAAAAATGATTAAATATCCATGAAAATCAACTCTGAAAATTTTATTTTATTATGATTATGATTAGTGACCCTTTTCCTTTAGTTAAAAATAAACTTGTAATTCTAGAGAATAAAACAGTAAACCTTGGAGGATTCATTCTATTGCTGAAGTTCTCATACTCAGGATCAAAATATGGCCAACAAACTTTAGCCATTTAATCAACTTCTCCAGTCAACGGAGTGCTTTCTTTTCCTGCATCAACAAAGTAAGGGAACACAGTTTCTCAGTTACTAGCATAGTTTTCTGGATTAAATAGTTTTCACATGGGAGTGAGTATTCAGTATTGACTTAGATTAATATCTTAATATCACAGTTTTAGTAATAGTTTACCTTATTCCAGCATTAACAACGTGGTGACTAGTGAGTTCTGATTTCTGTTCCTTTAGGTCAAAGATGTTTCAATGTAATGGACAACATTGCTGCACTGGTGCATTTTTATTTTATTTTTTTTAATTTTTATATCAGATTGAACTTCTATGATCTATCTTTCTATTTCTCTAATGTTGTGGGTGTCAAACAATGTATAGGAGCAAGTGATACTGCTATTTCAAGCTTCCCTACTTGCTTCAGAATCATCGATTCTGCATGCTCCGTCTTTTGACCTTTGAACTTGATTTTAGAAATAAATAAGGCAAATGCTGACTTTTCCATGTGCAGTGGATTAGTAAAAGTAGGAATAAAGAGTCAACAACAATGCCTGGAGAATCACGGCTTCACCAAAAGGATTTTACTTTTTCTTTTGAGCACAGCCAAAAGTATTTTAACCCGAACAAATTTAATTAATTCAATCAATCGAAAGAATTTTTTTTCTAAGAACATGTCTTGCATTTATTCAGCTTACTTTTTACAACAGCCAAGGCAAATCTTAAAGAAGACACAAATTTGGAAGGTGTGAGTTTAATAAGGAGTTTCAAATGAAATTAAAATTATGTGACATTCTCAGGCCAATTACGTGACATGGTGTCCAGAGGAATGAGAATGAAAGTGTGCCACGGAGTCGTATAAAGGCAGCATAGGTTTCGGTGAGTAACGCAATAGATTCTCCAACTAATAAAAAGTAAAAACCATATGATGAATGTGACATAAAGATTTGATTCCAATTCCAATCCTTATGCTAATTTTTTATTTCCCTTTCCTTGTGATTTCAATCATGATACACATCCATCCCAATTTGCCATGACTCTAACCAAAATCTATAAAGGTCCCCGCAATCCATCTTGACCATGACCCTAACCAAACCACATCATATAAAAATAGAAAAAACAATAAAATAATATATATAAATGATAACAAAAATAAGGTAAAATTTATATATACATTTTTTAATATTAAGTGGTGGAATGAGAAAAATAACTTTCACAGGAAAGAATTAGTTGGGCCTGGGTAAGATTGGACAAAGCTCTGCAAGTGACCAATTGGGCAATGCCAGAGTGAGCAAACTACCTTGAAACATGGATAGAAACAATGCAAACCACGTGATGCTTACCCTTTCGAATTTACAAACGAAAGCAACATCCAAATTATGCATTAAATGTCACATACTCATATACCACACTTTGCAAGCTATTGAAAAATTATGCTCAGACAATAAAATTATTTTAAATGATTTTTTTTTTTATAAATAAGGAAGAGGAAAGAGTTAAATGACATAATAATAATAATAATAAAAATTATTGAATGTGTGAATCAATATCTTCAGAATTATTACTTCAACTTGACTAGTATCTCTAGTTCGATCCCAATTATAAAATATTTTTAAAAAATTTATCACTCATAATAATTTTAGAGAAAAAGATAATAGAGTAAATTTATTGACTTTTAGTAATAAAATATCTGAAAATCATATAAAATAGTTATCAAACTCATAATTTTGTATCGAAATTATCTTTTCATAAAAAATATGTGTGGGTTAGTGAAAAGAAAAAGGCACAGAGAGGAGCACTGAAACCATGAACTCTCAAATCGATGTCCTGTATCCACTAAATTCATTTTGGCATATTTTACACGGTGAACAGAACCTGAAGAGGAAGAAATTGGAGTAACTTGGAGTGGCTTTTCCTATGAACAGGAACAAAATATTTTTTTGTTTTGTTTTTCCACTCCACTTAATCATTATAATAACACTATTATATTGTCAACTGAAACCGCCACGCGCCGCAGCTACAGCCGCCATATCTCTACGCAAATGTCAGTCAACCCCCCATGTTTTTGTTTTCACCACAACTCGCCCACCCAAACAAAACACCTTTTTAGAAAAAAAAAGTTTTTATTTTTTTTTACACAGAATAGTTCTTAAATCAAAGATTAATATGGATTAAAACTCATGACTAGGCTCATTAGAAAGATAATAATTGCTTGTTTGGAAGTCACAATTCACATGGAAGTTGAAGAAAAACACATACATACCTTAATTTCTCCGAAGGGAGTTGTACAAGCACAAAACCTTGGAGCTCTGGATTTGTCACATGAGGGAAACCGCAGTCGAGAGAGTGATAAGGTGGAGTGACATGTAGATTGTAGAATAGATATATATATATATATAGAGAGAGAGAGAAAAAGAAAACAGAGGAATTGAGAAGAAAGAGAGTAGAGACAGGTTCGTGTGTTGTCGTCTGTGCTTTCGACGTTGGAATAGCACTGAATTAAAATCTCTCTTATTTCTCTCTCTATGCTCAAAATAATAAGTTGTGCAAAGCAAATAGAAAGGCTTCGAAGTGGCGTGGCAACAGAGGTGCGGGGAAGTGGGAATCATTACATATAAATAATTGTAAATTATAAAATTTCATTTTTATAAACTTTTTTACCATTCAAAATTCATTCTAGTGGTTAAAGCATGATTTTCAAAGTAACTAATATTTTAATGTGTTCATTGTAATTCATAAAAAAATATTTTTTAGATAACTAATATTTTTTGTCATCATATTATAATGTATATTTATAACTAGCTTCTGTTTTTATTTGAATTTATAAAAATATTTGTTATGTTTTAATATTTAAATTATTACCTTTTTATCTTTATTTTTAATCAAATTTAAAAATTAATTCAATTTATTATTTATTTTTATTAAATATTTTATTTTTCACGTCTCATAATTTAATTTATTATAATCTTTTAATTTATTTAAAAAATTGAAACTATTAAATCTATTTTTTTATCGGTTGTCATGTAAAAATATAAATACACAAACTCAGCCGCACATATAATTATGAATATCTATTAAATTTTTGGATGACTAACTCCACAAAACCCTTTAATTGGTTATTCATTTTCAATAATGATAGGTTGGTATACATTATTATTAGTATAAAAATTTTATATAATGAGTATCACTTTTATATAATGTTTGGATGGAGGGAAAAAGAAAAAACGAAATTTTTTTAATTTTATTGTTTGATTTTATTTTTTATGGAAAGGAGTGGAAAGAAAACTAGTGTTTTTGAATTATAAGAAGCCAGTCAATAAACATGGAATTTATAGGTATTTGAACTTGAGTATCTTGGAAAAAACAAAATATTTGATGGAAGAACAAGAAATTCTTTTCAATAGTTTCTTATATTGGGAAAGCCTTATATCTTAAAGTTAGTTGATTAAGTTGATGATTCTAACAGATATTATACACTATTTATGTAACAATTCTTAGAGGAAAGGGCAGTTAGGGAGGACAACGAGTAAATGGAGATAGATTTTATCAAGGATAACATTTAGACACGAAACAATGATTGAAAATGTATAAAATAATATTATAAATTTAAAAGAGAATAGAATTTTCTATTGAAAATGGAGATATCAAATAATTATAAGAAGACGAATTTCCTTTATTAATAATATAGGTTATAGATTAAAATTTGAAAAAAAAAATTGAATTTGCAATTTATATTGAAGATTTATCATAAACATTCTATATCCTGATACAATTTTAAAAAATATATTGAAAATCAATTTTGAAAAAAGATGAAAAGAGAATATTTCAAAGTGATAATAAGTTAAGAAAACTTTTTGAGAATAGTTTTCTTAAAGAAAATACCTTAAAAATATCCTCGTTAAAGAATAGCTCTTTAAAATATTTTTATTTAATATAGATACTTTTATTTAAAAATAAAGATCAGAATAGTAGATCAAATAATAAATGAAAATAGTGTATGCATAATTTGAGAATATAGTGTATTCTAGTAAAGGAATGCATAGAAAATATAATAATAATATTTATAAATTAAACCCTGAAAAAATTTCTAATAAAAGAACAAACAAAAATAGTTATTTTCTGTGAACTAATGAAAATAATAGTCTTATACTCTATACGAAAAATTATAAATAACAACTTTCTTTGTTTGTTTTTTTAATCTCTGCGGAGCGAGTAAGTGAATATTGATGTTAAATTTTTTTTATTACAACTTAATTGCTCAAATATTAGTTTTTAATAACAAGTAACAAATAATATTTTAGTTTTTAATATTTCATTTTTCAAATATAAGTGGGCAAAATATCCTCATTCCATACAAGAAGTATAATGTAAGGAGGTTGTATTTTTATTATTGAGTATTTGCGTTTACGTGAGATTGTTCCAATTTAATTAATAATTTTTAATTTAAGTTCTGTGCGGAATTGTGTTATTCCAACTCGAATAAAATTTCTTCTACTGTTACTTAAATATTTAAAGGATCTAATAAAAGTTTATATATATTTTTTTAAAAAGAAAATTGGAAATTTATCCAATTTATTTAGATATCGTTGTTCAACTGAGTTAATTTTATCACATTAATTTTGTTGTAACTTATTTTAAAATGACCTAAACTTATTTAATTTTTTTTTGTGTACAAACTTATTTAGTTAGTTTGAATAATAGTTTGAGTTTAATTTCTATATATGGTAAATGCAACAATTTTACAATATTATTCAATTAAAATATGGAATTTGAAATAATTAATACAAAGATTAATAATTTTACACTATATGATAAGTTATAATTAAATAATATGGTATAAAAACATTTATATTATCAATGCATTTTAATTAATTTTTCTTAATTTGAATTTTATTAATCAGTATCTTTATATACCAGTTAAAAAATTAATGAATTAAAATTTTATTAAAATCACTTTAAAATGTAATTAAAATATAATATTGATATTTTTCTAAATAAATAAATATATCCTAATGTAAAAGAAAACAAAATAAAAAATAGCGTATGCTCATATGTAATCATAATTTGTCATATATACTTTCATAATCTTAATAATAATTATCTTAAATTATATAAAATCATTTATAATTAATTCATGTTTTAAATTTTATATTATTATTTATGAGTATAAAATATTTACTGAAAAAAGACAAAATTATTTTAAAACTGTATAAATAATTTAAAACTTCCAGTTTTACAGAATTAGACGTTTCTTCCACTCACTTTCTCTTATTACAAGATTTGTGTGCCTCATTTTTTCTTATTACAAGTTTTTTCACACCCCATTTTCTTTTTGCTTTCTCTGTTTCAATTTGCTGACCTGTTTCAAGTTTTGTTTTCTAATTTTCCAAATGAAGTAAGATATGTCACTTTCCCTCAATCAAGTGACACAAGATAAGTTTAAGCTTCCCAATTTTGAGGTTCAGACATGCTTTTGTTACGGGTAAACGGACGAATAGTAAAAAGTATATACGTGAATGGTGATTGTGTAAATTAAATGACGTTCTTTGGTCATAGCTGTAAAATAGTATGTGATTTTAAAATTGCGATAGAATTTGTGATTTTTGTGAGTAGACACGTGAAAAAATTGTGTAAGTAACACGTTAACTGACGTGAATTGAAGTCGCTATAGTTATACAATTTTATAAGTGATATTAATTGTTTGTGTGACATGATAATTGATAATTATATGTGATGCTAATGAAATAAAGTCAAAAATATTATTACTATTTCGATGATGATATAACAAAATCACATTAATTTACGTGATTTCATTAGATGAATGATACGTTAATTGGTATATTTGTTGACGTGGTAAAAGTCATAGTAACAATCGCAACTTCAAGTAATTGTAATGAAGATAAATTATTTAACGACTTTAATTAAATAACATCATTTTTATAAATATTTCACAACTAGCATTAATTATATAATTACTTTTTAATCGCATTTTTAAAGATCAAGAAGATTGAAATGTAAACTCCCTTATACTTTTATTTAAATATGTAATAAATAATTTAATTTTCATAAATATTTCATGAGATGACACGACACCGTCATCTCACGTAATAATTTTATCAATAAATTCTTTTTTTTTTTAAAGTTATATTCTTTTTATCCATAAAATTTGAACTTAGCTTCTTGCTAAATTTCATTTGCTAAATTTCATTCCAAATGAATATATATTAGTATATATTTAGATTAACGTTTACAAACTTAATCTTAAAGTACTCTTTATTTTATAAACTCAATTTAGCGAAGTAAACTTTAATTTTGTTTACCTGAGACTAAATTTGTAGGTAGAATATAAATATATAAAAATACTTTTAAAAAATAGCCAAATATATTACGAAACTAATTTTTCTATTCAAATTAAGTTTGAAGCACTCAACCAGAAATTAATAACAACCTTAGTCTCCATATTTTTTACTGCCTTTAAAAAGTTGTGTGAAATAAGTATTTTTGAAGTTGCATAGCTGTATGTGTCAAATCTGTTGGATATTGTCGTATTCCTCGTAAGGACGTAACATTGGGTACGGTAAAGTTATTATTTACTACAGTCATTCTCTCAAATCACGAATACCCTTCACGACACACTCCAGTGGGGTCAGTAGATGTTTTTTGAAAAGTAAATTATATATTTATATTTATATAAAAAATATAAATTTACACAATAATTCACATAAATAAAGTAAGGAAAAATATGAAACATAAAATAAAATAAATAAAATGACTAAAATGTATAAAATATTATATAAATAGCATTGTTAATTTTATTATATTAATATAATGTTTAAACAAAAAGATATAAAGTGGCACCCGCGCTGTCTCCTTTACGTGGTGATTTATTATGAGTGAAATGGAAGTGTCCTGACCTTGATATCAAAGCCGCTTTCTCCAATACTTAGTGTACTTGGATGGAGTAAAAAAGGAAAATGAAATAAAATAAAATAAAATATAAAAAATAAAAAAATTAAGATAATTTAAATGGAGTATAATAAAATAAAAATAAAAAAAATAAAATATTAATAAAATATGTTTATAATTAAATTATAAAGATAAAATTTAAAATAAATTAAATTTATCAATAATAATTTATTTTTTAAATAATTGATTTAAGTATGAAATATTTAACCAGATTCAAACTTTTATTTAAGCAATTAAATTGTTAGTTATAAATTAATTTTAATGGATTAAATATATTTGATTATAATAATATATATAGTAGTAATAATCTATTAATAATATATTATAATCATAAATATGTATATTATTATTATGATTATTGTTGAATTAAAATTCTATGTAATCGATCGATCAATAGGATATTATTAGCAATTTATATTTTTAATTGAACATAATTTTTTAAGTTATTTTATTTAATAATATTTATTTTAAAAAATATATTAAAGTTGATTAAATGTTTTTGTTTTATTTTTAATTAGAGTTAATTCAGAATTTGTATGGTTCAATTAAAAAAAATACTTAGTAATCGGTAAAACAAATTAATTTTTTTGATATAAATATTTTAGGAAGAAAGCTTTAATTAATCACCAGAAATATATAATTTAACCCATTAACAATGACGTTTGAACTTTAAAAAATATCTACATATTAAATAGTTAATGGGTTAAAACAAAGTAATTTAATAACAAAGTTTTAAAAAATAATATCCAAATATTTTTTAAAAATTGTTAAACTCAATAAATATACATATATCTAGTTCAATAATCTTAAACAAAAACAACGTGAATGTAATAATGAAATTGTCAATTATTAAAACATAGAATTTTAAACAACGAACTTTGGAAAATAAATTATAAATTAAATTTCGTAATTAGATAATAGTCTGTATAGTTTATAATGGAGGTGGATGTGGAGGATTACATTAGCAGTGGTGTTGTAACTTTTTAAATTTGTTATGAAATGTGTTAAATCTTTTATTAACGGTGTGTACAAAATTATCAAATCTTATTTTAGTTGCTTGAAATTTATTATTAACATTTTCAATAAAATTAGCAAACCTATTGTTAGCCATATGAAAAATATTTTCATACTAATTGATAGGTTATTAGTTCTATTTTGCATGAATGGTTTAAAAAATTTGTTAAAAGCATGTTTGATTCATTATTAGGAAGACAAGAATTGAGGGACGTAAACAATTCAGTTCCTATTCTAGATCTGTGTCCTTTGTGTATCTAATCCTAAAACTTTAGAGACAGGATTACATACAAAATTTGTTCTGTGTTTAAATTAAATAAGAATTTTTGTATCTAATTCGTGTTAAAATTAATTTTTTGTATTTATTAAATGTTTTCTCCGCCTATGAAATTAGATACAGATTTTTCTTTCACGTCAAAATTTAGAATTTTGTTTTAAAAAATACATGTTATACATGAAATTAGTTACAGATTATTTAAAACTAATTTATTAACATGTGAAACAAACATCTTCAAGTAACAGAAAAAATTAAAAATTGTTGTCTTTACGGAGAAATTAAGTTAAAATAATATTTGTTTAATTATTTAATTAATTCATTTGTGTGTTAATTAACAAGATATGATTATTATAACAAAAATAAAATATTTTTTTTATACATCATAATTATTATGAATGCTTTGTATGATTCATTAATTATATTTGGTAAAATTTAAGTGTTTCTCATTATATTTTTACTCATTTAAAAATATGGAATTATCAAACTTTGAGATATAATTTGTGAAAAAATTTGAAAATAATATATATTTGTTAAATACTAAAAGTTTGGGTTTTAAAATGTAATTGTATCTTATAAATTTTTAATTTTATTTTATTTTATTCTTATAATTTTTATTTACATTTAGTTTTTATATATTTAATATTATATTTATAATATTATATATTTAATATTATATTTATAATATTATATATTTTACTATCAATGTTATATTAAACTTTAAAAATATTTTTCAGTTAAGTTTTATAAAATATATTTTTCTTATATAGAATATAATTTATTTTAAAAATATAATTAAAAATTTTAAAAATATTTTAAAGAAAAAATTGGCATAAAATACGGTAAGAATTACCATTTTATAAAACATTACTGTTAACAAACACAAAAATCTATATTCAAAATCTATTTATTAAATAGTAAAATAAATATTTATATTAAGAAAAAAAATTAAAAACTACTTAAAATGCTATATATATATATATATTATCATATATGATATTAATTTATAATTTTTTAAGTATTAATTATATATAAATAAAATATTTATTAAATTAAATATATTTGATAATCATAAATATTTATAAATTTAATAATATATTATTTTTAATTTATTATTTTATAATGTATAAATTTTTAATCGATGACGTTAACGTAATCCATTAAGATCTAATATATTATTGTAACAATATTTTTATGTATATCTTAATCAATTATGCTTGTTTTATTGTAATAGATTAAAATTATGTTTTAATATAATTTTAATATTAATTCATTTTTAATGAATATCAAATTAACTAATTAAATTAAAATAAATAATTGAATAAAGATTCAAGATTTAAATAATTTGAATATAATATTTTAAGAGTAAAAATGTAATTAACAAAATTAGTTTAATTTAAAATTTATCTTTTACATTTAATAGTATCTATTTTTCATTTTATTTTATTTTATCTCATTTAAATAATTATTATTTATTTTTTATTTCTTTAATATTCTATTTTATCTTATTTAAGTTCGTTTTCTTTTCCTTAATTCACAATCTTGTTTTTTTTTTTGTCACTAGTTATCATCTTCTCTCCCATATCTCTTTTCTTCTTTTTTCTCTTTTACCCTTCAATTTTCTTCTCCTATCTCTTTTTCATTCCATTGCCATCATCCCACCACTACTTTGCTGGCGCGTCACCAACACCTACAAGGAGGAGTCATTGTGAAAGTTTGGAGAGGTTAATCGTTTCTTTCAAGAACCACATACCTAAGACTGTCATTGTTTAGGTACGAGGCTTCTTGTCTTTAAGAGTGAATTATGACGTGTTCCCTTATTATTTCTTGCTCTCTTGTTTGTTTCCTTTGAATGGTCGGAACCTTAGAGTAGTGTTCGGATTTAACTTCACAATGGAGGTGTGGAAAAATACTTTAAGATGAGTAATCCTCATTGCACTATTACTCGTCATATTTTCCAGAAAGTAGCGGCTGAATACAAGTTGTTGTTGAAAATTAAGAGATACGTACATCAGACCACAATTTTCCAAGGTAACTTGTAATTGCCTTTTATTGTGAGCATTTTCAATTTTTTTCTTTACTAGTGGTGGGTCTATGATAATTTCTGATGTTGTGGATCTGCATAAATTTATTTGATTTTAATCAATACGCTGTTTTGTTTCTTTGTGATTCATTTGTTGTGTGATGTGTCTGGTACATATGTGAAGTTGGTGCTTTCTTTGAACACTTCTTAATTGTTAAGAGTTTATTTGATGTTAAGATAAGGGGTGGCCTTTGGGTTTAGTGCAAACAATGAATGCAGGAAATAAATTGGTAAAAAACAGTGACAATGCAAAGTCAATTTCATTCAACACGATACTTACCGCCTCATGATTTAGAAACTTTTAATCCTATATAATATGTGTGAGGTTTTGAAACTGATGACCATTCTGAAATTGAAAAACTCCAAAACCATGCATCTTGTCATGCTAATGTTGATGATGGTGAGGCTGAGGGATCTCTTTTGATAATGACACAGCTTTGTGGTTGGGGGCAGTGGGTGAAAAAAGTAAAAGAGGATGCGTCTTTAGTATATAATCAGAGGCACGTCAAATTATCTACACCCGGGATAGAGCTATCAAGCTGCTAAAAATCAATCATGGATAAGTCTTGAGTTTAGATAAAAGTTGATTTGTAGATGTGAGAAAGATAAAACCAATATGTTAGAGATTATAAATGCTCAACAATAACACATGGATTAGCTAGAAGAACTAGTTAGACAATTTGTATCCGGTGGTAGCACATCTCAAGGTGATAACTTCCAACATGCCAGAACATTATCTCATAGTATCAATGATAAGGATGATTAGATAATTAGATGTGATGACAGTTATTGTTATGTTTGGTACTTGTGGTAAATATTATTTTTTATGTTTGAAATACTATGATGATACATTTTGTGATATTAACATATTTAGTGTATTAAGATTTATTACATGAATGAATGATAAAAGACATGATACTTAATTTATAATTGTGAATTTGGGTAGGTTGTGAATTGTGATTTTTAGAAAATTACCTACAAGGGTTGGATGAATAAAAAATTTATTGATGAAAAAATCCGCCTCTAATTCAATTATTTTCTCAAAATTTAGAGACTGTATTTTGGACTTAACATCAAATGTCTAATTAAACATAGAATCGGAGACGATTGTGAAGGAAATAGATATGGAATTATTCCATGCCTAATTAGAGATGAAATTGAGTACGTAAAAATCTATCTCAAATTAGAGACAGAATTAAAGATAACATTTTTTTGTTTCTAACTAGAGATGGAATTAGACGCGGAATGTTTCCTTATCTATTTTAGACATGAAAAAAGCCATATTAAACACGGAATGAAGTCCGTCTCTATTCCACTTCTAACCATTAGAGACGAAAATTTTGTCAATTAGAAACAAAAAATTTCGTATTTAATTATAGTTTTTTTTTAGTGATTGGAAACCAAATCATGAATCAATGGCTAATGAAATTAGGTTTAACTTCATTTTCACTATTTTAATTTATCTTGGTCTTCATTTTTACCTTTATGACCATGTTGTCAAACACCGTCAATTTAAAAAAATTTTATTTTCTTCCATATGATTTTATTAACAATTCTTGATCAATTCCCACATAATCCAAGATTTTGGCAATGAGAATCCTATATGGCAGAGGCATAACATGCATCTCCTTACACTTTAGCATATTGTAAAGATAAAAATACAAAAAAAGTTTTTAATTATGTTAAAAAAAATTGCAAGCTTTTTCTTTTCTTTGAATGTTTTCTCTAAGAACTTACACAAAGATTCTCACAGACTTATGAAAGTTTTATGAACAAAGATTTTAGTTTACATACCAGCCCCAATTAATAAATACAAATAAGGAAGCAATAAAGAAGACAATATGTTTTTATGTTGGTTTATCTTATCAAGACTACATTCAATTTCTTAATAATATCTAAGATTTCACTGATACAAAGTAATTACAAGTATTTTTTTTTTCTCTTCAGGCTAATAACTCCAAGTATTCATTGGACTCGGTCTCTCCAGACTAATAAAACCAAGAATTCTTTAGTCTTAACCTTTTTAAGCTAAACTACCATTAATGGTATACTTTTTACAACAAGAGTTGTCAAACTAAATATATCAACCTCGATGTAAAGAAATGTGTAATGAAAAATGATGAAATAAGGCTTATTTCAAGAGAGATTTTAAAGTTGAACTGAAAGCTTTTTTCTAGAGTGTTCTTCTTCAACTTCAAATCTTTAATCTTCAACTTTTAAATATAGATAGAGAACTTGAAGTAGTCGTTAGACTTAACAACTTTAATTTCTTCAATTCAATCGTTAGAAACGTGCTCAACGTTCCATTGCATTTAATGCATTCTTGAGCTATTAACACCAGAATTGCAAAGTTCTTCATAGTCCAAGGATTTGGTATTTAAAAAAGCGTACTTCTTTCTACAAAAGATCTTTTTGTTAGAAACATTATTTTTTACTATGATTTAACACATCTTTTCATGCCGAGTTAATTGACTTCCTTGTATTTGATTGAAACGAGATTTTTTTTTTACAAGACTCTACAAAAAACAATTTCTGATAGTTAGAATTTGTTTGACCCGATGAAACATGTAGAATTGATACTTATCTTTGAATTTTAAGTTTCGTCTGTTACTTTATTAATCTGATCAAAGGTTTCATTTGAGATACATCATTCTTCTAATGACATGTGAATATTTTGTTGAGACTTTTATCCATCTTGCAAATTCAATTGTCTATAGCCTCATTTGTTTTATAAACAAATTTTTTTATTTAATTATATGTAATAATTAAAATTAAGGGATATAATTTATCATTAACCATTTAACTCAACATTTTGACATATTTAAAAAGACAATTTAATTAAAATCCTTTGTTTAATTGTCCAAATAAAAAAAAAATGTCTTCATAGAATAATTAGGCATAATTGCTTCCTTGATACTTCAATAGTTTTGCATAAATTTAATGTAAAATTTGATCGTGAACATTTAAATTACTTACATTCTTAGAACGTGGCATGTATACGTCAATTCTTATCTTCCAACCAATGCTTCATTCTTATCATATTGAAGAACTTGAATACGTCAGGGTATTCAAACTCAACACCTTTATATTTCAAATGACATGTACTTAAGAAATTAGATGATTTAACAAATATCTTACATTGCTCCACATCATAACATAAATCACCATTTTTTTTTATATAGTTAAATTTACATAGAAAACTCCAACAAAATGAGGATACTACATAGCATGTAAGTTAACAAACTCTTGAAAACCTTAAACATTTAATAATTGAAGAAATTTTGTACCAGATGTTTTGAAAAACCTGTACGCCAAGTATCATAGGTTGAACAAACTATCTGATTGACATATGCCTTGAATATTCAACACTTGTTCCTCCTTATTGATATTTCAGTGAATCAATATCGTAATCAGGTTTAGATTCTAGGCTTTTAAAGACGGAAGTCTTTACCTTTGTATTTTTTTAACAACTTTTTCCTTTTTACTTATACTTAATTATGACAATTTTAAGAACATCATAATTAATACAATTTAAATTTGACACAGATACAAACATTCTTTTAAATACAACACAGTGTCTTAGTAAAAGTACAATTAAAGACAATGAACAAATAAAATCCAATAGTAATAATGTTTCATAGCCATAAGTAACATGAGAAGAGACGTCTACTAAAATTCCTTATTTCTCAACATCTTAACCAACTATCTACACATAAATACCGTGACATCCCAAATAATTTATAATATTATCATTTATTATTACTTAAATAATCATAACATTAAAGCATCATTTGATCACATTCAAAATGTATTTCTTCCCGTAATTACCAAATTTCCTCCATAGACTAATGAAACTTAGAACTCTTCTTTAAACAAGTGTTGACAAAACGAACTAATACAACAAAATGTGTCGACCAGAGATGTCAACCATCATAATTACGTACAAATTGATCTTCCAAGGAGTGGAAGTGACCACTTTCCCCCTCAAGAAGTCGCACAACCTGAAGAAAAGCTATTAGTTATTGTAATTTGCACTAACTAGATAGAAAAAAATGTAAGATATTCATCAACATTAATTAATGGTACAGTTTCTAAATACAGTGCAAGAAAAATAAAAATAATCTGTTAAAACAAAGTTATGGAATCAAATGAATTACCTCTCCCATTGATGGACGCATCTCAGGGCTTCTTTGCACACAGAAATATGCTGCTTTAGCCATTAGGTAGAGTTCATATGTGTCATATGATTCCCCTAGACGAATGTCAACCAATTCATGTAAAGCCAATTTCTCTATTATTGGCTCAGCCTAAATATTTCCGAATGTGATATTATGCAACGTCAGTCAAATTATAATGTTCATTTTCTCTGAGTACAAATATTGAAAAAGCTATGAACACGAAATAATTTTGTAATTGTACCAAAAAAATAAAATAATTTTGTAAATATAAGTATAATTAATTAATAAATTAATTTTCATTTCTAACTCATAATATTTTAAATAATTCTTATTAATTTGAATAACAAAATTAAAAGTAAGTGATTAATTTAAAAAAAGTTAAAAATTAAATCTCCAAAATAAAAGATTAATATGATAATTTCCTTAAATATTTAATCATACAAAGAATAGTAGATACCCATTGTCGGAGAGGTTGTTGTTGTTGTTCTGGATTGTTGGAATCAACAACCTTGCGTCCCGATATCAATTGTAACAACATAATGCCATAAGAATACACATCCGTGCGCACAGAAATGATACCATCTTCAGCATATTCAGGAGCAAGGTATCTACATGAACAAAATCAAAGATTGTGTCGTTTTAGCTAACTTTTTAAGTTTGAAATTTCAAACCATGTGATCGGCCTAGTTAGTAATAAAAATCTTGAACAAATCCTCACCCCAATGTGCCCATTATCCTTGTATGCATAGTATCATCACCAGTTTTCCACTTAGCAAGACCAAAGTCACCAACCTGCATTTATAACACATTTAATTGAAATCACACATCACCTATTGCGATCATCAATTAACGGCTAGAATGTAGAAACTTATTCCCTGAGCATCCCCTATTGTAGATATTTACTGTGCCATTTAATTCTAGATTTCTTAAATGAGGTCTAGTATCCATTATCTTGTACTTAACATTTATTATATGACCATATCTAAGAAATGATTAAGCCTTGAGAACTGATGAAATTTCTTATCTGCAAATCTTGCCATCTAGACTCAAAATTAGAACATGGGTTGCGTGTCAAACCAAAACTGTTTTATACTATCTTGAACCTTCTCTTGTGCCACCTTACCATGGGAACAAAATCATGGGTGAGAAGTATGTTGCTTGGTCGCATGTCCCTATGAATAATAGGACCACCACGACATTCTTCATGTAGAAAACGCAATCCCTTTGCAGTCCCAATGGCAATAGCATACCTTTGGTGCCACTCAAGAACCGCTTCATTATTTTCTACAAACATGTTTTCCCACGTTCATAAAAAAATAAATAAACCTTAGTGGATACAAAATATAATTTTTGAGACTAAAGAACAATAAAAAATAGGTACTTACCAAATAAATGCCAATGAAGAGACTTGTTGCAAATATATTCATAAATGAGGATATTTTTCTTTTCTTTGCAACAGTAACCCAACAGCATCACTATGTTCTTATGTCGAGCAAAACTCAAGACGTACACCTCAGAATGAAATTCAGAAAATCCTTGTGAGCTTTCTTCTTTCCTTACCTTTGCTGCAATTTGTTGTCCATCTTTAAGCATACCCTTATATACGTGACCATATCCACCTTCACCTAATAAGTTATCCTTTGAAAAATCATTTGTTGCATTTTGTATGTCAGAATAGCTGAACCTCATTGACTCCTTGATAGACAACTCAGTTCTTGTCCCACAGCCAGTACAAAGAAGTGGTGCATCTGAATGTTTTGGCAGAAAGCCACATTGGTTTTGCTTTTGGTCAATTTGAGAAGTAACGAAATTATTATATTCTCCTTTGATGCTTATGCCTGCATCACAGTTGAGACTCTTATTAATTACATAGAACTAACTTGAATACATGATATGGGAAAATTGTAGTTCCCATCAATCATTATTGGACCATTGATGGACCTTACAATTTTCAACTTCAAAAATGTAGCAATTGAGTATTTCAGTTAGTTTTCACCGACAAATGGTTTAATAAATTTGCCTTCTATAGCTTCCTCTTATGTACTAAAAAAGCACAGAAAGGAAAAGTCATTCCTTTAATGAGTAGTGCGTCCAATTGTTTGTTTCTAATCAACACTAATTTCCATACCACTACGAGAAAAGCTTGCACGCAGAAATGAGAAATCCAAAGACTTACAAGACAGCTAAAAACCAGAAACGTTTAAGTACACAAGCAAAAAAAGTTGAACAGGCATGCGGACCTGATCTTTCTTGCTTTGAAGAAGATCCAAAATCTGATAAGGAACTGTGTTCCCGCGACCTGTTAGCATTTGAAGGCTTCATATAGCTCCTAATAGTACTAGAGCTATCAGAAGAAGCTATAGAATGGGGATAACTTTTCAAAGAGATAATAGACTGCTCAATGTCTTCGATACTTTGACAATCTGATAGTGACACAAACTTTGACAAAGAATATACAAACTTTGTCACTGTCACCTTTGTATCATGTGCATAATTAGATCTCCAGATCTCCAAAGACAAGTCATCTTTAACCAATGCAACCTTACATGGCATCTTGTTAAGGTGATATCTCAGGTCGCGCCGAAGATGTCTGTTGTTCAAATTTATTCAAAAAGTTGAAAACCATACAAGAAAAATAAACAGGAAGTAAGAAAAATGAAATTTTATTATTTGAAAAACAAAATAGTAAAAAAGTCTCAAATATAAACCTATGCATAAGTGGAGAGATAGTAATACCTGTCAAGTATTATCCAAGATGGATTATAGTTTTTAACTTCTTGTAAAACAACCTGTTTAATTGGAAATCCCGCGGTGACTTTAACTTCAATACTAACCTGCACATGAACGTATAGTTATTAACTAGTTTCATTTAGAAAATAATAATAATAATAATAATAATAGCACATGAAAACATTGGCTCTAAGGTAATGCTAATTTACAGCCACAATAAAACCAGTTTGGACGTCACAAGCTAATATATGTTTGTTAAGAGTACTTGTAAATAATTTACCCCTTCTTTTTCAAAATCTTCA
Organism: Hylodesmum podocarpum; assembly: GCA_026586105.1. Taxonomy (NCBI): domain Eukaryota; kingdom Viridiplantae; phylum Streptophyta; class Magnoliopsida; order Fabales; family Fabaceae; genus Hylodesmum; species Hylodesmum podocarpum. Next base: position 11,080,774 of record JALJEV010000623.1, on the reverse strand, counting down.
AAACTTGAAAAAAGCTCACTTGCATATGCATCAACTTTCTTTTTGACTTCTTCATCCATTGCACGAAAGTTGGTGCCAGCAAAAGACTCAGGGCATGCTAATGTCTGGTACCCCACTGTTAATCCAAAAGGAGCAACATAATAGTCATGCAACAAGTTAATCACCGCATTAATTGAAGCAACAATCTATATATCTGTATTACTATAACTTCCCTTCCATACAACTAAGCGATGCAGAATAACAAATGATTGAATACGTAAAAGAGTAAACTACATTCAGATTATTGTGTTTTTTTTTTTTAAATTATACTTAATATTTTTCTATTTTTGAATCCTATTTTTCTCCCTTATATAAAATAAGAATATAATATGTGTATAATTTCATATTATAACCGGAGATGTCAATGAAATTTAGTAAGTAAAGAGATAACATGATTGAAGAGAATTAACTTACTAGGATGAGACACCTTATGCAAGACACATAGCACAAGCAACGTGTCACCAGCAGAGAGAAAGGCACCTCTGGACCGAACATGATCAACAACGAGTTTGATATCATGTTCAGTGCGGTCTCTAGTGGCATCACATGCAACAACAACGTAAGATGGAGATGTAGGGCTATCCATACGCAAAATCTATAGTCAAAGCAGTTTTGCACGTGTTGTGATGATTGTGATGACAATGGTGTTAAAGGTTGAAAATTGACATGAAATGTGGTGATGAAATTGAAAAGAAGATAACAATAATAACGTGGTAAGTTGCATTAGTGAAGAGTGAGAAACGATCATCCAATGAATCAATGACAGAAGCATGTTCCTGGATCCCTTGTGTGTCCAAAACAGCAACACTAATCATCTTTCTCTCTCAGTGTGAAGGCCAAGACAATATCAAGATAATATGCTTTAGGATATTCTGAGAGAGATTAATGGAAGGAAACTGTGCCGCCTCGGACAAAGCCAAGAGGGGAAGAGTACGAGGAACTTCAAGACAGGCTTTGGTTACTGTTTACTCGGACATATGCTTTCAAAAGATTCTAGATTCTATTTGATTCTGTCATTTCTATGCTTCAATAATTATTCCATATTCTATCTTAGCGTTGACGCACTCAACATTCATTCCGGTCTGGAACACAACAAATCTAAAGGAGTACTAAACAATTAAAAAATAACTATCTTTATTGCTTTGAGCAAAATTTTGCGTAGATAGGCCATAATAATTTCATTTTTATATCTTTAAGCCTATAGGAAATACATTAAACTCTGGATCAGTATTTTATATATCTTCAAAGGATTCCTAGATTAAGCACGTAGATACTTGGATTATTGTTAATGTCTTAATACTAATTAAGTTTTTATTAGGGTGTAATTTCTATCATAATTTTTTAAAGTTCATATTTTTAATACTTTAATTTTTTTTAATTATCTATAGATAAGAGATAGTTGAAATTGTTTATACAGTCCATTTTTAATTTCTTTCAATTATTCAATTTCTAAAATTCCTCTTATATTGTTACTCTAAAAATTTGTTTTCATTTAATTTAATCAATTTAATATGAATTTCTATTATAATAAAATAAGATGGACCCCTTTAAACACTTAAAAAAAACAGAGTTGCTCTTTTGAAGATGCTTGTATTGAGAAGAGTAAATATGAGTGATGTGCATGTGCGAGTCCCTTAAACATTCCACAACTAATTTGTTGCTGGTGGAGATCCTCTTAGTCCATACACAAGTTTTTGTAGCAGTTTACTATACTTAACAAAAGAAAAATGTAGCAGTTTTACACCACTGGAAATTTTATTCGTCAACGGTAACATTGCGTACATCTTTCATGAATTTGTGAACTTATGTCTGCTTCAAGTGTTTGGCTCCTTACTTGAATCCAAGGGCTAAATGTTACTATTGAAATGTTAATTTTAGGAAAGGTTATTGTGGAACTAATTTAAATATATAATAGTGAATAACATAAGAAGAATCAAAATAAAGAATGCCACAAGATAAGAAATCCATTTATTTTACTTTCTGACAGTCAGATTTAGTACAATTTCTTGTTGGAATTGGCAAAACAATATCTACAAAGGAACATCAGAAGGGTAATCTTTGGGATGCTTCTCGATGATTTTTCTAAGTAGTGTCTCTTGTTCCTGAAGGTTTGATGGTATTTGGTCATAAACATCATTAAACAAGTCCGCAAGTGGAGGTTTTTGAGCCTTTTCTGCCTCCTTAATCGCTTGCATTAGCTGTAGGAAAGTAGCATAAATCCAAAAACAAAATGTCAGAACAGGTTGGTGTGTACAAAGATGGAATAAATTGCAATATGCAAAATAAAATTAACCTGCTTTCTTATACTGCTTCTAAGCTCCAATTCTTCCTTGTCACTCCACCAACCATTCCTTTCTACCCATCTTTTGAATCTATTCACAGGACTCCTTTCTGTCTTCCAATATTCAATTTCATCCATTGCCCGGTACTTAGTTGAATCATCAGAAGTAGAGTGATGTCCTACTCTATAAGTGAGAGCCTGAAGATTATATAGTAATTAGCATCAGATTGGTGAAACAACAAATGGTTTTGTATCAAACAAATGATCATCTTAACACGAAGGAAGCTGAATCCACCTCAATTAAAACTGGCCTTTTTTCTCTTAGAGCGATTTCTCTAGCAGTGTGAACTGCACTATAAACAGCAAGAGCATCATTTCCATCTACTCTGATACCCCAGATGCCATAAGCTTTACCTTTGACTACAATACCATCACCTGACCAAACAGGAAATAACATTTGGTTCCATGGCTTTTTATGTCTGAAATAAATCATAAAGAGTACGCCTATTTGAATCAACTTCTCAATAAGTATTTATAAAAGAAGAAAATACATTAAGTTTCTTCGTAAATTAAAATTAACTCGTGTACTTCAACTTATGGAAAAAGTTTTTTTCATTTTATCTTGTTATTTTCTCATGAGTACTAAATAAGTTTATCCAAACCAGGTCTAAAGGTAAGTGAGATATCAAATAGGATATGAAGGGAGTAAAATATTTGTTTAGAAAAAGAGTGACAAAAAACAATGAAATGAAAGAGTACTTCGAAATTGTTCTTCTACAGGTGTACTGATGGCCCATCCATTGTTGCGACAGATAAAAACAACAGGGGCGTCCATGACTGCTGCAAAATTCAAAGCTGCATGAAAATCTCCCTGCAATATTTGTCATTGTCAGATAATAGCAATAAGCACGATGGTGTTCCATTTTATTGCTAGTTAAAAAGTTTCATCACAACTAACCTCACTGGTGGTACCATCCCCACAAAAAGTGACAGCACATGCACTTTTCCCATCCATTTTAAGGGAATAAGCAGCGCCAACAGCTTGCGGAAGTTGTGTCCTGAATTTATTTCCAAATAACATTAACTTGTTTAGAGTTTGCCACAGATTAATAATTGAGCAAATGATCCTCTAATAGTCCCTGAAGTTTTATGTGATTGTATAAACACTCAATTTTTTTAATACTTGTGCAAAATTCTCTAATTCTTTGAGAAACATAATATTGACATCCCGTTTACATTATCCTAACACTCCTTATGTGTATTATTATACTTAATACTGAACCCCCTTCAAGGGTGTTATTATAGTTGTAACGAAAGTAAGGAATGTTTGTGCAATGGCATAAAACGTCAAGGATGTCAGTGTAATTTGTTCTTGACATTTTAATTGATTGCAATAGTTTTAACATGTTCTAGCATCTAGACTATGGTGTGAGTGTCTTACGCAATGGGGGATGAAATTGTGAAGTAATTGTGCTCGTTAGAGCCATAATGTATAGGCATCTGCCTGCCTTTGCCAAGATCATGTGTGTTTCCAAAGCACTGATGGACAAATTGTTGCAGTGGAAAACCACGCCACAATAGAACTCCTGGCTCCCGGTACTGCCAATCACAACATAATGCATATTTTCATCATCAACAAATTAATATGTATTTGTACTGTGTCCCATGTTATAAAATCATGGACTATCAGCTGGAGATATTAAACATTTTCAGACCCTAACTTTTACTATAATGAAAAAGTAAATAAATTAAGCGTACACAATAATTTGTAATTGATGACAGTATAAAAAGTTTGTAGTGTGTATACTATTTACTCTGATAATAAAGGAATTGAATTTAAATAGGTGCATGAGGGAATTTAAGTGTGTGGCTAATGAACATGCAGGAGCAGGTGCAGGCAAACCTGAGGCAATATGATATCATCAGGAGTAAGTGCAGCTGCGGATGCAATGTTAACTGCTTCTTCTCCTGTTGAGGTGAGGTAGAAGGAAATTCTACCTTGCCTCTGCACTTCATAGAATATGCTGTCCATAGTTTGAAGAGTGATCATGTCAGAATACATCTTCACAGCCATTTCCTTGCTAACCTGTTGAATTATGGTCCACATATTATTCACCAATCAGTTATGGGAATATTAAGCAAATACGTAACAATGTTTCCATGTGTTTCATACATCACATCACAAAGAATAATTATAAATCTTTTTACTAATTCTCGTACTTAAATAAAATCATTGTATGTTTAAAAATATTATAGGCATTTACTTTTTTTTATCTGATGCATTCTTTACAGAGTACTATTGTAGAAAAAAATATAACATTAATATATTACTCTATCACAGTGCTGAACTGAGATACCTGTACATAGTTGCTGTATTTTACGAGCTCACCATTGTCATCAAGAACTCGATAACAGGGCACCCTTTTTTGAGAAGACTCTGAAATGAATCTCATTTCAGAAGTAAATCCAACTTTCCCACCAGGAAAATCAATGACCTGACACAGTGAGACACATAGATAAACAATCTTAGGGTCAGTGAATGAAGCAACGTTAAACCATTGGAAGAATTTGTGAATGAATCCTTCTTAGTTTAAGGGAGAGGTACATAATGTATATTCATCATTAAGATTTAGTGGGTTAAGACTATGACTATGTTAAATTAAATTAATGCCTGATATGTCTTTGCTTGATTATTTTAAAGACAAAAATACTTGAAATAAATATTATCTTTAGTTGATTTATACGTATGAGAGAGAAAATTGAAAATTATGATATCCTTATAATTGGAGATGTCACATGGGGGATCTCAGTCCAATACACTCTGCATGTAATTAATTGATTGGGTATACTCCAAAATTCGAACTACCGAGTTGCTAATTTCACTTAATTTTTTTTGGGAAAAGATTAATCAAACATCGAATGTTACTTTGCAACCAACGGGAGAGAGCAGAAAAATAATATAGATATAACATGCAGCATAATTTAATAGGATGAGAGATGAAAAAAATAGGATGAAATAAATAGGAGATGTCAGTAGGATTTCTGGAAATACAGAAGCAGAGAACTTATCATACTTATAAGATGTGACGAAAAAATAAAAAAAGAGAAAAGTATACATTTTATAAATTGATTGATTAAGTTGGCTGCTTAACATTATTCGTCTAAATTATTATTAATAACAGGTAGTATAATTTAATAAAAGAAGAGATAAAATAAAAATAAAAACTATATCTAGAATGTTTAAAAATACAATCTTTAAATATTATCATTAATTTCTTTACTAAAATATACTTATTTAATTAGATATACTTCATTTAGTTTGCATCCGACCATTCATATTTTTTTAAAATATGTATATAAAATTTAAAATCATAATTTTTAATTAATTTATATAAAATTTTATTTAGTAAAATAAATAAATTTTCGGTATGAATGATATTTAAATAAGGTAAATTCAGTGATATTATGTGAGCTATGAAAGTATATAGTAATATAGCGTGAACCATTCTTTAAAATATAAATTTAATTCTGATCACTTGTTGTGTGATGATTAAAATAATGCATTGCTTTTGGAATGAAAAGGATATGGAATGACAATTTAATTAACTAAAGGGGGTTTATATTTCTTTTTACTTGGATAAGGGAAGAGTCATGGGAGATTATAAAGATGTAATAAAAAATTCTCGTGTTCTCTGGAAATGGGCCCTCTTAGGGATAGGGACAAGTTGGTCACTAGCGTGTCATTCGTGTAAACACATATTTAAATAAGTATAAATATATATAATGAGTGTAATTTTTTTTTTATATATAGTCATATCTAATCACAAATCTTTTATATAGTTAGTTTATTAAATTTTATAATAATCATACGAGTCTGTATGAAATATATATTAAAGTAAAAAAAAAATGTTAAAATATCTATCTGAAAGTATAGAAAATTAAAAAAAATTCACGTTTTTCAAATGGTATATTATAATTTATAATTTATAATATAGAATACATAAATATTAAATATAAAAAATTGTGATATATTTAGTTAGTTTAAAAAAGTATAAGTAAAATTTCAAATTTTTATTTAAAAAGCAAATAATAATAAAAATTATTATATATTTTTTTCTCTCAATGCAAATCACGATAACGTTTTTATTTTTAAAGTCGAAAAACACGGAATAGTAATAATAATAATAATCCAACATAGTGGCGCTTTACACGTGAAACACAATTAGTCACATCAACACATGGACGTGTCTGTACTTCTTGCGTCAACTCAGAATGATGGACAAAAATATTTTAAGTTGAAAAACAAAAAGTTGTCACCATTTTTTCATTATTAATCGTTCAACCATATCGCACGTTTCTAACTCAATCTTAGCCGGATTTAGTCTGAGATTAATGTTTTGTTTGGTTAACAAAAAAAAATAAGAGAAAAAAAAGTAAAAAATTGGAAGAAAGGGAATAAAAAATGTAATAATTTTTTCAGTTGTTTGGTGGTGGTGGAGAAAAAAGTTAAATTCTTTTCTCTTCCCTTATTTATTGAATATATATATATATATATATATATATATATATAATATAGCATAAATATTTTCAGATAAAAATAAATTAATAGGAAAAACATAAAATCTATTCTTCTATATTCACTCACAACGATATAGCAATAAAAAATTAATAAATTAATTATTAATATTTAAATTATTTGATAAAAGCACATAATTATTGTGCAAGAAATTAATTATTGTGTAATAAATTAAAACTCTAACTATATCATCACAAAATAATTTAACATCATTATTGTGTAATAAATTAATTATTAAATATTTAAATTATTTAATAAAAGCACATAAATAATATTTTATTTCATTACCACAATATTTTATTATATCTTTGTCAACATACTCTCTACCGCAATAATTAACGCTATTTGTATCTCTAACTGTCCAAGGACGAGCCATCAAAAGGTACGCACCCACCCTTAACAGATAACTTATCTGGACATTGGAACGAAAATAATGTCTTTTTTTTCATTTTAAGAAAATTCACGATTTTTTATTTCACTTTTTAGTTTCTAATTTTTTAAGGATATTTTTATAAAAATTAAAGACTATTAGTGTTAAAACAATTTTTATACAATTATTTAATTATAAATTTGATTTTATGTAATTTATAAAAAATTACTATTAAAATTGACAAACTGATACATGATAAATTATATAAAATGTTTTATAACTACAAAATATTTTTATTTCATGGCATGTCTGGTTTTTTATGTAATATTTGTTTTTCTAAACATTACCAAATTTCTAATAGATCTCCTAAAACATGACAAATTATATTCCTGCTTTGACCGGAAACTAATAACGGTGTCAAACGAGAAATTTACGATATTTGAAGAGAAAAATATTACGGATTCGATTATTTTTATTCATAATTTAAATAAAAATGAAGTAATGAAAAAAAAAATTGTAATTGACATAATAATTACCTGATTAGGGTCATCCTGAGAGAGATGGTGGTGATCAATTTCCAATTGTGCCTGAGCAGTGGTTGATTCAGAACGCGACAAGGAGAAAAGGGTAGGTGGAGATGGATGAGTTGATGGAAGAGATGAAAATGAAGAATGGTTAAGAAGTGGTCTAAACAACAAGGCCAAGTTTTTGTGAAGTTGTGGGTGATGAGTTAAGATCCTAGTAGACCTTGTGAATAAGAAGGATGCCATTGTTGAGAATTGAAGGTAGTAGAAGAAAGTTATCAAGAAGGAAACGGAAGCTTAGAAAGAGTTAAAATGGGGGGCAGATGGCAAATTATGTGTTCCAGTCAGAACAAGATTGGCATGATGGGCAGGAAATGAAGGTCGCTAATTAAAAGTTCATGTACGTATTATTACAACTTCCATGAGGTTATCCTCCTACTCGTGGGACCACGTAGGATTCTGATTGATGTTATCTTCAACTTTTCTTTTGTTTTTTTTTTTCAAGAAATGCTATATAATCGACACGTATTTTTTTTTTCTCTTTTTTATTATTAGACCAAATTTTATATACTTATTTAATCATAATGTGAATTTATAATGGAGGATAACTATTTCCCACAGTCTTTAAGGTTGCCTAAATATTTATGTAGGCTTAGAACAATAAAATAAGCTTTAAAGGAAATGTTATAGTTATCTTTAAATTTTATCTTTTTTTTTGGCCTTTTTAATTGTAGAATGAATTACTTATTATACTATTATTAAATGATTTTTTTTAAAACTATTTTTCATTGTTATTAGAATCAGTGATTTTCATATCAAAATTTTTACTATAATTAAGATGTTATTGGTGTCAAAATCAATTAATTAGAACAAGTTGATGAGTTATTATGAACTTCTTTTTGCGTATGTATTTAATTATTATGAATAAAAAATATAAATAAAATAAACATTTTTTACATTGTTTATTATCTGGAGAATGTACTACCTGACTCAACACGTATTTAATTATTATGAGAAAAAATATAAATAAAATAAACAAGTTGATAGAATGTACTACCTGACTCAACACGTAGATCTAATTAATATGGGTTACAAGTTATAGTGAATTTTGTTTTTTAAAAAATCATTTTAATTGATTTTATTAATTAAACTGATAATAGATCATAATTATACCGTGTTTTTTAAATAGACATTATAATATTATTTATCATATAAATTAATTAGATATCTATAAATATAAATAATTTTTTTAATATTTTTATATAATTTTAAAAAATTATATTTATAAAATAATCTCTTAAAAATAACAATAATATAATAATATGACATAAAAATAAACACCGTTGAATTATGTTAAAAAAGTTTATCTTTAATTTGAACTTAAAAACTTAAAATCCAAATAGTACATTTTATTAAATGAATTTACGGCGGATCAAGCATGATTCATTTCAGCTATAATTCGTATGGAATGACATTTTAGATTCCCCTTGGCCATCAAATGTTAAAGGTTATTTTTTTTTTTTTTTTAAAATAAAATGATATTGAAATAGATTTTTAATGTATATATCCCTTACAAATCACTTGGAAGATTAAAGATAAATTAATATATTAAATTTTGATTATTATATTTTATCTTAAAGTGTAAAAATATATAATGATGATTAAATGTATGATCAAAACTATTAGAATGAAACGAGATTTTTCAATAGAATTTAGCTAAGTACGTTAAAATGGGAAGTATTTTACGGTAATGATTATTTCATAATTCACTTTTGTCTGTCTACATGTTCTAATAAAAGTATGAAAAAATAGATTAGAGCATAAGGTTTCAAGTAACTTTCTTTTTAAAATGATATATCGGACCAAACCAAGATAATCCATATTTTTTTATTAATTCGAAGGAAAAAATTCAACAATCATTTAATTAAAATCCTGTTAAAAAATAAAGAATAAAAAAAATCTTTATTAAGAAAATATTTGATATAAAAATAATTTTTACAAATTTATATATCTCAAATATAAAATTATGATTTCTTTCGTATAAAATATTTGGTGCGAAAATATTAAATATGAAAGAATGATTATCACAAGTATGCTTTTATTAGAGGAAGGGTGTTGAGAAGGAGATTGAAGATTTAAAGAATAAATTAAAGTTGTATTAAAATTAAAATTTTTAAAAGCTTTCTTGTGTATATATTGATTTGCTTTATTGAAAAATCTACGAGGTTTAATAAATAAAACTTATCATTTTTATATTTAGTATGTATTTATGTAGCCTAAAATTTATATTTAAAAAATACTTATGTATAACTTAAGAGATTGTATTTAAAAAATATTCTTATAATTTGAAGAAGGCGATAGAATTTTTAAATATATGGAAATTTTAATTATTATTTAAAAAATTAAACAATCTTTTATTTAGACAAACCAATAAAAAAACTATTATTTCTTTATTTTTGTTTAAATACCTAATCAAATGGGTATACCTTATTTACAAAAGTTTTTCTTAAACTTTTGAATATCTGATAAACATACTATTCCTCACTAAAAAAAAAAATTTGCTTTTAGAAAGAGTGTTTGATAAAAGTTTTATAATACAAAATTCAACATTTTTCTCGTGCTTTATCTTTACATGGAGTTAATTGGGTTCCTTTTACATTTTATTTATGATACATGTTTAGATTTTATTTACAAGGAAGGGTTTGATTTCTACCAAGGTGTTGATAGAAATTGGGGTCAGGAATAAGGATGAGGATAGACCAAACTACAAGAGCATGATTTTTAAAACTTGACCTAGTCTAACCTATCCTAAAAAGGTTGATCTTAAACTTTAAAACAAAAAGCCTATTTATTTAGATAAGTCAGATTTAGGTTTATAAAAAAAAAAACTTTATATATTAAAATTCGTGTTGTATGTTAATGAAAAAATTTCATGCATAGAAGGATGAATTAGATGAATAATAGTTTGTAATTATTTTTTTTAATGGATTTGATTAGATATACTAGAAATATATTGTTTTAACTTATTTTTTCACGAGATTTGTGTATAATGGGAATTTATACCAGGGAATTAATAATAGAATTTTTTTCTTTAAATATTTTGTTAGTAAAAGTTACTTGATTTATTTTACATAAAATATTTTATATAAATTTTTAAATGTGTTAATATAAATTGGACTTTTAAACTGGTTAATTGGCTAGGCCAAACTAAAAAAAAGTTAACTTAAAAAAAAAGTATGTGATAGAATAATAAATTAAGTCAAATCTTAATTTTATAAATCAAGTGAGGTCCATTTATATAAAAACTTTACTTAACCTATTCTTATCTGTGTGAAATTATTTCTATCTATGAAATATATGTTTTGATGATAAATACCCTGCGAAAAGAAATAACACCACCCTTAACCACAATCCCACCAACACCTAGTATTTAAATTCCAAATAAACTATTTTCATATATAAAATGTAAGAAAACCTACTCGGGTTAATTTACCCATCCATCATATGTCCCTTAATTTTAGAGTTGATCGAAGTTAAATACAATTGCCAAATTATAAAACTACACCTTGACGTAACAATTAATTCACACAATTAAAATTACTTGTTATGCATTTACAATATATGCATTGTCATTTATATATATGTGCTATCATAATCAATTTGACTAAAGCCACTTTCGCAATCCAATTCATCGATTAATAGAAGCATTTCTACGTGAAATCATATGTAAACCATACGTTTATACATTCGGCCAGGTAGATTTTAAATTAGGAAAAGAAAACAGGATATTTTATTTTGCACAAGATATCTAAATCTCGAGATAATAAATTATAATTTATTCTTTTTATTAATGTTTTATTCTATATAACCTCAACCTCGTTGTGATAGTTTTATGTTAAATCATCTGTCATTTATAAGTAAAAAAGGGGTTAAATATTTTATAGTAAGAAAATACTTATTCTTAAAGAGTGAAATAATAATAAAAAAAAGTTTCTTTGAAAATAGACTTAACTGTTCGGTCTAATTTTTTAGTCAAAATTTTAATTTAATTAAAAATTTTTAAAATAAAAAATAGAAATTAATAATAATTTGAACTTATTTGTTTGGCTCTTATTTTTTATATTATTATTAAATATACTATTACGATGTTGGTAATAGTTTATTCAATAATTTTTAAATATATTAAAAATTTGTGACAGTTCTGTCAATAAACATAAATGATTTTAAGTGCCAGCTACCAAATACTGTATATGGACCTATACTCACTAGGGACTAATTTTTTTTAGTAACGCGCGTGAATAATAAAATCATCATTGTACACATGGCATAAATCAAAATAATTAAAAATACCGATATTTTAAGTATACAAATTACAACTGTGACTTCCGAATCAACATTTAGTATTGGTTCACGAGTACTTAACAAATATCGTACTAGGCTTCTTTTTGATAATGTGCAAGTCTTAATATGTACTAAAAATTGGTTGCTAGCCTTGATATGTCATTAAATTTTATTTTAATTACTTAACTTCTTGACTTGATTCTAATATTTGTTATTGTTTTTAGGAAAGGAAGACGAAGATGTGGTGATGGAAATTGATCAATTATTTGTTGTTGGAAATAATTAAAAGTTTATATTGTTGACTTATTTAGAGTTTAAATTTGTTATTGGAGATAATAGAAAATTTATGTTGTTGACTTATTTCATTAAGAATTTAAGAGGTAAAATATAACAATTTTTTAGCATTTTTTTTTAAATTTCAAATTTAGCATTTTATTTTTATTTTTTAACTAGGTTCGCGGGTTGGAGGTGGACCACCAAGTTAGTCCATTTACTATTGCGGGGCGGACCAAACTTTTCACGGACTTACGGGTGGGCGGGGCGAGTTAGCTTGCTTACCCATCCCTAATGATATTGAGAACTCAACCTTATCTAATCGTAAATTCGCGATTGCATTTTTTTCTTAGAGTTAATATTTATTAATAACAAGAGAAAAATATAATTTCTTTTATCTTTTTAAAATGTTAAAAATATGGCTTTTACTTTCTTTATAAATTTACATTATTTTAATCTTTTTAATTTAAAAATATATTATACTTTAGTTCTTAATAAATTATAAATAACACTTTAGAATTTTAATATAATATTATCTAAACTAATTTAAAGACTAAATACAATATTATTTTTTTCAAAATTTCAAAAGATATTTTTATTAATAATAATAATAAATAAATAAATTTTTCATCCTTATAAAATAGGAGATTTTGAACTACAATGATTATAAAATTTAAATAAACAATATACTTAAATAAATATATAAATAAATGAAATAAGGTGGATGAATTATTATAAATTCTTGATATATGTATTTGACTTTTATGAAGAAAAGAAAATTTATTTATAGAGAAAAAAATGAAGGGAGACAAAAATAAAAATGAAACATTAAATTATAAGGAAAAAATAAAAAGACCAAAATGAAATAAT